>CM034308.1:43265101-44551358 GCA_019925795.1 Dendrobium chrysotoxum
ACGAAAGGAAACGACCAAAAGATGAAATGGCTTTTCGAAAACTACCCTTCCCGAGGCGTCCTTTCGTACAGACTTTTTTGACTAACCGATCGTACAGACAATTACGTGTTCATCCGGGACGATCAGAAAATTAAAGATCGTTTCGCTGACGGTTGGCTTCGTCCTTATCCAAAATCGATAACATGGATCGTACAGACGAACGACAGGTTCGTACTTACGATCAATAATAATAACTGCCCTAAACCATAAACCCGTCTACATGTGTATAGATGAAACTACACTATTCGTCCCGTACGATGACGTCATCGTACAGTGTGAAATGACTATGAAAACACAGTTTCGTCTTCTCAACTTTACAGATTTTCATGCACATGCTACAGAATTCGTATAGTACGAAATAATTTCGTACAATACAAATAGAAAAAAAAACAGTACATGATAAACTCAAAAATCTTTTAAAGCCATTCATTTTTTTATTTTTTTTCATTTTATTAAAATAAAATATAAACAATAAAAAGTAAAGTGACTAAATACAATCAATACAAAAATAAAAACAAAAACATACAACTTATACTACACACACTTGACATAAACAAATACACAATCACACACAAAATAAGTTTGCAGAATTTTCAATCATGCATTAAGACCAATCACACCTAGCCTTGTTCTTAAAATGCTAAATGTATCAAAAGCTAATGGTTTTGTAAAAATATCTGCAAGTTGATCTTTAGTAGCGACATGATGTAATTCAATTTCCCCTTTTGCTATATGGTTTCTTATAAAATGATGCCTTATATTGATATGCTTGGTTCTAGAATGTTGAATATGATTCTTTGAAATACATATGGCATTAGTGTTATCACAAAAGATTGGAATTGTGCCAAAAGAAAATTCTAAGTCAATTAATTGTTGTTTTAACCAAAGCACTTGTGCAACACAGCTTCCTAAGGCAATATATTCAGCTTCTGCAGTTGAAAGGGATATTGAGTTCTATTTTCTACTAGAACAAGAAACTAAGGAGTTTCTTATGAATTGATAAGTTCCAGAACTGCTTTTCCTATCAACCCTACAACCAGTAAAATCTGAATCAGAGTATCTAACAATTTCAAATGCAGTGCTATTCTTGTGATACCAAATTTCTAGGTTTTGAATCCTCAAAAGATATCTCATAATTCTCTTAACTGCAGTCAGATGTGATTCTTTTGGATCGGCTTGAAATCTAGCACACAAATAAATACTAAATATGATATCCGGTCTACTAGCTGTCAAGTAAAGTAAAGATCCAATCATCCCTCTAAATTTCTTTTTATCAATTGATTTTCCTTTAGGATCCTTACCTAACTGCACTGAGGAACTCATGGATGTATTTACTGGTTTAGCCTTATCCATTTCATACTTTTTAGGAATGTTCTTAACATATTTTAACTGGCTAAAGGTTTCATCCTCATCCTACTTAATGCTAAACCCCAAAAAGTAACTCAAATCTCCAATTAAGCTCATCTCAAATTCCTTACTCATTGTTTTTGAAAATTCATCACAAAGATTTCTATCGGTAGATCCAAGCAAGATATCATCAACATAAATTTTAACAATGAGCATTTCATCTCCTACTCTTTTTATAAAGAGAGTGGTATCCACACTCCCTTTTACAAATGATCGTTCAAGTAGGAAAGTGCTTAGCCTTTCATACTAAGCTCTAGGTGTCTGCTTAAGTTCATACAATGCCTTTTTCAATTTGAAAATATGATTAGGAAATTGTGCATTTTCAAAACCTGGAGGTTGTTCAACATAAATATCTTCTTTTATCATCCCATTTAGAAAGGCACTCTTTATATCCATTTAATATAATTTAAAACCTTTAAAACAGGCATAGGCTAAAAGCACTCTAACTGCTTTAAGTCTGGCTACCAAAGCAAAAGTCTCCTCAAAATTAATTCCCTCAATTTGATTATACCCCTTAGCCACTAACCTTGCTTTATTCCTTACAATCACTTCAGAATCATTCATCTTATTTTTAAATACCCACTTTATTCCAACAAAACTTTAATCTTTCGGTCTTTCTACCAATTCTCAAATATCATTTCTAGCAATTGATTCAACTCATCATGCATAGCTAAAATCCAAAACTCATCTGAAATGCTTGATTTACACTAGTGGGTTTCAATCATTGAAATAAAAGCAGAGTGATTTACTCTTTCCTCATTCATGCCTAGTCTTAACTCCTTCACTTGATCTCCTAAATTCAACTCCTTATGATGACTCTTGGAATATTTTATTCTCTAGACAATTAGTTTTCTTCTTCATTTCAACCCTCTCTATTTTTCATTTTCAAGTCTTTGGGTTATTTCCTCAACTTCATCTTCATCCAACCTAAACCCTCCAGTATTATCAAATTCATTAAAAACAACATGAGTGGTCTCCTCAATACCAATGTCCCTTTTATTAAAAACTCTATAGGATTTTCCAACACTTGAGTATCCTAGAAAAATTTCATCAGATTTAGAATCAAATTTTTCTAAGAGAGTTTTTTCGTTATTATAAATAAACATTTTACATCCAAAAATATATAGATGTGAGAGATTGGGATTTTTACCTTTAAGAGTTTATAGGGTGTCTTGTTTTAATTTTGATCTAATGTTCACCATATTCATACATATCGCATGCAGTACTAACTACTTCTGTCAAAAATATTTTGGAAGTGAATATTCTGCCAACATGGCACGAGCAGCTTCAATCAAATCCTGTTCTTTCTCTCAACTACTCATTCTACTGAGTGTCCTAGAAGCTGAGAAGTTATGGTATATTCCATGAGATTTATAAAAATCATCAAACAATTCATTTTCAAATTCTCCCCCATAATCACTTTGGATTGTAATAATTTCATATCCTAGTTTTTTCTGAATTCAAGTGGCAAAGTCTCTAATTTCCTCAATGATTCACTCTTATGATTTAAAAATCTAATTCATATGAATCTTGAGTAATCATTCACAATTACATACCCAAGATTTTCCCTCCTAGACTTAAAAGTACTAACGGGTCCAAAAAAAAACTAATGGGTCCAAAGAGATCCATTTGAAGAATTTCTAAGGGCTTGCTAGTTCTAACTTCTTTGATTAAATTGAAAGAAGATTTGACTTGTTTCCTAGTTGACATGCATCACATAAGTGATCTTTTGTAAGGTCTAATTTGGATATACATCTAATTAACTCCTTTTTGGTGATTTTTTAAGGTTTTTCATGCTAGTGTGACAAAGTCTTCTATACCATAATCATGATTCATCAGATACAATTTTCAAATAAAAAACAGTAGAAGATTTTAAAGAATTTAAATTTAGCATGTATACATTGTTTACTCTATCACCATTCAACACAATAATTTCATTTTGATTAATAACACAACTAGTAGGCAAAAATTTTATATGATAATCTTTATCGCACAGTTGACTTATGCTCAACAAATTGTGTTTTAAGCCTTCTACTAACAGAATATTTTCAATCACAAAATTCTTAGAATTTTCAATTATACCTGAACCTACCACTCTCTTGGTGGTATTATCTCCAAGTGTAACCTTGCCTCCATTCCTGACTTCCAGCCATATGAATTGATTTGCATTTTCAATTATATGCTTTGAACAGCTGACCAGATACCAAATACTCTCACGAGGACTTGTGTGAGAGCGTTTCTATAAGAAAATCAAACGTTAGTCCTGGGAACTCAAACAAGTTTGGGTTCACCTCTTGGCAATTTTAAAACAGATGCATGTGTGATATGCTGTGTTTTATACACTTTAGATTTTCACACTAAATGTGTTCTACGATGGATAGTACAAGTGTGGGAAATATGCCCAATCATACCACAAGAAAAATATTTTACTCCAGGAAAATGATTTACCAATCTATGTGCTTTGTAAGATCTTTTTCTAAGTGTTGAACTCATATTCTTTTATTTAGACTTATAGAATTGTTCGAGTGTGGGAGCAGGTCTATTTTCTTTAATATATTTCAACTCCAATTCAACATATGAGTTTCTATTCTACAATATAGAAATATTCATTTTCAAGTCAATTTCTCTATGTTCGGATTCTTCTAAAAAGATTTTAAAATCATTTTCAAGTTCTGTATGAGATGATTTTAAAAGTTCATGCTGTTTGTTCAAATCATCATATTTATCCAACAGAGTCATGTGGTTACTATCTATTAATGCATGGTCTTTCCTAAGGATTTCAAGTTCTTTTTGCAATTCTAAATAATCCAAATTTAATTTTGCATGCAGTTTCTTTAGTCTCCTATATGCAGAATATATGCACTCAGAAACTGCAAACAGTTCATCATAACTTAAGTCACATATCTCCTATTGATCCAAATGATCAAGATTGTCAGCCATCAAATATAAATTTATGACTTCCTCTTTAGGTGCTGTTTTTGAGGAGTCTGAAGTTGAGTCCGCCCAAAATGTTCGTTGTAGTCTCTTCTTACCCCTTCTATCATTGGGTTTCTCCTCGACTTTCTCCTTGCTATGATTGGCTTTGAGATTAGGGCAATCAGTCTTTATGTGTCATGGCTTCCTACACTCATAGCAAATTACATCATTAGTAACGTTAGCATTTTTATGGAACTTACCCTTGTTCCACTGCTGGCGTCTCCTCTGCTTCCTTTTTAGGAAACTTCTGAACTGCCTTGTCATTAAGGCAATATCCTCTTCATCCTCAGGCTGGGACTGATCACTCTTCGAGTCATCCACTTTCAGTGCAATGTTCTTTTCTTTTCATCTGTCACCTGCATCAATCTGTCGTTGCGTCACTCCTTGCTCGTAAGCAATCAGTGATCCAAGCAGATTGTCAATAGAGTAAACATTTAAGTCTTTCGACTCCGTTATAGCAGTAATCTTTGCATTATAAGCAGTAGACAAACAACGTAATATCTTATTACTTTTTCAGAATTGGTTAGTTCCCTATCTAAAGCATGCAATGAAGTTACTATCTGTGTAAAACGAGTATAAATGTCAGAGATTGACTCATTCGGTTTCATGCGAAAAAGTTCATAGTCATGCAGTAGAATGTTCAATCTAGATTGTTTCACTTTATTGGTTCCTTCATATGTAATGCAAAGCCTATCCCAAATCTATTTTCCAAATTTACAAGTATAAACATGCATGTAGTCTTCTGATTTCAGTGCACAAAAGAAACTATTCAAACACTTAGCATTTAATTGAGCTAATTCATGTTCTTCTACAGTCCAATCAACAAAGGTATTTGAATTCTAATTCCATCTACAAGTCTAGTAGGTGCAGTGTAACCTTCCTATATTAAAATTCATATGCGATAGTCAAGCGATTGCAGAAAAGTAGACATGCGAGTTTTTCAAAAGTCAAACGGGATGTTATCAAATAGTGGAGGTTTAGTGATCGAATAACCCTCAGGTGTTTTCGGTTTTCAAAATTAGTCATGATCAAATTTCAAAAAGTAATTTAAATAGTAATTTTTGAAATAGGCTCTGATACCACTTGAAAGTGCGAATAGGTTGTTAGACCTATTACTTATGTCCCAAAGCTAACCAAGAGGAGGGTGAATTGGTTATTTTAAAAATCTCTTGATTATTTCGAAATCTTTTTAAATAAAAATTATATATATATCGTACTGTACGATTTAGTTCGTACAGTACGATCAATTATAAAAATTCTATTTTTCAACCACAGAAAAATAAAATGCAATGCGGAAATTAAAATGCGAAAAATAAACACAAGAACAGAGAATACCAGATTTTATAGTATTTCAGTCCAACAAGACCTAAGTTCACTCCCTGAAGACTCCTTCTTCAGGTATTGCACTAACCAATAGTGTCTCTCCTTTAGCCCCCACAACAAGGCGGAGAAGCCCTTACAAACTCTCTTCCACCAAACCTCGGTGCAGCAGAGAACCGTCGTCCTTTCTCACCCTCCCTGGTGATGGCAGAGAACCACTCGTCCTTTCACACCCTCCTGCTGTCGGCAGAGAACCGCTCGTCCTTTCACACCCTCTTGGTGTCAGCAGAGAACCTCTCGTCCTTTTTTACCTTCCCCGGTGACGGTAGAGAACCGGTCCTTTCTTCAAAAACTTCTCCCAAGAGACTTCAAAGAGATAGAGAAGAGAAACAATGAGATCATCACCTTTGGACAATATTGTGAATCCCTCACAATTTCCTATTGAAAAATCTCACCAACACTCTCCCAAACACACTCCTCAAGAGCACTCAAGAGAAATTCATGGAAGGACTCTTGACAGTCAATTTTTTAGAACCCTTATATATAAAGGAGAAGAAAAATTGTCCAAAAATTAAAAATTTCAAGTTTGATGCATTCCGATCGTACTATACGATCGACATTTGTACATATGAACAGTTCAAATTATTGAACAGTTCGTCCCGTACGATCCTATACGAACAAATGAACCCCGGTTTTTGTACTCTAGAAAATAATATACGAACTCAAATCATACTGTGCGAACAGTTAAAAAATGAACAGTTCGTCCAGTACGATCCAGTACGAACCAATGAAACCCAGTTTTCGTACCCTGGAAAATGATATACGAAACTCATTCGTACCATATGAACAGTTCAAAAAATTGAACAGTTATTCCCGTACGATCCAGTACGAACTATATAAGCTCCCATTTCGTACTCTGGAAAATGATATACGAAACACATTCGTACTATATGAACAGTTAAAAAAATTGAACATTTCATCCCGTACGATCCAGTATGAACCAATGAAACCATGTTTTCGTACTCTGGAAAATAATATACGAAAATATTTCATACTGTACAAATTATACCTAGAAAAATTTTAAACCAGGCAGGTTTGTATCAGAGGAGAAACAGCACAAATCGTCCCGTACGATTCTACATCGTACAGTACGATTAGTTTTAAAAGATTAAGTTTTGTCTCACTCCCCCAATGTGTGTGTGCACGGTTATCCAATTTATAATCACATTCTCTCAGACTTAAGAAAAATAAAAATTACAAACTTCACTTACAATAACCCTTAATTTAATGTATTAAAGTTTTTAGCAGTTTGGAGTATAATTTTCCTGAAAAACATGTTAGTACACGCAACAACAAACTTTTTCAACATATGTTAGGAGAACCAATAAACAAACAATAAGATTTGTTATCATCAAAAAAACTCACATGATTATAAAGATAACCTAATATGCAACAATTTCAGCATTCTATCCATTATAGATGCATTAACTTGCCCAAAATCTTTAATACTGCCCCAAAGTTTTTAGTGTTAGCCTAAGATAAGGCCTCCATGCATGTGAATATCAAACTTATAGCATAATGCTTCCACTAGAGTGGCATGTCTTATGACCTTTAGCTTATGAAATGCACCATAATCTCAAATTAAGTACAATAAGTAATTAATTCAAATGATAATTACAAATTGAATTAATTATTTTTTAGAAAATTAATTTTAGTAATGAGTTACCTTTTGAAATTTATATTTAATAATGAACTTATATATTAAGGTAACTAAGTACATTACGTGCTTTCTTCAATGTATACTGGGTGTTGGATTTTAAAAATTTGTATTCGAGGAATCTTAAATTTTGATACAAAGTACGAATTTGAAACACCTCTAAAAAAATTTAGTCAAATCATTATTTGCTTATTTTGTCCAAATTAATGTCCAAACATGTTGAATTGGCTAGACTAAGTCCAAACACACTCTTTGAGCGATCTAACTTAGGCTTGGATTGGACCCAAACTACATTAACTAATTTTGAAGTGTCTCCCCCCCCCCAACCCAAAAAAAAAAAAGAAACATAAGTTAGAAGAGCACACCAACGACCTCTAGTGTCGTTGGCGTGTTTTGTTTTGTCACAATATATCAATAATCAAGGATCTCCAGATTAATGTGGCTTCCATTCTCAACTCTTCGCGCATCATTGTCTCAAGATGTTCCTTTTGGGATTAGGAAGATAAATTTTCTTTTAGTAAATCCGATTCTTGGTAATAAGATTTACTATACTTTTTAAACAATTCCTGTTGATCTCTAATCGATTAGCCGACCAGCTCCCACACACAGTCCACGACCCTCACACGATCCCACGTTCTGGAAATAACTGCTGGTTTTATTCGTATAAAATGATTGGGGACCGAATAAGGAGAGGTTACGCTTACCATTCAGACTCTCACGCACACAGAAGGAGCTCTGAGCGACGTTTCTCTTGATTCCCTCTGCCCTCTCTGCCACATGCAACATTGCAAGCCAATCCCATGGCTTCACCTCCCACACCAGTGGCTGTGCCTCTCGTCCAGCCTCTTGCACACGAGCAATCTTTCTCGTGCCTGACTCACATAGTCTTCGATTCCCTCAAACTGCTCCACCTTTCGCACATACCACCTTTACGATCATGCCTCATGCAAGCTTGCCTTTGCCCAATATTCCGATCGGAACCCACGCCTAATCTGCCTTTGTTGTTTGAAACAGTGAGTGAGAAGGAAAGAGAGGTATATTATTATTAACAATATATCTATATTATAATTAATAATAATGATGATTATAATAATAATAACAATTATTTATTATTATTAAAAAAAGCAGAGGGTGCAATCATCAATTAGAGAATTGAAGATGTATTCTAGGGTTGATATGTCCCTCGAGACCCTTGGCTGTCGATCGGATCCGGCCGAGCAGACCTAAAGGGTGAGTGCCTTCCCTAACCTCCCCTCGAGGAGAGGGCGTCAAAAGGCTGCTGAAATGTAGGGGAAACGCTAAATTTTAAACTGGTACTGCAAGCGTCAAATTGGAAACTCGAAGATAAATTCCGGGGTCGATTCGCTCCCTCGAAACTCTCGACTGTTGAATCCTATTCAGCTGGGCGGAATACAAAGGGCAAATGCCCTCCCGATCTACCTACGCGAGGAGGGAATGCCGCGAGGTTGCCAAGCTTTCAATCTGTGAGCTTCAATTAATTAAAATTTTAATTTAAAATTTAATTAATTAATCAATTTAAAATCAATTTGAAATTTTAATTTAATAATCAATTAAAAATAAAATTAAATCCTCTAATTAATTTAATAATTAATAACTTATTTAAAAATAACATAAAACTCTTTTAATTAATCAATTTTAAACTAAAAATTAATTAATTGGATAATTAATTAATTTTAAAATCAAATTAAACAATTTTAAAATTCAATTATTGGTTAAAATAAAGGCAAAATTCTAATTAACCAAACCATTTTATTTAAAATCAAATCTTTTAATTAATTTAATAATTGATCAATTAAATTAATTTAAGAAATCATTTTTAAATCTTCTAATCAAATAAGAAATTTAAAGTTTTAATTACTTAATAAATTTAAAACTTAAGTAATTTTAAAATAAAATTCAAAATTTAAATGAGCTGAGCAATTAATTTTAAATTAAAATTCAACTTTATTTAATTAATTTATCTAATTAATTAAAGCAATTAAATCAAAATAAAAAAAGGAATAAAAAATAAATATTTTTCCAACTCACACTAAAACTTAAACTCCAAAAAAATTAACCAAAAGATCAAACAAAAAATCAGAAAGAAAGCTCCTAAACCCTAAACTAAATCCCTCCAACTCCTAAGCAAAGCTCTCCAAGCCCCAGCTTCTGATAAATCCTACAGCTGCAAACTCCAGCTCCTACAACTGCTAGCCACAATATACCTGCAAGTAAACAAATAAGGCATTAGTTAATTAATCTAATTAAAATTTTTATTAATTAATTAATCTAATTAATTAAAGCAAGTAAATCAAAATAAAAAAGGAATAAAAAATAATATTTTCCACTATCAGACACTTGGTATAACTCACACTAAAACTTAAACTCCAAAAAAATTAACTAAAATATCAAACAGAAAGTCAGAAAGAAAGTTCCAAAATTCTAAACTAAACCCCTCCAACTCCTAAGCAAAGCTCTCCAAGCCTCAACTTCTGATAAATCCTACAGCTGCAAACTCCAGCTCCTACAAGTGCTAGCCACAACGTACCTGCAAGTAAACAAATAAGGCATTAGTACAGTGTACTAAAGCAAGTAGGTACTGAAAGAACAAAACAAGTAGTGATAAAACAAGCAAGTATTGAAAGAACAAAACTAATACTAGTAAGAATAGAGCTGGTACTAAAACAAATAAGTACTAAAGTAGAACTAGTATTGAAAGTAAAGGAGCGAGTACTGAACAAATAATGCTACTAAAGTAAAAGACAGGCTACTGAAGTAGGAAAGTTACGAGCACTTCTACAAGCAAAATCACTGTAAACTATTGAAAGCTAGGGTAGAAGGCACAGTGTCGGATGGTATGTTGTGTAACTATTCTAAAGCCAACCTAATAGGCAACTACTAGCTAAAATAGGGTAAATCCCATCTAAATTAATATACACAACCTCCCAAGGGGAGTTATAAACCCTCCCAAGGGGATCAACAAATCCTCCCCGAGGGGAGTAATCAAACCCACAGGCTATTTTCAAAGGGAAGCGGTAAGTCTAACAAACCAAACGATACATTGGCAACCTCTAATAAAGGCTGTAAGACCTACTATTCGGGCAGTCTTGTTTATAGGGCTAGGTTGTTAGATCCAACCAATGGGCCATTTCTAATAGAGGCCTTAAGACCCGCCATTCGGACTACTTTTAATAGAAACAGTAAGACCCATTTAAATGCAGAATTACATGTCTGCTACCAACTCCCCGTTGCTAAAATTCCGATAACCTAAAGTTCAACCGACATCTTCTAAGAGAGGTTGTAAATCCGACTTTAAGGGAAAAACTCTTGGTAAAAATAACCTAACCTTAAATCCCTTATAACCAATGGGCCACCTGTAATAGAGACTGTAAGATTCGCTATATGGGTTACTTCTAATAGAAGCTATAAGACCCGCTATATAGGCTACTTCCAAGCAAAGTTGTAAGACCCGCTATACGGGCCACTTTCAATGAAAGTTGTAAGCCCCAACCCAAATCCAAATTATATAGGCAACTCCTAAATGGGGCCGTAAGACCTAATCTAAGTCTAAATTACAGGCAACTTCTAAATTGGGTCGTAAGACCTAACCTAAATCTAAACTACAGGCAACACCGAAACGGGATCGTAAGTCCTAACCTAAATTTAACTTATGGGCAACTTCCATGCGGAGCTGCAAGTCCCAACCTAAGACAAATCAACCTACATCTATCCACTTCAGTTTACTCAGGATCCCTGAGAGGAGGCAGCATATGGATGCTAATCAGATTCTCTGAACATTATAATAAACTGCTGTTAGTGTTGATAGACTGAAATTTATGGTATACCTGAAATGATGAAACCATGGGATCTTGATCGGGTTTACCTCTATCCCCTGAAACCAAAATTTAAAACTATTGCACATCTAAAAAATCAATTCATCCTGAATCAAGAGTTCTCTTCTACGCTTTAGGAGGGGTAATTAATTATGGGGGCTTGCCTTCATAGGAAGTGGAACCTTAGAACTAAATAAATCCTGATGCCGATCATCGGGGAAAATCTGGTTAATTTAAAATCCAATCTACCTCGAGGAAAAATGGGACCTAAAGCTTGCGAAAGCGGGGTTCGGGCCGTAGCGCTGTCTTTTCCTGAGCGAACAATTCCTTAAGGTATTTATATCTAATTTGAAAATACTCAAGGATTATGCCTTCTCTAAAATATAAGGATTTTATTTTTGACTCCATAATAGTTGTACTTAATTTGTCTAGAATCATATCTAATTTTATTTTTGCTCAAGTTGAATTTAGTGGCTATTTGTTTTGGTGAATAAGGAATATAGAGTAAAAAGAATGCATCGTAAAATGAATGTAGTGTATTTGAAATGTTTAGTATTATTTGGACTAATGTAAAGTAAATGCTAGTAATTATTTTTTTTTTGTTGGCTACTTGGTTTGAAGTAAAATGAATGCGGTGTAAAGCCTAATGATGGTGAAGATTGGTGACCAGTGTTGACAGTCAGTGGTGTGGTGGAGGGCGGCAGTTGACAGAGGTTGTGGTCGCAGGTAGCAATGACCGGGGAAACAATGACAAACAATCTACAGTGTATTTGAAACTCGGTCAAATCTAATGATTGTCAAATACACCAAAATTGAACTTGATGGTTAATTTAAAATACTTCAAAATTTACTCTTGATTTATTTTTACTTCAAACGAAACATCAATATTTTCAAAACCCCTGTATTTGAAATATTTTACACCCATTTTACTTCAAACAAAACAATCCCTTAACTTAATTGTTGTGGATATATTCTGATTGTATTCTTTTATTGATTTGTTCATTATCCCTAATATTGAACCTTACTTTTTGAGACCTTGTGATATAACTTTGAAGTGTTGATATCAAATTTAATATATAAGTCATTTTAGGGTCAATTGATTCTAATTCACATATAGCTTGCAATGAATATTTAATTTTATCATCCAAAGTAGCAACAAGAAAATTTTATGAGAAAACAAGCTCTTATTCTCAAAATAAATTTTTTACACTTATGATTAATATCCAATTCAAGTGAAAGATGTTGACCTATTAGAATTTTTTAAAAAGAAACTTAAGGATTATGAAAGCTATACAACTGATTGAAAGTTTGTGCTAAAAGAAAAAAAAAAGATCTCATTAAATTTAGTTGCACATTAAATTAGTATAAAGCTGTAGCAGCTCTCACAAAATTTAATTCACATAATAGCAATAAGCTAAGAATAGTAGAGAGATAAAAGAAGGAAAACAAAAGCTTATAGACAAGCCTCATGCTTATACAAGGGATTGTCTCTTTTGAGATTCTTCAAGTCTCCAATTGATCAAGAATTATAATTTAGATTTAAAGTGTACATCCAAAAATAATTTTATATTAAGCCATATAATCATTTCTGTAGGGGGCTTAGAATACCTATTTATAAACCTCTTGAAAGTATTGATAGCACCATCAAAGTCACATGAGGAATTTGAAAGAACACAGGAATTGCAGCTGCAAGGATCATTGAATCCGGAGTAGAAGAGCCCCAAAGGAAGAGCTATAGTCTCCTCACAATTCTGCAGCCAAAGGTGCTACGAACTACAGTCCCATTACAATACTGCAGCTAAAGGAGCTAAGAACTACAGTCCCCTTAGTTTTGCTGCAGTCTCACTTGCAAAAAGAAAGCGGCTGCAGTAGCCACACGAACTGCAATATGGATGCGAGAAGCACTAGTAACCTGATAAGCCGCAAGCTTAGGAATTGTTCACAAAATTATGAGCCATAGGAATTATGAGGGAAGACATGACATCATTTTCCATTTCAGTTAACTTGTTTGAATTTGTTTTCATCTAATGCTTATTTATTTGAGTTTAAAAAAGTTATCTAAACAGCTAATCAACTTCTGTTACCAAGTTATTTTTAATGATTTTTCCAAAATGAAGGAAGTGAATTTCTAATTAGCTGTTGATGCTTCCTATCATTGGGTAAGTAAGTTTCTAGCTTTCATTCATCGCTACAACCACCTGTTTTTTTTTTTTCTCCCGAACTAATATGTTACAGCATCTAGCCAAGCTAATTTTGGAATGACCCTTTTTCATTTCCTTCTCTTTCACGTAATTGTTTATGTTGCCTTGCTATTATTCTTCTGTTTCAACTATAGAGATTAATGCAGTATTTATATGCGTGGTATCACCTTCTGGATGTTCTCTCTCTCTTTTGTTTCTTCATATCTATATTATTTTTCTTACACTGCTGTATATTCTTCATATTCTACTTTGATTGATTCCCTTTCAACTACAATCAACCAGCCTTTTGATATACTAGTATTGCTCTCATCTATGTTGTCATATATATTCTCATTTTCCATTCCATGAGACCAGGATTAAAAAAGCTTTCACGATCATTTGACCTTTCATTATAGTACTTGGTGTTTTTTCACTTCTATTATTAATGAAATTGCCATTTCTAACTTATGTACTTGTTTGGGTAGTATGTCTTGATCTCCCACTTCTCCTTCTTTTTTTTGGCTCGAACATAGTTTTATCTTATTTTCAATTCTCTCATTTAGAATTAATCTTGACATATTATTTCCATGTGAAAAATCATGATGTGGCTTAAGCTTGACTAATGTAAATAGTTATGAGTTTCTTCATAACCTTTGTATTGCTCTAGCATGGTTGTGATCTCTCTCTTTGCCAGCTAGAACTCTTTTAATCACTTGTGGATGCTTTCATATTAATGTCCTTGATGATTTCACCTTCTCCTTCCTCTCGTTTATCATGGCTTATCTTGCTCCTAATTTTAATCATCGAGATACTATTTGCTTTGGCCTAGTGGCCTCATAATTTTCTCCCCTTTCATAATTTATTAGGAGATCATTGATCATAAGAGTGTTCCTACACAACCACCCTTAACTTTGAAATTTTCAATGAAATTTCAATCGTTACACTACAAGACATGCCAAAATGTAAGAGTTGAATTTCATTCTACTTGAAGGGTCCAAAGGCTCCTTGTCATCTGACATAGCTCATAATCTTCCTCTAAGTATATTGGATTCTGAAAGTTCCCCCTATAGCTTCAAGTGGTGACTTCCACTATCTAGCACTTTGTCTCAATGCAATTCAAGAGGGGACTTCTATGGTGTAGCACTTTCTTGGAGAGCTTCTTTGATATGACTTTCCCTTTTTATGCCATTTGCACATGTAAATGCAATCAATCACAAAATTATGATAACTCATAAATAAGGTCAGCACTTGAATTGTATTTTTTATCATAATTACATCAAATTATACTTATTTTTAATCCATTGTTAAATAGCTTGCCAATTTAATTTGGCCATCCCATATGACGATCCTCTTGGTTGATAGAACTCATGCATGCTCTTTTTTTTTTTTTTGTAAGAGCTCATTTTGATGATGCCCAATCTTTTGATGATGTTGACATATTTTGATTCATCAATCTTTAATTAAGCTGAAACTAATGAACTACCCTAAGCAATGAATTGTATGTACATTACAAATTTAGTAGATTTTTTTTTTCTTTATTGAAACATCTTCATCACAATGAGATATCTCCTTTGAAGCCATCAAACCGATCCTAACATTGTGTTTGGCCTCCTTGGCACATGGCCGACTTTCTTTAGTGCTCATCCTATGGTCAACAGTATTATTCACTTTGTGCTCTTGTCATATCCCTTACCTCTTTGACTTCTACATGAACTTTGGACTTCTTTGTGGATATGTCATCAAGTAGATCAATATGAAGAGCTTCTTGATTCTCATGTATCTTCTTTTTCTTTTGTCTTGTTACTTTTAAAGATTAATTTGGACTTTTATGAATTCTCTAAGAAATAGGAAATTCCCATGTAAGTATTTTGTTAACTCTCATCTTATTCATGTTGTATTGTCGGCATCACATAAATAACAATAGCTAATATGGTAGCCATCTAGTTATATATTTGCTTGAAGATGTGATTTATGAAATTAGAAAGACTCTTTCAATTCTTTCAAGCTTCCATTAGTTCTTATCTTGATTGATGGGTTTTTATTTGCATATAACTTTCTATTTTTGTCTCAATCTTGTACAAAACTATAATGAAATCCTATGGGTTGGAACAAGTGATTTGGTATTGAAGAATAATATGGATTGGGGTATGGAAGACTTGCCGAGCTAGTAAGAAATACTAGGGAAAGGAAATCAGGATTCTATGAAGGAATATGAGCTTTCCTTTTATCTAATCAAGAAGTTAGAGAAAGAGTTGATGACTTGCTTTTGAGAACCGTCCCCTTCAAGGTTTTAGATGGCTATGAGATGCATGGCAAAGGAAGACGGAGAGGGAGGGTTGCATCCCAAAACATCCAATTTATAGAAATAATGGAGCGAAATTCATGTTCCAAATTTGAACTAATAGCTCAAATTTAGGAACTCTATTCTAAATATTTTAATTAAAATATCGATTACTATAACTTAAATTAAGGAATGTTCTCTTGGATCTCTTTCTAATGGGTGATTGACCATTTAGAAATAGGTGGAAAAACTAAGGGAGAAAATATTGGTAATTTTATTGTTCTTCTTTACATAAATCATTATGCTATCCTAATTTGACCCCCCACTCTTAAATTTTAATATTAAATTTGATGTAGGCAACTTGAAACAAAAACCAAGAGAGGAAAAATATCACGAAAAAGAAAAGAACAAAACTCACTTTCGACTTAAAACCACAATTGGAGAACAAAATAGGCTAGAGAATAAAACTTCCACTTCAACTTAGAAAAAACCGACGTTCAACAAACCTTAGACAAAAGAAAGTTAGCAAAGAACAAACTTAAAATAAAAAAAAACGCTATCCTCAGAACATCCGTCAAGCGGACTCCTCACATGCATCGGGTGTAGGAAATTTTAAAAGAAAAATGCTTAGCTTGCAAACCAGGGAAAACCGCTTGGGAAAACCAGCCATATGAGGGACCCGAGGAGGCAACAAGGGGAAACCAACCAGCAGCACATGGGAAGAGCAAAAACCACCAAAACCGAGAAGACACAAGTTCCACTCCCCTAAACCTTTAGGAATTAAATACATACCTTTATGTATTAATGAGTCTCCAACATTAATGAGCTACAGCCCCAAGTAGGACAACTTAAGTAAGCTCAAACCCAAGCAGCCCATGACCAAACCGACAGCAGCAACAGCCCAAAGAACCCCAAAGCCGGCACACCCAAGGGAAGCAAGCCAAGCAAATCCTACGCATAGATCACGGGATGCTTTCCATCATTGGATAGCTAAAAAAAACATAAAACAAAAATAGAAAACACAACTATAATTGTTCATATTACATCAAAACAGAAATTAAGAAAACTAGATGCATCAAAATTGTTGTTGGCAATTTATTTTCCACCTCTTCATATATTTGCATGTCAACCCTTATTAGAGTATCTTTACAACCTTGGATCAAGTCCCCAATACGTCACCAAGTCATTGGTGTTCCTCCCATATGAGCATGCTTAATTTTAGAGGTCTCAATTATGATCATTTTTCCATCTCATTTTTTCCTTGCCATCAAAACCTTAATTTTTTACTCAAATGTTGTGTCGACTGTTAAGAGACATATTGAACAAACTTTATTATTATGATTGCTATTAAATTTGTATCGTAGTATCGAAGGTTCAACTAATCCTTTCTTTAGTACTTTTTTATATTTCTGCTAATCAATGTATTGGAGCATTTGGTTTCATGGTATGAAGCATACAAATATATCAATCTACTTCTAATTTTCTAGTTCATGAATATTCGTTTTGTCACCATACTCTTCAACCCAATCCGATGTTGATACACTAAAGGGAGAATTGGTGACTGTTGTTCCCCTTGAACTTTACTATAAGAAAGTCCATAAAGCAGATGGTGATGATAGTGTTGCCATTGAACTATGCGTATTTAATCATGTTATTCTTTTACTTGATGCGTATTTAATCATGTCATTGTTTTGCTTGCGGTTTACCGAAATAACCAAAACATGATTTTATAATGCGGAATTAGTTAACAATATTTTCTAAATGTTTTATAAGAAGTTTTTAAAATAGGAGCAACCTAGAAGAACGGATTCCCAACGAACTTAACACTTATGTGCTTAATTCATTAATATGTATTATAATAAAACGATCAAATTGATCCGCATATTATTTAGGATATGTTCATTTTGGCTCTAGAATTTTCTTATTCTTCAATTTAGTCACTCGCTTTATCAAAAGTGTCAAGTTGATGGACCAAAGGAGTCACATTGAAGGAACAAAAGAGTCAAGTTTAGATGAGTAGACGGACCAAATTGGAGGAAAAAAAACATAGTCACAATAACACAATCTAAATAGTCTGAGGATGAATTTGATTATTTTCTCTATTTATTATTGTCCTATCCTGGTCTGTCTTGTACTTCTTGCCATTGGCAAGGTTTAGTAAGTTAATCCTTCTGTGGATGGTTCACCCCACTTATAACTTAACATGATTTCTGATCATGATCACTAGTTGGTATGCCTGTGGGTTGGTTAATAAGAATGCTTTTGATAGGCATAGATTAGTCCAGGAGGGACCGGTCAAGCAACATAGCAGGCGGAAGCCTGTTGTTCTGCAGGCACCAAATCCCGCCCCCCTTGGGGTGGGGTCCCCAGTACCGAAGGGAGATAGAATGACGGATGTTTAGTCCTTTTGTGTTTTTTTTATATTTGCTATAAGTAGAAGTTTGTATTAGGGTTAGGGCATGATGTTTGTTTGCTGAACTTGGGTTGGTGCTTGGCGTCTTAGGCTCTAGCGGCTTCTAGAGAGTTGGGAGAGATCGATCCACCTCTCGAATTGAGGATCACGAATTGAGGATCAACTATATCTTGGTATTTTTCTTCCGTTTCTCATGATAATCACAATAATATTGTTGTTTTTCCTATTTTGGTTGGGATTTTTTGTGAAGAAATATAGCTGGAATCTTAAAATTTATAGGTTTCACTTGAGCTCTTCAAGTGTTTCCTATCAAATTGGTATCAGAGAAGTTTTTCTGGGTTGTTTTGGGCTATTTTTGGTGATTTCCTGCGGCAGATTTTTATTCCGAACCGTGGTGTTTTTGCTGTTTTTTTGGTCGAAATCCGGATTTTTGAGTCTAATAAAGATCTGGGTAGCGATGGCGGCCAAGAAGATGGATACCTTGGAAGAATGACTTGAGGGGGAGATGTCCCGAATAAAAGCAACGATGGATGATATAATTTCCTCCATGGAAGGCAAATTCTCGGATCTGTAGGAGATGGTGAAGAAGATATAGGATCATCAAAACCAAACGAAGGCATCGGAGGCAAGAGCGTCAGTGGGGAAAAATACGAATTTTGAAATTCTTAGGGATGAAAATGATGTAGAGATCGTAGAAGGAGAAGGGGGAAGATCCCATTTGGAATCTTTCCAAATGGAGGAGAGAGGTGGAAGGTATGGGGAGAGGCGTGTATATGTGGGGTATGAGCAAAGGGGTGCTGAGTGGAAAAGAAGGGAGGAAGATTATGGCTGGAGAGGTGTTGATTTTGATGGAAGAAGGGGGGAAATGGATGAAAGGTTTGGGTATGAACGAGTAAGGGAGGATTGAGACACTTGGGGAGGGCCATCCACTTTGGGAAGGCGAAATTATGGAGGAATTAGGAGAAATGGGGGAGATCAGAAGGTTCGAAAATTGATGATGCCCATCTTTGAAGGGGATGATGCACATGGGTGGATTTATAAGGTAGAAAGGTACTTCGCCGTTAATTGGTTAACAGAGGAGAAGAAGTGACGGCAGCTGGTCTATGTTTGGAAGGGAAGGCATTGGCTTGGTACCAATGGAGAGACATGAGGAGACCCATACGGAGTTGGAGGGGTTCAAAGAATGCTTATTGGAATGTTTCCAAACCAACAGAGGAGGTGACTTCTATGAGCAGTTCTTTGCCCTAGTACGGGAAGGCTTGGTGGCAGAATATCGCGAGAGATTTGAGTACCTGGCGAGTCGACTGGATCGGTTGTTTGAGATTGTTCTAGAGGGGAATTTTATGAAGGTGCTTAAATCAGAGATCTGGACAGCAGTGAGAGTCATGAGACCTCGTAACTTGGGAGAGGCTATGAAGCTAGATTAACTAGTGGAAGATTAGAAGTACCAAGAGAGGGGAGCCAGTGGCAGTAGTTCAAGTGGCTCCTATAGGATGACTATCACTCTCTTAACACCTAAAGGGCCTACACCAGGCAACCTTCATGAGACCCTAAGGGAGAAGCCTGTAGGAGGAGGAAGTGGGGGGAACTTCAAAAGGTTGATTGAGAGGGACATGCAGGAGAAGAGGGCAAAGGGATATGCTTCTGATGTGATGAGAAGTATATTCCAGGACACAGGTGTAGGGAACAAACTCTTCAGGTTCTCACGGTCTGTGATGACGAGTAAACTGAGGAGGGAGGTGGGAGTGAGACAGGGGTAGAGGAGGCGGGTGCATCTTGACGTGGTAGAGGTCTCCCTGAATTCAGTGGTAGGATTCACTTCGAGTCATACTATGAAGGTAAAGGAGGAAATAGTAAACAGAGAGGCGGTGGTGTTGATTGACAGTGGGGCTACCCACAATTTCATCTCCAACGAGGTCGTGGACCAATTGGGGGTGACATTGGTTGAGACAATGTGCTATGGAGTGATGATGGGTACGGGGAAGGTAGAGCCGGGTCGGGGGATCTGTTGAGGGAGAATTTTCTTCCATTGAAGTTAGGGAGCATCGATGTCATCTTAGGGATGAAATGACTGCAAACCTTAGGGAATACCAAGGTCAACTGGGGAGCACTAACGATGGAGTTGGTGGTGGAGGGAGAATTCTAGTGATCAGGGGAGCTGCGGGGCTATCTAAAGCCATGGTGTCTCAAAACTATGGTGAGGAGTATACAAGAGGTGGGGGAAGGTTTTCCTGGTAGAGCTATAGAGACTAGAAGGGATCGGATTGGAAGAGGGTGGAGACATTCCTCTTCAGTACAGCCATTGATTCAGCATTTCAGTGAGGTCTTTCAGCCGCCTTAAGGATTGCCACCGCCAAGGGAGCAAGAGCACGCTATCACCATGAGGGAAGGGGTGTCCTCCATCAGTGTCAGGCCATACCGTTACCCTCAATTTTAGAAAGATGAAATTGAAAAATTGATTGAAGAAATGCTGGAGGCAAGGATTATCAGGCCTAATGTGAGCCTTTTTTCTAGTTCAGTGTCATTGGTCAAGAAAAAGGATGGGAGTTGAAGGTTCTGCGTGTACTATAAGGCCTTGAATAAGAAAATTGTGCCAGACAAGTTTTTCATCCCAGTGATAGATGAATTATTGGATGAGCTGAGTGGGGCAGTTATTTTCACCAAGATAGATCTGAAGCCAGGATACCATCAGATCTGAATAAAAGGGGAGAATATGTCGAAGACTGCTTTCAGAACGCATGAGGGATATTATGAGTTCCTTGTGATGCCTTTTGGCCTCACTAATGCCCCAGCCACCTTTCAATCCCTCATGAACAGGATGTTCCGACCCTATTATCGGAGATTTGTGCTGATTTTCTTTGACGATATCCTGGTGTACAACAGGTCGGAGGAGGAACATTAGGAGCACTTGAGGACGGTCCTAGAAGTGTTACAGGAGCACCAACTGAGGCCAATTTGAAGAAATGTTACTTTGCACAGACCAGTGTGGAGTACTTGGGACATGTAGTTTCTCAGGAGGGTGTAGTCTCTGATCAAGCTAAGATTGAGGCAATGCTGAGATGGCCACGATCGGAGAATCTGAGGGAGCTGAGGGGCTTCCTAGGGCTGATAGGATACTACAGGAGGTTCGTGAGGGGCTATAGCACCATCGCCTGGCCCCTAACATAACAGCTGAAGAAGGATAGCTTCTTGTGGGGGAGGCAACCACAACAGCTTTTGAGAGATTGAAGAAGGTCATGACCACTGTACCGGTCTTGGCCCTGTCAGATTTCAATCAAGTATTTGTAGTAGAGACGGTCGCATCAGGGTATGGCTTGGGAGCAATACTTATGCATCGCCACTGACCCACTACTTCAGCCAGGTGTTGACAGCTAGAGCAAGGTTTAAAATTACGCAATTGGGTGTTGAGCTATTTTTTGTTAGTGAGGCGAGGCGTAAGCCTCAAGACGTTTTGAGGCGTAAGCCTCAAAATCAAATTATTGCGTTAAGTCAAAATAAATGTTAAAAGTGATTTTTTATGTAATACTCAAATAATATATTAAAGGATGACATGTTAACTTTCTATTGAATTTTGAAGTAACAAATTGACATACATATGAAATAAAAAATTGCACAATATGTAAAGTGAAAAATGATAAATTTTATGAAATAGAATTGAAATTCAAATATTATAAGAGCAAAATAATATTAAATATATGAATAACATAAAAGTATTATATTATATCAAGTCGTCATCATAACAATAAATTGGTCTCTCCCCTGTCTGATCATATGAAGTCTAATATTTCCCAATTTGCTTCTTCTTTATTTACTTCAATTATCTTTCTCTTTCATAAATATTTTTCATTAACATAAAGATGAGATTAGCACTCTTAAATTTTTAGAGGAGGTGGTGGTAGTGTGCATGTTTCAAGTGATCACCAACGGTGGATACGACGATGGTGACTATAGAGAAAACAGAAGGCTGGAGGTTAAGACAGTCGAGAGGAAGTTGCTGCAGCTTGGGGTGCATTAATGTGTGATTTGTTTGGGGCTTTAGTTTAGGATTATGTAAGTTTTAATAAAAATATATATAAATAGGGTAAGGCATAAGCCTCACATCAGCGAGGCGTGGCGGGCTTTAGCCAAGCTAAAGGCACAAGCCTCATAAAAAAAGTTTGAGGCGTAAGCCTCGATGCGTTTTCGTTGGAGTTGCGCTGAGGCTGACCTCAAGTTGAGTCTCATATTGCACAATTAACAATGAGCTAGAGCCAGGATGAAGTTAGTATACGAGAGGGAGTTGATGGTAATTGTGCTAGCCATCTAGAAGTGGCGACCTTATTTGTTGCGTCGATATTTCATTGTCGGGACAGATCAATGGAATCTGAAGTACTTGTTGGAGCAGAGGATGGTGACAAAGGAGCACCAGAGATGGTTGTCAAAGTTATTGGGATATGACTTTGAAATTTAGTATAGGCTTGGGATAGAGAACAATGCGGTAGATGCCTTGTCCAGATATATGGGGGAGCTACAAGAGATGGTCGTGTCGATACCACTGATGTTGGATTGAGGGGGCTATTAAGGAGGAGAGTGTGTAAGATGAGGAGCTGGGGAGGATCAGGGCAGATTTATTGAAGGATGGGAGTAGCCACCCTTGCTATTCTCTAGAGGGGGAGAGGCTATTGTACTAGAGAAGATTTGTAATACCGAGTACATCAGTTCATATTTCCCACCTACTCTAGGAGTTCCATGGGAGCGTTGTTGGGATCATTCAGGGGTGCAAAAGACATATAAGAGACTTGCCTCAAAGTTGTATTGGAAGGGGATGCACAAGGATGTGGAGGAGTTGGTAGCCAGTTGTGAGATCTGTTAGAGGAATAAGTACATGGTCATGGCTCCAGCAGGATTATTGTAGCCCCTAGCTCTGCTAGATTGGGTGTGGGAGGAGGTCTCTATGGATTTCACAGTGATTTTAGTGGTAGTGGACAGACTGAGAAAGTATGCTCATTTAATTCTCCTATGACACCCCTATGCGACAGTGGCAGTGGCAGTGGCATCAGCTTTCATTCGGGAGGTGGTCAGACTGCATGGGATACCAGAGTCCATCGTATCCGACAAGGGTAAAGTATTCCTCAGCCATTTTTGGAGGGAGTTATTCAGGCTGCAGGGGACAGTTCTGAAGAGGAGTACGGCTTACCGCCCCCAGACAAATGGATAGATGGAAGTGGTAAATAGGAGCTTGGAGACATACCTATGATGTTTTGCTTCAGAGACATCTTGGCTTTGGGCCAAGTGGCTAGCATGAGCAGAGTAATGGTATAACACTTCGTATCATTTTGCTTCCCAGATGACTCCATTCAAAGTGTTGTACGGACAAGATCCACCTCACCTAGTACCTTTTGGGCAAAGTAGCATTCCAGTTTCTTCAGTGGAAGAATACTTTGAGGAGAGGGACAGGGTGTTGGAAGACTTAAAAATGTATTTGTTAAGGGCTCAGCAGATTATAAAGACACGAGCAAATGGGCATAAGAAGGACATCCAATTTGAAGCGAGGATAGGGTGTTCCTGAAGCTTCGACCTTACATACATAGGACGGTTGCTAACAGGAGGAACGAGAAGCTAGCTCCAATATATTTTGGCCCTTATGAGATATTAGAGAAAATTGGAGCAGTGACGTATCGTTTAAGGTTGCCCTCAACCGCCACCATACATCCAGTGTTTCATGTATCACAGTTGAGAAGAGCTATGGGGGATCATACAGCGAGTTCAGAGTTGCCAGCAACTTTGACTGAAGATTTGGAAGTGGTATTGGAACCCCTTAAGCTACAAGGGGTGCGCCAGGGTGAGGGAGGGATCAAGGAGGTGTTGATCAAGTGGAGAGATCTTCCTGATTATGACACTACATAAGAGCTTTACGAGAGGGTGCAACATCAATTCCCATCTTTCAACCTTGAGAATAAGGTGGTTCTTTGGGAGCGGAGTATTGATAGGCGTAGACTGGTCCAGGAGAGACCGATCTAGCCGGCCCAACCCTTGGGCCGACTCAAGCAATACAGCAGGCGGAAGCTTGTTGTTCTATAGGCTCCAAATCCCACAGTCCTTTTGTGTTATTTTTATGTTTGCTATAAGTAGAAGTTTGCATTAGGGTTAGGACATGATGTTTGTTTGCTGAACTTGGGTTGGTGCTTGGCGTCTTAGGCTCTTGCGGCATCTAGAGAGTTGGGAGAGATCGATCCTCCTCTCGAATTGAGGATCAACTGTATCTTGGTATTTTCCTTCTGTTTCTCCTTATTATCACAATAATATTGCTGTTTTTCCTGGCTTGGTTCGGGTTTTTGCGGAGAAATATCGCTGGAATCTTAAAATTGATATGTTTCACTTGAGTTCTTCAAGTGTTTCCTTTCAGCTTTAAACTAGACAGGTAGCTTTGGATTGGTGGTTAGGCTATGTTGCTTTCAGTTCTGCAAGATGTTGTGGTCCGATTAGAGTATGGAGTGTGATAATTGTTCAATATGATAGAGGTATATCTGTATGTATTGTGGATGGCTCAGTTTTTTATTTGTCTTTTTATGAGGAAATGAATGGTTCAAAAAGCTACAAGTACTTTTTGGCATGACATATTCATGATAAACCATTTTCGAAAAAATTCTTTATAGTTTCTACTAAAATGCTGTTTTTATTTTCACATAAAGTGCAATTGGCCATCATTTCAGCTTTATGATAGGATGAATGTTCCCATTAAATGAAGTCGGAAGAGTTTTCTAAGTTGGATTGGAACCTTTTTTACATAGAAAACTGGTTGAATTGGTCAAACATTTAGGCAAGTCATTGCAAAATTTGTTTTCTTTTGCCATAAACCTTTTAAAGGTTAGATATATGATATTCAATTGTAGTTACCAAAGATGAGCGTTTGCTGATGATGGTCCTATGCACTTAACTTTTGCAGGTTGCAATATTTGTTGTACTGGCAATGACTCTTCGACGAAAACCCGAGGTGCTCAGTAATCTTCTACCAAAACTAAGAGACAATCCACAATATCAAGGACAAGAGAAGGTTCCTGTGATTGTTTGGACTATTTCTCAGGTAGCATGGCTAACATAGTCAAGCATATGCAAATGAAATGTTTGAAAACTTTGGTTGTCACCCTGTTTGATTAATACGTATAATGATAACTTTTGGTTTAGGCTTCTCAAGGGGATCTGGTTGTTGGGATGTATGCTTGGGCTCATTGCCTATTGCCGCTAATCAGCGGAAAAAGTGGTAATCCGCAGACGAGGGGTTTGGCTTTGCAGTTGATTGAGAGGTTTGCAATAGATCTATATTAAACGTTAAGTCATTTAATTTTTTTGTTCAGTCTCTAAATATTTAGTCTTTTTGGCAGTATTTTGGCACGGCCTAAAGCTCGTCCTATTCTAATAAATGGTGCTGTTAGAAAAGGAGAGCGCATTATCCCTCCTTTTGCACTTGATTTGTTGATGCGGGCTACTTTTCCTATCCCTTCTGCTCGAGTAAAGGTTCATTTTTATGATTTAAGTTTTCTTATTGTTTTTGAGAAGATATGGATCTAAGCATCCGTGCTAAACCCTAACTCTCTTTAGGCTACAGAGAGATTAGAAGCACTTTATCCTACCCTGAAGGAGCTAGCACTTGCTGGTACTCCAGGTTCCAAAGCTTCAAAACAAGCATCACAACAGATATTTCCATATGCTGCAAATGCACTGCAGGAAGGTAAGACTTGAGCTATTGCTTCTGCATATTAGGTTTTTCTCCCTTGCATTTTTACGTTCTTCAAAGGATTCAGTCCTAAAGACCATAGCCTCTTCATGGTTATGAATTCAATCTGCTGTCTGTTTTGCAGATAATCCTTCGTTAACCAGAGAAGCGGCTAATATTTTTATCTGGTGTTTAGCTCAAAATTCAGACTGCTATAAGCAATGGGTGAACACTTACTGTTCCTTTTGAACTGTAGGATTGGTTTCTTATATGTTTGCTTATGACCGTCTTCTATTTGTGTTTTCAACATTGTCATATTATTGTAAATCAGGAAAAGCTTCATTTGGAGAATGTGGAAGCCAGCATTTATGTTCTTCAGAAACTATCTGATGAATGGAAAGAACACTCAACCAAACTCTCACCTTTCGGTCCTTTGCAGGAGACTCTTCAACGCCTCAGGGATTTGGTAAAGAATAGCGCAGTGTTTTTCTTACTTCAATCCCCAATAAAATTCACGCATAAAAGACTATAAAATGAGGTTTTATGTGTGGATTTCTTTGGTGGAGTTAAACATTAATATTTTGCATTTGATATGTTTTTTATAGAGTGCTATAGTCATAGGCCTACAAATATCACTTTGTATTCAATTGGAATTAATTTGTCTTTCTCCATACAGAATGAAGAAGCTTTGTCTGTGGCTGATGCTGGAAGCAATGAAGCCTCCGTCAAGGAGGCAGACAAGTATTGCAAAGCTCTCTTGGGAAGAGTAACACGGCGCTCCACTTGTATGAAGAGTGCAGTTTTTGTAACTGTTCTTGCAGTTGTGATTGGTTTCATTGTATCCTTTAACCTGGAATCATTGGACCGGAAAAAGCTCCATGAATTGTTTAGTTCCTTCCAATCACCGTGATATGATCTACAAGTTCAAGAACAAATAATCGATCCAAAGAACAGCAGAGAGAAGATTGTAGTTTTTCAGTTATTAGAGGCAACATAAAACTGATTAAGTTCCTGAAAACAGTTGAACTTTCAGTCTGTAGTTTTTTTTTTCCATTACCCTTCTGGATTTTGGTAAGGATCCTCGGTGCTTAGCTACCTTTTTACTACCCCATCTTCCTTACAACAAATTGAACTTTCATTTGGTATTTAACTGCAGCGGCCATATCTCTAGCTTGCTTAATGTTGAAATTTTGTTTACTGTATGTTTACATATCATCTCTGATCTTTAGTTCTTTAATCAAGAGAGCTTTTCATTTACGTGCTTATGTGTCATAATGGGAGTATAGTAGGAAAAAGTAACTGGAAATTGCTGTAGTACTCAAGCTGACTTACTATATGACAAACGGACACCTTTTATATCTGATTGTGATGTCATATTGGGCGTTGTACACTCATTAGCTTTGGTCACTTTTCACAGAGCCAATTCTGGATTAACTGGCTCCAACCATTTTTTAAGTTATAAGTTGCTTGTATCATGCCATCCTTAGTTGTACAGCAAAGGTTGTTCATGATAAGTTGCTAAAGAAGCAATAGGAAAGTCGTCCTAAAGGAAGCCTTAATCACCTCTGGCCAGCTTTAATAAATTAAGGATTTCCTTCACATAATGATCTGAAATGTCATCAAGCGCTTCCAGAAAGCTCCCCTTCTTCTAGCCCAAGTGGTGAAACTTTCATTAGGGCACCTTCAATGCATTATCTCTTCCTGTCATCTTGCCAACCCAGTTTGAGACGACTAGTCATTTCTAGTTGAGTGTAGAATAAAGGCTCCACTCTATATAGGCTGCGCAAGTGGATTGACCACCCTACAATCGGTCTCTTTTAAAATGGTAGAAGAGCTATTTCGCTTCATGTGTAAATGGAGGAGTAATGGATGGCCTCAATAAGAGTGGTGAGTTGTTCTTAATGATCCATAAAACGTGTTACAAGTACTCACAAGTGATGAGTGTGTAATTCCTAAAGGATTCTCTTGAGCAGATCGTGAGATTTAGATTTTGTTTGGGACGATTTTCTTACTACTACTTAAAACTGTTTTTTAGAAATATGCTTTAAGTAGTAAGGAAGTCATCCCAAACGAAGCCTAAAGCTTCATTTGGGGCGGCTTCCGTACTACTTTTTAAATCAAATTTAAAAGTTTCTCTAATAAGCTATTTTAGAAAGAAAAAAGAAGCCTTCTCAAACAAAACTTAAGTGTCATTGTTATGATGATTGTCCACCATCTTGGTTCCTTTTCCTCATAATAAAATATAAGATATCCCAAAGTCGAAATCAAGGATGTGAATAACATAATACTATTTCTTTCCCAATATGAAGAGAGCACGTGAAACGAGCTTTGCAACTTACAGGTACATCTTCCCAAGAATAAGTTAGAGAGATAAAATTGATAAAAATTACACTAACAAGTTAACGATATATGATGAGAATTACACCAAAGGGTAGAAATTACGATAGATGATGAGAATTACACTAAAGGGTAGAAAGGAGAGGATTTTAGATAAACTATTACGATGTGTTGGACCTTCTATAATAAATTGCTTATGGACTATAGTCACCCACTAACCTGCTAGCCTACCATTCTATAACATAAGCCATTGATGGGAGTTTATGGTGGTTGGGTACCTTACAGTTTGGATAAATCATAATAATGATATAATGAAATTAAGGTTTTGTTGGTTTTTTTACTACTTTTTAAATCAATTTTTTGATATAAAAATTAAAATTTTTGTACTATAAAGTTACTTTAAGATGCAGTAAGAAAGTCATTCCAAATAAAACCTAAGGTTTCATTTGGGGCAATTTATTTGCTATTTTTTAAAGTAATTTTTAATGCAAAAATTTTTAAATTAAAAAATCATTTTAGAAAGCAATAAGAAAGCCCCAAATGAAGCTTAAGTTAATGCTTTATAATAAGTTCAACATCATTGAATGAGTCCACATGTGCTTGTGTAGCAACAATCACAGGGGAGTATAGGAGTAGGTCAGCAGAGTATTGGAAGGCATAATTGAGCTTAAGGCTTCATTTGGTTACCCGATTCCTTTTGGAGAAAGTAGTTTTAAAAATTTTGTTTGAGAGAATGGATGCTTCTAACGGAGAAATTAATACTAAAAAATTTTTGAGAACAGTACACAAATGAAGTTCCGTAAAAAACAGTTTTAGAAAAGTGTCACATACAAACATAAATTCAAAAATAACTTTGTCATTTCGAAACAGAAAAGTCAAAATTAAGCTGTCTCAAACCGGGCCAAGTGGCTGTCATCCTTTGACTTATCAACATAATGTGGATTATGGCATTGAAAGTTGGAATCCAAGAAAGAAGTAAACAGCAAGAGTGTCATGATTCAAATAAGTATAGAGTATATCTATTCAATAACTTTAGGGAACAGTGATGAAGTTATTAAAGTTATTAGATAAAGTGCTTGAAAGACGTCCGAAAGAATACATGGTTTTGAGTTGGAAGCTGATAGGAAACAAGGTATTTCTAAGGATAACCATTGAGGCAAGGTGAAGCCGTGCGACAATCAGGCAAGTGGGGAAGTTAGATACAGATCGCTTGAGAATGAGAGGGAAAGAAAGAAAAGAGAAGAGAATGAGAAGGGTATGAACACATTCGCGACCAACCGAGATATAAAGTTCGATGATAAATATAGTGTGAGGTTGGTGGTGTGAGTGATCAAGAGAGGAAGACCTACGAGTCCAACCTTAATATTGAGAGATAGAACAAGGATATTGTGGTGGTTCCTATCTTTTGTTCTATTTTATAACATCACAATAGGAAGTAAAGGGAGAGAGCAAGAGGAGAGAAAGATCAGCAGAGAAGGTTGACAAAAAATCAACCAGCTGCATGAAATTGAGAATTTTTCCTTTCATCGTTGTAAGGTCCAATAGTGATACCCAGCAAGAGACATGAGATTGGAAGCCGTTGGAGAAACCTTTTAGAGGAGACCAATGAGAAATGCTTAAAAGCCACACTAAAAGGAATAGTGTTAAACCGACGAAATCATGTTTCCTTCTCATGGTCTTGCACTTTCTTTTGGTGCTCTTATTTAATTTTTATTATCTAATTATTTTGTCAATGTCAATTTAATAAAATAATACTACTATTTTAATGATAGGTTAGGTATTAAATTTAAATTATATATATATATATATTAATTATAATTAAATAAGTATAAATTTATATACTTGATTACTATTAAATATTGAGATTGTATATTAATATAGGTATTAAAATAAAAAAAATGTGGAGTTTAAAGAGTAATAAAAATAAGACATCTTTGAAAGTGAGGTGAGCGATCATATTTTTAATTTTAGTAATTACGTTGTTTCTTTTAAATATGATAGATCATTTATTATTTATATTCAACTTGTTCTTACTATTATAATTTGTTTATGATTTATTTCTGGATGATATGATATTTTTATCATATATTAGTCATTTATTATAAGTCATATAATGTTTACTATAGAATGATTTGAAGTTATATGGAGAATACAATTAAAATGATTTAATGTAGAAGTACTTGCTTGATGGGCATATTCACTGATGTAGTACACCCATTTATTGTATTGATTGAGAAAGTAATGTACCCACTCACGTAAATTAGACAAGACGTTGAAAAAGAGAAAGTAAAAGGAAGTACCTTAATTGGTATAATTTAGATGGTGACTCCTAATGTATTATTTGGTAAGAACCGGTTCAGTCGATTTAATTGTGTTGGGGATAGAAATAAACACCGCAATGAAACAAATAAGAAAAGCAACGGAAAGTAAATGGCACCAGCATTTGACATAGAAAAATCTAAAATTGGAAAAAAATCATGGAGACACATCACACCAAGAAATCCACATGAAAATTGAGAGAAATAAGTACAAATCTCTCTTCTCTCTTCTCTCTCACTCTCTCATTGCTTCTCTTCTCTCTTACACTGTTCTCACACTCAAACAAAAGAGAAATACAAGTAAATAACACCAAGAGATGCCACCATAAAGAAAATTGTCCAGTCCGCCTTGCAGGGCGGTGAAGCTAGTTTAGAGTGCTATAACGCTCAAACCTCTTATCTCGATCAGTCTGGCAATGTTGTGACGCTCAAACTCGCAACATTGCGGCACTACACATCGCTGAATCTAGAGCATTGTGGCGCTCTGCTCTCTCTATCGTTTCTCCCAGCAAACTTGGTAACACTAGGGCACTTGGGAACACAGTTATACAAAAAAATGGACTAAAGTAGGGGGAGGACCCTCACACCCCCCAGCGAGTACGATAAATTGAACTGAGGCCCGAGGTAATAGTACATCCCGATTGATCGTCGCAATCAGATTCTACACAGAACTAATAATTTGAACCAGTCCTTAACCTAACCAGGCGAACCAGGCATCGAGCAAGCGGTGAACCGAGCGGGCTGAGTGCAGGCATAGGCATGCTAGAGAGCGGTCGTGTGAGCAAATTAGCGAACCAATGAGTTCGTAAACAAAAATAGACGACTCCTAACAAAGGATAACTCCATCCGCTTCATTCAATATCGCTAAATGAGTGAAATCAGGAGAAGAGAGGCAGTGACAAAGAGGAGGAAGAAGTAAGGTTTGTTTCATCAAAATTTTTTAATTTCTATACTAATCATTCCTTGATTTTTAACCTAAGCAAAGAGCAATGTTTAATTAAAGGCAAAGGAAGAAAATTGGGCAGGAAAGAGAAGGAAATTGGGTTCGAAGTTATTTTCTAGTGAAATGAGAATTAAAAAAATCAAAATAAATATAAAAAATAACATGACAAATGTGTGTAAAAGAAGAGGATCTTATTCAAAAATTTAGGGTAATTATTTTATTTAAAGAGGAGTAAGAAAATTGAATATTGCATAATGCTTATACATATACATATACATATATATATATATATATATATATATATATATATATATATATATATATAAGAACAACAGATGACACTCAAATATATAATAAAAAATATTTAACTGAGCCAAATTAAAAAAATGAAGATGATTGATTTTTTTCTTCAAAATGAAAAAAATCAAATTCACACTCATAATCATAAATTCTATAATTTTGGATCCTAAAGGCATTGCTGATGTTTTTGTGCAACATTTTAAATATATTTTTAATTCTCCTAAACCTGCTTTTGCTTTTTCTTTTAATATACCAGCTAGGAATGTTATTCCTGAATTTCTTATTTCCTCTCAGGTTCATCCGATCATGGTTGAAGAACTCAGGAAGGTTGTTTTCAATAGTCCTAATTCTTACGCTCCAAGTCCAGATGGTTTTACATTCGAATTTTTCAAGAATACATGAGAAATTATTAGATCATTTCTTTGTAAAGCTGCTCTTTATTATTTTAATTCTGGATTTATGCCTAGGGCTACTAAAGCTATTGCTATTTCTCTAATTCCTAAAAAGAACAATACTTCCACTATTTCAGATTTCAGACATATTTCTTTGTGTAATGTTTTTTATAAGATTATAGCAAAAAATTTGGGTAACAGGTTGCAAGGGGTTAAGCCTTTTATTGTTTATAATAGTCAAGCTGGTTTTATTAAAAATAGAATTTCTGCAGATAATATCATCATTGCTGTTAAACTTCTTAGAGAATTCAATTCTTTTTTTAGAGAAAATTTTTTTGTGCCAAACTAGATATTCACAAGGCTTTTGATACCGTTTCTAGAGAATTTTTGTTTGCTAGAATGCTTTAAAAAGGTTTTCCTTAAATATTTATTTCCAAGATTCAAGTGTGCATAGATGATGTATATTTCTCTATTATTCTTAATGGATCTCTTATGGGTTTTTTAGTTCTTCTTCAGGCCTTCGGCAAGATTGTCCTCTTTCTTCTTATCTTTTTTATATTGTTATGGATACTTTTTCTAATCTTCTCGATGATAATTCTCATAATGAAAGTTTTGAGGGGGTGAAGGCAGGTAATGCTCTCATCTTTTATATGCAGATGATCTCCTCATTTTTGGTCAAGCTTCTATTGAGAATGTTAGCAAGCTTATATATATTTTGGTTTATTTCTTTTTTGGTTCTGGTTTGTTCATTAATAATTCTAAAAGTTCTCTTATTCTATCTAAAGATTGTGATTTAGTTGATGCTATTAGTCAAACTTTAAGCATTATTATTTCTCAATATCCTTTAAAATATTTGGGTTTGCCTCTCTCTGGTAAAAGGCTTAAGATTTCTGACTTTGAGCCTTTACTTAGTCGCATTATATTGCTTTTGACAGGTTGGAAAGCTAAATTGCTTTATTTTGCTGGAAGGGTTCAATTCCTTAAATTTACTATTTCGAATGTTATTTCTTATTGGATTAAAGGTATTTCTCTTCCTAAATTCTGTTTTAAATTTATAAGAAAGATTTGTTCTATTTTTTTTTTCTTGGAGATTCTTCTAGTAGAAAGATTCATATCATTGCTTGGAAAGATGTTTTTAAGCCTAAAGATGTTGGGGGTCTTGGTATTTTGATTCGGGAGCTCTTTATTTGCTTATAGTTATTCTCTTATTTGGTGAATCATTAATGGTACCGGTCCACTAACTATTTGGATAAAATTTAAGTACATCTCTTTTTTGGAAGCCTTGGTCCCAACCTGTTTTTATCTTTTGGAAGAATATTACCTCTATTGCTAGAGACATTAAAAGTTAGGTTTTATTTATATTTTTCCTAATAGCTCTCTTTCTCTTTATTGGGATCCTTGGTGTAAGGGGAAATCTCTCCATGGGATTGCTAAGATAGCTAGAAGTAATCTTGATTCCTCTTTATGTAAAAGCATGTTGGGAGATTGGATTTCTCAAGGTTATTGGAATTTTCCAAATTTTCTGTCTCCTGCTATTAGCTCTACTGTTTCTTATCTTCATATTATTGATCTGCAAGCTTCAAATATTTCTTGGAATGAGGTTCTTCCCCCTTTTTCAAAATGTTCCATAATGCTTTTTATGATAACTTCATTAAAGTGGAATGGTGTTCTTATATATGGCATAAAAGATATGCTATTAGATTATTTCTGTGTAGTTGGCTTGAACGCTGGAGGTGCTATTGGTTTTTTAGTTGGTCTACTTTTAGCTCTTTGTGTAGGTATTTTGAGTATTTGCTGTTGGGTCTCAGTTTGTCTGCTGTATGCTCTATCAGAGGAAGGTTTGGTCTTGTAAGGTGTTGGCATTTGAATTATTTGTTGTTCTGCTCTCTATAGGGAGTTTCAAGGTTTTGCTAGTCTGTTGGTGATAGGATTATTTCTGTGCAGTTGGCTTAAATGCTGGAGGTTCTGTTGGTTTTCAATTGGTCTGCCTTTAGCTCTTTGTCGGAGGATATTGGATATGCTAGAGAATTTTTCATTCTCTTGTTATTTTATTAGGATTGTAATTGTTTTTTTCCTTTTATTTGCCTCTTCATAAGGCTTCTTTTTCTTTACACTTTTGTAAGTTTTTGCTTTATTTTTCTTACAAATGTTGTAATTCTCTTATAAACATTTAATTTTTAATGGAATTGGACATGATTACCCCTAATTTTTCCAAAAAAAAAAAATAAAAAAATTTAAAATATATTTTAAAAAATAATGGATTAAATATATGACAAAATTTATAACTAAAATAATAAATAAAGGATTTTAATTTTATGAAGCTAATGTTATACAAATAGATTATGGAAAATGTAAGTTTATATGGCACATAATGTTTGAAATTAGGAAAATATGCATATTATTTCATATCTTTGAAAAACATACCCCAAGGTTCATTTTATACAAAAAATATCATTACATATTTACACCAACTGATCTTTCGCTAATGAATTTGATTCAAAGTTGTTCGAATTCAAACATTTCTTTGAACCTGTAATCAAATCTAGATGTTCGTGATAAAATTAAACCAAAACATTCAGACTTGAAATTGAATGACTAACATCACTATTTATAATTAGGAAGCTGGATAGGAGATCACATTCAAAAGATGTAGATGAGAGTAGAGATCGATTGGTGATGGGTTGATGGGTCTGTGGCGTATGAATGAAAAAGTTATTTGCTAGGAGAGCTCATTAGGAGATGACATCAAATGAGATTATTAATGTTTGAAAGAAAGAGACGCTCACGACAAGAGGTTGATGAGGGAAGGTTTTGACAAGCTCGACGTCGTGTGAAGGAGAATAGCGATTGATAATATTTGCTTGTTAGAGAATGGAGAAGCAATTGATAGTGTGTGACAGGAGCAATTAAAATTGGGGGGAGGCTATTGACGATATGTCAAGAGAGAAACAACATGTAATTAGAGCACGACATGTAAAGGAGAGCATTGAATAGAGTTTTGCGACTTGAATCTCCCACTGCCGGACATCTTAGAATCTAGTTCAAACTTTGTCCAAATTCTATTTGATCTATTTGAACTTGATACTGATTCAAATGAGATCAAAATATGATCAAATTCTAATATATTGAACCAATTCGAGATACTTATTACAATAATTTATTCCTCATTGGTAAAAAATTGCGACACGTACTATACTAATAATAAAAGTAAAAATAGTGCAGACGACCTGTCTTTTTACCGCGCGTCTCCCAGGTTTTTTTCTTCGCACGCTCATTATTTCCCAGAGAGTCCATAGTACTATAGTAGTTTCTTCTAAGAGAAGCTGCAGAAGCAGAGAATAAGGTTTTCCCGACGGCTTAAGCTTCTGATTGGGAGATGAAATTCGCAAACCGGAGGATTTAGGGTTTAGCTCTGATTGAGCATCGAAGGGCGAGGTTTTCGAGTTTGGCAGGGGAGACATGGCTATGATGGATAAAACCCGCAACCTTCTGGAGGGGTTCATGGAGGGTTCCTTCAAATGGGCGCTCAGCCGCCGAACATCGTTCGATGAAGAGTATGAGGAGATGGGCCGATCCCCTTCCGGCAAAAGGAAGTGGATTCCGGAGCTCTCTCAGATGGCTAACGTAATCGTTGGCCGTTGTTCGCAGTGAGTGCCTCTCTGGCTCTTCTTGTAGTCGTGTTGTTGTTGGATCGAGGTGTTTTTATTTTTGTTTTATAACCCTCAATTTAGTTTTAGTTTCTGATCCAGATGTCTTTGGTGTTAACTACACAGTTTTAGGAATCATGTAAAAAGCCACGTGAAGGTTTAAGCATTTCATGTACATGATTGATGGTCTTATTGTGCGCAAACCGTGATGTTTATTTTGTGTGTTTCATCAAAAGCTTATGCTTCATAATGAAAGTTGAGTTGTTTTTTGAATTTGATAGTCAGTTACTGGCGACTGTTTATATTTGGCAATGATTTGTACGTCACTTAGGTTTTTGGCCATTCTGGATAAGCTAATATGTTTGAACAAACTTGTAGTATCATGAATGTATTATGGGCATGTCTCAACTTGATTAAATTGGATTAGCTAAGTGAGTTTCATTAGGCAATTAGTCTAGTTGAAATTAGTAGTGTGCTTTATTACCCTTTGCGCTGTTAATTCAAGTTAGGTATGACTTTTTTCCATTGTTCCTCACAACTCCCACTTACATTGTGTATAATTTATTAAATGCATCATAGAGTTGTGAACTTCTTAAATGAGCATGAGAATGATATTGATGCTTAACTCTGACTGCAGAATTCTTGATGTTTCTATGGATGAACTTCAAGGAAATTTTGATTCGGAAGCATCTGATGGTTTAAAGAAGTCCTCAAATTATGCCAGAAATTTCTTGGAGTACTGTTGTTTCAGGGCATTAGCTCTAATGACTCAAATCATTGGCCATCCTGCTGATCCAAAGTTCCGACGCCTTACATTTGATATGATGTTAGCATGGGAAGCTCCATCTACGGCGAGCCCGCCCTCACCCAGGGCAAGAAACATGTTTCAATTCAGTATTGTTTAGGATTTAAACTGGACCCCATGTTCATCATATTCATCATCCATTAAAGCTATTTTCGAATTTCCATCAAAACCCTAGTCAGTATAATTAGTTATTCTGAATGGATGCACATTCTTATTGCTAAGCTACGGTAATTTGTCTTGTCTAATGCTTTTTCAAATTGTGACAGGTGGATAAGGACAGCACTGTTGGTTTAGATGCTTTTTTGCGCATTGCTCCTGCAATCCCCATTATTGCAGATGTAATTACATGTTCCAATATCTTTGATGTCCTTGCGAATCCGAACAGCGGCCGACTTTCATTTGCTGTCTATGAGAAGTACCTTGTTGGATTGGACAGGTTAACAATTAATAATTGCCATTGAATTTCCCTTTTTAATGAATGTTAGCTAAAGCATCACGTTTTTTTTTATTTGTACATGTTTAACTGTTTCCCAGTTATCCATTTGTGGATGACAGTAATCCTACCCACTTGGTTCTTATTAAGATTTAATTGTGCTGGCTTTTGTATTCTGTGTAGTTCTTTTGTTGATTCATTTATATAACAAGCAGATTTTTGTTTGCTATTCTTGGCAGCTGGTTTATTTTCTTCTTTGGCACGCCCTTTCTTGAAGCTGATCTCCTTATACGAACCTTTTCTCTAGGAGATTTCTTACCAAGTCTTCTGCTCTTATTTTTATAGTACATCGTTTCTTATTTTCTTGTTGTTATACGACATATCTACATTTTAAAGTTGTGCTATAGAAACTGACACTCTTCCCCATGTCCCCCTCTTGATGCCTTTGTTATGCATGTGACAGCACCAAGATGTCTGTAACCTGCTGAATTTTACCGTTTTTATATCTTGCTCCATCTCCTACATTTTATGCTTGTCTTGCAGACATGGCTGATTTTTTTGTACAGTTAGAAAAAGTTGTACCATATGACATCCTCTTATGAATGCACATGCTTATAATATGGTTGTGTTTATTCTCTTGTATTCTATCTATTGGTCAAATTCCTTCTGCAGTTAGCTCTTCAGATGTATAGATACTCCTTGCACATTTCAAATGTCATTTAGTGATTTTCCCAACTTCCCTTTTCCCTTTTATCCTCTATACAGCTAGTGCTTCGAAATTTTCAATTACGAATAGTGTGCGCCATATCGCAAAGGTCTCGTGAAGCTATAGTGCATGCTAGTAAACATATCGTAAAAAAAAAAAAGATAAAGATGCAACTAAATATATTTGAATAATTATGAAAGATAATTATATTGAAAAATTAACTGTCATAATAATACAAACTAGATTTATAAATAAGATTCCATTCTTATAATATTTAAAGTTGACGCTTATGCTCAAGTTTTTAACTAGTCAAAATTCAAAACATTATAATTTTTTTACAAGTGCAATATTAAAAAAATAATATAAAACTAATCTTCTGGAGTATTACCTTCATCATAATCATAAGTTAAAATAGTCTTGTCTCCTTTATCAACATCATCATTATCTCCTAAATCATAATATTCTTTATCAACCTCATCATCTTTATGTTTATTTGCAAGAATGTTAATTCTAGATGAAGATTCATTCTCTGTTCCATTTAATTGATTTTAAATATTTTAGTATATTTCGTAAACATCACTAGCTTTTGCAGCAGCACTCTTTGTCAAATATTCATCACCAATGACTAATTCATCATTTTCATCTAGCTCTTCATCTAATTTTATATTAATTATTCATTAGCATTGTTTATATATTTTAAAGAGATATGGACAATAAAATCATGATAGACGTATCTTCGAATCAAGGCCATATTATACTTCACATAAACTAAATCTTTGAGTTGACCATGATCAATCTTGCCTTTTTTTGTGAAGTTGTATTACAATTTTATTAAGATTAGTAAATTATAAAGTTTCATGTCAATAATCAATATACAATTTTATGTTTGTACTTAATGTTTATACAATCTAATTTTATTCACATCTCGATGAACGAAATTTAAGGTGTTCTTTGATCGCAAAAATTTGTAAAAGTGGAGCTCCTTGGACATATATTAGCTCTTGTTATTGCTTCCATCACTACTTACTGTTGCGCTGCCACCACTATCTATCATCATCACCGCCTATTGACACAACAACCACCTATCACTGACACCACCGTCTTCCACCCATCGTTGCCTATTGCCGCTCTTTAAAGCCTTATGCTTGTCTGTCCTCTGCTATCTCCTGCTCCTACTACTATTCTCCGTCCATAGCTGCTAGCTGTCTGACTTGTGTTGCCCCTGATTTCCATCCAACGCCACCACCACTGTCACATTTCAATGCTTTGGAAATGCATATCAACAAAAATATAAAATAATATTTCTATTCATTTTATTTGCATCCAATCAAACAACACATACATCTCTAAAATGCATGCGTTCGAATTACCATATTTTAAAAATGCATAGCCCCTAATAGACAAGATGAGTGAAGCAATGAGAGTGTTAAGATATATTTATGACAAAAGTAGAAATGATAGATTACTAACTGATTAGCTTAGAAGGATGGTTAGAGAGCAATTATTGAAGCTTAAGGTAAAAGAAAATAAATTTAGTACCACTTTCGGTAGAAGATATGCTAATTTTAATGGGCATATAATATTTAGTGATAAGGGTTTTGGAGGAAAAATGATATAACAAACATAAAATGGATGGATGTTGTACCAAAAGTTTGTTTGAAATGGGTTTAATATTTCATGCAACATTTAATAAAGACAAAAGGAGAATGAGAATTCATATTTAGTCAATATAGGGATAAGGCTAATGATAATGGTGATGATTCATATCATGAGTATAGATATATATATATCATCTTTTTTACTCGTGTATACACTCATATATAAATGTAATTGTCTTATACAAAGATAGATACATGAATGATGGAGGAATGGATGAAGCTTGCATCTTTATGAAGATTAAACTTAGATAGGGGAACGGGGGTAGGAAGAAAGGGAGCATTTTGATTTGAATTGATTCTTAGTAATGATTCATATGGGCTAGTGATCTGGGTACAAATTATTTTCATGTAGTTTTGAATTATCTTGAAGAGCTCTACCAGCACCTTGTTTCTAGGTCTTCAAAAATTTGCTGATAGTTTTGCTGGAGTCACCGTAGGCATCTTATTCATTACTGTTCTTCCATTTTTATATCCTTCTACAACAAATGATTTTGCTAGGGAGTGGTATTCATGACTGGGTGATCCTGCATGCCATACCTTTTGTTTTGTTCTTTGGATTTTATAATTATAATAATTATTTGTTTTTAACCTTCATGTTAATTTTTGGATGCTCTGTTATGAATATGTAATGCTCGTCTTTTTTCTTTATCCAGAGCAATAAAAAAAATGAAATCTCAAACAGAGTCATCTCTTCTTCATGCTATTCGTTCAGAAAGGGGAGAAAAGATTATTGAGGTAGATGGAACATTGACGAGCCAACCTGTTCTTGAACATATAGGCATTTCAACATGGCCCGGTATGTCTTGCTTATTTTAGCCAGAAATATTTTCTGTTTATCCTATGACTACTAAAAGTAATGTCTGCGGTTAAAGATATTAGATTGGAAACTTATTGATCTGTGTTCTGGTAGTCGAAAAATTATAATTTTCTATTGCAACTGAGAAGTCTCATCGAAGTATTTGAACTTCAGGAAGATTAACATTGACTGACCATGCTCTGTACTTTGAGGCATTGAAAGTTGTAACTTACGACAAAGCAAAGATATATGACCTTTCTGCTGATTTAAAACAAATTGTTAAGCCTGAGCTGACTGGGCCTTGGGGTTCACGCCTTTTTGACAAGGCAGTCATGTATAGATCTGTATCCGTGTAAGTAATATTCATCATTTTTTTTTGTCTTTTGTTTTTGAACTGTCTTTTTAATGAGGGAACTGGCTTGGTACATGTCCCTTTGCATGATGGAGAAAGTTTACTCTATCTTTGCTTATGAGAGCCAATGTTGTGTGTAGGTTAGAGCCAATTATCATCGAGTTCCCTGAGCTAACGGGACATTCTCGCCGGGACTATTGGTTAGCTATTATTCGTGAAATTCTCTATGCTCATAGATTTGTTAGAAAAATTCAGATGGAGGGTGTTGACAAAGAAGAAACACTTTCAAAGGCTGTACTTGGAATTCTACGATTACAAGCTATTCAGGAAATGTTCTCGTCAGTCCCTGTTCGCTATGAGTCACTTCTCATGTTTAACCTTGCTGACCAGCTTCCAGGAGGTGATCTAATATTGGAAGCCCTTGCTAACATGATTATTTCAAAGAGTTTGGATCAGCCGAATGGATCGAGATCAGCATCTGGAATGTATTCTATTTCTGCTTTGGCAATTTTATCTAATTTAGGGGTTGTCTCGCAAGTGTCGAGCGATGAAAAACTTATTGTGGGAGATGTAGTGGTAGGAGAGATGACCGACTTGCAAAAAGTTGTCATGGAATCTAGACTTAACTACAAAATGGTGGAAGAAGCCCAGGCCACCGTTGATGGAGTTAAAGTGGATGGTATAGATACAAATTTGGCAGTGATGAAGGTATGCCCCCTTTGAACTCTTTGAACACAATCATTGATTTGAGCATGTATTTCTGTGTTTTCTTGATGCCACATTTTACTTTGCCCTAAGAAAATTTATAGCACTACTATATGATGGATGCCCCATTATACTGTCTGATATCTGTTTCTAGGAATTCAACTAATCCCGAGTAGTTTAAGATGAAAGGGTGGAATATGAAAAATAAAATAAAATGTTATCCTATAATTAGATGAGGGCATTTAAAGAATGCCAATAAAAATATTTTTGAGAATAAGATTCTAGTTCTTAAAATTTGTGTTGTTCATGAGGAAACTAATGTTATATGTGAAAAAGTAGTCAATGATATTAGGAATATTGCAAAGTATGTGCTTGGAGAATAAAAAAGAGAAGCTCCAAAAAGTAAAAATAGTTGGTGATGAGATCAAATATAGATAAAAAATAAGAAGCTTTGTTAAAAAATTTGGTTAGATGTAAAAAGCTCGGGAAAGATGTAGAGGGGCCTGTGAGGGTCTAAGAAAGCAATATGCGATGCAAAGAATTTTATTTTTAATGATTTAAATAATAGATTAGATACGTAGGAGGGCGAAAGATGCATGTATAAGTTAGTCAAGCAAAGAGATAGGAGAAATAATGATCTAGTTCGAGTGAAGTACAATAAGGATAAAGATCAAAAAGTGCTTTTTAAAAGAGGATATTCAATATAGGTGGATGAGATATTTCCAAAGTTTAAAATTGCGCAATTGGGTATTGAGGCGTTTTTCGTTCGTGAGGCGAGGCGTAAGCCTCAAGGCGTTTTGAGGCGTAAGCCTCAAAATCTAAAAATTGCGTAAAGTAAAAATAAAAGTTAAAAGAGATTTTTTATATAATATCCAAATAACATGTTACAGGATGACATTAATTTTCTATTAAATGAGATAACAAATTTATATACATATAAAACAAAAAATTATATAAGATATAAAGTGTTAAATGATAAATGATGTGAAATAATTGAAATTCAAATATTACAGGAAGAAAACAATATAAAATATATGAATTGTATAACAATATCATATAATATCAAGTTCAACTCTAATTTTTTTTCTTTCTCAGTTGCCTACTCATCTACATTTAATTACTAAAGAAAGCTAAAGTAATTGACAACAACTCAGAAATCATCTGTACTATCATTACTAAGGGGATTTTTATTTGAGTCACTATCATAATAAATTGATCTCTTCCATGCCTCATCCTGTAGGGTCCAATACCTCTCAATCTGCTTCTTCTTCATTTATTTCATCCATTTTCATCTTTTATAAATGTTTGTCAACAACATAAATATAATACTCCAAAATTTTAAGAGGAGATGGTGGTGGCATGCGGCTTTCTAGTGATCCCCTATGGCGGCTACAATGGTGGTGGCTACAGTGAAGGCTGTGAGCTAGAGGTCGAGGCAATTGAGAGGAGGTTGCTGCGGCTTGGGGGTGCAAGAAGTCATGATTTTTTTGGGGCTTTTGTATAGGGTTTAGGTGAGTTTTATATAAAAAAAATTTCATAAATAGAGTGAGGCGTACGCCTCATGCCAGTGAGGCGAGGCGCACCTCGAGGCGGGCCTCATTGAAGATGAGGCATAAGCCTCATAAAAAAAGCTCGAGGCGTAAGCCTTGAGGCGTTTTTTACTGGAATTGCGCTAAGGCGGGCCTCAAGGCGAGCCTCATATTGCGCAATTTTAAACAATGGATATTTCGATAAGTTTTAAATGAAGATTGTGAAAATAAAATTGATTTTAGTGACCTTAACACCTTAAATAAAAATAGAGATTTTTATTTTTATCATCATATTAGTAAAATCAAAGTTGGAGAGGCTTTAAAGAAAATGAAGCGTGAAAAACAGTGAGACCATGATATTCCAATAGAGGTGTGGAAATGCAGAGGAGATTAATGAATTTCTTGGCTTATTAAAATTTTTAATATTATTTTGAAGACTAAAAACATACTCAATGAATGGAGAAATAGTGTGGTGGTTCCTATTTTTAAGAATAAAGGTGATGCATAAGAGTATACAAATTATAGAGGAATTAAGTTAATATGTCATATATTTAAATTATGAGACCAAGTATTTGAGCATAGGTTACGATGTGATATTAATATTTTTAAAAATTAGTTTGGATTCATTTCAGGTAGGTCTACTATGGAAGTTATACATTTTTTGAGAGGTTTGATGTAAAAGTATAGAGAGAGTAAGGAGGATCCACACATGATATTTATTGATTTAGAGAGAATATGATAAAGTCAAGAGAAGTGCTCTGGAAAGTTCTAGAAAAGAAAGGAGTTAATAATGCTTATATTTAAGTCATTAAGGATATGTATGCAGGAGTTGCTACTTGTGTTCTAAAACAAGGTGTTTTGAAAGTATTTTTCTATTTCAGTTGGATTACATCAAGGATCAACATAAAGCCATATCTTTTTGCTTTAGTCATGGATGTTCTTACTAGAAATTTGTAAGAGGAGGTACCTTGGTGTATGCTTTTTGCTGAAGATATTATTTTTGTTGATAAGACTAGACAGAGGGAGTTGAAGGAAAACTTGAATTATGGAGATCGACTATAGAGTCTAACATTTTCGTTTGAGTAGATTTAAAACTGAATACATGGAATATAGTTTTTTTGTAGTAATAGATCTAGTGATGGGATTGTGACATTGGGTGATCACGTTATTAAAAAGAGTGCACATTTTAGATATTTTAGGTCTATTATTCAAAGTGATGGTGAAATAGATGGGTATATTATTAGTAGAATTCAAGTCGGATGGTTGAAGTGGAGGAATGTATCGGGCCTATTTGGTGATAGAAAAGTACCTCATAAACTTAAGGGAAACTTTTATAAGATGGTGGTGAGACCTGCAATGTTTTATGGCGTAAAATGTTGGCCATTAAAAGAGAAGCATAAAATTAAGTTAAGCAGAGATGAGGATGCTCAGGTGGTTGAGTGGCTTTACACTTAAAGGCATAATGCAAAACAAGTATATACATGAAAAGTTTGGAGTAGCTCCAGGAGTAGATAGGATTAAAGAGAGTTGCCTTAGATGGTTTGGTCACATAAAAGAGTAGATGTATTAGATCTGACCTATGTTAAGAAAAGTAGAGGTCAACTTAAAAGGACTTGGTTAGAAAGTATTAGAAATGACATTTTTTTTATTAGATTTAAATGAGAATTTGACTTTTACTAGGACATAATGGAGAAAAATGATTCATGTAGCCGACCCCACGTTGTGGGATAAAGGCTTGATGTTGTTGTTGTTGTAGAGTTTGGCTCCTTGTGATCTCATCTGATTACAAGAATTTCATTCCCTTCTATTTGGGCTGCTTGCTTTTTTTTGTTACAAGATTTTTGTTCCTTGCAATCTTGCTGAGTTTGATTCTTTGTGATCTTCCTTGGTACAGGATTAGGTAGTGGCTATTGTGTAATTACACAATCTGTCAACTTCTAGATATGGTTATTGATGTATTCTGAATTTTTTAATAGTAAATTCAAGGAGGCTTTGTTATTTTAAATATGGGATAGGGCATATAAAAATATTTTTTTCTTGTTCTATTTTGATCATATTTTGATTCAGTAAATTTCTAGTCAGACGTGATTACTTCTAGCCTTCTACTAATGCAATAAGTGATTCAATGATTTTTTTTTCTTATTCTACTTTGAGACGCATAAGGCTTGATTTTACTATTCCAGGATCTCTTCTTGCCTTGCTAATATTTTCTCAAATTTCTAGTTATTGATGTGCACGTGATTGAGTTTTGTAAAATTTGGAACAATTTAGTTATAACCACCCATGATTTCCGATTGAATTATGGTTTTCATGCTTTTGAATTTCTATGCATTATTTCTAATAGACAACTATTAAATTAACATTTGTGCCGGATTTATATGTGTTTTCTATGAAGGAGGGGATAGTTGTCTAAACTAAAAGTTTATTCTTTTGTGCGATTTTATGTATTTCATCAATAGATTTGTATTAAAGAACTCTAGAACCTAAAACATCTTGCATTTAATTTGGTATCAATGCTTAAGTTGGATTATAATGCCTTGACGTAGGATATAATAAGTATGCCAATTAGCAACATTATATAATAGTACAATTAAAATGACATAGGTTGAGTTATAGTTCTAAATAAGATCAACATTAATATGTCCTTTTGAAACTATAAAGTCTCAATTAATCATGGCCATTCTAATTGTGGTACTAAGATTCATATTTTCACTATTCTCATGCAAAGAGGACTGGATTCAACAATTGTTCTTTTCAGTGATCATCATTGGATTGCCAAAAGGTATGTGATGACCCTTTAGTTAAACTTAAAGAATTAGCACAGATCTTGAAACTTCAACTATGATCGAGCAATCCAAATTAGATCCCTCCCTACACAAATCTTAAATCCAAAATATTTAAATTAGAATTGTGAAAACTCCTAAAAATCCCACATCTAATTTAAAAATAGATAAGATTGAAACCAAATCCATTAAAATTGAAATAAAAATTCTTGAAATAATATAAAAATAACTAGAATAATGTAGAAATTGTGAAAACATTTTCAATTATATCTTGTATTGCATCAATTCTTCTATTCAATAACCAATCTTACCTAACAATATCCATGTATTATTGTTCTTTTTTAAATACCTGGCTTTGCTCAATTCACTTGATAATTGCTTAATGATCACTTGAATATTTATCAACTCAAAGTCAAAATTGATATTCTCTGACTTGAAGATATTTAGCTTGAAGGAATTTTAATTCAGCTTGACAGGAATTCAATATATGTATATGCACATATTTATGTCTATGTAAACATGCGCGCGCACACATACACACATATATATATATTAAAATCAAATAAATTTAGTGCTACGTCTTCATATATAAAAATTGAACACTTTTATTTGGATAGTAATCTAGGTTGTGATTAAAAATATTTTATTAAAATAATTATGAAAATCCTTGAAAGAGCATATCAATTTCTACACTCAATTCCTCTAATGAAGCATTCGATGTCTCTAGCTGGCTTGCTAGCCTATCCCGGTGCCACCTTGACAATCCGTAGCTCCTACACCTCTATTAGATGAAAAGGCCACCAACCACGTGATTATCCATCCTGACAATCTACCATTATTTAATCTTACTATGCATTACACCGAACACTATTTTCTTATACAATAAATTTTTGAATACTGAATTGATAGTAGCCTTTCTATTTTTTTTCCCTTTTTATGGGCTATGTTTCTCTTTTTAATATTAGATCCCTTTTACCTATTAGAATAAGAAAATATGTAATGTTATTCTTTCAGATTTTTTTTACCATGATATCAGAGACACACTTCTCTATTTTTGACATATTTTCAGAATCCTAAGTCTTTCTCATCCTTCCTCTAAGGATTTTTTGTTTGAACCATGATGATGGTTAAAAATGAAATGGCCTTGAAAGGAAGATACTTCTCTGGTGCTACCACTTACCATGAATTAAGATCCCATGGCAATACTATAGTTTAAGATGCTAATTATCCACTTAAAATTGAAGCCTTCTATGCTAAAAAGGTACATTCAACGACTTTAATGTCTAGAAAAAAAACAAGAATTTTGGATTATGAATTCTAAAGTTTGATTTTGCAATAGGTGATGCTTTCTTATTTCAAACCCTTCATCTTTGTTTAAAAAAATATACAATCAAAATTATTGATGGATCAACATCACACATAATTAATATTGAATATTCAATGTCATTAGCTCTTTGGTTCTTAAGTTATTTTTTTTGATCCTTAAGCTTTCTTGTAACTTATTATTAATCAACAAAATTACCCATGATAAAAATTATATAACTAATTTTTTTCATACTCATTGTGAATTTAGGAAAGGGGCTTGGGGAGGATAATTGGCAAGATGAAGGAAAATGCTAGTTTTTAACCTCTAGATTATGAAGAGAATCTTATGTATATTTGTCAAATGAAAGCATAATCATATTGTGGCACTTTCGTACTAGTCAACCAAATTTCATATACCTAAAAATATTGTTTCATTCTCTTTTCATCAACATAAATTTAGGGATGTTCTAATGTGAAATTTGTCAATTATCTAAACATGTTCGGACTTCCTACCCTAGTCATCCCTATAAGTCTTCACAACCTTTGTAGCAATCTATAGTGATATCTGCGGTCCATCTCAGGTGTACAATATCTTGGGTGCTAGTTGTTTATATCATTCGTTGATGGCTATAGTGGAACTACTTGATCCTATTAAAATTTTGCTCCGTTATAAAGGTTCAATTTTAAACTCAAATTTGAGTCCTTCGGGTCGACAATAGGAAAGAATTTTTTTATTCAATTGTTTATTGTCCTTTGGGTCAACAATAAATAATTGTTCATCAAAAATTTTTTATCTATACTTCCTAGCAAAATGGAATAGCAAAAGAGAAATAGTTCACTATGAAGGTTATTTATTCAATCAATTATGATTATTAATGATGTCCCAAAATATTATTGGAGGGAGATTGTTCTTACTGCTGCATATCTCATTAATCGTATGCTATCACAAGTTCTAAAATTTAAAACTTCTTGCCAAACTCTTTCCCATGGCTATCTAATAAGCTTACCTACCATTCCTAATAAAGGGTTCGGTTGCTCAGCCTTTGTCTAAATTTCTCCTCATCAAAGATGTAAATTAGACTCAAGAGCAAGAGCAATTAGCCAACTTCCATGATTTGAACGGTGATTGAAAGCAATAAAGCAATGATTCAGATCAAGCAATAGCTTACACAACAAAGATTTAGAGCAAAAAATAACTAATCAAATCATATTTTGCTTAACGTGGGGCTTTCGACAGAAATCCCTAAATTAATATTTAGAATAGTCACTATGTAAGATCTCTCACTCAACTCTTTGATGATTGGTGGAAATAGAGAAAGCTTACATAATCTTTATGATGCCACAATCGAGGAAAACTTAGAAGAGATAAGACTTGCAAGAGAGTTCACTTTTGTCAGGATTCGGAAGAAAGTCGTCACTGAACAGGAGGTTGTCATTGGTCGATAGCGGTGACAAGGGAGAAGGAGGATTCTTTCCACATAGTCTTCAACGGAGTGGTCGTTCTCTAGATCAATGTCGAAGAACGGAGATCGGTGGATGTCAACGAACCCTTGGTTGTCGAATACGAAGCCGTGATCACGTTTAGGATCAACCATCAATGAGTAGACGACAAATTACAAGGTGCTGGAACTTCTGGACAGCAAACGGGGACCTTCTGGATAGCATGACAGTGAGGAGAGCTTGCTGAAATTTCTGGACAGCAAACTGGAATCTTCCGGACAGCAAGAGGAATTGCTGAAATTTCTAGACAGCAATTTGATCTGCTCTTGGACAACAAATTGGGTGATTAAGGGAGGTGGGACAACAACTTTTATGATGATGAGACTCTGTAGGAATCGATGTTCAAGCGGAGGAAGTTAGGTGGAAGATGAGAGAAGAGGGAGCTAGCATGGGGGGTGGGGGGCGGCCTAATTGTCCTTAATTGGAGTTCCCAATTGGGAAGGGATCAATTAAGGAGAGAGGAAGAGGGGGCTGACCAAGCATAGATAGGAAGGGGGTTGGAGATTAAAAGGGGTTTCCAATTCTAGCAATTGGATTTAGGAAAGAGGATTTAATATGACCCTTCTCATAATTCAAATTCAAATTTGAATTGGATTGATTGAATGGACTTTCCTAATTTAACTCTTTCATTTATGGAAGATTCTTTTCAGAGTTAAATTGATTGAAATATGAATTAAAACTTCTCAGACTACTACAAGCTTATTTTAGGAAAGTAATTGAAATTTGAAAAGTGGAGGAAGGGGGGAAGAGGTTGGCCGACGGCTTTGGGGATGGGTGTGGCCGGCGGGTAAGGGGTGGGGGGTTTCGGCCTAGGGGAGAAGGGGGCGGCGGGTTGATGGTGGAGGTCGGCCTAGGGCTTGGGAGTAGGTTTGACCAATGGAAGAATTAGGAGGGGGTGGCGGCTAGGAAAAAGAAGAAAAAAAAAGTGATGGAGGAGGTGGACCACGAGCCCGGACGCTTCTTGCGGCTGATGGGTAATCCGTTGCCCTCACAAAGGGACTTTAACTCTCTCAAGAACTCTCAAGCTCTCCAAGAACAAAAAGTGCAGGAATTTTTTTAATTATCATAACCATCATCCCCTCAAAAGGAAGAGGAGTGGCTTTAAATAGCCAAAATACAATAACAAGATAAAAGACAAAAGTGCCCCGAAGGGTCACAAATAACTACTCCCTCAAGTGAGGATAAAATGAAAAAAACTGCGATAATAAATCAAATACACATATAATAATAATAAACCTAATACAAATGATAGCTCAAAAATAATGTTGTGCGATCGTGGCTGTAGATCGTCGGCACCTTCTCTGGCAGACTCTCCATGGTCGGATGTCCTCATCAATCATTGATGATAATTTATCTCTTAAGTTTATGTCTTTATCACAAATCTGTTTAGCTTAGAAATTCCTAATAGCATGCAAGCCGCTTTAAAAATTCGTGAAGGTAGAAGTATAGTTCATGAAGAAATTCAAGTTCTTTGGGGAAAAAAAAAACTCAAAAGCTCTCAAATCTTTATGAAGGGAAGAAAAAAATTGGATGCAAATGGATTTTCAATTTGAAATACAAAGTAGATGGAAGTATCGTCTGATACAAAGAAAGACTTGTGACAAAAATCTTCTTTTCTTAAACCTATTGTATTGATTATTGAGAAACTTTGCCCTAGTTGCTAAAGAGGAACACTATCAGAGTAATTTTTCTCTCTTGTTATTGATTTTGATTGGCCACTCCATCAGCTAGATGTGAAAACTATCTTTCTAAATGGGGATTTAGATATTGAAGTCTATATTAGAATTCTTCTTGGATTTGAGAATAAGAGTAATATGAACCAAGTCTGTAGACTCGATAAATCTTTATATTGGCTTAAAGCAATCATCAAGGGCTTGGTTTGATAAATTCATCATGCTGATAAAAGGCATGAGTATTTTCAAGGGAAATTTGATTACAGTTTATTCACGAAGAAATCATTTGAAGTTAAAATCTAATCATTTGGAGTTAAAATCTTTATCGTAATTGTTTATTTTGATGATGTCATCATAATATGAGATCATGAAGAAGAGATAAACAAGTTAAAAGGTGTCTTAACTAAAGAACTTGAAATCAAGGACCTTCGTTTATTAAAATATTTCTAGGCATGGAAATGGCTAGATGAAGGAAGGGAATGTTTGTCTCTTAACAAAAATATGTTTTAGACTTACTAAAGGAAACTAAGATGCTCGGGATAAAGGAAGATTCAACTTTTATTGATAAAAGGAGGTACCAACAGTAAGTAGGGAAACTCATCTATATATCCCATACCAAACCTTATTTTTATTTTCTTGTGAACGTTGTTAATCAATTTATGAATCATAAAGGTGCACTTTGTTGTTGTGTATGGGATATTAAGGTTTCTTGAAAAGGCACATAGAAAGGGCTCTTAAAAAATGGGACTGATACAAGTATATGAATCTTCATTGATGATGATTGGACAGGATCTGAAATTGACTGCAAATCCACATTTAGTTGTTGCTTAATTGGGAAAATTTAGTCACATGGATAAGCAAGAAATAATTTGTTGTTGCTCGGAGTAGTATTGAGGCGTAATTTACAGTTATGGTCCATGGAATTTGTGAAACTATATGGTTTATTGGCCTCCTTGAAGATTTAAATGTTCACACAAAAGGACCAATGATAATGAGATGTGATGCTATTATTAGCATCGCTAAAATCCTATTCACCATGATAAGATAGCATGTCAAGATTGATAGGCATTTTATAAAAGAGAAAATTGAACAAGGAGAATTTCAGAGTAGTCTAATAAAACAACAAACTGTTGACATTCTTCTTAAAGTTCTTAACTAATTGCAATTTGATAATCATATTTTCGAAGTTGGAATGATCAATATAGATTCCCAGCTTGAGGAGGATTGTAAAAATCTTGAAAATGGCTTATCAAATTATGCATTTGATTTAGCTAATCATGCCACCATCAGCTCCTGTTGGCCTACTAGCCTATCCCATTTTCTTTTTTAATTTTAGTATTGCATTTTCTCTCTCTCTTTTTATATATGTATAGATGCTACAAGAGGTATGTTACTATTGTTGTAGATTTTGATGATGTGCGAGGGTAGAATGTGAAAGTATTTAATATACATTGCTATAGTTTGGCTTTTCTAAGCTTATGGTATTAATGCCATAAGATGGAAAAATAGCCCCTCCTATATGCACACACACGTACATATAGATGTGTGTGTGTGTGTATATATATATATATATATATATATATATATATGTGCTGAATTTTGATTTTGCTAATTGTTGTATTCCATTGTGCTTCAGGAATTGCTATATCCTGTTATGGAACTTGGAAACAAGCTAACGTGTTTCGCAAAATGGGAAGATCCTTTCAAGTCCCTCCTGTTCTGTTTTATATTTAGCTATATTATTTTCAGGTTCGTACATGTTTAATATTTTTCATGTTCACAAAAGGATCTATATCTAGTGAAGTTTGCTTTTATTTGTAGGTATTTTGGCTTATTTAGTAATGAACTTTAAGTTTATTAGCTATTGGCATTTACTGTTGTCGAAGATGTTAAATATCTATGTTTAATTAATGACATACATGTGATTTTTGGTGATAGCAAAAAGTTATTTACTTTTTCATGTATTGTTCTAATCAGCTAAACATTAGCATCTAAAGCTTTTTTATTTTATCATACGTAATCTTGTTGAAAGAAAAATCTAGGCACCCAGCTCTTTCATGCTGTTCCTACATCTATGGAAAAAGACAATTGTTCCATTTCTGTGCACTTTTGAATTACCCCGTGCTTTCTAACTCAATCATAAATCGTTTGATCGTGTTTGCTCTCAGTATTTTAAATGTCAGATCACTTAAGGTTTTTCCTCTTTGAATTCAAAATAATGAAAGTACCTTTGTATTCATTCATAGCTATTTATATACACTCTTAGCTATTTGTTTACATTCTTAGCCAGTTGTATATTTTCTTCTATTGATGCTGTTGTTGCTCTGATTCTTATATTGAATTTTATCCTGGTTCATTTTTTTATTTTTTATTTTTTTTTATCCTGGTTCATTTGTATTTTCAAAGTGATTAAAAGTTATGTCTTCTCTTTTTAAGTGTTTATTTGTTTTCATTTTGTTTCATTACTGCATCCTTTTCCGTTGCTTTCCTTGCATCACTCAGAAATGTCCTCCTTTTCCTTACATTTTTTGTAGGAAAATGTTGAAAAAGAAAGAAGGGGCAGGAAATGTAATTCTTGTTTCATTTATTCTAAGTAATGTGTACATGCCACTCTTTATAGACTTGTTGACCTCTACTCAACAGCCAAAGTAAAACAAAAAGAAATGAAATAAAAAAAATGATTAAATCATTACGTACCTGCTACCCATCCCACGAATCCTGCACAGATCCGCCGTTGCTATAGTGTCAGTTCTGCAATTCGGCGCTGAACGACAGTTGCCCATCCCTTGCATGCGTAAAGCCGCCTCGTTTGCCTCTTCGTTTGCGTGGATAAAAGGAGCAACAAAGGGAGCTCGCTCCTTCACTCCTCATCCCACGACGCTTCCCACTCGCAAAAGTTCCTACCTCCAGCCGGCATAACCCCATCTCCTTTCCGATCTCCAAGCCCTCTCCATTCCCGATCCCTCTCTGCTCCAGGATGAAGTCGAACCTCTCGCAAAGCCTCCGATCTTCCCTACCCTAGGCCGACGTCGGACCTCTCGTTTTCTCCGATCCATAGAGAGAGAGAGAGAGAGAGAGAGAGAGAGAAAAGAGGGATTGATCTACCTCTACTACTGCTCGACTTTGCCCTCCCCTCCGACGGCTTTCCTTCCTATTGAATCGGAAGTTACGGCATTTTGATCGCAAGCAACAACTGGAGCTTGATCGCTGTGAAGGTGACTCTCTCCCTGCCGCACGCTACTTAAGCCAGATCCAGTGAAGCCGCCGAACTCTGAAGAGGGTAATAGAGGATTTAACTTGGTTATGAGATTTAATGGTTGCCTAATCCTAAATCCTGTTTGAATCCTGCAACCCGACGGCCAAATTAGCATAAATCCTGTTCATATTAGTTCAAATCCCGCTCTTATCCTGTTATTTGATGGATTTAGCTCAAATATTGTATAAATCATGTAACCTGATAATCTTGATTCTAACTGCAAGTAACTAAATTAATTGTAATTAATTAGTAATTAATTTTAATTAGTTTTAATTAATTAGTATTAATTGTAAATTGATTATTATTAATTGTAATTAAGTATGATTAATTTTAATTAATTGTAATTAATTAACAATTAAATAATAATTAATTATTATTAATTCTAATTAATTATTATTATTTATAATTAATTATATTAATTATTATGATTAATTATAATAAAGGAAGAAAAAGGCTAAGAAAGAGTGCCATCTCCTCTCTCACCTCGATCCATGAGCCAACACCACTATCTCGCCGGCCGCCAAGGTATAACCCTTCTGAACTTAAAACTCCGAGAGCCTACTTCGTTGTCTACGGCGGACCGGAAAACCGCCCATACACGCTTTCTTAAGCGTGATGGGATGGGACCCCGGTGCGACGCCTACAACGAGGTGGGTAATCACCTGAAAATCCTATCCTCGGCGTTCGTGTCGAGCCGACAAACCGCCCATACACGCTTTCTTAAGCGTGGTGGGAAGGGAACCCGGTGCGACACATACGGCGAGGCGGGTAGGCCCTATACACGCTTTTCGTAGCGTGGTGGGGACGATCTTAAGTACCCGTACGCGGCTCTGTACCTGCGGGGAAACAACTGCTTGTCTTTTTTTCAGGTACATTTGAAGACCCATACACGCTTTCTTAAGCGTGGTGGGGATCGAAGACTTTACACGGCCACGGTGTCCTCGAAAGAGGGCATCTACCATACACGCTTTCTTAAGCGTGGTGGGAAAGGCCCAGTTTTCCATTGTTTCCCCTAAACGGGGGAGATGCCGGAATGTTGCCGAAATTTCGGGTGATCATATGACTGCACTTGGACTTGTTTGAACTCAAAAGAAGAGGACATGGACTATATTTGGACATTAAATGAATTAAATGAAGAACTTGAAACTCCATATTTAATAACAAGTGACTTGAACTTCATTCGAACTTGTGAAGACTTGAACAAAACATTAGACATTTGGGACTCAAGTCAAAACTTGAACCAAAGGAGACTTGGACTCGAAACAAGTGACAACGAATTGGATTCAAACTGAACTCAAATGGGAACAAATGTGGACAATAAGGACTTGTGATTTGAACTCAAGTGAGGATTTGATTCAAGTCTACATTGAAATCAATTTGAACCAAACAACAAGAAGATTTGAATATTTGCAGAAGTCCTAAACTTGAATCAAATGACGAAGACCCGAACTGGATTTGGACTTGAATAAACTGCGAAGGATATGAACTTGATTTGAACACTAATCAAGCATAATTTGAACATTCAAACTTGATTCGGATAAAAAGAACATGGACTCAAATCAAACTTGAAAGATAAGAAATATGAGCGATATGCAAATGATGATGAAATTCAATATTTTGGGTGACTTGAAGTGATTGCAAAACTACAATGAGCATGATAACCCACTAACGGTCATATACAAGAAGTGTGATGTACTTGTAAGCAACAACAGAAGAGATGTAATGCAGACAAATACATGATTTTCCTACAATGTACAATAGTATACTTACAAGTTACTACAAAGATCATGCAATGAATATGAACATCCTTTCATGAGCATGTATAGGAGACTTGTAATGAACACATACGAAGGACTCGAATTGAACTTGTATCGAACAAGGAAATCTAAGTACAACTTGCTTGCAAAGGAACAAAAGTTTCTACCTATAAGCTATGGCATGAAATCTCCAACAAATGTCAAAGAGCCGCCATGATAATTGGAATGCAAACACTATTAAGTAACATTCCTACAAGCAGTAACAATCCAATGTCAAACAAATGCAAGGAACATTGGCAAGTCATAGCGAGCAATATGCAACATGAGATATTCACAAGTAGAAGTGACGATGTATAACAAATGCAAATGTCTACGACGTATGTAGAAGACCCGCTGTGTACACAAAATCTTATTTGTGAGCAAAACGTCAAATGACTACATCAAATATAAATGCCTACGAGCCACTGAAGGAGGCCCGTTATACATTCAACCTACTGTTTGCGGGCAAATGTGAAAGATCTGCAATACACACAATCCCCCTACAAATATAGATGTACGCAACACATATCATCTGTGGGTAGATACAGAAAGACTTCAGTAAATGCAGTATCCTAAAGTCAATTTCAATCCATGAATGAAAACATCTACCTGCCTACAAACAGCAGTGAGGGAGATCATATAACGCCACCGGATCCACAACAATCATACAAGTGGACAGAAGGCGTGTTCAGGCCCTCAAATCAAATGCCGCATTCAAAAGACAATTACCCGAACAACTGATCAACACCAAATATCCAAAATGCCCCGCACGTGCACTGTAGTTTGTATACACATAGGTACACGAAAAGGGTAAAAGCAATCATAAACCTGCATGGGCCCCGGCGAGCGTGTTATTGGTACACACGTGACGTCTAGGGATACTGCGCGGGTCAATAAGTGAATTCAAGTTCAAGCCCGATCTTCCTAAGCAGGTAGATAGGAGTCGACACGGCTCAAACTATTAAATAAATATACGGTCGCGAGGTCGACCGGGATATTTATTTTATACATTCATATTAGGCCTTCAAGGCCTTCAACCAAGAAAATTCACTTACAGAGGCACAAAGCCTATGAAACCCGATCCTTTGTCAATTGCTAGACAGAGTCGACAAGGTTCAAAACATAAAAAAATATGAAAAACCCCATACACCCCGATGATGACCGTGTTGAATGCAAATCTCAACCGGAGGGGTCTACACAAATATTTTCAAGTGACCCAAAATCCAAAAATTCAAAAAAATTCCCAAAGTATTTAAAATGAGAAATTCAACCCATCTAACCACTTAAAGCGAAATTCATCCATCCTCCGCAACAGTTTGCCGAGGTGGACAAATCAAAATATACTTCAGCTCACATAGAGCTAGTGCCTAGTCGAAAATATCACTAGGATCCATTCTCAAACTATCTCCTGCCAGCAATGACGTGGTACGAGTCCCCTAACCGGCAGTTTCGCCGCCAAATGGCACTGCAGGATAAACGGTTATGACTCGGGGCCCTCTGAACCAGGTGGTCGCCGCCAAATGGCACCATTATATTATGGTCATGGCCAGAGCCCGTATGCTCCCCAATGGCATCGAATCTTTGAGATATGAATCAATAGGATATGATTGATAGGGCATAAAGCCCTTTGTTAGCTAAGGTGGATTCAAATTTGTCCCCTTAGACAAACACTCACCCCAGGTCTACAAGGTACCCTTGGACGAAGCAACCCATGGCTGCCGACAAGGATCCTTCTGTCAGGTTGGGTCGACTACCTCCTCTGACTAAGTAGACCAGGGACCACGATGGCCCGGGATGACGGAACCATGGGATCTTGATCGGGTCTATCATCCATTCCCCCACCATCCGCTTTAAGTGCAAGATGGTGAAATTTCTATTTTAAACATCAAATTCTCCAACACTTTCAATGTTTCAAATACCTATTGCTGCTACTATATGCCAGATGCACGTATCTATACGTATCTGATTGATGACTAGTCTTAATCGAAAGTTCTCTCTCGTTACCGGGAGGGGTAATTAACTATAGGGGCTTGCGCCTATAGGAAACCAGAACTCAGATCATAAAGTCCTCGCTAAATGAGGGCGAAATCTCTGGGTAGTGTCTTATCTACTATCTCATCTGCCTTCCAAAATTTACCTCGGAACTTAATTCGTTAAAACTCCCCCCGAAAGCAAAAAGTCGGGCGGGGGCCGGGGCCGAATTTTCGGAGCCCACAAGACTTTTCTTCGAGAAGAAAAAGAGATTGGTCTATATTAAAATACAAACAATTATACAGCATTATTTCACACATTATCTTCCTAATACATGCAACAAGATTTCAGAATTCATTCATTCCCTGGACTATCCAAATTGGGTCTGACGGTACAAGTAGGTACAGCTGGATTCCTTATGAGGAGCATGTGATTTCAATGCTGGGGCCTTTTCTTTTTCGTTTTTACCATGACCTGCTTGCTTTCCAGTAATGCCGTGATGCTTGAGTCCATTAGAGAATGAGTATCTTCCATCGTAACACTGCCGTTGCCAGGTCCCAAGTCCTGGATGAGAAAAGTGGAGGGTTGCGTTAGGTAGTCGACAGCCAGCGTAAAACTTGTTGAATAATAATGACATGAATCCTTTAAGAAATTGTGTTAATGCTAGGGCGTCCCCTGGAAGCGACGCGTTGTATGGCCTGAATACAGCGACAAGTGTGCAAGGGCCGCTGCACCGCCGCCCGGGTGCAGTGTTAAATAGGCAAGGGTTACTACATCAAGGACGGATGTGGGCAAAGAAGCTAGTCCATGAAACTAAAATTAGGATAGGAACTTGGAATATAGGTTCTCTTACAAGAAAATTAATGGAATTAATAGATATTATGATTCATAGGAAGATAAATATTCTGTGCATTCAGGAAACTAAATGGGTTGGAGAGAAGGCTAAGGAAATTGATAGTTTAGGATTTAAACTTTGGTATTCGGGTAGGAGTCGTACTAGAAATGGTGTAGGTGTGATTTTAGATAAGAGTTTGAAGGATAATGTTATAAATATTAATAGAATTGGAGATAGAATTATAGCTTTAAAGATTGTTGTTGATGCTAAGATTGTTAACATTATAAGTGCTTATGCTCCTCAAGTGGGTTTGGATATGGATTCAAAATTAAAATTTTGGAATGACTTAGAAGATTTAATACAAAAGATACCTCTTGAAGAAAGAGTTTTTATTGGAGGAGATTTAAATAGACATGTTGGTAGAGAGGTAGATGATTTTAAAAGCATTCATGGTGGCCATGGGTTTGGAACGACAAATGAAGGTGGTAAGTCCATATTAGATTTTTGTTTAGCTTATGATTTTTTAATTGCTAATACATTATTTAAGAAAAGGAATGAGCATCTCATTACTTATAAAAATGGATATAGTACAACTCAGATTGATTATTTTCTTATAAGGAAATTAGATCGTTTAGATTGCAAAGATTGTAAAGTTATTCCGAGTGAAAACTTATGTACCCAACATCGTTTATTAGTTTTGGACTTGAAGATAATGGGGAAGAAATTAAAAAATAAAGTAAAACGTTTTCCTAGGATTAGATGGGGGCATTTAAAGAATATTAACAAAAATATTTTTGAGAGTAAGATTTTAAATCTTAAGATTTTGTCTGTGCATGAGGATGCTAATGTTATGTGGGAAAAAGTGGCTAGTAATATTAAGAATATTACAAAAGATGTGCTTGGAGTTTCAAAGGGAAAATCTCCTAATAGTAAAAATAGTTGGTGGTGGAATCCAAATGTGCAAGAAAAGATTAAAAATAAGAAGATTTGTTATAAAAATTGGTTTAATTGTAAAAATTCTGATAATTAGAAATTATATAAAGAGGCACGTAAGGAATCTAATAAAGCAATATGTGATGCAAAGAGTTTAGCTTTTAGTGATTTATATAATAGATTAGATACTAAGGAGGGAGAAAGATATATGTATAAGCTAGCCAAACAAAGAGATAGGAGTAGTAAGGATTTAGTTCAAGTGAAGTGTATTAAGGATGAAGATCAAAAAGTACTTTTTTTAGAAGATGATATTCAACAAAGGTGGATGAGATATTTTGCTAAACTTTTTAATGAAGAATGTGAAAATAAAATTGACTGTAGTGACCTTAGCACCTTAAATGAAAATAAAGATTTCTGTTTTTATCGGCGTATTAGTAAAACCGAAGTTAGAGAGGCTTTAAAGAAAATGAAGGGTGGAAAAGCTGTTGGACCTGATGATATTCCAATAGAGGTGTGGAAATGCTTAGGAGATGAAGGAATTTCTTGGCTTACTAAACTTTTTAATACTGTTTTGAAGACTAAAAAGATGCCAGATGAGTGGAGAATGAGTGTGTTAATCCCTATTTTTAAGAATAAAGGTGATGCACAAGATTGTGCGAATTATAGAGGAATTAAGTTAATGTGTCATACTTTAAAACTATGGGAACGAGTTATGGAGCATAGGTTGCGGCGTGATACTAATGTTTCTCAAAATCAATTTGGATTTATGCCGGGTAGGTCTACTATGGAAGCCATACATTTATTAAGAGGTTTGATGGAGAAATATAGAGAGAATAAGGAGGATTTACATATGATATTTATTGATTTAGAAAAAGCATATGATAAAGTTCCAAGAGAAGTGCTATGGAGAGTTCTTGAAAAGAAAGAAGTTAATAACGCTTATATTCAAATCATTAAAGATATGTATGCAGGAGCTATTACTTGTGTTCAAACACAAGGTGGTTTGACCAAGTATTTTCCTATTTCGGTTGGATTACACCAAGGATCAGCCTTAAGCCCATATCTTTTTGCTTTAGTCATTGATGTTCTCACTAGACATTTGCAAGAGGATGTACCTTGGTGTATGTTTTTTGCTGATGATATTCTTCTTGTTGATAAGACTAGAGAGGGAGTTGAAGGTAAACTAGAATTGTGGAGGTCAACCTTAGAGTCTAAAGGTTTTCGCTTGAGTAGATCTAAAACGGAATATATGGAGTGTAATTTTAGTAATAATAGACCTAGTGAGGGCATTGTGACTTTGGCCGATCAAGTCATTAATAAGAGTACACGTTTTAGATATCTTGGATCTATTGTTCAGAGTGATGGTGATATAGATGGGGATATTATCAGCAGAATCCAAGTTGGATGGTTGAAGTGGAGGAATGCATCGGGCTTATTGTGTGATAGAAAAGTACCCCTCAAACTTAAGGGAAAATTCTATAAGATGGTGGTGAGACCTGCAATGCTTTATGGTGCTGAATGTTGGCCATTAAAAGAGAAGCATAATTCTAAGTTAAGTGTTGCAGAGATGAGGATGCTCAGGTGGATGAGTGGCTTTACCCTTAGAGATAGGATACGAAATGAGCATATTCGTGAAAAGGTTGGAGTAGCTCCAGTGGAAGATAAGATTAGAGAGAGTCGCCTTAGATGGTTTGGTCACGTAAAACGGCGGCCTCCCGATGACCCGGTTAGGAAAGTAGAGGTCTTAGATTTGACTTATGTTAAGAAAGGTAGAGGTAGACCTAAAAAGACTTGGTTAGAAAATATTAGAAATGATCTTTCTTTATTAGATTTAAACGAGAATTTGACTTTTAATAGGACACAATGGAGAAAAAGGATTCATGTAGCCGACCCCACGTAGTGGGATAAAGGCTTGATGTTGTTGTTGTTGTAGACTGCATTATTCTGTCCCTTGGTAAAGACATCTGCTAGATGCCATTTTGAGGGTACGCAGATATATAGAGTAGTCATTCATGGAGCTTCTCTTTGATGAAATTTGTCAATATTTTGTTTTGTTATGTCGGATTGGATTTTGAGGGATGTTTACTATGGACTTATTTTCCCAATATTGTTTCATAGCTTCTTCCACTTAATTCTTAACTCGTTTAGGCTAATCTTTAATAATATATGTTCACAAATTTCTTGTTTCATAGTCAAGAAATCTTATTTAGCATTAGATCTACTCAGCATATTTTATTTTTTACTTATTCATGTTGCTCCATTTCCTCCAAGAAATATGCAATAGTTTGATATTGATCTCCTCTCAACTTTGAGCTTGCATAATATGTTTGTAGTCTTCTATTTTTCTTAAATAAAACTCCTCTTCCTGGGTTACCTTTCAAGTAATGTATCACACTATAAACATCTGGCAAATGCGTTTCTTTTGGTTCATAAATGAATTGAATGATCATGCTCACTGCATAAGTAATATCTGAGTGGGTATGGGAGGATGAGTTTTTCTTTTAATCTTTGATACATTTCTCTATCAACTTGCATGTTCTTTTTTTCCTTAGCCTATTTTTTAAATCTGATTAAATAGATATAGCCATTAGTCAAATTGTGAAAGCTTGGAAAATTGTGAAAGATGTAAAGGGTCCCGTAAGGAGTCTAAGAAAGCAATATGCGATGCAAAGAATTTAGTTTTTAATGATTTATATAATAGATTGGATACTAAGGAGGGCGAAAGTTGTATGCATAAGTTAGACAAACAAAAAGATAGAAGAAATAAGGATTTAGTTCAAGTGAAGTGCATTAAGGATGAAGATCAAAAAGTGTTTTATTAGAAGTGGATATTGAACATATGTGGATGATATATTTCGATAAGCTTTTCAATGAAGATTGTGAAATTACGATTAACTTTACTGATCTTAGTACCCTAAATAAAAATATGAATTTTATTTTTATTGTCGTATTGGTATAATTGAAGTTAGAGAGGCTTCAAGGAAAATTAAGTGTGGAAAAGCTGTTGGACCTGATGATATTCTAATAGATGTGTGGAAATCTTTAGGTGGTGATAAAATTTATTGGCTTACGAAACTTTTTATTTTTTTTTTGAAGACGAAAAAGATGTCAGATGAGTGGAGTGTGCTGGTTCATACCTTTAAGAATAAAGGTAATGCACAGGAGTGTGAGAATTATAGAGGAATTTAGTTGATGTGTACTTTGGGAGAGAGTTATTGAGCATAGGATATGACGTGATACTAATGTTTTTGAAAATCAATTTGGATTCACGCTGAGTAGGTCTACTATGGAAGCTATTGATGGAGAAGTATAGAGAGAATAAGGAGGATCTTCATATAATATTTATTGATTTAGGGTAAGCATAAGATAAAGTTCTAAGAGAAGTGCTCTAGAATGTTCTAGAAAAGAAAGGAGTTAATAATGCTTATATTCAAATTATTGAGCATATGCATCACTTGTGTTAAAATACAAGGTGGTTTGACCAAGTCTTTTCTTTTTTCAGTTGGATTGCATCAAGGATTAGCTTTAAGCCTATATCTTTTTGCTTTAGTCATGGATGTTCTTACTAGACATTTGCAAGAGGATGTACCCTGGTGTATGCTTTTTGTTGATGATATTCTTTTTGTTGATAAAACTAAAGTGGGAGTTGAAGGAAAACTTGAATTATGGAGGTTAACCTTAGAGTCTTAATGTTTTTGTTTGAGTAGATTTAAAACCGAATACATGGAGTGTAATTTTAGTAGTAATAAATCTAGTGGAGGGATTATGATTTTGGGCGATCAAGTCATTAAACAGAGTATACATTTTAGATATCCCAAATCTATTGTTCAAAGTGATGGTGAAATAGATGGGATATTATTATTAAAATTCAAGTTGGATGGTTGAGGTGGAGGAATGCATCGAGCTTCTTGTGTGATAGAAAAGTATCCTCAAACTTAACGGAAAATTTATAAGATGGTGGTGAGAACTGTAATGTTTTATAGTGCAGAATGTTGTCCATTAAAATAGAAGCATAAAATTAAGTATTTTAGAGATAAGGATGCTCAGTTGGATGAGTGGCTTAACTTTTAGATACAAAATGCTAAACAAGTATATACGTGAAAAGGTTGGAGTAGCTCTAGTGGCAGATAATATTTGAGGGAGTTGCCTTAGATGGTTTGGTCACATAAAATGTAGGCCTTCCGATGACCCTGTTAGTAGAGTAGATGTATTAGATTTGGCCTATATTAAGAAAGGTAGAGGCAAACTTAAAAAGACTGTTAGAAAGTATTATAAATGACTTTTTTTATTAGATTCAAATGAGAATTTGATTCTTAACAGGATTCAACGAAGAAAAAGGATAAAGACTAGATGTTGTTGTTGTTTGTTTTTGCTTTGAAATGCAAGGTTGACACCAATCCTCCCAATGTAACAGTTTTTTGAACTTTCAGTATGAACCTGTTAATCAGGATGATTGGAAGTGTTGCTTGTTGTTTGTATTCTGTTATTTATCTTCTGATGTTTTGAGCAATATTTTTAGCTTTCACATAATTTATACGTGTTTAAAATTTTTGCTTGCCAATCGCACTGAATTTCAGTTTATATGGTTTAAGACTTGTGCCGAGAGAGGGCAATGTTAGTAATATGGCATTACTGGAAGTTATGTATTACGTTCAACCCATATCTTTATTGGTTTTTTTCTTTGGCTTGGTGGGTGGATGCATGTGTATTTATGGAATATAACACCCCTTTGTACGTTTTCTTATCATGAATGATAAAAATATTATGTGTATAACTTTTAGTGAGCCATGATTGCAAGTGTTCTGTTCTTGTCATCCTATATTCTATTTTGTTCTTTTGAATTTCTCTATTTGCATGCCTGTGTTCCTTCACCCCTTACGATCCTCTGTTGATTGATGAGTTGATTGAGTTCTTTCAACCATGTTGTTCAGGATGATACAGACTATTGGACCTGATTTATTAAGTTTCCATGTAATTATATTCTCTAATACACAGAACTTTTGTAGGGGTTGGATAGGTTATGTCTTTGTGGGACTGCTGCTTTTTATGGCAGTTTTCATGCTGCTTACCAGATTTTACAATCAAGGCAGGCCTATTGATGAGGTCAAGGTGCAGGCTCCCCCGCCAATGAATGCAATGGAACAGCTCTTGGCCGTTCAGAATGCTATTTCTCAGGTTGAGGAGCTTGTGCAGGATGGAAACATAATTCTATTGAAGTTGCGAGCTCTACTGCTTGCGATCCCTTCGCAGGTTTTTTTCCTTATCTACTTTTAGTGTTTTTATTAACCTGAAATTGTTTGGAGTCTCTTAACTTTATGAATTTTCTATAAACTCACACTTTTGGTAGAATAGTGATAGGAAGTGCTGGCAGAAATTTAGGAAAATTCTTGGTTGAAATCTGATTTCAACAATTTCAGAAAAACCACAACAAGAAAATTAGGACTAGAACACACAAGAACACTTTTTTATTGAAAGTTTTATGAAAGAAAATACAAGGTACAAGTGGATCTTCAATTGGAGAGGAAGATCCGGCTCTCCCAAATCTCTAGACGCCGCTAAAGCCCAAAACCTAAGAGATCTCAAATTTCAGCCAAATTCAAGATGCCATAACCCTAGGAAAACAAACTATTTAATGCATACAATTCAAAAGGAAATCTCTAAATAGCCCCTACTTTGAAATTTTCTTCCCAACTCCCTTAAAACACCTTCCTAAACCGCTTTGTCAGACATGGGCGGTTGGATCCTGCATATAGGAGGCGGAGACTTTCGCCTATTTCGCATGAGCGGGTCCCATAGGACATGCTGGATTGGTCCAATGGACCGGTCTAACAATACTCCCCTCCCAAAGACCCACCTTATCCGCAAGGTGGAAAGACGACACCTTCCTCCATTCCCTCTTCATCACAAACGGTAAGAATCTGAAGAGTTCGGTCCTTACACCTGTGTCCCGCTGTATACCTCTCGTCACATCTGAAACAGAGCCCCATTCACCCTTTTCTCTTGTAATGCCATTTCTGTGAGCTTCTTGAAGTTGTCCCCAGGTCTTCCTACTACAGCCTTCTCCTTTGAAGTCTCTCGAAGAGTATCCGGTGTTGGCCCCTTGGGTGGTGGTCATCTTGTACAAGCCTCCTGAGCTGCTGCTTCCCATTCCTCTCTCCAGGTGCCTCTGATCCTCCACCGAGCTAGCTTATAGCCTCTCCCAAGTCACGAGGCCTCATCACTCTAACCGCTGCACGGATCTTGGGGTTCAGTCTCTTCACAAAGTCTTCCTCCAGTACAGTCTTTGGGAGCCGATCCACTCGACTGGCAAGGTACTTAAATTGCTCACGATACTCCACTACTATCCCCTCCTGCATCAAAGCGAAGAATTGCTCGTAGAAGTCCTCTCCCCTACTGGTTTGGAAACATTCCAACAAGCAGTCCTTAAACTCCCTCTAGGTACGTATCGGTCGCCTTGTATCCCTCCACTGGTACCATGCTAAAGCTTTCCCTTCCAAGCACATCTCGACTGTCGTTAGTCTCTCCCCCTCCATCAACTTGTTGACGACAAAGTACCTTTCCACCTTGTAGATCTATCCATGTGCATCCTCTCCCTCAAAAATAGACATATGTAGCTTCTTTACCCTCAGATCGCCTCTGTTTCCTTTGTTCCCTTCATAATTTCTCATTCCCCAAGGGGGTGGTTCCCCCAAGTGTCCCAATCATCCCTTCTACATTCATACCCAAGCCTTTCATCAAATTTTCACCTTCTCCTTTTAAAATTCATCACCCCTTGGATCATAACAAATCCCTCCTCTTTCAAATTCAGCCCTCCTTTGGTTATAATTACCCATTTCTCTTTCAAATTCAACACTCTTTCACTCATGTCCAACCCTCTCACGCCTCCCCACATGCCATCTACCCGATTCCTCCCTAGGAATAGGCCCTAGGGGAGGCATTTTTTCTGTTCTCTCCAAAATCTCCACCTCTTGATCTTCCCATCATCTGATTGGTTTAGGATTTTCCCCACTTCCTTGGCTGTCGGCTCCGTCCCTCACCTCCGATGGCGATATTTTGGTTTGGCCCTTGAGCACTTTCTTCAACATCTCCTCAGGATGGAAAATTTCGAATCGAACTTATCATGGATGGCTGAAATATCTTTTTTAAAATTTGAAACTTGAGTTTAAAGATCTAAAATTTCAGATTTCATTTGTCCGATCTCCCCTTCAAATACTTCTACTTTTCTTCCAGCCATGGGTGCCCGGATCGAACAACTCTGATACCAATTTTATAGGAAGTGCTTGCAGAAATTTAGGAAAAGTCTTGGCTGAAATCTGATTTCAGCAATTTCAGAAAAATCACATGAAGAAAACTAGGATTAGAACACACGAACACTTTTTAATTGAAAGTTTTATAAAAGAAAATACAAGGTACAAGTGGATCTTCAATTGGAGAGAGAGATTTGGCTCTCCCAAATCTCTAGATGCCGCTAGAGTCCAAAACCTAAGAGATCTCAAATTTCAGCCAAATTCATGATGCCCTAACCCTAGGAAAACAAACTATTTAATGCATACAATTCAAAAGGAAATCTCTAAACAACCCCTACTTTGAAATTTCCCTCCCAACTCCCTTCAAAAACCTTCCTAAACCGCTCTGTCAAACATGGGCTGTCAGATTCTGCATACAGGAGGCCGAGACTTCCGCTTGTTTCGCACGAGCCGGTCTCGTAGGACCGGCATTGGACCGGTCTAACACATAGTTTGGGCCAATATTGGAGTTAGAGACAATAACAATATATATGGTTATTAATGCTATTTGTACAACAATGATTCTCTTTTGCAAACCACAATATAATATGCTACACATAGAGAGTTATCAACGCCCAGTGCTAAGTTTTTAGAGGAGGAAAATGATAACTTAAAAATTGAACTAAATTTAACATTAGATAGGATAGCTAATTTACTAAGGAGATTTCAGAAGAGTCTGGGGGTAAATTTGTATGTTAGATAGCTAGTGGTGATGAGATGGCATGACAAAATATTAAAGAAAAATAATAACTGCAAAGAGTTCTGAAAAGTTCATCATCATTAACCTTGTACAAATAATTTGGTGTTGGATTTATTTATCTTCTTTCATTCATTCCTATATTGTACTACATTCAGTGTTAATTCTATTTGTGCAAATAATTTTTGGTGTGCTTGTTAATTGTTGTAATTTTATCCACTTGTATTAGTGCATCTTATTTTCCTTATTGTACTTATTCAAATTCTTTAGGTCTTTTTTTCTACCATTTTATCTTTGATAGAAATTACTTTCAACAACAACAACAACAACAACATCAAGCCTTTATCCCACTACGTGGGGTCGGCTACATGAATCCTTTTTCTCCATTGTGTCCTATTAAAAGTCATTCTCATTTAAATCTAATAAAGAAAGATCATTTATAATATTTTCTAACCAAGTCTTTTTAGGTCTACCTCTACCTTTCTTAACATAAGTCAAATCTAAGACCTCTACTTTCCTAACCGGGTCATCGGGAGGCCGCCGTTTTATGTGACCAAACCATCTAAGGCGACTTTCTCTACTCTTATCTTTCACTTGAGCTACTCCAACCTTTTCACAAATATGTTAATTTCGTATCCTATCTCTAAGGGTAAAGCCACTCATCCACCTGAGCATCCTCATCTCTGCAACACTTAACTTAGAATTATGCTTCTCTTTTAATGGCCAACATTCGGCACCATAAAGCATTGCAGGTCTCACCACCATCTTATAGAATTTTCCCTTAAGTTTGAGGGGTACTTTTCTATCACACAATAAGCCCGATGCATTCCTCCACTTCAACCATTCAACTTGGATTCTGCTAATAATATCCCCATCTATTTCACCATCACTTTGAACAATAGATCCAAGATATCTAAAACGAGTACTCTTATTAATGACTTGATTGCCCAAAGTCACAATCCCCTAACTAGGTCTATTATTACTAAAATTACACTCTATATATTTCACATTTAGAAGGGTTATGAAGAATTCATAAAACAACCATTGCTTGCTTTGAGGCAAGCCTGCTACTTATGGAATCCTAAGATCCAATAATGTAGGCATTCCACCTTTTGACGTGGAATGTATGAAAAAAAACCTAAGTGATTTTTAGGAATTTTAGAGTTCTTTTAACATCTGGATAGAAATATCCACCTAATAGGGTAAGGTAGTCATGCCTAAGGGTTTGACTTTGGATTTTGTAAAATTCACCTAATAGGTTAAAGTGAATTTCAATAGAAGGGACTCCTAAAGGACATCTAAAGGTTATGCTTTAAATATCATGAGAGGAGAAAACACTTACTTTGGTTAAGTGAAAATGTTACTTAGAGTTTGAGTCAGTAGAGAGATCCCTTACTTGATTGGGGATCAAAATAGATGAGAATGAAAGATCCCAAAGCTTTGGAGCTAAGGGATTGGAGAATTCTCTTTAACTTTTGGAGCTAAGGAGAGGGGAAATCTCCTACAACTTTGAGGTTGGAAAAGAAAGAGAGGAGACCTATAGATTTTGGGCTAAGGTTAGAAGTCTTCTAAGGCTTTTAGAGCCCATGGAAGTGAGGGGAGACGTGTAGCTTTGAGGCTCAAAATCAAGAGGAGGTCTCCTTGAATTTTTGTATTCAAAGAGAGGGATTCATTTGCTCAATTTGGGCTAAGCAAATGGGAGGAGCTAGGATTTTGATTCCTATGTTTGGTGGCAAGAGGGGTCACCAATTGATTTTGGCTCAATAGGTGAGGAAGATTTGTAACTATGGAGTTACAAACCACATAAGTTATCATTGAATTTTGTGTTCAACGAGAGATATTTGATTTACTTAATATGAATGAAGCAAATGCATGAGAATGATATGTAGATTTGGACTGCAAATAAGAGTTCTTTGAACTTTTGGGTGTCCAAAGAAAGAAACTCATTCACCTAACTTAGGTTAGGAGAATGAAAGAGAGATACGATTTATATCCCTATACTTGATGTGTGATTATTTGTTGAATTTGACTCGACAAATGAATTGGTTGGATATGAATCTCTTACGACTTTGAGGTTGAGGAGAAAAGGAGAGAAAATTTTCTAAGACATTTGAAGTCCATAGAAAAGAGGACTGACTTATAGCTTTGGGACTACAAGTCAAGAAGCATTCATTGAAGTTTGTATTCAATGATGCATGATTATCTACCTAGTTTGGTTTAGGTAAATATGGGAGGGTGATATGTAAATTTGGATTACAAATCACAAGGAGTTTCTTTGAACTTTTAGGTGTTCAAAGAGGGGAGTTCATTCTTCTAACTTTAGTTGGAAGGATGAAATAGAGATATGATTTTGATTCCTATGATCTACTTATGCTCTCCTAAACTCTCCAAAGGGCATTTGGAGACTTTTAGATGAGTTTAGGAAAGGCACCAAGTAAGGATGTTGGAGGATTTCCTATGGCTTTTAGTCTAAGAAAAGTTGAGGATTTTCTACAATTTTGTTTTGTAGAAAAGGGAGGAGAAAATGCAACTTAAGGATAGCAAATTTATGAATGTTCTTTTGAACATTTGGTGTTCAAAGAGAGATATCCATTTGCTTAATTTGGGCTAGGCAAATGAGGGGAACAAGGATTTGGATCCTATGTCTAATAGATTATTCATTGGTTTTGTCCCCCAACGAATGAAATGAAAGAACTTAGAATTTGGTTCTAAGATCAAGAGCTTATGACATGATGTATTTAGGATTTTAGGAAAATTCAAATATGATGCATGAGGAAGATTGGTGATAGCTCCTAAGGGATGCTAAGATTCATGCAATGAAACATTTGAAGCCTTGGGGGGCTCCAAATATCATGCAAGAGGGAGATAGGCATTTGAAAGAGAGCTCTCCATATTCTTTTAAGAGTGTTTTGAACTCATTTAATATAGGAAGATCACTTAAATGCCTCTAAATAGATTCGAAAGAAGAATTTGTCATGATCTAAGTAAAACTTAGGAGTATGCATGAGATGGTTTATCATTCTAGGAGTTTCATCATATGCTTAGGCTACTTGTCATTGCCCTTAACCAATCAACTTGCAAATTGCACCAAACATGCTTAGGCTACTTGTCATTGCCCTTAACCCATCAACTTGCAAATTGCACCAAAAATGCTTAGATAATTTCAATGTGCGGTGGGTATGATCTATAGGCTTTTAAAAGCCATATAATACTCCACCTTTGCTTCAGAAGCATTAAAAAAAAATTAAATGAGCATGCTTATGAATTTGCAAACTTTAGGTAAACAACAAATAAACAAATGACCCACAACATGCATTCATCTAGGATTTGAGTGATGCAAACTAATTTGATTAAGTGTGCAAGCATTCGGATTGGACTTTTTTTTTTACTGGTTTTAGCTCTCTAAATTTGGAGAAACATCAAGAGTGATTTCAATCAATCTATTCATTGTGGGATTTGAAACATAAACATGAATGTTCATGAAATACCCCACTACTTGCTTGTAAACTTTATAAATTAATTGAAACACATATTTGAATATTTAGCAAATTTGGAGAAAATCACAAGTGTCATAGCAATGCAAACCTCCTATATTTTAAAGTTAATTTTGGCAGAACTTGTGATTTGCTAAGGAAGTGGTGCATGCTACAATATGAAACCTAATGCGCCGTCATTCAAATTATGATCAAATGTCAACGTCTAGCTTAGGGTTTGATCATAGGCGAAGGATTGGACACAACATGAATGTATTGCATGCAAGATAGGGACATTGGACACAAGTCCAACGACCAGGTGCCTCGCCGCCACCCTCTTTTGGCTCTCACATGAGAGCAAATCGTGAGAAATCACCGGATTTCCACAATTTGACTAAGAGAACAGCGAACATATGGGTCATTTTGGGGTTTTGGAAAGCAAAACACAAGGTTTCTATGGACCTAAGGTATTTATAGTGTTATACACACAAACAGAAAGCTTGGAGACCTAGGTTTTCTAAGTTTGAGGAATTTTACCTCACTGGAGTTAGCCTCGGTGCGATCAGAAATGCTCTTGCCTTGCAAAGGCGAGTTGAAGAAAGAAACTTATTTTCCACATTGCTTTGGATGTTGATTTTGTTGTCACGAGCTTGCCGGAGTGAGTGCAATAGGAAAGAAATGTTCCTATAGTAGGTCTTACCTTTTAAAAGCCTTCACACCCCTCCACTTCACTTCCCTTATTGATTTTCAAATGTCTTCACTTGACCTCCACAGGATTTTGGAAGAAAGGGCAAGTGGAGACCCTTCTTACTTTCATATTTTGGAAAACTTCTCTGTTTGAAAGATTGATGGCAGCAAAAGAAAATTTCCCTCTCAGGCTAAAAAAGGAGAAAAGAGTAGCAAGTAGAAGCTTCTCTGTTTCTCAGCTGAACAACAACGACTCTCAATTCGACTCTTACACGCATAGGAAGAGGTCCTGCACATGTCCACCTCACCCGATCTTGTTTTGCACTTGGTTCAACCCTAGGCTCACATGTAGAAGGCCTCTGCTCCTCTCGGAAGATCTCCCCGCTCCCTCACTCGTCCAATCTTCCCAGCACGCATGGCTCTTAATGCAACACGCGGGAAGGCTCCCAAATGGAAGAAGAAGTGTTCGAATAAGGAAAAATAATAATTATATGCCCACGTCGGCGAAAACGAACCACATCGCTTCTACGTTTGTGAGATAACCACCGTCTCAATCCGATTCGCATAAAAGGGAACAGAAGAAGAAACATAAGGTTTACACTAACTCGTGTTCCTTGATAATTGAGTGAATCACGATCCGGCCTCTTCCCTGGTTACCGCAATCGAGCCCTCTACGTTCGTCCGTTCAAGAAAATAACTTGCCTCCGCTTCTGCCGGCCACACCCGCCTTTGATTTCTTTGCCTTTCGTTCAACCACAGGCAATTACTGCCTCTTAGTCCGTGTTACCCGTCCGTCTGCGACTTGAATTCGAGCTTAATCGGTTGTTTTGAATGAACCTCCAGCGGCTAGCACAACCACAATCAATCCACGACCCTTGCTCCGTCTCCCACGTGTAAAGCCCCCCCCCCCCCCCCCCCCCCCCCCCCCAAAAAAAAAAATCCGCCGAAGCAGCTTCCGGTCCCGGCCCTTCTAACCTCCCGATCGAATCTGTGCTTGATTCCTATTGAACGAGAGTCTCGTTCATTCGTTCGTGGGCAGGCGAATGGCTAGCCGTTCAAACCCCACTCTGACCCCGCTGCTTCTCTCTTCGTTCGATCAGCTTGACACCTGATTTGACCTCCAACGAATACGCCTGCCTCCCGAGCCGTCCGCCCCTCTCTATTCTTGGAATAGTGAGTGGGGAAGAGGGTTATATATGTAATAATAATAATTATTATTGTTATTATCATTAGTATTATTATAATAATAATAATAATAAAAGAAAGAAAGCATGGCGTGTGATTGTCAAATTGGAAGATTTGAAGTTGTATTCGGTGGTTGATATGTCCCCCGAAGCCCTTGACCATTGATTTGATCCGGTCGACCTGGTTAAAAGGGCGAGTGCCCTCCCCAACCTCCCCGCGAGCTGAAAGGTTGTCGAAAATTCAGGAAAGCACCAAAATATTGTGAACATCAAATTGGAGCGTTAGAAGATCTATATCGGGGTCGATTCGCTCGCCCGAAGTCCTCAGCCGTCGACTTAATCTGGCTGGGCGGATCGAAAGGGCAAGTGCCATCCCTAACTCCCCTTGTGGGGAGAGAACGTCGGGAGGCTGTCGAAATTACGTCGAGAGATTGCCGAATTGGAGAGTTGGATAATTTTAATTAATTAAACATTAATTTAATTAATTAAAACTTTAAATTTGATTAAATTAAAATTAAAATTTTTAATTAATTAACTATTTTAATTAATGAACTCTTTACTAAAATTAAAGGTTCAACCTAATTAACTAAATGCTTAATTAGTTAATTTAAATTAACTTAATTGACTAATTAACATAAAATAAAAAATCAAAATACTAATTAAATTGAACGAGAGAGCTTTTAATTAATAAAATACATTAATTAATCAAAATATTAATTGAACAATTGATTAAAGTTTTAATTAATTTATAATTCAATTTAAAATTAAAACTCGAATTTAATAAAATTAAAATCTTTTAATTAATAAACCATTTAATTTATCAATTTAATTAATTTAATTGAGCAAACAATTTAAATAATTTTAAAATACATTTAAAATTAATTAATGAACTGAGAGTTTAATTTTAATTTAAAATTTAAACTTTAAATCAACTAACTAACAAAGAAATTTAAAATACAAGTAAAAACCGTGGAGGGGAGAGCCACTCCGATGCATTTTCAATTAACTCAAATAGACCAAAATATATAACATAAATCATGTTTTTCACTATATGGGTTCAACTCATACTGCAACGCAAACTCCTAAAAAATTAACCAAAATATTAAAGAGAAAGAAAACTCCAAAATCCTAAACTAAACCCCTCTTGGTAAGCTCCAGCTCCTGGTAAACCCTGTAGCTGCAAGCTCTAGCTCCTGCAATTGCTAGCTACGAACATCTACAAATAAGTAGACTAAAGTCAGCACATGGTAAAACAAAATTGATACTGGTAAAACAGAATTGATATTGGTAAAATAAAATTGGTTCTAAAATAAGCAGGTACTAAAACAAAGAAGTACTAAACAAACAAGTAGGTAAAGCTACTATCACAGGTAAAACTAGTGCTGAAAGAAAACTAGAACTATAGATGTAACAAAGCTACTATTGTAGGCAAGGCTGGTACTGAAGCAAAACTAGTAAAAAATGCTAGTACTGAAAGTAAAGCTGCTACTGTAGGTAAAACAAGACACTAACGCTGTTGTCGAGATAATGAAGTGCGTAAAACTATGTCCTCACTAATCTATTATAAGCCCTATAGGTCACTTCTAACAGAAGTAGTAAATCTTATTAGTAACTATTTCACTAAGTAAATCTACTATGTGAAGAGATAAGCACCCAAAATTCATTCGATAACTTCTAACAGAGGTTGTAAGTCCGACTTTAACTAACACGTTAGGAGAAATCTTTAGGTAAAAGTAACCTAAACCTAAATCCCGTCTTCAGGCATCTTTCAAAGGAAGTTGTGATGTAGACAAAAGTTTCAAATGGGCATATATTGGTGGGCTGTTTTTTAGCTAATGGGCTTGGCCCATTATTCCTTTGCTGCTTGGTGTTTGGGAGTTCTCGGCTGCTGGTTGCTTGGGATTGTTGGGCTGGCCGTGACTTTCTTGGTGTCTGTTCGGCTCCCGGCTGTTCCGATTCTGGTTGCTCGGCTTGTGGTTCTGCCGTGCCTTTTCACTTGGTTTTTTCCTCTTTTTTGGTTGGCTGTTTGGGGCGGCTACTTTGGGTGACTATTGGGTTTCTTTCCCTATATATATATGGGATGTTTTGGCTGCTTAGGAAGGAGTTTTTAGTGTGTGAAAATGTTTGGAAAGTGAAACCTGTGGGTTTCGAATAGCTTGCGAGCTATCCTCTTCTACCCCCCTCTCTTCTAAAACTTCGTCTTAGACTTCTAATCTACTTCTTCTCTTCACAAGTATCCTTCCATTTGTATCCTTCTTCTCTAAGCTTTATTAATAGTAAGATGTTTGTGTTGTTTTAAGTTGAAAGTAGTATTGTGTTTTTTTTTTTTTGAAGTTGTCTTTGTTTATCTATGTTGTAAGAAAAGAAGGCAAGTCTATTTTTTGCAAATTTTCATTTGCATCAAGTTGTAAGACCTACTATTTGAGAGATTTCTAAGGGATTCCTGAGCTCTCAGTTAAACTATGGGCCACCTCTAATAAAGACCGTAAGACCCGCTACACGGGCTACTTCTAATAGAAGTAGTAAGACTAACTCAAATATAAAATTACATGTTTGCTAAATCCTCACTAACCTAAACCTCTGACTGACAATTTCTAATAGAAGCCGTAAGATCAAATTTAGGGGAAATATTCAGGTAAAAGCAACCTAACCCTCAGCCACCAATGGGCCACCTCTAATATAAGCTGTAAGTCCCACTTTAATCAGGGTGTTAGGGAAACTTTTCCAGAACAAATAATATATCCCTAATAACACGAGCTCCTTCTAAAAGAAGCTGTAACACTCGTTACACGGGCTACTTCTAATAGAAGCAGTAAGACCCAACCTTTTAAAACCTCAGGGCTACTTCCAAGGGAAACCGTAAGACCTGCTATTCGGGCTACTTCTAAATGAAGATGTAAGACCCACTACATGGGCTACTTACAATGAAAGTCGTAAGTCTCGAACTAAATCCAAACATACGGGCAACTCCTAAAAGAAGCAGCAAGACCCAACCTAAATTTAAACTACGAACAACTCCTAAGAGAACCACAAATCCCAACCCAAACCAAATAACTTACTTCTATCCACTTCAGTTTACTTGGGATCTTTGAGAGGAGGCAACCCATGGCTGCTAATCAGATTCCATGGAAATTACAATCAAAATAGTTGTTGGTGTTGGTAGACTGAAACCTACGATATACCCTGGATGACGGAACTATGAGATCTTGATTGGGTTTACCTCCATCCTCCATAACCAAAATTAAAAATGTTGTATATCTAAATATTAATTCATCATTAATTGAGAGTTCTCTTCTACATGTTAGGAGGGATAATTAATTATGAGGGCTTGCCCTTATAGGAGGTGAAATCTCAGAACTAAATAAACCCTGATGCCGATCATCAGGGGAAATCTGGTTAATTTAAAATCCAATCTACCTTGGGGAAAAATAGGACCTAAAGCTTGTGAAAGCGGGATTCGTATCGTAGCGCAACATTCATTTTCCTGAGCGAACAAAAATCTCTCTCTCGGTTGGAAGGAAGCACACAGGGGACGCACGCCAGAAGAATGCAGGATGTCGAATGGAGGAAGGGGCTCTCATTTTTTCGGGCATGAAAGGAACATAAGACCGAACGACCCTCTCTCGCTTTCTGGTCTTTCTATATGCCCAAAACGAAGCACTCTAAGAAGCTTTCCTCCCTTGACTTCCTCTATATATACACGAAACAAGGAATTGCAACTCGATCCCTCTTACAGCGGTTGAAATCAGACAGGAAAGCATGACAAAGCAGCGGCAAAGGCTTCAAATTTTAGCCTTCGGATACATAATTTGATTTGGAAAGTCAATTGGGCTCAGATTTAATAAATTGGATTGAAATTGAGCCCGAATCCGACTCGATTTGGGTCGATTCCAGTTTGATTTGGCTTGATCGAGTCAATTTGATGAAATTGAACTCAAATCGATACCGATTTGAGTCGAATTGGGTTTAACGGGTTTGATTTAATTCTATCGAGTCAATTTGGTGAAATTGGACTCAAATTGAATTGGTTTGATTTAAATTGGATTTGATTGAGCTTAATTGGATTAAAATTGTGTCTGATTTGAGTCATTCGACAGGGCTCAATTGGGTTGATCGGATTCAATCGGGCCTAATCGGGTCCAATTCAACTCGATCCGAGTCAGGTTGACACTAGAATTGTATCAACAATCAACTATGAAGGACTATATGAAGTGATTATGATGGTGGATTTAGATAAAGTGGTTCGTGTAGCAATCACTGATATTTTGTCGATGTGCAACATTGCATCAACATAGATTGAGACTCAATACCCACCCAATTTTAGGCTTCCTAGTATTATTCACAAACTGAATTTTACATTAAGGAAAATTTGTGCTCCAAAGACTATAGAAGAAGATAATGAGATCACTTAATGAAGAATGCAATTGGATCATTGACATTGTAGGATATACCAACCTTATAAATACCTTTATCATGAATCACTTGATGGGATTGTATTCAATGAATTTGTGATGTTGAAAATGTTGAATATTGTAGAGATTCATTTTGCATAAAAAATCATTATGATTAGCTCATTTAAAATAATAAATTAAGGATTACAGACAATCATGATTAGTGACATGTATAGCTTGCATTGCGAAGATGATGTAGATAAGGCAAAATTTGTAAAAGAAAAATCTTGGATGATCTGTGGCTGGATAAAATAAATTATATTATTACTTTTACGAAGCCTATATTATATGTTAAGAGTAGTAAGCTTTATCTCCATCTTGTGTACGACATGTGGGATCCTATGATAGAGAAGGTGAAAATGATCATATGTCGACATAAGAGAAAGAGAGGCATTAAGGGCTGTCCACCTTTTTGAAGGTGGTTTATAACATTCTTGTTCAAAGATGAAACAAAAGCAGTACTTTCCCTTCACTGTTTAGCTCACTCTCTTAATCCAATATAACATTTTATTTTCTTACTATTAGCTTGCCTTATTTCATAATTAGTAATTTCACTTATTAGATGCATTTTTTTTATTAGTTATTAAAACCATTCTTGGTTAAATGAAGCCCAAATCGTGTTGCTCCACTGAAAAACATATATCAAATGAGAGGAACAAATGCCTGAAGAGAAAATTTTCAAATAATTAAAGATTTATCAATGGTTAATTTGGAATTTGTCAACTTCTTTGGATTCGATGGTGTTTTGGGTAGTCATGACTGCATAGCATTTAGAGGCATTTTGAATGGAAAGGCTTAACGTGGACCGCTTAAAGATTGGGATATTGATCTCTCATTAAAAATACATATTACATTAACTAAATGAGGTTTGTGGGATGGAAGCCCTTAGAAGTTCCAATTGACTAGTACTACAAATGTGAAGAGGCTAGCAACAACACTGAAGTTGACAAAGGGAGGTATCAAAGATTAATCAATGGGGTTATCTTTCTTGCCCACAGAAGATTAGACATAGCCTAGTCTGTAATTGTTCCAAGTTATTTTTTGCATAATCCTAGAAAACACATCTACAAGCAACATATAAAACTTTTATACTCCCCAAAGCAACATCGGGAACCAGAATCTTGTATAAAATAAATAAAAGGCTCAGCCTAAAAGTATACACATATGCCGATTTATTTGAATTTCTCACAGATAGAAGGTGTACCACTAGATTTACATTTCATGGGTGGAAATCTCCAGGTCTTCGCAAGCCTCTTGCAAAGAGCTAAAAAAAATCGTACTAAGATTTCGCAGAATTATTACGGAGTCAATTTGATATCATTAGAGAACCATGTTGTACCATTCAAATGATTCGGATCAGATAGACAGTCAAATGGTGCGGGCCATTAAGTCTAACCTCCTTGACTTTGGTGGCAAAGCAGTGGGTAGTATGAATCCAAATAATTTTAAATGCTATATTTCTTCCTTTATAATTTTGAATCTTAGTATTAACGTATTACTGAGATATTTGATGAATTGTGACTTGTGCTATGGTCTGATACAGGAATTGTCTCCACATTACAACAAATGTGAATATTCAATTAGCCTGCACAAGCAGATGTTTTATCATTGTTTACTTATTACCGGTATCGATGTGATTGTTTTGTGCTTTGTTAAGGAGGTTTTACTTAAATAAATTATTGGAAGATTGATAATGTGTTGACAGGCCCCAATAATGTACAAATCGAAAAAAAATTCAGTGTAGATATATATGTAGAAAGATATTCTAGGTGTTTTAAATTATCTGAACTATTAAGAAATAAAACTATATTCTTGAACATAACTAATACTCAACTTCGTATACTCTTTTAAAGTACAGAACTAGTATGATTTCCATGGGCATAAAATAAAGCAGACGTTTTTTTTTGGCTTGCAGAATGATGATATATTGCAAATGCGAAACTCGTGCCTATTTGTTATTGAACCTAATCCAGCTTTATACTTCTCTATCTTCCCGATTCTTAAATCATTATACGCTGCAATAAATTGAATGATATTTTTTATGTTTGTTTCACCCCAAAATATCTTTTTATCAATGGATAATATACTTGTTTCAATTTAATGTTGCAGGCAACAGATAGAGTAATACTGATATTGATTCTGGCAGCTCTCTCTCTTGTTTTTCTCCCACTCAAGCTCTTCCTTTTAATGATATTTTTGGAGATTTTCACAAGGTATTCCCCTCCTAGGAGAGCTAGCACAGAGAGATGGACTAGAAGATTTAGAGAATGGTGGTTCAGCATACCTGCAGCTCCTGTTGTTCTTGAAAGAGATAAAGAAGATAAAAAGAAAAGGTAATTATGATGTATATTATGGTTCATTTTCATACCCCCACTTTCTCTCATTGTTGTATATATGAAATGATATTCTCTCTCTTTATTAAAAAAAAAATTATTACAACGGAATATAAGAAGGGGAGTTTTGTGGGTTGTACGCTAGAAATTATAAGTGCTGTTTATACTTTTGTCCTATGTGCATAAAAGGTAGAATGGTTTAAATGAGTTAAGAATATTTCTTCTTTATCTTCATGATTGATAGATGAATGATTGTGTTTAAGTTTATGATTTAATTTATAATCTTGATTAACCCATGTTTGAAATAATGTGGTGAAATGATTAAGGCTTCGTTGGGGACGGCCTTTTTTCATTCTTAAGCAGATTTCTAATACAAAAATTTTTACATAAAAAAATTTCTGTACGAAAAAGTTATTTTAGAAAACAATATAAAAATTATTCCAAATGAAATGAGAGTAAGGTACTTAGGCTTTGTTTGTGATGATTTTTTTATTGCTTCTTAAAATAGTTTTTAAAATTTTTGCACTAAAAGGTTATTTTAAAAAACAGTAAAAAAAGCCATTTTCAAATGAAGTCTTAATTGTTTGATTTTGCTGCAGACAAATACGTTCACCAGGGTTTTTGCTAGTGTATTATTCATGATCTGATTGTTATAAAGTCAGCTACTTGTGTTATTATATTATATCTGCTTTTCTAAGTTTTTCAGAATTTTATAAAAAATCAATTGTTGTTTATGGCAGAATTTTTTGCCTTAAATTTTATGAGCTGTTGTCTTAAATTTATGAAGTGTTATTTATAATTTTTATGTATATCAAATATATTTCATATTTTCTTCCTAGGAGTGTAAATGAGTCGAGTCAAGTATCTCTCTAATTATGTTAAGTTTGTTTAGCTGTTACTGAGCTCAAGCTCGACTCGTTAAAAAAATTCAGTCTCAAGCTCGACTCAATAGCTCAAGCTCATTTAGAAAGCTTGAGCTCGATTTCTTAGTTTTAAATAAAAAAATTCAGTTTTTCTTAGAATTTTTATTCTTTTAATATATAATTAATTTAAAATCAATAAAATGTATTATATAATATTAATTTAAATTAATTATTAAACGATTAATCTACTTGCAGATGGCTCTGATTTAAGTAATAAGTTGAACAATTGAGATTTAGAATTTGCTTGGGATAATTTTAGGCCATTATTATTATTATTATTTTCTTTTAAGAAATTTTTGTATTAAAAAATAGTTTTATGAAACAATAAGAGATTTGAGTGATATTTTTATTGCAATTTAGAGATTTGAGTGTTGTAAGTAAATATAGGAATTCAAGTGTTAAGTATGTAAATACATAAGAATTTTGGAATACACATACTTATCATTAAGCAATAACTTCCTTCAATTTTATCACTTGATATTTGCCATATGACCACTTCTCTCTATCACGCTCATAATGATCGAAGTTGATCAAGAGATCAATTGACTTATCAAGAAGCTAGATATATATTTTGAGAGGTCTACAATATTGATAAGAGGAATACCAATATGATTGATATATTGTTGAAAATGATCTCTTGAAGGTGGGAAGAATTGATGAGGTTGAAAGAAACTTATAAGAGGTCTCTAGAATACTTTAGCTTAAGAGCTCAGTGACTTTATGATAAAAAAGAATATTTTCAAACAGTTATAATGCCAGTCTGAAGCTATTTATTGAAAGTTAAGGCTGTCTCCTTATAAATTTCTCATGTTTAGCCCATGATTTAGTGTAATAATCTTTTTTTCTTTTTATTATAACTAACATTGCTACATATCTAAAAGTAATGACTTAGAGAATGGGGGGAGGGATTTTTGGAGAGAGGGATTCAAAAATAGAAAGATTCTTAAGAATAGTTTTTGACTTTATAGGTATGAGAGATCTTGTTTTAAGTGAGACTAAAAGGAGGAGGAGAATTAAAGAGAGTGAATTCAAGAAATTTCTTCTTTCTCCTCTATATTTTCTTAATTTATTCTTACAATAAAATATTGGTTTCTTGCTCCAAAAATAAGATCCAAACTACCTTTTCCTTACACTCAGTTGATACATTTTTCGAATCACTTTCAGTGTCTTAAGGGTGTTTTGGATTGAGATGGTATCGAAGTGCTAGGTTCAAAAGAACCTTGATGCACGATTTTAATGAAAAGCTACTACTAGAAGGATGGAGGAATATTCTTTTCCTTGGATCTTTCTAATACAACAAGACAAGGGAAAGTTGTGATGTCAAAAAGAAGAAGACTTTGGCTGCTTGCCTTCCTATGTTGTACTCGTTCTACATTAGATAACTATGATGATAAAAATATTAAGCAAACAAATTTAAGTGAGAAATCACGAAGCAATCTATAAGGAGGTTAATTTTAGAGGAAGATCCTGCTGCTATAGCAATAAGAAATCAATGAATGTTCTTGCAAGGAAAAAAATATCTCCAAAGAAGGAAATGAGGGTCTTAAGCTTTGTGTTAGAGGTCAACACTAAACCTTCATGTTTGAAGCCAAATTTGATATTCCCACTTTTGATTATTCTATTGACAGTAATAAGCTCAACACATGGGATAATTAGCTTAAAATCTATTTTAAAGGATATTCTTTCCAAAATAATATTTTTTTCCCAAAAGCTCACCAAGCATTTGCTAAAATGATATAACACTCATCTCAAGCATGAATGTTGGAATGTTACATTAGAAAATCAAAAAGTTGCTCCACCAAGAATTCTATCCTATAAGTAATAAAAAATGAAATATGGAGGAATGTGTTATGATATTAACATGATGAAACAATGTAAGAATAAACTACATAGTTTAGAAGATAAACCTAAAGGATTGACATGATGATGCAGGAAACATCACTTTTAATGAATTGCATGGCTAGTTTGCATTAGAATATCTCTAACAAAATTTTGCATTTCCATCAATGACCATTGTTAGATAATCATGCTTACCATATGTTTTGATGTCTTAATTATGAAAAATATATGAAAAAGCATTTCATATTAGAGATTTCGTATGAAGAGATAAGAAAATAAGAGGCATAACGTCTAAGACTAGATACTGTTATCAAAACTCATGAGAATTTTCATATTTTAAGAAAGTACTTTCATTAAAGTTTTTCCTTTTTATATTTCTTAAGGGTCTAAGTCTCCAAATAGAGCAATATTCTTAAGGTTAATTCCATCTTGGGAACATTTGATAATATTGCTAATAAATAAATTATGCATATGTCCTTCGATTGAAAGGGTGCATGCAATAAAAAAAATTCACATAATCCAATCATGATTTCATGGATTCACTATCTCAAGTTATCATTCTTTAGAATTACTTAACCATGAAGATAGTCGACCCAACTTGACTTGAATTTCTTCGTTAGTTATTATGAATAATATAACATCATAGATCTTGAATTAAGGAAGAAACGTGCAATTCTTATACTCTATCTAGTAGAAAAGAAGGGAAATATGACTTACTCTTCTTACAATATAAGGATATGCCTATAGAAAGAGATGATAGTGACAATTTCCCAAGCTATCTAACTAATCTTATAATCCAATTTTAATTAAAATTGCCACTAAACTACTTATGCATGCTAGCTTGTCATCTATGGGAGTTTAGATGGACCAAATCCATTTAAAGTGGTATTTTAATAAATAAGACTGCATTTTTAGAATTCAAAAAGTTCGTGAGATAGATTTAGAAAGAAAGTGAACAACCCATTATCTCAATCCAACCCAATATAACCAATATAGAATATTATAGATCTAGATCGACTACAAGATAGAGATTTGGTTCAAGATCTATTTGAAAAAAAATTTCTTTTATCATCCGAATGGACAACATAGAGCCACTAAATCATCAATATACAATACTAAAATAGAAGCCATCATTTAGTACATATACATGTATTAAAACAATTTATATCCAAAATATTTATACAAAAATAATAATGGCTTCTAGTCATCTCAGCAAAATATATCCATTCCATGATTACAAAATAATCCATCTATAACAAAAAGTATCTTTTGTCAGCAAATCTCATCATCACTCCGCTATAGCCTTATCCTTTCCTAAAACATGTAATTATAACATAATATGGGAAAACAATCCAGTAGGTTACATGAAACATACAACTTCATTCAATGCAAGGAAATAAGAAAATATGCATACTATCATTCTGTTGATTATGAAAACTAAACATATATTGAGTAAGTAAAATATGCTACTTATGTATAGGTATCATATACAATGCAACATAACAAAAAATATCATTTTAAAATCATATATCGTTGGGGATTATAACATATACAAATTATTCTAAGTAGTTCATATCACCTGTATAACAAAAAATCTTCATATTTATATAAATAATCAAGATAAGGATTCTGGCTAGTTGTATCAAATCATGTGGTATTTTTTTCATACTAATCTTAATAAGTCAAGTCCAATATATCATATCATATCGATAAAAACAAACAAAATAGTTAAGTAGCATAACATACATGATTTCTCACTCCTAGCCTGTTGCCACTCACGATCATATCACATGCTCTTATATCTCCCATCCTTTATTAGGTTTGCATAACTAACCCATATTTAAAGGAAGACCTGTTGGTCCACCCTCCTATGTAGGGTATTATATACTAGCTAATTTGAATCATATAGTAGCCAACATTTCTAGCTAGCATACACACATTTCACATCAGGTATAACATAATAGATATTTGATATTATTTTCAATATGCATCTAATTGTATCATTTCTAAAATATGTAAGTGAATCAAAATTAATAAGATTCATGAGAAAATTTGATGTACTCATTTTCACATATGGGACATTTGAACTATAACATGTATGCAAGTCATACACTTGTATTGATAGGTTTTGTTAATTTTAATCAAAATTTTCTAAGTTTTTCTAAATTACTCAAATTAGGACATTTCCTTGCCAAAATACATAATGCCCTGATAAAAATATAATATGATCATGTCAATATGTGTAAAATTACTAGAATAATAATATACTAAAAGTTACAATATGAAGGTTTGCTAAACGTCAATATATTGTAACTTTTATAAGATTTAATCAAATTAAAATTTAGAAAAGACAAAATAAGAAGAACCACTAAAATCAAATGTAGGATAATGGTAACCTATCTTGAGATGGACAACTTCTTTAACTGGCCCGACATACGAAATTAGCTCAAAGACCTCTAAAACCTCTTACTCTCTTCTCCATCTTCACTTCTTCTCTTATTCCCTTCTTTGACCAAAGCAACAAGTGAAATGAAATGGATGAGTTTTGGAATAGTGATTTTGGATATTTATATAGAAAATATAGATATCTAATGCCACGATGCTAGATCTTTAGCACTACAATACTCTCAAGAGATGATTTTATTGACATGTAAATAAAGAGCTCAGTGCCATGATGCTATACTGATAGCACCATAGTGCCCCCAAGGAATGCTGCCCTACAAATCGAGAGAAGAATGCTACAGTGCCAAAACACAACATTGTGGTATAGTATGAATTTGAGTTTACTACACTGGCTAGGTATACACCCAACTGGTTAGTACTGTCGAGGAGAAATCTATATGTTCTTTAGTGGATTGAAAGATGAGTTTCACTTAAACTGCTCCAATTTTAGGAGTTTTTAGAGTTAGTTGAGAGAGCCATATTAGTAGAAGTTAATTTAATAATTCCTTAATTCAAATAGAACATGAGTAGAAAGAGAACATGTGAAGAAGTGATAACATAAGAAAAATGGTAAGAAGAGAAGTAGGTTTATTGATGTCAGGAGAGGACCTATAGTACCAGTAGGTAGTGTACAAGAGTGCCCTAGATATGGTAAGATATATCCAAGATAGTGCTACCTGATCACAAGATAGTGTTTTAGATGTGGTTAGTGTGGTCATCGATTGATTGATTATCTCTAGAGAGGATATGCAAAGAGATCTAGATACATGATAGATTAGCCTAAACAAGCTTATGGATAGAGATTTGCAGGATATAGAATGTCCAATCAGGGTTTTATAAGTGGAACAAATGGAAAACAAATGTAAGTGGGAGTTAGAGGCAACCCACATAATTAGTGATGATAGCACTTGTACAACTAAGGGTATATAATTTGAGTCAGTAGGAAGTGAGAGATACACCACAAAGGTCCACTGGTATAGTTCTCTATCCCGAATATTATTAAAAAATTTAATTGCTTATGATTCAAATTACATTTTATAACATGTTACATGATTGATTGATTGATATGCATACATATGTGAATGAATGAGTATATGATTTGATTAATATGATTGATGTAATCAGTGATTAATATTCCATTTTTTCTATTAGTGGTATGTATTGGGAAATATTGAGGATGATATTTTTTCAAAGTGGGTAGAGTGTAACGGTCTAAAATTTAATTTCCCTAAATTTCTAAAATTCATCAAGTGAGCACTGTGACATTACTATTAGGCATTGCAACGCTAATCTCTAAAATTTTCTAGAATTTGAGGGAGTGTTGTGGCCCTGAGTTTGGAACACTATAGCATTGGGTTAGAAAAAATTATTTATATATATAAAATATCAAATTTCATTTACTCAAACCCTCACCATAGGCCTCTCCCTCCCCCTTTTTTGTTTCTTGGCTGGGATAGAAGAGGGGAAGAAGGGGAGAGGACGAGAGAGAGAGAGAGAGAAGAGAGAAAATCTGCTTTATTTTTGTTCATCACTCTAGTTGAGGAAAATATTTTGATCATTGTAGGTAACATTAATCCTATCTCTATTTTTAATAATTTTATATTTTGCCCATTTTTGTCCCTCCGAAAGTTGATAAAAAATATAGTATTTCTTATTTTAATAATTTCCCATCATGTTACTTTTGATATGTGATATATATCATTACTCTGAGCATTTGGACTAGTTAATATTAAAATTTTAGTGGGTATTTTTATTTATATTTCATTTTAATTGAAATGGGTAGTATGATATTGAGTATATAATGACCAGAAGTCAAGTATATTGTTACTGGACATGAAATACACAATATACATATATTTATTATTCATTTATGAAAGTTCAAGAGAGGTTGTTAAACCTTGTTGAACTACTTAGGCACACCAAGAGTGCGCGGGGGGGGGGGGGGGGGGGGGGGGGGGGGGGGGTGAATTGGTGTTTTAAACCCCCCTTTTTTTAAGGACTAATTTACCAACACAATTTTCACAAGCAATCTAGTTTTTATTTTAAAGAATAACTCACAAGAAAGAAATATTTTGATTTTTAGATTTTAAGAAAAAAATTGTAAAGGTAATTTTTTTATTTTTCTTTTTAACCTAACAATAAGATATTTAATTTATTCCAAGTAAAAATTACAGACCACAGATTTGCAATAATTAAAATAAGAAATAAAAATACAAAATGTAAAGTAAAAATAAAAACAAACACACTAAAAAATTTATAGTGGTTCGGTTAAACTTTGACCTACGTCCACTCCTCGGAGTCCTCCTATCTGGGTATTAAACTAGACCTTTAGTGTCTCTCCTTTAGCTCCCACAACAAGGAGAATAACCCTTACAAACTCACTTCCACCCTTCCACGGTGAGGCTAAGAACCTGAATCCTTTCCACCATCCTAGTGACACAGAGAATCTAGAATACTTTTCACCCTTCTAGCGAGGTAGAGAACCTGAAATCCTTTTCACCCTTCTGAATAGGTAGATAACCTGGAATCCTTTTCACCCTTCTAGTAAGGTAGAAAACCTGGAATCCTTTTCACCCTCTTAGTGGGGCAGAGAACCTGGAATTCTTTTCACCCCCCTAGGGAGGCAGAGAACTTGGATCTTTATCCTTGAAGTCTTTCTTACTGGGCTACCCAAAAGAATAACAAAGACACTTAGAGGAACCAAGGAAGAAGCTTTCCTGGAGCAACTGCGTGATCTCCCTCAGACTACTCCCTCATACACAACTTCTCCTTCTCCTTCTCTAAGCTTTAAGTCATTTCAAGGGACTCTCACAGAACACTCTCAATAGCCAGATACCTCTTCAAAGTCTAATAAGAGTGTTTAAATACTAGGCTTTCAAAAAACCCTAATTTCTAATTCTATTGATTTTGTTTGTACAATACAATATGGTTAATACAGTATGATTAGGTTAAAAACCTATTTCTTCTAGTATGACTTAAATAGTAATAATACGATTTATTTAAACTTTACAAACGATCATATAGTATGATCATTAGATTGTACGATATGATTAGTTTATTTATCTTAAGATCATATATGGTGAACTCTGGGATGATTAAAAAACATCTCTGCCAATCATCCAGACAGTCTACATTATACGATATAATTAGTTCAAAAATTAAGGTTTCATCCAGGATGATCCTTGTGATGACTGTTATTCATCTTTACCAATCGTCCAGTATAATCTACATTGTACTGTAAGATCTGTCATATTTATTAAATAATGACTTGATTGACTAATCATATAGATTAATTTAGGTAACAGTTTAAATATCATGTAGTATGAATGGCTTCGGATAACACGATCTGTTCAAAATTTAAATATTAAAATACTTACCTAAATATGATTGGCAGCTAGGATTTTTGAGTTAAACTGATTGTCCTATATGATTCGGTTCATACAATATGATTAGTTCAAAAATCTTAGTAACCCAATTAGTCATTTTAATTGATTTTCTAAATAATTGATCATACTGCATGATTTAGTTTGTATGGTATGATTAGCTCAAAAATTTAAATTTATTTTCTTACTCCCATGTGTGTGTGTGTGTGCATAGTTGCTAAATTAGCATACAACTTTATATGACTTTAACTCAAGAAACATAAAAATAAAAAAATAAAATTATGGACTCTTATAAAATATAATCCTATTCTACCCAGTCTTGAATCTTCATTGTACGGTGTATAGTCTTCCTGAAATTTTAGTACACACAAGAGCAAATATGCAATACAAATATTAGAAGAAATAAAGAGATAATCAATAATATTTTTTATCATCAAAATCACAAGCTCGAGATCCCGGATTGTAATAATCTCCCCTTTTTTGATGATGAAAATATTATTGGTTCAATTTTTAAGTTACTTGTATTTTCTCCTAATCTCCCCCTCACTAAGTGAATTACTTTTAAAAAATAGGGGAATTTTATTTATTTATTATTTTTTTTAATTTTAAAATATAAAGCAGTAAAATAAAACAAAGAACACAAACAGAAAAAAATAAATTGAACTAAATAATAAATGAAAAAATACAACCAAACACTTACTCTCTATCACAACCCAACCCGACCAGGATAGGTCCTATCGTGTTGATAGGACAAGCAATTCCCAAGATCTAGTTTTAAAATTATTACATATTTTTTATAAATATTTATTGAAATAAACTACAAACTACATAGCTACTAAAATATTAAAATACTAAAAATAAACTCATCCACCAAGTTTCTTTCATTTCATCTGAATAAATATTTACACTACAGTACATGGCTACAGGAAAGGCCTACAAAATTAAAAATTTAATTAGTCATGACAGTACAAAAATTAAAATAACAAAATTCTTATGACCTTAGATTTGATACTGAAACTACTAGTCCACAATCTCTTTCCCCTTCCCAGATCCTGAAAATTAGAAGCAAAATCACAATAAGCTGCAACAGCTCTGCAAGCCACACAAACCAATCTGAATTTTTAAATATTCTTTTATCAAATATTTTATTAAATCTTTAAAAGTAGTTAAATGTAATTTAAATAAATCATTATACTGAGAGATATAATAAATACATAACAGTTATTCACTAATTTAAATAATAATACTGAACAAATAAATAAATTAAAATTCATATAACATTTCTCGGACCCAAATAGAATCTCAAAGGATTCTGCTCCCTTATGACTCCTTTTTAGTTTATACTTAAAATACTAAAATATATTACATATCCCTATCTCAGACAGAATCTTAAAGAATTCTGGCCCCTTATAACTTCCAATAATTCCCTGACACAGACAGAATCTTAGAGAATTCTAGTCCCTTATGACTGCCAACAGATATAATTTAATCACATATGTACATATATCATCACATTATAACAATTAAAGAGTAATTGAGCATGTATCAAAATTTCACAGTCCTGTATAACGGTAGACAATAAAAAATCCTATTAGTAAAAAATGCACATTTTCAAAAAATTACTAAATTATTAGGGATTATGTAAAATGATATTTTAAGACTTTTATTATACTGCATAACTATTTTTTAACATTTAGATAATTTTTTATTTAATAAAAACCTCACAAATTTTAAAACCCCTACTGTAAAATTTTTTGAAAATATTCAAAATATACATAATCATAAAAAAGTTACGCGGTGAAAATTTTACCTGGGAAAAGTTATCTATATTTTTTCCTAACGAATATAAAATTTTTATCAAAATATTCACCAAAAATTACATATTTTTTAAAATTGAGATGGGCATAATATGACTTATCTTGAGACGAACAACTTTTCAAACTAAGTTGACGAACCAAAATGGCCTGAAGTCACCCAAAACTAGGTTTTCTTCTTTCCCTCCTCTCTTTCTTCCCTAATTCCTAAAATAGCTCTCTGTTAAATGTTTTGGCAAAGATATGAAAATGGTATTTAGAAGTGGAATGAGATATTATATTTAAATATTAATTATTATGAAATTGATTTGTAAAATAGACACCTAATGTTCCAAAAAATCTCACACTTATCAATAGGTGCTGATTTTTTATGAAATTTTAATAGTGCCAAAAAATTATGAAAAAATTAGGGAAGATAAAACACAATACTGTAAATGTTATGGTAAAAATGATTTGTGATTTGGTCTTATAATGACTCCTAAAATAATTATTGATAGCTCTAGGTCAACAAAAAAAAAATAAAAATTTTAAGTATTTCATAATCTATCCACCTTAAGAAAAATGTCATCCTCGACATTCCCAAATAAAATAAGTCAGAATAAACCTGGATATAGTTACCTTATCTCAGATTTCTTCTCCTAAGTAGCCTCTCTAGTAGTTTTATGCTTCCACTGTACTTTGACCAAATGAATCAGTTTGCTTCTCAATTTTCTCACATCATATGTCAAAATTATTCTAGGTTCTTCCCTATATTATATATTCAGACGAACCTCAACGTCCTTGACAGATAATATCTTTCCAAAATCAAACACCCATTTTCACAAAAAAGATATATGAAATATACTGTGTATATTGGATATATGATCAGGTAATAATAACTTATAAGCAGGACTACCAATCCACTCAATAATCTCGAAAGTTCCAATGTACTTGGAATGAGCTTACTGATTCTCCCAAAATCTACTAACACCTTTTAAAAGCCTGACTTTAGCATAAACTAGGTCGCCAATCTGAAACTCAATCAACCCGTGTTTATGATTGTAGTACTTCTCTGCCTATCTTGTGCAGATTTTAACTTTTATATAATCAAAATGATCTTTGTTGTAGTATCATCCATAAAGGCTAAACTTATCACTTGTCTATCTCCCACTTATGTCAAAGTCAAAGGAGTCCTATATTTTTTACCGTATAAAGCTTTATAAGGAGCCATACCTATGATGGACTGATAACTATTATTATATATAAACTCTATCAATGGGATATGATCCTCCCAACTACCCCCAAAATATAAAATATATAACCTCAGAAGATCCATCATTACCTGAATAGTCCATTTGGACTGTCCGTCTATCTGCGGATGAAAAGCCGTATTGAAGTGCAACTTCATACCCAGTCCCTACTGAATACCTCTCCATAATCTGGAGGTAAACCTATCATCCCGATCAAATATAATCATCTTCGACACACCATATAACTTAATAATATCTTTAATATAGATATGTACTAACCTGTCCATCGGATCTGTCATTCAAATTAGAATGAAATGGGTAGATTTTGTTAGTTGACTACAACAACCCAAATAGCATCATACCCCCTGTCTTGATCTGGGAAAACCCATAGCAAAATTCATCATTACCTCTTCCCATTTCTGCTCTGGAATAGTTAATGATTGCAAAAGACCTCCCGATCACTGATGCTTTGCCTTCACTAGCTGACAAGCCTCACACTTCGATACAAACTCTGCTATGTCCTTCTTCAATCTATGCCACCAAAATATACCCTTCAAAAATCCATACATCTTGCTACTTTCTGAATGAATAGTATAACATGAATAATGAGCCTCATATATGTCATGTATCAGATCTCTAAAAATAGGAACCCAAAGTCTATCCTTGTAGAAAATAACACCAGAATCAGAAACTCATAGTTCAGATTTCTTACAAGATCTGATCTGATCAATCAACTATAAATATTCTGCATCTAATTTCTGAGCTTCATGAATCTTTTCTTCTAAAGAAGGCTGAATGATCAACTGAGCCACTATATAAGAATCCCAATTAATGGAAGAAATTACCTCCAACTGTAATCTCTCCATATCTCATATCAAATACTCATCAGAAGTGAGTTACATATATGATAATCTGGAAGACTTTTTGCTTAGAGTCTCTACCACGACATTAGCCTTATTAGGCTGATACTGAATAGTCAGATCATAGTCCTTGATCAACTCAAGCCACCTCCTTTGCCTTAAATTTAGATCCTTTTGAGGGAATATATATTTCATACTCTAATTATGGACATCTGAAAGGACACCGCCATGCGGGGACAAAATACTGAGGGTACGGTCGCACTATCCTAGAGGATAAAATGATCGCAGGCCTCTGCGCTCTTCGTAAGTGGGCCAATGGGATTGAAAATTAGATCATACATATGATTAACCATTGAGGATAGTGGCTCTCACCTACGCACCTCGATGGGTAATAATATGCATGATCTAATTAGAGTCATGGGGTTTTCCCCACTCAATACATCAGCTCGAGTGGGGTTTATTTGATGGTGGAATTTAGTTTCCCACAGGCGCAAGCCCTCGTGGTTAATTATATCTTAAGTCAGGGCCTGAGAACACTCTCGATTAAGGATTATATATTATGCTTTCAAATGAGATTGGCATATAGGGAGGAGGCTAGGAAATCCTACTCAGAGGAGAAGAATGGTTCAATTTGGCTTAGTCAACATACACGACTCACATCAACATCTGAATGGACTAAGATAATGAGAAGAAACTGATGAAAAAAATAAACCATACACTTAGAACATGTAAGGGAGAAAGATGGAGGTGACATCATCCATGTGACGTAGATAGGCATGATTTATGGCCTCTGAAGGATAGGGAACCTACCCACCGATGAGGCGTACTATATGACATCGAAAGTAGCAGCCTAGTGCCTTAAATCTAGTGGGTTTAGTGTTCTACAACACTAACACCCGTGTTCTAGCTAATGCAATGTAAAACCTGGACTTACCCCGGCCTGGATTGGGGAGCTAGCTAACCACCTAGTCGATTTCAAACCATGAGTCTGATCATTTTTATGAAAGAGTGGTAGGGAGGTTGCATTGAGAATTCGAACTGACATCTAGAGATTGTTCTAAGTGGTCCCTTGACTTATGTTGGGTGAAAATGCTACAGCGAATGCAATTAAAAGTTTAGACTCACTTTTAAATTGATTTTTAATGCAATGCATGATGATCGAGTTGATTAAATGCTTGAAATATATATGAAGCAGTTTTAAGAAAGGCTTAAAAATAGATTTTATCCTAGAGTGCACAGGCTCCCCTTGACAGCTTTGCACCCTCTTAGGCCAGGTGGTTTGCCAAAACCCACAGGCGGGGAGCGGCCTAATAAATGGAAAGAATAGTGCAATAAATATGCTATGTGAACTCCCAGCAGTCCCGAGCTTACTTCTTAAGAGTGTTAGAGTTTCTATGTCGTCTTAATTTTTTTTTAATTTAAGTATAATAATTGTTGGCATACCCTCATGAGCCTCTGATCGAATCCAGACTAAAATAAAAGTGGCACACAAATGCCAAGAAACTAAAAAAAGTAGACAACCCTATAGGCAATCAATTTAAATTAAGCATATTAAATATTCAAATTAATTAAATAAATATTCATAGGCCAACTGCCCTTTATTACAAACTAGGATCTGCAGTTAATTTCAGTTAATTTATTTGGTTGGTCCATTTCAATACTTAGGGTAATGTTCTTTGAAGTTTAAGTTGTACAAACGGGTTTTAGAAGGTCTGGGGTCATCCTACCTGCTAGATTAAAGGGGGTCCAAAAGGTCACTTCTACAAATAGGTTAGGTTTGAGATAATAACAAGGAGTAATTAGACTTTGAGTTTGCTGGATTTAGAGTTTTCTAAGCAAAGTTATGGTTTTTAGAAGTTTTGGGCAATTAATGAATTATTAAAATTATTTAATTAAGGGCTATTTTAAGAGTTTTGATCCAAATCAGCTCCAAACCTCTTGGAATCACCTACAAAGGTCAGGAATGACCTAAGGAAGGGTACCCAAATGTTTGGAAAAAAATTGGAATTTTTAATGATTTTTAATGATTTAATTTAATAAAAAAAGTAATTTTTAATCAAAATTAAATTAAGGTTCAGATTGAAGTCCAATTGAAGGGGTTTTAATTTTCTTGGATTAGGGACTGAATTCTAAAGAGTTTGATATATTATGGGTAATTTTTAGATTTAAGTTCGATTTATTATAATTTTTCAAAGTTATCAGGTCTTATTTAAAGGGTAGAATAGGGTTTATTAATTAAAGCTTTTAAAGGATCCTAAAAATTCCTAAAAAATTCTGGGAGGTTTAGGATATCACTAAGTTTAAATATTTAAATTTTTATATCAATCGGGGATCTACCCTAGCCCCTAAAATTTTTCTAAGTTTATTAGACGGGTCCTTAATTATTGTCCTTAAAGTGTCACTAGGTTAAATAGGTTTAAATCAAGTTTTTGGACTAACCCTTGGGATAACATAAAGGGGAATGCATAAAAAAAAAATATAACACACCATGTCCTTAGAGCTAGGAGAGCCTAGTCTAAGTGCTTGTGCAACCTACACATGCAAAATACAACTAAATAATAACTAAATGAGGTTAGCGAAGCAATTAGTGAATGATTGAAGCTTAATTATCCACTAATATTTCCCCCATGAATGTCATTAACATGCACAACCTATGTTTAAAGTTTCATTAGTGGATCTCCCAAAATTAAGGGATTTAAATATCTATATAACTTCAAAATACTTAAAATACATATATATTAAAGATAAACGTATAAGTTTTAAAAATAAATAATGTAATTAAAACATAATCCAATGTATACATGCATGAGAGATCCACTGGTCATCTAAGGGGAGGGGTTTAAAAATAATTTTTAATTTTCAAAATAATTAATATATTATTTATTTAAATAATAGTTAAGTATATAAGTAATTAAATAATAAATAAATAATCAAGAAAATATAGGTTTACAATATTTGAAAGTAATTTTAAATTAAAGTTCTTAATTTTCTAAAACATTTAAGGTATCATATGTATTTTTAGGATTTAAAAAGAATTTATTATGAATTATTGAAGTTTAAAATAATTAAGAGGTATTTAAAATAAATAATATTTTTGTCAAATAATTTTAAATTAAAGTTCATGGGCTTCTGAAATTTTAAAATATTTAAAATAATATTATTTAAATTTTAAAAGGTATTTAAATTAATATTAAATTAAATATTAATTAATTATTTTAAATATTCAAATAATTAAATCCATTTAAAATATTTGAAAAATATCTTAAATAAATATTAATTATTAATTAAAATTCTTTAAATTTAATCATCTGATTATTTATGATATTTTAATATATATATTTTGAAATTTTAAAATATTTTAAATTGATATTTCAATTAAATACTAATTAAGTATAAGGAAAAAAAAGAAAATAATTAACATATAATAACAAATGTTTTAAAATTTTTTCAAAATTTAAAATAAAATATCTTAAATATTTAGGAGTAATTATTTAAAGTATTTTAAAATAACATTTAATTTTAGATGATATTTAATTAATTATTATAATTTAAATTAATTAAATAATGAATAATTAAGGATTACTAAATTATTCAAAAATATACTAAATATCTTAAAATAATTTATTTTTAAATTAAAGGAAATAATTTTCTAAAAATTTTGATATATAATATACATTTTTTTGATTTTTAAATAATTTTAAGTAAATATATAATTAACCGATAATCTGGCGGCGGCGACAGCGGCGATCAGACACATGTCGCACTCTTGTTGGCCAATTCAAACCGTGAATGCAGTTTGCAATCATTGGCAATGATTGCACCACTGTACAATCATTGCCAATGATTACCGCGACACTTAACCACGTCAGTAGAGGACCTCCATTGTCTGATCTCCCGTGGTTTAGAACGAGTGGCCCAGATTGAGCCGAATGAAAAGCGGAGCCGTGAGATCGAACTCCACGGTTGATCCGAACCACAAAACTACCAGATCTTGACTGTTGATCACGGGGTCAACGGTCCAGATCACTTCTAAGAGAGCGAAGGCAAACCCAAAGCCCTAACACATTTTTCGTCTTGTTCTCGCAAACGACACGATTAAATTGAATGAAATTTTAGACACGATATGTATAAGTGAATGAAATTTTAGACACGATACGTATGAGTGAAGAGCATTCGTGTGGGGGTAATTTCACGTTTTGAAATGTGACATATGAAAAGTTATTTAAATCAAGTGCCCTAAACTAGGGTTAGAGATTTTACCCAAAATACACAATGGATTTGAGAGATCTTGGGCTTGTTGCACTTGTAGACTGTCCACGCCCCTATTTATAGAAGAAATTATGGCTCGAAAAGCTTTAGATCGTGAGATCTAAGCCTTGGACGTCTTAGGTGCTCGATTCACTGGAATCTCACCGCCGGCGGGTGTTTGACAGTGGGTTTGAGTGGGGGAAGATGGGGGAGACTCTTGAGAGCTTACACACAAAAGATTTTAGCTTAGGAGGCTTTTGGGAGAGAGTAAGAGCAAGATCCCCTATTAGGTGCCCTAACAAGCCTATTTAAAGGCTTAGGTTCTTGACCAACAGCTTAGATCAACTCTAGGGTAGATTAGGAGGGAAAAGGAGAAGATTTGGCCGTGGTTTTGCTTTAGGGAGGATTAGGAAAGGTTTTAATGCATTGAATGGGGTCAATTTGACCTAAATAGGTATAGGTTGACCTCACATGGCTTGGGTTGACCAAGCCATGAATTGACTTGGTCAACCAAGTCAAATAAGTCTAAGGAGATGGGGGATTTAGCTAATAATGGATTGGAGTTGATTTGAAATCAAATTTGGGCTATTTGGGTCAATTGGGCCAACCTGGGTTGACATGGTTAACCAGGTTGACCGAAGGCATGGGTCTGGGCCCAATGGGTCAAGTCTGACCCTCTGAACTCAAGGGAAGTGGGCTTTGAGGAAGTCAAGGTCAACACTAATAATTAGTGAAAATCTCATACCTGAAACTATAAAAATAATGCCACTAAATCTTCCAAGATCATATAACAGCAACTAACTCTAGATAATACTTCAAATAATTCCTTTGATGTGGCTTTAACTTTCTTGAAGCATATGCTATCACTCGACCATGCTATATAAAAATACACCCCAAACCTCTCTATAAAGTGTCACTGAATACCTAAAATCCTTCTATACCAGATGGAAGAGCCAAAACTAGAGTAAAAGTCAAATAATCCTTCAATCTCTAAAAACTAGCATTGCACTCTGGTGTCCAGACAAAAGCTATTGACTTCTAAGTCAGTCTCGTCAGAAGTGCAAAAATTTGAGAAAATGCCTTCAAAAACTTCTTGCAATATTTAACCATACCCAAGAAACTGTGTATCTCAAATACAGTAATAGGCCTCGGCCAATTAGTGACTACCTGAACTTTTTTGGGATCAACAGAGAATTATCACCACTCACCACGTATCCTAGAAAAGAAACACTCCTCAGCTAGAACTCATATTCAAAGAATTTTACATATAACTGATGCTACCTCAAAGTCTCCAATACACTCCTTAGATGTCTGGTGTGATCTTCCTTAGAAGTAGAATATACCAAAATATTATCTATGAAAATAATCACAAACTGATCTAGATAATCTTTGAATACTTTATTCATTAGATCCATAAAGATAGCTGGGGCTTAGTCACCCGAAATGGCATGACCAAAAACTCATAGTGTCCGTACCGAGTACTGAAAGTAATCTTCATCATATCAACCTCTCTCACCTTCACCTGATAGTAATCAGATCTTAAATCAAAATTTTAGAATTCTAAAGATCTAGTAAGCTGATCGAATAGATCATTAATTCATGGTAGTGGATACTTGTTCTTGATAGTGACTTTATTCAACTCCCTGTAGTCAATACACATACGCATTGTTCTGTCCTTTTTCTTCATAAATAGAATAGGTTCTCCCCATATTTACACATTAGGATGAACAAATCCCCTATTAACCAACTTCTAAGTTTAACCTTCAACTCCTGAAGCTCCTTAGGTGCCATTCTATATGGAGCTTTAGATATTAGGGCCGTACCCAGAAATATATCAATATAGAACTCTAAATCTTTGTTTGGAGGTAACCTGATTAATTCCTAAGGAAATACATCTAAAAAATCTTATACTACCAGGATATCATAAAGAGAACTAGCATCTATACTCCTATCCTGGTCTGATGCCAAAAATACTATACGTGCGTGTTGGCATTGACTGAATGTGACCAGGAAAGTAGGATAAAGAACACATGAAAGATCATCAAAGGAGGAGGGTGGAGTAGATCATCTTTTCGCCTTACTTCTGTAAGGGTAGAATAGAGAGGAAAGTGAAGGTAAAGAGTCTAACATCCACCTGACTATATCAAAATAGTGGGTGTGGATAACTCGATGTTCACCTGACCATATCGAAATAGTGAAACAAGGAGTAAAAGGTAAAGTAAAACCAACTACCTACCTGACCATATCAAAATAACAGAATAGAAGGTGAAATGATCCCGTATCCTCATGATCCTACCAAAATAGTGGATGGGGGTGACTCAATACTTGCCTGACTACAACAAATAAAGAAGTCATGAAATCTGATGCCTGCCTAGCTTAACAGGATAATCAGGGTAAAGGGGTGGTGAGGAATGCCTTCCAAGGACTCTGTCAGGCTCTCTCGACTGGGTAAGTAAACGAACTACCTGCCTGACCATATCAAAATAGCAAGATAGAAGGTGAAAGGATCCCACATCATCCTGATCCTATTAGAATAATGGATGGGAGTGACTCAATACTTACCAGACCACATTAAATAAAGAAGTCATGAAATCTGATGCCTGTCTGGTCTCAACAGGATAATCAGGGTAAAAGGGGTGGAGAGGAATGCCTCCCAGGAACTCTGTCAGGCTCTCTCGACCGAGTAAATAAACTAACTACCTGCCTGACCATATCAAAATAGCAGGATAAAAGGTGAAAGGATCCCGCATTCTCCTGATCCTATCAGAACAGTGGATGGGGGTGACTCAATACTTGCATGACCTTAGCAAATAAAGAAGCCACAAAATTTGATGCCTGCCTAGTCTCAATAGGTCAATCAGGGTAAAGGGGTGGTGAGGAATACCTCTCAGGGACTCTGTTGGGCTCTCTCAACCAGGTAAGTAAACTAACTACATGTCTGACCATATCAAAATAGCAGGATAGAAGGTGAAAGGATCCCGTATCCTCTTAATCCTATTAAAATAGTGGATGAGGGTGACTCAATACTTTCCTGACCTCAGTAAATAAATAAGTTATGAAATCTAATGCCTGCCTAGTCTCAACAGGACAATCAGGGTAAAGGGGTGGTGAGGAATGCCTCTTAGGGACTCTGTCGGGCTCTGTCAATCGGGTAAGTAAGTAAACTATCTATCTGCCTGATCGTATCAAATCAACATGATAGAAGGTGAAAGTCACCTCAACACCAACCCATCGCAGATTTGTGCAGGGATGTGAGGGAGAAGGAAAAATTAAGTGGAAGAATTTCAAGGGAAAAGTTGCGTAAGGAGTCCCGAGCTAGCATTTTGGTTACCATATGGTAGATGACAAATCTTCATGGCCATGGGTGTCCAAATGCTGGTGAAATCTCTTTGGCAACCCTAACCTTATATGAAAGAGAGGAAGCACCAGAATGATGCATCAAAGGACAACAGGAAGAGGTACACCCTCAGAAGAGTGCAAAAAGGGTAATATCATCCCAAGTGGAAAAACAACTGAAGTAGCGAGGGGACATATTCACTGCTAAGAGCAAAACTGCACCAAGAAAAGGTCACTAAGGAACTACAGTGATACACCCATATTACCTATTGGGGACTGGAGAGTCAGGTCCCAATGGGAAACTATGTTGCACAGGGGACTGGAGAGTTAATTTTCTGCTAGAAAATCAAAGCTCGAAAACAGGTGGTAGTGACATTTGAGGCACAATGTACTGCATCACAAATGGATAGGAAAATTAGGGCAGTGAGGGGACACACTCACCACTGAGGACAATAACTATGAGTGTGACTAGTAATCATCATGAGATCATAATAGTAACGACCACACTAACTGGTGGGACCCTGTGGGAAGTGAGAACTGACATCCCCGCATTCATATAACTACTCTGGCAGCTAAGAGTATGTTACAAATAAAATGGTGGGTTATTAGGAGAAGTGAGAGAGCTAATTTTCTGCTAAAAAATCAAAGTTCTCAAAGCAGTGATGCTAACACCTAAGACTAGGTGTACTCAATGGTAGCGAGGGGACACACTCACCACCAAGAATAGTAATATCGGGTAGGATCAATGAGCATCAAAAGATCATAGCGGTAGCACTCACTTTAACTGTGGGACCCTGTGAGCAGTGAAAGCAACATCACTACATCCATAGAACTACTCTGGCAGTTGAGAGTAGGATATGAATGGGAAAGTGGGTTGCTAAGAGAAAATAGAAAGGGGGCTAAGCTTTCCTCTGCAAAAGAAAATTCAAGCCCACTAAGAAGTGATGCTAACATCTGAAATAAGATGTGCTACATCACAACTAAGAAAATAACTCGAGGTAGCAAGGGGACACACTCGCCACCAAGGATAGTAGCTATGAAGGAGATCATCAAAAGGTCACAGTGGTAGCACCCACACCAACTAGTGAGACCCTATGGGAAGTAAAAGCAACACCACCACATCCATGGGACTACTCTATCAGCTGAGAGTAGGGTAGGAATGAGAAGGTGGGTTGCTGAAAAAAGATGGGGAGCTAATTTCTGCTAGAAAACTAAAGCACTCAAAGAAGTGATGTCAACATCTAAGAAAAGATGTACCACATCACTAACAAAGACTACTACAATCATAAAGAATCATAACAACACAAGTGTAGGGTTATCCTTGAAGCAATCACCTGGATGCTTTGAAGGAGAGATAAAGAAAAATTTAGGGAACTTGAGCTCTTGGAGAGTAAAATCAGGTTCCACTTGTGATGAGGGAAACCAATTTTGCTCATCCGAGAGCTTCCCTCCTTTGTATTATTATCATTTTTTTTGCTCACAGTCATAGACTTGGCATATCCCACACTGTTAAAGGTAACACATAGAAGAGGAAACGTTTACCATATCCATGAGTTAGTCCTAGTATAAAATATCCTCTAATGATTGGAGCATAAGGAGAGGGAGATATAAATGGCTTTGATAACCCTGGCCATATTTTTCACATGAATAAAACTGTGGAGAGAGAGATTATACAGGATCTTATAAAGAAGTGATTGGCTTTGATAACCCAAGCTACATTTAACTAATATAAACAAACTATGGAGCATAATTATAAAAAAGTTGATGTATGAATGAAATTCATATTAGGATAGTGGATCAACATTCATATTCTTAACTAACATAGGTTGGTATGGACCTAGTATCACATTCCCTAAGGGTTCAAGTCGATGGTTTTGATATCCCAGACCACATTCAACTCATATGAATGAATTGGGGAGTACAACTATCATAATAAGAATGAGAGAAGATTAAAATTCACATAGGAATAGGAGATCAACATCACCACACCTGAATAATATAGGTTAGGTCTGGACCCGATATTCCATTCAACAAAGGAGTTCGAACTACTAGTTTTGATATCCTAGACCACACTTGAGGGTGATAAGTGAAAGTAGGGGGGGACTAAACTCTACAAAGGGGAAGACAAATCAAAGGTTTTATGCGCTAACACTAATGTGATTGATATGTATAGACATAAACATAAACATCCCTACAGCGTATCAATGTATCACCATTAAGGGTAGACTTATACTCTTCATAACGAATATCATGTGGTAGAGGATAAATCATCATAGCCACACGGACTACCAAAAAGTAAGAAGGATCCTTTCAGGGGGTACATATACAGGGGGATATTTGCAGGCGGTAGGGAGGTTTCCCCTGTGACATACAAAACTTAAGCATAGTACTTTTTTAAGTATTGCCCATTGATGACAGGCATAGGGTGAACATCATTTGCATCAATGAGTAGGTAAGAGCCACCTTCATAGACTTATTCTATAATGAAGGGGCCCTCCCAAATAGGCTCAAACTTACCACTTTGGTGATGGTACAAAATGATAGGCCTATGCAAGATAAGAACTAACTCGACAACCCAGAAAGTTTTGGGTCGAACAAGGAAATCATGTGATCGGGCTATATGGGCCTGGTATAGTTTGAAGTTCTGATAAGCTTGCAAATAAAGCTCTTCTAAACCATCAAGCTCTTCCAATCGTAGTCAGGCATTATCTTCATGGAAAAGATTGTGGCTAACTGCCACACGTAGTAAGGGGAGCTCGACCTCAAGTGGGAGGACTGCTTCAACCCCGAAAGCCAAAGCATATGCGGTAGACTGAGTAGGAGTACGATATGTAGTCCTATAGGTCCATAATACTTCGGGTAATTTATCATTGTAAATAGAGACCTCGTGCATGACAAAAGGTTGAGTATTCCCAGGAATAGAATACTCCACATCATTTCTCATGTACTTCATACATTGGTGCAAGGTAGAGGGCACCATTCCATATTCATAAATTTAGGGCCTTCTTAAGAGAGCCTTGTATGAAGTATCAGCTTCAATCACATAAAACTTTACCTCAGTTAAAAAACTTCCAAACTTTAAAGGCAGGGTGATGGACCCTAGAGCATGCTGGCCGTGGTCATTGAAGCCTTTCAACATAATTTTATCGGAGGTGAGCTTCATATGACCTATGGAGAGGCTCTTTAAAGTTTCATAACTTAAGATATTAACTGAAGCTCCCTGGTCAACGAGGACTCTGTTCAACTCATAATCATTGACTTCAGCGGTGATATACAAGGGAAAATTGTGCTCGAAAGTTCCTAAGAGAAGATCACGATCTGAAAAGGTAATGCATGGTATCTCTCTTAAATAATATGCATTCCTAACAGATTCAAAAGCAAAGAAGGCTTGATAAGACTCTGGTTCAAGCAGTGCTTTCACCAGGGTCTCTCTCAAGTCAGGGACATCATCAAATCATCATAGACACTAAAGAGGGAAGAAATTTTCCTTAAGTGAGCCAACACATTATAATCAACCTCCAGCTGAGGGCCTTTTCCTTTCTCCTTAGACTGCTCTGGGGAGAAAGGGATAGGATCATCCTGCTAGGTAATAATATTTTTATCTTTTTCTTTTATATTTTTAGCCATCCTAGATGAAAGACCTTTCCTGAACGTAAGTGAACTTCATGTATTGAGTCATCCTCAATAGGAGATTCACTTTATCTAGTGGTGATGGCTTGTGTTAGCTCTAAGAAAAGTGACTGGAGTGGGTTCTCAGACTCATCTCCTGAATCCATATAATAACCACCGTCTGGGATAGTGAACATAGGCTATTGCTCACACTCAGACTCAATATCACATATAAAATCATTAATATTATAAGAAATATATAAAATATTAAAAGAGCGAGTGCTAGAAGAGGTAAAACTAGAGGGAGTAGAACACCAAAAGTAGCCAGAATCATCTTTTTCTATTATTTCATCATCAATCTAAGGGAGAACAAAATCCTTCAGTGTAAGCATTGGAAGGGCTCCCATCTTCCCCTCTGAAGTTATAACAATATTTTCTCTCTTATATATTTTCTTATTATATAAAATAGGAAAAAAAGTGCTTAGTAGGCACTATAACAAAACAAGAAGAAAAAGGAACTAGCGAAGTTACTGGGCTGGCAACTGTTAACTTGGCCTGGGAAGGCCTCCTCTCAACTGCCTCTGAACTCTAAACTACTTTCTTGATCATCTACTTTCTCTTTCGAGAGAGAGTGCTAGCTGCCACTCTCCCTCAGAATCACGGGGTGATCTACTGCTACTACTTTGATGGTCACTCTAACTGTCACTATGGCTATAACTAGAAATTATCTAAACTGTCTGAGTAGTCTTGCCCTGGGGCTGCACCAAATCACTGTCCTGGAGGTGTATCTTTCCACTGGCCATGAGCCTCTCAACTTTATCCTTGAACATGTAGCATTCTTCAATAACATGCCCAATATATCTATTAAAGGGATAATAGAGTGGGTGATCTATCTGTCCCTCCTTCTCCACTCTATTGTTCATCAGGAATATTAAGATGTTCTTCTTAATAAGGAATTTGAAAATCTTCTTTACACTTTCCTTTTTGAATGAGTATTCCTTACTAAGCTTCTCCTGTAAGTACTGCTAACTCTCTGGAGTACTACGGGAGGGTCTAGCCTGCACTGCTGACTGACTAGGTGTGTATAACTACTGAGGTGGTGTTGAACTAACTAAGGGCTTCTTGCCCTTATCTGATGGTTCATAGGTACTGTGTACCTCTCCTATCCTAGGTGGAGGTGCCCTTGATGACTCATACCACTGAGGTCTACGTGAGGGTTGACTCTCAACCTTACGAGAGACTACATCAGGTATGCTGTCCTACAAACTAATCACCTTCATCAATAACTTTTGAAAAGTTTTAATACTGAAACCCTTTAGATAAGGTGCTATGGGACCATCTATGTTCTTCAGCAGGATCTCTACTACATGCTGCTCTTGTAACTGGGGCTCACATTACAAACTGAGGTTCCTCCATCTGACTATATAATCTAGTAGAGTCTCATGGGGACACTGTCTAGCCATAACTAACTCTTCCACCGTAACTCTATGCTCAGCACTAATAAATCTCTGCATAAATAGCTGCTCTAATTCTATAAAAGTGTGGACTGAGTCATTGGGGATGTCGGTGTACCATATAAATTCCACCCCAATTAAACTGCTGATGAATAATCTCAACATCAAAGCATCATTCCCTCCTATATTGTAACATATGGCCTGGTACTAAGCCACATGCTACCTTGGGTTCCCAAACCCATCAAAGACTCTGAAACATAGAGGGACAAAACCAGGGAGGGTAAGGCTCCTGCTCGTACTCTACTGGGTAAGGACGCCCCCTGCTAACTACCTATCCAAACTTCATAGAGGAAATGGCCTGCTCAACCTTCTGTGCAATCAAATCTTAAATCTACCATGCTAACAACTATGCTGACTGACTCTGGACTGGGATAGTAAAGGTAACTGTTGTAGGTGCCACTGGAACTGCTCTGGACCCTGTCCACTCCTATAGGGTCTGGTGTTACCATAGGTGGTACTACTGACTTATCCCTAGATATAGTACAAGTACCTATGCCCATAACTTGGGGCATGTCCCCCAATGCTGTCAACTGAGCGATGATCGCCACCATGTCTTTGGCCATCTCTTCCATCTGAGTCTGTAACTATAAAACTGTGGCATCTGTCTCAACTAATTAGGGAGATCCTCCTACTTTAGCCTCTCCCTACTCATCATCATCATTTGGCTCTCTCTTCTCATCTGAGTGGCCTCGTCTAGTAGTTACACACACTCGGTGTACCGGTACGTCTTCATCTGACTCCTCGAGTGTGTCAACCTCAGAGAGAGTCTGACAAAAGGCTTCTATATATAAACCCATAGTGGAAGAGACCCTATGGGTGCTATGAATTGGAACTGCATCTACCCGGATTAGTGAACCATCAGGAGAAACTATAATATCTATATCTGCCATTGTATCATAGATCATTGGAACTGCCTCTGATCCTAAAGGAGCAACTATCTCTAACTATCCAAGTATCCTTACTAATTATACTGCCTCAACAGGAGAGTCTGCCTGTCATTATCTTCATACCCATCTTCTACGACAGAACTCAGTAGGGGAAACTGACTGCTGAGGAGCTATAATAACTGAACTGATCTGAGGTATAGCAGGCTCTAACTGCTGTCTCCATCCATGATGATGTTGGCATCATCCAACAGTGGGGGTAACTGTCTGCAGTCTAACTAAAGGAACTGAACTGGCCAGCTATTATGGTGGCTATCCTTTCTGCCTTTGGTACCTCTACCTCAAAGATTATCTCTGCAATTGAACATGTGCCTGAGAAATCTGGTTAAGTGACTTCTCCCTACTGACATGACCTCTACCCCACGCTAAACGGATAATACTTAGAATCCTTTGAGTGAGGGTTCAGGCAACATCATCCCTGGTACCCTAGCATATGGAAGAGTAGTAGTAATAGGAGGGGCCACCGTAATACAAGTGACTTCCTATTCATCACCACTATATGCAAGGGAGAGAAGCGTCCTCCCTGAACTGCCACTATCTCAGGTAAAACTATGACCTCCGGGGTTAGTGTGACTGGAAGTGGGTATGGCTCCCACTGCAAGAGGACCACCCTAGGCTGAATTAGCTCCTATTGAGCCACTGAATCTACCATCTACTGCCTAGCTACCTTAGATGTAGCTTAATAAAGTCTCTGGTTTCTGTTCCTCTGGGCCCTTCTCCCAAGGTCAGAGGTGGAGGTCGAAGGTACATCTAAACCTACTACCTGAGGGATTAGGGGAACAAGGACTACAGGAAGCGTTGGGGTCTGCTCAACGATCTCTAGGTGGGACAACCGAGCAAAAATAGAAACCCGATGGGAGGAAGGTGAAGGGGCCTCAGTTTGGGCACCCCTCTTCCTAGAGGAAGAGGAAGAAGGGGGAACCCGAACGCGAGAGACCTTCACTGGAGCAATGGAAGGAGTAACTATTATCTGCCAGTACTGAGGGGCTGGAGTAGTCTGAATAATTGGTATGGTAGGCGCTGGTCACCTGACCACTGGATGAGTAGGCTGAACAAGGAGTGGTCTAGGCACTGGCTGCTTAACCACAGAGTGCACTGGCTACACACGAACAGGAGTGGCATGAGCGGGTGCCCGGGCTGTCCGCAGAGCAACTAGACTTCCAAAGGGGTGCATGGCTGCATGACCTTTCCTCAGGGGAGGAGAAAAGGCAGCAAGCTCAGAAGGGGTCGACCCGCCAAGAGTGACGAAGGCCGAGTTAATGAAGGAACTAAAAGTGATTCCTCTAGCAGGAGGACTAGCTAGTAGGGACTCATGGAGTATCACTCGTGCATCCGAATCAAAATTGAAAGTCATGGAAGGAACAAAGGAAGCTATGACACTATATGCTAAGAAGACCAAAAGAGATTTGAAATGATTAGTAAGAAATAATATCATGAGAGAGAAAGGATAGATAAGGGACAGAATGGCTTAGTAGGCTGAAAAAAAGGGAAATTAACTAGGGAGAACCCTAACTAAGAGTAGGATGAACCTAATCTAAGGAGTACCAAACCTGGAGTACACACAAGAAAGAATAATATAGAATTCAAAGATGAAGAGAGAAACTTATCCCACCGTGGTCTCCAAAAATTTGTGGACCTTCCAAAGGACACCGCCATGTGGAGACAGAATACTGAGGGTACGCCGCACTATCCCATAGGATAAAATGATTACAGGCCTCTTTGCTCTTCACAAACGGGCCAATGGGAGGGTATATTAGATCATACATACGATTAACTATTGAGGATATCGGCTCTTACCTACGCACCTCGATGGGTAATAATATGCATGACCTGATCAGAGTCATGGTGTTTCCCCCACCCAATACATCAGCTCGATTGGGGTTTATTTAATGGTAGAATTTGGTTTCCCATGGGCGCAAGCCCCCTTGGTTAATTAAATCTTAAGCTGGGGCCTGAGAACACTCTCGATTAAGGATTCTACATTATGCATTCAAATGGGATTGACATATAGGGAGGGGGCTAAGAAATCCTACTCAGAGGAGAAGAATTGTTTAATTTGGCTTAGTCAACATACACTGCTACATCAACATTCGGAGGGACTAAGGTAATGAGAAGAAACTAGGGAAAAGAAATAAACCATACACTAAGAACATGAAAGGGAGAAAGATGGAGGTGTTGTCATCCATGTGACATATATAGGCAGGATTTATGGCCTCTAAAGGATAGGGGACCTACCCGCCGATGAGGCATACTACAAGACATCAAAAGTAGCAGTCTGAAACCTTAAATCTAATGGATTTAGTGTTCTACAATACTAACACGAGTGTCCTAGCTAATATAATGCAAAACTTGGATATACCCTGGCCTGGATTGGGGAGCCAACTAACCACCTAGTCGATTTAAAATCATGAGTTCAATCATTTTTATGGAAGAGTGGTAGGGAGGTTGCATTGAGAATTGGAACTGACATCTAGAGATTATTCTAAGTGGTCCCTTGACTTATGTTGTGTGAAAATGCTAGAGCGAATGCAATTAAAATTTTAGACTCACTTTTAAATTGATTTCTAATGCAATGCATGCTGATAGACTCGATTAAATGCTTGAAATGTATATGAAGTAGTTTTAAAAAGACTTAAAAATAGATTTTATCCTAGAGTACACAGGCTCCCCTTGACAGCTCTGCACCTTTATAGGCCAGGTGGTCTGCCAGAACCTACAGGCGAGGAGCGTCCTAACAAATGAAAAGAATAGTGCAACAAATATGCTATGCGAACTCCCGGCGGTCCCAGGCTTACTTCTTAAAAGCATTAGAGTTTCTATGTTGCCTTAGAAATTTTATTTTTAATTTAAGTAAAAGAATTTTTGGCGTACCCTCACGAGCTTCCGATCGAATCTAGGCTAAAACAGAAGCGGCATATAAATGTCAAAAAATTAAGAAATGCAGGAAATTCTATAGGCAATCAATTTAAATTAAATACATTAAATAATCAAATTAATCAAATAAATGTCCATAGGCAAACTGCCCTTTATTATAAACTAGGTTCTGTTGAAAAGTAAAGTGGCCGGGCACCACTGATAACAACCCGGATTCTAATTCTAGCACAGACGCAAATGACTTTGAGTGGGATACTCTTTGTCTTCAACTCCTCTGTCTTCTTCTCTTCGGGCTCCTTGGATTCATTCTAGCTGGATACCTAAAGGGAAAAGAAAACTCTTCCCTCAAAGGGGAGGTTATTAGTTCCACTTTGGGTAGTAAGATGATCCAAATTTAGACTTCCAAAGGAAAAAGGACTACCCCCTAAGGGGTATCCTTTCCACTTTGGAATCCAAGCTTTGGACCTGTGTATCTCAATTCAAATGTGCACTTTCACAACTCTTTATTACAAATGAATTACATTAAATTTCATCATTGAAAAGAAATATAGACTCTCCTCCATGATTATCCTAAGTAGTTAACATAAAACAACCCAAGCAATTATATATGAAAATAAAATACTCATGCCAGCCACACTTGGCCATGCTCTTTATTTATTTGAGGGCTAAGCAGTTGGAACACCTATAGTAATTATATTTATGATTTATTTTAGCCCTTATTTATTGGCGCTACATGAGCATGGCCACCTGTAGAAAATAGCATTAGTATCAAGAGCATTTTTAACCTCTGGGTAATCTACCGCCCATCATATCAATTCATAGAGTATAGTAAAGGTAAACAATCATATCAATCAAATTTCAATCATAACGTGCAGTGAAAATGCAAAAATCTTGGCATACAGCAGAAAAGTAAACACCCGCCTAGCCTAGAACTAGAATTGGTGCCCTAGCAAACCATCTAAGTGTGTGTAGAAGGCCATTTGGTTTGGATATGTCATATGATAGGTACTTAGTTCAAGTTGATCATGATTTGATTTGTTGAAGGACAAAGGGAATTTTGATTAAGGCTCAAATATTAATATCTTGGGGTCAATTTCAGTTAATTTATTTGGTTGGTCCATTTCAATACTTAGGGTAATGTTCTTTGAAGTTTAAGTTGCATTAACAGGTTTTAAAAGGTCTGGGGTCATCCTACCTGCTAGATTAAAGGGGTCCAAACGGTCACTTCTATAAATAGGTTAGGTTTGAGAGTTTTAGTATTTTTATTAAATATAAGATCTTAGAAGGAGTAATTAAACTTTGAGTTTGCTGGATTTAGAGTTTTCTAGGCAAAGTTATGATTTTTAGAAGTTTCGGGCAATTAATAAATTATTTAATTAAGAGCTATTTTAGGAGTTTTGATCCAAATTAGATCCAAATCTCTTGGAATCACCACCAAAGGTCAGGAATGACCCAAGAAAGGGTTCCCAAATGTTTGGGAAAAATTTGGAATTTTTAATGATTTAATTTAATTTTTAAAAAGTGATTTTTAATCAAAAATAAATTGAGATTTAGATTGAAGTCCAATTAAAGAGGTTTCTATTTTTTTGGATTAATGACTAAATTCTAAAGAGTTTGATATATTATGAGTAATTTTTGGATTTAATTTGAATTTATTAGAATTTTTTGAAGTTACCGGGTCTTATTTAAAGGGAAAATTAGGGTTTATTAATTAAGGGGTTTAAAGTATCCTAAAAATTCCTAGAAAGTTCTAAGAGGTTTAGGATGTCACTAAGTTTAAATCTTTAAAGTTTTATGTCAATCAGGGATCTATCCTAGCCCCTAGAATTTTTTTAGGTTTACTAGACGGGTCCTTAATTATTGTCCTTAAAGTGTCACTAGGTTAAATAGGTTTAAATCATATTTAAATCATGTTTTGTACTAACCCTTGGGATAACATAAAGGGGAATGCATAAAAAAAAATATAACACACTATGTCCTTAGAGCTAGGAGAGCCTAGTCTAAGTGCTTGTGCGACCTACACATGCAAAAGATAACTAAAGAACAACTAAATGAGGTTAGCATAGTGATTAGTGAATGATTGAAGCTCAATCATCCACTAATCTTTCCCCCATGAATGCCATTCACTTGCACAACCTATGTTTAAAGTTTTATTAGTGGATCTCCCAAAATTAAGGGATTTAAATATCTATATAACTTTAAAATACTTAAAATACATATATATTAAAGATATAAACATATAAGTTAAAAAAAAAACATAATCCAATGTATATATGCATGAGGAGGGGTTTAAAAATAAATTTTAATTTTCAAAATAATTAATATATTATTTATTTAAATAATAGTTAAGTATATAAGTAATTAAATAATAAATACATAATCTAGAAAAAATAGGTTTTCAATATATGAAAGTAATTTTAAATTAAAGTTCTTAATTTTCTGAAAAATTTAAGGTATCATAGGGATTTTTAGGATTTAAAATGAATTTATTATAAATTATTGAAATTTAAAACAATTAAGAGGTATTTAAAATAATTAATATTTGAAAATAATTATCAAATAATTTTAAATTAAAGTTCAACAGCTTTTAAAATTTTAAAATATTTAAAATAATATTATTTAAATTTTAAAAGGTATTTAAATTAATATTAAATTAAATATTAATTAAATATTTAAATAATTAAATCCATTTAAAATATTTGAAAAATATCTTAAATAAATATGAATTATTAATTAAAATGCTTTAAATTTAATCCTCTGATTATTTAAGATATTTTAATATATATATTTTGAAATTTTAAAATATTTTGAATTGATATTTAAATTAAATACTAATTAAATATAAGAAAAAAAGAAAATATTTAACATATAATAACAAATGTTTTAAAATTAATTTAGAATTTAAAATAAAATATCTTAAATATTTAGGAGTAATTATTTAAAGTATTTTAAAATAATATTTAATTTTGGAAGATATTTAATTAATTATTATAATATAAATTAATTAAATATTCAATAATTAAGGATTATTAAATTATTCAAAATATATTGAATATTTTAAAATAATTTTATTTTTAAATTAAAGAAAATAATTTTCTAAAAATTTTAATATATAATATATATTTTTCTAATTTTTAAATATTTTTAGTAATTATTTAAGGTAATCTGATTTAAAACAGAATTAAAATTTATTAAATATATAATTAACCGATAATCCGATGGCGGTGGCAGCGGTCAGTTAAGCGTCGCACTCTGGTTGGTCAATTCAAACTGCGGACGCGGTTTGTAATCATTGGCAATGATTGTGCCGCCGCACAATCATTGCTAATGATTGTCGCGACACTTAACCACGTCGACAGAGAACCTCCACTGTCTGATCTTCCATGGTTTGGAACGAGTGGCCTAGATGGACCCAAATGAACAGCGGAGCCTTGAGATCAAACCCTGTGGTGGATTCGAACCACAGAATGACCAGATCTTGACCATTAATCATGAGATCAACAGTCCATATCACTTCCTAGAGAGCGAAGGTGTAACCCGAAACCCTAACACATTTTTTTGTCTCGTTCTCGCAAACGACACGATCAAATTGAATGAAATTTTAGACACGATATATATGAGTGAAGAGCTTTCATGTGGGGGCAATTTCGCATTTTAAAATGCAGCATATGAAAAGTTATTTAAATCTAAGTGCCCTAAATTAGGGTTAGAGATTTTACCCAAAATGCATGATGGATTTGAGAGATCTTGGGCTTATTCCACTTGTAGACTGTCAACACTCCTATTTGTAGAAGAAATTGTGGCTCGAAAAGCTTTAGATCACGAGATCTAAGCCTTGGATGTCTTAGGTGCTCGGTTCACCAGAATCTCGCCTCCGACGGGTGTTTGACTATGGGTTTGAGTGGGGGAGACTCTTGAGAGTTCACACATGAAAGATTTTGGCTTAGGAGACTTTTGGGAGAGAGTAAGAGCAAGATCCCCTATTAGGTGCCCTAACAAGCCTATTCAAAGGCTTAAGTTCTTGACCAATGGCTTTGATCAACTCTAGGGTAGATTAGGAGGGAAACATAGAAGATTTGGATGTGGTTTTGCTTTAGGGAGGATTAGGAAAAGTTTTAATGCATTGAATGGGGTCAATTTGACCTAAATAGGTCTAGGTTGACCTCACATGGCTTGGGTTGACCAAGCCATGAATTGACTTGGTCAACCAAGTAAAATAAGTCTAAGGAGATGGGGGATTGAGCTAATGATGGATTGGAGTTGATTTGAAATCAAATTGGGGTCATTTGAGTGAATTGGGTCAACCTGGGTTGACCTGGTCAACCCGGTTGACCCAGGGCATGGGTCTGGGCCCAATGGGTCAAGTCTGACCCTCTGAACTCTAGGGAAGTGGGCTCTGGGGAAGTCAAGGTCAACACTAATAATCAGTGAAAATCTCACACCTGACACTGTACAAATAATGCCACTAAATCTTCTAAGCAAATATAATAGCAACTAACTCTAGATAATTCTTCAGATAATTCCTTTCATGTGGCTTTAACTTTCTTGAAGCATAAGCTATCACTCGACCATGCTATATAAAAATACACCCCAAACCTCTCTATGAAGTGTCACTGAATACATGAAATCCTTTTATACCAGATGGAAGAGCCAAAACTAGAGCAAAAGTCAAATAACCTTCAATCTCTAAAAATTAGCCTTACACTCTGGTGTCCAGACAAAAGCTATTGACTTCTAAGTCAATCTCGTCAGAGGTGCAGAAATTTGAGAAAATGCCTTCACAAACTTCTTGCAATATCTAACCAGACCCAATAAACTATGTATCTCAAACATAGTAATAAGCCTCAACCAATTAAAAAATGCCTCCTCATCCGGAACTGATATTCAAAGAATTTTACATATAACTAATGCTACCTCAAAGTCTCCAATACACTCCTTAGATGTCTAGCGTGATCATCCTCAGAAGCATAATATACCAAAATATCATCTATGAAAATAATCACAAACTGATTTAGATAATCTTTGAATACTTTGTTTGTCAGATCCATAAAGATAGCTGGTGCATTAGTCACCCCAAATGGCATGACCAAAAACTCATAGTATTCGTACCGAGTACTGAAAGCTGTCTTCATCACATCAACCTCTCTCACCTTCACCTGATAGTAACCAAATTGCAAATTAAAATTTGAGAATACTGAAGATCCAGTAAGCTGATCGAATAGATCATCAATTCATGATAGTGGATACTTGTTCTTAATAATGACTTTATTTAACTCCCTATAGTCAATACACATATACATTGTGCTGTCCTTTTTCTTCACAAATAGAATAGGTGCTCCCCATGTTTACACATTAGGATAAACAAATCCCATATCAACCAACTTCTAAAGTTTAACCTTCAACTCCTGAAGCTCCTTAAATGCCATCCTATATGGAGCTTTGGATATTGGGGCCGTACCCAGAAATATATTAATATAGAACTCCAACTCTTTGTTTGGAGGTAAACTGATTAACTCCTCAGGAAATACATCTAAAAAGTTTTGTACTATCGGGATATCAGAAAGAGAACCAGCATCTATACTCCTATCCTGGACTGATGCCAGAAATACTATACAACCCTTCTTCCATAATCTATCTGCTTCTACTGTAGAGATCAAGCAGGATAAAATATTTTTAACTCCTTGGAATACACAACTCTCACTGACCATAAATAATATAACTTGCTTCTTCAAGCAATCAATTTGAGCCCCATACTGACTCAACCAATTCATACCCAAATAACATCATATGAGAAAATGGGTAATAAAATTAAATTAGATTTCCACTTCTTAATAGAAATTACAATATCATAGAAATAAAATCTATTGGCTATCATACTATCTCTAGTCGACAAAATAATGGAAAGAGAAATAAACAGTACAATTTAAGCCAAGTGCAGTAAATTGAAGAAATGCTCAGAAAAAAAGGAACGACTAGCTCTAGAATCGAATAAAACACAACTTGGTTGCTTAGAAATATAAACCATACTCATCACAAATTTAGAGCATCACGAGCCTCATGCTGAGTTAAACTGTATACACATGGTTGAACTGGAGCTTGAGCAATAAAACTACTAGGCTTTCTCTGACCACTGCCAGATGGCCTCTTTTCCACAAAACTAGAACCACCAACTCTACTCGATGGTCCCTTAGAAAAAGAAGGGAGAGGAATTACCCTCAATCTCCCTGCTGGTCTTATAAAATCTCAGATCTAAACTCAGAACATCGATCAAATCCTTCATGTGGACACTCTGCTACATGATGCCCTATTTGACCACATTTGAAGCACTATCCAGTCATCCTGTAGCTTTGACCAGAATGACATCTTCCATAACTCTGGCACACAGGTGCCCCACTAACCAAACTAGAACGGGCTATATTGCCACTACTAGAGACTGTTGTGGATGTTTACTATCCACCTCTCCTCGAATCTCAAGGTGTAAATATACTCTACTTCCAAGAAAAGACACTACTAGAAGTCTAACCATTGAACCTCTTCCTACTAGCAGTACACCACTGCTAAGTAGCAATTAGGTCATTCTCTATCAGACGAGCTCTCTCCATAAGCTCAAATAAATCAGAAATGTGAAATGGCATAAGAGGCTATCTTAGACTATCCCAAAGTCCTCTTAAGAACTAGTAACACTTCTTTGCAGGTGTGCTAACTAACTGTAGAGCATATCTAGCCAAAGTAGTGAACTCTACCTTGTACTGCATAACTGTCCTGTTCCCTTGAATCAACCTCAAAAAAGTCTATTATATTTATTATCGTGTAGAAGGTGGTACAAACTAGGCTCTAAATACATCAGAGAACTCCTCCCAGGTAATCCAAGAGTTCAATCTCCCTTGAAACTTTTCCTCTTACTAGCCCATCCACCAGCTCTCTGCCTCACCATCTAGCAGAAAGACTGCTAATGGTATCTTTCTTTTAGAAGGACACTACATACCTTCAAATATCTTTTCTAGCCTCCTCAACTAGTCCTCTGCTACTCTAGGCTTAACATTACCCTCAAATCTTAAAGGCTTCAATCTCAAAAATATCTCTAAATGTAAGTCTACCTCTTCAGATCTCACAATAGGAACCCTGCTCTGTGTCTCACCCATTATCTAGGCTATCAAAGGAGCAAACTGTGAAACTGTATCTGAAAGTGCGAATAGGTTGTTAGACCTATTGCTCATGTCCCTAGGCTAACTAAGAGGGGGGGGGGGGGTGAATTGGTCCTTTAAAAATTTACTCTTGGAATTTCGGAAAATTTTAAAGCTAACCGTACAGTACGATATTACTTCGTACAGTATGAACAGAGTTACTTTTTGCTCTTTCTTTTAAACACAGAAAATTAACCACAGAGAAAATAAACTGCAGAAAAATAAAATGCAGAAAAGTAAACAGTGAACAGGAAACACCAGAATTCATAGTGATTCGGTCAAACACGACCTTCATCCACTCCCTAGAGACTCCTTCTCTAGGTATTGCACTAAACTCAAGTGACTCTCCTTTTGCCCCCACAGCAAGGCAGAGAAGCCTTTACAAACTCTCTTCCACCAACCCCGGTGCGGCAAAGAACCGTCATCCTTTTCACCCTCCAAGTGCGACAAAGAACCGTCGTCCTTTCACCCTCCAAGTGCAGTAGAGAACCAAAATCCTATCGAACAACACTCTTGCAAAAGTCTCCAAGGAAATAGGAAGATGTTTTGAAGAACAAGTAAAAGAAATCCTTACAATTGGATAACCTTGTGAATCCTCTCACAATTCTCTCTTGAAAGATCTCTCAATACTCACTCCCAAACACTCTCCCAATCACTCTCCTAAGACTTCTCAAAAGAATTTTTGCAGAAGGATTTTTCCTTTAGTCAGTTTTAAGTCATTTATATACTTGGGACAAGAAAAACCATCCAAAAACTGAATTTTTAAGTTTAATCCGTGTTGATCATCCCGTACGACGATCGTACTGACGAATAGTTCAAAACATCGAATGATTCGTCCCGTACGACTCATGAGATGAACAAGTCAGAGCCATTCGTATGAACATTTCATCACGTACGAAAGCTTTGACGATCAAGTTAGAGCGCTTCGTACGACTGTGTCGTCACGGACGAACCCTTAGACGATCAAGTCAGTGCGCTTCGTATGAACATATCATCCCGGACAAACCCTTGGACGATCATGTCAGTGCGCTTCGTACGCTTAGTTCATCCCGTTCGAACCCATGGACGAACAAGTCAGAGCGGTTCGTACAGCTAAAAATCTTGTACGAAAGGTATTTCGTACTGCACGAACATGCCTTAGAAAAATATTCTTGCCATATGGGTCTGATATGAAGGACATATTGTATAGATCATCCCATATGAAAGGTATTTCATACTGTACGATCAATTTAAAAAATTTAAGCATTTTACTCCCCCATAGTATGTGTGTGTACAGTTATCCAGCTTACAATCACACTCTCTCAGACTCAAGAAAAAGAAAATTTACAGACTTCATTTACAATGAACAAGTGAACTTGAAGTCTTCAGCAATCTGGAGTATGAATTTCCTAAAAAATACTTTAGTACACACAACAAAACTCAAATAATTATTAGGAGAAGAATAAAGTAAACAATAAACTTTTGTAATCATCAAAAACTATAACTTGGATTAGAATTTACTTGAACAAACAAATGTACCCAAATCATAACAGTCTCCCCCTTTTTGATGATGGCAAAATAATTATTATTTGGTTAAAAAATAATGTCTCATAAGCTCTCACTTTCTTCCACAAATATATCCACAAATGTACACTCCCCCTAACTAAATGATCTCCTAAGCTCCCCCTAAACCCTAAATGACACAAGGGAATAAGAGGTTAGAGGATCTAACACAGAATACATAAGGGAATAGTAGAAAAGATAAAAGCATATACACACACAAGCAAATATACAAGCACGCGTACATGAGAATACAATCAAACAAACAAAGATAAACAAATAATACAACACTCCCCCTTTTGACAACAACAAAAAGGGAAGACACTCAAAAGAGTTGAGGATTTAAAAAATGTTAAAGAAAGATTGACAACAGTTTAAAATTCACATGCAGCAAGTAAAGACTAAAAAATGTCTAGATTGCATACAATAATGAGGAGAAGAAAAGTCGATCTATGATATTAATGTATTAGACAGATTAAGTAACCACAACGATTGCACATAAGATGAAATAAGATTACCAAAAATTCTAAATCAAAAGTGACAATCATTGATAAGTGAATTTGGAGAAAATGTTAAAGGAAAGGATAATTGGCGACATTGCGCATCTTTTTCATAATTTGGGCTAATTTTGTGCCTCTTTTTAAATTTGGCAATATTGCGTATCTTATATTTTATGGCACACTTTGTGCATTTTTTGAGCTTTGCTCTTTTTGTCTTCATTTAATAAGCTTCTTTCCAACAACAATATCCCTTGATCACTTTTATAATAATGAACACTTTGATATAGGAATTATAAGTAATATTAAGACATCAAATATACAATGATTTAGGCTAAGTAATGCAAGTCTAAATTGAGATAAATTAAGATCTTCTAATCTATACAAAATCATAATAAAATCTAAATACTTTGAGAATTTAATTGTATGCACAAAGTTTTTATTGTAATAAATTCTCAATTCACATTTTAGAAATATGATCAACTACGGTTAAGTGTGTTAGTGTAAAAAAAATTTTCAGTTAAAATACACAAAAGATATACACAAAAGTACTAAAACATTGCTCATTTCAAAATAATTAAAAATACATCATACAAGTACTGATAAAATAAACATAATAGCAAGTTTTCTGGTGCAGCATATAGAAAAAGATAAACTTGTTAAACTCTCATACAAACTCACCAACTATAAACACACAACAAAGAACAACAAAGAACAACAACAATCACATCCAATCAAGCCAAACAGAAGATAAACTAATAATCAGAGGGACCTTGATCTGGAGGAGGTGGAGGATTACCAAACAGCACAAAATAGCTGTTTAGCGTTGCAATGTTCGTATTCATAGAGTCGAACTGATCCCTAATCCAAACTCTATCCTCATTGTACTGATCATCTTATTTCTTCAAATGTGCCTCCATGTGATCAAATCTGTGATCCATTCTCTCAAAATGTTGGACCATATTCTTATAGAAATCTTGAGATGGTCTAGATGCAGTTGAGGGTGCAGTTGAAGGAGCAGAAGCAAAAGGAGGCTCATCATCTGAGCTGTCAGCAGTACCTTCTTTCCTAAATAACGCTCGAAAGGAAGCATCAGTGAAGTACAGTGGTAGTTTAGAAGGACCAGAAGGATGGATTAGGTTGTATTTCTTCTCAAGGATGTAGCACACAACATGTCCTAAAGCAATGTTTTTCTTCCTTTTCACACTAGCCAAACCAATATCAGAAAGATAGTAGATGTAGTCTAAGATTAATTGGGCTTCATCTATAGGTTGGCCAGTCATAATAAGAAAAGTTGTTGAAGAAAGAAGTGGGGTCATATTTATCCGATCTCCTGCTTTAGGAATGATAGATGTCCTAAGCACATGCTGAATTATTCGTGTATTTTAGTTCAAGGAATCTACCCCGGAAACATGTGTGGGTGTGCTTACACCTCTAAGAACTCGGTTTACTTCAGACCAACTATTTTTTGGTCTAGTGGAGAAGGTGTGAGCCCTAGTCCCTTGGGTTCTCAGATGAATATACTCCCCTAGATCCTCCTTGGTTATCACTACTCTCTGCTTTAAGACATATAAGGAAATGATAGAGTGATCCTCATTGAAGGTCATGTTGGCGAGGAACACATGAAAGAGGTCCTTGTTAAAAGCATAGATTAAAGTCAACAGAAAAACTAATTGGGTGGAGTAAAAAAGAGGTAAGCAAAGTGAATATTTTCCTGCAACAGTATGCAGGAAGGGATAACCTTAGACGCAGCATACCTAAGGTATGCTTCCTCATTTTCTTCACTTAAAAAGTTCTCATCCCAGTTTCTCCTAGCAGTAGGACCCCTAGCAACACGTACTCTTTTGCCACTGCCTGACATCTTGAATTCTAAGCTCTAAAAGGTTTTGGAATGAAAGTGAAATGAATGAAAATGACCATCCTTTTTATAGAAAATGCCTGAGATCGTACTGTACGAATATAGTTCGTACAAGATGAACTTTACTTCATCCGGGATGAATAAAATTTCATCTAAGACGACCAAAAATAGTCAGAATGAAACAGTTTTTCGTAAACTGCTCGTCCCGAGGCGTCCATTCGTACATGCTTTTTGACTTCCTGATCGTACAGACGATGACGTGTTCGTCCGGGATGATAAAAAAATTTAAGATTGTTCAGGCGACGGTTAGGTTCATCCCTCATGTGAAATGATATGTGGATCATACAGACGAATGACGTATTCGTACATATGATCCTCAATAATAACTGGCACTAATCGTGATTCCTCCCAATTCGTACAGACGAAGTGCATGTAAGATGATGTAATCGTACAGTATGTTACGATAATCATACAGTACGAATAGACACAAATAAACTCCCATCTCTCCAATCTTACATGCTTTCAACATTCAATCAAGGAACAAAACACAACAAAAAAATTTTATTTTTCTTTTAAAAGACAACACACAATAAACTAACAAAACATAAAATGCAAGAAAATAAAATACATCCAAAGAACAAACAAATAAATACAAATAAAACTACATTTATAGAATTTTCAATCAAGCATTAAGATCAATCACACCTAGCCTTGTCCTTAACATGCTAAATCTGTCAAAGGCTAAGGGTTTTGTGAAAATATCTACAAGCTGATCTTTAGTAGCGACATGATGTAGTTTAATTTTCCCTTTCGCTACATGATCTCTTATAAAATGATGCCTTATATCAATATGCTTCGTTCTAGAATATTATATCAGATTCTTTGAAATACAAATGGCACTAGTATTATCATAAAAGATTAGAATGGTGCCAATTGAAAAACCCAAATCATCCATTTGTTGTTTTAACCAAAGCACCTGTGCAACGCAACTCCCTAAGGCAATGTATTCTACTTCAGCTGTAGAAAGTGCTACTAAATTTTGTTTTCTACTGGACCAAGATACTAATGAATTTCCAATGAATTTACAAGTCCCAGAAATACTTTTTTTACCCATCCTATAGCCTGCAAAATCAGAATCTGAGTATCCTATAATTTCAAAAGAAGAACTATTCTTAGGATACCAAATTCTTAAATTTTGAGTTCCTAAAAGATATCTTAAGATCCTTTTCACTACTGTCAAATGTGGTTCTTTTGAATCAGCTTGAAATCTAGCACATAAGCAAACTCTAAACATAATGTCAGGTCTGCTAGCAGTCAAATAAAGCAAAGATCCAATTATACCTCTAAACTTCTTTTGATCAACAGATTTTTCCTTAGGATCCTTATCTAATAGTATTGAGAAACTCATGGGTGTATTTATTGGTTTAGCATTGTCTATTTCATACTTTTTGAGGATATCCTTAACATATTTAGATTGACAAAGAAAAGTACCTTCCTCATTTTGTTTTATGTTAAAACCAAGAAAATGACTCAGATCACCCATTAAACTCATTTCAAATTCACTACTCATTGTCTTTGAAAATTCATCACATAAAATTTTATCAGTTGATCTAAAAATGATATCATCCACATATATTTGAACAATGAGTATTTCTTTTCCAATTCTTTTCACAAATAGAGTGGTGTCCACATTTCCTTTGACAAATGATCCTTTTAATAACAAAGTGCTTAACCTCTCATACCATGCTCTGGGTGCCTGTTTTAGTCCATATAATGCCTTTTTCAACTTGAAAACATGATTAGAGAATTTAAAATTTTCAAAGCCTGGAGGTTGCTCAACATAAACATCCTCTTCTATCACCCCATTTAAGAAGGCACTTTTAACATCCATCTGATACAATTTAAAATCTTTAAAACATGCAAATGCTAACAAAACTCTTATTGCTTCAAGTCTTGCTACAGGGGCAAAATGTCTCCTCAAAATTAATTCCTTCAATTTGATTATACCCCTTAGGTACTAATCTAGTCTTATTTCTCATAACTACTCCTGAATCATTCATTTTATTTTTGAACACCCACTTAGTCCCAACTACACTTTGATCTTTTGGCCTTTCAATTAACTCCCAAACATCATTTCTCTTGAATTAATTCAACTCCTCTTGCATAGCCAAAATCCAAAATTCATCCAAAAGTGCTTGTTCTATATTAGTGGGTTCAATCATTAAAATGAACGTTGAATGATTTACTTCTTTCCTCAAATCTTACCTAGTCCTTACTTCTTCACTTGGTTCTCTTAAAATCAACTCTTTAGGATGACTCCTTACAAATTTCCATTATCTAGGCAATTAGTTTTCCTCTTCTTTTTCAACCCTTTCTTCAATTTTTTGATCTTCAAGTTTTTGGGTTACTACCTCAACTTCATCTTCATCCAACTTAGACCCTTTACTATCATAAGATTCATCAAAAATAACATGTGTGGTCTCTTTAACTACCAATGTTCTCTTATTAAAAACTCTATAGGATTTTCCAACACTTGAATATCCTAGAAAGATTCCTTCATCTGATTTCAGATCAAATTTCCCTAGAAGAGTTTTATCATTATTATGAATGAACACTTTACATCCAAAAACATGTAGATGCGAGAGGTTGGGACTTCTACCTTTAAGAAGTTCATAGGGTGTCTTATTTAATTTAGACCTTATGTACACCCTATTCAACACATAACATGCTGTACTAACTACTTCAGCCCAAAAATATTTAGGAAGTGAATATTCTGCCAACATGGCCCTAGCAGTTTCAACTAATGTCCTGTTCTTTCTTTCTACAACTTTATTCTATTGAGGTGTCCTATGAGCTGAGAAGTTGTGTTCAATTCCAAGAGATTTATAAAAATTATTAAGCATTTCATTTTCAAATTCTCCCCCGTGATCACTTTGGATACTAACTATTTCAAAACCAAGTTTCCTCTGAATCCAAGTGGCAAAATCTCTAAATTTTTCAAATGATTCACTCTTATGATTTAAAAATCTAATCCAGGTGAATCTAGTATAGTCATCCACAGTAACATACCCAAATCTTTTTCCTCCTAAACTTAAAGTACTAACAGGCCCAAACAAATCCATGTGAAGAATTTCTAAGGGTTTGCTAGTTCTAATTTCCTTGATCGAATTGAAAGAGGATCTCACTTGTTTTCCTAGTTGACATGCATCACACAAGTGATCTTTAGTGAATTCTAACTTGGGTACTCCTCTAACTAGTTATTTTTGAGTGATTTTCCTAAGATTTTTCATGTTAGCATGACAAATCCTTCTATGCCACAACCATGATTCATCAGATATAGTTTTTAAACACAAGGCAGTAGAAGGTTTAACAGAATTAAAATATAGCATGTAAACATTGTTAACCCTATCACCATTCAAAATAATAGTTCTATTTAGACTAATAACACAACTTGTATGTAAAAACTTTATATGATAGCCCTTGTCACATAATTGACTAATACTCAATAGAGTGTGTTTCAAAACTTCAACCAACAATACATTCTCAATCACAAAGTTTTTTGAATTTCCAATTATACCTGTACCTACCACTCTCTTGGTGGTATTATCTCCAAGTGTCACCTTGCCTCCATTCCTGGCTTCCAGCGATATAAATTGATTCACATCTTCAGTCATATGCTTTGAACAGCCACTATCCAGGTACCAAATACTCTCATGAGGTCTTATGTGAGAGTGTTCCTGCAAAAAGATCAAACGTTAGTCTTGGGAACCCAAAAAATTTTGGGTTCTCCTCTTGACAATTTTAAACCAGATGCATGTGTGATATGTTGTGATTTATGCACCTTAGGTCTCCACACTAAATGTGTTCTATATTTAAGTGTACAGGTGTGGGAAATATGTCATAAACTACCATAAGAAAAACTCTTTATCCCTGGAAAGGGATTCACCAACCTATTCTTCTTGAAAATTTTTTTTTAGATCTTGAATCAGTGATCTTGTGGTAGGATTCATGAAACTCTTCAAGTTTAGGTGGATTTATATTTTCCTTAAGTGCTTTTACCTGAACTTTAAGATAAGCATTAGCACTTTCTAGAATCAAATTGTCAATCTTCAACTCATGCTCTCTAGAATCCAATTCATCCATAAAAGTCTTAAAATCATTTTCAAGTTCAGCGTGAGATGATTTTAAAAGATTATGCTATTTGTTTAAATCATCAAACTCATCCAACAAAGTCATGTGGTTGCTATCAATTAATGCATGATCTTTCCTAAGGATCTCATATTCTTTCTACAGCTCTAAATAATCCAAATTTAATTTAGCATGCAATTTTTTCAGTTTCCTATATGCTGTATGTATGCGTTCAAAAACTTCAAATAATTCTTCATAGCTTAAGTCACATACCTCTTCTTGATCTGATTGATCAAGATTGTCAGCCATTAAGCAAAAATTTGTGACTTCCTCTTCTGGTGCAGTTTCTGAAGAATCCGAAGCTGAGTCCGCCCAGAAAGCTCGTTGTACTCTCTTTTTACCCCTTCTGTCCTTTGGTTTCTCCTCGGCCTTCTCCTTGCTAGGATTTCCTTTGAGATTGGGGCACTCTGTCTTGATGTGTCCCGACTTCCTACACTCATAGCAAATGACTTTATTAGAAGCCTTAACATTCTTCTGGAACTTACCTTTGTTCCAATGCTGGCATCTTCTCTGCTTCCTTTTTAGGAAACTTCTAAATTGCCTTGTCATCAGGGCAATATCCTCTTCATACTCAGGTTGTGACTGATCACTTTCAGAGTCATCCACTTTTAAAGCAATGTTCTTCTCCTTTCTCTTCTCACCTGCATCAATCTGCCATTGAGTAACCGATTACTCGTAAGCAATTAGTGATCCAAGAAGATTGTCAATAGAATAAATGTTCAAATCTTTAGATTCTGTTATTGCAGTTATCTTTGCATCAGGTAAACAACATAATATCTTATTAACTTTATCTACATTTGTCAACTCCGTACCTAGAGCATGCAATGAAGTGGCTATGTGTTTAAAATGAGTGTACATGTCAGAGATTGATTCATTCTATTTCATGCGAAAAAGTTCATAGTCGTGCAAAAGAATATTTAATCTAGTTTGTTTTACTTCATTCGTGCCTTCATATGTGATGCAAAGCCTATCCCAAATTTCCTTTCTTGATTTACAGGTAGACACACGCATGTAATCTTCAGACTTTAAAGCATAAAAGAAACTATTCAAACACTTAGCATTCAGTTGAGCTAATTCACATTCTTCTACAGTCCAGTTTGCAAAAGGTGTTTGAACTCTTATTCCTTCTACAATCCTAGTAGGTTCAGTATAACCATCCTGAACTAACATCCACATGCGATAGTCAAGTGATTGTAGAAAAGTAGACATGCGAGTTTTTCAAAAATCAAAAGGGATATTATCAAATAACGGTGGTCTAATGATCGAGTATCCTTCCATAGTATTTCTATTTCCAAAATTAGCCATGATCGAAATTTCAAAAAGTATCTAAAATAGTGATTTTTGAAATGATCTCTGATACCACTTGAAAGTGCGAATAGGTTGTTAGACCTATTGCTCACGTCCCTAAGCTAACTAAGAGGGGGGGGGGTGAATAGGTCCTTTAAAAATTTACTCTTGGAATTTCAAAAAATTTTAAAGCTAATCGTACTGTATGATATTACTTCGTACAGTACGAACAGAGTTACTTTTTGCTCTTTCTTTTAAACACAGAAAATAAACCACAGAGAAAATAAACTGCAAAAAAATAAAATGCAAAAAAGTAAACAGCGAACAGAAAATACCATAATTTATAGTGGTTCGGTCAAACATGACCTACATCCACTCCCTAGCGACTCCTTCTCTAGGTATTGCACTAAACTTAAGTGACTCTCCTTTTGCCCCCACAGCAAGGCGGAGAAGCCTTTTACAAACTCTCTTCCACCAACCCCGGTGCGGCAGAGAACTGTCATCCTTTTCACCCTCCAAGTGCGGCAGAGAACCGTCGTCCTTTTCACCCTCCAAGTACGGTAGAGAACTGGAATCCTCTCGAACAACACTCTTGCAAAAGTCTCCAAGGAAATAGAAAGATGCTTTGAAGAACAAGTAGAAGAAATCCTTACAATTGGATAACCTTGTGAATCCTCTCACAATTCTCTCTTGAAAGATCTCTCAATACTCACTCCCAAATACTCTCCCAATCACTCTCCTAAGACTTCTCAAAAGAATTTTCACAGAAGGATTTTTCTTCAGTCAGTTTTAAGTCATTTATATACTTGGGACAAGAAAAACCGTCCAAAAATTGAATTTTCAAGTTTAATCCGTGTCGATCGTCCCGTACGATGGACGATCGTACTGTACGAATAGTTCAAAACATCGAAAGATTCATCCCGTACGACTCATGAGATGAGTTAGAGCCGTTCGTACGAACATTTCGTCCCGTATGAATGCTTGGATGATCAAGTCAGAGCGCTTCGTACGACTGTCTCGTCACGGACGAACCCTTAGACGATCAAGTCAGTGTGCTTCGTACAAACATATCATCCCAGATGAACCCTTGGATGATCAAGTTAGTGTGCTTCATATGCTTAGTTCATCCCATACAAACCCATGGATGAACAGGTCAGAGCGGTTCGTACAGCTAAAAATCATGTACGAAAGGTATTCCGTACTATACGAACATGCCTTAGAAAAACTTTCTTGCCATATGGGTCCGATATGGAGGACATATTCTATAGATCGTCCCGTATGAAAGGTATTTCATACTGTACGATCAATTTAAAAAAAATTAAGCTTTTTACTCCACCATAGTGTGTGTGTGCACAGTTATCCAACTTATAATCACACTCTCTCAGACTCAAGAAAAAGAAAATTTATAGACTTTATTTATAGTGAACAAGTGAACTTGAAGTCTTCAGCAATCTGGAGTGTGAATTTCTTGAAAAATACTTTAGTACACACAACAAAACTCAAATAATTGTTAGGAGAAGAAGAAAACAAATAATAAACTTTTGTAATCATCAAAAATATAACTTGGATTAGAATTTACTTGAACAAACAAATGTACCCAAATCATAATAGTATCTGAACAAATTGGAGCAGAACTATATACAGGAGTTTCCTGATTAGCATTCTGTCAATTTATCATATATAGGTTTGGTGGATCCATGATTAAATAGAATATGTAATTGAACACACATACATATGAAACAAAAATAATAAACTCCCAAATAGACTTGAAACTACCCCACTAAACTTACATATCAATTCTTATAGCTCTATTTTAAGATCAAATTCTAAAATTATTACTCTGACACCACAAAAGCTTATAACAACCCAACCCGATAAGGACATGACCTATCATGTTGAGCTATAATAGGTAATTTCCAAGATCTAGTTTTGAAATTATTTCAATTTTTTTGATACTGGAGGATCTTTTGAGACTATAAATTCTAGATTTTGGGGGTAATTATGAGGATCATATCCCATTGATAGAGTTTATATATAATAATAATTATTAGTTCAGCATAGGTATGAATCCTTACAAAGCTCTATATGAGAAGAAGTGTAGGGCTCCTTTAACTTTGACTAAGGTGGGAGATATATAGGTGATAGGGACAACCTTTTTAGATGACAATATAATAAAGATCCATTTGATCAAAAAAAGATTAAAATCTATATAGGATAGGTAGAAGAAGTACTACGATTAGAAACACAGGTTGGTTGAGTTTTATATTGGTGAATTGGTTTATGTTAAAGTCAGCTCTATAAAAGCTTTTAGTAGATTTGGGAGAATCAACAAGCTCGGTCTAAGATATATTGGACCTTTTGAGATTATTGAGTAGATTGGTAGTTCTGCTTATAGGTTGTTTTTACTTAATCATATGCCTGATATGCACAGTGTGTTTCATGTGTCTTCTTTAAGAAAGTGGGTATCTAATTTTGAGAAGAGATTATTTACTAAGGATGTTAAGGTTCATAAAAATTTGCACTATAAGGATGAACACGAAGATGCGAGAAAATTGAAAAGAAAATATATTCCTATGGTCAGGGTGCAGTGGAAGCAGAGGACCACTAGAGAGGATACTTTAGAGAAGGAATCTGATATGAGACAGTTGTATCCTAATTTATTATGACTCATTCTAGTTTAGAAATATAGAGGACAACATTCTTCTTAAGGTGGGTTAGATTATGAAAATTCTTATTTTTTTAAGATTTTTTTACTTAGAATAATCAATAATTATTTTAGGAGTTTTTATAAGTCTAAATCACAAATTATTTTCACTAGAATATATATAATGCAGTGCTTTAGTTATCCTATTTTTTCATAATATTTGGGCACTTGTGAAATTTTTTAAGAAATTGGTATTTATTAGTACAAGTGAGATTTTTGGAACCAACAGGTGTCCGTTTGTCAAACTGATATAACCACTAAAAAAACTCCATTAACCTCTCCATATTTTGGCAACAGAGAAGTACTTATGGAGTTTAGGGAGAAAGAGAGGAGAGAGAAGGGGGAAAATCCTATTTTGGGCGACTTCAACATATTTTTGTTTGTCGGCCCAATGGAGAAACTTGCTCGTGTTGAAGTAGGTCACAATACACCTATCCCAATTTTATAAAATATGCACTTTTTACCAATGTTTTTGATTAAAATTTTATTTTCGTTAGTGAAAAATATGGATAACTTTGTACTGGTAAAACTATCACCATGTAACTTTTTATTTGTTATAGAGATTACAATTATGCATATTTTGAATATTTTTTAAAAATTTTACAACTGGGGTTTTGAAATTTATGGGGGTTTTATTAAATAAAAAAATTTCTAGACTCTAAAAAATAGTGCAGTAGTATGATAAAGGTCTTAAAAAAATTATTTTATACAATCCCTGGTTATTTGGTTATCTTTAAAAATGTGTATTTTTATATAGTAGGATTTTCTGTTGCCTGCTTTATAGAAAACTATGCAATTTTGTCACATACTCAATTCTCTTAAATTACTATAATGTGATGATATATGTACATATGTGATTAAATTATATCTATTGGGAGCCATAAGGGGCTAGAATCCTTTGAGATTCTATTTATGTCAGGGAATATTCTAGTGCCTATAAGGTACATTCTGGTGGCTATAAGCCATATTCTGGTGCCCACAGACATGTTTTGATACTATAAGCACAAAAAATGAGTCATAAGGGGCCAAAATGTTTTGAGATTTGTCTGGGTCTGAGAAATGTTATATGAACTACTTTATGATATGCATTATAATTTATTTATCTGCTTAGTATTATTATTTACATAATTGGATAACTGCTATACTCTTATTACATTTCTGTATAGTGATTTATTATACTATATTTAACTACTTTTAAATATTCAACAAAATATTTAATAAAAGAATTTGAAAATCAAGATCAGATTGTGTGACTTGTTGAGATATTATAGTTCCTATGATTTTACTTTTGGTTTTTAGGATCTAGGAAGGAAAAAGAGATTGTTGATTAGCAGTTTAGGATCCAATTTATGTTTATAAGTATTCCCCTATTTTATTTTTTGTATAATCATGACTAGTTTATTATTTAAATATGTAACTTCTGCATGTAGCCATGTAATGTAGTATAGATACATTTTGATGAAATAAAAAAAATTTTGTGGATGAGTTTATTTTTAGTATTCAAATGTTTTAGTATCACTATAGTCTATAGTTTATTTAAAATGAATATTGGAGGATAATTTGAAAAATTTTAAAACTAGATCCTAGGATTTAATTGTCACAACTCAACATGATAGGTACGACTATTAACTAAACTGATCATATAATATGAACAAGTGTTCGTATAGTATGATAGTGCAATTATTATCATACCGACCAATTTAATTTCATCTAATGGTCGTTGATGTGTGGATTATAAAGTACAAAGAGGTGGTTGTATAGTACAATCCTTAATTATTGGTCAAATCATGACCGTTAAAATCATAAGTGGGAAGGATGCAGAGTTTTGTTGGTCGTTTAACACGAAAAAAGTTCATATAATATGATGTGAACACTTTTTAATTTTTTAATTTTTTTTAAAGTGTGGTATATAATGACCAGGGAACTTTTATAAATTAGAAATATTAAACACACAAACTAAAATAATAAAAAATAAATAAAAAAATATAAGAAATTGAAACACACAAAATACATAACTACACAAGTTGTTGATTTCACTCTTGCCTTGAATCAAGCTTGAATGTCAATGACACCTAGTCAAGTCCTCAGTGTGTTAAAGGTGTCATAACTTAAGGGTTTGGTGAAAATGTCTACCAGTTGATTTTTAGTGGCTATATGATGCAATTCTATATCTCCCTTGGCTATATAATCTCTAATGAAATTTTGTCTGATGTCTATATGCTTAATTCGGGAGTATTTGATTGGATTTTTAAAAATGCATATGGCACTAGTGTTATTACACATGATTGGACTGGTCCATATATATAGTCCAAGGTCAATGATTTATTGCTTTAGCCATAAGAGTTGAAGCTACATAACTTCCTACTACTATATATTCCACCTCAACGATGGATAGAGCTACTATATTTTGCTTCATACTGGACCAAGAAACTAATGATTGCTCGATGAATTGATAGGTTTTAGAAGTACTTTTTCCACTTATCCTACACCCTATAAAGTCTAATTCTGAATATCTAATAATTTTAAATGAAAAGTTATGTTTTGACTACCTGATACCTAAATTTTAGGTTCCTAGAAGGTATTTAAGGATTCTCTTAACTACTATCATATGGGATTCTTTAGGATCAGATTGGAATCTAGCACAAAGATAAACATTAAATATAATATCAGGTGTACTAGAAATCAAATACATAAGAGATCCTGTTATCCCCCAATAATTTTTCTAATATACTAATTTTCTATTAGTTTATCTAATTGAATGGTAGAGCTCATGGGTATATTAATTGCTTTAGTATTTTCCATTTCATACTTTAGAATATCCTTGATATATTTACTTTGACTAAGAAATGTACCATTATCATTTTATTTCACACTAAAACAAAGGAAAAATGTCAGCTCTCCAATCATACTCATTTCAAACTCTTTACACATGATTTCTAAAAATTTATTACAAAGATTTTCATTAGTTGATCCAAATAATATGCCATCCACATATATCTAAATAATGAGTAGTTCATGTCTTACTTTCTTTAGGAATAGGGTGGTACAAACACTACCCTTAATAAAGGATCTATCTAGGAGAAATGTGCTACGTCTCTCATACCATGCTCTAGGTGCTTGTTTCAACCCATACAAAGCCTTTTTCAATTTGTACACATAATTGAGAAATATTAAATTTTTAAATTGAGGGGGTTGTTCTATATAAACATCCTTCTTAATGAACACATTTAGGAAAGTACTCTTTACATCCATTTGATATAACTTGAAACCTCTAAAGTAGAAAAGGCTAACAATACTCTAATGACATCTAACCTAGCTATTGGGATAAAGGCCTCCTCAAAATTAATGCCTTTAGTTTGATTGTACGCCTAAGCTATTAATCTAGATTTATTTCTAATCACTATTTCAGAATCATTCATCTTACTTTTGAATACCCATTTGATACCTACTACACTCTGGTCCTTAGGCCTGCTAATCAACTCTCATACATCATTCCTAATAAATTGGTATAACTCTTCTTGCATAACTAGGATTCAAAAGTATTCAGATAGAGCTTGATCTACACTTGTGGGATTTACCATAAAGATGAACGCATAATGAATAACCTCCTTCCTAAGTCCACACCTAGTTCTAACTCCTACAGATGGATCTCTTAAGATGAACTCCCTAGGATTATTAGATGAGTATCTCCATTCTCTAGGAAATGGATCCTGAGGTTCTTCTCTATTTCTTAGGTCAATAGATTCTACTCCCTGGATAACTTCTGCCTCCTCTTCCTCTGCTGATCTAGGCTCACCAAATTTATTAAATTCATCAAATACTACATGGGTTGACTCCTTTATAACCAAAGTACTCTTATTAAAGATCCTATGAGCATTACCTACATAGGAATAACCTAAGAAGACTCCTTCATCAGATTTGGGATCAAATTTTTTTAAAGGATATTTCCATTTATAAGAATGAAACACTTAAATCCAAAGACATGAAGGTGTGAAAGATTGGGTGTCCTACCCTTAAGTAGCTCATAAGATGTCTTATTGAGTTTTGATCTAACATTTATCCTATTTAAAATATAACAAGTAGTGTTCATTGATTTTGCATAAAAATATTTAGGGAGAAATATTCAGCTAACATTTCCCTAGCAGCTTCCACTAAGATTTTGTTTTTTATTTCAGCTATTCCATTCTGCTGAGGGGTCCTTGGGGTAGAAAAGTTATGTTTAATTCCTATCTCCTTACAAAAAGATTCAAACTTATCATTCTCAAATTCTCCACCATGATTATTATGGATAGTACATACTTTGCATCCCAATTTTCTTTGAATCCAAGTGAAGAATGTTCTAAATTCCTCAAATAATTCACTTTTATGAGATAAGAATCTAACCCAAGTGAATCTAAACTAATCATCAACTATTAAATATCCAAAGCTTTTCCCACCTAAGTTGGTTGTACTAGCAGGTCCAAACAAGTCCATATGCAAGATCTTTAGTGGCCTAGAGGTGGTGATGTCCTTAATGGAATAAAATGATGATTTGAATTATTTTCTTAATTAGCAGACATAACATTAGTGGTCCTTAGAGAATTCTATCTTGGGTATGCCTCTAACTAGATCTTTCTGAGTTATTTTCCTAAGTGCCTTCGTGCTTATATGACATAATTACCTATGCCATAATTATGATTCATTAATAATAATTTTCAAACATAACAAATTTGAATAATCAATATAATTTACATTAAGTATATAAATATTATTTATTTATTTTCCTTCCAAAATAATTTTTTCATTTAAACTAATCAAACATTTAATAGATAAAAATTTTATGTCAAATCCCTTGTCACACAGTTAACTAATACTAAGCAAGTTATGTTTCAATCCATGTGCTAGTAAAATTTTTTTAATAATAAAATTTTTTGAGCTACCAATCATACACGAACCCACCACCTTCCTAGTGGTGTTATCTTCCAATATAATTGTGCCTCCATCCTTGGCCTCCAATGTGATAAATTGCTTAACATCCACTGTCCAGGTACCATATGTTCTCACTATGCCTTTTTTGAGAGCATCCCTACAATGTCAATCAAGGGTTAGATTTAGGAACCAAAGTGAGTTTGGGTTTCACCTTATGTTTTAATGGATGGGATAAATGGATGCTATGTTATTATACAGATGATTTTGGCCTACATACTGGAAATGTTCTATAATATATAGTGCAAGTGTGGGCTATGTGTCCTACCATATCAGAAGAATAGCACCCAACACCTAGGAATAGATTCACTAACTTATGTGAGTGCTAGTGCCTCCTTCTAGGGATGTGAGATGCATGCTGTGTTTTGGGCTTATACCATTGTGCTAATGTAGGCAGTGGTATATTGTTTTGAAGTGCATGAACTTTCTCTCTCAAAAACTCATTTGCACTCTTATAGCTTTCAACTTCAAGTTTTAATGCATGCTCACTATGGTCTAGTTCAGTTGTAAGTATTTCTAATTTCTTAAATGTATTCTCTAGCTCAATATGTTTGGATTGCAAGGACTCATGTGACTTGCTTATTTTAATATGTTTCTTATTCAAAGTATTAAATTCATCTAACAGAGATGCATGTTTTTTTTCTAATGAAATATGCTCAGATTTAAGATTAACATGATCTCTAATTAATAAGTCATGCTCACAATTCAGATGAAAAAAAAAATTCAATTTTCAAATTAGCATGAAATTTTTTAGCTTCCTATATTAGTCATGAATTTTTTCATAAATAGTAAAAAGCTCATCATAGGATAGTTTACATACCTCCTCTTGATCAAAATAATCAAGATTATCATTTGCCATAAGGCACAAATTTGTTACCTCCTCCTTCACTTCGTGTTCTAATGAATATGAGGTGGAGTCTGCCTAAAAAGGCCTTATGCATCGTCTACTTGCCCTTTTTGAAATTGGATTTTTCTTCACCCTTCTCCTTGTTAGGGTGAGTCATTATGTTGGGATAATCAGTTCTCACATGTCCTTGTTTCTTGCATTCAAAATAGATAGTGTCAGAGACAACTTTAGTACTTTTACCTGATTTACCTTTGTTCCATTGTTGATGACATCATTGCTTTTGCTTCCGAAAGATCTTGAATTGCTAGGTCATCAATGCTATATTATCATCTTCTTCAGTTGCAGAGTTGTTGCCATCAAAATCATCACCCTTCAGTGCCATAGTCTTCTCGTTCCTTCTATCACTTGCATCAAAAAGTCTTTGGCTCATATTTTGCTCGAAAGCAATGAGAGAGCCAAGTAGATAGTCAATTGAGTAAACATTTAAATCTTTAGATTCAGAAATAGTGGTGACTTTTTCATCAAAGCTATCAGGAAAACAACGAAGAATTTTATTAACCATTTCTTAGTTTGATAATTGTCTTCTTAGAGCATGCAAAGATGTCACTATTTTTATGAACCTAGTATACATATCAGAAATTGATTCACTAATTTTTATGCAAAAGAGTTCATATTCACACAATAAAAGGTTTAATGAGATTATTTAACTTCATTAGTTCCTTCATATGTGATGCATAATTTATCCCAAATCCCTTTTTCAGTAGTACAAGTAGAGACTCTTATATAATCCTCAGATTTAAGTGCAAAAAAAAGTTTACATTTTTTAGCATTAAGTTGTGAAAGATCTCTATCCTCATTGCTCAATTCATTAAATATTATTTTAATTTTAATGCCATTAACAAATCTAAATGGTGCAGAATAACCTTCTTGTATTATATGCCACATGCGAAAATCAATTGATTGTAAAAATATAGATCAGAGGATTTTCCAAAAAATCTAAAGAAATCTTATTGAATAATGGTGGACGAGTTATTGAATTTCCCTATGTAGTATTCCTATTTCTAAAATGTGCCATTTAAACTTCCCTCACAGAGATTTTAAATCAGTAATTCTGAGACCCGCTCTGATGCTAATTGAAATTTTAAGAGAGGTTGCTATACCTTGTTGAATTACTATAGACACACCAAGAGAGGGGGGGGGGGGTGAATTGGTGTTTTGATTTTTAGATTTTAAGAAAACACTTGTAAAGGCAATTTTTTTTGTTATTCTTTTTAACCTAACAACAAGATATTAGATTAGGTCAATTACAAATCATAGCACAAATCATAAATTCTTAATCATTAAAATAAGAAACAAAAATATAAAAATGTAAAGTAAAAATAAGAACAAACACACCAAAATTTTATAGTGATTCGATCAAACTATAACCTACATCCATTCCCTAGAGTCCTCCTCTCTGGGCATTGCACTAAACCTTTAGTCCTTTAGCTCTTACAATAAGGCAGAGAAGCCATTACAAAATAACTTCCAACCTTTCACGACACAACTGAGAACCTGAATCCTTTCTACCCTCCTGGTGATGCAGAGAACCTAGAATCCTTTTCACCCTCCTAGTGAGGCAGAGACCTGAGATTTTTTTCACCCTCCTGGTGAGATAGAGAACCTGAAATTCTTCTTACTCTCCTAGTGAGGCAGAAAACTTGGAATTTGTTTTCCCTCCTTATGAGGTAGAGAACCTAGAATCCTTTTCACCCTTCGGGTGAGACAGAGAACCTTGATCTTTAGCCTTGTAGACTTTCTCCCCAGAGCTTCCTGAAAGAATAATAAAGACACTTGGAGGAACCAAGGCAGAAGCTTTCTTGGAGTAATTGGGTGAACCCCATCACACTACTTCTCCCTCTCACACAACTTCTCCTTCTCCCTCTCCAAGCTCAAAGACCTCTCAAGGGACTCTCATAGAACTCTCTCAATAGCCAAAGACTTCTTTAAAGCCTAATAAGAGTGTTTAAATATGAGGCTTTAAAAACCCTAATTTTTAAATTATGCCATTTTTGTTAGTATAGTACGATCTGGGTTTATACAGTAAGATTAGGTCAAAAACCCATTTAATCTAGTATGGCTTAAACATTCATAGTATGGTCTATTCAAAAATTACATATCGATCATACAACATGATCATTAGATCATACAGTACGATTAATTCATTTATCTTAAGATCATACAGGATAAACTCCTGGATGATTGAAAATAATCTCTGCCAATCATCCTGACTATCTATTTCGTATGGTATGATTAGTTTAAAAATTAAGATTTCATCCAGGATGATCCCTTGGATGATCGTTATTCATCTTTGCCAATCATCCAGTATGATATACATTGAACTGTACGATCGGCTATATTTATTAATCCTTGATTTGATTAACTAATCATGGGGATTAATTTAGATAATATTTTAAATATTATACAATATTAATGGCTTTGTATAGTATGATATATTCAAAATTTAAATATTAAAATACTTACCTAATCTGATTAGCAATTAGGGTTTCTGAGTTAAATTGATTGTCCTATATGATCTGGTTCATATAGTACAATTAGTTCAAAAATTAGAATTACTCAATTAACTATTTTAATTAATTTTTTAAAATAATTGATTGTACTGTACAATCTAGTTCATACAGTAAGATTAGTTTAAAAATCTAAAATTTATTTTCTTACTTCCGTGTGTGTGTGTATGGTCGCCAAGTTAGCATACACCTTTATATGACTTTGACTCAAGAAATATAACAATAAAGAAATAAAAATTACAAACTCTTGTAAAACATCATCCTATTATACTTAGTCTTGAGCCCTGTATCTTTATTGCATGATGTATAGTATTTCTGAAATGTTAGTACACACAAGAGAAAATATGCAATATAAATATTAGGAGAAATAAAGAGACAATCAATAATATTTATTATGATCAAAATCATAAGTTTTGGATCTTGAATTACAATAATTCAGTCAAACATACATTTTTGGTATGTAATCTTCTAACAAATTATAATAAGCATATATTTATTATTTATTTAGTTAAATATGCATTTTTGGTTTATAATAGGCATACTAATGAGTACAGTGATAATTACAATAGAGGTACATAATGTTTGTTATTAAAATCTATAGAATATGAAATGTGTGTAAAGGCCTGGAACATTAGCTAAAAATTATTGGCTAATTCAGGTTGGTTATAAAAATGTTATCTTGTATATAAGGGTAAGACAAAAAGCTTTCCTTCAAATAAGATTTATAGGATAATCCTAAGTGATATGAAAAAGGGGAGTGTTAGGAGTCTAACTCATAGGATATGATACATCAACAGACAAAAATTGATGACTTCTTACATGGAAGCCACGTAACTTGTGACATATGATATGAGACTGATTCTTGATAATAGAATTTATATGATTAAGACTGATTCCTATTGAGTTAGCCTAAAGGATGTGAAACAAGAAAACTATCATAGGTAGCTATTGATTTCATTTTTATATGAGGTCATCAGGACCTATCAAGACTCCTGTTTGGTGATCTAATGGTAGATAATCATCCACTTGTAAATCATAGAGATCCCAATCAATTCTAATCTAGCCTTTAACTCTACACTTAAATTCAGCTTTCAATCAAGCTTCGATTATATTCAATCATCCCTAATCATCCATTTGATTATGGTTGGTATGGATAATCCAAATTCAATCGATCAAACTCAAAATTCCATTCAAATCCAGTATTCCGAACATAATCCCAAGGTTAAGAACCCAGGTCCTGAAACCCTTTCTCGGTGATTTTTTGATCACCTTAAAATCTAGTCAAATGACCTCTAATTCTTGAGCTATCAATTGCATATTGATCAAGCATGTCCCTAGGTCAACCCTCCAAATTTGAACTTAGTCTCACACTTCTAATCCCAAAAATTGAATTAATTTATAAAGGCTATAAAACATTCAAATATTTATAGCCCATGCCATTGGACCCTCCATATTGTGGAATTTGACCTTAGGCCCTTCCCAAAGAACTTTGACCCTACCCATGACCTTTAATATGACATGTTAATCAGTAAACTGCATTTTTTTTAACCCAGTTTGACCTAGAGTTTACCAGGGGTCAAAATTACAAAAATGCCCTTTAAGGGAAAATTTGGCCTTTCCCTAAAACCTAATATGACACAGTCAATCCAATCCTTGAAACAACTTCCAATGCATCCTAATATTATTAGGAGTGCATTGGACTCAAACCTAGGTCTTGGTTTGACCAGGTTGACCAAATGACCCCTTAAGGGTCCAAATAGCCATTTTAATTCAAATCACTTCACTATTGCTTGAAACCACTTCCACTAAGTTCAAAACATCAATTCAAACTTGTTGGAACCAAACCCAATCCATGGTTTAACCAAGTTAAGCAAGTCAATCATGGTTGACCAAATCAACCATAAACCCTGTTTATATTTAATCTAACTTTAAATTAAGCCTGAACTTCGTTAAACTCCTTTGACCATGTCCTAGTGGTTTGGACCTAAGTGGACACTTTGACCCAGTCAACAGTTGATTGGATCACCTAGACCATCAGTCAACTGGACCCTGGTTTGGTCAAATTTGACATATCTGAGTTAAATCACATTGAGCACTAAATCAAGTCTTTCAAACCCTTAATCCCACTCTAATGTGTGGTTTAAGTGTATTCAAACTCAACCTAAGTCAAACTTTGATGAATTTGAACAAGTCAACTCCTTGGACTTGGTCAAACCCTTATACTCTTAGTCAAAACAGTTCAAGCACCCAATCTAACCCCACCAAACTCCACTAATCCCTCTTGATGATTAAATCTTATAGTGTTAGTCTTCCCAATCATTATTTCGAATCAAAGCACAGGTAATTTAACTTGTTTAACCTGACTTATGCTTGGTTAACTTGACTCAACACTGGTTAGTTCAAAGCATCTAAATAATTAAAGCCTTTTAAATATTAAATCCCATTTTATTGCATGCCTTGAACACCTCTTGGCCGTAGGTGACTCAAATCCCACTAGGTTTGTCCAAGTCAACCCATTCAAGAAGAGCAATATACCCACCACTCATCCAAATGCTTATCATATGGCTTCATACTCTCTAATTTCACTTAAGCAATAGCTCAAGCATTCCCTTAATGCCACCTCAACATCCTTTGACTAGTTGATTGGTTAAACCAATCAACTTAAGCTTAAAAAAGAAACTTCTTCAAATAGTCAACCCTTCATCTAAACTTCACATACATTGCTTCAAAACCTTGGAATGCATTTAATTAGTAAGCAATTATCCTTCCCTCTCCACCTCAGCAGCTTTGACACATTGACCAGTCAAATGGTTAATTAAACACTTGTTCGAGTCTTGAATGGTCAAACCATGTGACTTGTGGCTTTTCTCCTCAGACCAAGATGATCGGGCCACCCCATTTATGTCCTAAAGCTCACTTAGAGCTCTCTAATCCAGCTAAAGAGATGGTTTAACCCAGAATAGAAAATTGTCCCCCTTCATACCTAGACCTCCAATAGGAGATTAGCTTGGTCCAGGCTTTCTTCTACACCTTCATCCATCTGGGAATCAATCAAGCCCATTCATTTCAAACCCTAGGGATTAAGTTACCCAAAAACTCTTTTTTTTTTAAATCTATCCACCACTCTCTATCTCCAAGATCTCCTCCAACTGAAAACCTATTTCATTTTGCCTCTCCAGATCATTCCTTACTTCCCCCTAGCTAAAGCCCACCGGTCAAGCCTACCGGTGGTGAGATTCTAGCAAAATGTGGCCCTTAGTCCATCCAAGCCTTATTGCTGATGATCTAAACATCTCAAGTCATGAGTTTCTTCTAGAGATTTATATGAGGACTATCCACAAGCTCAAAAATTCCAAAAACACTCAAATCTATCATTTAAATTGAGGTATAAACCTAACCCTAACTCAGATTACTTGGGTCAAAATAGCTTTCTAAAAAGGCAATTTTAACCTAAAGACATGATTCCCCATGAATGCTTTTCACCCCTTAAAGTTATGTTTAAAATTTTATGAGATTTAGTTGAGTGGTTTGAGTGAACGATTCATTTTTTTTAATTCTAGGGTTTATCCGTAGTGTGCATGTAGTGTACGTTTTCTAGGCTATTGATCATGTGATCAACGACATTGCATTATCTTACAATCAATCCAAACTGCATGACTCACTCTGCTATTATGATAGTTGTTCGACGGCATTTGAATCATCTATATGAAAGTGTGGAAGAATCGAACAGTGAAGGTTGGGGTGCTAACTCAGATAAGTGAATTCTGTGTCCCACCGTTGCCTCCCAATCATTAGCAATTCTTGCACCACCACATAATCATTGCAAATGATTGTTGCACCGTTGCCGCAGTTTGGATCGGCCAATCAGAGCCCACCGCATGTCCTACCACAATCATTTTAATAGATTTAATTAACTTTAAATCGATTTAAATGCATTTAATGACCAGAATCTTCTAAAAATTCATAAAAAGTCAAATACTTGACAAAAAATAGCATGTAATACATCATTTTCTTTTGAATAAAATCTACTTTCATTTAAAAATAGGTTTAAACAAAAATATTATATAAATATTATATAATTTTAAATATTCCCTATTTGATATTTTAATTAATATTTTATTAAATATAAAACTAAATATTTTGGAAAATTGGAGTTTATTTTTTATGATGTTTCTGATTTTTAGTAACTTTCTTTTAGACCTCTTTAAATATTATTTTAATGATATTTGAATTTCTAAAATCATGGTCTGTAATTTGGTTTTAAAATTAATTTTGAGAAATTTAAGTAAATTATAGAAATTAAATTATACACCCAATAGGGCTGGAACTAAACCTTTGAAAATAGTGGCATTATCTACCCTAGGGTGAGCTTTCACTTATTTAAAAAATCATTAAAGTAGAAATTTAATTAGCTTAGGATTAATTCCTCAATTCAAAAAGTTATGATAAATCTTATTTATATCTAAAAATTATAAATAATACATCAAATTGACCAGAAGTTAACCCTATATCAAGGAAAATTAAAAGCCCTTGATTTGACCTCTAATTTGGACTTAATTTAAGTTTTAGTGAAAAGTAATAATTAATTAATTTTATTAATTAAAAATTATTAAAAATTTTAAATAATTTTCAAATACTTATAAATACTCCTATGTGTTATCCCTGATCTTTGGAGTGATTCCATGAAGTTTGAAATGAGTTTGGATCAAAACATTAAAAACCTTCTTAATTAAATAATTGAAAATTTTATTTAATTAACCAAACTTTAAAAAATCATAAATAATTCTATAAAAATGCAAATTGACCAAACTCAAAGTCATTTAATTCCATTTAAGATCTAGTATTCTCTAAAAATATCAAACCACCAGAAATAAGTCAAAGTTAAAAAGTCAATTTTTCGGTCAACAATTATTCAAATCTAGGTTAAAATTTCAAAAATTCATAACGTAATGTAAAAAATTCTAAGCCCAGAAGACTTAGAGTTTAATTACTCATCTTAAGGTCTATTATTTAAAAAAAATATTAAATATCCATAACTCACTTTAATTTAAAAGTTAACTTTTGACCCCTTTATTTAATGCATTAAACAATTCCAAAAATCATAAAAATTTAATAATTAACTAAAATTCCAAGAATCGCTAACTCGATTAATTTAATCAATCAACCAACCCTTTAATTACAATAAGCACTCCAAATATAAAGTTTTCAGGATGGAGTACCTTGAGTTGCAGGGCTAAGTGTCCTAAGGAGGCTTGATTCCTCGAGCCCACTGTGACAATGCCACGAACGAATTCAATAGAGTATAAAATCTTAAAATTAATTGATTATTAATTACAAAACTATATTAAAATTCTTAATTCAATTACATCAATCAGGTTTATAGGCTAGACTACCTTGAGCTACGGGGCTAAGTGTCATAAGGAGGCCTGGTTCCTTGAGCCTTCTATGACAACGCCATGAACCGATTGATGAAAAATTTAAATTGATTTAGTTATTAAAATGAGTGGCCAATTAATTTAATTAAAGAATTATAATCTTTTAATTTTTAACCAATTAAATTAACTTAATTAAACAGGTTATCACTGTGTAATCCGGGCCTACGAGATTATTACCTTAGCCCAAAGGAAGGTGAAGTAAACTTTACGGCCTTGGTGTAAACAAAGGTAGTAATCATTTAACAATTAAAATATATTCTAAAAATCAACTTTAAAACACTAATATTTAAACTTAAATTAAAACTTTCCTTTGACCTTTAACAAACTAAATATTAGATGACTTAACAAACTACCCAGTCTAGGACATATCCAAGCCACACAGCTTTCTGCACACACTTTACATGATTTGCTAAGACAATCGACTCTAGATATAGGCTAGGCCGGTGTTTACTTTCCTGTTACTTGTGTGCTGAGTTTTTTATGATTTTCACTGCATGCTGTTTATAAAATGAATTTATTATTATGATAATCTATTTATTTATGTAATTTATGAATTGATGTAATGGGTGATTGATTACTCCTAGATTAGGAATGATCTTGATGCTCATAGAATTTTTTGTAGGTGGCAATGCTCAAGTAGGGTTAAATCAAGGTGGCTAAATTAATGATTTAGTTGACATATTTTTATGCAGGTGCTAAAAAATTCCTAAGTCCTTGAAATTAAAAGAGTATGGCCAAGTGTGGCTGTGATTTAATTTAATGCATTATATAACTTCTTGGAATGTTATTTCTAATTTTAACTACTTAGGATAACCCTACAAGTTATATTTGAGTCTATATTTTTTAATTTTATGTATAAGTAATTTAATTTCAATCGAGTTGTAATGTGAAAGAGAGTCTTTGAGTTGGGATACTACATCTAATTTGGAATCTAAAGAGGAGAGAACATCCTTTAAGGGAGAGTTCTCTTTCATTTGGAGATCTAAATTATGTTGAATTTAATATCCAAAGGGAAAAGAAAACACCCATTCGGGAAGGAGTTTCTTTTCATTTGGGTATCCGGACCTAATGAATCCAAGAAGCTTGTAGAAAGAGAAAAGATAAAGAAGTGAAGATCAAGAGTATACCACTTAAAGTCACTTGCATCAGTCATAAGATTAGAATTAGGGTTATTGTCAGTGATACCCAGCCACTTTTAATTTCTGTAGACCCTAGGTTGTAATTAAATAGAATTTTCCAGTAGACATTTAATTTTTTAATTATATTAATTGATTGATTGATTTACATTGATTATGCTTAAAACTGCCCGCCTTTTTATCTTTCTTTCTTGCATGTCAATTTTGTTTTATCCTAGATATTATCGAAAGCTCGTGAGGGTACGATTAAAACTTTTTTCTAGTTTAAAATTAAATAAATAAGAAGTAAGCTTGGGATAGTCATGAGTCTATATATATGCATATTAATACATCTCTTCCTTATTAGGCACCTCCCTTCCTGCGGGTTTTGGCAGACCACTTGACCTATTAGGTTATAATTTTATCAAGTGAATGTTGTATAATCTCTAAGATAAAATTATTTTGAAGTCTTTTTAAAATGGATTCATATTCATTTGATGCATTCAAGTCAATTAGTATGTATTGAATTAGAAATACATTAAAAAGAGTCTAAAATTTTAATTACATTTCTTCAAGCATCAACCACCCTACATAAGTCAAAGGGGCCAATTAGGATCTGCTCTAGATGTCAGCCTCAACTCCTAAAAAATTAAATAACAATATCCCTACCTATCTTTCATAAAAAGATTGGGTTCATAGATTTTAAGTGCCTAGGTGGTTAGCTGCCTCCCCAGTCCAGGCTAGGGTAAGTCCATATTTTACACTATATTAGCCAGGTTCAGGCTACTATTGTTCAGTGCCAAATTTAGACTTAAGATTCAGGGCAGACTCAAATTTTTAAGTCCCCAACTTTCGAGAATGTAATCCTAACTTTCTAATAAAATGACAACTTGAATTAAAATTCCCTTCAATCCAAAATTAAAAGCCCAACATAAAGGGTAGACTGGGGTAATTCTAAACTATTTCAAAATCCTAAATGCCTCTTACTTCTCTTTCATTGACCTCCAAAAGTAAGTGTTCGAACTTTAATCCAATCCCTATTAGATTTCTAACATCACTTACTTTTATACCACTTTTTGAAAAATCTCAAAACAAATTTTTTATCGTTATTTTAATCGAGAGTATTCATAAGAAATTCAACTTTCGTATAATGTAATTAACTATGAGAGCTTGTGCTTGTAGCAGATTTATAACCCAAATTAATTTTTGAAAATTAATTTTCATAATTCAATTAATCTTCTTTGGAAAAATTAAAATTAACGATGATCATTTTCATCATATTCGATCGATCGATAATATATGATACCTTTTTTCCCTTGGGAAGATATATCAATTATTGTCATAACTTAGAATATGAAGATAATGATATTTTGTCCAGACCATAATAGTTAAATACAGATAGAATGTCATTTTGACCCTTCAGGGTCATATGTAGTTCTTCCTTGGATTTGACTATTATAATCAGAACAAAACTTTCAGTTTCATTATCTAATGATATCTTCGCCTCCCGAGATAATATATCATTCTTAATGATGTGTTTGATTTCAAAACTAAAATTTCAAAAATTAAATTTTCTAAAAAAAAATAAAATTTTAAACTCATTTTTCCAACTAACTCAACCAAACAAAAAAGAATGGCGGCTCCACTAGGGATGGTCTTTCCCTTCATCTTTAATAGTGATAGAATTTCTTTTGCATCGATAGTTTTGACTACCCTTCTTCTGTTGGTCCCTCTACCCATTTCTTTCTTGGGTGAGTGTTGCCAACATCAAAAAGATATGTCAAAAAGAGAGGTGAGTGAGGTAACCTTTATCAAAGTCAGGATTTGACATTTTGCCCCTAAGTTAATTGGTGGAGTGAAAGGGTCAAGCCAAACCTATCAGGATCTTCATGTGGATTTTATGAACCTACATACTTAAGTAAAGATCAATATACTGAGTTCTAGAATTTGTGGAAAATCCGTGAATTTCAATTCAAATTCCTCTAGCAAAATCCAAGTTTTAACATTTTGCCCCCAATTCAATAGGCATAGTAAAAGAGTTAAGCCAAACCTTTAAGATCTTCATATCAATTCCTTAAACTTACATATTTGAGTGAAACTCAATATATTGAGTTTTATAATTTGAAGCAGATCCATTCAATTTTAACCTCAAGTTCAAGTTCAATCTCAAGTTCAAATCAGACTTTAACATTTCACCCAAAGTCAATACCTAGGATGAAAGAGTCAAGCCTATCCTTAGGGGTTTCATATCAGTTTTGTAAACCTTCTTATTGAATAAAACTCAACATATTGAGTTTCAAGATTTGAAGGAAATTCCTTAGTTTAAAAATCTCAATTCTATTTCAATCTCATCCAAATCAATTAAAATTTTCATTATCATATGTTATCCTGCAATGTCATCTTATAATTTAACTTATACAATGAGAGTCCAAATTCTTTAAGTCATAGGTGGCCTTTGCATATTTAGCATTGTATATCAGGTTATGGCTTTCTATATCCTAGCATATGTGATAAGATACAGGGTCCCTTATGAATCTTCAATTTCCATTTCAAAATTCTAATTCAAACTCTCTTATGAAATTCTAGAAAATTGACTCTACTGAAATGGCCGGCTAGTTGATCTTCTCTTTGGACCAAGACATGTATGTTCAAGAACTGATTTGTAACAATACCAATTCAATTTGCCATGGGATTCAAGACTTTGATGTTATCAGTTAACGGAGGGGTGATTGTCAACCTGACTGCTGAAGGGGAGAAGGATACCCCTTTGGTAGAGATTACTATCAGGGCAGGGATTGACTCCCCCATTCCTAAAAAGGAGGTTACTGTTGCCTCCGTACCTAATGCAGCCTCTGCTAGGGAGGAACAAAAATTGATATCCCTTGTTGAGACTTTTGAAGTTAAGTCTATCTTTAAGAAATGATCAAGCTCTAAAATTCATTTCATCAGTAAGAATTAATAGAAGAACTATTTGAGGAGAATCTGGAAGAAAATAACTAAAGCCAAAAAAGTTGCTGAACTGAAAGCCTTAGGTTAGGTAGAGCCAGAGGCTATTGAGGAGCTTCCTATAACTACTTCCTCTCCACTCCTTAAGGGAAGCCACTTCTACCCCTTGCTACTACTGTGTGGGAGGAGAGGGTGGCTAGGATAGCTAGCTCTCCACCATGCCCGGTGGATTACTCTATAAAGAGAATGTCTAAAGAGAAGCAACTCCATAAGACCAAAATATTAAGGAATATAATCCATACCTGCACTACCTAGGTAAAGAAACTAAGGAGCAGTATGTGATGCACTTGAAGGGGGTGATCTCACATCCGTTTTAGAAGGAAATTCTTAAGGAAGAAAAGATTGGAGGAAAGAATTTGACTCCTCAGCCCGTGAGGAAGAACAAGAAGTTTGTAAAGCAACTTGTGACTTCAGTGTTAATGGATGGATACCATTAGGTGCCTTGCCTCCCATCTGTTAAGATAGAGGAGATTGTGTTGACTGGATCTAATAGAGCCTGCCATCCTTCTGGCAGGCCACCAATCTCACCTCCAAAACTTTCATAACTGGCCTCAATGGTAGTGAATACTAGAGAGGAAGATAAGAATAAGAAAGCTATTGAAATCAAGGGAAAGAGTCCCAAATCTCCTGAAAAGTAATATACTCCAAAGAAAGTCAGTAAAGTTGAAGACAGCCAGATTCTAGCTAATGTCCTTGAGCGCCCTACCAAAGGATGTGAGGACTACACCCTACCTGATGTAAGAGTTGTTTCCCTTCAAGCTTCTTCATCACCTCCCATGGTGGATGTCCCTCACCCTGTTGAGGATGTCACCCTTCTGACTACTGACCCTAGGGTAGTTGAAAGGGAAGAGGCAGTTCCAGATAAAGATCAAGAGATGATAGATCAGATAAGATCCAGGATGTTCTCTCCAAACTGGAAGGAAAAGAACTTGATGATATGATGGAGTGTAAGGGATACCTACCCATCTATCCCGAGTCAATCGGAGGAGGATCGATCGATGAGGTGGTATAAGAAATTAGAGATATCTTTAAAAAGAAAGAAGCTGAAGAAGCTTTTAATCTTTTTTTAGATAACTTATTGATGGAAGAAGATGAAGCAATTACCGCTATCATTAACATGGTTGAAACCAGGGATGCTGAACCTAACAAGCATTATTCTAGTGAGGAAGAAGATTCATCTACTGTTGATTCTGATTCTGATGGATCAGTCAAGTTAAGAAGTAAAGATGATCTCATTAAAGATCTAAAAAGGCAAGTTATAGAGATGCTACTATGGGTTAAGGATATGCAGAGTAAGTTGGCTGAAACTCAACAATTTCAGCCCGAGCAATCACAACTCGTGGTACATGTAGTGACTGATCAAAGAAAAAACCAGAATCCAGTTCAAAAATTCCTAAGTTAGTGCCAACGACAGTCTTCTTAGTTCCCCCCAGATTAACCAGTAATTTCTTAAGTTCCCTCAATTCCTTCACTATCAACTTAGAAGGACATTAAGCAGTTGATTGAGAATCAGGTAAGGGAGGACTTAGCCCATTCCCAGGGGACTACATCTATTCCAAAGGATAAGCCCTACCCCAAAGAATATGATTTAGTCCCCTATTAGAAGGGCTTTGTGCCATGATCTTTTAAAGTTTTTACTGATGTTGAAATCCCAAGATAATATCTAGCCCATTTTCGAGCGAACTGTTGCAACATAGGAGGGTCGGATGCTCTACTTTTTGCCAATTTGTTAGTAGTCTTTCTGGCATTACCTTTGAATGGTAAGCTAATCTGCCCAACAGTTTGGTGAGAACCTTTAATGAGCTAGAAAATATATTGTTAAAGAGATTTTCTGAAGCACAATAGTGCACAATTATGGGTGATCTGGTCATTGAAAAATAAAAGTTAGGAGAGTCTTTGGTTGAGTATATCTTGAGTTGGTGAAACCTCTCGATAAAGAGTGAACCCCAGTTGAAAGAGTAACATACATTGGAGATTCTCCTGAAGAATATCCACATGCCTATTACTTTTCTTTTAAAAGGGTTCACCATTAAGAACTTTGAAAAGCTTCTTAACAAGGCAAGAAAACTACAAGAAGAGGCTCCTTGGATGCCATTCTTAAAGGATCTATTAGATGAGAAGAATATTTCCAAACATGTGAAGTCTTTTGAGAAGAGAGCAATAATAATTTCAGCAGTAGATAAGGGAAAGAAGCCTACATAAGTCAACCCTTTGCTCTTCCACCACCACTAGTTTAGAAGTAGCCATTCCAGATAAATCCTCAGCCTACTAAGGAGCCTTACTCGATATATCTTATAGAGAGGTTGGCATGATTATATCCATTTAAGAGAGAGTCAGTAAGGAAGATCTTTAGGAGTCTTTTGAAGAAACCAGAATTCAAGTTGCCAAAGGCCAGGCGGCTGGAGGATGCAAGTAAAAAGGATGATTCTGACTATTGCCCCTACAACCATATGCTGAGCCACCCAATTGAAGATTGTGTTTTTTTCAAAGACTGGCTTGAGAAGAACTTTATGCAAGGTAATATTGTTATTTCTAAAGAAAATCTGGTAGATCTGAAATAGCAATCAGTCAAGACTATCTCAAGTAATAATTCTAACTCTTCTCTATCAATTGAAGATGATTGGGATATTACTTTATCCCATAAATTTAAAAAGTCGATTAACAAATCTTTTCATCTTTCTCAATAGCTACTAACGAGAGCTCGGGGCCTGATATGGGAGGTTGGCCTGGAGGCTTCAGAGGAGGATGTTGAGCTGCTTTCCTCTCCAGTAGTTTTAGGAACTACTATATTAAATAAAAAAGTTGAGAGTGATGTTTTTATAGAGAGGAAATGTACTGATGAGAGATGTATTTAAGTGGTAGATGGTGGCATAAAAACCCTATCCCTGCTCCTATTATCTGACTTTTACTTTACCCCATCAAAGGTAAAGGGTCAAAAATTTAATAAAAAAGATCCTTCTTCATCTATTTTGATGATTAAACATGAATTAAAAAGTGACTCTTCTTTAAAAGATAATCAAATTCTAGTTAAGATTATTTAAGATGTTCAAAAACTCAACCTTCTGGATTTGACTTCCAAAGAGGAAGAAGAACCTTTGATCTTGTTAGATAGTGACCTCCCTGAAATTAATTTTCATGGAAGTCCAATCGTGATAAATTTTTCAGATTTAGAATCCTCTCCAGAAATTGACAATGCGTTGCCTACAGTGAGTATAGACCATCTTGTAGTTTGTCCTCCTGAAGATATCATGGAGGTACAACTTTATGGTGGTAAGGTCTTACCCCTAAGGCTTCCTTCTCAAGAAATAGGCAAGCAAGCTGCCTCCAATGATTCAATTCAAAATCCTCCTTAATAATCCAATCTTCCTTCAAATTTATCAGGTCTTGATCTCGATGTTCCTTAGGTTGACTACAATGTCTTAGCTTATCTTAAAAAGTTTCCAGCCAAGTTGAGCATCTACGACTCCTTCGTCCTCTCAAAGGAGATAAGAGAATATTTAATCAAAGCACTTTTCGACCCAGAGATTTGCCTAGCTCAGCTAGCTTTGACTTCACAAGATGAAGCTCTCTACTTTAAGGAAATCCCAAGAGTAACTTTCTTTGATGAGGACTTACTTCTAGGTACTGCTGATCATATTCACCCACTGTACATCACTATAAATATTAGAAACTTCAAGTTATGAAGAGTTCTTGTTAATCTGGGTGCATCGGTCAATGCAATGAACATAAAGATTCTCATACATCTTAAAGTGGATACACGCAAGCTCACCACCGATAAGTTGGTGTTGCACTGGTTCAACAAAAAGGGTAAGAAGGCTTTAGGTTTGATCACCCTGCTTTTAGAGATTGGAGATCAAAAAACTAAAACAAAATTTCATATAATTAATTTGGCGACGTCCTCCAATGCACTCCTAGGTAGGCCCTGGATCCATAAATATAAGGTGGTTCCATCTACCCAACACCAATCCCTCCAGTACCAATGAGATGGCATTCATTATGTGATTAAGGGTGATTTGCAACCATTTTCTATTCAAGAGATTGAGATTTACAAGGATGCTTCATATTAACCATATAAATGTTCCTCTTCTAGTCCTAAAGTTGAGATCAAGGTTAAGGAGGGAAAAACAAGTGATCAGAATTCAAAAGAAATTCAAGAATCAAAAGAAGAAAATGGAAAAAGTTAAAAAATACAAGAATCAGTAAGTGAAGATGATCCCAAGATTATAGTCCTTAGGCCTCCAAACATGTTACCTCAAAGAGGCAGGAGGATGGTCCAAAGGGCACATAGTTGAGGCCATACTTCATTTAAGAGAAGAGCAACCCCGATTTACATTGATCCGGAATTGAGTTCTGATGAAAAACCAAAACTACGGGGTTCTTCAATTCCTTTTGATTACTAGAAAATCAATCCTCCTCTAAAATTTGATCTCACTTTACAATAGAATAGTGAGCCAGAGATTGATACTCCAAAATTTCAAAATGACAAGCCTGAATTAACCATGTATGAAAGCTCAGCAGAAGAATTAAAGCCTTAACCTTAACCCCACTATCTACGGGTAGGGTTGTAGGGTTAGTGATTAAGGAAACTCCTAATTTAGATGGTGAAGTAAGGAAAGTCTATAAGTTTTGTAGTGGCCCCTCCACCTCAAGGAAAGAAGATGATGTAACCCTTGAGGAGGCTGATTTTAATAAATTAATAAAATTACCTTTTGGCTACTTTCCTGTTAGTGTTAGAAATTATGTCTCTAAAGGTCTTATGCTGGGTCGATGGACTAAGCATAAAGCTTGATATCATGAGAGCTTTTGGTGTACCAAAAATAAGATAAATTCTACCAGTGGTATGGGCTTTGGTACCATTAGTTTGTTTGACGATGATGAATATTATCTTGTGATAACTGATCATCTTGAATCTAAAAATGTCCCTATAGAAGTTGTCAATTCGCTCAACAGACTTTATTTGGAGACTTCCCTGACTCTGATGAACTTCAAGTTTGGGATTCACCCCCTAAAATTAAAAAAGAGATTAAATTCATGATAGTTGACAAATTAAGAGAAATTAACATTGGGATGGAAGATGACCCTCGCCCTACCTTCATAAGTTTTTTATTGAGTGAGGATGAGTCTAAGGATCTAATTCAACTTCTTTATGAGTTTAAGTATTGATTTTCCTAGACATACAATGAAATGCCAGGCTCATCCGCTGATGTAACAGTCTATAAACTCAAAATCTAACATGATGCCACTACTATCAAATAAGCTCCTCAGCACATGCATTTAGAGATAGAGTAATAAGTCATTTCTAAAATTAAGAAATTGGTCGAGGCTAAATTTATTCGAGAGGAATAATATCCCTCTTTGGTAGCTGGTGTCATACCAGATCGTGAGTTGTGCCGACTATAGGGATCTGAATAAGGCATGTCCCAAGAATGAATTTCCTTTACACATACCTAAACTTATGGTAGACATTGCCTCCTCATATGTTTTTTCTCCTTTAAAAATGGATCATCGGGTTATAATAAAATCAAGATGGCCCCAAAAGATGAGAGAAATATTACATTCAGAGCTCCTATAGGAATCTTCAATTATAAGGTGATGCCATTTGGCCTTTAAAATGCTAGTGCAACCTACCAATGGGCCATGACTCACATCCTTGATGACTTAATCCACAATCAACCCAAGTTTTATTTCAATGATTTGGTTATCAAGAGCAAAGTCAAAGAGGCTCACCTATATGACTTAAGAGTCATTTTTGAGCGGTTGCACAGTTACGACCTTAGAATGAATCCCTTAAAGTGTACTTTCGGCATCACCTTAGGAAAATTTCTAGCGTTTGTAGTGAGGCACCACGGAACCAAAATTGATTCAGCCAAAATTGAAGCCATCTTAAATATACTGCCTCCTAAGAATTTTACTTAATTATGATTCCTTCAAGGTAGATTGGCATATATAAAGAGGTTCATCTCAAATCTATCAGGAAGATGTCAAACCTTCTCTGTTCTAGCCAAAAAGGACATCAAATTCATATGGGATGAGAAATGCCAAAATGCCTTTGAAAGCATCAAAGAATATCTTACCAATTTGCTAGTATTGACAGCCCCTATTCTGGGGAAACCTCTTATTCTCTACACTACAGCCATCGACGAGTCTCTTGGTGCCCTTCTAGCTCAAGTCAATGATAAGGGGAAATATAATGCTCTCTATTACCTAAGATGAAGACTTCTTCCTACAAAAATTTGATACCCCTCAATCGAGAAGCATTATTTTGCTTTAGTTTTTGCGGCCCAAAAACTAAGACAATACATGCTCTATCATCAAGTAAACTTGATTTCTAGAGTCATCCCCTTATAATATCTTATAACCTGACCTACAGTGTCAGGATGTTTGGAATGGTGGTTTATAATATTACTTGAATTTGAGATCACTTCTTGCAGCATACCCACTGCCGGAGGATTCTCCTTTAAATGATGATTTACCTAACGAGCAAATCATGAGTTTAAATGAATTCGATGATCAAATTTGGGAATAATATTTTGATGGTGCGATGTCCTCTCAATGGGAAAAAACCTAGAAATATGCTATTCCTGGAAAAGCCAGAATTGGCCTGATTTTTATAACACCAGAAAAAGAAATGAAGCACTTTTCCTATCACTTATCAGAGCCTTGCATGAACAACGAGGCTGAATATAAAGCTCTAATAACCAGTTTGGAACTTGCAATCTGGATGGAGATTAAAGAGATTAAAATCTTTGGTAATTCTCAATTGGCGATCAACCATATTATGGGAACCTATAAAGTTTTGAATCTTAAACTCCTCAAGTACCACCAGTACTCCAGTCACCTGCTTGAGCAGATTCCTATCATAATTTTATACAAAATTTCCTATGGAAGCAATTTTTTGGCGGATGCCTTAGTAAAGCTTACAAAGGAATTTGCCTACCAGAAGATGACTCCATTCCTATAAAGATTCAAGGTCATCAAGTCCTATCTCCTATAGATTTGGAGCACATCAACAGATATCTTCCCATGTCCTATCTGCCTCTTTAGAAGAAGGTGATTGGAGACAACCACTAGTTGACTACCTTTAAGAAGGCAAAGTCCCTCAAGATAAATCTCTTATCAATCAAACCAACATATGTACCCTATCATATATACTTGGGAATAATACATTATACCACTGATCGTTCAATCAGATGTGGCTATGTTGTTTAGATAAATGAGTACATGGTGTGGTACATTCAGGGCCATGCATAGGTCATCAATCAGGTCCTAAGATGAAAATAAAAATTAAATGACTTGGATACTACTGAACTATAATGATTGATGATTGTATGAACATTGCAAAATATTGTCATTAATGCCAAGTACATGGTGTGGTTTTATATCAGCCACCTAACATGCTGTATCCCACGATAGCTTCATGGCCCTTTGAGAGTTAGGGCATCGATGTTATTGGGCCCACTGATCCTCCTTCTTTAAAGGGCCATTGCCTCATTTTAGCTGTGACTGATTACTTCTCAAAGTGGTCAGAAGTAGTTCCCTTATGTAACATAACATCACACCATGTCATGAAATTCTTTCATGACCATCTCATATATCAATTCAGTGTACCCCACAGAATCATATCCGATAATAGGTCTAATTTTAAGTCTACAAAAATTAATAATTTTGTAAGGCACCACAACATTGATTGGAGATACTCAATAATCTATTACGCACGGGCTAATAGGTTGGCTGAGGCCTTTAACAAAACTCTGGTGCAGATCATAAAAAAACCCTCGATGATAATAAACATTAATGGGATGAGTGGTTGGTAGAAGGCTTATGGGCCTATCAGACAACTTATAGGACCCCAACCTAATCCACTTCATTGACACTAGTTTATGGGTCTGAGGTCATACTCCCTCTAGAATTACAGATTCCTTCACTTAGAATTATGATCCAGAATCAAATTACAACTAAATGGAATGTACAACTCTGATTAGAAGTGCTTGAAGGCCTTAAGGAGTGTCATCTCCATGCTCAGTAGAGTCTAGAGTTAAATAAAACCTGAATGATTCAAGCTCACGATAAGTTAGTGCAAACTAGAACCTTCCAAGTAGGAGACTTGGTCTTGGTTCTTCAAAGGTCTATCTTAACTCATCAAAAGATCGATGGGAAGTTTGAACTGACATGGGAAGGACCCTTCATTATAGAGATAGTCTATGAAGGGGGCTCATATTAGCTAGTGGATTGTAAAGGAAATTACCCAATGTTACCTATCAATTTCCTTAAGCAATACTATACTTGATGTAGCTTAAATTTTTTTAATCAATAAAATACTTTTGATGTTCTAAATTAAGTTGGGTCAATTTTGTTCGTATTTTCTTAAAAAACAATCATAAAAAAATCAATTAATCGACTCATGTTCTCTTTTCCTTAAGGTTAGGTGCTGCCTTCCCTTAAGTTTTGATCCTCTGTGGTGGGCATACTTGACCCCGCCACATGATCATCCAGTTTCAATCCTCTGTGGTGGGAATACTTAACCTCCCCACATGATTATCCAGCCTTGATCCTCTATGTTGGGCATACTTGACCCCACCACATGATCATCTAGCTTCGATACTCTGTGGTGGGCATACATGACCCCACCACATAATCATCCAACTTCAATCCTCTATGATGGGCATACTTAACCCCTCCACATGATCATCTAGTTTTGATCCTCTGTGGTGAGCATACTTGACCTCCCCACATGATCATTCGCTAGTGGTGGAGTACGCCCTTGTGGAACCACCTTAGCTTTAAATCCAGCCTTCCCTTCCTTAATGTTAGGTATTTTATTCTATGAGGATTAAATCTACTAGTATTAGAGAATTCCCATTGTGGCACTACCCTAGTATCAATTCAACTTTAATTCTCTAGGTTTAGATATTCTTTTCCCTTAGAATCAAAGTCCCAAATTTAACCTTTTCATTTGGTCAATGCTAATATGTGCAGCATAACTTCCTCCTACTACACATATTGGGGGTTCATTTATTGACCTTATTTTTGTATAAGGTCATCAGGACTTATCCATACTCTTGCTTGGTGATCTAATAGGTAATAATAATCCACTTGTCAATCATAGAGATCCCAATAAATTCCAATCCAACCTTTAACTCTAGACTTCAATTTAGCCTTCAATCAAGCTTTGATCATATTCAATCTTCACCAATCATCCATTTGGTTATGGTTGGTGTGGATAATCCAAATTCAACCAATCAAACTTAAAATTCCATTCAAATCTAGAATTCCAAATCAAATCCTAGGGTTAAGGACCTAGGTCTTGAAACCCTTTTTGGGTGATTTTTTAATCACCTTAAAATCTAGTCAAATGACCTTTGATTCATGTGCTATCAATTGCATATTGATCAAGCATGCCCTTAGGGTCAACCCTCCAAATTTGAACTCAATTTGACACTTCTAACCTCAAGAATTGAATTGGTTTTCAAAGGCTGTAAAACCATCAAATATTTATAACCTATGCCACTGGACCCTCCACCTTATGGAATTTGACCTTGGGGCCTTCCCCAAGACCTTTTACCCTACCCATAACCTTTCATATGACATGTTGACCAGTAAATTACATTTTGCTAAACCTAGTTTGACCCAGAGTAGACCAGGAGTCAAAATGACCAATATGCCCTTTAAGAACAAATTTGTAGTTTTCCCCAAAACCCAACTTGGCACAGTCAATCCAATCCTTGAAACCTCTTCCAACGCATCCTAAATATCATTAAGAGTGTATTGGACTCAAATTTAGGTCTTGGTTTAACTAGGTTGACCAAGTTAACCATTGTTGACCAAATGGCTCCTTAAGGGTCCAAATAGCCATTTCAATCCAAATCACTTTACTATTGCTTAAAACCACATCCATTGAGTTTAAAACATAAATTCAAACATGTTGGACCCAAACCCAACCCATGGTTTGATCAAGATAACCAAGTCAACTATGGTTGACCAAATCAATCATAAACCCTATTTATATTCAATCTAACTTCAAATTAAGCCTGAACTTCCTCAAACTCCTTTGACCATTTCCTAGTGGTTTGGACCTGAGTGGACACTTTGACTCAGTCAACTGGACCCTGGTTTTGTCAAATTTGACTTATCTAGGTCAAAACACTTTGAGCACTCAATCAAGTCTTTCAATCCCTCAATCCTACTCTAATGTGTGGTTTAAGTGTATTCAAACTCAACCTAAGTCAAACTTGATGAATTTGACCAAGTCAACACCTTAGACTTGGTCAAACCCTTATACACTTAGTCAAATCAGTTCAAGCACCTAATCAAACCCCACTAAACTCCACCAATCCCTCTTGATCATTCAACCTTATAGTGTCAGTCTTCCCAATCATTATCCTGAATCAAAGCACAGGTAATTTGACTTGCTCAACTTGACTTATTCTTGGTTAACTTGACTCAACACTGGTTAGTTCAAAGCTTCTAAACAATTCAAGCCTTCAAAATATTCAATTCCATTCTATTGCATGCCTTAAACACCTCTTGGCCATAGGTAACTCAAATCCCACTAGGTTTGACCAAGTCAATCTATTCAAGAAGAGTCATATACCCACCACTCATCCAAATGCATATCATATGACTTCATAGTCTCTAATTTGACTTAAGCAGCAACTCAAGCATTCCCTTAATGCCACCTCAACATCCTTTGACTAGTTGACTGGTCAAACCAATCAACTCAAGCTCAAAAAAAAAAAAAAAAAAAAATTCAAATAGTCAACCCTTCATCTAATCTTCTCATACATTGCTTCAAGGCCTTGGAATGCATTTGACCAGCAAGCAATTATCCTCCCCTCTCCACCTTAATAGCTTTGGCACATTGACCAGTCAAATGGTTAATTAAACACTTGTTTGAGTCTTGAATGGTCAAACCAACTGTCTTATGGCTTTTCTCCTCAACCCAAGTTGATTGGGTCACCCCATTTAAGTCCTAAAGCTCGCTTAGAGCTCTCTAACCCAGCAAAAGTGCTGGTTTAACCTAGAATACCAAATGATCCCCCCTTCATACCCAAACTTCTAATAGGAGATTAGTTCATTCTAGGCTTTCTTCTACCCCTCCAATCATCTGGGATACTTGTCCCTCGTCAGAGCAAAGTTTCTGATCAATCAAGCCTGTCCATTTCAAACCCTAGGGATTAAGTTACGCAAAAACTCTCATTTTTAATATATCAACCACACTCTATCCCCATAGCTCCTCCAGCTGAAACCCTATTTTATTTTGCCTCTCCAGATCATTCCTTACTTCCCCCTAGCTAAAGCCCACCAGTCAAGCCAGCCAACGATGAGATTTTGATGAAAGGTGGTCCTTAGTCTATCCAAGCCTTACTACTGACGATCCAGACCTTTTCAACCATGAGTTTCTTTTAGAGATTCATACAAGGATAGTCTACAAGCTCAAAAAATAAAAAAAACTCTCAAATCGACTGGTTAAATTGAGGTATAAACCTAACTAACCCTAGCTTAAATTACTTGGGTCAAAATAGCTTTTTGAAGAGCCAATTTTAACCCAAACACATGATTCCCCAGGAATGCTCTTCACCCCTTGAAGTTATGTTTAAAATTTTATGAGATTTAGTTGAGCGGTTTGAGAGAATGATTTGTTTTTTTAATTATAGGGTTTATCCGTAGTGTGCATGTAGTGTACATTTTCTGGGTCGTTGATCGTGTGATCAACATCCCAGATTGTATTGTTCTACGGTCAATCTGAATCACATGGCTCACTTCAGTGTTACGGTAGCTGTTCGATGGCATCCCAGCCATCTATCTGAAAGCACGGAAGATCGAATGGCAGAAGGAGGGTGCTGACTCAGATAAGTGAATTCCACATTCCGCCACTACCTCCCAATCATTAGCAATGATTGTGCCGCTGCACAATCATTGTAAATGATTGCCACATTATTATCATAGTTTGGATTGGCCAATCATAGCCCGTCGCGGTCCTGCTGCTGTCGTTTTAGAAGATTTAAATAATTTTAAATCAATTTAAATGCATTTAATTACCTGAATCTTCTAAAATTCATAGAAAATTAAATACTTAACAAAAAATTGCATGTAATACATCATTTTCTTCTAAATAAAATCTACTTTCATTTAAAAATAGGTTTAAGCAAAAATATTTTATAAATATTGAAATTTTAAATATCTCCTATTTGATTGTTTAATTAATATTTTATTAAATATAAAATTAAATATTTTGAAAATTTGGGAGTTTATTTTGATGATGTTTCTAATTTTTAGTAACTTTTTCTTAGACCTCTTTAATTATTATTTTAATGATATTTGAATTTCTAAAATCAAGGTCTATAATGTTTTAAAGTTCTTCTTTAAAAAAAAAAAGAAAAGAAAATATGTTTTCGTGAATAATGTATTTTGGGACCTACCCAAGCTCCTGAATATCTTTGTGAAGGTTTTAAATAAAATTAAACTTCAATAATTTGAGTCAATAAAATCAAGTGCAAGTGCATAGATTATTCACATGCATTTCATTATTTCAATTTACATATTTATGGTCTAGGCACTCTAATTTGCATTTGTATTTGATTGACATGTGCTATAGTAAACTACTTCTTTACTATTGTATGTTAAGAGCAATGCCACGGGGAACTTACTCATGAGTGAATTTCTAAAGGTTTGGGTTTTGGGCTGACCCAAACAATTAGAAATTTACTCATTTTTGTGCACTTGATTTAGGTCACATGCTTGTTATTGAATTATATGATATGACTGATTATGCTAATGTCTAAGGGTTAGTAAAACTTCTATTTCAGTCCTATACAACCTAGTGACATTTAAGAACAAAAATTAAAGATAATTTTGAGGAATTTAGGTCAATTATAGAAATTAAAATATACACCCAATAGGGTGGAACAAAACATTTGAACATAGTGACATTATATACCGTAGGGTGAACTTTCATTGATTTTAAAAATCATTAAAGTAGAAATTAAATTAACTTAGGATTAATTCCTCAATTAAGTCCTAAAAATTCAAAAAACCATGATAAATCTAATTTAATTCCAAAAAATAAAAAAAATATATGAAACTAACCAGAATTTAACTCTCTATTTAGGAAAAATTAAAATCTTTTTTACTGGACCTCTAATTTAGACTTAATTTAAAATTTAGTGAAATTTAATAATTAATTAATTTCATTAATTAAAAATTATTAAAAATTCCAAATAATTTTCAAACACTTGGAAACAATCCTATGATTCCATGAAGTTTGAAATGAGTTTGGATCAAAAAATTAAAAATGTTCTTAATTAAATAATTTAAAAATTTATTTAATTAACCAAATTTGAAAAATCTTAAATAATTCCAAAAAAATCCAAATTAACTATACTCAAAGTCATTCAACTCCATTTAAGGTCTAGTATTTTTTAAAAATATCAAATCATCAGAAATAACTCAAAACCAAAAAGTCAACTTTTCGATCAAACATAGTTCAAATATAGGTCAAAACTTATTAATGTAGAAAACTCCAAATCTAGCAGACTTAGACTCTAATTTCTTGTCTTAAGTTCTAGTATTTAGAAAAAATATTAAATAGCTAGAACTCATTTTAATTTAAAAAGTCAACTTTTGACTCCTTTTATTTAATGCATTAAATAATTCAAAAAATCTTAAAAGTTCAATAATTAACTAAAATTCCAGAAATATCTAACACGATTAATAAAATTAATCGACCAACTCTTTAATATATAATAAGAACTCTAAAGATGAAGTTTTTAGGATGAACTACATTGAGCTGCAGGGCTAAGTGTCCCAAAGAGGCCTAGTTCCTCGAGCCCATTGTGACAACATCATGAATGAATTCAATGGAGTGTAAAACCTTAAAATAAATTAATTATTAATTACTTAATTAAATTAAATTCCTTAATTTAACTACATCAATCAAGTTTATCGGTTGGACTACCTTGAGCTGCAGTGTTACGTTTCCTAAGGAGGCCTAGTTTCTCGAGCCCATTATAACAACGCCACGAACCAGTTGATGGAAAATTTAAATTAATTTAATCCTTAAAATCAGTGACCAATTAATTTAATTAAAGAATTATTAATTCTTTAATTTTTAACCAATTAAATTAACTTTATTACACTAGTTACCACTAGGTAACCTAAGCATACGAGGATATTAGCTTAGCCCCAATGAAGGTGAAATAAACTTCATGTCCTTAGTGTGAAAAAAGGTGGTAATCATTTAACACTTAAAATACATTCTAAAAATCAACTTTAAAACTTTAATATTTAAACTTAAATTAAAACATCCCTTTGACTTTCAACAAACTAAACATTAGATGATTTTAATAAACTACCTAGTGTAGGACATACCTAAGACACACAGCCTTCTGTACACATTTTGGTTGGTTTTCTAGGACAACTGACTCTAGATCTAGGCTATGCAGGTGTTTACTTTCCTGTTACTTGTGTGCCATATTTTTCATAACTTTCACTGTATGTTGTTTACAAAATAAATTGATTGTTGTGATTGTTTATTTATTTTTATAATCTGCAAATTGATGTGATGGGCAATAGATTACCCCTAAATTAGGAATAATCTAGATGCTTACAGAGTTTATTGTAGGTGACCATGCTCATGTAGGGCTAAATTAAGGGGGATAAATTAATGATTTAATTGACATGTTTTTTCTACAGGTGTTAAAAAAATGCAAAGTCCTTGAAATTAAAAGAGACTGTGATTTAATTTAATGCAATATATAACTGCTTGGGATGTTATTACTGATTTTAACTGCTTAGGATAACCCTACATATTGTATTTGAGTCTAAATTTTTTGATTTTCTATATATATAATTTAATTTCAATAGAGTTGTAATGTGAAAGTGAGTCTTTGAGTTGGGATACTACATCCAATTTGGAATCCAAAGAGGAGAGAACATCCGTTAGGGGAGAGTTCTCTTCTATTTAAAGATCCAAATTAATAGGATGAATTTAAAATCCATAGGGAAAAGAAGACACCCCTTCAGGGAGGAGTTTATTTTTATTTGGGCATCCAGACCTAACAAATCTAAGGAGCTCATAGAAGGAGAAAAGAAAAAGAAGGGAAGGTAAAGAGTATCCCACTCAAAGTCACTAACGTCAGTCTTAGGATTAGAATCAGGGTTGTTGTCAGTGGTAACCGACCACTTTTAATTTTTTCAGACCCTAGATTATAATTAAATAGCATTTTTTAATAGACATTTGATTTATTTAATTATATTAATTGATTGATTGATTATGCTTAGAACTGCCCACCTTTTCTAGCTTTATTTCTTGCATGTCGATTTTGTTTGAGCCTTTATATGATCAGAGGCTCATGAGGGTACGATTAAAACCCTTTTTCTACTGATAAAATTAAAATTCTAATGATTAAAGAAGTAAGCTCAAGACCACTAAGAGTCTACATATATGCATATTTATACCTTCTCTTCCTTGTTAGGCTCCTCCCCGCCTGTGGGTTCTAGCAGATCACCTGACCTATTATGGTGTAGTTCTATCAAGGGGATGTTGTGTAATCTCTAGGATAAAATTATTTTTAAGCCTCTTTAAATTGCTTCATATTCATTTTATTCCTTCAAGTAAATTAGCATGCATTGCATTAGAAAAAAATTAAAAAGAGTCTAAAATTTTAATTATATTTTTTCAACCATCAACTGCCTATATAAGTCAAAGAGGTCAATAAAGATCTGCTCTAGATGTTGACCTCAACTCCTCAAAAATTAAATAACAACATCCCTACCTATCTTTATAAAAAGATTGGATTAATGGATTTGAAGAGTCTAGGTGGTTAGCTGGCTCCTCAATTCAGGTTGGGGTAAGTCTAAATTTTACACTGCATTAGCTAAATTCGAGCTGCTGTTGTTCAGTGCCCAATTTAGACTTAGGATTTGGGGTAGACTCAAAATCTTAAGTCCCTAAATTTTAGGAATGTAATCCCAACTTTCTAAAAAATTGACATGAATTAAAATTCTCTTCAATCTAAAATTTAATGCCCAATACATAGGCTAGATTGGGGCATTTTTGAACTGTTTTAAAATCCCAAATGCCTCCTTCTTCTCTTCCCTTAACCTCTAGAAACAAGTGTTTAAACTTTGATCCAATCCCTATTGATTTCCAACCTCACTTCCTTTGATACCACTCTTTGAAAAATCTCAAAATAAATTTTTGGCCATTATTCTAATCAGGAGTATTCATAGGAAATTCAACTTTCTTATGATGTAATTAACTGTGAGGCTTGCAGTTGTAGGAGAATTAGAACCCAGATCCATTTTTAAAAACTAATTTTTTAAATTCAATTAATCTTTTTTAGAAAAATCAAAATCAATGATGATCATTATCGTCATATTTGATCAATCGATAATATGTGATACATTTTTTCCCTTGGGAAGATATATCAATTATTGTTATGACTTAGAATATGAAGATAATGATATTTTATCCATATCATAATAATTAAATACAGATAGAACGTCATTTTGACCCTTCATATTCATAGGTAGTTCTTCATTGGATTTGACTATTGTAATCAGAACAAAACTTTCAGTTTCATTATTTGAACCCATTAAAAATGATTTCTTTATTACCCAAGGCAATATATCATTCATAATAATATATTTAATTTCAAAACTAAAATTTCAAAAACTAAATTCTCCCAAAAAAATTAACTTTTTAAACTCCTTTTTCCAACTAACTCAACCAAGCAGTAGCCAAGTGTCCTATTTTTCTTTTAAATACATATGATTGAGCATATATAATGAATTGTATAAGTGACATGATATAATATGATATGCACATGATACATGACATGATCTATACATACATATAATACAAATGATAAGATTAATAAGATTAATACAAAGGCTTTCAATACTTATGAATCACATGATATACATTATATTTATAAATGATATGATACTTGATATACATGCATTGTTACAATACAACATTCATAGATCAAATACAAAATAATTACTTTTTATAATAGTTATGCTGATACATATGTGATAGCATTTAAATTGAGATAAAAAGGATATAATTTATAAGTATCTATATATTCATGATAGATTCCTTACATTATAGTTAACATGAGTATAAGAATGATAGAATTTATTGATCCTTTATATGGCTACTGTCCATTGATTACGAATTACATTACTTACACTTATTTTCATTGCTCACATAAGATGACACTATTCATATTGATTGCTATATGCTTTTATAGTTATATATTTATATTGATATGGGTTGAATGATTAATGCATAACTTTAAGTATCGTGTATTAATTAAAGTTGTAGATTCTAATAACCTAATGAGCTGTTAGCTAACTCCATAAGTTTTGCATATTTTTCAAAAAGTGGTTAGGATCCAGTGGATTGAGATCGATCATGATTCAAGTTTTATTTATCTTACATATTTTTGGTTTTATTTTTTTTAGTTAGGAGTCTAAAATGATAGAATGATGAATTGGTTAATCTCCTAGCGATTGTAAATTATATTTTAGTATATTTTAATTTATATGAGTTATAGTTGCTTCCACTAGACTTATTTATATTAATGGATTATTAGAAGCTTATGTAGATTAATTAAGAGATTAAAATTCTTTCAAAATTAAATCTTTAGGCATCACAACTTTGGTATGTTGTAAATCTAAAGATGAGATAATTAGGTTTAGGTGAAATTTTTTTGTTAGACCTTGTTAGACCCTAGGGTATGATAGGTATAGCCTTTTTTTTCTAATAAACTTGATAGAATTCTCTTTGTCTCTAACACTAGTTATTTATTTATTGTTGAGAAGCTCTTTGATTTATTAGAGTTTTCTCCAATTATGCTACAAACTAGTTTCAATAGTATATTATATTCTGGTAAATATGTGATTTCTAGTTATGCATGTTTGTGCAGTGTTAAGATTTTTGTTAGAAAGTTTGAGTCCAAATTAAAAGTATTACCCTTAACTAAATTTGAAGTAATATTGGAAATGAATTGGTTGAATAGATATGGAGCTCATATTGACTGTAGTAAAAAGAGAGTAACCTTGTAATTGAGTAGCAAAAATATTTACTTTTGGGGTATTAGAGAAGTATTATAATCAATAGCATTAACTTTATAAATTGATAAGCTGTGGAGGAAGAGAAATATTATTTATCTTGCAAATGTGAAGGACAAGAGTAAATCTTCACTTCTATCTAGAGAGGTTCCTATAATAAATGCATTTTCTTATGTATTCTCTGAAGAATTGGTAAATTAACCACTTGATTGAGAAGTGAAGTTTTGTATTGACGTGCTACTTGGTACATCTTCTATTGCTAAAAGTCCATATAGAATGAAAACTATGGAGTTGCATAAATTGAAGGTGCAATTGTAGGAGTTGTTAGATAAAGGCTTTAGTGTATCCCCATGGGGTGCACCTCCATTATTTGGGAGGAAAAAGGATGGTATGATGTGTATGTGCATTAATTATAGAGAATTAAAAAGGATGACGATCAGCAATAAGTATCCATTGCCAAGGATTGATGAACTACTTGATCAGTTAGAAGGTGCATCTATATTTTTGAAGATAGATTTAAGATTAGGATATCACCAGTTGAAGGTGAAGGAGGAAGATGTGGTAAGGATGACTTTTAGCACTCATTATGGCCATTATTAAATTTTAGTCATGCTTTTTGGTAAGACTAATACACTGTGTGCTTAGGACATATCTAGATGAGTATATTATTATTTATATTAATGATATATTGGCATAGTTAAGGACTAAGGTGGATCATGCAACTCATTTGAGGTTGGCTTTATAGACTTTGATGCAACATCAGTTGTATGCTAAGTTTTTTAAGTGTGAATTTTGGCTAAAATAAGTAGCACTATTGGGCCATATGATAAGTGGTGATGGGATATCTATAGATCCGTAGAAGTTACATGTAGTTATTAACTAGCCAAGTCAAACTTCGGTGTTAGAGGTTTATAGTTTTCTTTAGCACGACTAGTTATTATAGAAAGATTATCAGAAGCTTTTCACAAATTGTGATTTCTTTGATGAGATTGATTAGGAAAGCACTGCCTGTTGATTAGACACTAGAGTATGAGGCTAGTTTTTAAATGCTAAAGGATTATTTAGTGTTGGCACCAATTTTGACTACTCCATTTAATGTTAATGGTCTTCAAGTGTTTAATGATGCTTATTTAGGAGGGCTAGATTGTGTATTACATCAACATGGGAAAGTCAATACATCTGCTTCATGGCAATTGAATCTCCTTGAGATAAAGTATCCTATTATGACTTAGAATTAGCAATACATGTCTTTGCAATGAAGATCTAGATGCTTTACCTATATGGAGTGAAATGAGAAATTAATATAGACCATCAAATATTGAAGTACATATTCATTTAGAAGGAATTAAACTTGAGGCATTGGAGGTGGTTGGAGTTGATTAAGGACTCAGACCTTGACATTATATATCAGCCTGACAAGGCCAATGTGGTAGCTGATGCCTTTACTAGGAATTCTATTGGGATACTAGTTTTTATCATTTCAAATTAGGAGGCTTTGATTCAAGAGATGGAAAAGTTGGTTTAGAACTTGTGTGTCCATTTGGCGTAGATACAATAATTCCTTCACATATGATTGTTCTATCTTCTTTGTAGGCAATGATTAAGGAGGCTAAAAAACTAGTTAATGAGTATGCAAGATTAGTTTACCAGATTCAATAAAAAAGGAGATCTAAATTAAAAGTAGATGATCATGGTGTATAGACTTGTGGGAGTCAACATTGGTTCCTGCTATGAATGGTATGAGGAGAGTGATATTGCTTGAGGCTCATTATTTTTCATACATATTCACCCTAGGAAGTGGCAAGATTTATCATGATTTGAAGTTAATATTTTGGTGGCCTGGGTTGAAGCATGAAGTGGTAGGGTTCAAAATGTGAAGCTTATTAAATGGTGAAAGTAGAGCATAATATATATAGTGGGTTATTATAACCCACCTATTCTTGAGTGGGAGTGACAAGATGTCATGATGAATTTTGTTATGGGTTTACCAAGGTCATGGAAAGGTCATGATGTTATGTGGGCAATAGTTGATTAGTTGACAAATTCATCATATTTCTTTCCTATGAGATAGACTAACTCAGTAGATAAGTTGGCTAAATCGTAAGTGAAAGAGATTGTCAGACTACATGGTGTACCAAATATTTTTTTTTATATTCTTGATGACAAATTTACTTCTAGATTGTGGAGAAGTATACAAGAGGGATTGGGGACTAAATTAAATTTCAGCACAATCTTTCACCAATAAATAGATGGGCAACAATAGGGGAATATATAGACATTGGAAGATTTGTTGAGATTGTTTGCTTTAGATTTTGGGGAAAGTTGTGAGGATCTTATTCCACTAATTGATTTTTGTTATGATTATAGCTTTCATTCTAGTATTGAAATGTATATTATAAATCTTTATATAGTTAGAAGTGTAGAACACCTTTATCTTGGATAGAGATAAGAGAAAGGAACTTATTAGGTCTAGAATTGGTTGATAATGCCACTAATAAAATTAAACTTATTTCAGATTGATTGAAAGCAACAAAAGATAAACAAATATAGTATTATGATCTAAAGTACTAAGTAGTTGAATTTAAGGTGGATGATTTTGTACTCTTAAAGGCCAACCCTAGGAAGAGCATTAAGTAGATTTGGTAAAGAAGAAAATTTGAGTTCTAAATATATAGGTCATTTTGAAGAATATATAGAGTTGGAATGTCTGCTTATAAGATATTACTTCGAGATCACATATTTGATATTCATAATGTATTTAACATCTCCTTACTAAAAGATTGGGTTACTGATGAAGTAAAGAGAGTTCTTGAGAATAAAGTGAAACTATGACCTTATTTGACTAGTAGAAGAATTTGAGTATATTTTAACTTATGATATGAAATAGCTGAGGAATAACCAAATTCATATAGTCAGATTTTAGTGGAAGCATAGGTTAGATAGTGAGGCCACATAAGAGAAATAAACTAAGACGAAACCACTCTATCCTTGCCTATTTATATTGCTAGCAAGTAGTAAATACTGAGGATGTTATTTATCTAAGAAGGGGAGGATGTAATGACCACTTTTACTTGTAAATGGAGCTTTTACTTATAGGTATAATTTTAATTAATAGGCTTAGGTGGTTATTTTAGCATGATATATAGTATTTGTCCTAATCTAGACATGATTATAAGTTCATTTGAGTGGCTCTAGTTACATATATTCAAGCCATCTCATTGCACGCTTTCTATTGGCAGTTGTTTTACAGCTAAGGATTATAAGCCCTGCATCTTTTTTTGTCTGCATCTTAAAATTAATCTATTTAGAAATTTTTAATTTTTTTTTAATTTGAGATCACAGGCTAATTATAGTTGGCCAAAGTTATTGATAGAGCTTAATATGGTTAGGCTTGCCTGATTAAATTTATGACTAAGTGATTTTAAGCTTTGTAACTTTGAAAGTCTGAACTAGGTTATTTTTATCTTTTTTAAACTACTTACCTTTACCTAGCACCTCCTTGAGCCCTTTAACACTCCTTTTAACTTTTTAGCAATACATTGATCATTAATATATAATTTTTTTATATGGAGAAATATTCATCTCACTTTGTTACGGTGATTCATCCTGTACCATGTAGACTAATCTATTTTAAAGCCTATAATTTCCTATTTAGATAATATTTCTTGAATAATAGTCTACAATTGATGTTGCCCTATTCCAATCAAAACTAAATGTATTTTTTTATATATTGAGAGTGTCTCTTGGAGGTATATGGGAAATCCTTCAAGTAAAAAGAAGGTAAACTCTTAAACATCAATGCGCCTTTTGGTGTAATGGTTGAAATTTTATTAAGAAACTCTACAATTAAGCGAGCTTATTCTGGAGAAATTTTGGGAGGGGTGACCTCCTAGGAAGTTACACTAACAAGATAAAATTGTAAGGCTCTTAGACCAAAGTTGATAATATCTCGATAGTTAAGAGTTTGAGCTATAGAAATGATATCAGAGTAACACACCAGCCTGAAGATGAGAACTAAGTGTCATACAAGATAAAGTGCTATGCCATGGGAGCCACATCTTGAATCCTGTATGGAACAAAGTGTTATGTGGTGAGAGTCACCACTTGAACTTATAGGAGCCACCTCTTGTATGTCTGGTGGATGATTCTAGGATAAAGATACTTATTAGGATGTTAATTACTTAAGTGGGAGAGATTATGAAACCCCTTAAGTAAAAAGAAGCTTAACTCTTAAATATTGAGGAATCTTTTAGTGTAATGGTCAGAATTTTATTAAAAAACTTTGCAGTTAAGCCTGCTCATCCCAGAGAAATCTTATGATGAGTAACCTCCTTAAAAGTTACACTAATATGAAAAAACTATGAAGCCCTTAGGCTAAAAAGGATAATATCTCTATAGTTAAGAGTTTGGGCTATTGCAAATGATATCAAAGCAATACATCAGCTGAAAGATGGGAACTAAGTGACCTACAAGATAAAGTAGTATGCCATGGGAGCTACCTCTTGAACCCTATATGGGACAAAGTGCTACATGGTGAGAATCACCACTTGAACTTGTAGGGGCCACCTCTAGAATCCTATCTTCCTAGTGAATAATTTTGAGATAAGAATACTGACGAGGAGATCAATTATGTAAGTGAGGGAGATTGTGAAACCCCTTAAATAAAAGAAGCTAAACTCTTAAACATCGAGATTTCTTTTAGTATTATGGCCAGTATTTTATTAAGAAACTTCACAATTAAGGATGCTCATCCTAAAGAAATCCTGGGATAGGTAACCTCCTAAGAAGTTACACCAACATGAAAAAATCATGAGGCTCTTAGGCCAAAGCCAATAATATCTCGAAAGTTAAAAGTTTGGGCTGCTATCATGGTATCAGATCAATACACTAGCTGAAAGATGAGAACTAATTGACATACAAGATAAAGTGCTATGCCATGGGAACCAACTCTTGAACCCTATATAGGACAACGTATTATGTGGCAGGAGTTATCACTTAAACTTGTAGGGGATACCTCTAAAATCTTATCTACCTGGTGAATGATTTTGGGATAAAGATACTGATGAGGATGTCAGTTACTTAACTGAGGGAGATTGTGATCAAAATAAGTGGATGATTCTGAGATAAGAAAGCTGCCTAGTGGATGATTTTTATAAATTTTATACCTTTGATCAAAATTCATTCAAAAGTTTTAGCTGGGGAGATATTTATTACCATACCTTTCAAATTAGGGTGGAAAGTCAAAGTCTTTTAGATCACCTAAGTTTTATGATCTTAGGATTTTGGTGATGCACTTGAATACTTTTGGTTAACAATAACTAAGGCATGTGTGTCTTACTAGGAACCCAAGCTAATTTGGAGAATAGAGATCAATAAGTAAATTAAGAGTAGATGGGGTCGAAAAAATCAACCATATATAGTGAGTAAATGATATAACGATATGGTTATTACATGCGATGATGGGCAAGGAGCAAGTAATGCATGGTCATATAGAGCATTATATGTGAGATGGATATTATGAGTGTCTACATTATAGAAGCACTAGTAGTAGACATTGGGTTGGGGCTTGAGTGTTAATGAACATGCGGTATATATACTGAGTAGAGATGTTGATGTAGAGTGAGGTGTATATTTGGTATCGTGGGTGAGGGATCACGACAAGGGATGGGTGAGATCATAAGGTTGGTTATAGGTACAATTTTGCCTCAAGAGATGCAAATGAAATTGCAGCGAGGGATGTAAATAGTGGGTTGATAAAGTATTATGTGGCGGGATTCTCCACTTAAACTTGTAGGGTACACCTCTAGAATTCTATCTACTTGGTGGATGATTCTGGGATAAAGATACTGACGAGGATGTCGGTTACTTAAGTGAGGGAGATTGTGATCAAAATAAGTGGATGATTCTGAGATAAGAATGCTACTTGGTGGATGGCATTTACAAATTTTATCCCTTTGAACAAAATTCGTTCACAAGTTTTAGTTGGGGTGATATTTATTACCATACCTTTCCAATAAGGGTGGAAAGTCAAAATCTTCTATATCACCTAAGTTCTATGATCCTAGGATCTTGGAGATGCACTTGAATACTTTTTGTTAACAATGACTAAGGCATGTGATTATTAGTAGGAACCCAAGCTAATGTGGAGAATAGAGATCAATAAGTACATTAAGAGTAGGTGTGATTGGAAAAATCAACTTTATGTAGTGAGTAAGTGATATAATGATATAATTATTGCATGTGATGATGGGAAAGGAGCAAGTAATGCATGGTCATATAGAGCATTACATGTGAGATGGATGTTATGAGTATCTACAGTGCAGAAGGCCCTAGTAGCAATTGTTGGGTTGGGGCTTGAGTGTTAATGAGTTTGCACTATATATCCTGACTAGAGATGTTGATGTAGAGTGAGGTGTATATTTGGTATCATGGGTGAGGGATCACGACAAGGGATGGGTGAGATCATAAGGTTATCTATAGGTGCAATTTTGCATCAAGACATGCAAATGAAATTGCAGTGAGGGATGTGAATAGTGGGTTTGAGATCGGTTGTGGGAAAGATTGTGATAAGGCATGTGGATTATAGGCATGTTGCAACAATTGAAGGGGTGAGAGTTAATAGCTAGGGTTTAGGACTAACCCTACTTTAATGACATACCAAATATAATTTGTTTTGTATTATTCATTAGGGGATCCATTTCAAATAGTGCTAATAATACAATAGATTGAGACATCTGAAATAAATACATTCCACAAAATAAATTTAAAGAAGCTTACTATAATAATATTTATAAGAACAAGTTCTATATATTATGTTAACCCATGAGCCTAACTTCTCCTGAGCCTAATATTGAGAAGGACCTTTCAATCTCCCTTTAGCTTGTCATTAATGATCAAAGTTGCAAGTGGTGGTTGCTAGTTTTTACTTATTTAGGCTTCGTTTGGGACGGCTTTTTTATTGCTTCTTAAAGCAGCTTTCTAGCAAAAAAATTTTAATTTTTGTACTAGAAAGCTGCTCGGTAAGAAAGCGGTCCCAAAAGAAGCCTTCTTCAACCATCCAACCTCAATTTCAATATTGTTAGTATTGTAACTACCATAGTAGTAATATGTAAGTTGATTTGGTTTTGATCAAATTTCTAGCTGATTTGACAATTGAACTATAAAAATTGAGTAAAATTAGTCTAAAATAGATAAGATTTTGTCTGATTTGAAGCATATTCAAAGTAACAAAATAAATGAAATTATTGAGTCTAATAAAACAAAAAACTTCTAATGGGTCATTAGTGGCTATTCGACATCTTTTATTATTATTATTTATTTGGTGAATGGTCTTTTTGTTTTTTTTTATTATGTACAAAAACTACCAAGAAGTCCTTTGATTCAGTCTCTTAGTTGATCCGAGTTGGTTCCTTTCCACATGCCATAAGAGTCTGACAACACCTTCATCTCAAGGACTTCATTCACTCACACAAGTGGCTTCTAATATAACTAGTCATTACAAGCTTATAATACTAATTTGAGTTTTTTTCTAAGTATGATAACAAAGGTTATATATATAAATAAATTTAATTATAAATATACGCACATATTTAAATATGTAAAGACACCTATATATTTGCAATTGAGATTTAGAGGATAATTATTGCAGAATGTTGATTTGTCATTTAGTGAGATATTTTTAAAAAATAATGATCTTTGGCTGTAAGAACAAATAAATAGGGGTGACAAAATCGGGTTATGGATAGGGGTTGAGTCGAACCCGACATTGACCCGCTACTGTTTGACACGATCCTAACTAACCCGTTTTTGCAAACGGGCCAGAAAATATAACCCGGACTCGATCCGCCGGGTTGCCGGGTTGACCCGACCCGACACGAAACTCGTGAATGAGTGAACGCCGAACAGCAAACTCCCTCTTGTCGTCGTCGTTAATTTGCATCTCAGCGAAAGAAGAGAGCCTGGGATTGTCGACCATAATCTTCCGTACCAAATATGGTAATCATCTCCGGTGGCTCATATTGATTGATCATGCGAAGGTAACATACTGCAGAAGCATTTCAGTACAATACTTTATTTCCAAATAGGATAATAATAATAATAATAATAATAATATTAATAGTAATTTGGCAGTTGGCCTGAAAGAATTTGCAATTCTATGGAAGAATATAAATATTTTTATTTATATGGAAAACCGAGGCATTCAGTTCAGTACATTATTTTACAAATAGGATAAAATCATAAATAATTTAGATGAAATATATTATTAATTACATATCAATTTTGCATCCCAAAGCAAATTTTTTGATATAAAAGTATAAAAGTTCGCAAATTAAATTTGACAGTTTCTATTATGAGTGGGAGAACTGTTGAAAGAATATCTGTAGCTATGGATGGAAGACATTTTCCTTTGGAAAATAAGAATATATATGAGTAAGTTGAGCGGTAGAATCAGCCCGACTAGAATTTTCCATACAAATTAAAATATTGTAGACGTCTTTTTAGTGATATGAGCAAAGTGAGTTGGCTAAGTCTTTATTAGAATTTAATGAAAAAAGATAATATATTATATTGCATGGGATTTCCATTCATGTGATTGAATTTTTATATATAGATAAATTGAGATTTTTTTTATTTATTTTGGAGCATTGACTACGTGAATTGTAATTATATTAGTTTTAAGTATGCTTGAATTTAATGGTTTTGTTTGGATAGTTGTAGCTTTTTATAAAGCTGGTTGGAAAGCTACTGTAGATAAAGTAATTTTTTTAAAAGCTACTGTAAAAAGCAACTTCTTTGCACAAAAATTTCTTGAAAGCAGTGGCCAAATAAAAATTATGATCTCGATCTGAAAACAAAGCAGTAATAAGCTACCCTAAACGATGCCTAAATTGAGGATGTGGAGATGAAGTCCTTCAATCATGCAATCACAATTTTAATCATGAATTGAAAAAACTTTATAAGGGCTGGTTATAAGATGTAGAAAGTAATTATCCTTTTTAAATGGACTAAATTATAAATACATTAATGCATGTTTGTCTTATATATTATTACTATGGTTGAGCATGTTTGGAAGAAATTTAGGTCATGATATCCTGCTTAAAATTTAATAGAAGATTTAAGGGAAATTCTCTTGGGCTACAGCACTTTTTGGAATTGAACAAGATAGTATTTCTTGTCCTATGAAAAATTATTATTGTTAAATATTCTAATTATTGTGTTTTAAAACTAGAAGTAGTTGTAACTGATACGTTTGTTTTTGGTCGAAGCATTGACTAATGAATCTTATAGTTATTGGAATGCTAATCATGAATTATGTTAACCATATAGAGGTTCTTATTCGGGTAAATAGTATAAATTTATGTTTTGATCCCTATGCCCGACACATCTCATTTTTTCAGGGTTATGAGAGTTTCAAAATGTCCACAAAAAAAAATAATAATAATAACGAAAAAGAAATATAGAGTGTGAGAAAATGTAAACTGCCTCTCTTTTCTTCCCAATTAATCGACAAGGCGGTTACCCCCTTCATCTCCCTACGCTCTCAAGAGAATCTAAAGAGAGGACTATAGGTTCATGTCGAGTGAGAAGTGTTGAGGTTCATTCTCTCTTTGATACGATTGACTATGATATTCCCTAAGCTTTCAGAGTCTATAAATATAATCCCGAACTAATAATTGATGATTAGTGTTGTGATGATTACTGCATCATTGTAGAATTACTATTGCCAGGCTAATTAACTTTAGTGCTAATAATTGGGGGGATCTCGATAGTAGGACAAGTTCATCTCTTCTGACCTAAGTTATTTGAGACTCACTCGGGGAAAAGCCTACTTGCTAGATCCTCCATGGATGGAGGGATTACCCTAGCAATGTGGAATGCCTGAGCTGGGACTTGTTCATTGTAGAATTCCTCCATTGGTGCCTTCCTCAACATTTATCATGTATCAACAAGAGCAAACTCTTTAAGTTTACAATCTTTGATGACTTCCTGCACCAAGTTTCGTAGGTGTTGACACTTCTTGAAGTCATGGTCATAATCACGATGATAGGCGTGATATTTTAAAAAGTCACAAAGATAATTAACTACCCTCATGGGTGTTAGTCTTTTGAAGACGTCCTTATTTTAAATGGCCTCAACCAACTACCCCATTGGGCTCATACGAAAGTCATAATTGGTAGTTGGCAAATTAGAGATGAGAATGCCTCTCACCATGGCAATCATCATACCATTCTTCATTGCGTAAGGAATGAGTTCTCTAAGGCTAGGTGAATCTTCTTTGATTATGGAAGAATCTTCTTTCTGCCCCTAACACTTGGGAAAATTTTTTTTTTTCCCTATGAAATTATTGAAATTTCCCTTCAGATGAATTTTCTCTTTCCTCAAGGTTGCAATAGAGTTTCAAGTCTTCATAATAAATTATTAAGCACTTATATGACTGTTGGTGAGTTCAAACAACTCAACTAAAGTTCTTGACTATTGCAACTAGAGTTCATACCAAAAGGTCTTTCTTAAAAGCCTTGGGTGAGAGTGGCTCGAGCGATAATTGACTCTAAATACTTCACATCAAGAATCTCCTTCTAAAACTAAGTAATGAAAATCCTTAGTGATTCATTTGGACCATACCTCATATGCATTAAAGCTTGAGAATTCTTCAACAATCTTTGCACAATAGCAAATTATGTTATGAACATTCTCTTGAACTCAGTGAAAGAGGTGATGATTCTGAGTGGTAGATGTGAAAACCTCTTTTGAGGTGATTCTTTGAAGATGGTAAAGAATATCTTGCACTCAATGCATCATTGATGTCCAAAAGTGAAATAAATAATCAAAATAAACAACAAGATTGGTGGGATCCTTCCTTCTTTTGTACAAATATAGATAATAGAGCTTTAACTTTGATGGAGACTTGGCCTTAATAATATCCCTCGAGAAGGAATTAATAAATGGAAAACTCCTCTCCTTAATTCTCCACTTTTCCTAATGAAGATTCTAAGTCAATTCTTCACAGTCAAGATAATACATCTCATTGGGGACTAGAGTAGAGTTTAAGGCTCTAGCTCTAGAAAGTCTCATTCTTCTTGCAATAGAATTAGATGATCCTTCAAGAGTTCCACTCTAAGAGTGGTCCTTGAAATCCTTTTCAATACTCCTTGAATATTTAGAGTCCCCCTCTCCTTGAATTTAGCGAGTAGGTGACTAGTTACCAAATTCTGATTCTCAGTACTACTAAATTCTTCTCCAATTATTGGACATTGTTCAGCTTCACCAGTATTCTTCTAGTTATTGGTATTCTCTATAGTCATTGTATCTTTTAAGATAATGAAACTAAAATTATTAGTCAATTACACTAAACTATATTAAGAATAGAGTGAAGAAGAGAATACGAAGGGGGGGGGGGGGAGAGAGAGAGAGAGAGAGAGAGAGAGAGAGAGAGAGAGAGAGAGAGAGAGAGAGAGAGAGAGAGAGAGAGAGAGAGAGAGAGACTTTTAGATTTCCCTAAAAAGTGTAAATTATTAAGAATTATGTAAAAATACATAAATTGAGCTCACCATTCAACCCCCTATTTCTTGATTTGGGTTGGGGCTTGAACATTACAAAATTAGCTACATAATTGACTATACAACAACAACAACATCAAGCCTTTATCCCACTACGTGGGGTCGGCTACATGAATCTTTCTTCTCTATTGTGTTCCGTTTAGAGTCAAATTCTTATTTAAATCTTATAATGAATAGTCATTTCTAATATTTTCTAACCAAGTCTTTTTAGGTTTATCTCTACCTTTCTAAACATAGGCCAAAACTAATACATCTACTCTCCTAACAGGGTCATCAGAAGGCCGACATTTTACATGACCAAACCATCTAAGGTTACTCTCTTTAATCTTATCTGTCACTGGAACTACTCCAACCTTTTCCTGGATATGCTCATTTTGTATCCTATCTCTAAGAGTAAGTGCACTCATCCACCTAAGCATCCTCATCTCAGCAGCACTTAACTTAATATTATGCTTCTCTTTTAATGGCCAACATTCTGCGACATAAAGCATTGCAGGTCTCACCACCATCTTATAAAATTTACATAATTAATTATATAGAAAATAAAATATAATAATTATATAGTTTATTAGATGGTTTGATTTGATGAAGTCATTTGTAGAGCTTTGAAGAAGCTATTGACTTGATATATATTGATAGTTAGATAACCAAGTAGTTGATCAATAATTTACCTTAAGAATTCATCTCTCCTTAAGTAGTCATTTGTAACAACTATGGATTCATAATACACTATTCTACTAGTTTTGAAATGATTCAAAAAAGCTAATCAACTTAATTTCTGCATTTGAATCCTTTTGCATGTACCTAAGATTGCTTAATATACATGTGAATGTCTGCATGTATTTTGAAGATGATCTCGGGGGTTTGTATCAACTTTTTAAAATCTAGAAAATTTTTTTTTGCAACACTGTAGCTTTGTGCTCTCTGTATTTTTGTTAATTTAATAAGGGCTACGGCTTTGGGGGGTGGCACTGTAGTGCAATTCTTTCCTAGAGGGAGTGATGTGATGCTAAGCCTAAATTTCATATTAAATTAAACTTTTCCTCCAAATCAAAGACCTTTCATCCCTTAGTGTTAGTCACTAGAGAGAGAGATGGAGGAGAAATCCTAGTGAGCAAAAGCCAATTTTGGGTGACTTCAATTTGTTTTCAACTGTCGACCCAAATTTGAAAGTTGTTCGATTCAAGGTTGGTACATTCTTCTTATCTCAGTTTTGAAAATACAAGGATTTTGAAAATTTCTTGATTTAATTTATAATTCTATTAGCAAAAAATAAGGATATTTTGATATATGTAAAACTTTCATTGTATAACTTTCTGTATGTTATAGACATAACAGTTCTGAATATTTGATTTTTTTTAAGGAAATTTTTACTTGGTAAATTAGAAAATGTTGGATTTTTGGCAAATTAAAAAATCATTTTGTTTCCTAAAAATAATGTTAAAGTACAATTAAAGCTTCATAACATTCATCTAAATAGTCTATGGTAGTTTGGTTGTATTCGGAAACAGTTAATTTTTACTCAGTAGTATATTTCACTCATCTTACAACATTATGTTAAATTATGGCATGAGTTTGTTTATACTTCTTTTACTTTAATGTAATGGATTATATATTTATCTACTTAAAGTGTGTGATTTTGAGGAGATCTGATGCGTGTAGTGAAAGTTCTGTTCTAATTCTAAAGGCACATGAAGTTCTATTCTGGTGTTATATGCATATTTTATTCTTATGCTATATACACATTCTATTATGACACTATTCATTGAGAGTCATAAGAGTTTATTTTTGGATATTGCCAACATGAGAGTCATAATGTCCATAATTCTGAATTCTGTTCTAATGGGAGGTATAAGGGTATGAAGGAAATCTATTATTGTTTTTCTTTGATATACAAAGTACTTATTTATTTACTTTCTTCTATTATTATTTAAGTTTTTGATAAATACAAGAACTGCTATGTTCTGTACAGTGATTGTTATGAACTACTTTAAAACTCATATGAAGGCTTAATAAAGGCTTTATTTGGAAACTTAGATCAGCGAGTGTGATTTACTAAACTATTTTTGCTCATAGTTTATTTGCTTTCTAGGATCTGGGAAAGAAAAAGAGCTAGTTGAGTAGTTGAGTTAGAATCTAATCAATTTGAGTATATATATAGATATTTGTTTTTTTTATTTTTATACAATCATGATTAGTTATTTAAATTTCTCTACTCTATAGTTTTGTCTATAGCTATGTACTATAGTGTAATTGTTACATATACATTTTGGTGAGAAAAGAAAAGAAATTGAATGGTTGAGTTATTTTCTGTATATTAGATGTTATTAGTAGCTCTGCGGTCTATTATTTATTTTCTAAAGTTAATTAAAAGAAAAAAAAATTGAAAAGTTTCTTAAAACTCCGATTGTGGGTTGGCTTATCGCAAGTCAACATGATAGGACTTATTTCATCTATGGGTCTCATCAGGTTGGATTTTGATAGTCCCTTTTTGATATCACAGTAATAGTTTTTGGGAAACCGATTGCGAAATAGAGCAATAGGAATTGAATTATAAGTCAAGTGATATAGTTTTGTGTATGTTTAACCATTCATTTCTGCTTATTTTCATGTACATGTCTATTCAATCATGTCTTCTGTATGTGGTTATGAATATGTAAGACCCATATATGATAAATAGGTAGAGTGCAAATCCGGCAGGACTTGTATAGAGTACCACTCCTACAATTAATTTTGATTCTATTTCACAGTTTGCTAGTCTAGTAGCCAAGCTGATGGGTGAGGCAAGAAATAGGATTTCCTTTATCTAATCTGATGATGTAGACCAGCACTTATATATGTTTCAAAGGTTGAAATCTCATAGATTTACATTGTAGCTCTCTTTGTCACTCATCTCACTATGATATTCAATGGCTTCCCTGAACTTGCTTTAACCATTATTAAGCTACCTTTCTACTTCAAGCAAAGGGACTATCACTTCAATCCTTAATGGGCTTCTACATTGCCAACTTGGATCTTAAATATACCATTTTCATGCACTGAAGTTGCAATTCGGGTACTTCTCATTTAATTCACCATAGGATATGATTCAAGTGCAGAAAGGCCAGGAGTATTTAAATTAACTTAAACTCCATTGTTTTATTGGAGCTTTCAATTGTGGGTCTCAATATTTTGTTGGTGCAGTTTTTTTAAACATAATTTTCTATTGAACTAGTTTGATAATCTCATAATAGTAAGAAATATTAAGAAATGTGCATGACCGTTGCGCTTGTATTTGCTTCCGATTTTAACTGGAACAAATGAAACGCCTGGAACAAGAATCTTGAAGTCCTGAGGAATATTTTCGGAAGCAAATTGGCATTGGATTGGTGAAGCGGATTTGTTTGGATATGTTCTCATATTTAACTTTCTTTTCATTAATAGTCTAAACAAGAATTTACATGCTCTACATTAATCATATACTGCAAATAAGTCACAAGCTTTTAGTCTGAGGTGTCTTATTTATAAATTTATAGCACTGGGGAAGGGCCACTGAAGTGTAACTGAGGAGGTTTCGAGGCAGCAACAAAAGAACAAAATTGGAAAATCTACGCTGCAATCAAGATGTATGAACTCCTCCATTTACAGTTCTAAATGTGAAGTTTTGTTAACACAGCTATATTTCAATAGTGTTCTTGGATCAAAAACTCATTAAAATTTCATACAGAAGAAGAAGCCAGATCGTTAATAGCAGGAAGTGCTTAAATCTCAAAATTTAGAGGAAGGAAAGACATGGTGCTTTCGTTTTTACCATATTGCATCACATTTGACAATGTAAGTTATTCAGTGGACATGCCAAAGGTAAATTATAATGGAAAAAGTTGATAAATATCTGCATTTGAGTGTAAGTGTTTCAAATTACTGTGTAAATAGCTATTGATTGTAAATACTATAAACACGTTAATAGGAAATGAGAGGTCATGGAATTAATGATAGCTTAATGCTTCTAAATGGTGTGAATAGTTGCTTCAGATCAGGCGTGATTACTGCTCTAATGGGTGCTAGTGAGTAGAAAAGACAACTCCTTTGAATGTACTTGTTGGTAGAAAACACCAAAGGATATATAGAGGGAAACATCGCCATTTTTGTACATCTAAAGAAGTAAGAAATCCTTGCTTGTCAGGATATTGTGAACAAGTTGATATTCACTCTCCAAATGTGACAGATTGACAGTTCATGAATCTCTTATTTACTTTGCGCAGCTTCACCTTCCTCCTAAAATTGCTTGAATGGTAAGAAAAGAGAGTGGAATATAAAAAAAATAGGGTATATCATCTCCATTTCAATTATATAAACAATTTGTTTCCCTAACATTTTGGGTAGCAGGTGTTTATTGATGAGGAGATGGACCTTATTGAGATGAGATCATTACAACTTGCATTGGTTGGATTGCCTGGAGTAGCTAGGACTATTAACTAAGCAACATGAGAGATTAAACATTTTGGTCAACTAATCCTTGCTAGGGCTTCTCAAGATTTCTCGAGCAGCCCTCATGGGGCGATCATTGCATTCTAGCGATCTTCTCATGCGTATTTGCATCCTAAGTTAGATCTTCTTTGTGTGCCTCTCAGGGAAGTGTTCTATTACTTTTGGTTGTTTCTTTCTCGTTCGAGTGGTTTGGTTTGTTTTTGGTTATGGTTGCTCCTGTATCGATGTTGCTCCTATATCGGGGGTTCCCTCTAGTAGTTTAGCAACAAATAGTGTAACTCTCGCAGATCCTAGTTTTCTTAATTTTGGTAACATATCTCGATCATTCAAGGATGTTATATCTGGATCTGGATCTTGCACTCCTTTTCTAGATCTCAAGCCTACCACTCATTGTGGTATGACTTCTCTATGGATCTCGGATGAGGAGGTGTTGGGTTTGGCTGTTCCATTCCAATTTGATCTTGTTGGTAAGTTTATGATGCGTAGGCCTAAACTTGACCTTATCCGTCAGTTCTTCTTTAATCTTAAACTCTTTGGTGGTTTTTCAGTTACCTTCTTAGATCTGCGTCATGTTTTGATAAAGCTTGAAAATGATTTGGATTATAGTCATGTTTTTGCCCATAGATCCTATTATGTTTGCAATTGTTATATGAAACTGATTAAATGGACCCCTTTCTTTGATATTTCAGCTGAATCTCATATTGTTCCTATTTGGATCTCTTTTTTTCCTGAGCTTCACCCACATTTTTTCTCTCCCAAAATTTTGCATGGCTTGGGGAGCCTTTTTCATCGTCCGTTGCAAGTCAATAACTCTACGGCTATTGGCTCTAGACTCTCAGTTGTAAGAGTTTTGATAGAGATTGACATTACCAAACAATTCCCTAACTCCATCTGGTTAGGTTCTGAAATTTATGGTTGTGTCTAATAGGTTGTAATGAATGATTTTCCTACCTTTTTCGGTCACTGTAAAACCCTGGGCCATAACAAATTTGAGTGTTATCATTTGAATCCTAATATATGAAAGAGTCATATTGCTAAAACTAAGCAGGATCTTCCTGTAACTATTGTTTTCCCTAATGAAATTAATGATGCCACTAATAAAATTCCAACCCTTGTTATTAATCCCACCAACACCACCCCAAATCCATCTAAGAACTATATCCCATCAGCTGTGAACAACCCATAAACTGAAATCCCTATAACAAGTATTGTTAATGATGGTAATAACATGATTACTAATGATGGTACTTCTAATGATGCTTCAATTTCTTTAATTGTTTCTAATATGGTACCTTCTATTAATTTACCTATTTTAGCTTCTTCTGTTAATGCTTTTAAGGATCCTCTGGCTATTGGTACTGAAGATGGTCACTCTGAGGGGAATTCTGAGAGTGTCTGTCCTTCAGGCCAATCTAGTGCCAGTGGGAAGAGGGGGATTAACTCTTATTGTAAAAGACATTCTACTAATGATATCGATAAACTGGGTAAGGTTAATCTTACCAATCTTGCTAAAGATGATGGCATGTGGATTCCTGCTAAGAGTAAGAATGAAAACAAGAAAAAGGGTGACTATTCACTCATCTAGTGATGTGAGAATCACCAAATCCTTATCTTCCTACAAAAATGGTGTTAATGTTTAGTTATATAATTTTGAATGTTAGGGGCATTGGCAAACTTGATTCTTAATTTATATTGTATTCATAATATTAACTTTTTAGCTCTCTTAGAGCCTATGGTTGATTCGTCTAAAATTAAGACTTGCTAGAGACAATTTGGTTACGACTTTTCTTTTGCTAGCTTATCTAGTAAGATTTGGATTTTCTAGAAAGGCAATTTAATTCTTTCTATTGTGGTGATTTCGGTCAAGTAATTCATTGTAGCTTTTCTATTTTAATATTCTTATTTTTGGTTCGATTATTTCGGTCAAGTAATTCCCTTTATGGCATAATTTAACTAACCTTGCAAATTCTTTGAATGGGCTATCGTTTGTTGGTGCACTACAGGAAAATGACTTCTTACCGATAGATTTTTTGAAAGATAATTATCTGCTAGCAATAAGCGGCGGTCTGACCAGTGGATATTCCGTCAGAAAATCAACATCGAGTTTTTCAATGGAAAGATAGTCAAATATTTACTTGCAGAAAAACTACTAGCTAAACCACCAGAGCGTATAAAGCTGGCATTTAATTCTGATGAAAATTATGCCAGAAATTACTGACGGCTCTTCTGGCGAAAGTTCTACTGTCTTACTTAAACACGACAAAATGTATCTAGCGGAATTGCTACTGCAAATATGTCCGGTGGATAATCCACCAGAAAAAGCCCTATTTCCCTTTCCGTGGCATTACTCTTCTCATTTCATTTCTTTTTCTCCCTCACTCACCTCCGTCGCCTTCAGCGCCTCTGTCTTTATTACCAACGCTCACTCCGTTTATCGCCGACGTGTCGCTCTGTCCTCTGCAGATGTTCTCCATCGACGCCTCGTCAATTTGCTACTATAAGTCATTGTCTTTGTTCATGGATGTTCTTGAAAGAGAATTTATGAAGCTTAGAAGAAATGTGAAGAATAAATGAAGTTAGTTGAATATGCAAGTTTATGAATATGAGAAGAATTTAGCATTGGTAATTGTGATGTGGTGAATAATGGAGAAAAGTTTTTGGGTTCCTAATTGCTTGGGCTTGGGGTAACAAGTATTACATAAAGCACATTTTATTAGTTATATCATTTATCATGGGAGCAACAATATGTATAAAAAATTGAAGCTTATTCTTTGATAGATGAAATTAGGTATTAGATTTAGCTTATGAAATTGAGAGAGTCACCTTAGATGGTTTGCTTACATAAAACAGTGGCCTCCTAATGACTTAATTAGGAAAGTAGAAGTTATAGATTTTTCTTATGTTAAGGAAGGTGAGAGGTATTAGATTTAGCTTATATCAGTAAATTCACCGGAATATCTCTAATGCAAACTGCATTTTCACATAGGTACCCCCTTGAAGACCTATACACGCCTTTCTTGGCATGGTAGGATTGAAGGGCACGACCGTGGTGTCACCGACACCGATTGCATATGTCTTTCTTAATATGGTGGGTAGGCCAAGACTCTTTATATTTCCCTAAATAAGGGAAACGCCAGGAGGTTGCTAGATTATTCATTGACAGGAGACTTGTGTGAAATATCACCATTTGATTTACAAATAAATTTGAATTCATCTATTTTCCTTCAACAGATATTACTACAATATCTAATATCTTCATATTATATATAGGCTATGTTATGGAAGTTAGAAATCAAAGAAGTTGAATGTATTATCGATTGGCGTAAGGACGAAAGAAATTAACAGATGAGTTCATTAATAGGATGAATTTTTTCAATCAGACAGCTTGTCAACTGCCTAGCTTCATCTTAGATAGAAAGTTTTGATGCCCATATTCTAAACATAAAAATCAAGTGCACCTAAGACCAGACGATATAATGTTTGATATATACCGCAGCTGGTTCATGCTATAATATTGGTATTGGACTTCTCATGGTGTGTGCTTACCACATTTTGATTCTCGATGTAGCTCATCTACAAGTTCTAATGTAGCTGAGGAAGAAAAGATCTGACCTCTTTAGGACTTAGTTTATGATGCAATTGGAGCACAATTTGAATAATATATAGCAGAGTCACCAAATAAGGAGGCACAAAATTTTTATAATTTGTTGCATGCTACCCAACAACCAATATACAAGAGGTGCACCACTCACTCAAAGTTATCTGTTACTGTGAAGATGTTAAGCATCAAGACATAATATAATATCCCCATGAATATTTTAATCAATTCGTTGCGATGTTTAAGGAAACCAACCCGATAGATAATATAATTCCTACAAATTTATATTGGACTAAGAAGTTATTTTCCAAACTTGGTTTGACATATACAAAGATAGATTATTGTGTCAATGAATGCATGTTATACTATAAAGATAATTTATCAGAGATTGCATGCCGTCATTGCAATGCACTAAGATTTAAAGTAAAGTTTGGGATAAAAAGAAAGCTAAAGGAAGTACCAGTCAGTAGGATATTTTACTTGCCCATAATTCCTAGACTACAACGATTATATGCACCCATGAGATCTGCTGCATATATGAGATGGCATAATGAACACATCTCGCAAGAAGGTGTTATTACACATCAATTAGAAGCAGAGGCTTGGAAACACTTTGATCATACACATCCCACCTTCATCGGAGAATTAATAAATATAAGATTAAGTTTATGTACATATGGTTTTACTCCACTTAGCTAGTCTGCTTCACCTGACTCTTGCTAGCCCGTGAGACTCACCCTTTACAAACTTTTTCTAGAGTTGTGTATGACTACTCCTTACATATTTCTAACGCTTATCATTCTAGGGCCATATAATCCAAAAGTAAAGATCCATATATTCTTATAACCATTAATCGATCATTTAAATTTATTATGGGAAGAGTGAGTAAGTACATATGATATCTCCATCAAACAAAACTTCATAATGAGAGCAGCATTACTTTGGACAATTGGTGACTTTCCTGCATACGGTATGCTCTTAGGTAAGAACACTTCCGGTAAGTTAGCTTGTCCATATTGTATAAAATTTATAAAGTTATCTAGGACAATACCATCTAGGATGATACCAGTATCATCCCATACGATCAGAACAAATATCTAAAAATAAAATATTTCCTAAATTGTGAGTGGCGGCTGATTTCTGAGTTTAAACATATCGTCTAAGATGATGTGAGGATCGTCCAGGATGATCTGCTTAATTAGAATTACTTAGCCCAAATACCCTAATTAGAGTTTCTATTTTGAACTAATCGTCTAGGACGATTTGAGATCGTCTTGTACGATATGCTCAAAAAATAGAAGATTCTCAAACTCATCAAATTTCTCCCCACAGTGTGTGTGTAAGGTTACTTAGCATCAGGATTCATCTTATTACATTTGACTTAAGAAAAGGTAAAAATTATTGAGATATAAACTTATAGACTGACTTAGTCCTAGTCTACCCTATCTTGAGCTGGCTTTGATTGTAATTGACTTTATGAACCTGAAAAGTTAGTAGGTATGGGCAACTAAAATAGATATGCAGTAATAGAAGTAAAGAAGCAGAAATGTTTGATATCATCAAAACTATAATGCTTAAACCTATATTTATAACAATCTCCACCTTTTTGATGATTAAAAATATTTGTTAGGCAATTAGAACTCAAGCAGATAAAAAAATAAACACAAAGTAAGGAAAAAGAATATAAACAAAGCAAAACAAATTTTTACTAAAAGTAGGCAAACAATACAACAAAAACAATACTACTCCCCCTTTTGACATCATAAAAAGGAGGAAACAGAAAAAATAACAACTAAACAAAACACAGAACAAAAAACTAGTACAAACTCTGAAATAAGCACACACAAAACTAGAACGATAAACTCTGATCATTTGGAGGAGTTGGTGGAGGAAAGAGTCAGTGAAGCGAAGCAAACTGCTCTCCAAACTAGGCCATGTCCTGGTCGTGCTGCTATTACTGCTGGGCTACATAGGTGTCAAAATGAGCAACATCCTCTGAGTGATGTTGCTTCTAAGCAGCTACGTAGGAGTCAAACCTAGCCTCCCACTGGTTGAACCTTTATACCAGCTGATCAATATTAGGTTATTGGCTGAAAGGGGCAGGTACAGGAATAGGACCTTCCTCTTCTTCCCCAGGCTCCTCGTGCTCCTGGGGATGATGAGTACTATGAAGGGTGTTGAAGGAGCTATTGGAGTAGAAGATCGGATGGTGATCAGGTGGAGCAGGGAATTAAAGATTGTATTTAGATTCAAGAGTATATGCAATAAGGTGTCCAAGGGCGAGGTTTGGCTTTTGCTTGTGGCTTGGATCCCTAATGGATGCTAGGTGCTCGATGTAGGGGATAATCAGATCAGCGATATTGAATTGACGGTTTGTCATGATGTAGTAGGTGGTGAGTGAAAGGATGGGAGTGATGTGGATCCTATCTCCAGCTTTTTGAATTACAGAGTTACGACGGATGTGCTGGATTGTGCATGCATCATTTACTAAGGAACTGACAGCTGAGTCATGAAAAGGAGCATTGGTTTTCCTAAGAATGAGGTTGACAGAGGTCCAGTTGAAATTAGGATCAGAGGCTAAGAGGTGAAGCTTATCCCCAGTAGTGGATAGTAGAAGAAATTCATAAAAATCTTAGTACATTATTTTGACAGGACGTTGATTAACGTAGGACTGGAGGGTGGTGAAATCAGCATTGAAATGAAGGCTTACGAAAAACTCAAAGAGGAGTTTAGAATTAAACAAAAAAGCCAGAGTAAGAATGAAAGTCAGTCTGGTGTTGGCGAAGTGATGTAGTACCTGAAAGTTTAGGGTGGCTTGATTGATGATTCGTGAGGGATTAATGCCTGTAGATTTGAATAGAGCATAGGCTGCTTCATTAGCAGCTTCAGTAAAGCGAGGATCAATGGTGCTCCTAGAAGAGCTTCCAACAAGTGCATATGAGCGCTTCCCACTGCCAGCCATAGCAAGAGAAGAGGTGAAGGTGTAGTGAGTAGAGGAAGTGAAGGTGTGGTGAAGAATTGGATTGAAATGGCTGGTCTAAATAGATCTGAGAACATCATCCAGGATGATAGGTGTAATTATTATTGTCCAGAATGATTGGTCAAAAAGGTGGTCTGATCGTCCAGGATGATCATATATCATCCAGGATGATTAGACACAGGCGACCGGTTCGAGGAGTCTTTCTGGACAATCTTTGATAAAAAGTATCATCCAGGATGATGAGGTGGATCATCCAGGATGATTATCAATAAAGAAAATGAAAGTATAGAGAAGAAAGTGGTTGAAGTATTATTTCAATTCTTGATCTTTTTCTATTTGGTATATACATGTATTTATAGTTTTCTGTTACATGAATGTGTGGCTGTGGTTAATCTTGACAGCTGGCGAAATACTAGGCTGTCAAGATTACAAGTGTTGCACATCGGGTCATTCGCTGTCTTGTGATCTGTCATTTTTGGATGGCTACGATTCTTCTTGATGAGTACGTAAGAAGCTATCAAAATGTCGGCTGATATCTGTATCCTTTTCATGCCCCCTCAAGCTTAGGGTTTTTGGAAACGCTAAGCTTGGTCCGAAGAAGATGAAATCTTGATGTAGAAAGTGATTTAGTAAGTATGTCAGCTATCTGTTCTTGAGTACTGATTTGTTGAATTTGCCCAATCTTGATGTAGAAAGCGATTTGGCAAGTATGTCAGCTATCTGTTGTTGAGTACTGTTGAATGACATTCGTATGTATTTGATGTCTGATGAAATGATGATCAATCTCGATGTGTTTGGTCCTAGCATGAAAAATTGGATTGCGAGCTAGCGAAATAGTGGAGCTGTTGTCGCAGTAAAGTGTCATCGGTTGAGATAATGAAATGTCGAAATCTTAGAGAAGTTGTCTGAGCCAGATGATGTTCGTGATGGCAGTAGCTAAAGCCCTATATTCTCCTTCAGTTGATGATCTTGTGACGGTATGTTGCTTCTTAACACTCCATGTGATAAGTGTATTGCCTAAGAAAGAGCAATATCCATTAGTTGATTTTCTTGTTTCTGTGTCACTTGCCCAATCTGCGTTAGAGTATGATCGCAAGTGTAGAGGACCCAGAAAAATGGGTATTCCATAGTCTATTGTTCCTTTGATGTATCGAAGTAATCTTTTGAGGAGGTATGCATGGTAGGGTTGTGGGTCATGCATGTGTTGACATAAGAAGTTCACATGATATGCTATGTCCGGTCGGGTTATGGTGAGATATTGTAATGACCCAATGAGTTGGCGATACGTGTAGTGATCATTGAGGATGGGATCATGTTCTATTTTGGTTGGTGGTTTTGTACATGATGGGTTGGAAATGGGTTTACATAGTGTGAGCCCGGCTATGTGAAGTATAGACATAGCATATTGGGTCTGTGATAAAAAAAATGATTTTTCATGTTTTGTGATGTGTATGCCAAGAAAGTTGTCAACTGTGCCAAGATGTTTCATTGAGAACTTGTTGTGCAGTTGGGAAATGATATTTGAAATGACGGAGTTGTTGTTGCCAGTTATGAGTATATCATCTACATAGAGAAGTAGATAAACCCGAGAGTTATTTTGCAAAAATGTTAGTAGTGAAGGATCAGCTTTGCTCAGTTTGAATCCAATTTACTGTAAGAATGTTGAGAATGTGGTGAACCATTGTCTGGATGCTTATTTAAGGCCATAGATAGCCTTATTCAGTGAGCATACATAGTCGGGGTGTTGTTTGTCTTCATAACCTTGTGGTTGTTTCATGTAAATGGTGTCTGTCAATTTACCATGTAGAAATGCATTTGTTACATCCAGTTGTTGAATTTCCCATTTTTTGTTTAGAGCAATTGTGATAAGTACTCGAATTGTGGGGAATTTTGCTACAGGACTGAATGTTTCTAGGTAATTGATACCGTACTGTTGTCTGTTGCCTTGAGCTACTAATCGAGCCTTATAACGAGCAACTGATCCATCTGGGTGAAGTTTTGTTTTGTATGTCCACTTGCAACCAATGATTGAAGCTTTGTGTGGTGTTGGAACCAGTGTCTAGGTTTCTTGTTTTTGTAATTCAAGAAATTCCGTATCCATGGCTTTTCTCCAATGGTCATGTTTGGAAGCCTCCTGATATGTATGAGGTACAAAATTTTGGTTCTCGACCAATTGAGAACTCTGATGTAATAAATTGAAGATGGTTTTGGGTTTTAATGACCTAGTTTTGAACATGGTTAGCATCGGGTGTGTTTGTTGTGGTGGGTCAGGGATTGAGGTTTGGGTATTGTGGTGAGTGGAGACAGTAGGGTGACTGGTTTGAGATAGTTCTTGATTTGTGTCAGGAGGAGGAGTATGTTGGGTTGTATCTGGGTGTTGATTGGGAACATCTAGTTGAAGTTGGGTGGTGGGTGTGAGAAGAAAAGGATTGTCAGGTGTTTTGTTGTGTTGTGTTAAAGTGGGTTGTTGGTTGGTGAATGGGAATATCGTTTCATCAAATACAACATGTCTCGAGATAGTGATTTGGTTTGTTTTTGGGTTGAGACATTTGTATCCTTTATGACTGGGGGAATATGCAAGAAAATGGATAAATTTGCTCTTGGGGCAAGTTTATGTCTATAATGTGGAGGTAGCCATGGAAAATAAGCACATCCAAATACTTTTATGTGTGAGTATTCAGGTACCTTGTTGTAGAGAATCTGTAATGGAGATTTGCTGCTGTTGGTTTGGAGCCGGTTGATGAGATAAGAAGTAGTGAGTACTGCTTCTGGCCAGTACTGATAAGGTACGCCTGCTGTCTTTAGCAATGTTCTTGTTGTTTCGATTATATGCCTGTGTTTCCTTTCAGCAATACCATTTTGCTCCGACGTGTACGAGCATGAAATCTAATGTATTATTCCATGATTTCTCAGATGATGTTGCATTATGTTGTTTGTGTATTCAGTTCCTCCATCTGACCTGAACTGTTTGATTTTATAGGGAAGCTGCCTTTCAATCATTTTTTGAAAAGTAATGAAAACAGATGTAACTTCAGATTTGCAAGACATAGGAAATATCCATATGAATCTAGAATAGTCATCTATGAAGATTACATAGTAACGTAATCCTCTAGTGGAGGTGACAGGAGCTGGACCCCATACATCCGAATGTATTATTTCAAGAGGTGTCTTAGATCTAGATGTAGAAGTGGGAAATAGAAGTTTATGACTCTTGGTTTCTTCACAAGCATAGCAGGGAATAGTAAGAGTGGGTATGTTGATGTGTGTAATGGTGTTGGAGATACTGGCCATGGTTCTTGAATGAGGGTGACCAAGTCTATTATGCCATAGCATAGCATCTTGCTGTTTATTTTGGGATGTCAAAGCTTTTTTCTGGTGGTTCTTGGTGGTGGCAGGAATAGGATAGAGTCCTTTATAACTGGGTCCCTGGAGCAAGATGTTGTTTGTCTTGATGTCCTTCATAGTGAAACCGTGAGCATAAAAAATGATGGAAATGTTATTGTCTTTTGTAAGGTGATATATGGAAAGTAAATTGTGAGAAAGATTGGGTATGTGGAGTATTTGAGATAGGTAGAGCTTACTATTTGGTGTTTGTAACAGTCCTGCTCCAGTATGTGCTATTGGCATTGTGCTTCCATCTCTGATGACTATGTTATCTGATCCTGTGTATTGTCATGGTTCACTGAGTGTCAGGTTGTTGATATCGTTGGTTAAATGTGAAGTGGCTCCTGAATCCAGATACCAATCTGGATTAACGGTATCCTTTGTAGCTGTGAAGGCTACGTTTGGTTGTTGCTGATTGGTTGTGTAGTTGATGTTGAAGCGATGCCAACAGTTTGCTGCATTATGGCCTTTCTTGTTACAGATCTGGCAGATTGTAACGGGTTGATTGGAAAGATTGGTGTTGTTGTTTCTTGAACTGGATTGATTAGATCTGCCTCTTCCTCTTCTTCCTCTACCTCTAGTAGAGTATAAGGCTATATTCTGATCTGTGATATTTTGTTGTCTTACCGCTTCAGCATTAATATTGATTTCTTCACTTATTAGAAATGCATATAAATCGTCAAGGCTGATAGGATGAACCATCGTTCGGATTGTTCTTTGAATGATTGATATGCTTGCGGTAGACCATTAAGAGTATAGAGTATGATGTCTTCTTTGTCTATAGTTGCTCCTGCTGCAGCAATTTTGTCCACCAATGTTTTTACTTCATTTAAGTATTCTGACATTGTGTGATGTTTCATCGAAATGTTGTGCAATTCATTTTTAAGTTGAATTACACGAGATCTGTTGGAAGCTTGTAATCTTCTTTCTATGGTGCTCCAGATAGCAGCTGAAGAATCAAGGTGTAGAACGTATGGTAGGATAACTGGACTGATGGTAGAACATATGGCAGCTGCAAGATTCTAATCAATCAGAATCCATTCAGTATATTTGGGATTGATGATAGTATCACCATTAGTGGTGGTTTGGATGTGGGAGGGTGGGGTTAAGTTTGGATCTACGTATTCTGTAAATCCATTAGCTCTGAGGAGTTTGAAAATTTGAGCACGCCAGATGGGATAATTCTCGTTGGATAATTGTGTGGGAACCATTGTTTTGATGTTTGCTATAACAAACTTCAAAGATGCAGGTATCGTATGGTTTCTGCTTGAGGAATTCGCCATTGGATCTCCAATCTGAGAGAATTCCGATTGAGCCATGGAGGATCGGCGGGCTTTATCTTCCTTTGGGATCGTCTCAGTCGCTGCTGAGAAAGAAATTCTCTGATACCATAAAGAAAATGAAAGTATAGAGAAGAAAGTGGTTGAAGTATTATTTCATTTCTTGATCTTTTTCTATTCGGTATATACATGTATTTATAGTTTTCTGTTACATGAATGTGTGGCTGTGGTTAATCTTGACAGCTGGCGAAATACTAGGCTGTCAAGATTACAAGTGTTGCACATCGGGTCGTTCGCTGTCTTGTGATCTGTCATTGTTGGATGGCTGCGATTCTTCTAGATGAGTACGTAAGAATCTATCAAAATGTCGGCTGATATCTGTATCCTTTTCAATCAATAATTGAGTTAGATCAACTGTTGGACGTTTGATGAAGGGTGATTTAATCAGATCATCCAGGATGATTTGGATCATCCAGGATGATGTGAAAAAAAAATTGAGAATTTGAATGATGGAGTGGAATGATCAGAGGATTACAGAAGATAAAAAATTCGAATCAAAACACAAAACATAAACATACAAAAAATAAGAATTTTTTTTTTTGGAATCGATCAGCTTCAGGCATATGCCATGAACATCCAATGTCCAGGTTGTTGTGATTTGGGTGAATCGGTTTGTTCATGTGAATTCTAATCCAAGTCTATGTTATTTAGATTTTTGATGATTACAAAAGCTTATTGTTTGTCTAATTCATCTTCTAACATATATTTGAGTTTTTTGTGTTATGTGTACTAAAGTATTTTTCAGGAAATTCACACTCTAGATTGATGAAGACTTCAAGTTCATTTGTTCACTGTAAATGAAGTCTGTAATTTTTCTTTTTCTTGAGTCTGAGAGAGTGTGATTGTAAGTTGGATAACTGTGCACACACACACAATGGGAGAGTAAAAAGTTTAATTTTTAAACTGATCGTACAGTACGATTTAAAATCGTACGGGAGGATCTGTAGAATGTGTCCTCCATAAAGAACCTGCATGCCTAGAAAATTTTTCTAAGTCAAGTTCGTACAGTACGAATACTATTTCGTACATGGGTTTTTGCTGTACGAACTGCCTAAAATTGGGTTTGTTCAAGACTTTGTATGGGATGAAATGTTCGTACGAAGCTCTCTGTTCAATTCGTCCAAGCGTTTGTACGGGACGAAATGTTCGTACGAAGCTTACTGATCGATTCATCCAAGCGTTCGTACGAGACGAAATATTCATACGAAGCTTACTGATCGATTCGTCCAAGCGTTCGTACGGGATGAAATGTTCATACGAAGCTCTCTATTTGGTTCGTCCAAGCGTTCGTACGGGATGAAATGTTCGTACGAAGCTTACTGATCGATTCGTCCAAGCTTGCATATGAGACGAAATGAACGATATTTTGAACTATTCGTACGGTACGATCTGATATCATCCGGGACGATCGACACGGACTTAACTTGAAAATTCAGTTTTTGGACGGTTTTTTCTGTCCTAAGTATAAAAATGACTCAAAACTGTTTGAAGAAAGATCATTCTATGAAAATTCTTTTGGGAAGTGAGAGGAGAGTGATTGGGAGAGTGTTTGGGAGTGAGTTTTGAGAGATCTTTCAAGAGAAAATTGTGAGGAGATTCATAAGGTTATCGAATTGAGAGGATTTCTTTTACTTGTTCTTCGAGCATCTTCCTAGTTCCTTGGAGGCTTTTGCAAGAGCATTGTTCGAAAGGATTCCGGTTCTCTGCCGCACTTGGAGAGTGAAAAGGATGACGGTTCTCTGCCGCACTTGGAGAGTGAAAAGGACGATGGTTCTCTTCCGTACTTGGAGGGTGAAAAGGACAACGGTACTCTGCTGCACCGGGGTTGGTGGAAGAGGTTTTGTAAAGGCTTCTCCGCCTTGCTGTGGGGGCAAAAGGAGAGTCACTTGGTTTTAGTGCAATACCTAGAGAAGGAGTCTCTAGGGAGTGGATGTAGGTCGTGTTTGACCGAACCACTATAAATTCTGGTGTTTTTTGTTCACTATTTATTTTTCTGCATTTCTATTTTCTACAGTTTATTCTCGTTGTGGTTGAATTTCTGTTTTAAAAGAAAGAGCAAAAATTATCTATGTTCGTACTGTACGAAGTTATATCGTACTGTACGATTAGCTTTTAAATTTTCCAAAATTATCAAGAGTAATTTTAAAAAGAACCAATTCACCCCCCCTCTTGGTTAGCCTAGGGACATTGAGCAATAGGTCTAACAACCTGTTTGCACTTTCAAGTGGTATCAAAGCTAATTTCAAAATAACTGTTTTAAATACTGTTTGAAATTTCGATCATGGCTAATTTTGGAAATAGAAATACTATGGAAGGATACTCGATCACTAGACCACCGTTATTTGATAATATTCCTTTTGATTTTTGGAAAACTCGCATGTCTACTTTTCTGCAATCACTTGACTATCGTATGTGGATGTTAGTTCAGGATGGTTATACTGAACCAACTAGGATTGTAGAAGGAATAAGAGTTCAAACACCTTTTGCAAACTCGATTGTAGAAGAACGTGAACTAGCTCAACTGAATGCTAAGTGTTTGAATAGTTTTTTTGTGCTTTAAAATCAGAAGATTACATGCGTGTGTCTACCTGTAAATCAGGAAAGGAAATTTGGGATAGACTTTGCATCACATATGAAGGTACGAATGAAGTGAAACAAACTAGATTGAACATTCTCTTGCACGACTATAAACTTTTTCGCATGAAACAGAATGAATCAATCTCTGACATGTACACTCGCTTTAGACACATAGCCACTTCATTGCATGCTTTAGGTAGGGAGTTAAGAAATGCTGAGAAAGTTAACAAGATATTACATTGTTTACCTCCTGCATATGATGCAAAGATAACTGCAATAACAAAATCTAAAGATTTGAATGTTTATTCTGTTGACAATCTTCTTGGATCACTAATTGCTTATGAGCAATCGGTGACTCAAAGACAGATTGATGCAGGTGAGAAGCGAAAGGAGAAGAACATTGCTTTAAAGGTGGATGACTCTGAAAGTGATCAATCGCTACATGAGGACGAAGAGGATATTGCCCTGATGACGAGGCAATTTAGAAGTTTCCTAAAAAGGAAGCAGAGAAGACGCCAGAATTGGAACAAGGGTAAGTTTCAGAAGAATGTCAAGGCTTCGAATGAAGTCATTTGCTATGAGTGCAGAAAGCCAAGTCACATCAAGACAGAATGCCCCAATCTCAAAGGAAATCCTAACAAGGAGAAGACCGAGGAGAAACCAAAGGATAGAAGGGGTAAAAAGAGAGTACAATGAGCTTTCTGGGCGGACTCAGCTTCAGATTCATCAGAAGCAGCACCAGAAGAGGAAGTTACCAATTTGTGCTTAATGGCTGATAATCTCGACCATTCAGATGAGGATGAGGTATGTGATTTAAGCTAAGAAGAATTATTTGAAGTTTCTGAACGCATATATTCTGCATATAGGAAACTTAAGAAACTACATGCTAAGTTAAATTTGGATTACATAGAGCTGCAAAAAGATTATGAGATCCTCAGAAAAGATCATGCATTAATTGATAGAAACCACATGACTTTGTTGGATGAGTATGATGATTTAAACAAACAGTACAATCTTTTAAAATCATCACATGCTGAACTTGAAAAAGATTTTAAGACTTTTATGGATGAATCAGATTCTAAAGAGCATGAGTTGAAAATTGATAATTCGATTTTAGAAAGTGCCAATGCATATCTTAAAGTTCAGATTAAAGTTTCGTGAATCTTACTACAAGAACATTGACTTAAGATCTAAAAAGAAAAATTTTAGGAAGAATAAATTAGTGAATCCCTTTCCAGGGATAAAGTATTTTTCTTGTGGTAGTTTAGGACACATTTCCCATACCTGTACTTTGAAGTATAGAACATATTTAGTATGGAGACCTAAGGTGCAGAAACCATAGCATATCACACATGCATCTGGTTTAAAGTTGTCAAGAGGTGAACCCAAACTTGTTTGGGTTCCCAAGGCTAATGTTTGATCATTTTGTAGAATCGCTCTCACAGAAGACCTCGTGAGAGTATTTGGTACCTGGACAGCGGATGTTTAAAGCATATGACTGGAGATACAAATCAATTTATATCGCTAGAAGCCAGGAATGGAGGCAAAGTGACGCTTGGAGATAATACCACCAAGAGAGTGGTAGGTACAGGTATAATTAGAAATTTAGAAAATTTTGTTATTTAGAATGTACTGTTAGTTGAAGGCTTGAAACACAATCTGTTGAGTATTAGTCAATTATATGATAAGGGCTATCATATTAAGTTTTTACCTACAAGTTGTGTTATTAGTCTAAATGGAACTGTTATTTTGAATGGTGATAGGATAAACAATGTTTACATGCTAGATTTTAATTCTGTTAAAGCATTTACTGCCTTGTGTCTGAAAGCTGTATCTGATGAATCATGGTTGTGGCATAGAAGGCTTTGTCATGCTAGCATGAAAAATCTTAGGAAAATCACTCAAAATCAACTGGTTAGAGGAGTACCCAAATTGGATTTTATTAAAGATCACTTGTGTGATGCATGTCAACTAGGAAAACAAGTGAGATCCTCATTCAATTCTATCAAGAAAATTAGGACTAGCAAGCCCTTAGAAATTCTTCACATGGATTTATTTGGACCTGTTAGTACCTTAAGTTTAGGAGGAAAAAGATTTGGGTATGTTATTGTGGATGACTATACTAGATTCACCTGGATTAGATTTTTGAATTATAAGAGTGAATCATTTGATGAGTTCAGAGATTTTGCCACTTGGATTCATAGAAAACTTGGTTTTAAAATAGTTAGTATCCAAAGTGATCATGGGGGAGAATTTAAAAATGAAATGTTTAATGATTTTTACAAATCTCTTGGAATTGAACACAACTTTTCAGCATCGAGAACACCTCAACAGAATGGAGTTGTAGAAAGAAAGAACAGGACATTAGTGGAAACTGCTAGGGCCATGTTGGCAGAATATTCACTTCCTAAATATTTTTGGGCTGAAGCAATTAGTACAGCATGTTATGTATTGAATAGGGTGTACATAAGGTCTAAATTGAATAAGACACCCTATGAACTTCTTAAAGGTAGAAGTCCCAACCTCTCACATCTACATATTTTTGGATGTAATGTGTTCATTCATAATAATGATAAAACTCTTCTAGGAAAATTTGATCCGAAATCAGATGAAGGAATCTTTCTAGGATACTCAAGTGTTGGAAAATCCTATAGAGTTTTTAATAAGAGGACATTGGTAGTTGAAGAGACCACACATGTTGTTTTTGATGAATCCTATAATAGTAAAGGGTCTAAGATGGATGAAGATGAGGTTGAAGTGATAAACTAAAAACTTGAAAATCAAAAAGTTAAAGATAGGGTTGAAAAAGAAGAGGAAAACCAATTGCCTATAGAATGGAAATTTATAAGGAGTCATCCAAAAGAATTGATTTTAGGTGAACCAAGTGAAGGAGTTAGGACTAGGCATGGTTTGAGGAAAGAAGTGAATCATTCAGCATTTATTTCAATGATAGAACCCACAAACATAGAACAAGCACTTTTGGATGAATTTTGGATATTGTCCATGCAAGAGGAGTTGAATCAATTCAAGAGGAATGATGTTTGGGAATTAATTGAAAGGCCAAAAGATCAAAGTGTAGTTGGGACTAAGTGGGTATTCAAAAATAAGATGAATGATTCAGGAGTAATTGTTAGAAATAAGGCTAGATTAGTAGCTAAGGGGTATAACCAAATTGAAGGAATTGATTTTGAGGAGACATTTGCCCCTGTAGCAAGACTTGAAGCAATAAGAGTTTTGTTAGCCTTTGCCTGTTTTAAAGATTTGAAATTATACCAAATGGATGTTAAAAGTGCCTTTCTAAATGGGGTGATAGAAGAGGATGTGTATGTTGAACAACCTCCCTCCAGGCTTTGAAAATTCTAAATACCCTAATCATATTTTCAAATTAAAAAAGGCATTATATGGACTAAAACAGGCACCTAGAGCATGGAATGAGAGGTTAAGCACTTTCTTGTTAAATCGATCATTTGTTAAAGGAAGTGTGGATACCACTCTGTTTATGAAAAGACTTGAGAATGAAATACTCATTGTACAAATATTTGTGGATGATATCATCTTTGGATCAACTGATAAAGCTCTATGTAATGAATTTTCAAAAATAATGAGTAGTGAATTTGAGATGAGTTTGATGGGTGATTTGACTTATTTTCTTGGCTTTAGCATAAAGCAAAATGAGGAAGGGACTTTTCTTTGTCAATCTAAATATGTTAAATAAAACCTCAAAAAGTATGAAATGGATAATGCTAAACCAGTCACTACACCCATGAGTTCCTCAGTCCTATTAGATAAGGATCCAAAGGAAAAATCTGTTGATCAAAAGAAGTTTAGAGGAATAATTGGATCTTTGCTTTATTTGACTGCTAGCAGACCTGACATTATTGTTTGCTTATGTGCTAGATTTCAAGATGATCCAAAAGAATCACATTTGATAGCAGTAAAAAGGATCTTAAGATATCTTTTGGGAACTCAAAATTTAGGAATTTGGTATCCTAAGAACAGTTCTTCTTTTGATATAATTGGATACTCAGATTCAGATTTTGCAGGCTGTAGGGTGGATAGAAAAAGTACTTCTGGAACATGTCAGTTCATTGGAAAATCATTAGTATCTTGGTCCAGTAGAAAACAAAATTCAGTAGCACTTTCTGCAGCTGAAGCAGAGTACATTGCCTTAGGGAGTTGTGTAGCACAGGTGCTTTGGTTGAAACAACAATTGAGTGACTTAGGATTAGTAGTTGGCACTATTCCAATATTTTGTGACAACACTAGTGCCATTTTTATTTCAAAGAATCCTATTCAACATTCTAGAACCAAGCATATTGACATAAGGCATCATTTCATAAGAGATCATGTAGCGAAAAGTGAGATTGAACTACATCATGTGGCTACTAAAGATCAGCTTGTAGATATTTTCACAAAACCCTTAGCCTTTGACACATTTAGCATGTTGAGGACAAGGCTAGGTGTGATAGATCTAAATGCTTGATTGAAATTTTTTGCAAATGTATTTCTATTTGTTTGTGTTTGTTAAGTTGTTCGTTGATTTGTTTTCATTATTAAGTTTTTGTTTCTTGTTTGAATTCTGAATTATATTTTTGTTTGTTCCTTATTTGAATGTTGAAAGGCATGCAAGTTTTTGAAGAGTTGGGGGTTTTTTAGTTCTATTCGTACTGTACGATAACATCATCGTACCCACATTTCGTTTGTATGAACGAAGAAGAAACACGGTTAGGAGCAGTTATTATTGGAAATCGTACGTATGAATATGTCATTCGTCTGTACGATCCATGTGTCGTTTCACGTGAGGGACGAACCTAACCGTTGCCTGAATGACCTTTAATTTTTTGATCATCCCGGACGAACACCTCATCGTCTGTACGATCAGGAAGTCAAAAAGCCTGTACGAAAGGACGCCTCGGGACGAGCAATTTATGAAAAATCGTTTCATTTTGACTGCTTTCGTTCGTCTCGAACGAACTTTCAGTCGTCCCGGACGAATCAAGGTTCATCATGTACGAACTGGATTCATACAGTACGATAGCAGATTTTTTCTATATAAAGGCGGGTCATTTTCTTTCATTTCACTTTCTATCTAGAACCTTTAGAGCCTTGAGAGAAGATGTCTGGCAGAGGAAAAAGGGCACGGGTTGCTAGGGCTCCAGCATCTAGAAGGAACTGGGATGATAACTTTCTTAGTGAGGAGAATGAGGAAGCATACCTTAGGTATGCTGCATCTAAGGTTACTCCTTCCCGCATACTACTGCAAGAAAATATTCATTTTGTAGTTATACCCCTCTTTGACTCGACCCACTTTTTTTTTCTATTGACCTTGATCTACGCCTTCAATAAGGACTTGTTTCATGTCTTCTTGAACAACATGACCTTTAACGAGGATCACACAGCTATTTCTTTTTATGTCCTTAAACAAAAGGTTGTGATAACTAAGGAGGACTTAGGGGAATATGTTCATCTTAGAACTCAAGGGGTTAGAGCTCATACCTTCTCCACTAGACCTGAAACCGGTTGGTCCGAAATTAATCGAGTTCTTAGAGGTGTATGCTCACCCACACATGTCTCCCGAGTAGATACACTGAATCAAAATGCAAGGATAATACAATATGTGCTTAGGACATCAATTATCCCTAAAGCAGGAGATAGGGTCAATATGACTCCACTTCTTTCCTCAACCACTTTTCTGATTATGACGGGTCAACCCATTGATGAAGCATAATTGATTTTAGACTACATCTATTATCTTTCAAATATTGGTTTGGCTAGTGTAAAGAGGAAGAAAAATATTGCTTTAGGATATGTTGTGTGTTACATTCTAGAGAGGAAGTACAACCTAGTTCATCCTTCCGGTCTTTCTGAACTCCCACTGTACTTTACGGATGCTTCCTTTAGAGCGTTATTTGGAAAAGAGGGTACAACAGACAGCTCAGATGATGAGCCTCCTTCAGCTTCTGCTCCTTCAGGTGCACCCTCAACTGCACCTGGACCTCCACAGGATTTCTATCAAAACATGGTCCAACATTTTGATAGAATGGACCAAAGGTTTGATGACATGGAGGCTCATTTGAAGAGGCAGGATGATCAGTTTGATGCTGTAAACACAAATATTGCTACTCTGAACAGCTACTTTGCGTTGTTTGGTGCTCCACCACCTCCTCCAGATCAGGGCCCTTCTCAGTTCTAGCTTGTTTTGCTATGGTTTAGTTTGGATGTGATTGTGTTACTCTTTGTATGTTTTAGACTGCTTTTATATTGTGGTGAGTGTTTGTTTTGGATATGATAGCAAGTTTTTCTTTAAAGGTGTGCTTCAGTGTATAACTTGCTATGTTATATGTTATAAATTGTCTAGTAATGAAATGTTCCAGTATTTCTGTGCTTATTCTTTTTTGTGTTAGTGATTGGCCTTGTTGTTTTTTTTTCTTTTCTTCTTTCTCCTCTTCAATTCACTTGACTATAGTTGATTATTGATGTAGAATGTTATTTGACTTCAAATTACAATTGAAAATACTATGGATAACTTTAAATTTTCAAAATTTTTCGATTTCATTATGTATTTGGTATGGATTAGAAGATCCTTCTTAAATCTTATTTAGACATGTATTATTCAGTCTAAATTAGTGTATTTTTGATGTTTTAACATTATTCTTACTGTCTAAATCCTTGTGTTTGATTATTGTATTTGTGACTAAGAGATAATGTTCTTGGAAAGCTTACATTTAAAGCAAAGCTTAAAAAGATGCACAAAATGTGCCACACAAGAAAAGATGCGCAATGGCGCCAAATGTGAAAAGACACACAAAGTGTGTCATACAATAAAAGATGCGCAGTGTCGCCAAATTTTAATAAGGCACAAAATTAGCCTACATTTTGAAAAGATGCGCAGAGTTGCCAAATTTTCTTTCCTTTAACATTTTTTTTCTCTATTTTCACTAATCAATAATTGTCACTATAGACTTAGAATTTTGGTAATGTTATCTTATCTTCTCTACAAATTGAGACTGCTAATACGTCTAATACATTACTATTTTAGATCAACTTTTCTTCTCCTTAACATACTATGCAATCTAACATTTTTTTTGAGAATTTAGAATGTGCATCTCAATTGAATATTGTAGTTAAACTTCATTTAACATTATTCATCTTTTCAACTACCTTTAAGTGACCTTGTTGCTGTTGGCAAAAGGGGGAGAGTTTTTATTGTTTGACTTATGTATATTATGTGGTGTTTTGTATGTGTTATTTTATATGTTACATACATGTTATGTACTATTTGTTTTTTTATTTGTGCTGTTTTTTTTTCATGTGATTGTGTTATCATTTCTACACTCTTTCCTTTCCTTCCCTTGTTTATTCCATGTAAAATTCTCTATCCTCATATATCTTGATTCTCTATCCTCATATGTCTTGATTAGTCTTTAAGGGGGAGCTTAGGGATAGGTTGAGTCATTTTAGGGATCTTTTATTTAGGGGGAGTGTAGTTCTTTTATTTAGGGGAGTATATTTAGTGTATGTTAGAAGATTTATTGTTTTATGTATTTTATTTCAAACAATAGTTAATTTGCCATCATCAAAAAGGGGGAGTTTGTTATGATTTGGGTGAATCGGTTTGTTCATGTGAATTCTAATCCAAGTCTATATTATTTAGATTTTTGATGATTACAAAAGCTTATTGTTTGTCTAATTCATCTTCTAACATATATTTGAGTTTTTTGTGTTATGTGTACTAAAGTATTTTTCAGGAAATTCACGCTCTAGATTGATGAAGACTTCAAGTTCATTTGTTCACTATAAATGAAGTCTGTAATTTTTCTTTTTCTTGAGTCTGAGAGAGTGTGATTGTAAGTTGGATAACTGTGCACACACACATAATGGGGGAGTAAAAAGTTTAATTTTTAAACTGATCGTACAGTACGATTTAAAATTGTACGGGACGATCTGTAGAATGTGTCCTCCATAAAGAACCTGCATGCCTAGAAAATTTTTCTAAGTCAAGTTCGTACAGTACGAATACTGTTTCGTACATGGGTTTTTGCTGTACGAACTGCCTAAAATTGGGTTCGTTCAGGACTTCGTACGGGACAAAATGTTCGTACGAAGCTCTCTGTTCGATTCGTCCAAGCGTTCGTACGGGATGAAATGTTCGTACGAAGCTTACTGATCGATTCGTCCAAGCATTCGTATGGGACGAAATATTCGTACGAAGCTTACCGATCGATTCGTCCAAGCGTTCGTACGGGACGAAATGTTCGTACGAAGCTCTCTGTTTGGTTCGTCCAAGCGTTCGTACGGGATGAAATGTTCGTACGAAGAACTGATCGATTCGTCCAAGCTTACGTACGAGACGAAATGAATGATATTTTGAACTATTCGTATGGTACGATCTGATATCGTCCGGGACGATCGACACGGACTTAACTTGAAAATTCAGTTTTTGGACGGTTTTTTCTGCCCTAAGTATAAAAATGACTCAAAACTGTTTGAAGAAAGATCCTTCTGCGAAAATTCTTTTGGGAAGTGAGAGGAGAGTGATTGGGAGAGTGTTTGGGAGTGAGTTTTGAGAGATCTTTCAAGAGAAAATTGTGAGGAGATTCACAAGGTTATCCAATTGAGAGGATTTCTTTTACTTATTCTTCGAGCATCTTCCTAGTTCCTTGGAGACTTTTGCAAGAGCATTGTTCTAAAGGATTCTAGTTCTCTGCCGCACTTGGAGAGTGAAAAGGATGACGGTTCTCTGCCGCACTTGGAGGGTGAAAAGGACGATGGTTCTTTGCCGCACTTGGAGGGTGAAAAGGACAACGGTACTCTGCTGCACCGGGGTTGGTGGAAGAGGTTTTGTAAAGGCTTCTCCGCCTTGCTGTGGGGTCAAAAGGAGAGTCACTTGGTTTTAGTGCAATACCTAGAGAAGGAGTCTCTAGGGAGTGGATGTAGGTCGTGTTTGGCCGAACCACTATAAATTCTGGTGTTTTCTGTTCACTATTTATTTTTCTGCATTTCTATTTTCTGCAGTTTATTTTCGTTGTGGTTGAATTTCTATTTTAAAAGAAAGAGCAAAAATTATCTCTGTTCGTACTGTATGAAATTATATCGTACTGTACGATTAGCTTTTAAATTTTCCAAAATATCAAGAGTAATTTTAAAAAGAACCAATTCACCCCCCCTCTTGGTTAGCCTAGGGACATTGAGCAATAAGTCTAACAACCTGTTTGCACTTTCACAGGTACCACATATTCTCATAAGGTCTTTTATGAAAGCATCCCTATAAAATCTTCAAATGTCAGATTTAGAAACCCAAACAAGTTTGGGTCCCTTGTGATGAAAAGAAGAATCCGATGCATGCATGCTATGCTGTGGATTTTATAATTTTGGTTTCCATACCCAATGTGTATTATGGTGAACAGTGCAAGTGTGGGAGATATGTCCTAGCATTCCACAAGAAAAACATCTAACACCAGGAAAAAGATTACTAATCTATGTGGGTGATAGCGCCTTTTCCTAGGTTTGGATGATACATGCTTTGATGATTGTGTATAAAATTCTTCAATTGATGGCGGTTATTTATTTTTCATGAAAGCAGTTAATTCATAGTCAAAAAATTTATTTGAACTATTAAGAATTGAATTTTCCACTCTCAATGCATGCTCCCTACTCTCTATATCAAATGCATGAGTTTTTAATTCCTTAAATGCAATTTCTAATTTAACATATGATATTTTTAGTGAATCATGCTCAGTAGATAAATCAGAATGCTTTTTTTTAATTCATCAAATTCATCAAGTAATGCCATATAATTGCTATCCAAGGTGGAATGATCTTTAATCAAAATTTCATGCTCTTTTTGTAAGTTTAGAAATTCTAGTTTCAGGCTAGCATGCAATTTTTTCAACTTTCTGTACGATGTATGAATTTTCTCAGAAACTTCAAGAAATTGATCATACGTTAATTCACATACCTCTTCTTGGTTAAAGTGACCAAGATGATCATCTGCCATCAAACACTAGTTAGTTACCTCCTCTTCAGCGTCAGTTTCAGAGGAGTCAGATGTTGAATCAGCCTAGAAAGCCTTTTGGATCTTCTTCTTGTCCTTCTTGAACTTAGGTTTCTCCTCACCCTTCTCCTTGGTTGGGTGAGACTTAAGTGTAGGTCAATTAGACTTCAGATGCCCAGGCTTCCTGCATTCAAAGCAAATAACATCATATGAGCCTTTAAAATTCCTACCATATTTACCTTTGTTCCACTTCTAATGATGCTTTTGTTTCTTCTTCAAGAAGCTCTTGAATTGCCTTGTAATTAAGGCCATGTCATCATCATCAGAACCTAAAGGGCCAGAGTTAAAATTATCAGCCTTCAAGGCTATGGCTTTCTCCTTTTTTTCTCACCTGTATCAAGCTGCCTATGGTTCACTCCTTGCTCGTAAGCAATTAGTGATCCAAGTAAGTTATCAATTGAAGAATAATTATTCAAATCTTTTGATTCAGTAATTGTAGTAATTTAGTATCAAAGGAAAAGGCAAACATCACAAAATCTTGTTCACTTTTTTATAGTTTGTAAGTTCTCTTCCTAAGGCATACAGGGAAGTGACAATCTGTGTAAATCTTGTGTACATCTTAGAAATTGATTCATTGGATTTCATGTAAAAGAGTTCATAATCATGCAAGAGAATGTTCAGTCTAGATTATTTAACATCGTTAATTCCTTCATAAGTGATGCACAATCTATCCCAAATTTCTTTACCAATTGTACATGTTGAAACACGCATATAATCTTTAGATTTCAATGCACAAAAAAATAGTTCAAACATTTAACATTCAATTGAGCAAGATCACGATCATCAGTTTTCCATTCAGCAAACAAAATTTTAATTTTAACTCCATTAATAAGTCTATAGGGTACAACATAACCATCTTTAACAAGCATCCACATGCGATAATCGATTGATTGCAAAAATGTAGACATGCGAGTTTTTAAAAAATCAAAGGAATATTATCAAATAAAGGTGGTCGTGTGATTGAATAACCTTCCGCAGTATTACGATTTTCAAAATTAGCCATGGATCAGAATTCAAAAGTTTTTCAAAACTTGATTTTATGAATCCTACTCTAATACCACTTGAAAGTTCATTAGGATTGTTAAGCCCTTATAAACTAATCCCAAGGCTAACCAAGAGGGTGGGTGAATTGGTATTTTAAAAATTCTTACGCAAATAGAAAAATATTTTTATCTTTTTGAATATTTGAAACACAAATAATGAAAGCAGAAGCAGATAACCAAAATTAGATTTTCAACCACATATCAAATCACAAAAAATATGAGGAAATTAAAATGCAAAAAAATAAATGAAAAGAGCACACCAGATTTATAGTGGTTCGGTCAACGTGACCTATGTCCACTCCTCGAAGCCTCCCCTCCAAGTATTGCACTAAAACATTATAGTGACTCTCCTTTTGCTGCCACAGCAAGGTGGAGAAGCCCTTACAAAATCTTTTCACTGACACCGGTGAGGCAGAGAATCTTGATCCCTTTTGCTTCCTCCTGAAGCAGGCAGAGAACCCCAGAATCTTTTTACTTCCTCTTGAAATAGGCAGAAAACTTCGGACTCTTTTTGTTTCCTCCTAAAGCAGGCAGAGAACCTACATCTGATACTGATGATCATCTCCCTAGATCCACCATAGAACCAAGGATGAAGAAGGAAGACGACAATCGAATCCTTGCTTGGAGAAACCTTTGTGAATCCCCTCACAAACTCCCCCTCACAAGATCCTCTCTCTCTCCCAAACTCTCATTGTCCTCTAAGCTCTCTTGGAGTGGAAAAATCAGCAAAAGATTATTGAAGAGATGGTTAAAGAGCTTAAATAGAAGGCCTAAAAAAATGCCCTAAAATTCAATTTGCAGACTATATCGTCCAGGACGATCTGTCGATCGTCTTGTACAATCAGTACAAAATCAGTTGTTTTGCCAGGACGATTGCCATGGTCTGGACGATCAGAAGAAATATTTTCTACATATCATCCACGATGATTTTACGATCGTTCGGGATGATTAGTTCAATTTGAGTGAAAAATGACAAATCATCCAGATAATTTCTCAGGACGTCCAGGACGATGTCCTCGATGATCAGAAGAAAATAAGGGTTTTCATCTTGGATGATTTCACAATCATCGAGGACGATCAGTTTATTTTTGGTGGCAATCAATAATTCATCCTGAAAATGTCTCAGGACGTCCAAGATGATAGCCTGGACGTTCAGAAGAAAATAATGATTTTCGTCCGGGATGATTTGAGATCATCCCGCAAAATATAAAGTATCATTCGAGATGATCGGGGATGATCATCCTGAACGATGTGATTGATCAATTAAACCATAATAATTCTGCTAATCAAGGGGCCTGCTTTGGCAAAATTGTAGTGAATCATCCAGGACGATACCAGTATCATCCCATACGATCAGAATAAATATATCAAAATAAAATATTTCCTAAATTATAATTGGCGACTGATTTCTGAGTTTAAACATACCGTCTAGGATGATGTGAGGATCGTCCAAGACGATCTACTTAATCAAACTTACTTATCCCAGATACCCTAATTAGGGTTTCTATTTTGAACTAATCTTTCAGGATGATTTGAGATCGTCTTATATGATATGCTCAAAAAATTAGAAGACTCTCAAACTCACCAAATTTCTCCCTATAGTGTGTGTGTGCAAGGTTACTTAGCATCAGGATTCATCTTATTACATTTGACTCAAGAAAAGATAAAAACTATTAAAATATAAACTTATAGACTGACTTAGTCCTAGTTTATCTAATCTTGAGCTGGCTTTGATTGCAATTGACTTTATGAACCTGAAAAGTTAGTAGGTATGGGCAATTAAAACAGATATACAGTAATAGCAGTAAAGAAGCAGAAATGTTTGATATCATCAAAACTACAATGCTTGAACCTGAAAGTTCGATAGGGATGTTAAGCCCTGATGAACTAGTCCCGAGGCTAACCAAGAGGGGGGGTGAATTGGTTATTTAAAAATTCGTAAGCAACAGGAATAATCTTTTCGATGATTTGCAGCGGAAATAAAAAAACACATAAGCGAAAAGATCAACCATAAATTTCACCCAACCAGATAATAACAGAAAAATAAAGTGCAGAAAATATTCAGAAAGAACACTCCAGATTTTATAGTGGTTTGGTCAACATGACCTACGTCCACTCCCTGGAGCCTCTCCTCTGGGTATTGCACTAACACAAAAGCGACACTCCTTTTGCTCCCACAGCAAGGTGGAGAAGCCTATACAAAACTCCTTTCCACCAACCCGGTGAGGCAAAGAACCTGAACTCTTTTTGCTTTCTCCTGAAGCGGGCAGAGAACACAGATTCCTTTCGCTTCCTCCTGAAACAGGCAGAGAACCTGAACTCGTTTCGCTTCCTCCTGAAGCAGGCAGAGAACCCGGATCTTTTTGCGAATGATCCTCCCACATAAAACACTGACAAGATGAGAGATAACGAACGGAGAAGATGACTCTAATCCTTGCTTGGAGCAACCTTTGTGAATCCCTCATAAACTCCCCCTCACAAGATCCTCTCTCTCTCTCCCAAACTCTCTCTCTAGGGTTCCTCTATAAAGGAAAGTGGCAAAAGATTTTTCTTGTTGGAAGAAAAAGATCTTTTATAGGAGGGCTCAAAATTTACCCTAAATCTCAACTGGTCGGCCAATATCGTCCAGGACGATCGCTCGATCGTCCTGTACGATCAGTTCAAAATCACCTGTTTCATCGTGGACGATCTAGCTCTTCTAGATGATTAGTAGTAAAAATTATTCAGATCGTCCTGTACGATTATGCGATTGTTCGGGATGATTAGTGTAAATTCAAGAATTTCCTCCAGAAGACCGCTCTGGTAGTCCATAAGAACTTGTGCTGGACGACCTAAAAATGACATGATCGTCCAGGATGATATTGATATTGTCTTGTACGATTAGTTCAAAAAGTGCCAAAATCATCCTGATCACCGCTCTGGACGTACAGGTGAAACACACTGGACGGTCATGATCATCCCGGACGATCTTGCGATCGTCCCGGATGATATGACCGTATCAATTAAATATTAATTGCTTTCCTTAATCATCAGACTAATTTAGGCATGATTGTACTGGATCGTCCAGGATGATACACGTATCATCTGGACGATCAGGGCAAATCTCTAAAAATAAAACTTTCATAACTTGATCTAGCGGCTGAGAATTTCTAATTTGAGCCTATCATCCCGTACGATGGAGGGATCGTCTTGGATGATCGGCTTAATTAGACAGACTTTACTTGGTCACCCTAATTAGGATTTTTATTTTCACTTGATCGTCCAGAACGATGTGAATATTGTTCAGGACGATCTGAACAAAAATTGAACAGAAACTCTATTTCACTCAAGCTCTCCCCCTGAGTGTGTGTGTGTGCAAGGTTACTTAGCTAGGGGATCAGTTACATTACATTTGACTCAACAAAAGGAAAACATTATATTTAGACACACTTGGACCCGATCTTGAGTTGGCTTGAGTTGCTTTTGATCTTTTGTACCTGAAATGGGTTAGCCAAGCAAAACAAAATACAAACATGTTTGTCATCATCAAAACTATACTTTTTGAAACCAGATTTACAATAATCTCCCTCTTTTTGATGGTGTCAAATATTAGTACAGTTGTTTAAAATAAAACAACCAGGAGTTAACCAATGCACATACGAAAAATAAATATCTTTCCAAATTTCACTGAACAACTAGAACAGTACAGGAAAATAACTACAAATGAAATAAACAATACAAAACAAGATCAATACATAAAACAAAAATTACTACAACTAACTCCCCCTTTTGACATCACAAAAAGGAGGAGGAACAGACACAACAGTACAGACAGAAAATAGCACAAAATACAAAACTAAAACGGAGGCAGATCCTGATCAGAAGGAGGAGGAGGTGGTTGAAAAAGATGGAGGATGGACATGAAAGATCAGGGATCCAAAAACACATACAAGAAAATGAAAAATAAACGCAAAGTAAACAAAACTCGAAACACAAAAACTCAAAAAAATAATGATTTTTTTTAATCGATCTGCTTCAGTAAATCAGAATTTTCCCTTGATTTTGAATTCAAAAATCGATAAGACGACGATCGACAGCGCTAAAATCAAGAAAAAGTTGGAAAATTGACTTTCGTAACTCCCACCTCGGACACCTTATAGATGTAAATTCCTTCCAAAACAAAAATCCAATTCAGAAGAAAAAAAATTAGATTCGAAAAGAGATCCTTTCAAGACTCGTTCCAGAAAAATATCTGATATAATAGTATTACAAAGTAAGAAATCAGAAATCATGATTTTTGTCTCAAGCTTTTGAAAATATTAAGGGTGCATGGATTTTTCTAAGACATTTAAAGATCTGAAAGGGAAGAAAGCCTATTTCTTTGTGGGCTAATTTTGCGCCCCTTTTTTTCAATTTATTTGGCGCTTTGCGCATCTTTTGATTTTTGATACACTTTGTGTATTCTTTTAATTTTTTGGCGATATTGCGCATCTTTTCAGTTTGGACTAATTTTGTGCTTCTTTTCATTTTGGCGCTCTTTGCACATCTTTTGTAGGCTTTCTCCCTCTCAAAATGATTATAGAATCTCAGCTGTAAAATTACCTTCCAGACATAAGAGAGGACAAAGCTCACTCTCTATAATAAGGTAGAGTAATTCACAAAATAAAAGCCATACATCGTATGATAAGTGCAATCACTTGGTTCAGAAAATTATAACAATGACTCAAAACTTTGAAAATACTATTCATATGAGGTAGATTACTGTAAGAAGATAAAATAGATCTCTATTTTAAAAACCAAGTTTTTAATTTTGAAGAAGATTTTTATCCAAAAGAAATATTACACCATTAAAGGAGTTAGAGGAAGAGAAACAATCATCAATGTTTTTTTCCCTTTAACAGATTCAGTGGAATCAATCACTGCTTACCAACTTCCAAATAAAAACAAGGCAAAACTCTCAGTCAGAAATCCAGTTTATCAGTAGTAGTGAGCAGTGATCTGATTTTGAAAGAGTTAAAATAGTAAACAAAAGAGATGAAATAGTAAATAAAAATAAGTAGGAAATCACATCAAAATAAATACTCAAATCAAACTAACACCTAGGCTAAAATAGAAATTAGCAGAAAAATAAAAATAACAGAAAACAGATAATCAAATCAAACAGCTAACTAACAGAAATAGAATGAAAAATAGATAAATCAGAAATCAGTAGTCATTAGAATCAAGCATTTATGTCAATCACACCTAATCTGATCCTCAAAATGCTGAATGAGTCAAAGGCCAGTGGTTTAGTAAATATGTCAGCCAGATGATTTTCAGTTGCTACATGATGTAGCTCAATGTCCCCTTTTGTAACATGGTCCCTAATGAAGTGATGCCTTATATCAATGTGTTTGGTTTTAGAATATTGGATTGAATTCTTAGAAATGCAGATGACACTAGTATTATCACACAGAATAGAAATTGTGCCCACAGGTAATCCTAAATCCAAGACTGGTTGCTTCAACCAAAGAACTTGGGCCACACAACTTCCTAAGGCAATGTACTCAGCTTCAGCAGTAGAAAGTACAACTGAGTTCTATTTTCTACTGGACTAGGAGACTAAAGATTGTCCTATGAATTGACAAGTTCCAGAAGTGCTCTTTCTATCCACCTTACATCCTGTAAAGTTAGAATCAGAATATCCAATAGTCTTAAAAGAGGTGCTGTGCCTAGGGTACTAGATTCCTAGGTTTGGTGTCCCTAAAAGATATCTAAGAATTCTCTTAACAGCAGTCAGATGGGACTCTTTAGGATCAGCCTGAAACCTAGCACAAAGATAAACACTAAACATGATATCAGGTCGGTTAGCAGTCAGGTAAAGCAGTGATCCAATTATTCCTCTATACTTCTTCTGATCAACAGATTTTCCACTTGAATCCTTATCTAACTGAACAGAGGAGCTCATGGGAGTGTTGATTGGCTTAGCTTTGTCCATTTCATATTTCTTTAAAATATCCTTAGTATATTTAGATTGATTGAGAAAGGTTCCATCATCCATTTACCTTATACTAAATCCTAAAAAGTAGGACAATTCTCCCATCATACTCATCTCAAACTCCTTACTCATTATTTTAGAAAACTCATCACATAAATATTTATCAGAAGATCTAAAAATTATATCATCAACATAGATCTGGACAATGAATAAATCATCCCCTACTCTCCTCAGAAAAAGGGTGGTGTCTACGCTCCCCTTAACAAACTCTCTTTCTAACAGGAATGTGCTAAGCCTCTCATACCATGCTCTAGGTGCCTATTTCAATCCATATAAGGCCTTTTTTAATTTGTAAACATGATTTGGATAATGGGAACTCTCAAAACCTGGGGGTTATTTTATAAAAATATCCTCTTTTATTACCCCATTTAAAAAGGCACTCTTGACATCCATTTGAAACAGCTTAAATCCCTTATAACAAGCAAAGGCTAGTAGCACCCTAATGGCTTCCAATCAAGCTACAGGGGTAAAGGTCTCCTTAAAATCAATCCCTTCAATCTGATTATATCCCTTAGCCACTAATCTTGCCTTATTCCTAACCACCACACTAGAATCATTCATCTTATTCTTAAAGACCCACTTGGTTCCCACTATACTTTGATTCCTAGGTCTTTCTACTAACTTCCAAATATCATTCCTTACAAATTGATTTAGTTCCTCTTGCACAGCTAAGATCCAAAATTCATCAGAAAGTGCTTGATTGATGTTGGTGGGTTCAGTCATTGAGATAAAGACAGAATGGTTTACTTCCTTCCTAAGTCCATGCCTAGTTCTAACACCTTCAGAAGGGTCTCCTAAGATCAGTTCTTTAGGATGACTCGAAAAATATCTCCAATCTCTAGGCAAAGTAGTTTGAGATTCTACCCTTTCCTCCAGATTTGTATTTTTAACCCCTTGGGTAATCTCCCCTACCGCTTCTTCTTCCTCAACTCTAGTCACCTTAGGATCAGATTCATCAAACACCACATGAGTTGTCTCTTCCACCACCAAAGTCCTCTTATTAAACACCCTAAAGGATTTCCCCACACTAGAATAACCTAAGAACACTCCTTCATCATATTTGGGGTCAAATTTTCCTAAGGATGATTTTTTGTTGGTCAGAATCAAAACCTTACAACCAAAGACATGGAGGTGGGACAGGTTTGGAGTTCTACCCTTAATGATCTCATAAGGTGTCTTGTTCAGATTGGATCTAACATTCACCATGTTCAGCACATAACAGGCAGTGTTCACCGCTTCAGCCCAAAAGTATTTTGGAAGTGAATACTCAATAAGCATGGCTCTAACGGCTTCTATTAAGGTCATGTTCTTCCTTTCAGCTATCCCGTTCTGCTGAGGGGTCCTAGGAGTTGAAAAATTATGACTAATCCCTTGCTCCTCACAGAAACTTCCAAACTTCATATTTTCAAACTCTCCACCATGATCACTATGAATAGTTAAGATCTCACAACCTAACTTCTTCTGAATCCAAGTGGAGAAGGACTTAAATTCATCAAATGACTCAGATTTATGTGACAGAAATTTAATCCAAGTGAACCTCGAGTAATCATCAACAATCACAAAACCATAGACTTTCCCCCCTAAGCTGGCAGTGTTAATGGGTCCAAAGAGATCCATATGAAGGACTTCTAAAGGTCTAGAGGTGCTAATGTCCTTAACAGAGTGAAAGGAGGACTGGACTTGCTTCCTTAATTGACAGGTATCACACAGGTGGTCCTTAGTGAACTTAAGCTTGGGGACACCTCTAACTAAGTCCTTTTGGGTGACTCTCCTAAGAGTTTTCATACTGGCATGCCATAATCTCCTGTGCCACAACCAAGACTCATCAGTAGCAGTTTTTAAGAAAATTGAAACATTAGCTTTAAAGCAACTTATATCTAGCATGTAGACATTGTTGATCCTTTGTCCCTACAAAACAATTTTATCATTTAAGCTTAAAATGCAGTAAGTGGGCAGGAATTTGATGCTGTATCCTTTGTCATAGAGTTGACTGATGCTCATTAGGTTATGTTTCAGTCCATCTACAAGCAAAACATTGTCAATCATAAAATTCTTTGAATCACCAATTATACCTGAACCTACCACCCTTCTGGTGGTGTTATCTCTAAGTATAACCTTGCCTCTAGCCCTGGCCTCCAGCAAAATGAACTGATTTGCATCTCTAATCATGTGTCTTGAACATCCACTGTCTAGGTACCACATGCTCTCACGAGGTCTTGTGAGAGAGCACACCTACAAAATCATGAAACGTTAGATTTAAGAACCCAAACAGATTTGGGTTCCTTCTTATGAAAAGAAGAATGCATTGCATGTGTGTTGTATTATGAAATAGGTAATTTAGGCCTCCACACCCAATGAGTACTATGGTGAACAGTGCAGGTGTGAGAGATGTGTCCTAATATTCCACAAGAAAAATATCTAACACCAGGAAAGGGGTTAACTAATCTACGTGGGTGGTAGTGCCTCTTCCTAGGTTTGTATGAAACATGCTTTGATGATTTTGAAACAGATTCTTCAAAAGGTGGAGGTGCATAAAACTGTGTAAAAGTAGGAGGTGTTTCATTTTTCTCAAAAGCACTGATTTTAACTTTTAGAAATTCATTCTTCTTGTTAAGACTTGTAATTTTAAATTTCAATGCTCCATTACTACTCTCTACTTCACATGCCATGTTGTCAAATTCTTTAAAAGCTCTTTCTAAATCAACATGCGAGATTTTTAATGAATCATGCTCAGTAATCAGATCAGAATACTTTTTGTTTAGTTCATTAAATTCATCAAGCAAAGACATGTGATTGCTGTCAAGTGTGGAATGATCTTTAACTACAGAATCATGCTCTTTTTGTAAATTCAGAAATTCTAGTTTCATGTTAGCATGAGTTTTCTTAATCTTCCTATACGATGCATGAATTCTTTCAGACACATCAAATAATTGATCGTAAGTAAGCTTACATACCTCTTCCTGGTCAGACTGACCAGGATGATCATCTGCCATCAAACACAAGTTGGTTTCCTCCTCTTTAGCTTCAGTCTCAGAAGAGTCGGATGTAAAATCTGCCCAAAATGCCTTTTGAATCCTCTTCTTGTCCTTCCTGAATTTGGGTTTCTCCTCACCCTTTTCCTTGCTTGGGTAAGCTTTAAGTGTAGGACAATCAGCTTTAATGTGTCTAGGCTTCCTGCATTCAAACAAACAGTATCAGATGAACCTTTAAAATTTTTACTAGACTTACCCTTGTTCCACTTCTGAAAGTTCTTATGTTTCTTCCTTAGAAAGCTTTTGAATTGCCTAGTGATTAAGGCCACATCATCGCTATCAGACCCGAAAGAATCAGTGTTAGTTTCATTGGCCTTCAGCGCCACAGTATTCTGCTTCTTCTTCTTACCTGCATCAAGCTGTCTTTGGTTCACCCCTTACTTGTAAGAAATGGGTGACCCAAGTAAGTTATCAATAGAATAATTGTTCAAATCTTTCGATTCAGTAATTACAGTTATCTTAGCATCAAAAGAAGAAGGCAAACATCTCAAAATCTTATTCACTTTTTCATAATTTGTAAGTTCTCTTCCTAAAGCATGCAAAGAAGTAATGATTTGAGTGAATCTCGTATATATTTCAGAAATAGACTCAGTGGGTTTCATACAAAAAAGTTCATAGTCATGCAGCAATATGTTTAACCTAGACTGTTTGACTTTAGTTGTACCTTCATAAGTGATGCACAATCTATCCCAAATTTCTTTGCCAGTTGTATAATTAGAAACACGCATGTAATCCTCAGATTTTAAAGCATAGAAAAAATAGTTCAAACATTTGGCATTCAGTTGGGCTAAGTCATGATCATCAAAAGTCCAATCAGTGAAAGGCAGTTCAGTTTTAACATTGTTAATCATTCTAAACGGTGGCTTATAGCCATCCTTAACAAGCATCCACATGCAATAATTAATTGATTGAAGAAAAGTGGACGTGCGAGTTTTCCAAAAATCAAAAGGTATGTTATCAAATAATGGCGGTCGTGTAATTGAATAACCTTCAGCAGTATTACGATTACCAAAGTTAGCCATGGATCAAATTCAAAAGTTTTTCAAAACTAGATTTTATGAATCTCGCTTTGATACCACTTGAAAGTTCGATAGGGATGTTAAGCCCTGATGAACTAGTCCCGAGGCTAACAAAGAGGGGGGGTGAATTGGTTATTTAAAATTCATAAGCAACAGGAACAATCTTTTCGATGATTTGCAGTGGAAACAAGAAAATACATAAGTGAAAAGATCAACCACAGATTTCACCCAACCAGATAATAACAGAAAAATAAAGTGCAAAAAATAATCAGAAAGAACACACCAGATTTTATAGTGGTTCGATCAACTTGACCTACGTCCACTCCCCGGAGCCTCTCCTTCGGGTATTGCACTAACACAAAAGTGACTCTCCTTTTGCTCCCATAGCAAGGCGGAGAAGCCTGTACAAAACTCCTTTCCACCAACCCGGTGAGGCAGAAAACCTGAACTCCTTTTACTTCCTCCTGAAGCGGGTAGAGAACCTGGACTTCTTTCGTTTCCTCCTGAAGCGCTTCTTCCTGAAGCGGGCAGAGAACTCGGATCTTTATGCGAACGATCCTCCCACAGAAAAAACTAACAAGATGAGAGACGACGAACGGAGAAGATGACTATGATCCTTGCTTGCAGTAACCTTTGTGAATCCCTCACAAACTCCCCCTCACAGGATCCTCTCTCTCTCTCCCAAACTCTCTCTCTCTAGGATTTCTCTGTAAAGGAAAGTGGCAAAAGATTTTTCTTGTTGAAAGAAAAAGATTTTTTATAGGAGGGCTCAAAACTTGTCCTAAATCTCAACTGGTCGGCCAATATCATCCAGGACGATCGCTCGATCGTCCTGTACGATTAGTTCAAAATTATCTATTTCAGCCTGGACGATCTGGCTCTTCTGGATGATTAGTAGAAAAAATTGTTCAGATCGTCCTGTACGCTTCTGCGATCGTTCGGGATGATTAGTGTAAATTCAAGAATTTCTACCAGAAGACCGCTCTGGTCATCCAGAGGAACTTGTGCTGGGCGACCTAAAAATGACTTGATCGTCCATGACGATGTTGATATCGTCCTATACAATTAGTTCCAAAAGTGCCAAAATCATCCTTATCACCGCTCTGGACGTACATGTGAAACACACTGGACGGTCATGATAGTCCCGGATGATCTTACGATCATCCCGGATGATATGATCATATCAATTAAATATTAATTACTTTCATTAATCACCAGACTAATTTAGGCATGATTGTACTGGATCATCTAGGATGATACACGTATCGTTCGGGACGATCAGGGCAAATCTCTAAAAATAAAACTTGCCTAACTTGATCTGACGGCTGAGAATTTCTGATTTGAGCCTATCATCCCGTATGATGGAGGGATCGTCCTGGACGATCAGCTTAATCAGATAGACTTAACTTGGTCGCCCTAATTAGGGTTTCTGTTTTCACTTGATCGTCTAGGATGATGTGAATATCATCCAGGACGATATGAACAAAAATTAAACAGAAATTCTAATTCACTCAAGCTCTCCCCCTGAGTGTGTGTGTGCAAGATTACTTAGCTAGGGGATCAGTTACATTACATTTGACTCAAGAAAAGGAAAATATTACATTTAGACACACTTGGACCTGATCTTGAGTTAGCTTGAGTTGCTTTTGATCTTGTACCTGAAATGGGTTAGCCAAGCAAAACAGAATACAAACATGTTTGTCATCATCAAAACTGTACTTTTTAAAGCCAGATTTGCAACAGAACCTAGATTTGCAACAGTGTGGCTGGGGTAGATCCTAGGCTGGGTAATTTGTTAAACTTACCTAATATTGAGTTTGTTAAAGATTGAAGGAAAGATTTATATTTGAAGTTAAATATTAATGTATTTAAGCTTAACTTAGGATAGATTTTAAGAATTGATTGATTGGATGAATTTAATTGATTAAAAAAGATTAAAGAACAAATGAATTTTAATTAATTTAATTAATTACTAATTTTGAAGGTTAAATTAATTTATATTTTTTATCAACCATTTGTGGCGTTGTGCCACTAGGCTCGAGGAACCAAGCCTCATTAGGACACTAAACCCTACAGCCCGGAGTAGTCCATCCGAAAAACCCAGTTGATATAATTGGATTAAGAATTTTAGTTTGGTTATATAATTACGAGTCATTTAATTTTTAAGATTTTATACTCCATTGAATTCATTCTTGGCATTATGCCCCTAGGCTCGAGGAACCAGGCCTCTTTAGGACACTTAGCCCTACAGTCCGGAGTAGTCCATCCTAAGAAAATTTCATCATTGAAGTGGTTGTTATGTATTAGAATATTAGTCGAGTAGTTTTATCATTCAAGTTAGAGTTTTCTGGAATTTTAAATGAATTAATAAATCTTTAGAATTATTGGAATTATTTAATCGCATTAATTGAGGGTCTAAAAGTTAACTTTTTAAATTAAAATTAATTTTGAAGGTTTCAAAATTTTAACAAATATTTGACCTTAAAATGAGTAATTAGAATATTAGTTTGCATGATTTGGAGTTTTCTATAAAAAGCTATGATTTTTTGAATTTCGAACCTAAATTTGAACTACAGTTGACTAGAGAGTTGACTTTTTGACTTTAACTTGATTTTGGGGTTTTGATATTTTTATAAAATGCTACAATTTAATTGGAGTTGAATGGCTTTAAGTTTGATTAAATTGGATTTTTTTGAAATTATTTATGATTTTTCAAAGTTAGGGATTTTTTTAAGAATTTCTAAAATTGCCTTAATCAAGGGAATTTTTGATTTTGATCCAAATCAATCCCAGACCCCTTGGGATCACCCCTAAATGTTAGAAATAACCTAAGGGGGTGTTCCCAAGCATTTTGAGAATTTTTAGATTTTTTTAAATATTTTTAATTAATTAATTGAATTAATTATTCATTTTTCTTAGAAATTAAATTAAAATGAAATTATGGGTTATCTGATGGGGTTTTTATTTTTCATGGGTTGAGAATTCAATTAGGGTTAATTAGAGGCCTTAAATTGAATTTTAGGATTTAACATGAATTATTAGTGAATTAATTAGGGTTCTAGGTCAAATCAAAAGGGGGATTTTGGGGTTCATAGTTGGTGGACCAAGTGGGCACCAAATCTAGAGAATTTTGGACCATAAAATCGCCTAATCTCAAAGTCCAATCTCCCTAAATTTGGGCTCAAATAGACCCATATAAGGTGGCTAACCAAGCCACTCAAGGTAATCACTAGGTCACCTTAAAAAATTCCTAAGTTACTACCTTAGGCTTAGATGGGGGTACAATCAGTGGCTCTAAACTCCATAGACTAAACATAATTAACACACCAAAACTCAAATCATAATTCTCATTAGATAGATCATTGACACAATTTGGAATCATGGGTCAAACCATGACCCTTGAATCCAAATTGACCAAATGGTGCCCTTAAATGATTCAAACAGTGGAGATAAAACTTGGACATGTCAAAGAATTGCCCAAATTTAATATGCCAAAGTCCCAAGCCATGGTGACGTCAAGTAAGCATACAAATGCATAAATACCATAAATATTCAACTGTAAATTAAGACTAACACAGACATGATCAAGGCCTGGGACCATAAGGCTTTTGAATATCTCCCTGAGATCTTTCCAATGAGCCTAAGAACACCTAATTTGGTCAAGTGTAAAAGAAGATATAATTTTTCAAAGTTCCATGGATTTTTTGGAATTTTAAGTCCAGGAATTACACAGTCAGCAGTGCGCTTTACACACGACACACTCTGATTGGATGACCAATCATTAGCGATGACCGGATAATGGTGGGATTAAGTACAACAATTGGATCATTGATTGGATGGATGTGGTCGAAGAAACTCTGGAACCGTGGGATTTAATCCGAACTGTTGATTAAGATCGGCGGCTCAAATTTCTTCTTCAACCTCCTGTAGGATTTCGTAGCTGTGAAGCTTCTCTGGCATGGTCTGGGTGATCCCATCGGTGAACCTCCATAAAATTTTATAGAGAGAATCAGGAGAATAGGGACTTTCAATCCAACGCTTGGATTACGTTGGATTGAAAGTTCCTTTCACACTTAACTGGACTAGCTAGCTAGGGAGCTCAGGAAGAAGATCTCACTATAAAAGCCCAAATGAATTTGTTTTTTTATCATGAAGCTTCAGGGAAGGATTGTGAGCACTTCTCCTTCAGACGTACTGATTGGAGGATCACCAGAAGTAGGAGTTCAAGCGGGACATGGATGAATTTTGCTGGAGCTCGCTTGAACCACTGGTCGGAGAGGGCTGGGAAGCTAGGGAACTAGAGAGGAATGCTCAGAGAACTCTGGGGGAAGCTTTTTCTACTTTGGGTTAGCCTAATTCCTAACCCAATTTAATCCAAGGGTTGGGTCAACTAGGGAAGGTGTATTGGATCAAGGGGAACCCAATCCCACCATTGGTTTGATCCAACTGAGCTAGGGTTAAAAATTAGCTCAAGAGACCTATTTTTGGACACTTGGGTCAAGCCAAATGGCTAACCCAAGTGAGCCCAAGGCTTGGGTCTTCAAGAGGGGTCTCTTGAGGACCCAATAGGTCACCCATGGGTTTGAATGGGTTTGAAGAGGTCTTGGTAAAAGGGTTTGAGAAGGTGAGAGTGTATAAAAGGTTTGGTCAAACTTGGTTGACTTGGTCAACCAAGTTGACCTAGGGTTAATGGTTGGGTCCATTGAGTTTAAGTGGACCATATGAACTCAATGGATGTGGTCCCAAGTTAAGGGGAGGTCATTTGGCTTGAAATGGGTGTTTAAACCCTTAAGGGTCACTTTGGTCAACCATGGTTAAATTTTTCAACCAGGTCAAACCAAAGTGTAGGTTTGGGTCTAATGTGTTCCTAAGGATATTTGGGATCCATTGGGATAGGTTTTGTAGATTGGTATGGGAAGGCTATGTTAAATTTTGGGGAAAAGATCAAAAACCCCTTTAAAGGGCATTTGGTCATTTTGCTCCCAAGTCAACCCTGGGTCAAATTGAGTCCAAAAAAGTGTAGGTTATTGGTCAATAATTCGTAATGAAAGTTATGAGCATGATCAAGGGGTTTGGGGGAGGTCCCAAGATCAGTTTCCATAAAGTGGGAAATCTAGTGGCATAGGCTATAAATAACTGAAGGTTTTACAGCCATTAGAAATCAATCTGGTTTATGAAGTTAGAGACCTCCAAATGAGCTCAAATTTAGAGGGTTATCATTAGAGACATGTCTTATCAATATGTAATTGATAGACCTTGCATTAGATGCCAATTGACTAGGTTTTAAGGGGATATAAAAAATTACCTAGAAAGGATTTCAAGTCCTGGGTCCTTAACCCTATGATTTTGGTTTGGGTGTTAGATTTAGATTAGAATTTGAAGTTGGTTGTTTGAGTTTGGAACATCCATATCAATGAAAATCAAATGAATGATTGAGATTGATTGGATATGATTTAACAGCTGATCGAAAATTGATAGAAAGCTAGATCATGGATTAAATAAAAAGGTGAAGTTAAGTTTGATTAGAATTTAATTGGGCCTTGACTAGGACTTATATAATTAGAAAGTGGACATTTTCCAATCATTAGGTCACCTAAAGGAACCCAAATGGGTCCCAGTGGCCTCATACAAAAAAGAGGTCAATAATGTCGCAACCTCTTCCCAGATTAACTAGTGAAAAAATATTTGAAAGAGTAAGGTTCATGCCCACAATAGTGATTTCTCCAACATTAGCTGATTATAAATTGTTAGGGTATGATGTCAACCATAATAGGTCTAAGAAAGATATTTTTTTGTTATTATCATATTGGAGGACAAACCTAATTAGACATAACTTGGACGTGATGCATATAGAGAAAAATATTTTTTATAATATATTCAATATATGTCCATAGTCATGGACAGTAAAGATAAATTCAAAGATAATATAAAATTAAGGATGGACTTAATGGAGATTTATTGGAGGAAAGTTTTAGAGTTGAAGGATGGTGGAAATGGAGAACTTCTTAAACTAAAAGCTCCATTCACCTTGACTTTAGAGCAGAGACAAGTAATTTGTGAATGGGTGAAGACTCTAAAGGTACTTGATGGATATATTTTTTAATCTAAGTAGATGTATTGATATAAGATCTGGTAGATTATTTGGATTGAAAAGTCATGAATATCATATCCTCATGCAATGTCTACTACCAACTATCTTTAATTTTCTACCAGATTTAATTTTAAGACGTTAATAAAGCTATGTATCTTCTTTAAGAATTTATGCTCTTCAAAACTAAATGCAGAGCACTTGATTCTTATGGAGAAGCATATCTTTTTTATTCTGTGTAAACTTGAGAAGATATTTTCTCCAGTATTTTTTGACTCTATGGAGCATCTACTCGTGTATTTACCATATGAGGCTATAATAAGTGGATCTGTTCAGTATCGGTGGATGTATCCTTTTGATAGATATTTAAATAAACTTAAGAAGACTATTAAGAATAAAGCACATCTTGATGGCCCAATTTATGAAGTATATCTAATGTACGTGATAATCCAATTTTGCTCATATTACTTTGACACAACGTTACAATCAAGTAGGAGTACTACAGCTCAAAATATGGGTCATACAGATTCATGTAAATCCTCAAAAATTAACTATATTCAACAGAAGTGGTGAATCCACAAGCACTAGTATCGTGCGCTATTTGACTAATAAAGAGATGAGAGCTGCCATATTATATGTATTGCTTAACTGTGATGAAGTTGAACCATATCTCGAGTAAGTATAACTTAGCTTATTCATACATTTATTACTCATAAATCCTAAACCCTAAATTTTGTAGGAGTTTTTTTAATGGTTTGAGTACATCAGTATCAGTAGAAATCCAAAAGATAGTGGAAGTAGAATTCCCTAATTGGTTCAAAAATATGGTATATATTTGCACTATTCATTTCTACTAATTTATCTTAATTAGTAAACACAGTAGTAAGTAAATACGCTACTAATATACCAATATTTGATCTATCAATTAGGAGCACACTCAAGGCAGTGATTTGAAGTATTAGGGTTTACTAGATCTAGCTTGGGGATATATCAAATAGATTAGTAAAATATTAGCTAATTTTTTTGGTTAATGGCTACAAATTTCAGACCAAATCTTGGTGTGAAGGTAGGAAGATAGATAATTTTGGTGTTTGTGTAAGAGGGAACACACATATGTGATAATTCTGAGTACTACAGGCTATTATAAGAAATATTATAGTTAAAATATCTCGGTAATGGGAATAATGTGTATCTATTCAATTGTGGCTGGTTTGATCCAGTATAGAGCAGAGATATGAGAATACATTTGCTTTATGGTATAATAGAAGTAAAGTAGGGTAAGAGATATACAAACTTTGACCCATTCATCATTGCTAGCCAGATAAGCCAAGTCTATTTTGCTAACTATTCGAGTAGATTATAAGGAAAATAGGATTGGATCGTAGTTATGAAGACCAAACCCAGGGAAGTCATTGAGAAACCCACATCAATACCACTAATACATCAAGAAGAGTTTATATCAAACTTAAAAGATCTTGCTAATAATATGGATGATCAAATTACAACTAATGAGAGTGAGTTATAGCTAGAGGAAGTAGATTTAAATATAGAGAAGAGTCATTTGGAATCTGATAGGGGTGCAGATATTTCATCATATGAAAGTGAATCAACAAATGATAACTAAACTTAAGGTAAATGATTTTTGACAATCAATTGTGAATCAATAATTTATATTAATAATATGATTTATTTAAATAATATTTCTATAGTTTTTTTATTTATTTTATTGTTGCTCTACTTTATTTATTTTATTACTGCACTATTTTATATTAAATATTTATTATAATTTATATTGCTAATATTTCTTAAATTTTTTTATAGATGGCTTCAGGTGATGAGCGCCACAAAGAATTGATCAAAAATATCTTTGGTAGGCGCAAGAAGATGACTAGTGGCCCAAACAGCGGGTCTGTACGTACTGAAAGGACCACTTTATCTCAGCCTAGCCTGCCTTTATCTACTCTTATAGCCAGAAGTCCACAGTTCTACTCACTAGACTCCCGCTTTTCTTTGTCATATGCCATGTAGAGTACTCCCTTCTACCCTTACTACCCCCACCTTCTCATAAAGGCCCTCACACTTATCCATATCCACCATATATCCCATCATACTACCCCCCATCACCCTCTTAGCTCGCTGCAGGTGGACCTTCCATCCTAGTTGCAGCAATGTAGATGATAAAGAGTTACATATTGATTGAACCTGATGGTGACACATACATACTTATTATATTCATAAAAATTAAATAAATATTTTTTCACCCAACATATTTTATGCAGGTTTCATCCATCAAAGCAACCGACGCATAAAATATGGAACATCATACAGAGCAGGTATGATGCTCCTTATATTTCTTGGAAGAAAATCTCAAAAAAGAGTGTGTGACATGTGGCTCAGATATTTTGAGGTTATTTATGATACAAATATGTTCTATATTATATCTTTTTTAATTAAGCTAACAAAAATAATTATGGTTATATATTTTCTAATGAAGAAAGATTTTTATTGGTTGCCCAACAAAATGATAAAATTAGAAAGAATTTTGAGAAGCGTGGGTTAACTTGCATGTGAGACATATTTATAGATATTAAAAAGTTAGGAGAGCAACCACTCTGGATTGGTGAGAGTGTATGGGCTGAGCTGACCCGTACTTGGGGTAGCCCAGATAATACTAGGAGGAGGGACCATAATAGACAGAACCGAGCTCCTGATGTTGGAGGCATGGGTAGTGTCCTCCATACTAGGGGCTCAGTTCCATATGTTGAGCACAAGCAATGTTTGGTAAGAAATTTTAAAAGATTTTAATAATTTACTTAAATATGAATACTAATATAAGTATATTGGATAAAGAGGTACTAGACAGAGAACCAACAACTATTGAGTTACATAGTTATACCTACACGCGATAAGAGGACCAGCAATGGGTTGATGAACGAGAAAGGAGAGCCTACATGAGTACATAAGTTTAATATTTTTGGTGTCATGTATAAATTACTTACTATTGTATTAACTTTTATAGGACGAGTATACACAGTTTTGAGAGAGCCAGCTAGGAGCAGGTGAGGTTTCTTCTGGTGGATCAGCAGAGTACTCTGACTACCACACTTGGTCGTAAATGGTAAGAGGAATGCAGCATGGCCAGGTTTATGGTTTAGGATTTTAAGCCTACGCATATGAGGGGTAAACATCTGGTGGCTCTAATTTCTTAACAAGTACCCATGAGTCATTATATAGCCAACAGGTAGCTGCCCTTATAGCTGAGCTAGAGAAAGTTAAGAAATCACAAGTTGACTGACAGGTGCAGATGCAGATGTAGCAAACTCAATTTTTGGATGAACTGCAAAAAATGAGGGAGCAGTTTAGTGGAAAACAGGCAGCTTCAGTAGAGGAGGAGACTGATTCTGAGTAGATTTTGTGTTCTTATTTCTAGAGACCTGTAGCTATTTATTTTTGGACATTTGTTGTAATAGAATGAATTTTGACTTTGCCAATTTTTTTTGGAGTCATTATAACTCTAAATCTCAAATCATCTTCGCCATAGTATTTTGATTGTGATATTTTACTTGCACAATTTTTTTTATAATTTTTGGATACCAGTGAAAATTCTTAAGTAATGTATACTTGTTGGTACAAATGAGAATTTTGGGACCGTCATGTGTCCAATTTACAAACCATTTCATCGATATTTTTTAAAAATTATGATTTATTTTATAGATATTTTTCTGTAATTTTTAATCCTAAAATGATTTATTTGAATTTATACTAAAAGAAATTAATTAAATAAATTATATAATATATAAAAATTATTATTTTCATAAAAATATCTTAAAGCATTATGAGATATTATTCAATCCTTTTCCCCATTTCATATTCGGCCAACAGAGAGCTTTTTAGAGAAAATAAGAGAGAATTTAGAGGAGAGAGAAAAAGAAACTTAAGATTTGGAGGCCGCGATGCGATTTTTGTTCGTCAACGCTGTTAGAAGATTTACTCATCTAGTTGTAAGGAATCTTTACCCTATTTCTGATTTCAAAGATTTTGTATTTTTTGGTATTTTATGATCAAATTTATATTTCCAATACCGAAAAATATGAATAACTTTGTGTTGGTAAAACTTTCACTGCATAACTTTTTGTATGTTATAGAGATCATAATTATGAGCATTTTGACTATTTATTTGAGATTTCTCACTTGGTGATTTTAAAAATACAGTGATTTTTGTCTACCCAAAAATTTATTTTGATGTCTAAAAATAGTAGTGTAGTACAATAAAAGTCTTAAAATATTATTTTATATAATTCATGGTTTTATGTTACTTTTCTAAAAAAGTGCATTTTTTGCCTTATAAAATTTTTTGTTGTCTACCATTATGATATTTTGGCATCTTCTTTATTAAGCTCAATTATATGTTATTTGTTATAATGCATTGAAAATGGATGTGAATATGTGCTTGAGTAATAGTTGGTCACTATTACTATTATAATAATGATATACGTGTGTGAAACAAACAAGTAAAGACTGGTTGACCCATTAGTTGGAGACTGATTGACCTGTACAAGAGGGTGGGCCGACGAGCTTTCCTTTAAATTAATAAAGTGGTTTGGTGTTATCCTCTACTAATTAACGTGATACACTGATTAGAAGTTATAAGGAGATCATTACTGTGCTGATGGGCAAAAAGTGATGACTCTATTTATTGAGCCAATGATTTACTAACACTGAAAATACCGTGATAGCCAAGACTTCTTACTTATTTAGTGTGACTAATGAAATACATATTTTTGAGGCATTATTCTTATTATTGTATAATTTTATTAGTACTACACATATTTACTGGTATTGCATTATTCTATTACTGTTGCCACTAGATTATTATTATTACCAATTTAGATGATGATATTATTAATACTGTTGATTAACTGTATTGATACTAAGCATGTGATATAGAATACTTGGATAGTATAGATACATTATTATATGATTTTACTATATTGACATGATTTCAATAGTCTTTATAAATATTTTGATTTGATGCTTTATCTGATTTCTATACTGATTGGTTATAGATACGATGATTACTTTATAGATTTGACACTTGTACTGATTTACTGCTTTACTAGCTTTTGTACTGTAGTGTTTTACTTTTTATAGACTTACTACTCATGTATTTGAGTTTTACTATTCTTGCACTTATTCAATGATCATATGACTGCTACTCCTATGATTTGATTCTTAACATGCATATTGCTCTTTTATCGTGCTTTGAATTCAGTTATAGGTTTTGGTAACCTGCTGGACTTTTAGCTCATTATATGTGGTTTTAAATGATTTTAGGTAAAGAGCCTTCTGCTTGAAGCTTTATACTGATGCTAGTATAGTTTTATTTTAGCTTTTGGTTCATGTATTTTTATAACAATTATGGCTATTGTATATACTCTTTTGGACGCTAATTAAGGACTGTAAGGATTAACTATAGTAATGTGAATTATATTTTTCCTATTTTATTTGCTTTCTTTAATGCAATTAATCAACTCTGGATGTCCGTATTGATTTGGTTGATAAATAATTGAAAAAAAAAAGAGAATAAAAAATATATTCTTTCACTTAGATCATGGGACATTACATTTGTGTAGTTTTAAATGAACAAACTTTATATTTCATTTTAAACTGTTTGGTGAATGGTCAATGAATTTGAAATGTTTATATTTATATGTTTATGTTCAATGTTTGGTGATGATTTTGATTAGATATTTATGTTTGAGCTAATATAGTTTTGGAATATTTTTATGTAGGTTATGTTGTAGAAAATATTTCCCTAAGAGGGAGGGCTTTTTTTTATATAAGTTTCTGGCAGATTTTCGGCGGATTATCCTTCGAAAATTTGATACCACGAAATGTATAGACGTTCCGGTGAAAATTTATCACCTATATTTTGACAGATTTTTAGCCAGATAAATCCATCGGCATATGTTCGGTGGAGTGATCCGGTGGATAATCTTCCAGAAATACTGACAAAATTTCTGGCAGATAAAATGCCAGAACTCATACCAGATAAATGACATTTATACTTTCCTTTTTTCACCGAAATTCCACCTGTAAGCCCATCGGAGTAAAATTTTTGATGCACGACTTATTGTTGACTGAAGTTCTGCCAGAAAATCAAAATTTCCAGCAAAATTTTATGGTTATCGACAAATTTTGGCTGTCGATAACACAAGATTTTCCTATAGTGGAGGAGACTTCAATACCATTTCTTATTGTTATAAAAAGGTTGGAGGTTCTCCTCCAAATTTAAATGCAATGGAGGACTTTAATAATATGATTCTTGATTGTGGTTTGACTAACATTGGCTTCTCGGGTCCTAATTTTACGTGGTAGAACAATAGAGTTTGGGAATGACTAGACTGTTCTCTTTTCAACGATGAATGGATTTCTTCTTTCCCTAACTCTATGGTTGAAAATCTTCCGTACATCCTCTGATCTCTCTCCCCTCCTTCTTAAGTTTTGTCGAGAGAACTCTTGTGGTGCTAGCCCTTTCTTTTCCAAAATATGTGGCTGAAGTCAATGATTTTATTCCTATGGTGGAGGAGAACCAGGTTGCCCCTTTGCCGTTCTTTTTTCTCTGAAACTTAAAAGGTTAAAGTAAAAATTGCGATAGTGGAATAAGAATAAATTTGGTAATATATTTGATAATATTAACAAGGCCAAAAAAGTGGTGTCCTCTCTTGAAAGCCAACTTGCTGCTTCTTCTAGTAATATCGTGGGGGATCAAGTTAAATTGGCTAAGGCTAATTTACTTAATCTCTAAATCATGGAAGAATTATATTGGAGACAAAAAGCTGTATCTTAACACATTTATGAAGGTGAAAAAAATTTGAAATATTTCCATGCTCTGGTGAATTCGATAACCAAATCTTCCATTAATAGTATTAAGTTAGATTCTTGTGACTGATGTGATGATCCTGCTTTAATTACTGATTATGCTATTTCTTATTTTGAATGTTCTTTTGGTGTTGATAAGTATATTCATCCTTTAACAAATCATGCTATTATTCCCTCTAATATCTCTAATGAGGACAATCTTTCTTATCTAAACATCCTAATGAGGGGGAGATTTTCAATGCTTTGATGTCTATGAACAAGAATTCTGTGGCTGGTCCTGATGGCTTACTATTGCTTTCAGCTATTAAAAGTATTGGAATATTATTAAGATAGATATTTCTAAGGCTATCTTGGCTTTCTTTAATGGTTTTACTATTCCCAAATTCTTTACTTCTACTTCTATTATTTTAATTCCAAAAATATCTAACCCTGATTGTTGGAATGATTTTAGACCTATTAGCCCATGATATACTTTCAATAAGCTAATTTCTAAAGTTATGGCCAATAGATTGGCTTTTTGTACTTCCTAAAATTATTTCTATCAATCAGATGGGGTTTGTTAAAGGTAGAAACATTATCGATAATGTTTTGCTTGCTCAGGAATTATTTCATGAGATTAATAAAAAAGTCCATGGTCACAACCTATTTTTGAAATTGGACATTTCTAAGGTTTATTATAACCTCAATTAGTCTTTCTTATTTAGCATTTTAAAACTTTTGGCTTTAATGATAATGTTATTAATCTTTTTAAAAGCATTGTTGAAAATTGTCAGTTTTCTTTGATCATCAATGGTAAATCCCAAGGATTTTTAAAAGGCGTTTAACGTATTAGACAAGATGACCCTTTATCTCTGGCTATCTTAATTATTGTTGCTGACGACTTATCTAGGGGTTTATCTCATTTTTTTCCATTAATAGTAATTATTCTTATAAGAATTTTGGTGGCATCGAGATTAGTCATCTTTGCTTTGCATATGATATTAATAGTTTCTATAATGGCTCCCTAATATGTGTAAAAAAAAATTAGGAAGCTTCTATATAATTTTGAAAAGGAAAGCGGCTTACATTTTAATAATAGCAAATGTTCTTTTATAGGTAGTAAGGGTATGTCTTCTGTGCATAGCAAAAACATAGCTACCTATAGTGGTTTTAGCAAATGTTCTTTTATAAGTAGTAAGGGTATGTTTTCTTGAGAGTTTAAATTGTTTTCTATAGGGGCTAGACTCCTCATTAAAAGTGTTTTATGCCTATTTACTTATTTCAAACTATTAACCCTACCACCAGTGTTTGTAACAAATTGGAGAAAGTTGTCAACAATTTTTTTTGGGGATCCAATGCTGATTAATCCAAATAGATCCATTGGTCTAAATGGGGTACTTGTACATGCCCTTATTTAGAAGGCGGTTTAGACTATAAATCCATCCATGACTTAATCAAAGGTTTTTCCTTTAAACTTTGGTAGAAATTTAGGAAGAATGAGTCTTTGTGGGACAATTTTATGCATCTTAAATATTGTAAGAATTTGCATCCATCTTTTACCTTCTTTAAGCAAGGGTAATCTCCCAAGTGGAAAAGACTTTGTGACATTAAATGGATTGTTGATTCTACCATTCAATGGGGAATTCTTAATGGGTCCTCCCATTTTTGGCAGGATGATTGGTTTAGGCATTGGTTCTATTGACTCATACCTAAACACTCATTCTACCTCTCCATTGAAAGTCTCTTACTTTAATATTTATGGTAATTGGCCCACTAATCATCTCCTAGATTTATTCCCCAATGCTTAGTTTATATTATTTGTGATATTCCCATTAATCTTGATTGTAAGAATCATATTTTTTTGTAATTTTTCTTAAGATGGTGATTTGTCTTAGTAAAGCGTGTCATTTTTTTTTGAAACAAGAAACAATCCATTTCTATTTTTGGGAAATTATGGAATTCTAATATTCCTCTTATATATTCTTTATTAGTTTGGAGAATTTTGAGAGGTTTTATTCCTGTTCCTGGCTCCAAACAAAAGGTTTTAATTTAGCTTTCAAATGTCAATGTTGTTTTAGCTCTGAAACTATTAACCATGATTTCCTTCATAATCTGGGGGCTACTAAGGTTTGGATGGCTATTCAAAATATTTTACACATTAACATTGGTTTTAATGCTTGCAATGTTATTGATTTTTTAAATGATTTGCATCATAATAATTCTTTTGGCCAAAGGGAAATGGTTATTCCTTTTGCTGTCTTGTGGCTTTTGTGGGAGGAAAGAAACAATAACAAGCATAAGGGGATCAAGATGTGCCATAAAAGGGTTCTTGGTTCTTTGAGATACAAAATTTAGTAGTTATATGTGGCTAATGTGTTAACTATTAAGCATTTTAAAGGGGGGAAGGCATGGCTTTCCTTTTTCAACATCAATTATGAAAATTCTATTGTTACTTTGCCTCCTAGGATTATTAAATAGTTTTAAACCTGTTCTAGGGGAGTTGAAGCTTAGTATCATGCTTCTTTGTTTGACAATCGTTGTGGATTTGGTGGGCTTATTCGTGACGCTAGCGGTATGTTATTATTTGGTTTTGGTTTTTCTTATCATACCTATGATATAGTGGCTGCTAGTTTCACTGCTCTTTATACTGCTTTAAAGGAATGCTCTGCTTTTAATTTTAAATCCTTATTGATTGAAGCTGATGTTGAGACTTTAGTGGATATAATCATTAATAATAAAAGTGTGAATCTTAATAGCGTTTATGATCTTCAGAGAATCTTGCTTGGCAAGGTAGTTTATAGGATTTCCACTATTAAAAAGGTTGGTAATGTTTGTGCTATGTGGCTGGCTAAAAATGGGTCATTTAGCAATGATATAATAACATTTTATTAGGACAATGTTCCTCAATTCCTTAAAGGTAGTATCCTTTTGGATGTTGTTATCTCTATATTGTTGTTCTGATGGGTGTTTTTTTTCCTCTAGATGTTTTTAGCTTGTTGTTGTGTGTTTTCTGATGCTTTTTCAGTTCCTAACTACTCCTCTTAACTTATTGGTGCTTCTGGCTTTTCTGTTTGGTTACTATTGTTTTCTAAGGGTTTCTGTTTCTGGTATTAGGTGTGTAATGGATTTTCTTTTGTATGGCTCTAGGTCCATTCTTGTTGGTCATCTGCCCTCTTTTATTTGGTTCGCGCTTTCTGTGATAGTTGTTGGGTGTTGTTCCCTTTTGTTGCTGGGTTTCCTTGGTTATGGATTCCCTTATGTCATGTTATTATTATGTCATATTAATGGTTTTGTTCTTGTCTGCTTCTTTTTGTGCAGAGATTTTTTGCAGGGATCATTTGTCTTTCAAGATTCTCAAATTCACGATCTCTTCTTTTAGGTGATGGCTTCTAGCCTCCCTAGCTATTTTTATAGGTTCTTTTGTTTGTCTGTAATTAGGTGGGATCTTTCGCTCTTAGGTTTTGATTTCTCCTTTTGATTGTAGCTCTAATGAGCCGTTGCGAGCATTAGATCTCTATTAAGGACATGTAATTTTTTCTTATATGAACACGTAGGCCCGATGGTAGGTTTTCATAAAAAAATAAAAATAAAAATAAAAAACCATTGTTGTTGAGCTTGTTGCAAACCCTTCAATAATATTCATGGATGAGCCAACTTCTTGGCTTGATGCTAGATGAATTACTATTATCATCAGGAAACAATTTTGACCATCTTGTTAGCAAAACATTTTTCTCTTTTTTTGCATCGAAATGCGATGAAAATGTCTTTCAACAAAAGAAGTGTCATACAACCTGAGCCAAAATCAATTGGAGATATTCCAAGTCATTTTTTAATTATTATTATTATTATTATTAATTTATACATTTCATAATGTTTTCCTTAATTATTTAGAGCAATCAAGAAATTACAAAGATAAATGATGGTTACAATCCTAAAACTTGGAATTTATTCTGATTACTATTGCAAACTTTTCATTAATTTTTTATTATTTATTAATCATTAAATTAATTTATTACTTGTTATATGTGGATTCTTAAGTTTCCATAACTTTGATAGGCTTACCTATAATATAAACATATAGAAGGAAACCTTGCTTCTATGGCTTTATTCATATGAGCCTATCCTAAGAAGTTAAATTTATTTGCACCTTTATTTATTTTGTTGATCAAAAAGTCAAAGTTTCAAAAAAAGTTTTTAATGTCTTAGAATATATTTTAAGTGACATGTGGCAAGAAAAAAAAATCTCACTTATAAGATTAAGATGCATATAATCTTTCAATTTGAAAAATATGGAAGTAGGTGGTTTTTGTGAATAAGAAGGAAAATATTGTGTACTCTCACCATATTTGATTTTTTATTTAATATATTTTGATTGAAATAATCTTCTAGTGTACTCTTTAAGGTTTATTTTATTTTAGATTATTATTATCATATGTATTATTTTGCAATTGTATTATATATATATATATATATATATATACCGTGATATATACCGTGATATCAATAATCAGGATACAAGAATTTGGTAGTGGTTATAAACGCTGCAAAAAAATTTTTAACTTTAGATTTGCAACAACCATTTCAATGATAAAAGGTTTCATAATTGCAATGGTTCTTACCATTGCAATGTTACAGAATTGCAGCGGCAAAAATTGTTGTAATGAAATGGTAATGATTTTAATCACTGCTAGCGAACTACAATAAAAAAATTTTGCAACGTTTTTGGAATTATTGTGAAATCCTTTTGCAGCGAAAACCAAATATAGCAGTGTAATTTGCAGCGGTTTATAAACCGCTACAAATGTTAGTCAGCTATTCAATCGCTGCTATAGCTAGAATATATTAATCACTCCGAAATCCCTAATTCCTAGTATTGGGTACATGCTTCTTTGACCATTTAAAAATTTTAGATGATGTTAGCTTTATAAGGTATAGATACAATAAAAATTTTAGAAAACTAAAAGCTTTAGAGGCATAGAATTTTCAATAAGGCCAAAAAATCTAAAAAAGTAAATTTTTTTCCTATTCTTCAAAAATCTTTGAAACCTTTAGAAAACATGTATTTTTTTATTAACCAAAAATATTGGACGCATAAAAATCTTAAAAGGTAAAGGAAATACTAATAATGCATTTTATTTGTTGAGAGATATTTACTGAGTATTTGTTGATTATTTGGTGAGTATTAAATGAGTATTTTTGTTGAATATTTACTGCGTATTTACTGAGTATTAAATATGCAGTAAATACTCAATAAATATGCAGTAATTACTTAGCAAATATGAAATAAATACTCAACAAATATGCAGTAATATAAAAAACTATATTTTGACAACGTGTGAATATTTCATTAGAGTCCGGACACAATTCTACATCCGGAATCCACACGTAATAATTTCTCGTTAATAAAGGGACAAGATTAATCTAGTTAGAGCCGATCTCCCTTATTTTATATCATCTGATGTGGAAATATACAATGCATATATCATTGATTAACACAGTTGTTTAATTTCTAATATTTTGTTACTTTCAACTGCTGCTAAATATGCCTTTGTCTTATACCTTTTCATTATTGCTGGCAGCCGAATTCCTTTGCTTTCTCATGCCTCCATTTTGATCCATATTTTGCCTTCTATTAATTTTTGGAATATATTCATTGACAGGCCTCTCTTGTCCCTTCCAGAGCAACTTCTCCAGTATTTTTAGTGGTAGGACGTATATATTATTTTATTTATTGGGACAATGACTTTTTTAAGGCTTATTTGTGATAGTTTGTGGCCACTATTTTTTTTGCCGTTTTCAAGAAACTTATATACTAGAAAGTTGTTTCAAAAAACAGTAAACAAATTATCCCAAACGAAATCTAACAGCTTTCAAATTGAGGTTTCATTTAGAATAGCTTTCTTATTGCTTTCTAAAACACATTTTCTTAAGTTAAAAAACCAGACTTCATTTGTTTTTGCATTAGCGATGAAAACTTTGATGATTTGTTTTGTCATATAGAGCAGGCAGCTGCCATCTTTAGTTTGGATGTCTACCTTAGCATCAATCTATTTGTTCCTTAAAATAATGCTCGAGTGGGCGGCCAAAGATAGTCAGACCTGCTGCAAAATCTTCTTCACATTTATTTGCTCCATATGCCTGCATTTCCATGCACGTACTTCTCTCTTGATGAGATCATTGCTTTTGTGGTTGTGTTTCTTTTAATGGACTGTACTTTTTTTTTTTTTTCTTAAAGTCAATGGGAGTTTGAAAGTTTTTTTAACCAGTGAGTTATAAATATTCTCGCAAATTTTTCTTCATCTTTGATTTCTTCTTGTCTTGGCGATAAAGACTAGTTTTTTTTTTCTCTTGAATGAACTATGAGAGGTTTTGCTCTTCAATGGGGTAGGCCACCACCATTTTGGTGATGGAGGGCAACCCTTATTTATCTTTGTTTTCTTTTTCTTTTGGAATAAAATATGATCTAGTCATTCCATTACTTAATTAATCTAAATTTTATAAAATTTATCAACAAGTCTAAGTAAACTATAAAAAAAATTATTTAAACTCCTAATAATTAGTAGCAATAGAGAAAAATAAAGGAATTTGATCTTGGGATTAGTGAGCATGCTTTATTGATATTCTAAGCTTAATTAACAAATTAATCAAATACTTCATAGAAAAATGAAAACATCTCCAAATGATCGTAAATTTTTATGAGATAATCTTGAGGCTTCCCTCGGCTTCTATGGCTAATTTCAATAGATTTGGTATTCATTTGGTTAGATAATAAAGTCAAGGTCATTAACTAATATAAAAATTTTTAAATGTTCAAATTAAATTAAAAAACATTCAAATTTTTTATGACCAATATAGCTTCCTACAGCTATATATTCTGCCTCAGCCATGGATAGGGCTACTAAATTTTGGTTCCTTCTAGACCAAGAGATTAATGATTGTCCTATGAATTGATAGGTTCCCTAGATGGTTATTCTAACTACCCTACAACTACAGGAAAATTGTCCATTACCGGCAGAATTTCCGGTGAATTTCCGGCGGATTTTCCCGCGGATTACGATGAAATATTTTCGACTAATTTTCAGTGGTTGAGTCTTTCAAAAAGCTCAGGTCCCCTCTTCGAATCCCCCAGGCATCATGGGCTACACGGGCCCCAGCGTGGACGTGGGGTGGTTACCCTGGCGGGCTGTGCGGGAGTGGGTTGAAAGTTTGATAGGGATGTTAAGCCCTAATGAACTAGTCCCGAGGCTAACCAAGAGGGGGGGTGAATTGGTTATTTAAAAAATTTACGAGCAACAGAAAAATATTTTCGATACTTTGCAGCGGAAACAAGTAAATAAGAACGAAAAGATCAATCACTGATATTCACCCAAACAGTTAATATCATAAAAGTAAAGTGCAAAACAGAATCAGAAAAAGCAAATTAGATTTTATAGTGGTTCGGTCAACTTGACCTACGTCTACTCCCCGTAGCCTCCCCTCCGGGTATTGCACTAAACAAAAAGTGACTCTCCTTTTGCTCCCACAGCAAGGCGGAGAAGCCTGTACAAGAACCTCCTTTCCACCACCCGGTGAGGCAGAGAACCTGACCTCCTTTTGCTTCCTCCTGAAGCGGGCAGAGAACCCGAACTCCTTTTGCTTCCACCTGAAGCGGGCAGAGAACCCGGATCTTCTTGCGACGATCCTTCCACGACGAACACCAACTAGACGAAAGACGACGAGCGGAGAAGACGACTCTGATCCGTGCTTGGAGAAACCTTAGTGAATCCCTCACTAACTCCCCCTCATAAGATCCTCTCTCTCTCTCTCCCAAACTCTCTCTCTCTAGGGTTTCTCTGGGAAGGAAAGTGGCAAAAGATTTTTTCTAAACAAAGAAAAAGATCTTTTATATGAGGGCTCAAAAATAGCCCTAAATCTCAACTGGTCGGCCAATATTATCCAGGACGATCCATAGATCGTCCTGTACGATTAGTTCAAAATCAGCTGTTTCAGCCTGGACGATCTGGCTCTTCTGGACGATCTGTTCAAAAAGTTATTCATATCATCCCGTACGATCTTGCGATCGTCCGTGATGATTAGTGTAAATCGGGGAATATCATCCAGAAGACAGTTCGGGTCGTCCAGAGAAACTTGTGCTGGACGTCCTAAAAATGACTTGATCGTCCAGGACGATACGGGTATCGTCCTGTACGATTAGTTCAAAAAGTGCCCAAATCGTCCTGTACACAGTTCGGGTCGTACATCTGAAATGCACTAGACGATCATGATCGTCCGGGATGATCCTGCGATCGTCCAGGACGATATGATCGCATCAATCAAAAATAAATTACTTTCCTTAATTATCAGATTAAATTAGGCATGATTGTGCTGAATCGTCCAGGACGATACACGTATCGTCCGGGACGATCAGACCAAATAGCTAAAAATAGGAACTTACCTAACTTGATATAGCGGCTAAAAAAATTCTGATTTGAGCCTATCGTCCCGTACGATCCAAGGATCGTCCAGGACGATCTGCCTAATCAGACACAGTTAACTTGGTCGCCCTAATTAGGGTTTCTGTTTTTACTGGATCGTCCAGGACGATGTGAATATCGTCCAGGACGATCGGAACAAAAAAATGACCAGAAACTCTAATTCACTCAAGCTCTCCCCCTGAGTGTGTGTGTGCAAGGTTACTTAGCTAGGGGATCAGTTACATTACACTTGACTCAAGAAAAAGAAAAATATTACATTGGACACACTTGGACCCGATCTTGAGTTGGCTTGAGTTGTTCGTGATCTTTTGTGCCTAAAATGGGTTAGCCAAGCAAAACACACAGGAAACATGTTTGTCATCATCAAAACCAGATTTGTAATAATCTCCTCCTTTTTGATTATGGCAAACATCTGTATAGTAGTTTGAAAATAAATAAAGAACAACTAGGAGATCGAAAAAATAAATATATTTTTTTTCTAAGTTTTTATTTAACGATCAAACTAATACAGAAAATATAACACATAACACAACCAGACACGACTACAACTGACTCCCCCTTTTGACATCACAAAAAGGAGGAGGATAAAATAGAACAATGAAACATAACTACAAAAATAGAAAAGAAAATAAGTACAAAATAGAAAACTAGAACTGAGGCGGATCCTGATCGGAAGAAGGAGGTGGCAGTGGTGGGTTGAAGTAAGTGTGAATGGCCTGAAAGTGGGCTCCAATCCAGGCGATGTCCTGGTCATGCTGCAATTACTGCTGCACAGCATAGTCCGTGAAGCGCTGGATGTCCTCGGCGTGCCGCTGCTCCTGGGTGGCCACATAGGAGTCAAATCTGGCCTCCCACTGATCGAAGCGCTGCACCAGGTGGTCAAAGGGAGAGGCAATGCGAAGAGGAGCGGGTGCATCTGGTGCAGCAGGAACTGGAATGGCTTCTTCCTCCTCTTCCTCAACATCCGGGACGGGCTCCGGATGTAGTCGGGTGCTGTGTAGGACATGGAAGGCATTGTTGGTGAGGAAGGAAGGAGGAACATCTGGAGCTGCGGGATATTGCAAGTCATATTTGGTTTCGAGGGCATAGGCAAGGATATGTCCTAAGGCTAGATTTGGACGACAGCGATGACCTGGATCCCGAATAGTGGTGAGGTGCTCGAGGTACCGGATAATAAGGTCCGTGGCATTAAGTTCCCTATGGGCCAAGATGTAGTAGGTGGTCAAGGACAGGAGTGGGGTGATGTGATTTCGATCCCCCGCCTTTGGAATGACGGAGGAACGAAGAACATGCTGAATAGTCCGGGCATCCTTAAGAAGTGTGGTGCAGGCATTGTCATGATAAGGAACATTTGTATTACGAAGGAAATGATTGGTGACACTCCAATCATAGTCTGGGTTGGTGATAAGGGTGTGGAGTTTGTCGCTAGTGACTGAAAGTTAGAGAATGTTATGGAAGTCCTGGTAAGTAAGTTCGATGGGGCACTGATTGACATAAGAGCAGAGGGTGGAATAATCAGCCGAAATTCGTAAGTTTGCAAAGAAAATGCGAAGAAGTTTCGAGCTAAAGGGAAATGCGAGAGTTATGATGAAGGTGAGGGAGGTGTGTGCGAAGAGGTCAAGGACAGGATAAGTGAGAGTGCGGGGATTTACAATTTTTGACGGGGTGATCCTTACTTCACAGTATCGCTCGTAGGCAGCCTGATCGGCTGCATTGGGGAAGCGAGGATCAACCGGCCCCTGGGAGGAACTGGCACCCTTTTGATGGGACCGTTTGCCACCAGCCATGAGGAATCAAAAGGGTAAGGAAGTAGAAGGAGAGTGGGAGAAAAGGTTTGGAAAATCCTTAAGAAAAGTGTTGTTTATATAGAAAATGGCCTGATCGTCCCGTACGATCGCGACATCGTCCAGGACGATATAGGCATTTATAACGTCCTGGATGATTGGTCAAAAAAGCGGTCCGATTGTCCAAGACGATTAGACACAGGCGATCGTGCTGAGGAGTCAGGCTGGACGACCGTTGACGAAAAGTTATCGTCCAGGACGATTAGGTGGATCGTCCCGGACGATGTGCAATAAGTGTGTCGGACGGGCCGAATTCCAATCGTCCAGCGGCTGACACGTGGATCGTCCAGGACGATGAAGTGGATCATCCAGGACGATGGATAATAATTGGTGCAATGCCAGCCGTTTGATCAGATCAGGAAGATATGGATCATATCGTCCAGGACGATGTACGTATCGTCCAGGACGATCACCAATAATTAGAGTTTTTTCAGCAGCAGGAGCAGTGTGGGGACGATTTTGAATGAATCGTCTAGGATGATTTCTCAATCGTTCAGGACGGAGTGGATCGTCCAGGACGATATGGTGATCGTCCAGGATGATGTGAAGAAAAATAGAAAAAGATGAAGGATGGAGAGGACAGATCAAGATCCAAAAAAAACACAACAACAAAACTAATACAAAACAAAACCAAAACGAATAAAACTCAAAGCTAACACATTAAAGAATTTTTTTTTTTGGATCAAGCTGCTCCAATAAATCAGAATTTTTCCTAGATTTCATATTCAAAACCCAATAAGAAGACGATTAACAGCGCTGAAATCTAAAAGAGGTTGGAAAAAATCAACTTTCATAACTCCGACCCCGGGACCCTTATCGATGCAAATCTCTTTCAAAACAAAAATCCAATTTAGAAGAAAAGAAATTAGATTTGAAAAGAGATCATTTCAAGCCTCGTTCCAGAGAAATATTTGATGTAATAGCGTTACAAAGTAAAAAATCAGAAATCAGGATTTTCAAACACAAGCTTTTGAAAGTATTAAGCGGCACACGGATTTTTCTAAGACCTTTAACGATCTGAAAAGAAGGAAAGCTTGGTTGGGCTCATTTTGTGCCTCTTTTTCAATTTAGTTGGCGCTTTGCGGATCTTTTCATATTTGATATACTTTATGTATCTTTTAGTTGGCGATTTTTCGCATCTTTTCAGCTTTGGGCTCATTTTATACCTCTTTTTCAATTTATTTAGCGCACTGCGCATATTTTGTAAGCTTCCTCCTTTTCATAATCATTAAAGAGTCTCAGCTGTGAAATTATCTTCCAGACATAGGAGAGGACTCTCCACAGTAGGGAAGAATAATTCATAAAACACAAGCCATACATCATATGATAAATGCAATCACTTGATTTAGAAAATCAAACTAATGACTCAAGACTTTGAAAAATACTATTGATATGAGGTAGATTACTGTAGGGAGAGAAAATAATCTCTATTTTAAAAACTAACATTTTAATTTTGAAGAGGATTTTTATCCAAAAGAAACTATACACCAGTAAAGGAGTTAGAGGAAGAGAAACAATCATCAATGTTTCTTCCCTTTAACAGATTCAGTGGAATTAATCACTACTTACGAGCTTCCAAATAAAAATAAGGTAAAACTCTTAGTCAGACATTCAGTTTAGCAGAAGTAGTGAGTAGTAATCTGATTTTAAAAAGCATAAAATAGTAAATAAAAGAGATGAACCAGTGAAAGAACAAAAAAAAGGTAGAAAATCACATCAAGGTAAATACTCAAATCAAACTAACAGTAAAGCTAAAAATAGAAATCAGCTGAGGAAATAAAATCAACTGAAAGCAAGTAATCAAACCAAAAACTAACTAACAGAAAATAGAATACCAATCAGAACAATCAGAAATCAGCAGTCATCGGAATCAAGCATTTATATCAATCACTCCTAATCTGGTTCTCAAAATGTTGAATGAGTCAAAGGCCAGTGGTTTAGTGAATATGTCAGCCAGCTGATTCTCAGTTGCTACATGATGTAGCTCAATGTCCCCTTTTGTAACATGGCATCTAATGAAGTGATTCCTTATATCAATGTGTTTGGTCCTAGAATGTTAGATTGGATTCTTAGAGATATAAATGGCACTAGTATTATCACACAGAACAGAAATTGTGCCAACAGGTAACCCTAAATCCAAGACTTGTTGCTTCAACCAAAGAACTTGGGCCACACAACTCCCTAAGGCAATGTACTCAGCTTCAGCAATGAAAAGTGTAACTGAGTTCTATTTTCTACTGGACCAGGAGACTAAAGACTATCCTATGAATTGACAAGTTCCAGAGGTGCTCTTTCTATCCACCCTACACCCCATAAAGTCAGAATCAGAATATTTAATGATCTTAAAAGAGGTGCTGTGCCTAGGGTACCAAATTCCTAGGTTTGGGGTTCCTAAAAGATATCTAAGAATTCTCTTAACAACAGTCAGGTGGGACTCTTTAGGATCAGCCTGAAACCTAGCACAAAGACAGACACTAAATATGATATCAGGTCGGCTAGCAGTCAGGTAAAGCAGTGATCCTATTATTCCTCTATACTTCTTCTGATCAACAGATTTTTCACTTGAATCCTTATCTAACTAAATTGAGGAGGTCATGGGAGTATTGATTGGCTAGGCTTTGTCCATTTCATACTTCTTCAAAATGTCCTTAGTGTATTTAGATTGATTGAGAAAGGTTCCATCATCCGTTTGCCTTATACTAAACCCCAAAAAGTAGGACAATTCTCCCATCACACTCATCTCAAACTCTTTACTCATTATTTTAAAAAACTCATCACATAAATATTTATCAGAAGATTCAAAAATTATATCATCAACATAAATCTGGATAATGAGTAAGTCATCTCCTAATCTCCTCAGAAAAAGGGTGGTGTCTACGCTCCCCTTAACAAACTCTCTTTCTAACAGGAATGTGCTAAGCCTCTCATACCAAGCTCTTGGTGCCTGTTTCAATCCATATAAGGCCTTTTTTAATTTATAAATATGATTTGGATATTGGGAACTTTCAAAACCTGGAGGTTGTTCTACAAAAAATATCCTCTTTTATTACCCCATTCAAAAAGGCACTCTTGACATCCATATGAAATAACTTAAATCCCTTATAATAGGCAAAGGCTAGTAGTACCCTAATGGCTTCCAATCTAGCTATAGGGGCAAAAGTCTCCTCAAAATCAATCCCTTCTATCTGATTATACCCCTTAGCCACCAATCTTGCCTTATTCCTAACCACCACATCAGAATCATTCATCTTATTCTTAAAGACCCACTTGGTTCCTACAATACTTTGATTTTTAGGTCTTTCTACTAACTCCCAAACATCATTCCTTACAAACTGATTCAATTCTTCTTGCATAGCTAAAATCCAAAACTCATCCGAAAGGGCTTGATTGATGTTGGTGGGTTCAGTCATTGAGATAAAGGCAAAATGGTTTACTTCCTTCCTAAGTCCATGCCTAGTTCTAACACCTTCAGAAGGGTCTCCTAAGATTAATTCTTTAGGATGACTCGAAGAATATCTCCAATATCTAGGCAAAGTGGTTTGAGGTTCTACCCTTTGCTCCAGATTTGTATTTCTAACCCCTTGGGTAACCACAACAATCTCTTCATCTTCTACTTCAGATCTAGACTCCTTTGGATTGGATTCATCAAATACTACATGGGTTATTTCTTCCACCAGTAAAGTCCTCTTATTGAACACCCTAAAGGATTTCCCCATACTTGAATATCCTAAGAACACTCCTTCATCAGATTTGGGGTCAAATTTTCCTAAGGGTGACTTCCCGTTGTTCAGAATGAAAACCTTACAGCCAAAGACATGGAGGTGGGACAGATTTGGAGTTCTACCCTTAATGATCTCATAAGGTGTCTTGTTCAGTTTGACTCTCACATTCACCCTATTCAGCACATAATAGGCAGTGTTTATCGCTTCAACCCAAAAGTATTTTGGAAGTGAATACTCGGCAAGCATGGCTCTAACGGCTTCCACTAAGGTCCTGTTCTTCCTTTCAGCTACCCCATTCTGCTGAGGGGTCCTAGGAGCTAAAAAATTGTGACTAATCCCTTGATCCTCACAAAAACTTCTAAATCTTTCATTTTTAAACTCTCCTCCGTGATCACTATGGATGGTAATAATCTCACATCCTAACTTCTTCTGAATCCAAGTAGAAAAAGATCTAAACTCATCAAATGACTCAGATTTATGTGACAAAAACTTCACCCAAGTGAACCTCGAATAATCATCTACAATCACAAAACCATAGACTCTCCCCCCTAAGCTGGCAGTGCTAATGGGTCCAAAGAGGTCCATGTGAAGAACTTTTAAAGGTCTGGAAGTGCTTATGTCCTTAATAGAGTGAAAGGAGGACTGGACTTGCTTCCTTAACTGACAGGCATCACACAGGTGATCCTTAGTGAACTTAAGCTTGGGCACACCTCTAACTAAGTCCTTTTGGGTGACTTTCCTAAGGGTTTTCATACTGGCATGACACAATCTCCTATGCCATAACCAAGACTCATCAGCTGTAGTTTTTAAGCAAATTGAATTATCAGATTTAATGTAACTTACATCCAGCTTGTAGACGTTGTTGATCCTTTGCCCCTGCAAAATAACTTTATCATTTAAGCTTAAAATGCAGCCAGTGGGCAGGAATTTGATGCTGTATCCTTTGTCAAAAAGTTGACTGATGCTCAGCAAATTATGTTTCAGTCCATCTACAAGCAAAACATTGTCAATTATAAAATTCTTTGAATCACCAATTATACCTGAGCCTACCACCTTCCTGGTAGTGTTATCTCCAAGTGTAACCTTGCCTCCAGCTCTGGCCTCCAGCGAAATAAACTGATTTGCATCTCCAGTCATATGTCTAAAACATCCACTGTCCAGGTACCACATACTCTCACGAGGTCTTGTGTGAGAGCACCCCTACAAAATCATCAAATGTCAGTCTTAGGAACCCAAACAGGTTTGGGTTCCTTCTTCTGAAAAGAAGAATGCAATGCATGCATGCTGTGCTGTGAAACAGGCAGTTTGGGTCTCCACACCCAATGTGTACTACTGTGAATAGTGCAAGTGTGTGAGATATGTCCTAACATGCCACATGAAAAACATCTAACACCAGGAAAAGGATTAACTAAACGTCGTGAGTGATAGTGCCTCTTCCTAGAAGTGTATTAAACATGCTTTGATGAATTTCCAATAGATTTTTTAAAAGGTGGCGGTGCATAAAACTGTTCAAAAGTAGGCAGTGTTTTGTTCTTTTCAAAAGCAGTTATTTTCACTTTCAAAAACTCAATCTCTTTCTTTAAACTAGCAATTTCAAATTTTAAAGCACCATTGCTACTTTCTACTTCACATGCCATTGTATCTAATTCTTTAAAAGCTCTTTCTAAATCAACATGCGTGATTTTCAAAGAATCATGCTCATAAACTAAATCAGAATATTTTCTATTCAACTCATCAAATTCATCAAGCAAGGACATGTGATTGGAATCAACAGTGGAATGATCTTTAATTAAAACATCATGCTCCTTTTGCAAAGTTAGATAATCCAGTTTCAAACTAGCATGGGTTTTCTTAAGCTTCCTATACGATGTATGAATTTTTTCAGAAACTTCAAATAACTGATCGTAAGTAAGCTTACATACCTCTTCCTGGTCAGACTGACCAGGGTGATCATCAGCCATCAAACACAAGTTTGTTTCCTCCTCTTCAGCTTTAGTCTCAGAAGAGTCGGATGCAGAGTCTGCCCAGCACGCCTTCTGAATCCGCTTCTTGTCCTTCCTGAACTTGTGCTTCTCCTCACCCTTCTCCTTGCTTGGATGAGCTTTAAGTGTAGGATAATCAGCCTTAATGTGTCCGGGCTTCCTGCATTCAAAACAAACAGTATCAGATGAACCCTTAAAATTTTTACTGGACTTACCTTTGTTCTACTTGTGAAAATTTTTATTCTTCTTCCTTAGAAAGCTCTTGAACTGCCTTGTGATCAAGGCAACATCATCGCTATCAGACCCGGAAGAACTAGAATCACTCTTGTTGGCCTTCAGTGCCACTGTTTTCTCCTTCTTTTGTTTACCTGTATCAAGTTGCCTTTGGTTCACCCCTTGCTCGTAAGCAATGAGTGATCCAAGTAAGCTGTCAATAGAATAAGTATTTAAATCTTTAGATTCCATGATCGCAGTAATCTTAGCATCGTATGAAGAAGGCAAACATCTAAGAATTTTGTTCACTCTTTCGTAGTTAGTAAGTTCTCTACCTAAAGCATGCAAAGAGGTAACAATCTGAGAGAACCTTGTGTACATTTCTGAAATCGACTCACTAGGTTTCATGCAAAAAAGTTCGTAATCATGCAATAAGATGTTTAACCTAAACTGTTTGACTTTAGTTGTACCTTCATATGTTATACATAATCTATCCCAGATTTCTTTTCCCATTATACAAGTAGAAATACGCATATAGTCTTCAAATTTTAAAGCACAAAAGAAACAGTTCAAATATTTGGCATTTAACTGTGCTAAATCACGATCATCAAAAGTCTAATCTGTAAATGAAAGTTCAGTTTTAATACCATTAACAATTCTATGTAGTGCTTCATAGCCATCCTTAACTAACATCCACATACGATAATCAATAGATTGCAGAAAAGTAGACATGCGTATTTTCGAAAAATCAAAAAGAATATTGTCAAACAACGGTGGTCTTGTAATAGAATAACCTTCAGCAGTATTACGATTGTTACAGTTAGCCATGGATCAAATTCAAAAGTTTTTAAACATAAATTTTGAATCCCGCTCTGATACCACTTGAAAGTTCGATAGGGATGTTAAGCCCTAGTGAACTAGTCCCGAAGCTAACCAAGAGGGGGGGTGAATTGGTTATTTAAAAAATTTACGAGCAACGAAAAAATCTTTTCGATACTTTGCAGCGAAAACAAGTAAATAAGAACGAAAAGATCAATCACTGATATTCACCCAAGCAGTTAATATCATAAAAGTAAAGTGCAAAACAAAATCAGAAAAAGCAAACCAGACTTTATAGTGGTTCGGTCAACTTGACCTACGTCCACTCCCCGGAGCCTCCCCTCCGGGTATTGCACTAAATAAAAAGTGACTCTCCTTTTGCTCCCACAGCAAGGCGGAGAAGCCTGTACAAGAACCTCCTTTCCACCACACGGTGAGGCAGAGAACCTGACCTCCTTTTGCTTCCTCCTGAAGAGGGCAGAGAACCCGGACTCCTTTTGCTTCCACCTGAAGCGGGCAGAGAACCCGGATCTTGTTGCGATGATCCTTCCACGACGAACACCAACTAGATGAAAGATGACGAGCGGAGAAGACGACTCTGATCCGTGCTTGGAGCAACCTTAGTGAATCCCTCACTAACTCCCCCTCACAAGATCCTCTCTCTCTCTCCCAAACTCTCTCTCTCTAGGGTTTCTCTGGGAAGGAAAGTGGCAAAAGATTTTTTCTAAACAAAGAAAAAGATTTTTTCTAAACAAAGAAAAAGATCTTTTATATGAGGGCTAAAAAACAGCCCTAAATCTCAACTGGTCGGCCAATATCGTCCAGGATGATCCATAGATCGTCCTGTACGATTAGTTCAAAATCAACTATTTCAGCCTGGACGATCTGGCTCTTCTGGACGATCTGTTCAAAAAGTTGTTCATATCGTCCCGTACGATCTTGCGATCGTCCGGGTAGATTAGTGTAAATCGGGGAATATCGTCCAGAAGACAGTTCGGGTCATCCAGAGAAACTTGTGCTGGACGTCCTAAAAATGACTTGATCGTCAAGGATGATACGAGTATCGTCCTTGACGATTAGTTCAAAAAGTGCCCAAATTGTCCTGTACACAGTTCGGGTCGTACAGCTGAAATGCACTAGACGATCATGATCGTCCATGACGATCCTGCGATCGTCCAGGACGATATGATCGTATCAATTAAAAATAAATTACTTTCCTTAATTACCAGATTAAATTAGCCATGATTGTGCTGAATCGTCCAGGACGATACACGTATCGTATGGGACGATCAGACCAAATAGCTAAAAATAGGAACTTGGCTAACTTGATCTGGCGACTGAAAAAATTTTGATTTGAGCCTATCGTCCCGTACGATCCAAGGATCGTCCAGGACGATCTGCCTAATCAGACAAAGTTAACTTGGTCGCCCTAATTAGGGTTTCTATTTTTACTGGATTGTCCAGGACGATGTGAATATCGTCCAGGACGATCGAAACAAAAAAATGACCAGAAACTCTAATTCACTCAAGCTCTCCCCCTGAGTGTGTGTGTGCAAGGTTACTTAGCTAGGGAATCAGTTATATTACACTTGACTCAAGAAAAAGAAAAATATTATATTGGACACACTTGCACCCGATCTTGAGTTGGCTTGAGTTGTTCGTGATCTTTTGTGCCTGAAATGGGTTAGCCAAGCAAAACACACAGGAAACATGTTTGTCATCATCAAAACCAGATTTGCAACATGGGTGGCTAAGCGCGGGCGGACTGGCGGGGCCAGTGCGGGAGTGGGTTGGCGGGCCAGCGCAAGGGGCTGGGGTTGGCAACACGCGGGTTGATTGGCGGGGGGCTTGGGTTTGATTTTTTTTTAAATTATTTTTTAGTTATTCTGGCAGATTTTTTTCACCGGACCACCATAGAAAAAATTTTCTGGCGAAAAAAATCCGCCTGAAAAAAATTTCTGACGATTTTTTTTTATACCGTAAAAAATTTTCGACGATCAATTTACCGTTGAAAATTTCAAAATCGGCCAGAAAATTCAGAAATTTTTGCCAAAAAATCCGCCGGTTATATGCTATTTTCCTATTATGTACATCCTGCAAAGTTAGATTTTGAACGCCCTATGATTTCAAAAGAAGAGCAATGTATAGGATACAAGATACCTAAGTTTTGGATGCTTAGAAGCTGTCTAGGAATTTTGTTGACTATAGTCATATGGGATTATTTGGGATCAGCTTGAAATCTAGTATAAAGACATACACTAATAATTATATTAGGTTTGTTAGCAGTCAAATACAGAAGTGATCTTATTATCCCCCTATACTTCTTCTGATCTACTGATTTTCCATTTGTTTACTTGTCTAACTGAATGGTAGAGCTCATGGGTATATTTATTGCCTTTGCATTATCCATCTCATATTTCCTTAAAATATCATTGATATATTTACTTTGATTAAGAAAAGTTCCTTCATTTCTTTGTTTCACACTAAATCGAAGAAAATAAGTAAGCTATCCCATCATGCTCATCTCAAATTTCTCACTCATTATTTTTGAAAATTCATCACAAAGATTTTTATTTGTTTTCCTTTTAATGCTATTTGCATTTCTTTAAAAAAAAGAATAATAAGTAAATTATCTACTATTTTCTTTAGAAACAGGGTGGTACCTACATTACCCTTAATAAAGGAACTATTTAGGAGAAATATGCTAAGCTTTTTATACCAATCTCTAAGAGCTTGCTTCAAGCTATATAATGCCTTTTTTTAATTTATAAACATGATTGGGAAAAGTTGAATTTTCAAATCCATGGGGTTATTCTACATATACATCTTCCTTGATAATCCCATTTAGAAAGGCACTCTTTATATTCATTTGATACAGCTTAAAACCTCTAAAATAAGCAAAGGCTAATAGCACTCTGATGGATTTTAACCTAGTTATAGGGGTAAAGGTCTCTTCAAAATCAATGTCTTCTATTTGATTATACCCCTTAGCTATTAATCTAGCTTTATTCCTAATCACAACTCCAGACTCGTTTATCTTATTCTTGAACACCCACTTAGTTCCTACAATACTCTAGTCTTTAGGTCTACTAATTAATTTCCAAACATCATTCCTAATGAATTGATTTAATTCTTCTTGCATGGCTAGGATCAATAATTTATCAGATAAGAATTAATCTATATTAGTGGGTTCTACCATGGAGATGAATATAGAATGACTAACCTCCTTCCTGAAAGTTCGAAAGGGATGTTAAGCCCTAGTGAACTAGTCCTGAGGCTAACCAAGAGGGGGGGGGTGAATTGGTTATTTAAAAATTTCACGATAACAACAAAAATCTTTTCGATACTTAGCAGCGGAAACAAGTAAACAAGAACGAAAAGATCAACCAAAGATATTCACCCAAGCAGTTTATATTGAAAAGTAAAGTGCAAAACTGAATCAGAAAAGCAAACCAGATTTTATAGTGGTTCGATCAACTTGACCTACGCCCACTCCCCGGAGCCTCCCCTCCGGGTATTGCACTAAACAAAAGTGTCTCTCCTTTTGCTCCCACAGCAAGGCGGAGAAGCCTGTACAAAACACCTCCTTTTCACCACAAGGTGAGGCAGAGAACCTGACCTCCTTTCACTTCCTCCTGAAGCAGGCAGAGAACCTTCGAACTCCTTTTGCTTCCACTTGAAGCGGGCAGAGAACCCCGGATCTTCTTGCGAACGATCCTCCCACGAAGAACACCGACTAGATGACAGACGACGAGCGGAGAAGACGACTCTGATCCGTGCTTGGAGCAACCTTAGTGAATCCCTCACTAACTCCCCCTCACAAGATCTCTTCTCTCTCTCCCAACTCTCTCTTCTCTCTAGGGTTTCTCAGGGAAGGAAGGTAGCAAAAGATTTTTCCAAAAATTGGAAAAAGTTCTTTTAAAGGAGGGCTTAAAATTTGCCCTAAATCTCAACTGGTCGGCCAAGATCGTCCTGTACGATCAGTTCAAATTCAGCTGATTCAGTCTGGACGATTAGGCTCTTCTGGACGATCAGTAGAAAAAGTTGTTCATATCGTCCTGTACGATACGGCGATCGTCCGGGACGATTAGTGCAAATTGAGAAAAATCGTCCAGAAGACAGTTCGGGTCGTCCAGAGAAATCTGTGCTGGACGACCAAAAAATGACTTGATCGTCAAGGACAATTTGGACATCATCCTGTATGATTAGTTCAAAAAGGCCCAAAATCGTCCTGAACACAGTTCGGGTCGTACAGCTGAAATGCACAAGACGATCACGATCGTCCGGGATGATCCTGCGATCGTCCAGGACGATGTGATCGTATCAATTAAACATTAATTGCTTTCCTTAATTACCAGACTAATTTAGGCATGATTGTAGTGAATCGTCCAGGACGATACACGTATCGTCCGGGACGATCAGACCAAAATACTTAAAATAAAACTTGCCTAACTTAATCTAGCGGCTGGGAATATCTGATTTGAGCATATCGTCCAGGACGATGCGACTATCGTCCAGGACGATCTGAACAAAAATTGAACAGAAACTCTAACTCACTCAATCTCTCCCCTGAGTGTGTGTGTGCAAGGTTACTTAGCTAGGGGATCAGTTACATTATAATTGACTCAATAAAAAGAAAAATCATACATTTGACACACTTGGACCTGATCTTGAGTTGGCTTGAGTGGCTCGTGGTCTTTTGTGCCTGAAACAGATTAACCAAGCAAAACATACTGGAAACATATTTGTCATCAGCAAAACCAGATTTGCAACAATCTCCCCCTTTTTGATGATGGCAAATATTTGTAGAGTAGTTTGAAAATATAAGTAAACTAGAAGATCAAAACATAAACAGTTTTCCAAATTTTCATTTAACAACTAACACAATACAGGAAACATGACTCATAAAATAGAAGCAGACACGACTACAAACTGACTCCCCCTTTTGACATCACAAAAAGGAAGAGGGAAAAACAAAACACTGAAATAAAACATAAAATATAACAACTACTAAACGAGAAAATCAGAATTTTTCCTTGATTTTAGATTCAAAAACCAATTACAGGATGATTGACAGCACTGAAATCCATAAAAGGTTGGAAATAATCAACTTTCGTAACTCCGACCCCGGGGACCTTATCGATGCAAACCTCTTTCAAAACAAAAATCCGATTCAGAAGAAAAGACATTAGATTTGAAAAGGGATTCTTTCAAGCCTCGTTCCAGAAAAATATCTGATATAATAGTGTTACAAAGTAAAAAATCAGAAATCAGGATTTTCCAGACTCAAGCTTTTAAAAATATTAAGTGGCGCACAGATTTTTCTAGGACATTTAATAATCTGAAAGGGAAGAAAGCTTGGTTTGGGCTCATTTTGTGCGTCTTTTTCAAATTGGTTAGCGCTTTGCACATCTTTTGATTTTTGATACACTTTGTGTATCCAATTTGGTAATTTCGCATCTTTTCAATTTTGGGCTCATTTTATGCCTCTTTTTCAAATTATCTGGCGCACTGCGCATCTTTTATAAGCTTTCTCCTTTTCATAATCATTAAAGAGTCTCAGCTGTGAGATTATCTTCCAGACATAGGAGATGACTCTCCTTGGTAAGGAAGAATGATCCACAAAATAAAAGCCATACACCATATGATAAATGCAATCACTTGATTTTAGAAAATCAAACTAATGACTCAAGACTTTAAAATACTATTGATATGAGGCAGATTACTATAGGAAGATAAAATAATCTCTATTTCAAAAACTAACATTTTAATTTTGAAAAGAATTTTTATTCGAAAGAAACCATACACCAGTAAAGGAGTTAGAGGAAGAGAAACAATCATCAATGTTTCTTCCCTTTAACAGGTTCAGTGGAATCAATCACTGCGTACCAGCTTCCAAACCACAACAAGGTAAAAACTCATAGTTAGAAATTCAGATTTTCAGAAATAGTAAACGGTGATCAGATTTTGAAAAACATAAAACCAGTAAGTGCAAGATATGAACTAGTGAATACAAGCAGGTAGAAAATCACATCAAAGTAAATACTCAAATCAAACTAACAGTAAGGCTAAAACAGAAATCAGTAGAAGAAATAAAATCAACTGAAAGTAAATAATCAAAGCAAAAACTAACTAACAGAAATCAGAAATCAAAATACTAAACCTAACTAACAGAAATCAGAATACCAATCAGAAAGATCATAAATCAGTAGTCATCAGAATCAAGCATTTATATCAATCACTCCTAATCTGGTTCTCAAAATGCTGAATGAGTCAAAGGCCAGTGGTTTAGTGAATATGTCAGCCAGCTGATTTTCAGTTGCTACATGATGTAGCTCAATGTCCCCTTTTGTAACATGGTCCCTAATGAAGTGATGCCTAATTTCAATGTGTTTGGTCCTAGAATGTTGGATTGGATTCTTAGAGATACAGATGACACTAGTATTATCACATAGAATAGAAATTATGCCAACAGGTACTCCTAAATCCAAGACTTGTTGTTTCAACCAAAGAACTTGGGCCACACAACTTCCTAAGGCAATGTACTCAGCTTCAGCAGTGGAAAGTGCAACTGAGTTCTGTTTTCTACTGGATCAGGAGACTAATGACTGTCCTATGAATTGACAAGTCACAGAAGTACTCTTCCTATCCACCCTACACCCCGTAAAATCAGAATCAGAATATCCAATGATCTCAAAAGAGGTGCTGTGCCTAGGATACCAAATTCCTAGGTTTGGGGTTCCTAAAAGATATCTAAGAATTCTCTTAACAGCAGTCAGGTGGGACTCTTTAGGATCAGCCTGAAACCTAGCACAAAGACAGACACTAAACATGATATCAGGTCGGCTAGTAGTCAGGTAAAGCAATGAACCTATTATCCCTTTATACTTCTTCTGATCAAAAGATTTTCCATTTGAATCCTTATCCAACTGAACTGAGGAGGGCATGGGAGTATTGATTGGCTTGGCTTTGTCCATTTCATATTTCTTCAAAATGTCCTTAGTGTATTTTGATTGATTGAGAAAGGTTCCATCATCCGTTTGCCTTATGCTAAACCCCAAAAAGTAGGACAATTCTCCCATCATACTCATCTCAAACTCTTTACTCATTATTTTGGAAAACTCATCACATAAATATTTATCAGAAGATCCAAAAATTATATCATCAACATAAATCTGAATAATGAGTAAGTCATCTCCTATTCTCCTCAGAAAAAGGGTGGTGTCTACGCTCCCCTTAACAAACTCTCTTTCTAACAGGAATGTGCTAAGCCTCTCATACCAAGCTCTGGGTGCCTGTTTCAATCCATATAAGGCCTTTTTTAATTTATAGACATGACTTGGATATTGGAAACTCTCAAAGCCTGGGGGTTGTTCTACAAAAACATCTTCTTTAATTACCCCATTTAAAAAGGCACTCTTGATATCCATTTGAAACAGCTTAAATCCCTTGTAACAGGCAAAGGCTAGTAGCACTCTAATGGCTTCCAATCTAGCTACAGGGGCAAAAGTTTTCTCAAAATCTATCCCTTCTATCTGATTATACCCCTTAGCCACCAATCTTGCCTTATTTCTCACCACCACACCAGAATCATTCATCTTATTCTTAAAGACCCACTTGGTTCCCACAATACTTTGGTTTCTAGGTCTTTCTACAAACTCCCAAACATCATTCCATACAAATTGATTCAATTCTTCCTGCATAGCTAAAATCCAAAACTCATCCGACAAGGCTTGATTGATGTTGTTGGGTTCAGTCATTGAGATAAAGGCAGAATGGTTTACTTCCTTCCTAAGTCCATGCCTAGTCCTAACACCTTCAGAAGGGTCTCCTAAGATCAGTTCTTTAGGATGACTCGAAGAATATCTCCAATCTCTAGGCAGTATAGTTTGAGGTTCTACCCTCTCCTCCAGATTTGTATTTCCAATCCCTTGGGTAACCTCAACAATCTCTTCATCTTCTACTTCAGATCTAGACTCCTTAGGATCAGATTCATCAAACACTACATGGGTTGTTTCTTCCACCACCAAAGTCCTCCTATTGAACACCCTAAAGGATTTCCCCACACTTGAATATCCTAAGAACACTCCTTCATCAGATTTGGGGTCAAATTTTCCTAAGGGTGACTTCCCGTTGTTCAGAATGAAAACCTTACAGCTAAAGACATGGAGGTGGGACAGATTTGGTGTTCTACCCTTAATGATCTCATAAGGTGTCTTGTTCAGTTTGACTCTCACATTCACCCTATTCAGCACATAACAGGCAGTGTTCACTGCTTCAGCCCAAAAGTATTTTGGAAGTGAATACTCGGCAAGCATGGCTCTAGCGGCTTCCACTAAGGTCATGTTCTTCCTTTCAGCTACCCCGTTCTGCTGAGGGGTCCTAGGAGCTGAAAAATTGTGACTAATCTCATGATTCTCACAAAAACTTCCAAATCTTTCATTTTCAAACTCCCCTTCGTGATCACTATGGATGGTAATAATCTCACATCCTAACTTCTTCTGAATCCAAGTAGAGAAAGATCTAAACTCATCAAATGACTCAGATTTGTGTGACAAAAACTTAACCCAAGTGAACCTTGAATAATCATCAACAATCACAAAACCATAGACTCTCCCCCCTAAGCTGGCAGTGCTAATGGGTCCAAAGAGGTCCATGTGAAGAACTTCTAAGGGTCTAGAGGTGCTAATGTCCTTAACTGAGTGAAAAGAGGACTGGACTTGCTTCCCCAACTGACAGGCACCACACAGGTGATCCTTAGTGAACTTAAGCTTGGGCACACCTCTAACTAAGTCCTTTTGGGTGACTCTCCTAAGGGTTTTCATACTGGCATGACACAATCTCCTATGCCATAACCAAGACTCATCAGCAGCAGTTTTTAAGCAAATTGAATTATCAGATTTAATCCTACTTACATCCAGCTTGTAGACGTTGTTGATCCTTTGCCCCTCCAAGACAACTTCATCATTTAAGCTTAAAATGCAGCCAGTGGGCAGGAATTTGATGCTGTATCCCTTGTCGTAGAGTTGACTAATGCTCAGCAAGTTGTGTTTCAGTCCATCTACAAGCAAAACATTATCAATCACAAAATTCTTTGAATCACCAATCATACCTGTGCCTACCACCTTCCTGGTGGTGTTATCTCCAAGTGTAACCTTGCCTCCAGCTCTGGCCTCCAGCGAAATGAACTGATTTGCATCTCCAGTCATATGTCTAGAACATCCGCTGTCCAGGTACCACATGCTCTCACGAGGTCTTGTGTGAGAGCACACCTACAAAATCATCAAATGTCAATCTTAGGAACCCAAACAGGTTTGGGTTCCTTCTTATGAAAAGAAGAATGCGATGCATGTGTGCTGTGCTGTGCAACAGGCAGTTTGGGTCTCCACACCCAATGTGTACTACGGTGAACAGTACAAGTGTGTGATATGTGTCCTAACATGCCACATGAAAAACATCTAACACCAGGAAAAGGATTAACTAAACGTCGTGAGTGATAGTGCCTCTTCCTAGTAGTGTATGAAACATGCTTTGAAGAACTTGCAACAGAATTTTTAAAAGGTGGCGGTGCATAAAATTGTTCAAAAGTAGGCGGTGTTTTGTTCTTTTCAAAAGCCCTGATTTTTACTTCCAAAAACTCATTCTCTTTCTTTAAACTTGCAATTTCAAATTTTAAAGCGCCACTGTTACTTTCTACTTCACATGCCATTGTATCTAACTCTTTAAAAGCTTTTTCTAAATCAACATGCGTGATTTTCAAAGAATCATGCTCAGAAACTAAATCAGAATATTTTTTGTTCAATTCATCAAACTCATCAAGCAGAGACATGTGATTGGAATCAAGTGTGGAATAATCTTTAACTACAGAATCATTCTCTTTTTGTAAAGTCAAATAATCTAATTTCAAACTAGCATGGGTTTTCTTAAGCTTCCTATACGATGTATGAATCTTTTCAGAAACTTTAAATAACTGATCATAAGTAAGCTCACATACCTCTTCCTGGTCCGACTGACCAGGGTGATCATCCGCCATCAGACACAAGTTTGTTTCCTCCTCTTCAGCTTCAGTCTCAGAAGAGTCGGATGCAGAGTCTGCCCAGAACGCCTTCTGAATCCGCTTCTTGTCCTTTCTGAACTTTGGTTTCTCCTCACTCTTCTCCTTGCTTGGGTGAGCTTTAAGTGTTGGACAATCAGCCTTAATGTGTCCAGGCTTCCTGCATTCAAAACAAACCGATTCAGATGAACCCTTAAAGTTTTTATTGAACTTACCCTTGTTCCACTTCTGATAATTCTTATGTTTCTTCCTTAGAAAGCTTTTGAATTGCCTTTTGATTAAGGCAACATCATCGCTATCAGACCCGGAAGTGCTAGCATCTGAATCTTTGGCCTTTAGTGCCACTGTCTTCTCTTTCTTGCGTTCACCTGCATCAAGTTGCCTTTGGTTCACCCCTTGCTCGTAAGCAATGAGTGTGAAAGTTCGAAAGGGATGTTAAGCCCTACTGAACTAGTCCCGAGGCTAACCAAGAGGGGGGGGGTGAATTGGTTATTTAAAAATTTCACGATAACAACAAAAATCTTTTCGATACTTAGCAGCGGAAACAAGTAAATAATAACGAAAAGATCAACCAACGATAATCACCCAAGCAGTTTATATTGAAAAGTAAAGTGCAAAACTGAATCAGAAAAGCAAACCAGATTTTATAGTGGTTCGGTCAACTTGACCTACGTCCACTCCCCGGAGCCTCCCCTCCGGGTATTGCACTAAATGAAAGTGACTCTCCTTTTGCTCCCACAGCAAGGCGGAGAAGCCTGTACAAAATACCTCCTTTTCACCACACGGTGAGGCAGAGAACCTGACCTCCTTTCGCTTCCTCCTGAAGCAGGCAGAGAACCTTCGAACTCCTTTTGCTTCCACCTGAAGCGGGCAGAGAACCCCGGATCTTCTTGCGAACAATCCTCCCACGAAGAACACCGACTAGACGACAGACGACGAGCGGAGAAGACGACTCTGATCCGTGCTTGGAGCAACCTTAGTGAATCCCTCACTAACTCCCCCTCACAAGATCTCTTCTCTCTCTCCCAACTCTCTCTTCTCTCTAGGGTTTCTCAGGGAAGGAAGGCAGCAAAAGATTTTTCCAAAAGTTGGAAAAAAGTTCTTTTAAAGGAGGGCTTAAATTTGCCCTAAATCTCAACTGGTCGGCTAATATCGTCCAGGACGATCGGTAGATCGTCCTGTACGATCAGTTCAAACTCAGCTGATTCAGTCTGGACGATTAGGCTCTTCTGGACGATCAGTAGAAAAAGTTGTTCATATCGTCCCGTACGATACTACGATCGTCCGGGACGATTAGTGCAAATTGAGGAAAATCGTCCAGAAGACAGTTCGGGTCGTCCAGAGAAATCTGAGCTGGACGACCAAAAAATGACTTGATCGTCCAGGATGATTGAGACATCGTCCTGTACGATTAGTTCAAAAAGGCCCAAAATCGTCCTGAACACAGTTCGGGTCGTACAGCTGAAATGCACAAGACGATCACGATCGTCCGGGACGATCCTGCGATCGTCCAGGACGATGTGATCGTATCAATTAAACATTAATTGCTTTCCTTAATTACCAGACTAATTTAGGCATGATTGTAGTGCATCGTCCAGGACGATACACGTATCGTCCGGGACGATCAGACCAAAATACTTAAAATAAAACTTGCCTAACTTAATCTGGCGGCTGGAAATTTCTGATTTGAGCATATCGTCCCGTACGATCCAGAGATCGTCCAGGACGATCTGCTTAATCAGACCCTCTTAACTTAGTCGCCCTAATTAGGGTTTCTGTTTTAACTGGATCGTCCAGGACGATGACACTATCGTCCAGGACGATCTGAACAAAATTTTAACAGAAACTCTAATTCACTCAATCTCTCTCCCTGAGTGTGTGTGTGCAAGGTTACTTAGCTAGGGAATCAGTTACATTACAATTGACTCAATAAAAGGAAAAATCATACATTTGACACACTTGGACCCGATCTTGAGTTGGCTTGAGTAGCTCGTGGTCTTTTGTGCCTGAAACTGATTAGCCAAGCAAAACACACTGGAAACATATTTGTCATCATCAAAACCAGATTTGCAACAATCTCCCCCTTTTTGATGATGGCAAACATTTGTAAAGTGGTCTGAAAAAAAATAAAACTAAGAAATCAAACAAAACAAACATTTTTTTAAATTTTCATTTAACAGCTCAAACAATACAGACAACATGAAAACGGAACATAGAAACAGACACGACTACAACTGACTCCCCCTTTTGACATCACAAAAAAGGAGGAGGTAAAAAAAAACAGAACACTGAAATAAAACATAACATGGAACAACTACAAAAGCAAGAAACTAAAACAGAGATGGATCCTGATCGGAAGGAGGAGGCGGTGGTGGAGGATTGAGGTAATGGTGAATGGCCTGAAATTGAGCTCCGAACCAGGCCATGTCCTGGTCATGCTGCTGTTGCTGCTGCGCAACATAGTCCGTGAACCGTGCCTCCCACTGGTCAAAACGCTGCACCAGGTGGTCAAAGGGAGAGGCAATGCGAAGGGGAGCAGGTGCCTCGACTGCCGCAGGAGCGGGAATGGCCGCTTCTTCCTCTTCCTCAACATCCGGGGCGGGCTCCGGATGTAGTCGGGTGCTGTGAAGGACATGGAAGGCATTGTTGGTGAGGAAGTAAGTAGGAACATCTGGGGCTGCAGGATATTGCAGGTCATACTTGGTTTCAAGAGCATAGGCAATGAGATGTCCTAAGGCTAGATTTGGGCGACGGCGATGACCTGGATCTCGAATGGTGGTAAGGTGCTCAATGTATCGGATAATGAGATCGGCGGCATTGAAGTCCCTACGGGCCATGATGTAGTAGGTAGTCAAGGACAGGAGGGGGGTGATGTGAATTCGATCCCCCGCCTTTGGAATGACGGAGGAACGAAGAACATGTTGGATAGTCCTGGCGTCTTTCAGAAGAGTGGAATAGGCATTGTCATGGTAAGGGGCATTTGTATTGCGGAGGAAATGATTGGCGACACTCCAATCATAGTCTGGGTCGGTGGTAAGTGTGTGGAGTTTGTCGCCAGTTATAGACAAGTGGAGAATGGAGTGAAAGTCCTGATAGGTGAGTTCAACAGGGCGCTGATTGACATAGGACCGGAGAGTGGAGTAGTCGGCGGTAATCCTTAGGTTCGCGAAGAAAACGCGAAGAAGTTCGGAACTAAAAGGAAAAGCGAGGGTGAGGATGAAGGTGAGGGAGGTGTGGGCGAATAGATCAAGGACAGGATATGTGAGTGTACGGGGATTTACTATTTTTGAAGGCGTGATCCCCACCTCGCAGTATCGCTCAAAGGCAGCATGATCGGCTGCATTAGGGAAGCGAGGATCAACCGGCCCCCGGGAGGAACTGGCACCCTTCTGATGAGAACGCTTGCCACCAGCCATGAGGATTTGAGAGAGTAAGGAGGAGAGGTGGAGTGGAGAAAACCGGTGTGAAAAAGCTCAAGAAATCTGCTGTTTATAAAGAAAACGGACGGATCGTCCCGTACGATCGAGACATCGTCCGGGACGATCGGGGCATTTATGTCGTCCTGTACGATTGGTCAAAAAGGCGGTCCGATCGTCCAGGACGATCAGATATCGTCCGGGACGATTAGACACAGGCGATCGTCCCGAGGAGTCAGCTGGACGACCGTTGACGAAAAGGTATCGTCCCGGACGATTAGGTGGATCGTCCAGGACGATTTGCAATAAATATGTCGGATGGGCCGAATTTAAATCGTCCAGCGGCTTGACAGGTGGATCGTCCGGGACGATAAGGTGATCGTCCGGGACGATGGGCAATAATTGGCGCAATCTCAGCCGTTTGATCAGATCAGGAGGATATGGATCATATCGTCCAGGACGATGTGAGTATCGTCCGGGACGATCACCAATAATTGGAATTTTTCAGCAGCTGGAGCAGTGGAGGGGCGATTCTGAACGAATCGTCCAGGACGATGTTTATATCGTCCAGGACGGAGTGGATCGTCCAGGACGATATGTGGATCGTCCAGGACGATGTGAAGAAAACAGAACAAGATGGATGATGAAGATGACCAATCAGGATTCCAAAAACACAATTATGTAAATCAAAATGCCACACACAAAACAAAAAAAAAGAAACTCACAGAAGAGAAAAAAAAACATGAAAAAGCAAAGTTTTTTTTTTTTTTTTGATCAATCTGCTCGAGTAAATCAGAATTTTTCCTTGATTTTATATTCAAAAACCAATAAGAGAACGATTGACAACGCTGAAATTCAGAAAAGGTTGAAAAAATCGACTTTCGTAACTCCGACCCCGGGCACCTTATCGATGTAAACCTCTTTCAAAACAAAAATCCGATTCAGAAGAAAAGACATTAGATTTGAAAAGAGATCCTTTCAAGCCTCGTTCCAGAAAAATATCTGATATAATAGTGTTACAAAGTAAAAAATCAGAAATCAAGATTTTCAAACTCAAGCTTTTGAACGTATTAAGTGACACACGAGTTTTTTTCTAAGACATTTAAAGATCTGAAAGAGAAGAAAGCTTAGGTTGGGCTCATTTTGTGCCTCTTTTTTTTTTCAATTTATTTGGCGCACTGCGCATCTTTTGATTTTTGATACACTTTGTGTATTTGGCATTTTCGCATCTTTTCAGTTTTGGGCTCATTTTATGCCTCTTTTTCAATTTGGTTGGCGCACTGCGCATCTTTTGTAAGCTTTCTCCTTTTCATAATCATTAAAGAGTCTCAGCTGTGAATCTATATTCCAGACATAGGAGATGACTCTCCACAGTAGGGAAGAATGATTCACAAAACAAAAAACCACACATCATATGATAAATGCAATCACTTGGTTTTAGAAAATCAAACTAATGACTCAAGACTTTGAAAAACACTAGTGATATGAGGTAGATTACTGTAGGAAGATAAAATGATCTCTATTTCAAAAAAAAAACTAACATTTTAATTTTGAAGAGGATTTTTATCCAAAAGAAACCATACACCAGTAAAGGAGTTAGAGGAAGAGAAACAATCATCAATGTTTCTTCCCTTTAACAGATTCAATGGAATCAATCACTGCTTACCAGCTTCCAAATCAAAACAAGGTAAAAACTCCCAGTCAGAAATTCAGATTATCAGAAGTAGTGAGCGGTGATCAGATTTTGAAAAACATAAAACAGTAAGTGCAAGATATGAACCAGTGAATAATAATAAAAAAAAAAGTATAAAATCATATCAGAGTAAATACTCAAATCAAACTAACAATAAGGCTAAAACAGAAATCAGCAAAAGACATAAAATCAACTGAAAGTAAATAATCAAAGCCAAAAACTAACTAACAGAAATCAGAAATCAAAAGAAAAACTAAACCTAACTAACAGAAATCAGAATACCAATCAGAAAGATAATAAATCAGCAGTCATCAGAATCAAGAATTTATATCAATCACTCCTAATCTGGTTCTCAAAATGCTGAATGAGTCAAAGGCCAGTGGTTTAGTGAATATGTCAGCCAGCTGATTTTCAGTTGCTACATGATGTAGCTCAATGTCCCCTTTTGTAACATGGTCCCTAATGAAGTGATGCCTAATGTCAATGTGTTTGGTCCTAGAATGTTGGATTGGATTCTTAGAGATACAGATGGCACTGGTATTATCACACAGAACAGAAATTGTGCCAACGGGTACTCCTAAATCCAAGACTTGTTGTTTCAACCACAGAACTTGGGCCACACAACTTCCTAAGGCAATGTACTCAGCTTCAGCAGTGGAAAGTGCAACTGAGTTCTGTTTTCTACTGGACCAGGAGACTAACGACTGTCCTATGAATTGACAAGTCCCAGAGGTACTCTTCCTATCCACCCTACACCCCGCAAAGTCAGAGTCAGAATATCCAATGATCTCAAAAGAGGTGCTGTGCCTAGGGTACCAAATTCCTAGGTTTGGGGTCCCTAAAAGATATCTAAGAATTCTCTTAACAGCAGTCAGGTGGGACTCTTTAGGATCAGCCTGAAACCTAGCACAAAGACAGACACTAAACATGATATCGGGTCGGCTAGCAGTCAGGTAAAGCAGTGAACCTATTATCCCTCTATACTTCTTCTGATCAACAGATTTTCCATTTGAATCCTTATCTAACTGAACTGAGGAGGGCATGGGAGTATTGATTGGCTTGGCTTTGTCCATTTCATATTTCTTCAAAATGTCCTTAGTGTATTTTGATTGATTGAGAAAAGTTCCATCATCTATTTGCCTTATGCTAAACCCCAAAAAGTAGGACAATTCTCCCATCATACTCATCTCAAACTCCTTACTCATTGTTTTGGAAAACTCATCACATAAATATTTATCAGAAGATCCAAAAATTATATCATCAACATAAATCTGGACAATGAGTAAGTCATCTCCTATTTTCCTCAGAAAAAGGGTGGTGTCTACGCTCCCCTTAACAAACTCTCTTTCTAACAGGAATGTGCTAAGCCTCTCATACCAAGCTCTGGGTGCCTGTTTCAATCCATATAAGGCCTTTTTTAATTTATAGACATGACTTGGATATTGGGAACTCTCAAAACCTGGGGGTTATTCTACAAAAACATCTTCTTTAATTACCCCATTTAAAAAGGCACTCTTAACATCCATTTGAAACAGCTTAAATCCCTTGTAACAGGCAAAGGCTAGTAGCACTCTAATGGCTTCCAATCTAGCTACAGGGGCAAAAGTTTCCTCAAAATCTATCCCTTCTATCTGATTATACCCCTTAGCCACCAATCTTGCCTTATTTCTCACCACCACACCAGAATCATTCATCTTATTCTTAAAGACCCACTTGGTTCCCACAATACTTTGGTTTCTAGGTCTTTCTACTAACTCCCAAACATCATTCCTTACAAATTGATTCAATTCTTCCTGCATAGCTAAAATCCAAAACTCATCCGACAAGGTTTGATTGATGTTGGTGGGTTCAGTCATTGAGATAAAGGCAGAATGGTTTACTTCCTTCCTAAGTCCATGCCTAGTCCTAACACCTTCAGAAGGGTCTCCTAAGATCAGTTCTTTAGGATGACTCGAAGAATATCTCCAATCTCTAGGCAATGTGGTTTGAGGTTCTACCCTTTCCTCCAAATTTGTATTTCCAACTCCTTGGGTAACCTCAACAATCGCTTCATCTTCTACTTCAGATCTAGACTCCTTAGGATCAGATTCATCAAACACTACATGGGTTGTTTCTTCCACCACCAAAGTCCTCCTATTGAACACCCTAAAGGATTTCCCCACACTTGAATATCCTAAGAACACTCCTTCATCAGATTTGGGGTCAAATTTTCCTAAGGGTGACTTCCCGTTGTTTAGAATGAAAACCTTACAGCCAAAGACATGGAGGTGGGACAGGTTTGGAGTTCTACCCTTAATGATCTCATAAGGTGTCTTGTTCAGCTTGACTCTCACATTTACCCTATTCAGCACATAACAGGCAGTGTTCACCGCTTCAGCCCAAAAGTATTTAGGAAGTGAATACTCGGCAAGCATGGCTCTAGCGGCTTCCACTAATGTCCTGTTCTTCCTTTCAGCTACCCCGTTCTGCTGAGGGGTCCTAGGAGCTGAAAAATTGTGACTAATCCCATGATTCTCACAAAAACTTCCAAATCTTTCATTTTCAAACTCCCCTCCGTGATCACTATGGATGGTAATAATCTCACATCCTAACTTCTTCTGAATCCAAGTAGAGAAAGATCTAAACTCATCAAATGACTCAGATTTGTGTGACAAAAACTTAACCCAAGTGAACCTTGAATAATCATCAACAATCACAAAACCATAGACTCTCCCCCCTAAGCTGGCAGTGCTAATGGGTCCAAAGAGGTCCATGTGAAGAACTTCTAAAGGTCTAGAGGTGCTAATGTCCTTAACTGAGTGAAAAGAGGACTGGACTTGCTTCCCCAACTGACAGGCACCACACAGGTGATCCTTAGTGAACTTAAGCTTGGGCACACCTCTAACTAAGTCCTTTTGGGTGACTCTCCTAAGGGTTTTCATACTGGCATGACACAATCTCCTATGCCATAACCAAGACTCATCAACAGCAGTTTTTAAGCAAATTGAATTATCAGATTTAATGCTACTTACATCCAGCTTGTAGACGTTGTTGATCCTTTGCCCCTCCAAGACAACTTCATCATTTAAGCTTAAAATGCAGCCAGTGGGCAGGAATTTGATGCTGTATCCCTTGTCGTAGAGTTGACTAATGCTCAGCAAGTTGTGTTTCAGTCCATCTACAAGCAAAACATTATCAATCACAAAATTCTTTGAATCACCAATCATACCTGTGCCTACCACCTTCCTGGTGGTGTTATCTCCAAGTGTAACCTTGCCTCCAGCTCTGGCCTCCAGCGAAATGAACTGATTTGCATCTCCAGTCATATGTCTAGAACATCCGCTGTCCAGGTACCACATGCTCTCACGAGGTCTTGTGTGAGAGCACACCTACAAAATCATCAAATGTCAATCTTAGGAACCCAAACAGGTTTGGGTTCCTTCTTATGAAAAGAAGAATGCGATGCATGTGTGCTGTGCTGTGCAACAGGCAGTTTGGGTCTCCACACCCAATGTGTACTACGGTGAACAGTACAAGTGTGTGATATGTGTCCTAACATGCCACATGAAAAACATCTAACACCAGGAAAAGGATTAACTAAACGTCGTGAGTGATAGTGCCTCTTCCTAGTAGTGTATGAAACATGCTTTGAAGAACTTGCAACAGAATTTTTAAAAGGTGGCGGTGCATAAAATTGTTCAAAAGTAGGCGGTGTTTTGTTATTTTCAAAAGAACTGATTTTCACTTTCAAAAACTCAATGTGTTTGTTTAAACTTTCAATTTCAAATGTTTTTGCACTTTCAATACTTTCTAACTCAGATGCCAAATCATTCACTTTCTTAAAAGCAAGTTCTAATTCAACATGCGCTATTTTTAACAAGTTATGCTCAACAATTAAATCAGAATGCTTTTTATTCAGTTCATCAAACTCATCTAGTAAAGACATGTGATTGCTATCAATGGTGGAATGATCCTTAATCAACACTTCATGCTCTTTTTGCAAAGTCAGATAATCTAGTTTCAAACTAGCATGGGTTTTCTTAAGCTTCCTATATGATGTATGAATCTTTTCAGAAACTTCAAATAACTGATCGTAAGTAAGCTCACATACCTCTTCCTGGTCGGACTGACCAGGGTGATCATCAGCCATCAGACACAAGTTTGTTTCCTCCTCTTCAGCTTCAGTCTCAGAAGAGTCGGATGCAGAGTCTGCCCAGAATGCCTTCTGAATCCGCTTCTTGTCCTTTCTGAACTTTGGTTTCTCCTCACCCTTCTCCTTGCTTGGATGAGCTTTAAGTGTCGGACAATCAGCCTTAATGTGTCCGGGCTTCCTGCATTCAAAACAAACCAATTCAGATGAACCCTTAATGTTTTTATTGAACTTACCCTTGTTCCACTTCTGATGGTTCTTATGTTTCTTCCTTAGAAAGCTTTTGAATTGCCTTGTGATTAAGGCAACATCATCGCTATCAGACCCGAAAGTGCTAGCATCTGAATCCTTGGCCTTTAGTGCCACTGTCTTCTCTTTCTTGCGTTCACCTGCATCAAGTTGCCTTTGGTTCACCCCTTGCTCGTAAGCAATGAGTGATCCAAGTAAGCTGTCAATAGAGTAAGTGTTTAAATCTTTGGATTCAGTAATAGCAGTAATCTTAGCATCATAAGAAGCAGGCAAACATCTAAGAATCTTGTTCACTCTTTCGTAGTTGGTAAGTTCTCTACCTAAAGCATGCAAGGAGGTAACAATCTGAGTGAACCTTATGTACATTTCTGAAATAGTCTCACTAGGTTTCATGCGAAAAAGTTCGTAATCATGTAACAAGATGTTTAACCTAGACTATTTGACTTCAGTTGTACCTTCATATGTTATACATAATCTATCCCAAATCTCTTTTCCCGTTGTACAAGTAGAAACACGCATATAGTCCTCAGATCTTAAAGCACAAAAGAAACAGTTCAAACATTTGGCATTTAACTGTGCTAAATCACGATCATCAAACGTCCAATCAGCAAACGGCAATTCAGTTTTCACATTGTTAACCATTCGAAAAGGTGGTTCGTATCCGTCCTTAACTAACATCCACATGCGATAATCGATAGACTGAAGAAAAGTAGACATGCGTGTTTTCCAAAAGTCAAATGGAATGTTATCAAACAACGGTGGTCTAGTTATAAAATAACCTTCAGCAGTATTACGATTGTTACAGTTAGCCACGGATCAAATTCAAAAGTTTTTAAACAGAAATTTTGAATCCCGCTCTGATACCACTTGAAAGTTCGAAAGGGATGTTAAGCCCTACTGAACTAGTCCCGAGGCTAACCAAGAGGGGGGGGGGTGAATTGGTTATTTAAAAATTTCACGATAACAATAAAAATCTTTTCGATACTTAGCAGCGGAAACAAGTAAACAATAACGAAAAGATCAACCAACGATAATCACCCAAGCAGTTTATATTGAAAAGTAAAGTGCAAAACTGAATCAGAAAAGCAAACCAGATTTTATAGTGGTTCGGTCAACTTGACCTACGTCCACTCCCCGGAGCCTCCCCTCTGGGTATTGCACTAAACGAAAGTGACTCTCCTTTTGCTCCCACAGCAAGGCGGAGAAGCCTGTACAAAATACCTCCTTTTTACCACACAGTGAGGCAGAGAACCTGACCTCCTTTCGCTTCCTCCTGAAGCAGGCAGAGAACCTTCGAACTCCTTTTGCTTCCACCTGAAGCGGGCAGAGAACCCCGGATCTTCTTGCGAACAATCCTCCCACGAAGAACACCGACTAGACGACAGACGACGAGCGGAGAAGACGACTCTGATCCGTGCTTGGAGCAACCTTAGTGAATCCCTCACTAACTCCCCCTCACAAGATCTCTTCTCTCTCTCCCAACTCTCTCTTCTCTCTAGGGTTTCTCAGGGAAGGAAGGCAGCAAAAGATTTTTCCAAAAGTTGGAAAAAAGTTCTTTTAAAGGAGGGCTTAAATTTGCCCTAAATCTCAACTGGTCGGCTAATATCGTCCAGGACGATCGGTAGATCGTCCTGTACGATCAGTTCAAATTCAGCTGATTCAGTCTGGACGATTAGGCTCTTCTGGACGATCAGTAGAAAAAGTTGTTCATATCGTCCCGTACGATACTACGATCGTCCGGGACGATTAGTGCAAATTGAGGAAAATCGTCCAGAAGACAGTTCGGGTCGTCCAGAGAAATCTGAGCTGGACGACCAAAAAATGACTTGATCGTCCAGGACGATTGAGACATTGTCCTGTACGATTAGTTCAAAAAGGCCCAAAATCGTTCTGAACACAGTTCGGGTCGTACAGCTGAAATGCACAAGACGATCACGATCGTCCGGGACGATCCTGCGATCGTCCAGGACGATGTGATCGTATCAATTAAACATTAATTGCTTTCCTTAATTACCAGACTAATTTAGGCATGATTGTAGTGCATCGTCCAGGACGATACACGTATCGTCCGGGACGATCAGACCAAAATACTTAAAATAAAACTTGCCTAACTTAATCTGGCGGCTGGAAATTTTTGATTTGAGTATATCGTCCCGTACGATCCAGAGATCGTCCAGGACGATCTGCTTAATCAGACCCTCTTAACTTAGTCGCCCTAATTAGGGTTTCTGTTTTAACTGGATCATCCAAGACGATGACACTATCGTCCAGGACGATCTGAACAAAATTTTAACAGAAACTCTAATTCACTCAATCTCTCTCCCTGAGTGTGTGTGTGCAAGGTTACTTAGCTAGGGAATCAGTTACATTACAATTGACTCAATAAAAGGAAAAATCATACATTTGACACACTTGGACCCGATCTTGAGTTGGCTTGAGTAGCTCGTGGTCTTTTGTGCCTGAAACTGATTAGCCAAGCAAAACACACTGGAAACATGTTTGTCATCATCAAAACCAGATTTGCAACAGAGTGATCCAAGTAAGCTGTCAATAGAGTAAGTATTTAAATCTTTGGATTCAGTAATAGCAATAATCTTAGCATCATAAGAAGCAGGCAAACATCTAAAAATCTTGTTCACTCTTTCGTAGTTGGTAAGTTCTCTACCTAAAGCATGCAAAGAGGTAACAATCTGAGTGAACCTTGTGTACATTTCTGAAATAGTCTCACTAGGTTTCATGCGAAAAAGTTTGTAATCATGTAACAAGATGTTTAACCTAGATTGTTTGACTTCAGTTGTACCTTCGTATGTTATACATAACTTATCCCAGATTTCCTTTCCCGTTGTATAAGTAGAAACACGCATATAGTCTTCAGATTTCAAAGCACAAAAGAAACAGTTCAAACATTTTGCATTCAACTATGCTAAATCATGATCATCAAACATCCAATCAGCAAACGGCAATTTAGTTTTCACATTGTTAATCATTCGAAAAGGTGGTTCGTATCCGTCCTTAACTAACATCCACATGCGATAATCAATAGATTGCAGAAAAGTAGACATGCGTGTTTTCCAAAAATCAAAAGGAATATTGTCAAACAACGATGGTCTGGTAATAGAATAACCTTCAGCAGTATTACAATTATTACAGTTAGCCATGGATCAAATTCAAAAGTTTTTAAACCTAAATTTTGAATCCCGCTTTGATACCACTTGAAAGTTCGAAAGGGATGTTAAGCCCTAGTGAACTAGTCCCGAGGCTAACCAAGAGGGGGGGGTGAATTGGTTATTTAAAAATTTCACGATAACAACAAAAATCTTTTCGATACTTAGTAGCGGAAACAAGTAAACAAGAACGAAAAGATCAACCAAAGATATTCACCCAAGCAGTTTATATTGAAAAGTAAAGTGCAAAACTGAATCAGAAAAGCAAACCAGATTTTATAGTGGTTCGGTCAACTTGACCTACGTCCACTCCCCGGAGCCTCCCCTCCGGGTATTGCACTAAACAAAAGTGTCTCTCCTTTTGCTCCCACAGCAAGGCGGAGAAGCCTGTGCAAAACACCTCTTTTTCACCACACGGTGAGGCAGAGAACCTGACCTCCTTTCGCTTCCTCCTGAAGCAGGCAGAGAACCTTCGAACTCCTTTTGCTTCCACCTGAAGCGGGAAGAGAACCCCGGATCTTCTTGCGAACGATCCTCCCACGAAGAACACCGACTAGACGACAGACGACGAGCGGAGAAGACGACTCTGATCCGTGCTTGGAGCAACCTTAGTGAATCCCTCACTAACTCCCCCTCACAAGATCTCTTCTCTCTCCCCCAACTCTCTCTTCTCTCTAAAGTTTCTCAGGGAAGGAAGGTAGCAAAAGATTTTTCCAAAAATTGGAAAAAGTTCTTTTAAAGGAGGGCTTAAAATTTGCCCTAAATCTCAACTGGTCGGCCAAGATCATCCAGGACGATCGGTAGATCATCCTGTACGATCAGTTCAAATTCAGCTGATTCAGTCTGGATGATTAGGCTCTTCTGGATGATCAGTAGAAAAAGTTGTTCATATCGTCCCGTACGATACGGCGATCGTCCGAGATGATTAGTGCAAATTGAGAAAAATCATCCAGAAGACAGTTCGGGTCGTCCAGAGAAATCTGTGCTGGATGACCAAAAAATGACTTGATCGTCCAGGACGATTTGGACATCGTCCTGTACGATTAGTTCAAAAAGGCCCAAAATCATTCTGAACACAGTTCGGGTCGTACAGCTGAAATGCACAAGACGATCACGATCGTCCGGGACGATCCTGCGATCGTCGAGGACGATGTGATCGTATCAATTAAACATTAATTACTTTCCTTAATTACCAGACTAATTTAGGCATGATTGTAGTGAATCGTCCAGGACGATACACGTATCGTCCGGGACGATCAGACCAAAATACTTAAAATAAAACTTGCCTAACTTAATCTGGCAGCTGGGAATTTCTGATTTGAGCATATCGTCCCGTACGATCCAAAGATCATCCAGGACGATCTGCTTAATCAGACCCTCTTAACTTAGTCGCCCTAATTAGGATTTCTGTTTTAACTGGATCGTCCAGGACGATGCGACTATCGTCCAGGACGATCTGAACAAAAATTGAACAGAAACTCTAACTCGATCAATCTCTCCCCCTGAGTGTGTGTGTGCAAGGTTACTTAGCTAGGGGATCAGTTACATTATAATTGACTCAATAAAAAGAAAAATCATATATTTGACACACTTGGACCTGATCTTGAGTTGGCTTGAGTGGCTCGTGGTCTTTTGTGCCTGAAACAGATTAACCAAGCAAAACATACTGGAAATATATTTGTCATCAGCAAAACCAGATTTGCAACACTTCCTATGTTCATGCCTAGTCCTAACTCCTATAGATGGATCTCCTAAGATGAGTTCCCTAGGATGTCTAAATGAATATCTCTAATCTCTAGGTAATGGATCCTGAGGCTTTACTCTATTTTCTAGGTCAACAGATTCTATTTCTTAAGTGGCCTCTATTTCTCCTTCTTCTTCTAACCTAGGCTCAACAGATCTATCAAATTCATCAAATACTATATGGGTAATCTCCTCCACCACTAGGCTTCTCTTATTGAAAATTCTATATGCTTTACCAATAGAAGAATATCTTAAGAAAATATCTTCATCAGATTTATGGTCAAATTTTCCTAGAGGGGATTTTCCATTATTAAGCACAAAACATCTACACCCAAAGATATGCAAATGAGAAAGATTGGGTGTCCTACCCTTAAGTTGCTCATAGGGCATCTTATTGATTTTGGATCTAATATTAACCGTATTCAATACATAACTAGTAGTATTTACTACTGCCCAAAAATAACAAGGGAGAGAATATTCAGCTAATATAACCCTAACAGCTTCTACTAAGGTTCTATTCTACCTTTCAGCTATCCCATTCTATTGAGGGGTCTTAAGGGCAGAAAATTTATGCTCTATTCCTAACTCCTTACAAAAGAATTCAAACTTATCATTTTTAAATTCTAAACCATGATCATTATGGATAGTTAAAATTTTATATCCTAATTTTCTTTTAATCCAAGTCGAGAATATTCTAATCTCCTTAGATGATTCACTCTTATGTGATAAAAATCTAATCTAGGTAAATCTAGAGTAATCATCAACAATCACATACCCGAAGATCTTCCCACCTAGGCTGGCTGTACTAACCGGTCTAAATAAGTCCATTTGAAAGATTTCTAGTGGCCTAGAGGTGATGATGTACTAGGTTTTTTTGGGTGATCTTCTTAAGTGTGTTCATGCTTGTATGATATAGTCACCTATACTATAGCCAAGATTCATCAGTAACAATTTTCAAACATAAGGAATTTGAATGTTCAATATAGTTTAAATCAAGCATGTAAACATTATTAATCTTTTTTCCTTCTAAAATAAGTTTTCCATTTAAACTAATCAAATATTTAGTTGATAAAAATTTGATATCAAATCCTTTATCGCATAATTGACTAATACTAAGTAGGTTGCGTTTCAAACCATCTACTAGAAAAATATTCTCAATGATAAAATTTTTAGAATTGCCAATCATACCTAAGCCCACCACTTTCCCATTGGTGTTATCTCCTAGTATAACTTTTCCTTTTACCCTGGCCTCCAAATCAACTGCTTCATATCCCCAGTTATGTGTCGTGAGCATCCACTATCGAGATACCACATGCTCTCACTAGGCCTTTCGTGAGAGAACCCCTATAAATTCAATCAAGGGATAGATTTGGGAACCCAAGTGAGTTTGGGTTTCTCCTTATGCTGACTTGAAAAAATGACATACATGCTATGATGCGATGCAATTGACTTTGGTCTCCACACTAAATGTGTTCTACATTATACGGTGCAAGTATGAACAATGTGTCCTAACATACCACAAGAGTAACACTTAACACTTGGAAATGGGTTTACCAATCTATGTGGGTGGTTGTGCCTTTTCCTAAGAACATGAGATGTATGTTGTGATGTGGGGTTATACCATTGTGTTAGTGTAGGTGGTGGCCAATTTTTTTTGAAGTGCATGAACTTTTAATTTCAAAAACTCATTTACACTTTTAAGCATTAAATTTCACATTTTAATGCATACTTACTAGAGTCTAATTTATCCGCAAGTGTTTCTAATTACTTGTACGACTCTTCGAATTTAATATGCTCACTCTATAAGAATTCATGAATCTTAGATAGTTCAACATACTTTTTATTCAAATCATCAAATTCATCTAACAGAGTTGCATGTTCTTTATCTAAAGACATATGCACAATTTTAATACTATCATGCTCTTTCGTAAATTAAAAAATTTCAAATTCAAGCTAGCATGCAGTTTCTTTAATTTCTTATATAATTCATGCATTTTTTTAGAAATAGCAAATGAATCATCATAGTTGAGTTCACATACCTCATCTTGATTAGAGTGATCAAGATTATTATTAGCCATTAGACATAAATTAGTTAGCTCCTCCTCTACTTCATATTCTGATGATTTTGAGGCGGAATTTGCCTAAAATGATTTTTGTGTCCTATTCTTCCACTTTTTGAAGTTAGGTTTTTTTTCACCCTTTTCCTTGGTCAGATGAGTTTTCAGATGTGGGCATTTTGATATCAAGTGCCCTAGTTTCTTGCAATTAAAGCAGATAATTTCAGATGAGTTTCTATTGGATTTAAATCTTTATATTTGCTCCTTTCAAAGTGACGCTTCCATTTCCTCTTTAGAAAGCTTTTGAACTACCTTATCATTAGTGTTATATCATCATTTTGTTCAGTTGCAGAGCTATCACTTTCAGAGTAATTGATTTTTAATGCTACTACTTTGTCATTCTTTCTATCACCTACATTAAGCAATCTCTGGCTCACCCTTTGTTCGTAGGCAATGAGTGACCCAACAAATTATCAATAGAATAAACATTCAGATCTTTGGATTCACATATAGTAGTAACCTTAGCATCATAATTACTAGGTAGATAATGCAGAATTTTGTTGACCTTCTCATAGTTTGAAAGTTTTCTACCTATAACATATAGGGCTGTCACTATCTAGGTAAACCTATTATACATGTCTGAGATAATATCATTAGATTTTATATGAAAGAGTTCATAATTATACTGTATGATGTTCAACCTAGATTATTTTACTTTATTAGTACCCTCATATGTGATGCTAAATTATCCCAAATCTCTTTGCCAGTAGTACATGTAGAGACTCTCATATAGTCTTTAAGATTTTAGTGCACAAAAAGAGTAGTTTAAACATTTATCATTGAGTTATGCAAGATTTCTATCCTTAATACTCCATTCAGTAAAAAAAAGATCTATTTTAACTCCATTAACTATGTGTGACAACACATAATAACTAGTTTGTATCAAATACCACATGCAAAAATCAATTGATTATAGAAATGCAAACATGCTGATTTTTCAAAAAATCAAATAGAATATTGTCAAAAAGTGGTGGATGAGTTATTGAATAACCCTTCACAGTGTTTCTATTTCTAAAGAGTGCCATAGATCATTTTTCTCAAGATTTTTTAAAATTCTACTTTTGACATCCGCTTTGATACCAATTGAAAGTTCAAGGGAGGGTGTTAAACCTCTTTGAACTGCCTAAGAAACACCAAGAGGGCCGTGAATTGGTGTTTTTAAAATATTTTTAAAATAATTCTTGAAAACTTGATTATTAAAAAGAAATCTAACATTGGGAAAGCTAGTCAATGTACTATTTTTTTTAATATAGAGAACCTAAGAGATGAACTTGAAAAAAAAATATTTCTTTATCGAATTAATCCAAACAATCACACCATTCACAGCATGGATTTGCAAGAAAATAAATTGCAGAAAATTAAAATGCAAAAATTAAATATGTAAAGAAAAACACAGAATGATCACACCAGATTTTATGGTAGTTCAATCAAACAATGACCTATGGCACTTCCCGAAGTCGTTCACTTAGAGTATTGCACTAAACTCTTAGTGACTGTCCTTTAGCCCCCACAGCAAGGTAGAGAAGCCCTTATAAGAATCATTTCCACTAACCCAATGCGATGAAGTCCTGGAATCCTCTTTACCCTCCTGATGAGGAAGAGAACCTTAGACGCTTTTCACCCTCCTAGTGAAGGAAGAGTTCCTCACAACCCTTTTTTACCAACCTGGTGAAGGAAGAGAACCCAATGATCTTCAGCCTTGATGTCTTTCTCCCCAGAGCAACCTCAAGAAATTTACAAGGCCCCTAGAGGAATCAAGGTGCAAGCATGATTGGAGCAACCGTGTGGAATCCCCTCACATTCCTCCCTCTCACAAAACCTCACCTTATCCTTCTCTATTGCTCTAAGATCTCTCACAAAGCTCTCTCTTAGAATTTCTTTAACAGCTAAAGATTTGTTAAGAGACTTCTAAGAAATTTTTTGTACCAGGCTTAAAAAAACCTAAAATTTTAGTTTTACCATCTCTGTTTGTACAGTATGATCGATGTTCGTATAGTATGAATAGTTCAAAAATTAGAGTTCATTCAGTATGAAGGAACAGTCGCAGAATGAATTGTTCAAGTTTTGTATACTGATTGTATAGTACGATATATAGATCATACAGTACGATTAGTTTAATTGTCTTAAGATCATACGGGATGATCTCCAAGATGATCAAAATTATTTTAGCTAGTCGTCTAATATAATTTAACATCGTGTTGTATGATTAGCTCAAAAATTAAGGTTTCATCCAGGATGATCTCTGGGATGACTGAACATCATCTCTGCCTATCATTATGGTATGATCTACATCGTACAGTATGATCTACTATTTTAATTAAATCTTGATTTGATTAACTAATCATAAAAATTAATTTAAGTAAGTTTTTAAAAATCATACAATATGAAGGGATTCATACAGTATGAATAGTATAAAATTGAAAATTAAAAAAAATACTTAAATTTGATTGGCGCCTATAATTTTAAGATTAAACAGATCGTACAGTATGATCAGGTTCGTATAGTATGATTTGTTTAAAAATATTAATTATATGATTAGCCATTTTGGCTAATTTTATGGATAACTAATCATATAGTACGATCTGAATAACATGGTATGATTAGTTCAAAAATAAAATTTTGTTGTTCATTTTCTTACTCCCCTGCATGTTTATGCACAGTCACCAAATTAGCATACACCCTTACATGGCATAGACTCAAGAAATATAAAATTAAAAAAATTAAAAGTACAGACTCTTTCAACACATCTTATTCTACTCATTCTTGAGCCATAAATGATCTTGAATGGTGTATGATGCACCTAAGATGTTAGTACACACAAAAATGATTACATAATGCAAATTCTAAGAGAAATATAAATTCAATTAATAATATTTGTTATCATCAAAATCTCAAACTTAGGATCCCATATTGTAATAATGAGGGCTCCCAAAATCTACAAAAGAGAAAGACAACACTAGCCTATAGTCATCATAAGAATAGAAACACAACACTGAACAAAATAAGAAATGGTAGAAGATGCAAGAAGATAAACAAAAAGATGGAGAGAGAACCACTCCCAAACCCAGTAATAACAAGAGATACTAACACGAGCCAACACAAAGCCATAAACCCCCACCAAAAGACATACAATAAAATAGAAACAACCCAAATATAGAGGCTAGATCCCCAACATCTAAGAGAGTAGGAAGAAGGACCAACACAAAAAAGAGAAGGGGATAACCCAAACCAGGGCATGAACACACACAAACCACAACATAAAACAATAGAACACTGCTTAACCCAAAAACCAGGAAAACAACATGGACATTCCCAGTAGCACACTATGAATCATATATAAACATTACACCAATAACAATACAAAAAAGTTATAAAAACATAACAACCAATAGGATCACACAGTAATAAAGGTTAAAATAATAGATCAACCATAAACCCTTTATAGAAAACTAAACCGCCAAGAGACAACCAACCAACCAACATTAAATTAAAAAGCTTAAAATATAAAATTAGCACTGAAGAAAACCAAGCTCCACACCAGCAAAACCACCACCCATTGATTAGATAGACAAATTCCATTGAAAAACCTGCAACACACCTAGATCAAGAAGCCAAAATTTGAAATAATCAATACCCATAGCCTGATATAAACCTAACACCATATTTTCCATGAACGAAACAGAAACCACAACCTCAGAAAGATTTCATTCTGATATATGGAACTCCTAAAGCATTAAGCCTGATCATGCCATTAAAAACTATGTGGCAAGAGTCTTTGTTAAACCATATAATATTAGAAAACTTAGAACCTTCCTTAGCTAACCAATCAAAACAAACATTATGTCCCCTCCAAATATGAGAGATTCTATAAGTAAATCTACTAAGCAAATCTAAGGTTTTGTTATACAAATAAAAAATGTTGGCATTATTGCATTTTTTTAGAATTAACTTAAGAAATGAGATACTTTGAATCGGTTTCAATCTATATATTCAAAATATTCTTTCAAAGCATAATAAAAGATGCTTTAATAGAGCACTCAACTCTGTATAAATAACATTGCCTTTAGTTATGTTGGAAGCAAAACCATACATAAGTACACCTTGATGATCCAAAATTAAGCCACCACCTCCAACACTACCATTAACAACAAAACCATCAATAGTAAGTTGAAACTCATCTTGAGGAGGCTTACTCCACCTTACAATTTTGGGAGTAATGATCCTATCAGTATTATGAAAAATACTATTGATAAAAGAGGACCAAGTACCATTCCCTCTAAAGTGTTTAGGAATCAACACCTTAGCATTAAAAAGTTGTAGAATTTTGGTCTTTAAGCAAATGATAACCCTATTAAAACTCATTTTAGTATCATTATGCTTACTGTTATTCCTCTCCATCCATAAAAGCCAGAACAAAACCATATGAACAATAGTAAGAATATGACCTTTAACTATTCTATCAAACTAGTCAGCCAAAAGGAAAGGAAGTTATTACTATTAATCTAAACTTTCAACCATAATCATTCTCCAACACAAACCACACTTTAGTAGCATTCAGGCCATTCAAAAAAAAATTTAACTTAAAGTTCAAGTATGAAAATAACATTAGCATTTACAATCCATACAAATATCCTTTTCTTTTAATCTACTATCAACGAGCACATAGCCTTTTAGAATTTTCCAAGAGAATATATAAAAGTTTAAAGGAGTAGAAGAATTCTGCACTATTAAAGATACTATTGCAGACCTTCTTTATTCTAAAATAGTTCCATTCTTTTTTTAAACTAAAATCACCACCTGCAAAATATTTAAAATAGGTTGATTACTAATTAAATTATTTATCAAAATATCACAAATAATGTCTACAATGTTATGAGGAACTTGATTTAACAAAAGTTTATCACGCCACTTACCATCCCTAATGAAGTAAGACACATTCAATAAAGAGGTAGAATGAGTGTTAAAGTAAGAGTCAGTAGACCCAAAACTAATCCAATCATCCTGCTAGAAATGGGATGAACCATTCCTAATTTCCTATTAGAGTGTCGATTCACCAAGTCATTTGATTTTATAGAATTTGCTACAACCAAAAGATTAGCCCTTTTTGAAAAAGCAAAGAGTAGGATGTTTGTTCTGTATATCTATAAGAGAAGCCTTTGACCATATCAGAAATAGATTTACAATCCTAACCCCTTCCTTAAGAAGACCATAACACAAATTCCAATGAGACCAGTGGATCTTTTTATAAGTTAAAGTAAAACCCTAAAAAAAATTATTAATGATTTTTTCCAATCTACAACAAACATCCATAGTAGGGTTAACCATTTGAAACATATAAATGGGCATAAAATACAAAACACTCTTAATCAGCACTAGCCTAGCCCCCATTGAAAGGAATTTAAATTCCCCATATATATATATATATATATATATATATATATATATATATATATATATATATATTGTAATGGTAGAGAACATTTTATCAAAGAAATTGACTTTTTGTGTCCTTTAGTTTTCTTAATGCAAGGGAGTACAAAGGTAATAACCTTTTGCCTCCAATAGGTTTCCTTAAAATTCTACAAATTAATAAGATTGGTTTTAGCATTACTCAACTGATTCTGGTTATCATCAAAATTATTAATAGAAAAGTTGTTTTCAAGATGAATGACCTCTTCTTCAGGTTTTAGAATATTGACAAAAATGTTACCAAAGATATTTTTGTTCCACCATCTAAGGACCTGCTTAACTCTTTTCAACTTTAAAGATAAATGAATCTTATTATTATTTATCTCATAATACAGCAACAAAGCCATTCAATAATCTTTAACTACCATACATAAATTAGGAGCTTTAAGCTACATTCTGAAATAAGAAAGGGGGAAATCATTAAAAATAGCATGCTTAATTTTAGACAACAAAGGAACATGATTATAAGTAGTTGTACTAAGATGCTCCAAAGAGGTAATAGGAAAACTAGTAAGCCACTCATTATTATATAAGCTCCTATCTAATCTTTCACATACTCTATTATTAGACCATGTATAATAGGAGCTAGAAAAACCAATATCTATTAAGCCATAATCCATAGTCATGTTATTAAAGTCATTAATAGCATATGAGAACAGAGGGGCACCTCCAAGTTTTTCAGAAGCATTCAAAATTATATTAAAATCTCCACCAATAAACCAAGGACTTTTATAGCTATTATGAAAGTCATGCAATTTGTGCCACAAATAAATCCTACCAACTTTAGAGAAACAAGCATACATAATAGATTGCATTGCAGAAACATTAAATAGAGAAAACATATAGTGCAAAACTTGATCAAAGTTATTAATTATAGATAAAGTACTAGTATCTTTCCAAAAAAAATCCAAATTTGACCATTAGAATTAGCCTAAGAAGAGTAATCCCAACTATTCTTGACAAAAAAAAAATCTTAGAAGCATCAACCATAGGCTGCAAAAGAGATAATAAAGGAAACTTTATGAATCCTACAAAGGTTGAGAATACAAAAATAAGTATCAATCTTTCCCATGCCTCTTATATTCCAAATAATTGTATTGGTCATAAGAACTTATCCTACAAGAAGCATTTGATCTTTTTATTCTAGCTTTAGTAGATAAGTTTTGAAGAATTTTCTTTTATATTTCTTATTTTTCTTAGAAGTAACCGGTGTACCTAAGAAATGTGAACTAAATTAAGGACATCCTCTTTCTGACAGTTATTAGGATACAAATCATAATTAGCAGAATTTATTTCAGCTTTTTCCCAGTTAGAAATCAACTGACCAGAAGGGCTCAATCTCCTTGAAAGGACATTCAAATCCCAATTAGAATGAAGATCTTCCAAAGGAACCCCATCCAAATTAATCAAAGGAACAACATTAGAAATAGGAGACTTAGGGATAGAAATAACAAGCACCAAACTAGAGATATCCAAATAGCCAGAAGGTAAACATACCCAACTTGAGATGAAATTTAATTAGAAATATTAAATTTAGAAAGTAAACCATGATTGACTTCATCGGCTAAAATAGGAACCGAAACCCCCAAATTACCAGAAGTTTCAATGATAAGAGCAGCTGAGGAAGGATTGTAAAAAACATCCATGTTGTGACCACAATTGCCCTCATTCAACGGATCATTAATTATCACATTGCCTTAAGCAGATGGAGTAGGAAAAATATATTGTTTAGAATACTCACCAAAGTTTTTAGGTTTTATAATCTATTTTTTCTCAAATGAGGGTGAAGCAGATAACATTCATTTTTAATATGCCCCAGTGTTTTATAATGATCATTGAAAGTAGGGAAATCATCCATGACCCCTTTCTGGATATAACCAAACTTCTTTGGACCATGTCATACGCTGTTACGATATTATTTAAGGATATCAAGCTCCACAAGAACCCTAGCCATGGAAGGCCTAGTGTAGTTAGCTATTGCATTATCAGCTTCTAATGGATGACCAAATAGGGAGCCCATACCATACAAAATCCTAGGAGAAAAAGGTGCAGCCTTAGGTTAGGAAAGGAGACACAAATCAGGATGATGAGATTCCACATAAATATTAAAAAAGGAGACCAATTAATAAGCTTCATATAACAACTATTAACATAATATGAACTATGCTCAAATACACAACTATAATCCAGATGATTGGCCAACTTGAAACATGATGGGGATCAAGAAGAGTAACAAAAACATCACCATTAAGCTTGAGGTTGAAAAGAAATTTTGAATCAAATCCAATTTTGACCTACGAGTAGTAAACTTCTTGATCAAAGCGAACTCAAAAAGAGCAGCTAGAGCCTATGCCTCTTACTCCGAAATCCAAAGCACCATCATGCCATAGTGAGCACTGGCTTTGACTTCTAGGAAAGGTTCAGAGGAGGAAGATAGAAAACTTCCCTGAGGCGGATGATACTTCTTTCCAAAAAGATAGCAACTAGATGGAGCTTCCGTGGGCTTGATGAAAAGTAGGAGAGGTAGAGGGAGGCGGCTATTTGAAGTATGGAAGGTGATATTTTTGTAGTAATATCTACTTCATAGATGGATTAAAATTTTTACTTTTGGAAACAAAATTTTAGAATAGGAAACCCATGTAGAGGCCTATAGAATTATAATTGAAAAAGTAGGTAAGGACCTACCCTGTAATGATGCTTTAGAATCTTAGATGAATTTAAAGATAAGGCTTAAATAAACACTAGCCAAAAATCATTTTGTAGTGAATTTGGCTTGGATATATCATTGCAAAACCCAACAACCTTTTACACGTTTCTTTGGTAATGTGTATTGTGTCCCTAGCACATCTATCCTTTTTTCTATAGTTATTTGCATTTAACTATTCTTTTAGTGATTATTTATTGAAGTTAAAAACTAGAACTACAAGCATTCTCCTTAGGTTTATTCATTTTGTTTTATGCGGAATGACATGGATTTGTTGTGATAGCATGCTCCTATAAGCTACATTTTCTAACAAAAATGGTAAACAATGAAAAGAAACCATAGTGAATTTAAAAAATGAATTAGAAGCCACTTTGCAGATCGTTATCTATGACCAATCTTTGACTAATTATTTTTCTCAAAAAAATGCAATTAATTAGAAAAAATAGCATTTAGCCTTACCCTAATTGATGAAAAAAGATACATGGCCTTATGAGTCATATATTAGAAATGTTTGCATCCCACTTAAGGACCATATACCAAACAAATGAATTAGCTAGAAAGAATGCACACATTCATTTATTATGATGGGTGGCCTTTTGGTGAGATTAACAGATAGTAAAGACTATGAATTTTTAGTTTAATATTTAAAGAAGTGATATGGAGTTTATGTTGAAATATTGAAGGGTTTAAAGGGAATATTAGTAGGAATGTTAAGAGTAGTCTAGTTTGGACTAATTTGGGCTAATTCAGAAGATCATTTTAGGAAGTTGGTATTTTGTGAGTTAAATAGCTAAAAATGATGGTGGAGATTTAGTTTAGGATGTAAAATTATGATATGGAGTTAATAATAGAGTTTGATGGAGTTTAAAGGGATGTCAAGGTGTAGGGAATAAGACTAGGTGCTAGTATTCCCTTGTTTGGCTGCTAGGTATATGAATGTGTTTGAAACAATTTTAAGGTTGTGGTTGCCTATTTATTGGTCTTGAAGGATGCTCGTGAAGTGGAGGAAGATATTTGAAGATTTGGGTATTTAAGAGGAGTGACAAATAATTTAAATAAAGTGTAAATGTAACTACCTAACTTAACAAAAATAGGCAAACTACTTGATGTCAGTATGCACCAAATAAATGAAGAGCATTTATCCATCAAAATATTTCATTCTTCAGTGAAATATTGTAAAGCACTTCATTTCATATTTATTGGCACTATAAGAGTCTTACGCAACCACGTTTGGAGGGAAAAAGTGGATGAAAAAATAGAGAAAAAAGAGGGATGGCTATTATTAATTAGGGAGAGTTCTAGTCATATATTTTCAATATTTCATCCGCACCAAACAATTTCATGGTTGGCATAAAAGTTCCTAGGTGAATTATAAAATATAATATATTTAAAACATTATAAATTATGATTTTTATTAGGCTATTATAATTGAGTACTTTCTTAATTCTTTTTTTTTTTGGCGAGAGGGGGGGGGCTTTTGGATTTATCTCTTGTAATTAATTTTTTAGCTTGATTATCTTTATTCAAAGGATGTGCTGCATCAACTATCTTGGGCTTTATTAAAATCTATTTTGTAGAGTTAAAATTCAGATAGTTTTGTACCAAGTATACAACCAAATTCTCTAAATTATATGAGTCAATTATTTATCATTAGTAGATGGTTTATTCATCTAACAATCTAAAAAGGTGATGCTAAATTATTGGATTAGTGGATGCTAACTCAATGATGATATAATTAGTATAAAACATAGAGAGAATTTTTATGTAGGGGACTATGTCTCGTGTTAAAGAGGTAGATTGAATAAGTGGGTATCTTCAATATTCATAGTATGATAGATTAGTATATCAGCATGCAAATATGATTAGCATTAGATCTAATTTTTTTAAGAAATTTGATGGATTCACTAGCCTCTATATGAAATTCCTTAAACTTAGAAATTTGATAATGCTCAAGGAAGATGAAAATCAAAATCTAATTACCTTTTCTAAATTTATTTTGTTGGTCATTTATGATTTATCCTAGAAGCATTATCTATCATTTCTTTAAGTAATATGTTATCTTAAGGTATCATGTAGGCACTTGAAGTTCTTTAAAAATGTAAATAGTTGAAGTGTAAAATGAATCTAACATGATGATCAGTGATAATGATTGAAGGAAGGCCATGCAAACACATAACTTCCTTAATAAATAGTTTCATAATAAGAGAAGCATCATTGGATTTAGAACAAGGTAGGAAATGGGATAAAGGCTTGATGTTGTTGTTGTTGTTGTTAGGAAATGGGACACCTTAGAGAACCTGCAAATTATCACAAAAATTTTATCATGTCCTCAAGCTACACAGGGCATTACTAAGACAAAATTCATAGAGAGAACTTCCTAAGATTTATAAGAGATAAGCCAATATAATGACTAGAATTGATGGCTTTGGCTTATTTATTGGTCAGATATTAGGCCACCAATTTTAAACATTCATTTAAGTGATGGTAAAATAAATCAACTTTTCATTAAATATATTATTTTATCTTTCTGAAAATGGCTAGCAATTTCTTCATAATATAGTTAACAAATTAGGAATTCCTTAAAAGAGGATCTAGAGATGTAGAGTTATTTTTCTTGATATAGATAGCCGTTAATTACTAAAAATGTTCCTTGTAAGGTTAAAGGCTTCCCAAAGTGCTCAATAATATATGCATATACCTCCAAAGATATAAGATAACCGATGAACCAAATGTAGAGGAAAAAAAAATAGAAAATCAGAATCAAGATAAATCAATTCGGTTCAAGCTAAATCAAGCCAAGTTAGCTTAATCTATTTGATCTCATACTTACAGGCCTACAAGAGAACTTACCCCAAATAAGTGACTATGATCCAAGAATTAGTCCCAATCAACGAATAAATTGTCTACTCCAATGACAACTAACTATAAAATCCGCTTTGACAACTATTCAAAGAGAGACAACTTTTCAATGCAAATTATTGATCGGCTACTTGGCAATTTGATTATCAATATATAGCAAGCTAATGGTTTTTGTACGTTCTGATCATGTTACATAATTATTGTATTTTCTCATATTTTTTGATATAGCATGAATGTAGTCAATATTGTAAGAGGGATGAGCTCCGTTTAAGCAATTTTTATATAACTCCAAGTAATTGAGCATGTCTTCCAGATATCACAGAGCTTCATAATTCATGAACAATTCTAATTTTAACAGGCTTGTGGGAGTCCCCCAAGCTTATTAAAGAAATCGTTTTTAATAGCCCAAAGAAAAAAATGGTTGATGGCTGTGATCGCTCAGAAATTGGGGGGCGGGGGACTGAAAAATCTGATGACAAGTGGATTAGAAAAGTCATTCAAATTATGTCAGATATTTATTCACTTGTTCCATGCAGAATCCGCTAGCGCTTTGGTGCTATTGAAAGAAAAGAAAAGGGAGTATTTTTAATCAATATGGTTTTTTTTTTTTAATAAAGGGAATTGTATGCATTGGCTAAGTAACAGTGACATTAAAAAAAAAATCAAAAAATTATTAAAATGCTCCGCCGGTCTAAAGAACTGATCAAGCATACGATGGCTGGTATTAGCATTATAACAGAAATTAACTTAAACATTTTTAGAACCTAAATATTATGTTGCACTGTATCAGAAAGGTGACATCTATTAACTTATACTTGTGCATATATCAGAAACACAAACTTAAATAAAATTTAGGTGTTTCTAGAACTTGCTTGTCAACATCAGAAATAGAAACTTTAAGTAGAAGAGTTAACATATTATTTATTTAATTGTTTATATAGTATGCAATACAAAATATGCATGTTTCTATACCTACTTATAAGTCTGCTTCCACTTATGTCTCCCAAGGTCAACTCACATACCCATAAAAGATGAAGGTAACCTTACTCGATTCCCCTTGTAACTCTACTTTCACTTATAGCTTCTTTGAATCTCCCATGCCTACATGAAGCAGATGGGGCCAAAAATAACCTACCACACCTGCACTAGGAAGATGGGTACATAACATAATATAATAAAATAGATAGTCGGGCTCGTATAACAAAACTTGTAGTGTGCTTAAATATCTCCCCATGTTTGAATTTCCTCTATAAGAACATGAGATGTATATTCAAATAATAAAAGATTTTTACATGTATACATAACATTAAATGTGAATATGAACGTATGTATAACTTGACACACATGATTATTTTGGGGATGATCCATGTATAATCTACATACATACTTGATAATTTCCATTTGAAAAATTATTTATAAGAAATCTTTAAAACATCATTTTAAGACTTTTAATGAACTATATCCAATGCATGATATTTCATTTTTAACATGAAATACTCAAAATATTGTACAAACAAAATTAACAGGTAAAAAATTTAATTTCTTATAGTTAAAAAGACCAAAATGAGACATTATACAACATATCTGAAATCACAATGTAAAAATTTTCTAAAACTCATTTAAACCATATTTTATTCTATAAATTTTCAGCAAACATTAGAATTAAAATTAGAAATAGGGTATTGAGAGACTGCCTTAAGCAGAACAATTCTCTTAATTGGCCCAATGGACAAATTTGACTCATGTCCTCTGAACTTCATTCTTTTATTTTCTCTCTCCTATTTCTCCTTCTCTCCATCTCTTCTTTCTTCTTCAACAAGCTAATGGGGTGAGGGGCTATAGAGAATGGATTTAGATTTTCAGCACCACATTGCTCCAGCACACAACGTCATAGCGCTCTGTAAGAATATACTAGATGTTCCCATTCAAAGATATCTAAATCGTAGTACTCCCTTACAATGTTGCATCACTTGCCTAAAACATCACCCCCAAATAAAGAGGGAAGCACTGCAGTGCTCCTAGTGCCGCAACGAATTTAGAGAAATTTTTGCAATACACCAAAAAATTATTAAATGAATTAATTTGAAATATGAAAATTTTGAGCAACCTTGCGACACAATGCTGGAGAGCACAGCAGCACTCTGCTTGATCTCTATTCTATAGTAACCTAGATCTCTACATGTAGCGTAGCGATGCTATATTTTGTATCATCATAGTATCAAATACTAAGTAAAATTTATACACATTTAATATAATTATCCCTCACTATTTCCCAAAACCTCTCCCCCCCCCCCCCCCCCCCTAATGAGGACACAAAAGTGCTTTGGGGAATTTTCATTTGACATGTCTGTTACAAAACTTTTTTTTTATCATGGTACATAACCTGAATCTTTTTTTTTTTCAAAAATTTTGATTTCCTAGATTTATTTCTCCTAGAATTGATAAAAATATAATATCTAATGTTATAGTAAACTTTCACTATGTAACTTTTGATATGTGAATGATATCATCACCTAGAACATGTTGAAAAGTTTGTATTGAGATTCCATCGATTGGTTTTGCATATATATTATTTCATCTAAAATGAGAAGAGTAATACAAAATATGAAATGATTACGAGTTAGTATACTACACTTGGACATGAAACATATGATATGCATAAAATTACTATTTATCTAGTCTAATATGCATTTTGGCATAAAACATGCATGTTGATGAGCATATTATATATTATATCATTTATAGTGCATATGCACTTGTTATGTGATACTTAGTAATGATATGATATATATAATGGGACTTGAGAGCGTAATTAGGAAAGACTGGCTATGAATAATATGACTAATGATGATTGGCTATAGATAAAATTTCCTGTACATGAGGGTGGGCCAACAGGCTTCCCTTAAAATCAAAGATTTATGTTGTAATCATGGATTAATCCTAAGATTGAATGATCGATAGATTACACTAATGGGTATAGTGTGATGAATCTTAAATAATAGCCACATGTTTATGGATTGATGATGTGAAAATGGACAAACACTACATGTAAGCTCGATATCTAGCCCTATTTAGTGTGTGTGTGTGTGTGTGTGTGTGTGTGTGTGTATTGGGGGGGGGGGGGGGGGGGAGGGGGGGATGGGGGCGCACGTGCATTTATAATTCATATGATAGTACCTAATGTATTGATAAATGCATGATTGCATAATAATATACATGATGAGTGTCACAACCTAACTTGATATGTCCACAGATAGACATGTCATATCGTGTTAAATTGTGATAGGCCAACCCAAGATCTAAGTTCTGGGGTAAATATCATATATCTTCCACTAATTTATATAGACCATAGAGCTTCTAATTAACTTCAAGAAAAAGAATAAAATAAACTCATCCTTAAATTTTCTTTCATTTTATCAAAATATATATACATCACAATATATGACCTTTGTATTTAAAATTAAATAATTTATATAATTATATGATATTATATTAGTAATTTAATTTAAAAATCCTAATTCATTGTTAAGATTTATTAAAACATTTTTATTTCCTTCATTCGACCAAACATAGAGCATAATATAGATGAGAGAGAGGGAAATAGAAAGAAAAATTGAGGAGTAAGAAATAGAAATCGAGGATTTAGAGGCCATAGAGTGATTTTTGTCAATCGATCCTACTGGGAAAGTTATTCATCTCGAGATAGACTACCATTACCCTATCTCTGATCTTAATGATTTTGTATTTTTTATGTTTTATTCACTTTAATTTGGTTAAAATATATAAAAATTATGATATCTTGATTTTTAGCAAACTTTCACAGTATAATTTTTTGTATGTGATAAATGTCATCAATATAGATATTTTAATAGGAATATATTAAATTTTTACTAAAACTTTTTATAGTTTGGGGCAGATATCCTAATTTGGGTAATTTCAATAAATTTAAAATTTTAAGAAATATTTATTAAAATTATTTTATATGCTTATATGACATACATAATTGTTATAATTTGGTCATTATGGATACATACATGTGGGAAAAAGAGCACACTGCATTTTCTTATACATTCCATTAATTTTGATTCATATGTAAATTTTACATGCATTAATATGATACAGTGAACTTAACATTGAGTGTGTTATTAGATGTTTATTTTATTATATATACTGTGAAATGTGTGTATATAAGAAATGCTAGCAAAAAATGATTGACTAGTTCAAGTTGGATAGAGATATATTACCCTATACAAGAGGGTGGGCTGATAAGCTTTTCTTTAAAATAAGATTTATGATGTTATCCTAAATAATATGAAAAAGGGAGGCATAAGGACATAAATTGATATGATATGATATGCCGATAGGTAGGAAGTGATGACTTCTGATATGAAAGCTACTTGACCTAAATGACATGTGAATGGGACTATTTCCTAAAGGGTTGGCCTATAAAAATATATAAAGGAAAAATACCACAGATAGCTGGATACCTTTTCTTGCTTAAAGTACTTGTATATACATATAATTGGAGCATATATGATAGATTACATAAAATATGACATGAAATGATTTATATATGATAGAGGATGTAATTAATACAGATATATGTTAAGATTGATATAAGAGCATATAACAGATGTGAATCATTGAGTATAAATTATAAGAACTACATGATATATGAATATATGATTCATACAGATTATACAGCATACATGATATGCTACATTAACATATTAGACTGCATTGGAATAAGACATGAGATATATGCATAGCATTAATTATGTATGATATGCATTTAACTATGATAGGTATATAAATTTCCTTAACCAAGATAGATATAATTTTTTTTTAAATAAATATGTATAGAAATGATAGAGTTTCCTAACCTCTTATAGCAATTTGATGATATAACTGCTTAAGACAGTTAATAATTATATATATAAATTAGTTAAGATAACTATGTAGGTTGTCTCGAGTTTCTAAAATTTTTTATATGTAATTTAAATTATTGAGTTGTGAAAGTTAAATTTTAAATGGGATATTAGTCATCCAATTTGAAGTCCAAAGAGAAGGGAAAAATCCCTCAAGGGAGAGTTCCTTTCATTTGGAGATTCAAATTAGGATGTTTTGAAAATTCAAAGAGGAAAGAAATACCCCTTCGGAGAGAAGTTTTTTTCATTTGAATCCATAGAGCTCGCAGAAGAGAGGAAGATGAAGGAATGAAGACTCAAAAGAAAAATATCCCATTTAAAATTACTTGTGTCATTCCTATGACTAGAATCAAGGTTGTGGTTAGTGGTACCCAACCACTTTTAATTTATGCAGACTCTGGGTTGTAATTAAGTGGCATTTGTCATACGAACTTTATATTTACTTGATTTGTTTTGATTATATGATTTGATATTTATGTTTATTTCTATGCAGTAGGAGTTTGTTAATCTTTTTAAGCTTTTTACTATTGCATGCCGCTTTTATTTTAGCCTGGATGCTATTAGGCTCTTTAAGAATTAAAAGTTTTTTACTCATAATTAAATAAAATATTTAGGCCAATATAAAAGGATAAATGATTTAAAGAAGTAAGCTCAGGCTCACCGAGGGTCTCATATGTTCATATCATACCTTCTCTTCCTTATTAGGCACCTCTCTGCCTACGAGTTATGGTAGACCACCTGGCCTATTAGAGTGCAACTCTGTTTAGGAGATATTGTGCAATCTCTAGGGAAAAATATATTTTCTAAGTCAAATTTTTAAACTGCTTCATATCATTTATGAATACAAGGTCAATCAACATTCATTGTATTATAAATTAATTAAAGAATTAAAATTTTAATTGTATTCGAGCATAATCACCCTATAAAAATAAAGGGGCTAATTAGGACATTCTTTAGACATCGATCCTAATTCCTTAAAACTTAAATAATAGTTTTACCCATTTTTCATAAAAGATCGAATTCATAATTTTAAAGCATTAAGTGGTTAGTTGGCTCCCAATCCAGGCTAGGATAAGTCAAGATTTATATATCATTATCTAAGTTCGGGCCATTATGGTTTAGTGCCCAAAATAGACTTAGGATCTGTGGCGGACCCAAAATCATAAGACCCCAAATTTTGAGAATATAATCCCAATATTCTAATAAAATGACAACTTGAATTAATTTTTTTCTAAACCAAACTATAAAGCAAAATACATAGGGTAGACTGAGACATTTCTGAATTATTTTAGAATCTAAAATTACCTCCTACTCATTCTCTATTGGTCTCCAAAATAACTATTCAAACTTGATCTAGCACTTTATTAAAATTCTAACATCACTCCTTCGATATCACTCCTTGAGAATTCTAAATAAAATTTCTACTATTAATTTAATCGAAAGTATTCGTAGGAAACTTAAGCTTTCTATAATGTAATTAACTATGAAGGCTTGCATTCATATGAGATTTAAGACCCCATAATAATTAAAAAAATCAAATAATTCTCTTTGGGATAATCAAGAAAATCAACGATGATCGCTATTGTCATATTCGAATAATTAATAAGGAATGGTATTTTATTCCCTTGGAAAGATATATCATTTATTGTTATGATCTTGAATATGAAATTAATGATAATACATCTAGATTACCATAGATAAAAATTTGATCAAACATCATTTTAACCCTTTGGGGTCATATGTAGTTCTTTCATGAATTTGGCTACGATATTTAGGATAAAATTTATAATTCTAAATCTAAACCCATTAAGAAAACTTAATTCCTCCTCTCAACATGATATATCATTTATGATGGTATGTTGGATTTCAAAAATAATTTTTAAAAGTCAATTTCAAAATTTCCCAAAGAAATTATAATTTCAATTGCTTGAACCTTTTCAAAGCAAAGCTTTCAAAAACTAGGGATTCAATAAAATCTTGGTTCAGATATTAAAGAAGACCTTAGATGATAATAAGCGTCAATGGCATGAGAAGCTGGTTTAAGCTTTGTGGGCATACTGAATCACATATAGAGCTTGAACTCAATCTATGCCCTATGCTTTAGTCTTTGATGCAGAAGCTGTTATTACTTTAGAAGTATAGCCACCATCACTTAGAGTTGAAATAAACTACCAAAAAAACCTCATAAAAGAATGCTAAACTTTAGTTAGAAGAGCTCAAAGGTTTGGAAGAGAAACATCCATAAGCTCAATAAAACCTCGAGTTGCATAAAGCTAAAATGATCCAGGCTCATGACAAATTGGTTTATTCAAGAACTTTTCAAGTAGGTGACTTAGTGCTAGTTCTATTAAGACCTATCATAGCTCATCAAAAGCTAGGTGGTAAATTTGAGCCAACATGGGAAGATCCATTCATGGTGGAGAAAGTCAATGAAGGAGGGTCTTATCATCTAATAGAATGTAAAGGAGATCATCCTATGTTGCTTATCAATGGATGATATCTTAAGAAATATTATAATGGTTGATGCACTATAAGAATTTTATAATAAAATAAATCTATAAGTTTAAATTGTCAAAGTTGTTGAAGTCATATAAGTGAACTGGGTTCAGATGGCAAAATATGGTCCAAAAATTCTCCTTCTAAATTCACTTGTCTGGGAATTGATCTCCCATTCGAGTATTCAGCTTTGTCTTGAAATCAATTTTCCAGTCAAAGTATAAATTTCTCTGCCCGATAATCGATCTATTAGTCAGGTTCTAAATTCGCTTGTCTGGGAATTGATCTCCCATTTGAGTATTAAGCTTTGTCTAGAATTGATCTTTAGTTAAAATTTAAACTTCTTTGTCTGGTAATCTATTTATCAATCAGGTCCTAAATTCAATCATCTAGGAATCGATCTCCCATTCAAATATTATCCTTTATCTGAGAATCGATCTCTAAGTCAAAGTCTAGATCTCCTTGTCTGTTAATCGATCTATTAGTCAGGTTTTAAATTCACTCGTCTAGGAATCGATCTCCTATTCGAGTATTCAACTTTGCCTGGAAATTGATCTTCTAGTCAAAGTTTAAATTTCCCTATCTGATAATCGATCTATCATCAGGTCTAAAATTCACTTGTTCAGGAATGAATATCCCATTCAAGTGTTCAGCTTTATCTGAGAATATATCTCTCAGTCAAATTCTAGATCTTCTTGTACGATAATCAATCTATCGTTCAAGTTCTAAATTCACTCATCTGGGAATTGATCTCCCATTCGAGTATTCAGCTTTGTCTAGAAATTAATCTTTAAGTCAAATTCTAAATCTCCCTATTTGATAATCGATTTATTGGTTAGGTTCCAAATTCACTCATCTGGGAATCAATCTCCCATTCAAAAATTCAGCTTTATTTGGAAATAGATCTTCTAGTCAAAATCTAAATATCCCTATTTAATAATTGGTATATCGGTCAGGTTCTAAATTTGTTAGTCTCCCATATGAGTATTTAGCTTTGTATGGAAATCAATCTTCCAATTAAAGTCTAAATCTCCCTATCTGATAATCGATCTATCAGTCAGGTTCTAAATTTATTGGTCTGGGAATCAATCTCACATTTAAGTATTCATTTTTATTTGAGAATTGATCTTCCAGTCAAAGTCTAAATCTCCCTATCTGATAATTGATCTATTGGTCAAGTTTTAAATTCACTCATCTAGGAATTAATCTCCCATTTGAGTATTCAACTTTATCTAAGTATTGATCTCCCAGTCAAAGTATAAATCTCCTTGTCCAATAATTAATCTATCGATCAGGCTCTAAAGTTGCTCAGCTAGAAATTAATCTCCCATTCGAGTATTTAGCTTTGGCTAGAAATTTATCTTTCAGTCAAAGTCTAAATTTACCTTTCTGATAATTGATATATCGGTCAAGTTTTAAATTTGCTCGTCTGGGAGTTAATCTCCCATTCAAGTATTCAACTTTATCTGAGAATAGATCTCTCAGTCAAAGTCTAAATCTCCCTATTTAATAATTGATCTATCAGTCAAGTTTTAAATTTGCTCATTTGGGAATCGATCTGCCCTTTGGGAATTCATCCTTGTCTGAAAATCAATCTTCAAGTCAAAGTCTAAATTTTCTTGTCTGATAATCGATCTATTAGACAAGTTCTAAATTTATTTTTTTAGAAATTGATCTCCCATTTAAATTTTAAAATTTCAATATCTAAGAATTGATCTGTCAATTAGGTCTTGCATTCGCTTATTTAAAAATTGATCTTTCAATCAAGCCTTCAACCTTCTAAATTTTGTTGATCACTTCTATCAATGCCAACACGTATGATTTACTCTTTGAGTTCATCACACATATTGGGGGTCCATTTGTGGACCTCATTTTTATATGAGATCATCAGGAACTACTCTAGACTCTTAATTACCCATGATGGTTGATAGTTAGCTAGCTGTCAATCATCCAGCCAACCACCCTCCAATCTATAGTCTACCTACACTCAATTAAGCAATCAACCTACCCTTCAATATTCTCTATAATCTAGCCTACAATCAACTAGCCTATAGTTCCAATATTCAATCATCATACATCCAATATCCAGTCAATATTTCAATCATCTAGCATGTCAATCAGTCAATCAAACATAGCCTATACAATCAGTCAATCAAGCCTGCATTCTATAATTAGTCAATCAGCTAATCATCATTCATGATCTATAATCTATATTCAATCAATTATACAGTAACAATCAATAAATTATATAATCAAAAATTTAATTAACCAACAATCAATCAATCAATCAGTTAGATCTACAATCAACCATACACTCTACAACCAATCATTCAATCATTTATAAATTAGCTAGTCAACACACATCAAACTTCAATCACTGGTAATTGCAACCTTGCACTACAACTCGGTAGCCCCATACATTACCTTGCATAGTGCACTGACACCTTGGCTCTAATTATGGACTAGATCATTTCACTAGGAACACTATACATCAGACTATACATCACTAGGCCCCTGAGCCAGTGACTGGTCACCAATAGGCTAGCTCAAGATAGCTTAATTGATCATCAACACCACCTACCACCAATCAAATTCCAAATCACTTCTAAACTTCACCAAACTTCTACAAGCATCCCTCCTAGTGAATTGGACCTGATTGGTCATCCTGACCTAATCACCAGTTGACTTGGTCAACTGGACCCATGTCTGGTCAAAACAAATCAATAGAGGGTCAAATTATGGCATACAATCAATTCAAGCTATTCAAACTTTATCAGACCTCAAATCCACTCCATTATATGGTTCATATGCATGCAAACCTGTCATGAGTCAAATTCAATAGGTTTAACCTAGACAACCTATTAGATTTGGTCAAACTTTCATATTCTTGTATTCAAACTATAACCATAATGTCTCAAACAATTGGCCACTTGCCCAAACAACTGACTAGACCTCACTACCTTCCACCTTAGCTACCTTGACTAGTTGATTGGTCAAACTAGAAAATAAATGATTAAAAATAACCTTTAAATGGTCAACACTCCTATTTTAAGCTTTCTCTTCCATTCCAACTCATACACCCTATTTTAAATCACTCTAGAAAGCTTCTAAACATCTCCTAACCTTGCCTAAGCCATGGATTGATCCTAATAAAACTTAGTTACCCCATCTGCACAAAGAGACAAATAATACTTTCCATGTCATTATCCTCATTTTGTCCTTTGTTCTGCTCCCTAAGTTTCTAGAGACACATAGCGACCATCCTAGTAACCTTCCAAATCAATCCTATCCATCTAAATGGGCTAGGACATTTGAATTGGCCAAAAGGGTCAAAAATACACATACTAGTACTTGGCCTTTCTCTCTCCCTCTCATCCCAAGATGCTATTTCATTTTAGCTATCCACAACCTCCTTGGTAACCCCCAAGCAAGTCCTAGTTATCTACACATTTTTGGTAGTAGTTCACTAATAAGACAAGCCTAAAGTTCCATCCAAGGCTAATAGTTAGTGATCCAGACCTTCCCGAGCTTTGTGTCCTTCTAGTGGATTGCTCTAAACATCTCAATAATCAAAATGAGCCCTAAAATAACTCCTAAGATTCATCCTATCAAGGTAAATATAAAAACCAAGTTTAAAACCTTCTTATTTAAATAATGTATAAATAAATATATTTTAAATCATAAAAATCATTTCCCATTATTCATTTGATTTCCCTTAACCTATGTCAAAATTTTCATGACATTTGATTGAGCTATTTTTGAGATCCAGCATTTCTTCATCTTAGGGTTCATAAATACATTATATATAAGCTATACAAAATTTAAGCCATTAATCTCATGATCAACGGCTCAGATCTTATCATTTTATTTTTTGTTTGAATCGCTCCAATCAGCTGATTGCTCTGCATCCAATTCAGCTAAATCATAGTCATTTATTTGAAATAGAAGATGATCCAATAGATATGGGACACCACTGACATGGTTAATGAAACTGCATTGCGTGCACCACAACTATGGCTAATTAATGCCAATAATTACGCAGCGGTATAATCATTGGCATTAAATGCCCATCGCTGTTGTTTTGAACCTGCCAACCAGAAGTTGACACGTGGCTCGTCGCCACCACCACCATTTTAATAACATTGAATTAAATGAATTAATTAAATTCAAAAAATTATAGAAAATTCATTTTTATCCTTTTTTGGAGTTCATATGATCTATGGATTTAAGATGAGGAGTACTTTATTTTAAAAATAAATTTTGGTCAATTTGATTAACATTATATTAATTATTTTAATAATACAAAAAATTCTATTTTAATTTTTAATAAAAATATATTAATCATTTTGACCCAAATTTTGGTAGGGATATACTAGGACCTATCCTTGATCTCCCTTGATTTTTCCAAGGCCATTTGATACAAGCTTAGGTCATATATGAATTTACAAAAACCTTGGTCATGATTTGACCTAGATTTTTTAAAATTCAATATAAATATATTTTAAATCCATTTTGAGCACTTAAGCCCTCTATGGAATTGTTAAACAAAGATTAATTGGGGAAAATTAAATTTATGTGTGTTCATTGAGTGTTTTAGGGATAATTGCATCACCAGTGTATTTGAATTTTTATTTAAATGTTCCCTTAAACACTCAATCATTTAAATTGAACTTTGGGAGAGATCAATCATGGGATATCATTGACACCCCATGAGTTTTCCAAAGATACTTAATTTGCATACCAAGGGCTATCAAATTTGTAAGCAACTGGATCATGACTTGACCCAAATGTTTAGGAATTTGATTTACCTAATTTTTCTAGATTTAGGACACTATGATTGATGTTGCATGTTTACTTGTACATCCAAGGGTCAGGAATAATGATTATAAGTCCACACAATTTTAGAGACACTTAAGGACAATAATTAAGGTGTGTATAGCTAACTCAGGCGATTCTAGGGATACTTACACACATGCTATTTGGATGAAATATTAAACATAGAAAACTTACTGACATTATAGTCTATGATTAAAAAGACCCCATTTAAAATTAATTAATCTTTAAACAATAGTTAATTAAGGCTAACCCTTTATTAAAAGTTAATCCTTTCAATAATTAATAATAAATCAAATAAAATTCACAAAAATACCAAATTACATTCAGTTAACTCTAAATTAATCCTACAATCATTAAAAATAAAAATCTAAAATTAATTTTTATTTAAATTTAATTATTAATTAATTACCTTTAATTAAATATTAATTAAATAAATTCATTAAAAACAAAAAAATTCAAAAATATGAAATAAATTCAAATAAAAATTTAAAAAAATAGATAATTTTAATTTAAATTTAAATAAAAGTTTTTCAATTAAAATTTAATTTTAATTCATTAAATAATTATTTGCTTTATATGATTAATTAAAAATAATAAATAAAATTAAAAATATAAAAATAAAATAAAATTCATAGATTAATAATTTAAATTCAAAGAAATTTTTGAATAAATTTTAATCATAATTAATTAATAATTATTTAAAATTTTAATAATTAATTAAAAATTCCAAATAATTCAAAAAAATAAAAAAATTCAATAAAAATATAAAAAATCAAAAAATTAATTTGAAAATTCATTTGATTAAAATTTAAAATAAATTTGATAATTAACTTTAATCAAATATTAGACTTTTATGCTTAACACTTGATTCTGTTTGGAGAGTGTTTTAGCAATACATTTCAAAGCCTTAACACACCTAAATCACCCTATCCCTTTATGTGGTGCTTGTTTTTTTTTGGGAGGGCACACACATATTCGATTAAAAGATCTTAATAAAATTTAAATAACAAGTTAAGAGTTCTATTCACCATGCTAGCCTCCACTCACAAAAGGCAAGGGTGTATAAATTTTTATAACCCTTAATCAAACACTAATAAATTAACAACCCTAAACATCATGCTTGACTACACTTAGAGGGCATGTGCATTGGTTGGGGTGTCAATTCTTGTCAATGGGTTGGGTTCGGGTCCAACTCGAGTTGACCGGGCATAAATGGGTTGACCTGAACCCAACCCGACTAGCTAAATAGGTCAGGATTTTCAACCCGAACTCAACCCATGTGTGTTACCTGGTTGACCCGACCTGACCAACGAACCCGATTAGGCTCAGGCGATGAGGCAGAGCGATGATCGGTGAGGCCAACGGCGATTGGACCATCGGTAAGGCTAACGGTGTCCAGACTGGCAGAGACATTGCACTGTGGGAAGCATGACTCGAGTACGCGATGATAAGACTGAGGGTCGGAGGCAGACGAGATGGCTAGATACGAAATGATAATGTAAGTTGCGACCATGTAGACCAGACCTGCGAACGTGAATTCCAGCCATTACGAGTTTCGACGTGCCTATAGGCTGTAGTAGCGTAGCCTACATGAGCAATGAGATGGCTAGCATGACATGGACACTAGAAGCGACAGTCACGACTAGATGTGGAGTTGCAGACGTGGCACACGATTAAGTAACCGGGTTAATTTGGGTCGACCTACGAGTTTCCGGGTCAATCCAAACCTGACTCATTTTTTTAATTGGTTAGAAATCCGATCCTGGACCTAACCCATTTCATAAAAGGGTTGACCGGAACCTAGATTTTTTTGGGATGGGCCCGGGTCGATTTTTGGGTCGTGTCAATTTTTGTCACCTCTATGTATTGGATTGAAGGGTCCCTTCTCTATCCTTAATAAGTTATAAATAAAAATCTTCCAAGGCTTTATGAACTCATCTATCCTATATGGGGGAGGACTACCTTTCATTTACAAAGCCTTCTAGGATTTATAAATTAACAACCCTTACACATTGGGATTATTAATTATAAGTTCTTCATAATTAAATAATCAATTCCAATCCTTAAAATTTAAATAATAAAATCCAAACATACACAAGGTAAACTTTAATTAAATTCCCCGTTTGACCTTTAATAAATAAATATTAAAAATACATGAAATCTAAACTCTAAACTTCTATATGATATATCAAAGTTGCATAGCCTCTCTCACACCCTTAGATGGATTACCAGGATAACCAACTCTACCCTAAGTTAGGCCGATGGTGTGAATTGATTTCCTGGTGTTTTGCTTGGAGAGCTCCCTTTGTCTGTTTCTTTATATTTTAATAACTCTGAATGTCATACATTTTATTTTCTTTTAGTGCACTTAGGTTCTTTAAGGACTACATTAAAAGTATTAGGATATTACACAACTACGGTACTTTATATACTAATTCTTTTACTTTTTTAGTTCTTTATTTTCTTGCAAGAGTCAGTAGAATGTACCTAGAAAATGTGATGTGTATGTATCAGAGTCTATAAAAAATAGAATTGTATATAGATTGAGTTATATAGTGTCTAGAGTTATAAAAGAATAAAAAATGTCTGCTTATATATGCAAGTGGGGCTCTAAAAGATGTTATCCCTGTCTTTGGGGGATAATCTCTTCTGGAATTTCACAGAAGACTTGGAGTTCAAAGACATTAAGTAGGTATATTGAATTCTATATATATGGTAGACTTAGAAACTAAGCTTGTTGTGGTGGAGCCTGGCCACCTTTCTTTCCTGTAGAGTCTGAGTCTTGTAAATCTTCAAATCATTAAATAAATGAAATTTCTTTTATATTACACACAGCTCTTTCTTTTATTATTATACATACATGTATTATATCATATGGGTGGTAGATTGCATTAGTGGGTAGCAGTATTCCTAGGTTTTTCTTGGTGTATGTGTTTAAGACTTTGTAGGAATACATATATTAGTTATAGGATGATATAGTACTATTTACTATATACACGAACACCTTTACCCTTCTAATTATACATACATATATTTTACTTTTTGTAATGTACACTAGCCCAGCACACAAGCCAACGACAAGGTATGAGGGGCCTAAGCGACGGGGTTTTCATAGTTCTCCTATGGTTAGGGTCGTTATGCTGCCAAAATTTTTATAAAATTTTGGTGGTTAGAAAATTTAGTTAGGTTAATTATATAAAATAAAAGTTAGAGTTCTTAGTGAGTCTTCTCGATAGTGTCACTTGAACTTAAGGTGAAGATTCATCTTGAGTCACTAATTTAGAGTCTGATTTACTCCTTTGAACTCTTAGGATAGAGTTAACTTTACCCTGCATTTTATCTAGGATGATTGCTTGTGGATCAGGTTACTAGCTAGCTGGTCATTCCAAGCAAGCGTAAGCCTAATCATATGTACACACCTCATATCCTATTAAATAATATATTTATACATATGGTAAATTTAAATGTATTTTCAATAAAATTCATTGACATTTTGGAAGGTATGATTGGTATTTTCAAAATATTTAAGGCAACTTGCTTATTTGTAATTGTATTATAAGTTTAGAACTTAATTTCCTCTTTAATAAAAAGTTTTCTGTTCAGAGATGTAATTGACTGTAAAGGCTTTCCTCTGTAGGAACCTAAGATTCTAGAATAAAATAACTCTATCTTAGCTTGCTAAGAGAGGGGAAAAATCTCTAGTTGTTGATCAAGCCAATCCTGGGTTGATTTCATATTTAAAACGATAGGTGAATGTAGATTTCATCCTTTGGGATAATTGTTACATTCCCTTTGCTGAGTTTTGATACGACAATAAAATCATTTCTTTCCTCAAATTGATAATACAAGTGTTAGTTTATTCTTCAGTATAATTAACACTAATTATTCAGAGTTGTCTAAAGAAATATTAAATCAAATTTATAGCACATTCTTACATTTAATTTGTCTACAGAATCATAACGACAAGTGGAAAGGTACAAATTTAAAAAAATAGTAAAACCTCCACTGATGTTTACTTTGAATGTAAGAAACCTGGACACATTAAATGAGTTCATCTAATTCTTCAAGGACAACAATCAAAGGAGAAACATGAGGAGGTGATGGAAAAAAATAAATATAAACCTTACAGAGCATTTTAGGCTAACTTGGATTCAGACTCCTTAGAAATAAAAGTAGATGAGGAAGTCACTACTCTATGCCTAATGGCTAAAAATAGGTTAGGTGACTTTGATGAAGATCAAGTATATGACCTCACCTTAAATAAAAAAAAAATTAATAGAAAATTTTGTATGCTTTAGAAAAGAACACACTACATTGCAAAAACAACACTCCAATGTACTCAAAGAATTGGAAATTATTAAAAATGATTTAAAAGAAAAATATGGCCTATATACTGAGTTAGATAGTGTAAAATCTAATGGGATGCATGTTCTAATAGTATTATGTGATGTTCAATCATGTTATACGATCAAATAATATTTATAAGAAGAATGTCATTTCACAGTTCAAACCACACTTACCTGTATTTTCTTCTTCTAAGTGTGAAATAACAAGTTCATTCCAAATGGAAAGTAAGAGTGGAAGGATAGTTACCAACTTCTAATTCCAACAGGATGTTTGGTTTGTTAGTGACAAAGACACTGAGCCTTGTCAAAGATACCAAGGAGCATCCATAACTAAATCCAAAGTATTAAACTAAGAACAAATAGGTTATTAGCTACTACACCTATTCATAGGCACCACCTTACAATTTATCATATCATTAGCTTTTTCCTATCACACTGAACTCCTTTTAAAATTTTTAATAATCATAGAATCACAAGTGATAGGACTTCTATGCAATCCTTTATCTATCAGCGCCAAATTATTATCACTGACCAAGGTTTACATGAGTACCTGCATGTTTCCATTACTGGTATCAAAACCCATGATATTGTAGTGATTTATACTATAACTAGTCCACCATTAATATGACCCTTAAGAATTCCCCACTACCTCAACACCAGGCCACTAGTTAGCACCTTAGTGTAGAGTAAACACATTATAAAACACATCCTTTGACGCATATTAACCCCAAGATAGGTAACAAGATTAATATTACCCTACTTTTATCAGTAGTCATCTATTTTTGTATGACTAGAACTAAATTTAATAATGTAATTATGGTAATCTAGTACATTAAATACTTGACCATATTAGGAGTCATAGAGCCCATTGGCACTTTGACACATCATAGATTATATACTTGAAATAAATACAACCTCACTTTTCCTAAACAACCTGACCATTTCCCCTCCCACTTCATAAACAACTCCTTCCACTTTATCTTTAATGAGAGGTGTAGGCAGGTACACCTTGAAGGGGAGCATGAAGAAGAAAAAGAAGGGGGAGCACCCGCTTAACCGTATCCTTCTCATGCATTCTGATATCCATAGGATGCTTAGATGAACTACATTGTTTTCCTTGAACTTAAAACGGATCAACAAATTGAGTGAATAAACCAATAGTGGGAGGAGATGCAGTGATAACATGATGAAGACTATTATTGCTTTGAGGAGTCATTTACTAGCATTTATCTCTACTTTTAGTTTCCACCTCCACCACCTGAACAAGGCTCTTTGGATTTCTTAGAGTTATCAAATTTCTTTTGTGTGTTTTGTTTATTATAGCTTATTTTAGTCTTTGTACTTTCTTTATGTCGTAGCCCAACCCAATATGACCCATAAATAGAACATGTCATATCATGTTGACTTGTGACAGATCAAGCCTAAGATCAAAGCTTTGGGGACAAACTTTTTTGAATTAAACCAGACCTTAGAGCTTCTAATTAACTTACAGTAAGTAGAAGAAAATACTTATCCACAAATCACTATTTTTTTTCATGTATCATCAAAAGGTATATAAAATAATTTATACACTATAGTACATAGCTATAGACTAAAGAAGAGCAAATAAATAACTAGTCATGACTGTACCAAAACTCAAAAAATACCTCTACAGACTCAAGTAGATCAAATCTTGAATCCTCAACTACTCAAGTAGATCTTTCTCTTTCCCCAGACCAAAAATATATTGCAGAAAAAGTGTGAGCCAACATAACTCAATAGGTTACACCCATTCATCTAAATTTTTAATAATTCACTTATTATACCTTAACTAAATTTAAAGGCAATTCATAAGAAATTTATCATATTGAGCATAATATTAATTACAGATAACTGAAATAAGGCAAACTGTGCATTGAAATAAATAAACAACTACTTTATATATCAGAAGAGAATCTAATAGAATTCCCTAAGGATCTTATACCTCCCATTAGAAATAGATATTAGAATTCAGGCCTTTATAATTTCCTGTGTTAGCATATCAAAAAATAAGCCCTTATGACTCTCAAATTTTTAGTACATATCATATATTCAAAAATGTAGACCCTTATGACTCCCTACATTTAACACCAAAACTTCCTCCAACATCAAAACTTCGTAGAATCACATATTTCATGAAAATAAGAACATATATTATTATATTATAGTAAAAGAAATATAAATAATCATTGTTCAAAAATGCACCTAATGTTTTATCGGTGAGCGACATATTTAACTACTGAGAAAAATTTTATAGTTACATAATTTAACTAGATTATCAGATATTATTCAAACATTGATTAAAGCTTTTATTATACTACAATATTATTTTTTTGGTCAAAATTATATTTTAATTTAATAAAATAGTACATTTTTTAACTACCTAACAAGAATATTTTAAAAAATACTTAAATATCCAAAATGATTGTCTCTATAACATAAAGAAAATTATACAGTAAAAATTTAGTGGGTGTAGAGATATTCTCATTTTTACACTACAAAATTAAAAATTTAATTGAGAAAATACTAAAATTTTGTATTTTAAAAATTGAGATAGGCAGAATATAACCTATCTCATTTCGGACAATTTTTAGGAATGGGACAAAAGTAAAAAAAAAAATTGAAGTCACCTAAACCTCAGCTTTTTCTCTCTCTCTCTCTTACTCTCTCTCCCTCCCTCCCTCCCTCTCTCTCTCCCTCTCTCTCTCTCTCTCTCTCTCTCTCTCTCTCTCTCTCTCTCTCTCTCTCTCTCTCTCTCTCTCTCTCTCATGCTCATTCTCTCTTGCTGGTTGTACTTAGGGAAAGAAAGTTGATATGACAAAAAAAATCATTTGGGTGGAAAATGATATTTTTATATGATTCAGGTAGGGCACTATAGCACTCATCCCTACAACACCAAAACATAGAATTAATTTAGAAAAGATGAAGAGCTTAATGCTGCAATACTGCCTACCTTATTACTATAACACCCCTACTAGAAAAAATATAGATTTTCAAATCATACATATAGAACCCCGAGACCCACTTTATAATAGATTTAGACACTCACATGCATCTAAAATACTCATAGTAACATACAAATGACATGAATGTAGAAATTTTAGTGGGTTACCCTTACCAGTCTGGGTTATAATAGGTACAACTATACAAGAATTTAGTAGGTGTTACACTTTATTCACTGATCCTCTTTCTATTGATGTCAAAAGGGGGGAGAAGTTTGTGTTTTGGTTAAACACTTTCCATTGTTATGTTTATTTAATAAATAATAAAAAAATTTACTTTAAAGTAATTTCTCTCTTATTACTATTTTCTTTCTTGGTATAAGCTATGGGGAAAAAAAACATTTAAGTAAATAATTAATTTTTATCACTTCAACCAAAAATATTTATCATCATAAAAAAGGGAGAGATTCTTGAACCTATGAGCTTGGTGTACACTAGATGCTTGATGATTACAAACATTATTAGTTACACTAGTCACAAGTTGAGTTATATGAGTAGAAAATAGGTTTTATACTAATATTGTAGGAAGCACACAGGTTACAGAATCAGGATGAGTACTTGATAAATCTAAGAGAATTAAACATAAAGAAAGTATGTCAAAGTCAAGAAGGTCAAGAAATAAAAATTATGTTGACTTATATCTTTAATTTTTTTATTTTCTTGAATATTTTTGTACTTTAGGTACATATGGGGTTTAATAACCAAACACGCACACGTAGGGAATTAAAATTAAATAACTAAAATGTTAATTAACATACTTAATTATCTAATTAATCATATTATATAATCTAAATCGTATAGTACTAGAGCCCTACTCATGGAAATAGATCCACCTACACTCCTCAACATTGTAGGTCTTCCCCTCTTTGAATCATTACCTTCAAACCTACTCTTCTTTCCACTAACACTACTCTTGGATGGTTCCCCTCCAAACCTTTTCTTGATAACATCCTAACATTATTGAGTGGACACTAGATCATTGTCCATTAGACTTGCTCTCTCCACCAGTTCAAAAAGAAAAAAAAAGATATGGAAAGGGACTAGTGGGTGCCTCAAACTATTCATCAAACCTCTCAGGAATCTATAACACTTATCCTTCTACTGCTCCAACTCCCAATGCTTAGCTTCACTATATAACAAAATAATAATTAATGATACCTTCCTGCCTTCGAAATTTTGCTTATTATCAAATGTTTTTTTTAAACCTCATCAACTAATATTCAGTTGCATGAGATTGCATTGCACCATGAAAGTGAGGAGTCTTCAACCTCATGAATAATTGCAGGTGTTCATCTACCTCATCTCCATTTACTACATTCATTCTACTATGAGCCTCACCCATAAGCTAGGCAACTAAGTTAGCAGACTGTATCATAGAGTAAGAAGTCATTCCCCTACAGTATGTTGTACGATTATAGCTATGTTGGAACTTTATCCATTAGCTTCCTCTAGGTCTTAGGGGTCTATTATTAGAAACACTTCTATCTAACACAAAATTGCGAGGTTTAACTTTACGCATATATAATAGCTATACATGAAGACAAAAAATAATACTAAACTACCCTGACTCCTTTCTTATTTAGCTACATATCATTTTATAGAGCTTTGGTTATGATTTAATTATTTTAAACCTTCACTTTGCTACTACACTATCATGCCCTAGAACCTAATACAAGAATTAAAACCTAGATCCAACTATCTCATTTATAGTACAGAACATACTAGAGCCAATTAAATAATCCAGAATAATTAAATGATAAAGATAAACATTCAAATTTTATTTCAAAAAGAGTTATATATAATTAATCCAGTATAAATTATTCTATAAATCAAAATATAAAACTTGATTAATAAAATACTTTTACTGAGCTAGCTCTTAATGGTCCTAACCTTATCAACCTTTACTCAGTTGGACCTTTCTGATAACAAATAGAAACTTTAAGCAGAATAATTAACATATATTATTTATTTAATTATTTATATAGTATACAATATGAAATGCACATATTCGGATGCTTGCATATAACTCCATTTTCACTTATGCCTCCCAAGGTCAACTCACCTACCCATAACAAATGAAGGTAATCATACTTGATCCCCATATAACTCCACCTTCACTTATAGCTTCCTTGATCCTCCTGCACTTACACAAAGTAGATGAGGCCAAAAATTGTTACGACTCGGGCTCAAGAGTTCCTGTTTTGATGATAACAAACATTATGGCTCACATCTTCTAATATTTGGAATGTATATTTATTTGTGTGTGTACTAACATTTCAGGAACAGCATGCATCAATACAAGAAAGATTCAAGACTCAAGAATGAGTAGAAAAGGCTTTATTGTATTTCTCATTAATATACTTTTTGATTCCTTGAGTCAAGTCCTGTAATAGTATATGCTTATTTATGACCATGTGTACACATACTTAGGGGGAGTGAGATCCTGTCAAAACCAGAAGTTCAACTTTTGAACAAATCGTACTGGACGATTTCGGATCGTCCAGGACGATCTGTTCATTGAACTAATCGTCCTGGACGATCCAATATGATCTCAAAACCCTAGCCGCCATGATAATTTAGGCAAGGATTTAAGAGTAAAAATTTGTTCTAATCGTCCTGGACTATCTATATATCGTACTGGACGATTTGTGCAAAATTTGTACTGATCGTCCTGGACTATCCCAGGATCGTACGGGACTATCAGGTCAAATTCTGCACATCATCCTGGACGATCCTGCGATCGTCCTGGACGATTTCTGGCGGCAGAATTGAGTTTTTAGGGTTTTCTGAAGCCACCTTTTGGAGCACATCGTCCTAGACGATACTGCGATCGTCCTGGACGATCTTTTGCGACAGAATTGAGTTTTTAGGGTTTTCTGAAGCCGTCTTTTGGAGCACATCGTCCTGGACGATCCGGAGATCGTCCTGGACGATCTTTGCCGCCAGAACTAATTTGGAAGGGTTTTTGGAGCTCTTTATTTAAGCTTTCTCAAGACACTTGATATGTGTCTTTGGCAGCCATTGAGGCTTCGTTCTTTTGGAGAAAACTTGAAGAGAGAGCTTGAAAGGGAGAGAGGAAAGGGTGGAGTTTGAGAGGGAGAAGAGCCTGGGAAGGGGGTTTCTCAAGGGAGTGTGAGGGGGTTCACACGGTTGCTCCGGCAGGCTTGCACCTAAGTACCGTCAGATTCAAGGCTCGTCTCGAAGGAAGTTTTGGGAAGAAGAAGTGCTCTTTGGTGTCGAAGGACCCGGCTACTCCGTCGCACCGGGGAAGGTGGAAGCGATTTTGTAAGGGCTTCTCCGCCTAGCTGAGGGGGCTAAAGGAGAGACACTTGTGGTATAGTGCAATACTTGGAGGGTGCCTCCGAGGAGTGGATGTAGGTCAAGTTGGACCGAACCACTATAAATCTGGTGTGTTCTTTCTTATTATTTTCCGCACTTTATTTTATTGCGATTATCTGCTTGGGTGAAATCTGTGATTGATCTTTTTATTGTTGTTTTAATTCATTTCCGCTGTAAATTATAAAAAGATTTTTGTTTTGTTTTAAATATCCAATTCACCCCCCCTCTTGGTTAGCCTCGGGACTAGTTCACTAGGGCTTAACATCCCTTTCGAACTTTCAAGTGGTATCAGAGAGGGATTCAAAATTTAAGTTTAAAAACTTTTGAATTCGATCCATGGCTAATTTTTGTAATCGTAGTATTGTGGAAGGATATTCAATCACCCGGCCACCTTTATTTGAAAATATTACTTTTGATTTTTGGAAAATTCGTATGTCTACTTTCTTGAAATCTATTGATTATCGTATGTGGCATATGATTCAAATTGGTTATTCTGCACCGTCACGTATTGTAAATGAAATTAAAATTGATATTCCCTTTTTTGAATGGAGTAGAACAGATCAGATCAATGCTCAATTAAATGCTAAATGTTTAAATTGTTTTTTCTGTGCTTTGAATTCTGATGATTGTATGTTAATATCTGCATGCACTTCTGGCAAAGAAATCTGGGATAAATTATGCACTAGATATGAAGGTACTTATGAAATCAAGCAATCTAGGCTAAATATGTTAATGCATGATTATGAACTTTTTAGCATGAAACCTTATGAAACGATCTTAGACATGTTTACTAGGTTTTCTCAAATTGTGACATCATTACATGCTTTAGGAAAAGAACTTTCAAATTTTGAAAAAGTTAATAAAATCCTACGTTCTCTACTTGCTAAATTTGATGCCAAAGTCATTGCAATTTCTGAATCAAAAAATTTGAACGAATATTCTATTGATAATTTGATTGGCTCACTCATTGCCTACGAGCAAGGTTTGGGTAAAAAGCTTTTCGATGCAGATAAAACGATAGTGATGAAAACTGAAGACATTGAAAGTGATGAAAGTGAAGAGTTAGCATCAGCAACAAATAAATTGAAAAATCTGCTAAGGCACAAACATCAACATCAAAAGTGGAACAAAGGTAAAAATGGTAAGAATGTAAAGTTTTCTTCTGATGTTATTTGTTTTAGATGTAGGAAGCCTGGACATATGAAAAATCAGTGCCCGAACTTAAGAACCCTTCCTGAAAAGGAAAAGGGTAAAGCTAAGCAAATTCTAATAAGGGCTGACAATGCAAAACGAAAAATGTCCTGGGCAGATCTAGCTTCTGAATCATCTGATCAGGAGCAAGCTGATGTAAATTAATGTTCTTTTTGTGTGTTTATGTTTTTGTTTTTCTATTACTATTGTTTATTCATTGTGTTTTCTGTGTTTTATTATTTTTGTTTTTCCTTTTCAAATTCCTTATGTTGCTTTTTATTGTTTCTCTGATCAAGCACACACATAACACCTCTTATTTTAAAAATTATTTTTTAAAGATCTTGTTTTTTAAAAAATGGAAAATTTACCTCTTGTATTTTCTAAATACTTTGTTAGTTGTGACTGATTTCTCTAAAATCAAGTAAAGGAAGGAGACTCATGATTTTGTCTCTCTATCTCATTTCTTTGAATAAGGCTATCTTACTTTTGAGTCAAAATCTATTTCAGATTATAAATTGGTTTTTGAAATTAAAACTTTTTTCATCTCCCAACATTTATTCTATCTCATAGGAATCTTTTGCAAATTATTGAACCAACTTCAAGATTATCTTATTCAGGTTGTTCGTCATTATCATAAGAATAAGATTTGCTGATTTTAAAGATTTAGAAAGGAGGCAATCAAAAGATGTGCAGTGCGCCAAACAAATTGAAAAGAGGCACAAAATGAGCCCAAAACTGAAAAGATGCGAAATTGCCAAATTAAATACACAAAGTGTATCAAAAATTAAAAGATGCGCAAAGCGCCAAACAAATTGAAAAAGAGGCACAAAATTAGCCCATAAAAGCTGCTTCCATTCTTGTAAATCTCTAAAATTTAGAAAACTCTTATGACTTTTTGATAGATTCGTTACTTGAGTTTGAAAATCAAGATTTTTTGATTCATTACTTTGCATCAATCTTCTATTAGATGTATTTCATGAAAGGAGTTTTGAAAGATTTTTGTTTCCTTATCTAATTTGTTCCTTGATTTAGATATTGGCTTAAAAAGTTTTTTTCGCCTTTTAAAAAAAAAAAAAAAAAGAAACCTGAGTTTGGATTTACATTTTCTAATTCTCTAACCTTTCTGGGTTCAAAGAAGTCAATTCATGTCTTACTAAGTTTTGGAGAACCTTAAGAGGTGACTTTTCAAATTTTTACTCCTCCTCTTTTTGATAATGTCAAAGGGGGAGAACGTACTGTTGTATTTGTAATGTTTTTTACGTACTATTGTATTTGTGATATTTGTTTTTGTGTTGTTTGTTTTACATCATATTGTTGTTGTAGTTATTTCAAAAATTAAAAAAAAAAGAAGAAAGTATTCCTCCCTATTTTTAAAAGACTTTTTCTTAGTGACGGGGAGATTAGGAGAAAATATCTTTTTGTAAATTCAACCAGTAATGTTTGCCATCATCAAAAAGGGGGAGATTGTTACGACTCGGGCTCAAGAGTTCCTGTTTTGATGATAACAAACATTATGGCTCACATCTTCTAATATTTGGAATGTATATTTATTTGTGTGTGTACTAACATTTCAGGAACAGCATGCATCAATACAAGAAAGATTCAAGACTCAAGAATGAGTAGAAAAGGCTTTATTGTATTTCTCATTAATATACTTTTTGATTCCTTGAGTCAAGTCCTGTAATAGTATATGCTTATTTATGACCATGTGTACACATACTTAGGGGGAGTGAGATCCTGTCAAAACTAGAAGTTCAACTTTTGAACAAATCGTACTGGACGATTTCGGATCGTCCAGGACGATCTGTTCATTGAACTAATCATCCTGGACGATCCAATATGATCTCAAAACCCTAGCCGCCATGATAATTTAGGCAAGGATTTAAGAGTAAAAATTTGTTCTAATCGTCCTGGACTATCTATATATCGTACTGGACGATTTGTGCAAAATTTGTACTGATCGTCCTGGACTATCCCAGGATCGTACGGGACTATCAGGTCAAATTCTGCACATCATCCTGGACGATCCTGCGATCGTCCTGGACGATTTCTGGCGGCAGAATTGAGTTTTTAGGGTTTTCTGAAGCCACCTTTTGGAGCACATCGTCCTGGACGATACTGCGATCGTCCTGGACGATCTTTTGCGACAGAATTGAGTTTTTAGGGTTTTCTGAAGCCGTCTTTTGGAGCACATCGTCCTGGACGATCCGGAGATCGTCCTGGACGATCTTTGCCGCCAGAACTAATTTGGAAGGGTTTTTGGAGCTCTTTATTTAAGCTTTCTCAAGACACTTGATATGTGTCTTTGGCAGCCATTGAGGCTTCGTTCTTTTGGAGAAAACTTGAAGAGAGAGCTTGAAAGGGAGAGAGGAAAGGGTGGAGTTTGAGAGGGAGAAGAGCCTGGGAAGGGGGTTTCTCAAGGGAGTGTGAGGGGGTTCACACGGTTGCTCCGGCAGGCTTGCACCTAAGTACCGTCAGATTCAAGGCTCGTCTCGAAGGAAGTTTTGGGAAGAAGAAGTGCTCTTTGGTGTCGAAGGACCCGGCTACTCCGCCGCACCGGGGAAGGTGGAAGCGATTTTGTAAGGGCTTCTCCGCCTAGCTGAGGGGGCTAAAGGAGAGACACTTGTGGTATAGTGCAATACTTGGAGGGTGCCTCCGAGGAGTGGACGTAGGTCAAGTTGGACCGAACCACTATAAATCTGGTGTGTTCTTTCTTATTATTTTCCGCACTTTATTTTATTGCGATTATCTGCTTGGGTGATTATTGTTGGTTGATCTTTTCGTTATTGTTTACTTGTTTCCGCTGCTAAGTATCGAAAAGATTTTTATTGTTATCGTGAAATTTTTAAATATCCAATTCACCCCCCCTCTTGGTTAGCCTCGGGACTAGTTCACTAGGGCTTAACATCCCTTTCGAACTTTCAAAAATAACCTCCCACACCTGCACCAGGCATATGATGCTAGAATAGAAATATTGTAGGATAAAATATAAAGTCGGGCATATATAATAGAACTTATAGTACTCTTAAACATCTCCCCACATCAAATTTTTCTCCACATGAACATGAGATGCATATTCAAAGATTAATAAATTTGACATGTATACATAACATTGAACATCAATATGAACATATATATCTTAACACATGTACTACATTTTAGGGGATGATGCATGCATAATCTCCATACAAGTTTGACAATTTCCAATTAACAAATCATTTATAAGGAACCATTAATACCATTTTTAGTCTTTTAATGAATTGTACTCAATGCCAAAGATGCCATTTTTAGCATGAAAAACACAATAATTTCTACAGGCAAAACCCACCAGTGAAATTTTGATTTATTATAGTTAAAATGGCTAGAATGGGACATTCTACATCATATCAAAAATCACACAATAAAAAGTTTCTAAAACTCATTTAAATCATATTTTATTTTTTAAATTTTCATACACACATTGGAATTGAAATAAAAGTCACTTTATATGAATCTTATCTCAAGTAGAACAATTCTTTTAATTGGCCTAAGTGACAAATTTGACTATGCACCCTATGAAATTCCTTATCTTCTTTCAATCTCCTCCTTCTCCTCTCCTTCTCTTCTTTCTTCTCTAGCAAGTTAATAGGGCGAGGGGTTATGGAGAATGGATTTAAATTTTTATACATGAAATCTTATTTTAGTGGTTAGCACCATAACTCTCTAACACACAGTGTCCCAGTGCTCTACCAAAATATTTTAGATGCTCTCAAATAGAGAACTTAGCTCCATAGTGCTTGCCAAAGACATCAACTCCAACTTAAGAGGGAACCACCGCAGTGGTCCTAAGACCAACCCCACAATGCTCCCAGAAAAAATTCTCCTACTTCAATCTAGTCATCCCTAATTCAATTATAGACTTCTTAATTATAAATTTAGGAAATACAAAAGTACATATGAGATTCTTACTAGGTTCTATGGCAGCAGGTACTATGGAGCTTCAGGAACTCATGGTGTATTTGTGATAATTATTTGATAAAAGATTCATCAGACCTAGTATTTCATCATGGGGACCACTAATTCTGTTCATGAAGGAGAATGGAAGCATTATATCATGCATTAACTATATAATGTTAAATAAGGTCACCATGAAGAACAAATATTCTCTACCTTGAATTAATTATCTTATTGATTAGTTACAAGATTCTTCTATGTTTTCAAAGATTGACATTCATTCAAGATATTATCAGTTGAAGATTAAGAATGAGGACGTATTGTAGACAACTTTTTGATCTCTATATGGCCATTATAAATTATTATTCATACCCTTTAATTTAACTAATGCACATGCTTCTTTTAAGAATTTGATGAACAGGGTTTTAAGTTCTTGTTTAAATTGGTTTGTGATTATATTCAGTGATGATATTTTATTATATTCCATGAGTGATAAAGAGCTTGCTTGATATTTCAAGACAACATTAAATAGTCGTTGGGGAATAAAATTTATGCAAAATTCTCAAAATGTGAGTTTTATCTTTGAGAGGTGGCATTTCTTGAACACATTATTAGTGAAGCTAGAACTTTTATGGATCCTACTAAGGTTAAAGAAGTGATGGATTGGCCAATGCCAAGCACCATCACTAAGATTCATAGTTCTCTTAGTTTAGCTAGTTATTAAAGGTGATTTATAGAAGGCTTTTTGAGTATCACTGCACCTCTAAATAAATTGACTCGAAAGTCTATTAAGTTCATATGATTCAATACTTATGAAAGGAGTTTTTAGGGGCTCAAGAGCTATTTAGTGTTATCTCATATTCTCATAATTCCTTTCGACACCAATAGATTTCATATTTATAATGATACTTCACATCAAGGCTTGGGTTGTATTTTAATACAACATGGTTAAGTGGTACTTTACATGTCTAGATAGATAAAGATGCATTAGAAGAATTATCCTACACATGACTAGGAGCTAGCTATGGTTATTTTCATATTGATGATTTGGAGGCATTACCTTTATGTTGTTCGCTTTAAGATTTTAATTGACCATAAGAGCTTAAAATACATATTTACTCAGAAGGAGTTGAATCTAAGATAGATACAATGGCCTGAGTTAAAGAAGAACTACAATTTGTATATTAAGTATTATCAAGGAAAAAAACTAATGTAGTGGAAGATGAAAACTTCATCTTATGCAGCATGGATAATCACTCAAGAGCAATAATTAATATGTGAAATGGAGCAACTTCAGCTAGAGATAGTAATTTTTGGGGGTAATTTTGCTATTTATTGTATATCTATTTAGCTTTCAATTATTGATTGGATTCATGAAGCTCATATGGAAGACATGGAGTTGATGTATATAAGTGAGCAAGTTTAGAATGGATTTAAACTAGAAATTATAACTCACTATTAATTAGGCAAGTGCATTATGATTTAAAGATCAACTATATATTCCATATCATTTTGAACTTCAACATGAGATTATTTAAGAAGAACACAGTAGTCCATACTCAATTCACATAGGGAGCACTAAAATATTTCATGATCTCAAGAAACTATTTTGGTGGCCCAGTATGAAGAATGACATGGTAGAATTTATAGCCAAGTGTTTGACTTATCAAATGGTCAAGGCAGAACATCAAAGGGCTGGTGGTTTATAGTAATCTCTTCCTATTTCAGAATGAAAGTGCAAGGAGATTTCTATCGACTTTATAGTTGTCTTGTCGAAATCAAAGTAAGGTCATAATACAATTTGGGCTATAGTAGATGGACTCACCATGATAACTCACTTTCTACTAATCAAGTAGAATTATTCAGTCCTCTGCCAATCATTCTTCACCCTCTTCTTCTTGGATTGAGGGTTTGTGAAGAATCTTTCTCCTCCTTTCTCCTTCGATCAAAGGTCAGTAATAAGTAAACCCACTCTTCTTGTAAGCCTCTAGATTTTTCTTGCATCTACTTTCTTCCACGTAATTATTTAAAGGCTTAGGTTAATTGATTATTATTTTAATTAGATGATTATAACTCGTACTTTGATAGCATAATGTAAGTGCATTATAAATCTAAATTTTAATTTGTGAGGGATCTTGTATTTTATGGTCCAGTTGATGTGATTGGTTGGACCACAAGATAGATCACGTCTTTGTAAAAGTTAAGCTTAGAGTTAACAACATAACTTATATTGATGTGAATAACAATGTTAATGTCTCAAACTGCATATTTATAACTAGTTGGTTTCGCTTCTTTTAGGACTTTTGCTTTGTACAAGCACACAATCCACAACGAAATTTGGATTTCATGCTGACCACTGTAACTTTTATTTTCTAAGTGATAAATATACACTTCCTTATTATGGGCATTATTCTAGTTATTATATTAGGTTTCTAAATATTTTAGGTTATCAGTCCTATGTTAAATTCTCATTTTTTGTTATATACTTATAGTAGATCTTATTTATTATTCATGATGATATTAGCATGTGTAGACCTAACTTTATCTTTATTGATTGTTACAAGAGTTCTTAATTATTTAATTTAATTCATGCACATTAATTTTGGTAAATGTAATAGATAATATTTTTGCAAATCAGAGTGGCTATGGAGTTTTTAACTTTCCATATTAACTATATAATAAATGTGAAAACTTACTTATCAAAAATAAAAAAACAAAATTTAAATGCATTCGTATAATAGTGTGTAGGTCTGTAAACCCTATTGGATATTGACTAGTCATGCTGATGGGCCCACAAAGAGATGATATATATATATATATATATATATATATATATATATATATATCTCTGTGTGTATGTAAATCAGCATGAGCTGACATCAATGAATAACTAATAAGTCATATTGGGGTAAGATTATGCCTAGCATGATTCTATTCATAAATATAGAAATGTTATTATATCAGTATTAGTTTGACATATACATTGTAACGTCAGCATGCTAGATCTTGTCATAAAAACTCTGAAATATGGCATTATTAGATTGATATGTTGATTATCGTTCCTATTTAATTGGTCATACTGTATATCCTTTTTTTTTTTTTTTGTCATTTATGCTTTAATAGAAAAGAGTTACTTGTTGGATGTGTTTTATCAAACTCACTCATTATTATTTGTTGTTCATAAGTAGGTTCTACTAGAGTGCTAGGTGGACTATCACCACAAGCGAAGATCTACTAGCCGTAACCTCTATTTGGCATCTTTTAATAACTTATAGTAGAGCATTTGTATATTTGCTTTTGATGGTTGGGTAGTATCATTTCTATTATATTTTCTTTCATACTTATTTTACATATTATAGTTATGGTTGGATGATGTATTGTTATATGAATTCGTGATAATGAAATGAAACTTTGGTTTTCTTCCGTTATTTGCTCTAATATATATATTATGTTTATAGAGCTTGTATAGACAATTTTCTCTTTGTGAATACAAATAGGTCTTCATATCACATCATCACATTCGGTGTTGCAAGGGTGTGCCTCCTTCCAGATTGGGGGTGTGACTGACAGAATACTCTTAAGCTGAATGTTTATTTCATTTGTGTGATGACCATTATGCAAATTAAATTTAAAAGCTTGTAGCTCTTAACTCTATTTAAAAATCAAGATAAGATTAAACATCATTTTAAAAAGTAGTAATTATGGATCCAAAAGAACAGCCAAACACATCATTCTATATTTTGTCTAGTTATTTATATAAAATAATCTTAAATAACTTAGCTGCAAATAAATACAAATACAGAAAATTTAAATGCTTCAAAATTAAATCTGTCCTTTTTCTTTTGCCGAAGATGGAACTATGAAAGTGGAATCTGAAAGAACTGTTCAAATAAATCTTTCTGCAATCATTTCAGAATATCTGCAGCTACTGATAGAAGACATTTTCTTCTGTAAATTAAGGATAAATTAAAATATTGCTGGCGCATTCTTCTGCGCTATGGAACTGTTCAAATTAATGGATTCTCCATCAACAAAGTTGGTGGAATTTTAAGAGGGAATGATGATACTTTTTTTTGTTTTTTCTTCTTTATTATCCTATCATAAAAAGTATGAGAACTTCTACGTTCTTCTAAGATAAAAGTATAATTTGTTATAAGAGGAATTAGTAATCTTGACAACAATAAATATAGATAATAATATCAAGCAAAATATATTAAATATAATGGGAGGTAATAGTTAGATAAGGGGTTGTCAGATGATGATGTTGGAGGAAATGTGAGTTTAATGTGTGTAAGAAAGGGAGAGAGAGAGAGAGAGCTGCAGGAGATGGGTGGATGGATATAGAGAGAGGGGTGAGAGGGAGGGAATTAAATGCTGATTTTTTATTTTATTTATTATTTTTTGAGGGAAAGAAGGAGGTGGCATTAGGAGATGAGGGGAATGTAGGAAATTAAATGGAGAAAGGGAAATGGAGGAGGCATGTGGATGGTTGGAAAATTTTGGGGTTTTTTTTGTTGAAATATGTTATATTTATTTATTTTTTATTATTGTAGTCGATCACATATAATGGGATAAAGACTTGTTGTTATTGCTTTTGTATTTTTTTACGTGATAATTAAGATTTTTATTATATTTTAATTGGGATTGTTAGTACGGTTTCTAGGGTAAATTAAACCTCACAAAACCCCCCTTGCAATGATGTTGAATTCAGTGCGTATATGCTTATTTGATATGATCTGATGATAATTATGGGAGTTGATTTCAATGGGCCCATAATAAGAGAGATTTTTGTAGTTGAAGTTAGCCACATATTAAGGCTTTATTTGCAGCAACTTTCTTACTGCTTTTAAAGTGGCTTTTTGCAAATTTTTTTTTGAATTGAAAATTTTTGTAGTAAAAAGCTGCTTTCGAAAGCAATAAAAAAATTGTCTCAAACGAAGCCTAAAAAATTCATACATAAAAAACCATAAAGAACTTTTTATTTGATGTCCCGCTTGTCATATGCACTAGAGATTCTATGTAAAACTTTTTTTTTAATTATCAAAGTTATGAATTAATCTTTATTATGTCAATTCGATTTTCTCTATAATTGACAAAACTATCAAACCAAGAACACCCCCTATGAGAAGCATAGCTACTTGTTTCATTTTGTTGAATTTTGAAATGAATCATTTTTTATGTTCTAACTTGACACTCTGAGTAAGAATAAGTAACTCCCCACAAACTTGGAACTTTGAAGATGTGCAACTTGAAAATATCATGGTCCTTAAAAAATCATTCAGGTGACTAACTAAGAAAAAAAAAATCTGCAGAGATCGCTTTCCTGAAGCATAATGCACCTTAAACTAATAGTTCTCAATTAGTTAAGAGTAGTCTCCCACCAATACGATATGTCTTGTCCAAAAGGTCATCATCATTCGAAGAATAAATCTAATATAAACGAAATTTACTTATATTATTTGAATGTTGTCATTTTCTGTAGCATTGTTCTACAACCTAAGTTTATAAATACGTGTAAAAAGAATAAATGTACCACATTCAATGTGAGAACCCAACTGAATATGACCTACAAATAATACATATCATATCATGTTGAATATTAGTGACAGATCAAGCTGAAGATCAAAGTTTTGAGGACCTTTCGGATTTTTTCAAATAAAATAGACCACGGAGCTTCTAATTAACTTTTAGTAAGCAAAAAAATAAACTCATCCACAAATTTTTATTTATTTTTTCTTCATCAAAATGTCTATATAATAATTATATACTATAGCTCATGCCTATAAATCACAACAAAGCAAATAAACAAATAAATAATCATGACTGTATAAAAATAAAAAAAATACCTATATAGACTCGGACATATCAAAACTTGAAACTACAACTACTCAACCGGATTTTCCCCTTTTCTCTGACCTGAAACCAAATGCATAATAGGTATAAACAAACACAACTCGACAGATCACACCCACCCCTCTAAAATTTAAATAATCAATTCATTACATCTTTAAATGAATTTTTAGAAGCAATGAATATCAATTTACTATACTGAACAGAATAATACTTGTAGGATTCAGAACTACCAATAAGGGTAGTACTCTGCACTGGTGCTACCTGACTAGCACTCTGCCCATTTATCATTTCCAAGTTTTGTGGATCTATCAGACAACCACTCAGAACACACAGTTGAACAAACATACATATGAAAACAAGTAGAAATGAATACACAATTCTTATAGCTTTATTTTATAATCATTCCTCCAAAACCTTTGATTTGATACCCAAAAGGGAATGTTACAATCCAACTCAATATGATTCAAAAAGAAGACAGGTCATATCATGTTGAATTGTGACAGGTCAAGCCTAAGATCAAAGTTTTAGAGACTTTTCAATTCTTTTTCAAATTAAACAGACCACATATCTTCTAATTAACTCCCAATAAGTATAAAAATAAACTATCCACAATTTTTATTATTTTCCATCATCAAAATATCTATAGAATAACTATATACTACAATACATAGATATAAATCAAAATAGAGCAAATAAATCATCATGATTGTATAAAAATAAGAAAATACTTATACAAACTCATACAGATCAGAACCTAGAACTACAGCTACTCAACTGATTCTTTCCCCTTTTCCTGTCCTAAAACAAAATTTAGAATATGTGTGAGCCAACATAACTCAGCAAGTCACACCCACAAATGTGTAAATTTTAAATAATCAATTCATTATGTCTTTAATTAAAATTTTAAAAACTATTAATATCAATTTATTATGCTGAACAGAATAATGCTTACATGTATCAAAAATTTAAATAATAATGCAGGGAAAGTAAATAAACAAGCACTCCATAGGTCAAAATAGAAGATGCCAAATTTTTTCACCCTTATACCTCCCATCAGAAATAAATATCAGAATTCAAGCCCTTATGACTCTTTGTGCTATCATATCAGTAAATAGACTCTTATGACTCCCAATACTTTTCACATATTAGATATTTAAAAATTCAGATCCTTATGATTTCCTATTCATCTCGCACAACAGAACATCCTCCAATATCAGAGCTTCACAAATGATACATTTTAACTAGATAAACATACATATCATTGTGTTGTAGAAAAAAAATGTAAATATACCATTTTAAAAAATGCACAAAATATTTTATTGGTAGGAAAATATTCAGCTACTGAGCATAATTTCAAAATTTTATAATTTCACCATATTACTAGAGATTGTTTAGAATTGTATTTTGAAGCTTTAATTGTACTATAATATTATTTTTTGTGATTAATCTTATTTTTTAATTTCATAAAATAATACACTTTTTAAATTTTCCAATGAAAATTTTGAGAAAATATCTAAATATTCAGAATAGTCGCATCTATAACAAACATAAAGTTATACGGTGAAAGTTTAGTTAGTGTAAAGTTATTCTTGCTTTTACGCTATGATATTATAAATTTAATTAAAAAAAATTTAATATAAAATTTTCATATTTTTGAAAACTGAGATAGATATAATATAACCTACCTCGATCTGGTCAACTTTCAAAACTATGATGACAATAGAAAATGAAAGAGAGTCATCAAAACCCAACTTTCTCTCACTAGCTTTTCTCCCTTTCTCTCTCTAAAATGCAACCTAGGGGTTTTGATTTAATAAAACGAGAGAGAAATGGATTTTGATATTTTTATAAAAACTTGATCAAGCAACACTGCACTCAACCCTACAACGCCACAATGCTCTCCATCTAAGAGCACACAGCTGCAATGCTCTCCATTTGAGAGCACGCCGCCATAGCCCTCGATCACAACACCACAATGTTAGCTATTTTTTCAAAAATTATTGGAGAGCTCAATGCCGCAGCACCGCCATCCTGGTGCCGTGGTACTTCCAAAAAAAAAAAAAATTTAGATTTTCATGCCTGCATAACCTCTAAGACCCACTTCAGAATAGATTCATACATTCACATATATACAAAACACTCACAAATATATGTAGAAGGTATGAATGCGGAAATTTCACTACATTGTTCTTATCAGACCGAGTCAGAACAAGTGCAACTCTAAGTTGCCACATCAGATATTACATTTAATCACTTAGATCAATTTTATACTTTTTGGCAATTTAATAAAATAGGAGTTTCTTTATGATTTCTCTTTCTCTCTTCTTTTTTCTTTTTAGTATTTTTTTCATCCTTTTTGTTAATAAGGTTTCTAATGTCACCAATACTTTTGTTTGAATTCAATGGGTCCACCCAAAGATCTTAATTCCTCAAATGAACTTTATTTTTTGGGTTCCACCAAATCTCATGTACATAGGTTCTATAATGGGACCCCTCCACCATCCCACGTAAATCACAAAATTCCAACTCAGAAAAAAAAAATGTAGTGTTGTTTAAAATTTATTAATCATTAAATTTCTAAGACTTTGTTATTTAAATATAAACATATAATCAGTAAACATACATAATAAAGTCTTTTTTTTATGATTTTTTATTTTTATTTTTTTAGCCTTTTTTTAATGTCAAGTCTTTATTTGGGGAGCTTTTGGCCACCTTTTTTGCTATTTTTCAAAAATTTTTTGCTAGTAAATTGCTTTTAAAAAATAATAAAAAAAATTTCCCAAACGGCCAAATCAAGCCTAAATTATGAACTTTTTTTTACAAATATCTCAATTTCCTCATAATTAATCATAATTGAGCTTTGTGGAAATTAAATGAGAAAATTTTAGATGAGAATATTTTGATCAAATATGACGAGTCTCTCTCTCTCTCTCTCTCTCTCTCTCTCTCTCTCTCTATATATATATATATAAATTTATTGATTATATTTAATTTCAAAATAAATTCAGATAAATATAAGAATTTTCCGATTGAATTTATCTGAGTCAGTTATGTGGACGCCACCAGTTATGCTCTGCTCTATTTAAAACCTTATTTCCCTCTTCGTTCTTACACCAAAGAAGGAATGGACATTGGGGATGCGTACCTGCAAAGAAGCAGAAGCCCCTCACCTTTCTGGAAAAGCGGGGAAGGCTCAATATTCTCCATGTCTTCGAGCGAGAGAGGCGAGGAGGAGGAGTTGGATTTGAGATGGGCTGCGCTTCAGAAGCTTCCAACCTACAATAGGGCTAGGAAGGGAATTCTGAATTTTGAAGATGGAGAGCTCAAAGAGATCGATGTCAAGAACCTCAGCTATCACGATAGAAGAAACCTGCTTGACAGACTGGTACGAGTTGTAGAAGAAAACAACGAGAAGTTTCTTCTCAAGCTCAAGGAAAGATTCAATAGGTATGAGATATAATTTATCAGGTTAGGCTTCGTTAAATGAAGCTCTGTTTTTTTAATTCCCAAAGCCACTTTGTTGTTTCTCAGAGTTGGAATCGATTATCCAACCATCGAAGTGCGGTATGAGCTTCTAAATGTTGAGGCTCAAGCATATGTGGGAAGCAGAAACTTGCCCACCTTCTTCAATTCAATTCTTAACACGGTTGAGGTATACGAAGCGTTCATCGCGGAAGTTTCTGGTGTTTTTGTTTATAGAGTATGAGGAACTCGAAGCTGTCATGGATTTGTTGCTTCATAGTCACTTTATTTTAATGCAGTTCTTTAGCAATTACCTTCATATAATTCCTAGCAAGAAGAGACCATTCACCGTACTCAACGATATTAGTGGAATCATCAGGCCTCGCAGGTATCGAAATGTCTCTCCCTTCATATTTATCTAATGGTTAGCTAAACTATGCATGAAATGTACAGGATGACACTGCTTTTAGGCCCCCCTGGTTCAGGGAAGACGACACTGTTATTGGCTCTAGCTGGGAAGCTAGGCTCAGATCTTAAGGTCTTCTAATTCTTACAATAACTTTAATGATCTTAAGATCTTAAATTTATGAGATTGTTTTCAATCTTATGAAGCTCATGACCATGAAAACAAATATAATTAAAAAAATTGATGCAGGTTTCTGGAAATGTGACATATAATGGTCATGCAATGGATGAGTTTGTTCCACAAAGAACAGCAGCTTATATAAGCCAGCATGATCTCCACATGGGAGAGATGACAGTGAGAGAAACCCTTGCATTCTCCGCCAGATGTCAAGGGGTTGGCTATCGTTTTGGTGAGGAAAAAATCATCAACTCTCCGTTATGAAGAAAAGCTCATTAACTCATACATTTGCAACGTTAAATTAGCCTGTTTATCTGTGTACTGTCTGCAGATATGTTGACTGAATTGTTAAGGAGAGAGAAGGAAGCAAATATCAAACCTGATGCTGATATAGATGTCTTCATGAAGGTGAAATGAGCAACTAATTCATTTAAAACTTATTTCAAACCATTTAAATAGAACTTCTTTTAACATAAAATGAAGCTTGATATAAAAAAAAATGCAATACTGCAGTATTATTTGATTTATTTTCCAGGCATCATCAATGGAAGGGAAAGAAACTGGTGTGATCACAGATTATATTATGAAGGTATTCTTTGTTGTTTGATCGAGAAAATCACTAATGAAAAAATAGAGGAAGTGAGGAATAAGAATATTATAAAATATTAAGCATTTTTAATAAAATTTGGTTGCAGATTCTGGGATTGGAAATTTGTGCTGATGTCATGGTAGGAAATGAAATGTTAAGAGGTATTTCTGGAGGACAAAGAAAGCGTGTCACCACTGGTAAATGAACTAATTAGTTTCTCAACTCATTAAGTTATCGTTGCTCTTGTGATCAGTAATCAATGCAGAATTTTACAGTAAACATATCTAAGACAAAGTTCATTGTGACATAGGTGAGATGATTGTTGGTCCAGCAAAAGCATTGTTCATGGATGAAATATCAACGGGCCTTGATACCTCTACAACCTTTCAGATAGTCAACTCACTAAGACAAATTGTTAGTATTCTTGCGGGAACTGCAGTCGTCTCCCTACTTCAGCCAGCGCCCGAGACTTATGAGCTGTTTGACGACATCATTCTCTTATCAGAAGGGCATATTGTGTATCAAGGTCCTCGTGAAGATGTGCTTGAATTCTTTAAGTTCATGGGATTTGAGTGCCCCAAAAGGAAGGGAGCTGCTGACTTTTTACAAGAAGTAAGTTCTATTAAGAATTTCATTTCCAGCAGCATTTTTTACTTTTCAAGACACTCATGTGAAGCTATTATGAAAATATATATTTTATTGGTTTCAGGGAATATGGTATTTTCTTTTAGAAAATTCATTTGATCAACATGAATCTCGAGATAATATTTGAATTGAAACTTTCTGAATTAAATTCAGGATCATCAAAACTTCGATTTCAATAAACTTATAGTTGAACTGAACTTCTAATAGATGAATTGAACATCTCAACAACGAATCCAACAACACCAAAAGCTATCCAATTTGAGTCCAAATGAACTCAAATCAAGCATTTGAGGCATATTTGAAAGTTTTAGGACATTAATTAAAAGACCAAATGGTCTTAAATCTTGCATGTTTATAATTGATATGTTATCAAAAATTTATCTTGATCGGGCATGAATCTCGAGGCAAAATCAAGTTGGAAACTTCCAAAATTAAATCTGGGACCATCCAAACTCTGATTTTAGCAAACTTACGGTCGAACTGAACATCTCGAAAATACGAACCCAACGACACCAAATTCGACTCAATCCGAGCCCAAATGGGTCCAAATCGAAGACCCAAAGCACATTTAGAAAATTCAAACCATAAATTGGATGACCAAATGATTTTCAAACATTACTTGCTCATAGTCGAATCGAACAGCTCGATGAGACAAATCAATATCATTAAGACATTCAAATGCCCAGTAAACAATCCACGTTCAAGGGAATCAGCATCAGCCGCCCATTCAAACCACTCCCAAATTAACTTTGATCTCCCTCCTATTTACTAGCCATGCCACTCTCATAAAACTTTAAATAGACCCCTCATTCCTCATGGTAGGGGACCCAAGCAAGGAAGAGAAGAAAGAGAATTGAGAGAAACTATAGTTCTCTTGCTACCAGACTCCTCGACCACCACCGTACTTCTGCCCAGTCACCGATTAACGCCAGACTTCTGCCCAGTCACCGAATGACGACGAATTTCTTCCCGGTCACCGACTGACGCCAGACTTTTGCTCAGCCACCGATTGATGCTGGACTTCCGCCAGACCGCCAACTAACGTCGGATTTTCGCCCGACCACCGAATGTCGCTGGATTTGCATCCGATCTCCGCTCGTCACTAGATTTCAACCAGATGGTTGATTGTTGTAATCTGATCGTCATCAATAGGACAGATCAGTCAATTGTAATTTATTCAAACACTAGTGGAATCATTTCAATTGGCTGTGACCCGTGGTTTTTCTCTTCTCCTGGGTTTTCCACATAAAAAATCTTGTGTTTCTGAATTTCCTGTTTGTGTGCTGGATTTCTGTACAACGCTGAGACGAAAAATTCTAACTCTATTGCCGCATATATTCTAGCTCACAACAATAGTCAAATTGCCTCGAGAATATGAATCTATTTATTCTAAGATCATTCAATTCTGAGGTAATAAAGGTACTATAATGTTGAATAATAATTTATAGTCAAGAGAATCAATATGAGATAAATAATTGAGTATTTTGAATTTTGGCTACATTTATCAAAGTGCTCTCTTGAAATAGGACCCCATTTCCCCTACGGTAGAAAGGTTCGAGAATTGGGATAGCTAAAGAACTCTTTTGCATTTTTTGATGATAGCCACCGATGATCACTATCAACAATCATTGCTACCATTGCCTAACTACTAATATCAAACTCTTTCATTGGACTTCAATGTTCGTCTATGAACACTCGATTTCTATAATTCCTACAATGAGAATCAGAAAATTATTCTTAATTGTTTGATACCATTTTCTTCAATTATGAAGAAGAGATGATCCTTGTATTTATAATTATATAGTGGACTATTGCAACTAGGTCAAACCCCATAAATTTTCCTTTATTTGACTTATCACATAAATTATTCTAATGTATTGTATAAACTTTATCAGTACATGTTGGATTTTTGTATAAAACTAAGCTATTGAACATTCTATCATCATAAATTTTCTAGTATGCAATAATTTGACACCACATATGGGAAACATTCCCAACATATTATAAATATTTCTTTAGTGTCTGGCAATCAATTTCTCAATTAGTGATATCACAATGTGGCTGACGAAGGGCACCCACACCTTACTTTGAAGGATCGTATGCATAAGATAAGAGAACTTCAAGTTTAAATCGTACAACTCTTAGATGAGACTAGAAAACAAATAGAATCATCATAACTTGATGGAGTTTTCGTGCTGCCAAATTAACAATAGTTTGAAGTTGATCCATCTCATGTCATTCATATGGTACCTCCTCGCCATCATGATGCAACTGCTTTTTCACTGTAAGAGTTCGAATGAGTGCTTCTCTTCTATTGCTGAAGCTTCTCCTCTTGATACAACCAAAACCTATGGCACCTTCTTTTTGAAGAAATAAAAGACATCTCTACTACAAGCGCCTAATAAATTGCTCCCTTCTTTCTCAGTTGACAACCCACCCTTTCTCTCTTTATTTGCTTGTGTTATGAGATACAAAACCCTTTCCTCTAATTCTCTATTTATATTGATGACGAGAATTGAGTTTTGAGACATCAAATTATTATAAAGCTTCACAAAATATTACAAGAATTCTTAAAATTAATTAAATATCTCACAATATATCTCAAAAGTAAATAAATGATCTCAATAGAATCCTTACATCAATGCATGATCTCCAAATATTCTCATAGCCTAAAAATTGGATTATTCAAATATTTACATTTAAATGGTAGATTCAACTATATATTGTAAAAATTTTAAAATTTGTCTCTAAAATTCCAATGTATACGTATATTCCAACTTAAGCGAACTATTTGTTTTTCTTCCCAGGTGACTTCAGTGAAAGATCAAAAGCAATATTGGGCACGACATGATAAACCATATCGATATGTGTCAGTTAAGGAATTCAGAAAAGCATTTCTCTCATTTCATGTTGGTGAAAACCTTCGAAAAGAGCTATCTGTTCCTTTTGACAAGAGCAAGAGCCACCGTGCTTCTCTAACAACTTCAAAATTTGCTGTCAGTGGAATTGAAATACTAAAAGCCTGTGCTGAAAGAGAGCTGCTTCTAATGAAGAGAAATTGCTTTGTTTATGCATTTAGAGCTTTTCAAGTAAGACAGTACCCTTCAACTAAAACCTAATACTTCAATCCCCCAAACCAAATTCATGCCTCATTTCGTTGGCTTTCAGGTCATGTTTATGGCATTTGTCACGATGTCACTCTTCTGGAAGACAGAAATGCATCACAGATCTATAGATGATGGACAGATTTACATGGGAGCTCTCTTTTTCTCTCTTCTCACTATCTTGTTCAATGGCTTCTCTGAGCTTGCTTTAACCATTATTAAGCTACCTGTCTTCTTCAAGCAAAGGGACTGTGACTTTTATCCTTCGTGGGCTTTTGCATTGCCAAATTGGATCTTAAATATACCATTTTCATGCGTTGAAGTTGCAATTTGGGTACTTCTCACTTACTTCACCATAGGATATGATTCAAGTGCAGAAAGGTCAGAAATGTTTAAATTAACTTAAAACATCCATGTTTTATTGGAGCTTTTATTTGTGTGTCTCAATATTTTTTTGGTGCAGGTTTTTCAAACATTACCTTCTGCTGCTTCTGGTAAATCAAATGGCATCCGGAATGTTTCGGTTCATAGCAGTACTTGGAAGAGTTCTTGTTATTGCTAATGTATTAGCAGCCTACACACTATTGGTGATTTTAGTGTTGGGTGGATTCTTAATTTCACACGGTTCTTTTTAAACTATATCTAACAACCTTTTAATTTCTATATTATAAGTGCTATAGGGAAATGCTATGGTACAACCAAATGGTTATTTTTATTATGTGTTATTCAACTTGGCTTAGAGATATGAATATGACATCATGAAATGCATTGAGACCTCCTTCCCCCTTCCTCTTTGTGCGGTGAGGGTTTTGAAGGTTTTTTGAGATGGCTAGAGGGGGTGGCCTTAGGTCACCTCCTCCAAACGGTGGTAGAGGCGGCGGCAGGAGGGATTTCCAGCATCAAGGAAATTACTGGCATTTGATCGCTCCTGAAAACGAAGAGGCAGCGGAGACGCCCAAGCACACTTCGGAGGTTAAAATGAAGAGCAGCTTCCAACCTTCTTCTAAGCCTCGGGACTCTGTCACTAGGGAATCATGGAATGAAGCTGTTGCGAAAACTCAAGCTATTATTTGGCGAAGCAAGGAGGAAGTCGGTAAACAGGTGCAACTACCGTGCCCGCAAGGTCCTGCAAATCAGGCAAATCGGCAGGATGGTAGCGTAAAAAACCAGTCTATTGCTACTACCAGCTCGCAAGGTGCGATTCCCGTGCCCGTTATGCCATCTGGTATCACTCTGCCAGAAGTGGAGAATCATTCGATTGCTTCGGGATCGTCTAGCGAAGGTTGCTCAGATGGCGAATCCTGTAACTCTGGAGATGAGATGGAGGAGTCGGCTGGCGAGTCCGATCCCGATTCCGAAATAGAGGATGATCCAACACAGCCGCCCAAGAAGATCAACCAATCCGACACTATGCAGGTTTCCGGTAATAGTTCTGATGAAGATGGATCGGACGATTCCATGGGATCGATTAGGCAACCCGAATCCCTTCCAGCCGGTTCCACCCTACCAGGAGTGCCGCCCAACAGCGATCCCACTCGGGTTGGTCATTCTTCCACGCCCTCCCGTGTGGGGAGTTGGCCACCGCCTTGAATGAATTTTCTTCTGCTGTTGGTGGGCAATGCAATGCTCTGTGTGCGGAGAAGCCTCTTACCTGCAGGTGTAGAAAGCCCGTGGATTCCTCTCCCTCTCAGCCGCTTGCTTCTGGAGTTTGCCCTCCAGGTGTTTGTGAGAATGTCGCAGCTAGCCCTGTATCTGCAAGCCCTATTTGCCAGCCCACGAAAGTAACTCCCATGCAGCCTAGTGGATTGTAGACCGGTCCCTTCGCTTGGAATAAGGTCCAATTGGTCAAGATGGATAAAATGCCAAGGGAAATCTATCTAACCAAAGATGGTTTGTCTATGGAGCCAGAAGTGGCAGCTGTGCACGAGAACATTGCCAAATTGGATAGAGCCTTAGTAGCTAAGCTCATGGGAAGAAGGGTTGCTTTTCTATATCTCTTGGGGAGCTCAAACGTAGATGGTATCAATTTGGGGAATTCAATATCATTACCACTGCTCCAAATTCTTTTATTTGTATTTTCCAAAGCATAGAGGCAAGGGATGCGGTGCTCATGAGTGGGCCGTGGATCATAGCAGGGAACATCATCGGAATGGACAGGTGGTCTCCTACCTCTCCAAACTCTCTTCAGGGGCTTCACTCCCTCATCTATTGGGATACAAACAATATCAATAGACTAGCCAATATGCTTGGGGAACCTCTGTAGATGGATTCTCACACGAGTACTTGGGGTCGATCATCCTATGCTAGGATTTGTGTTAGGATTGATCTCTCTCAAAAGCTCCAAGCTGGGATATGGATTAATGGGCTTCAAGGACGATTTTTTCAGAGAGTCGAATATGAAGGGCTCACTAACTTCTGCTTCGATTGTAGTTTCATTGGTCATGCCAATGGAGTTTGTCTATCCAAGGGTCCAACCCAAAGTACTAAAGCTCCCCCAATGCACTAATCGCCGCCAACCAAGGGGCAAGCCATACCCGAGATAGTCCCCCAAGCACCCACAACTCTCTTGACCCAAAGCATACAGCAGTTGCAGAGGCTTTTCTTAGTGGGGACAAGGAAGAATCCTCCCTTGGAGCCTGGAACCTTGTTACCCAGAGAAGGAAAGGCAAACCGAAGGCTCCCAAAGAACAAGGTTCTCGTCCTCAAGACAATCCCCCTATCCAATTCTCGGCCGAGAAGTTAAAATAATTGGAAGAAACCTCTGATAGGATCGTGAACTTTCGCAAGCAATGACCAAGAGTATCCAAGTCTCGGTTGGACGGAGAGCTCCTCAGACTTGGGCCTTTAAGTATTTTGGCTACCTCTCCTAGGAAGAGGAAGAAGACTTCATCAGTTTTCACAAGCGGGGACTTGGCCCCTTCAAGTGTTTAATGAGAGTCTTCTTTTCAGTGGTTGGTAATGGGTTTTGTTGCTCATTACAAACTATTGAAAGGGTCATCCTTTTCACTTGAGGGGTTTTTTTTTCTTTTGTTTTTGTCTGCGGCTTAGTTTGGGGTGTTTTTTCTGTTGTAACCCTTCCACTTTTGTCTTTGGGAAGTGGTAGTCTTTTCCCCACGAGCTTGTCTTTCTCCGTGTATTCTTCCTTTCTTTTTAATATATATGTTTTATTTTAAAAAATATATATAGAGATATGAATATGAACATTATTTACTATTTTTAAATAAAACTCAAATCAAATCCATTTTATAAATCCTGTATAATGTAGCCTCGAATTAAGCAGACGGTCCGTCGCCGCATGTTTTTTGGCCCGTCGTCTCATTTCTCAGGTTTCCCTGTCAAAGCAGCACGCGCCTTCCTAGCCTGCTTTCTCCCTTTCAGAAGCCTGAGCACCTGTCTGCCGCCGGTCAACTCCTCCACTACTCCGCCAACCTCATCATCTGCTACCCTGGACAACGCCGCACCCTAGTCCCGCTCCCAGTCTGGCACGATTTCCCCGCTTCTTCTCGCACGTTGCCGAACCTACACCTCCTCCTTCCCTGCTCACAACCTAGCCGTCTAGCCTATACCTCCTCCTTCAAACCACCTTCTCCACCCCATTTCCACATCTCAATCCTTCGCCAGAACCTCCTCCACTTACAGCCCCAGTTCACCATTCTCCTCACACGGCCCTTCCAAACGCCTGCTACCCCAAAGCACCACCACCTCTCTACCTTTCCCTCTCTCCTTTTTCGGTCTAATTTCTCTCTCTCGTCCTTTTTTCTCTCTACAATAGAGGGTTCTCTCTCTTTATTTCTCTAACTCTTTGCTTTTCTTTACACTCTTTCCCCACTTTCAAACAAAATCATCTCTCCTCTCTTCCCTTCTTTTTTCTCTCACACATTTTAGATATCTCGGGTCTATTGTTCAGAGTCACGGTGAAATAGATGGGGATATTATTAGTATAATTTAAGTTTAATGGTTAAAGTATGCATCAGGCCTCTTGTGTGATAGAAAAATATCTCTCAAATTTAAGAGAAAATTTTATAAAATGATGGTGAGACTTGCAATGCTTTATGGCGCATAATGTTGGCCATTAAATGAGAAGCATAAAATTAAGTGTTGCAGAGATGATGATGCTCAGGTGAATGAGTGACTTTACTCTTAGACATAGATTATGAAACGAGCATATGCATGAAAAGGTTGGAGTAACTCCAGTGGCAAATAAGATTAGAGAGTGTCGCCTTAGATGGCTTGGTGATATTAAATGTCGACCTTCTGATGACTCTGTTAGAAGAATAGATGTATTAAGTTTGGCTTATGTTAAGAAAGTTAGAGGTAGACCTAAAAAGACTTGGTTAGAAAATATTAGAAATGAATTTTTTATTAAATTTAAATGAGAATTTGACTCTTAACATGCCGTAATGGAGAAAAAGATTCATATAGCTGACCACATATAGAGGGATAAAGACTTGATGATGTTGTATGTTGTTGTTGTTGATATAATAAAGGAGAGAAAAAGGAAAGAAAATAGAAAGTAAAAAAAAAAGAGAGAAAACAAGAGAAGAAAAAAAAAGAAGGAAAAGAGAAAAATTTCGTATTTTGTTTTCGTAATTTTGCTATCTTACCTCATCATCATCATTGCGTGCGCAAAGCCATAATGCATAAAATCTCAAAATTACTTACCTGTGGGCGTTGTTCTAAAGCGGTGGAAATTTTAAAAAAAAAAAAAAATACTTGTGTACATTGATCCAACATGGCGTAGAGTTCTGTATACTCCCCCATGTAGGTATATAAAAGCTTATGCGTGCTTTTTAAATGTAGTGGGATATAAGATGTGGCCATGGTGTCTCATAACATCAATAATGCATGCTTTGTTTAGTATGGTGAGAAGGCTTAACACTTTCTAAGATGCCTTATATGCGTAGGAATTGGGGGGTTAGAAGGCTGTCGAAATTTTCTATGGATCGAACATGCTAAGAGCTTTAAAATGACATGATGAAAGAGCTTATGAATATAAATGCAACAAAATAAAAATAAAAAAGTACAAAAAATTGGAAAAAAATGATTAGAAAATAATATGTACACTCGAAACACAACTATGTCATGATGAACGAAGACAAGGTTTGAATAAAACATCACTTACAGAGATTTATAATGAATACAACAACTTGCTAAAGAACATGAACAAAACCTTAAAGGGTAATGTGAAAAATCTGACAAGATTCTAACTTGTAATAACTCTCATTGAATGCGCAATATATACACATAAGATAATAGAAGGTTGAATGCAATTTTTTTTAATATTTCAAAATAAAGTTGTGCGAGCCTATTAATGATAATTCTAGCTCAAATTAATCAAAATTTAAAATTTTCAAATCATGTTGAAATATAATTATAAAATTCAAATATGTTGCCTCAAGAAGCTTTCCACTGTCTTGAGAAGCATACCACTCATTTGAGAAGCGTACAACTACCTCGAGAAGCATGACTTATCTCAAGAAGCATATAACCTCCTCGAGAAGTGTGCCACTCATTTTAGAAGTGCACAATGGTCTCAAGAATTGTTAGTTTTATGTGGAATCTAATTGTGTTGATCAGTTAGGTTGTACTACTTCCTTGAACCTCATTCTATTAATCGAGCTCACCGGGGGGTTGCATGGGGTCCTCCACCTACTTGGGTTCGAGTGCTTTGCACTAGAAATATATTTTCTCATACAACCGTACAGTGCCCCAGCGTTGTGTACCTAAGCACCCCGACGCTATATAATTTGCTTGAAAAAAGACAAAGAGTGGAGTGTTATGGCGCCCCAACCCCTACTCTGTGACGATCTAGACCCCGACGCTATGACATTGTCAGGTAGATTGGTGACATGGTTGAGCTCCATTGTGTCTCCATGGTGGCACCGCGACTTTGCCACTACAGGAAAAATGTCATTTTTCGGCGGCTATTTTTGCCGGTAAATGGACAAAATCTGTTAGAAATTGGTACTTCTGGTGGATTTCCGGTGGAAATATTTTTGTCGGAAATATTTTCGCCAGTAAAACATGTGCCGGAAAACTACTATCGGTGTAAAACAGTCCGCCGGAAATATTTCCAGCTGATTTCCGGCAGAAATAAGCCCTGGAAATATTTTTGACGGATTATCTCCGCTGAAAAAAAAATTACTCAAATTTGACCCGAGTAGGGCACGCTCTGGCTCTGGCCCAGCCCAGCTTGCCTCTTGCATGACCCGCCTACAAGCCTGCCCCTTACCTCACGCCTGCTCCATGCGGACCAGCGTGACCCGCTTGCAAGCTCGCTCCGCTTGATCCGCATCACAAGCCCGCCCCGCCTACAAGCCAACACCTTGCTAACCCACGCGACCCGCTTGCATGTCTGCCCTGCCTGCGCTTGTGCTGAGGTTCGAACCCAGCCCTTTTAAAGAAACGTGAAGCATCCAACTATCTGGACACTTAGGCAAATTTGTTTTAACCGCTACGTTTTTCTACTTATATTATAACTTGTAAAATATTAAAATTAATACTAATTTTTTTGAAAGATCAAAATAATTAATATACTTAATTTAATTTAGCAATAAATTATTAAATTAGTTAATTTAAATTAAAATATTTAATCTAATTAATTTAATTTAGCAATAAGTTATTAAATTACTTAATTTAATTTTAAGAAAATGAATAATTATAAATATTTATTGTAGTCAATTTTTTTTAAAAAAATTATTTCCGTCAGAAATAAATCCATTGAAAATCCCATCAAAAAACTCGTCGGAAATCCACTAGAAATATTCTGTCAGAAATCCGCTGGAATTGGTGACGGATTTAATTCTGCCAAAAATTCCGCCAGAAATTAGCAGTTTTTTTGTAGTGTGCGGTGGCGCTACGGTGGCGCCGTGGCGCTATGAAATGAGCTGACAGTTTTTCTTTTTTGTTTTTCATTAAGGGTTGGGTCCCTTGGTGGTTTTCTATGCATATCTTTGTTTGTTCTTATGTAAAAATGGTGTAAGGGTGTAGAGAGAAAAGCGATCTATACTATTTCTCCCAATTTTTATAGTGAATTTTTTGGTGTGGTGTGGTTTCTTGGTTTTTTTCCGGTTTTGGATTTTTCCACCATAAATCCTAGTGTTCTCTCTTTTGGTTGCAATTTTATTTTTCTTGTTTATTTCGCTGCGCCCCCCCCAACAAGAATCATGCAATCGCTTTGAGAAGCTTGCAACCACTCTGAGAAGCTTACCACCATTCTAAAAGCATATAAAAGCATCAAGTAAAGATTTTGAAAAACATGTGAGTATACTGTGCAAAATGCATCAAAAAGTGCAATAAAAAAAATACACAAACACACTATGCAAATGCATTGAAAATCATACAAATGCATTGTGTATGTTGTCTAAGAATACTGTGTAGTTGAGAGATAAAATGAACTTAGATTAGACATGATCATCTATAAATAAGTTGTTAGAGTCGACAAGGTCAAAAATAATGAAATGAAAATATTTAAATGCCTCGATGAGGGCCATGTTGAAAGCAAAAATTAATTGGAGGGGATTATATCTCTTAGAATGCCCCAAATTCTTCTACAAGATCATTTTAGGGTCATATCTAGACAAAAATTCAAAAAAGGTACAAATCATTAAAAAAATTCAAGTGAAATCTATTTCTTATAATTTAAAGCAAAAATTTGTTCACCTTTACAGCCATTTGTTAGGGGTGATAAATTTAAGATTAATTTCAACTCACAAAGAATCAAATTTTGTTGAATATATCATTATGATTCATTCTAAAATGATCTCTTGTAATAAGGATGTGGTATATGGCCTCTAACCAGTAATTTTGGCACCAAATTGAACCATTAAATTATGATTGGGGTTCTCTAACTTGGTGATTTTGTCATAAAATAATACCATTAAATTACGGTCATGACTAGAGCTTGCAAATTATATAATGTTTAAAAAACTTTTGAGTGAGGAATCATATGGTACACTTGATAGAATATGAAGTCCTTTGTTAGTTGAAGTCGACTTAAATTTTTTCCCTTAGACAAATTTCGACCATATAATTGTAGGTTTCCTCGGACGAAAGATCCCATGCCTGCTGAAAAGGATCCTTCGATCAGGTTAAGTCAACTGCTTCCTTCGACTAAGTAGATTAGGGTCTATAACAATCCAAGATGATGGAATCATAAATCTTAATCGTATTTGTCATTATTCCCCCCATCATTTGCTTTGAGTAAAGTGGTGGTAAATTTCCAATTCTAAATAAATTGTTACTATCATATGCCATGTACTTGGTGCATATCTAATGCTAGCCTCAATTGAAAATTCTCTCGTCATCGGGAGGGATAATTAATCATAGGAACTTGCGCCTATGGGAAACGTAGAACTAGATCATAAATTTCTTGCAAAATAAAGACGAAAATTCTAGGTAGTATCTTATCTTTAATATAATATAACTTATAGAAATTTAAGCTGAATACCTAAAGTCTCTCAGCAAAGTAAGGGCTTGAATTTTTTGATCCCACAATTTTTTTTGGTCAGAAGTTATGCTATTTTGATTGGTGGACATTCTAGGAAAATGTCCTTATTTTCCTTGATAGTTGAGATGATACAACTTCAAAAAATGTGAGCTGTTTGATCATGATAAAACCATATTTAACATGACATTTTTTTATAATTATGAAGTTAATTATCAATGGATACTGGTTGTACCATACGGCTTCCCATGTTAAAGTAGCGATTTCTTATCAACTTTGCATCTACATTTGGCAGGGAATGTGAAGAAATGGTGGTTATGGGGTTATTGGTCATCACCTGTAATGTACTCGCAAAATGCTATTTCGGTGAATGAGTTCCTTGGCAAGAGTTGGAGCCATGTAAATATACTTTTTATCAAACTAGTTATGGAATCTCATAACAGTAATAGATATTAAGGAAAATGCATGACCATGGTGCTTGAATTTATTGCAGATTTTACCTGGAACAAATGAAACACTTGGAATAATTATCTTAAAATCTAGAGGAATATTTCCGGAAGAAAATTGGTATTGGATTGGTGCAGGAGCTTTGTTTGGATATGTTCTCATATTCAACTTTCTTTTCATTGTTGCTCTATCTTATCTCAAACGTAAGAAATTACATGCTCTACATTAATCATATACTGCAAATAAATCACAAGCTTTTAGTCAGAGGTGTCTTATTATAATTTTACAGCACCTGGGAAGGGTCAATCAACTGTAACTGAGGAGGTTTTCAGGCAGCAACAAAATAGCATATTTGAAAAAAGTACGCTGCAACCAAGAGGTATGTACTCCTCCATTTATAAGACTAAAAAATAACAGCTATTTACAATGGTGTTCTTAGAATAATAACTGATTATGATTCATATAGAAGAAGCAACCAGAACGATAATAGCAGGAAATGCTAACTCAAATGAAATGAAAGGAATGGTGCTTCCATTTTTACCTTATTGCGTCACATTTGACAATATAAGTTATTCAGTGGATATGCCAAAGGTAAATTATAATTGAATAAGTTGATAAATATATGCATATGAAAATTACTATGTAAATAACTATTGATTTCAAATAACATGAACATGTTTATAGGAAATGAGAGCTCACGGAATTGAGGATAAATTGATGCTTCTAAATGGTGTGAGTGGTTGCTTCAGACCAGGAGTACTTACTGCTCTAATGGGTGTTAGTGGAGCAGGTAAGACTACTCTTATGGATGTACTTGCAGGAAGAAAAACGGATGGATATATAAAGGGTAACATCACCATTTCTGGATATCCCAAGAAGCAAGAAACTTTTGCTCGTATTTCTGGATATTGTGAACAAAATGATATCCATTCTCCAAATGTCACAGTTTATGAATCCCTTGTATATTCTGCGTGGCTTCGGCTTCCTTCTGAAATTGATTCAGTGAAAAGAAAAGTGAGTGAAATATGTAGAAATTTGCTCATATCATCTTCATTTCTTCATAAACATTTTTATCACATTAAGTTTTGGATATAGATGTTCATTGATGAGGTGATGGAGCTTGTTGAGATGAAAACATTAAAAGATGCATTGGTTGGATTGCCTGGAATAACTGGATTATCAACTGAGCAACGCAAGAGATTAACTATTGCTGTTGAGCTCGTTGCAAACCCTTCAATAATATTTATGGATGAGCCAACCTCCGGGCTTGATGCTAGGTCTGCTGCTATTGTAATGAGAACTGTTAGAAACACTGTTGACACAGGAAGGACGGTCGTGTGCACAATTCACCAACCAAGTATTGATATATTTGAATCTTTTGATGAGGTATGTTGCCATATTGTATGATTAAACTTTATAAGTTATTTATAAATATGTGTACTACATAATTTTCATTAAGTTTATATTTACTTTTTGTATTGCAGCTCTTCTTGATGAAGCTAGGAGGTGAAGAGATATATGTTGGACCATTGGGGAATAATTCTCATCATCTTATCAACTATTTTGAGGTTAAAAAATAATAATTTAGATTATTTTTCTTTTTCTTAATTTAATACATCATCACATTTTAGCCCATGAGTAAGACCCTCTCTCCTAATAAACTAGAAGATATTTCTTTGTATGTTGCGTCAAAATTCATGCAACACAAGAAGCCTCTTACATCTGAGCTACAATGAACTGCAGATATTCCAACTCTTTTGTTTTTATGTGTTTCTTATTGTGTTATTAATTATCCAGGCCATTCAAGGCATCATGAAGATAAAGAATGGTTACAATCCTGCAACCTGGATGTTGGAAGTCACAACATCAGCACAAGAAATTGCATTAGGTGTTGATTTCAATGAAGTTTACAAAAACTCTGAATTGTACAAGTAAAGAACCTGCCTAATCTTTCATCTAGTTCGTAGTGCAATTTATCATAAATTAATTCGTCTTTTAACTAATGTGTTGCAGGAGAAACAAAGCATTAATTATGGAACTAAGCCAACCATCTATTGGATCAAGTGATTTATATTTTCCAACACAATATTCACAATCGTTCCTAACCCAATGCATTGCATGCTTATGGAAACAAAACTTGTCATATTGGAGGAATCCTACTTATTCTGCAATGAGATTTTTTTTCACTATTATGATTGCGTTGATGCTTGGGTCAATATTCTGGAATCTTGGTGGTAAAAAGTAAGTTGACAAATAGAAGAATATCAATACCACTAGTATTTCATTCTTATAAATTTGCATCAAACTGTTATAATAACAGTAGTCAGTTGATAAATGATATGGCTGCAGAGACACACAACAAGATTTATTCAATGCCATGGGTTCCATGTTTGGGGCTGTGTTATTTATGGGGGTCTCATACTCAACTGCAGTACAACCAATTGTTGCTATTGAGCGCACAGTCTTTTATAGAGAGAGATCAGCTGGAATGTATTCAGCATTTCCATATGCTTTTGGACAAGTAATGCACCTGATCTCCTTCCACTATGTGTCATCAAGTTATGCTTCCTACAACTTTTAGTATTCACATTTATTATACTTCATTTTTCAGGTTGTAGTTGAGCAACCATATATCTTAGCTCAATCAGTAATATATTGTATTATTGTGTATTCAATGATTGGGTTTGAGTGGACAACAACGAAGTTCTTATGGTACATCTTTTTCACGTATTTCACATTGCTATACTATACCTACTATGGCATGTTAGCTGTCAGCTTGACACCGAACGACACCATTGCCGCTATTGTCTCATCATTTTTCTATGGAATGTGGAACCTTTTCTCAGGATTTGTTGTCCCCAAGAAGGTAAGTTTGAACTTTTCTTATGCTTATTTGATTGCTTATTGATAAAAAATATTTAGTTGAATATAATGATTTTATTTTCACTTGTTTTGTATATGAAATTTCATTTAAGGGGTTTGTAGAGTTTAAGCCTAATGTAGACTTCTACTAACATCCAATAAAATGATAGAATTTTGGAATTTTAAATATTTTTAATAACATCATCAATCTATAAACAATCAAATTGAAGATAACACGTTTTAGAAGATGATGTTGGTTTCACTCTTTGGTGTATGAAAAGTAATCATCATCTTTGAGAAACTTATGGATTTAATTCTAATTTGAGACCCTATATTGATATTACATAGTAGATGATGCACCGACACTTTTATTTGTGAAGGTATTCAGTGTCGGACACGGACACGCACCAGACACGGTTGAGACACATATTAGATACTGTAGGGACACGTATTAGACACTGTCGAAATATGTCCGATTAAAATAATATTAAAATTTAAATAGACATGCATGTCCGTTTTTTTAATAACGTTTAATTAAACAAATAATACAAGTCTTTTAATGAGCCGGACCGCACGTTAGGTTTTATCCAGTATCATTTGTATTCGAAGTTTGCGAGCGAGGGTTTCATTTCCTCGAGCAGGCGAGTTTTGCGTCTTCGTTTTCGTGAGCAGCAGTGAGGGTTTTGCGTCTTCGTCGTTTACGCGATCAGGCAAGATTGCAGGAGACTTCATTTATGTGAGCAGGCGAGGCCGACGGAGCTTGTGTCTTCGTCTTCTTATGGAACCATCTTCTCAAGGTAAAATCCATCCTTGCGTCTTCGTTTTCTTCGTTTACGCGACTTTGCGTCTTCTTGTGGAACCATCTTTATCAAAATATGATATTTTTGATATTGATTTGTTTTAAAAACTTTAACCCAATTTTCATGAATTTTTTTATGATATTAGCATTATCTTTTTTTCAAGTTCATGAATCATTGTAATCTTAAACTCTAAAATTTTAGACTATTATTCTATCTCATTTTAATGTTAAAGTTTATGTTTGATAGTCTGGTTTTGAACCATTTCAATTTTTTTTTTAAATCTTGTTTGCTAATTTTCATGTAATCTATGCTGTACTTAGTTTGAAGATAGCATGAACCATGATACTAAATCTCTCAATAATTATGTGCCTAAATGCATAATAAGCAACATTGTTTCAAGCACATAAAAATTTATTTTATTATTATTTGTCATTTCTAATATGATGCTATATTCAATTTTATATACTATTTAAAAATTGTAATGCCGTGTCCGCGCCGTACCCGTGTCCTATATTTTTAATGATAGCAGTGTCCCGTGTGTCGTCACGTCCGTGTTGGAGCATCATAGATGTATATATATGATTTCTTTTGAAGACCATTAATGGGCGCAAACCCTATGCACACATGGGCTCCCACCCCAATCCTACGCACAACCCACCCTTAATGGGACTCATATGCCAATCAATCTTAGTAAGGATCCATTAGTACATGGATTAAGGGTTCTAATCATTGATTATTCTACTCATAGCTATAGGATTGTAATTTGTGTGCTCCCTCTCTGTCAACCCCTCTTGGAGTATTTCTCTTTTTCGTAATTTGCATTATCTTATTTCTATGATAAGATTTTTGGAGGAGTCTATATATGTCTCCATACTTTGTATAGAAAAAAGTAATATAAAATTCAAAGTAGTTGTTATATATTTTCTACAATTTCTTTCGACTTATCTGTCCATTAAAATAAAATTATTTTACTTGAGAAGTATGTGATGTATGCAAGTCATGTTGATTTCTAATTAAATCATCATTTTCTAAATTACGTTTTCTACATCCAACCAAGTGAGTCCTTACATTCAATCAATTGATATAATCTAGTAAATTCCATTACTTTTTTAAAAACATGGTTTCTATTTTTTTTAATAATATTTATTGCTTTTATTTGCTTTGTAGGCACTGCCAATTTGGTGGAGTTGGTACTATTGGATTTGTCCTGTTTCGTGGACTCTATATGGATTGCTTGTATCACAATATGGAAATGACAATAATCTGCTCAATACAAAACAGACAGTGGCAGAGTTCTTAACTAGTTACTTTGGATATAATTATGATTTTTTGGGGGTGGTAGCAATTATTGTAGTCTTTTTTGCAATTCTCTTTGCTTTCTTATTTGGTTTTGCAATCAAATTTGTCAATTTTCAAAATAGATGATGGTGTTTTGCAGTGAAAGAAAAGTAATCGGTTTAAATTTTGTGATAGTAACATGAAATGGGGCTTCCACTGTTATTGTAACAAATTGAAATGTTAATAACAAGGATATTCTAGTATTAGTTATATTATTATTATATAATATATTCTATCATTTTTTCATGTATTTGCCCATGTATTGGCACCTATTCTATTGAAAATATATAAGTTATTTTCCTTCATTAGTTTCAGTATAGTATCAGAGCCTCACTAAGCGCTAGCTGTTGATACCTTTCCCATTCCATGAGTTCACCTCCTTGAATAACCCCTTCGTGAACTCCTGTGAATTCATTCTCAGACTCATAACTTTACATCATCCTGACATTGCAATTGAACTTTGTCTGTAACCTCGTGATCCAACTCTGTTTACAGGCTTGCCTCTTCATCCATACAAACCTCACATCATATGATGGTATGCACTCACCACAAATCCACTTGCTGCATTTGTTGACCACTAGTTCGCATGATCTCGCCTCTCCTCTGCTCACATGCACTCACAATCCACATGCTTATTGTTATTGCTTTGTGGGCTCTGAAATTTCATGTCCTGGCCTCCCCTTGCTTTCAGGAGAATTTTAACGAATTAGGTTCCGGATAAATTTTCAGAAGGCAGATTGGGTTTGAAATAAGTCACTACCAAGAGATTTCGCCCTTATTTTGCGAGGAATTTTTGATATGAGTTCTGATTTCCTATAGGCGCAAGCCCCTATAGTTAATTACCCATCCCGATAGCGGGAGAGAGCTTTCGATTAAGGCTAGTCGTCAACTGAATACATTGTATTTGTAGATGCGTGATATCCAACATATAGTAGCAGCATCGGGTTTAGGTGTTTTAAGGTTTGATATTTAAAATTAGAAATTTTACCATCTTGCACTTAAAGCGAATGGTGGGGGAATGAATGATGGACCCGATCAAGATCCATGGTTCCATCGTCCCGGGTCATTGTGGTCCCTGGTCTACTAGTCAGAGGAGGTAGTTGACACAACCTGACGGAAGGATCCTTGTCGGCAGTCATGGCTTGCATCGTCCAAGGGTACCTTATAGACCTGGGGTGGATGTATGTCATAGGGGATAAATTTGAATCCATCTTAGTTGACGGAGGGCTTTGTGCCCCATCGATCATTTCCTATTGATTCATATCTTAAGGATTTAATGCCATTGGGGAGCTTACAGACTCTAGCCATGACCGTAATTTAGCGGTGCTATTTGACAGCAAACGACCTGGTTCAGAGGGCCCCAGTCATAACCGTTTACCTGCGGTGTCACTTGGTGGAAAAACTGCTAGTTAAAGGACACGTGCCACGCCCTTGCTGGCAAGAGGCTTTTTGTGAATGAATCTTAGTGATATTCTCGACTAGACATTAGCACTTTGTGAGCTGAAGTGTATTTTTAAATTTGTTCACCTCGAAAAATTATTGCGGAGGGTGGATGGATTTTGCTTTAAGAATTTGACGATTGATTTCAATTTTAATATTTGGATTTTGGTTTTTTTTTTTTTGGACTTTTGGGTTTTCATGGGCATTTGAAGGGACATTTTGAATATTTGGAATTAACCCTTCCGTTTGAGATCTACGTTCAACAAGGCCATCATCGGGGTGTTCATGGTCAACTTTGTCTACTTGCCGACAGATGATTTGGTTCTTCGTAGGCTTCAAGCCTTTATTAGTGAATTTTCATTATTTATAGGCCTTGAAGGCCTAATATGAACGTATAAAACTAAATATCCTAGTCGATGTCGCGATCATATATTTCTTCATTGATTTAAGTCGTGTCGACTCCTATCCTATCAAGGAGAAGGATTAGACTTGAACTCTTAGGTTCATTTCTTACCAGGGTAGCATTCCTAGATGTCACATCTGTACCTGTAACTTGCTCACCAGGGCTCATGCGGGTATTTAGGGGGGTATCTTTTTTATAATTATCGATCGAACCTTGTCGACTCTATATAATTGTTGACAAAAGATCGGGTTTATAGTAGGCTTTGTTCCTTTATTAATGAATTTTCTTGGTTGTAGACCTTGAAGGTCTAATATGAATATTAAAATAAATATCTCGATCGATATTGTGACTGTATATATGTTTGATAGTTCGAGTCGTGTCGACTTTTATTTACTCACATAGGAGGATCGAGCTTAAACTTGGGTTTAACTTTTGACCCACGCAATATCCTCAGACGTCACGTGTGTACCCATAACACGCTTGCCGGGGCCCATGCGGGTTTTTAATTGCATGTGTTTATGTGCATACATATTATAGCATACGTGCGGGGGCGTTTTTGGATGTATGATGAGTCTTCTGTAGTTATTCGCAAGGGCCTATACTTGTCATAGTCCTTCTGCATTTTGTTCATCGTCATCTGTAGGTCAACTACCATGTGAATAAGGAATCTCCTATAGTGGCTCGTAGGTATTAAAATTTGTTGATGGTCTTTTGCTTGTAGGTAGTATGTCGAGCTCATGACAGGTCTCCTACAGTGGCTCGCAGGGGTTCGTACTAGTCTTACCCCTTTTGCAATGTATTCATTATCATTGCTTACGTATGGATCTATGTGTTCACTCGTAAGTTGATATTGATTGTTGGGTGAGTTGTATTTACGGTTGAATTCCCCATATATGTCATCGGTAACCTACTATGCCCACTGTATGTTGACATTCAACGTTCGTAGGTAGTTACGGTGTGCTTGTTTATGTCTTGAAGTTGATCGCAAGGTGTCGCTGCATTCGTTGCATATTCTTCATGTCTTACTGAATGAATCAAATCATTATACTCATGGTACGTTGATTTCCTTCGCTTGCAAGGAGTCAATATGCTTGCTTGCACGTGGATCTTGATTGCGAGGATATTTTTGCACTCGACACATATCCTTGCATCTATTGCTATAATTTCAAATCAACTAATTGCACGGCCGAGATGAGTGTTATAAACTCATTGCTATCGTTCTCATACAAGTTAGGTTATTCATTGAAAGCATCATATCGTGGCCTGAAATTAAATTGCATTGTTTACATTTTCATTACCACTCGTAGGAAGTGCTTGCAAATCTTTTATCCATCACAAGCTTTGTGTTCATTCGTTTGCATTTAATTAGGAGTTTATTATCTTGCAAATCTTCATCTTGTGCATTATGTTGTGATCCCTGTGTATGTTCAAGTTCAAGTTCAATTCAAGTCCCTTGTATTCAGTTCATTTAAGTTCAAATCAAGTCCCCTACAGTTCGTTTGAGCTCAAGTTCAGTTTATGTTTACTGTGTCACATTCAAGTCCAAGTCCCCTGTAGTTCAAGTTCTTCTTGATCAAGTTTGATTTAAGTCTTCTGCTTATTCACTTATGTTCATATTAAGTTCCTTGTATTCGTTTATTTAAATTCAGATTAGGTTCTCGTTAGTTCGATGTCAAGTCCCCTATTTCACTGAAAAATTCGGCAGTCTCCCGACGTCTCCCTCGTTTAAGAGAAATTCGAGAGACATAGCCTTCCCCTCAACGCTACTTGAGCGCTTCAGGTAGGTGTCGGGTGACACCTCAGCTGCATTTCTTCAATCCCCGCTACGCTACAAGAGCGCTTAAGGGTCTTCGGGGTACCTGTTTGAAGAACACACAATTTTCTTTCCTTTGCCACGCTATGTGAGTGCTTAATGGTACTTAATTTCTTCCTCGTCATGCTACGTGAGCACTTCAAGGCCTACCATCCTCTTCGCGAGCGTTGCACCGGGTTCCCTCCCACCATGCTACGTGAGCTCGTAGGGTGGTCCGTTGGCTTGCCGCAAGCGTCGAGTACGGGATTTTTGAGTTAGAAATTTATACCTTCGCGGGGAGGCGATGACGACGGTGACGTTGATTTTGCAAACATACACAAAAAATACACATTTTTATTTCTCACTCCCTCTCCTTTTCTTTTTCCTCATTTCATTTTTTTTCTCTTTTTCACTCTTTTTTTTATTACTTCTTTTCCTCACTTTATTCTTTCTCTCCTTTTTTTTTTACAAGCAACTCATAATATTAATACTTGCTAATAAAAAGGAAATGTATAAAATACTAAAATAAAATAATAACCAAAATTAAAATAAAACTAAACAAAATAGAGTAATAATTAGATAAAATAAAATAGAGAAAGAGGGAAGTTTACTGTGCACTGATTTGTAATGGAGGGGGGCGGTTGGAAAGCTTGTTGTAGTGGCTTGGTTTGTTGCTTGGAGGGAATGGAGGGTTGTTTGAGTGGGCTAATAAGTTGGAGTAAATGTGGGTAGTTATGATTTAGGTGGGCTGGTTTTGCGAACAAGAGGGTTGACTGGGCTTTTTATTTTATTTTATTTTATGAACAAGAGGGTTAAATGGGGTTGTAAAGCTAGTGGGCTGAAGGTGGAAGCTCTATGTAGGCTGTTTGGAGGGTGTAAGGGAGCTCCTTTGGGCTGGAAATGGGGAGTAGAATAGGGTTGTTTTGGTACAGCTTGATGTGAACAGGATGTTTCCACGTGAATAAAAGTGGGTTGAGCGGAGCTGAAGGCTGCAGGAAGGACTAAGGCTCTGCACGTGAAGAAAGGAGAGACCCGTTGGCTGCTGGTATCCAGCTTTAACAGGAAGGTTTTGCCATTCTACTGAGGTGTAGAGCTGCTGCAGGTGGAGAATATCGGTTTGAAGGAGAGGTTGACGGGCTGCAGGTCGTGGATTTGAGCTGTGGGAATTCAACAGAGAAGTGGCGGGCTGTAGTGGACGGGTGTTGGCTCGCAGATGGCTACTGGTTTTGCGATAGGGAGGATCGAGTAAAGAGTGCTTCAGACTCTATTCGTGAACAGAGAAGGAAGATTGGTCGGTGGGCTGTAGAGATGGGGGTTGGATCGGAACAGGCAGTGTAAGGCGTGGGATTGGGACTGTGGTGAGGGTCGGTCTTCATGTGGATTCAGGCATGAGGCAGAAGTCAGCTCTGTAGATGGACGGATAGGAGAAGAGACGGAACAGTTGGTTGAAGAGGTTCGCGACACAGGGATTTTCGGCAAAGTGGAAGAACGGGAGTGTGAAGGGCAGGAGTTAATTGTGGCTAAGGGAGGCATTCGCTAGAAGTGATTGGGTGAGAGGGGCTGGCTGGAGTGTAGAGGATTTGGGTAAGGGAGAAGAGTAGGCGTCAGTTGGAGATTTAGACGGTTCAAGCATGAAAGAATTGGATTCGAAGGTGTCGTAGGGTCGATTTTGACGTGGAGTTGTTCGACTGAGGTTGGGTCGGAAGGAACTGAAGTTCTTGCAGCTATTTGGTGAAGTCGAAGTGGTGTGGAGGTCGGAGGAGATCGAAATTTTGAGTTCAGATGACACCTCTGTGTGCGAAGTTGAAATATGAAGCTTTGACATGAAAAATAATGAAGAGCTGAATGTGTTATTTCGCTTCTCGTATTAACGCAGGAAAACGATGACGCTTGAAGCGAAGGAAGAGATGCGAAGCAAACATCTGAGGTTTTAGCCGGTGAGATTTTGCAGGATGTAGAGAGGATTTTCATAGAATTTTGATGGATACAAGCTGATTTGCAGTTAATTCGATTTGAACATTTATTTGACTCTGACTTCTCTTTTTTTTTCTTTTAATTTTATTCCTTTAATAGTAAGATTAATAATCTGTCATTAATATTTATCCATTTTAAATGACGATAATGCACCAATCGATGAAAATTATCTCGATTCGCATGCATTTTCTTGAATTGTGTGCGATAGCCTCAGAAATCATGCTGATTTGTGTGCTATTTTCGTTGGGCAAATTTATAGCATATTTTGGGTGATGTCGACATTCTGAATGCAACGACGAAGTCTGTTTTGTTATCGGATATCGTCTGGGCAATATCGCCCAACAATTTCCTTAATTTGGGTGTCGTTGCCTCTGGACCTGAATCGATTTCATCACGTGACTTTCATTGTCCAAATTGACAGTGAATTTTGAGTGTTGATGATGTTCTGAACGCAACGTCGAAGTCTGGTTTGCGATCATACGTCATTTGGGCAACGTTGCGCGCCAATTTTCTCAATTTGGATGTGTTGGCTCGAGACGCATGCCGATCTTCTTGTGCGACTTTAATTGCTCAAATTGACTGTCACTTTTGGTTATTGATGATGTTTTGAAGGCATCGGTGAAGTCTATTTTTCGATTGAACGTCGTTTGGGTGGCGTCGTACTCTGATTTCTTTGATTTATGCATCGTTGCCTCGGGATTCATGATGCTGCCTTGGACAACCCCAATTGAACATATTGACAGTGATTTTTGGGTATTGACGACATTCCGAACGTAATGACGAAGTCCGTTTTGCGATCGGATGTCATTTAGGCAATATTGCACGTCAATTTTGAGTGTCGATTGTCCCTTTAGACCAATCTCATCGGATTTGACTAGGAGGGGTCTCCACATAGGCGAATTCATTATCCTTATTGCAACGGTGCAGTTCGTTTGACAATTAGAGGTCGTTTAACCCTTCAAGTGATGCTTCACATCGATGCACGTGTTGCTTGTTTTGCTGGTTTTGCCCTTTTTGTGCAGTTCGATGTGTAGGGGTCTACATGCTTGTCGAGTTCATTGCATCATACTCGTTATGTTTATTGTGATCACACTAATAGCCTTAACACACCTTCACTGCAACTAACACATGCAATTTCGCAATACTCTCATGCAACAACCTCTCTACTACACCTTCCCTCTTGCCCACTACTTATGGTTCACTTGATTCTCATGCGAGTTCTTACTTGTGTCATTTTTTCTGATCTATTATTAATTAACACATTATTAATATCTCAATTTCTATGCGGGTTCATTGATGGCTTCCTTGTAATAACCTCAAATTTAATTTTGCTGTAATTTTTATAAATCTAAAATTTTAATTGAGAGCATTGTGGCACTATGCTTGTAAAACGTTGTTGCACCAAGCTCTCTGATTTAAAAGAGTTTGAGTGAGCGATGCAGCTTTGAGCATTATGGCATATTTTCTTTTCTTAGTTGGAAGAAAAGAGGAGAGAAAGGGGGAGAGATGATGAGATACGAGAGAGGAGAAAGGAAAGATAAAGCATAGTTTAGGTTAGTATTTTCCATCACTCCAGTTGTGAAAGTACTTTGATTGTGATATGTAATCTTAACCATACTTTTATTTTTGATAATTTTGAGTTTCATTTATTTTCTCTCTCCTAAATTTGATAAAAATGCAATATATTTTATTTTGGTGAACTTTCATCATGTAACTTTTGGTATGTGATAGATATTATCACCGTGAATGTTTTAACAGGTTCATATTGAAATTCACTAGTTGGTTTTTCATATACGTCATTTTATTTGAAATGAGTGGAGTAATAACAAGTATGAAATGATTAAGAGTTAGTGTATTAACTATGGACATGATATGCATAATGTTCCTATCCATTTTGCATAAGATGCATTTTGGCATAATACATACATACTAATAAGCACCCTGGATTGATTTGTATGCTATGAGAATTACATTGAATATATATGATAATTACTATTATATGATATAGGAGTTGCATGTGTAGGAAAGCAAGAAGGGTGGACCACATGGCTAATGAGACTAAATCCTAATGGGTTGACCACATAATTGATGAGACTGATGAATAATGAGATTGATTCCTATTAGCTTGAAATCAAGATTAATGAGATTAACCACAGGACCGATGATATTGAGTGAGGAGATTGATACAGGTATAAGATACATGATATAAGATATATACTACTATATATTTATATATAGAGAAAAGGATAAAAATGGTACCTTAACTCTTTAGGAGGGACCAAAATGATCTTCGACTATTTTGATAAATCAATTTGGTCTCTCAACTCTTTAAAATATGATCATTTTTGTCCTACCATTAAAAATTAATGAAAATTTTGGATGGCCGAAGGGTGCCCCAAGGCTAGAATCGAAATAACCAAAAATGACATTAATATTACGAACCAAGCAACATTGCGTTGAAACCCAAGCAATGAAATTATTCTTCAAACCCTCTAGCTGCTTTGCCCATCAACTTCAAACACTGCCTTCTAACCCCCACCCACGTATTTGACCACCAGTGTCCTGTAGCGCAGCGTAGTTGAATTGTGCAGTTGATCCCGCAGAGTAGTGAGCATCGATCCAGTAGAACAGTGAGCATCAATCCCGAGTGTCTATCGTGCAGAGCAGTGGGTACTTGTGTCGATCCTGTAGCGATATGATAGTTGAGTATTAAAGTTAATTTTGATTTTATCATCCCACAACAAGCCCTAAGTAATGAATTTTGGATCCTAGTAATGGAAGAACAGTTAAATCAGTTTGTTAGGAATGATGTTTGGGAGTTGGTGAGTAGACCTAAAAACCAGAGTGTTGTAGGAACCAAATGGGTTTTACAAGAATAAAATGAATGACTTTGGAATTGTAGTAAGGAATAAGGCTAGATTAATAGCTAAGGGGTACAATCGGATTGAAGGGATTGACTTTGAAGAAACTTTTGCTCATACAGCTAGATTAGAAGCCATTATGGTTCTTTTAGCCTTTGTTTTCTTTAAAGGGTTTAAGTTATATCAAATGGATATTAAGAGTATATTCTTAAATGGAATAATCAAAGAGGACATGTACGTTAAGCAACCCCCAGGTTTTGAGAAATCAAAATTCCTAAATTATGTACTCAAACTAAAGAAGGCCTTTCATGGACAAAAGCAAGCACCTAGAGCCTGGTATGAAAGGTTGAGTTTATTCCTTCTAGATAGAGGCTTTATTAAGGTAGTGTAGACACCACCCTCTTCCTAAAGAAAGAAGGAGAAGAGTTACTCATTTGTCAAATCTATGTTGATGACATTTTATTTGGATCATCAAATAAAATTTTTTGTGATAAATTTTCAAAAACATAAGCAAAGAGTTTGAAATAAGCATGATGGGAGAACTTAATTATTTTCTTGGATTTAGTGTAAAGCAATTAGATAATGGAACCTTCCTTAGCCAAAGTAAATACATCAAGCATATTCTTAAAAAATATGAAATGAATAATGTTAAGGCTATGAACACACCCATGAGCCCCACTATTCAATTAGACAAGGACCCAAATAGAAAATCAATAGATTAGAAAAAGTTTAGGAAAATAATTGGATCACTTCTTTACTTAACTGCTAGCAGACCAAATATAATGTTCAATGTTTGCCTTTGTGTTAGATTTCAAGCTAATCCAAAAGAATCCTATATGACTGCTGTTAAGAGAATCCTTAGATATTTGTTAGACACTTCAAACCTAAGAATATGGTATCCTAGACACAACAACTCTTTTGAAATCTTAAGATATTTGGATTCTAATTTTACAGGATGTAGAGTAGATAGGAAAAGTACTTCTGGAACTTGTTAATTTAGAGGATAAATTTTAGTTTCCTGGTCCAGTAGAAACTAAAATTCAGTAGCCCTTTCTATAGTTGAGGCAGAATATATAGCAGTAGGGAGTTGTGTTGCTCAAGTTTTATGATTAAAGCAACAACTCTTAGAACTTGGACTACCTGTATGAATCATCCCAGTTATGTGACAACACTAATCTAGTTTATCCAAAAATCTAATTCAACACTCCTATACAAAGCATAAAGATATTAGGCATCACTTCATAAGAGATCATATAGTCAAGAGAGATATAGAGTTGCATCATATAGCTACAGGAGAATAATTGGCAGACATATTCATAAAACCACTAGTCTGTGGCATATTTAGCACCTAGAGGATAAAACTAGGTGTTATAGACATTCATGCTTAATCCAAGAAAAATTAAAAAAAATTTATTTGAAAGTATTCCTTCATATATATTTTTAAATTGTATATGTTTATTTATGTACCCATTTTTATTTTATTTATTATTATTTGTTAAAAAAAAATTTAAGATGTTTCCTGATCATCACACACTCACCTCACCAAAGCATAAAAATCTTTGAAATTCTTTCCTGATTGTACTATACGATTCACATTCATATTGTATGATATGCACAGATGCACACATCACAGAAGCACAAATCGTACATTACGATCATGGATCGTACTGGACGATCAGAAGCACAAAATTGAAAATTAGGGCATTTTTTGAGACTCCCTATTTAAGCTCCTATAAAGTCTTATGTAAGATCTTTTACTGCTGACTTGGTATGAGAGAGAGCTTAGAGAAGAAAGAGTGAGAGAGAACTTTGGAAGAGAAGAAAGGGAGAGATTGTTGCAAATCTGGTTTTGATGATGACAAACATGTTTCTATTGTGTTTTGCTTGGCTAACCCGTTTCAGGCACAAAAGATCACGAGCAACTCAAGCCAACTCAAGATCGGGTCCAAGTGTGTCTAAGTGTACTGTTTTTCTTTTCTTGAGTCAATTGTAATGTAACTGATCCCCTAGCTAAGTAACCTTTCACACACACACTCAGGGGGAGAGCTTGAGTGAATTAGAGTTTCTGTTCAAATTCTTTTTTGTTCAGATCGTCCTAGACGATAGTCACATCATCCTGGACGATCAAGTAAAAATAGAAACCCTAATTAGGGCGACCAAGTTAAGTCTGTCTGATTAAGCTGATCTTCCTGGACGATTATTACATCGTACAAGACGATATGCTCAAATTAGAAATTCTCAGCCGCCAGATCAAGTTAGGCAAGTTTTTATTTTAAGCTTTTTGGTCTGATCGTCCCGGTTGATACGTGTATCATCCTGGAAGATCCAGTACAATCATGCCTAAATTAGTCTGGTGATTAAGGAAAGCAATTAAGGTTTAATTGATACGATCACATTGTCCGGGATGATTGCAAGATCGTTCGGGACGATATGGATCGTCTAGTGCATTTCAGCTGTACGACCCGAGCTGTGCTCAGGACGATTTTGACACTTTTTGAACTAATCGTACAGGACGATATCCGTATCGTCCTAAACGATCAAGTCATTTTTTGGTCGTCCAACACAATCTTCTCTGGACGACCCGAGTTGTCTTCTGGATGATATTCCTGAATTTACACTAATCGTCCCGGCCGATCGCAGGATCGTACGGGACGATCAGAACAACTTTTTCCACTGATCGTCCAGAAGAGCCAGATCGTCGAGGCTGAAACAGTTGATTTTGAACTGATCGTACAGGACGATATATTGATCGTCCTGGACGATCTAGGCCGACCAGTTGAGATTTAGTGCAAATTTTGAGCCCTACTATAAAAGATCTTTTTATTTCAATAAAAAAATCTTTTGTCACTTTTCTTTCAAGAGAAACCCTAGAGAGAGAGAGAGAGTTTGGGAGAGAGAGAGAGGATCTTATGAGGGGGAGTTTGTGAGGGACTCAGAAAGGTTGCTCCAAGCAAGGATCAGAGTCGTCTTCTCCGTTCGTCGTCTCTGCTCTCGTCAGTGTTCTTTGTGGGAGGATCGTTCGCAAGAAGATCTGGGTTCTCTGCCCGCTTTAGGAGGAAGCGAAAGGAGTTCGAGGTTCTCTGCCTGCTTCAGGAGGAAGCAAAAGGAGTCCGAGGTTCTCTTCCTGCTTCAGGAGGAAGTGAAAGGAGGTCAGGTTCTCTGCCTCACCGTGTCGGTGAAAAGGAGTTTTTGTACAGGCTTCTCCGCCTTGTTGTGGGAGCAGAAGGAGAGTCACTTTTGGTTTAGTGCAATACCCAGAGGGAGGCTCCGGGGAGTGGACGTAGGTCAAGTTGGCCGAACCACTATAAAAATTTGGTGTGTTCTTTCTGATTACTTTCTGCAATTTAATTTTTCTGTGATTATCTGCTTGGGTGAAAACTGTGTTTAATCTTTTCGTTTGAGTATTTACTTGTTTCCGCTGCACATCATAGAAAAGATTTTCATTGTTGCTCTCAAATTTTTAAATAACCAATTCACCCCCCCCCTCTTGGTTAGCCTCGGGACTAGTTCATCAGGGCTTAACATCCCTATTGAACTTTCAGAGATTCTTATGAGGGGGAGTTGTGAGGGATTTACAATGGTTACTCCAAGTAAGGTTTCCACTGTCTTCTTCAAACTCCTTTCTTGATTCCTTCGTGGCTCTAGGGAGACATTTTTTAGCATCAAATTCAGGTTCTCTACCTACTCCATGAGGGAGTAAAACGATTCAGGTCTCTACCTGCTCTAGGAGGGAGTAAAAGGATTTAGGTTCTCAGCCTACAGCAGGAGGGAGTAAAAGGATTCAGGCTCTCTGCCTTCACCAGGAGGGTGAAAAAGATTTAGGGTATTCTTCCTCACCGAGCTGGTGGAAGAGATTTTTGTAAAGGCTTCTCTGCCTAGCTGTGGGGGCTAAAGGAGAGACACTAAGGTTTAGTGCAATACTCAGAGGAGGCCCTCCGGGGAGTGGACGTAGGTCAGATTTGATCGAACCACTATAAAATCTGGTGTGTTCGCTCTTTTACTTTTATGAATTTTAATTTTCGCACTTTTTTGTGACTTTAGTGTAGTTTAAATTTATGATTATTATGAACTTAATCTGCTTCCGTATTGTGGAATAAACTTGTTTGTTTTAAAATATTTAAAAGATAAAAAGATTTTTTTTTGCTTTAAATAATTTTTAAATTACTTATTCACCCTCCACTTGGTTAACCTGCGGCCAATTTTTAGAGGTTTAACAACCTTCACGAACTTTTAATTCAAAGATTCAAGTAATAATACCCAGTAGTTAAATAAATTAAATTTCATATCACAGAATAAAACATAATAGATGTCCCCAATCCCAAATAGAATCTCAATGAATTCTAGTCCCTTATGACTCCCAATGTATTAATAGCACCAAAACATGCCTGTATGCTCTAGAATATGAAATTTTGCCACTAGAACATGCCTGATAGGCACCATAATATCTTATTTTTTTCATAATAATTTCTCTAAAACTTTTTAATTTAAACCATAAGATAAATAGTGCAATCATATAAATATATATTTCATCCCATGATAACAATCAAAGCATAATTGAATCCATATCAAAATTACCAAGTTTTTTATAATGGTAGACAACATAAAATTTTGCTAAGAAAAAAATTCATAGTTTCAAAATGTAACCAAACTACTAAAGATTATATAGAATCATATTTTAAGACTTTAGTCATACTACAATACTATTTTTCAAAGTCCAAGTTATTTTCTTTTTAATAAAAATAGTATAAATTCTAAATCCTATGGAGTAAAATTTTTAGAAAATATTAAAATATTTAGAATCTCAATTTCTATAACATAAAAAGTTACGCACTGGAAGTATTACCAGTGTAAGGTTATCCTTATTTTTCAATAATAGAAATAGTAATTTAATTTAAAAATTTAGAAAAACTTCATATTTTTAAAAACTGTGATAGGCATAGTATGATGTACCTCAATTTAGATAACATTTTGAACTGGGATGATGACTAAAAATGACTCAAAGTAGCCCAAAAACCCTCCTTTTTCTCCAAATCCCTCTCTCCTCTCTTACTTAGATGTTAAAGTAATTGGGTTAATGGAATAGTGGAAATATAATATATTTAAGTGCAAAAAATGGTCCACCACCTAGGCGCCACTATTTGATCAATGTGAAACTAGCTCAAATTCTATAAACTTGAGAGCACAATCCTGGGGTTTTACTGTTGAGCACCTAGGTTCCAGTTAACACAACATCTAGGCACCAGAGCACTTGACATTGTAGTGCTTCAAAGAAAATTTTCAAAATTTTTCAATATGCATTCAAACCTCTAAAATTCACTCCAGAACACATGCATATATTTTTTGTAAACATATATCATTCCCAAACACATACAAAAGAGTTCAAAACATAAAAGTTCAAATACATACCTTTTCTAATTTGTGTTAGAATAGGTTAAACCAATTGTTGAACATAGAAGTGTCACAACTCTCCCCTTAAAAAAATGTCATCCTCAATATTTCAAAACTTTTATCTCATTTCAAAAAAATAAATTAGGATACAACTGTCTCGTCTCTAACTCCTTTTCCCAAATAGCCATATCTATGCTTGATTGAAACATATTATTATAACTAAATTCAATCAAAGGAATGTGATCCTCCCATCTGCCACCAACATTCAAAACACAGATTCTCAAAAGGTCTTCCAGCACCTGAATAGTCCTCTCGGACTGCTCATAGTTCGAGGATGAAATATTGCACTGAAATGTAGTTTCATATTCAAACCTTGTTGAATACCCCTCTATAATATGGAGGTAAACCTACCTTCTCTGTCAGAGACTATAACCATCGATATCCCATATAATATGTTAATTTCATGCACATATATTATGCCAACTTGTCTACAAAATTTGACTATCAGATCAGAATGAAATGAGCAAATTTTGTCAAAAGATTCACTACAACTCAAATAACATCATATCCTTGTCTCGACCTAGGAAAACTCATAGCAAAATTCATAGTCGCTTCTTCCCATTTCCACTCGAAAATGGGTAATGGCTTTAGAAAACCTCTCAATCATTGATATTATGCTTTCACTAACTGATAGACTTACCATTTTAAAAAAAATCTGCTACATTCTTTTTTTATCCAAGCCACTAAAACATACATTTCAAATCATTATACATTTTACTACTTATTGGATTAATAGTATTCCCTTAAATATTGAGCTTCATGCAAAATAAGTGATCTCAAATCTTCAGGACTAGAAACCCAAAGTCTGTTTTTTATAAAAGATAATACAAAAATTAGTTACTCATAATTCAGTCTTCTTATCAGCTTTTATTAGATCAATCAACTTCAGATATTCTATATCTGACTTCTAAGATTGTTGAATCCTTTCTTGTAGAGAAGGCTAAATAATCTTCTGAGCTAATATGTTAAATCACAATCAATATAAGAAATTACCTTCAACTATAATCTCTCTATATCCTGTATTAGGGACTCAATAGAAGTTTGCTAAATGTATGAAAATCTAAAAGACATCCTACTCGGAGCATCTACTAAGTTATTTTATAAATATTTTTCTATAATTTTTGAATTCTTAAAAAAAATTTATATGAATTTTATAAAGAAAATTAATTATATAATTATATTATTATTTATTATATAATATCTTAAAGCAAACTTTTTTAAATCCATTTCTCTTCTCAAAATTGGTTAACAGAGAAATGGTTTGAGAAATTTGAGAGAAAAGTGAGGAGAGAAAAGAAAAGCATGGATTTGGAGGTCACAGAACAATTTTTGTTAGTAGAGCCTGTTAGAAAATTTGTTCATCTCATTGTAAATATTGTTGTCACTCTTTACCCGTTAGCATTGTAATGATCTCATTATAACTCCAAATCAATATCACATGAATCAGTAGAGGATAACTCTAAACCTAAATATTTAAATGAAAGCCCATCAGCCCACCATCTTATATAGGTCGATCAATCTTCAACCAATGGGTAACTAGTCTTTACTTATCTTTTACACACACACATTATTATCATAGTACTATAATAACAATCTCAATCACATATCCATATTCATTTTCAATGCATTGCAACAAATAAAATATAATATAGCTTAATTCAAAAAGTGTCAAAATATCCTAATGGTAGGCAACAAAAAACCCAGATAAGCAAAAATTTTACATTTTTAGAAATTAATCAAATTACAGTGATTATATATAATAATATTCTAAAACTTTTATAGAACTAAAGTACTATTTTTAGATGTCAAAATAAATTTTTGAGTATAAAAATTACTATTTTTTTAAATTATTAGGTAAAAAATCTCAAATAAATTATTAAAATGTTCATAATCTTAATCTCTATAGCATATAAATAATTACACTGTAAAAGTTTTACCAATACAAAATTATCCTCTTTTTTGGTAATTAAAATATAAATTTGATAAAAAAAAATCAAAAGTATAAAATCTTTGAAATTAGAAATAAGGTAAAGGTTCCTTACAGCGAGACGAGCAAATTTTCTAATAGGCTCAACTAACAAAAATTGCTCGGTAACCTCCAAATCCAAGCTTATCTTTTCCTCTCCTCACTTTTCTCTCAAATTTCTCAAACCTTTTCTAAGTTAGCCAATTTTTAGAAGAGAAATAGATTTAAAAATAATAATATAATATTAATATAATTATATAATTAATAAAATTTCATTATAAAATTTATATAATAATTTTTGGGACTTTAAAATTTATAAAAATATTCATATAATAACTCATTTTATTTAAAAAATATTGATAAAATCAGTTTGCAAAATTGACACCTAACGGTCCCAAAATCCTCACTTATATCGACAAGTGCCAATTTCTTAAGGATTTTTACCAGTGCCCAAAAATTATGAAGAAAATGTGTAATTAAAATACTATAATATATATCTTAGATGATTTTTAAAATTGACTTATAATGACACCTGAAATATTTTATTTATATGGGTTAAAATTTAGGCTATTACATATACTAAGATGAAAGAAACATCTATCAACCCACTCTTAAAGTTAAACCATTAATGTTGAAGCTCCTTAGCTGCCATCTTATACAGAACCTTAGAAATCAGGGCGATACCAAAAAAAAATTAATATAGAACTTAATATCTCTATTTGGAGACAAATTGACTAACTCCTCAGAAACATAATCAAGAAATTCCTGCACTATAGGTACATCAAAAAGAGAAATAAAATCCATACTCTTATTATAGACTAACACAACAATATCTTGTAACCCTTTTTTCACAATTTATTTATTTTCGCAATGTAGATCAAATAAGATAAAATGCATCTAACTCTTTAGAATACATAACTCTCATTGCCTAGAAATAAGATGACTTGCCTTTTCAAGAATCAATCTGAGCATCATACCGACTCAACCAGTCCATACCTAAAATGGCATCAATTTCAAAAATAGGAAGTTAAATTAAATTAAACCTTCACTTTTTATCAAAAATCTCAATATCCCAAAAATAAAATCTATTGGCTATCTTATCATCTCTAGTCGATAAAGTAATAAATAAGAAAAAAGGTAATAAAATGAAAGGCAAGTACAGAAAATCAAAGAAATGCTTAAAAATAAATGAATGATTATCTCTTAAATTGAATAAAATATAACATGGCTGATATGAAATATAATTTATACTTGTAACCACATTGAGAGCATCTTAAACTTCCTGTAGCCTTATATTATATACACGTGGCTTAATTAGAGTTGGTGTAATAAAATTACCTGACTCTCTCTAACTTGAAGATGGTCTTCCTACCATAAAATTTGATCTAATGCCTTTACCATATGGTCTCTTAAAAAATATACAGTGGAACTACCCTTGGTCTTCTTATTGACCTAATAGAACTCTCAGATCAAGGCTCAGATCATTGATCAAATCCTACTTGTGGATACTTTGCCATCCCATGTCTAGTCTGACCAAACCAAAAATATTGTCTAGTCATCTTGTAACACAAACCAAAATGACATCTGCCATAACTCTTGCACACAGGTACTCCACTAATAAAACTCTCAAAACTAGCAACACTGCCCATATTAGGAGCTATCACAAACATAGACTATCCACCTCCCCTGGACTCTCCTATTGCAATATAGGATCTCAAGTTATAATTTTGATGATAATAAATATTATTGATGACCTTTTGATTGAAAGTTTGTTTAGGTTGTTAAACCTAATAGAACTGTCCCAAGGCTAACCAAGAGGGGGGTCAATTGGTTATTTAAAAATTTCTTGGATTTTTGAAACCTTTTTAGAAATTTAAATCTATGATCCTCTAATATACAGTTACTTAATGAAATAATTATCACAGAATTTTTCAAACACAAAGATCTAAATGCAGGAAATAAAAATGCAGAAAAATAAATAATACAAGAAGAACACCATATTTTATAGTGGTTCGGTCAAACTCGACCTACATCCACTCCCTGGAGACTTCTTCTCCAGGTATTGCACTAAACAATAGTGACTCTCCTTTTCCCTCACAGCAAGACGGGGAAGCCCTTACAAAACTCTCTTCCACCAACCCGGTGCGATAGAGAACCGATGCTTTTTATACTCTCCAAGTGATGGCAGTGTACCGTCACATCCTTTCACCCTCCTCCTGGATAAGGAAGAGGACTGTCACGTCCTTTTTCACCCTCTTGGTGAAGGCAGAGAACCAACATATCCTTTTTCACCCTCCTGGTGAAGGCAGAGAACCTTGACATAATGTTGAAAATCTTTTATCAAAAGTTTCCAGAGGAGATATGCAGAAATTAGAAGAAGACAAAGAGATCCTCGCTTTGGGCAACCTTATGAATCCCTCATAACCCTCCCTCACTAGATCTCTCACACTTCACTCTCACAATCTCTTCCAAGCACTCACACTCAATGGTCACTCACAAGAGATATTTATAGCAAAGAGTATAGATGATAGTTTTAGGACTCCTTATATAGAAAATATAAGAAAAATCATCCAAAAACTAAAAATTACCAATGAAATGACTTCAAATTGTATGGTACGATCGTGGATCGTCTGTACGAATAGTTCAAAAAATCCTGGTACAAACCTGTATGAACCTAATTTTATACACTATTAGTTCATACTCTGTCAGTTATCTGTACCAACTAACATCGTATAGTATGAATAGTTCAATATTAGGGTTTTGTCTTGTACAAACTGGTATGAAACTCATTTCATACGCTGTCAGTCATCTATACAAATTGCATCGTATAGTATAAATAGTTCAAAAATTGAAGCCCAGATTTGAGAAACTGCATTCGAGAGAAAATCTAAGATAAATTATATAATACAATTGGATATCATATAGTATGATTAGTTTTTAAAAAATTGCATTTTTAACTCTCTCCCATTGTGTGTGTGTACGATTACCCAATTACAATCGCACTCTCTCAGACTTAAGAAATAAAAAATAGAGATTTATAGACTCTGTTATATGTAATCCTATTCTAACTTTTCTTGAAGTCTTCAACAATCTGGAGTAGTATATGATTTCCCTGAACATACACAAAAATGAATAGAAATATCCAATGTATGCTAAGAGAAAAATAATAAACTAAAAAAGATAATATTTTGTTATCATAAAAAAATCATAATATTAATTCATGAGTTACAACATTGATTTCTCTTGGTATTTATATTGTATATCTATTTTTTTGTGTACTAATATTTTGAGTACATCATATATCATGTAAGAAGTTTCAGGGCTTAAGATCAGGTAGAATAAAAAAATGTTTTATAGGAGTTTATATTTTTATATTTCTTGAGTCAAAGTCTTGTAAAAGGTGTATGCTAACTTGGTGATCATGCACACACACGAAGGGGCGTGAGAAAATTAAAGATAAAAAAATTTTAAATAGATCGTATTGAAATTATTCAAACTATACTAGATGAAATAGATTTTTGAACTAATTGTAATGTACGATTCTAGATCGCACTATACAAATAGTTTTTCCTTAATTAAAATTTTATGGCTTAGCCTTGTATAAAAACTTTCTTATTAGACTCTTGAGTCTTTGGCTATTGAAGGAATTTTATGAGAGAGCTTTGTGAGGTCTAAGAGCTTGGAGAGGGAGAAGGAAAAATTATGTGACAGGGAGAAGTAGTGTGAGGGGGTTCACGCGGTTGCTCCAAGAAAGCTTCTATCTTGATTCCTCCCAAGTGTCTTTGTTGGTCTCTTGGGTAGCTCTATGGAGAAAGGCTTCATGGCTAAAGATTGAGGTTCTCTGCCTTCACTAAGAGGGTGAAAGAGGATTTCATGTTCGTTGCCTTCACCAGGAGGGTGAAAAAGCTTCAAGGTTCTCTACCTCACCAGGAGGATAAAAAGTATTCTAGTACTCTACCGCATTGGGTTGGTACATGAGATTGTTATAAGGGCTTCTCCATCTTATTATCGGGAATTAAAAAAGAGACACTAAAGGTTTAGTGCAATACCAAGAGTGGAGGACTTCGAGAAGTGGATCTCGGTCAAGTTTTGACCGAACCACTATAAAATCTTATGTGCTTATTCTACTTTACTTTCACACTTTTATTTTTTGATCCTTCATTTTTTATTTTCCTGCACATTTATTATTCTTGTAAATCTATGTGTTGATTATCAAGTTGTGTTTGGTTTGATTCTTATTGGAAAAAGAAAATAAAAAATAAAAATAAAAATAAAGAAAATATATTTATCATTAATATTTAATACAAAAATTGAAAAAAGCAAACTTATTCTTATTATTATTATGTTCTTTTGCTTGCATTTGTAATTGGTTTAAACAATAAAAAAGGTTTTATTGATAAAATTTTTAAATAACAAATTCATCCTCTTGGTGTGCCTAGGGTAGTTCAACAAGGTTTAATAACCTCTCTTAAAATTTTAATGGTATCAGAGAGGGTCTTAGAATTAGTGATTTAAAATCCCAAAGAAAAAGTTCATGGCACATTTTGGAAATAGGAATAATGTGGAGGGTTATTCTATAACTCGTCTACCGTTATTTGATAATATTTTATTTGACTTTTAGAAAATTTGTATGTTGATGTTTTTACAATCACTTGATTTTTTCATGCGGCATATGATTCAAGAAGGTTATGCACTAGATATATTCATAGCACTGATAAGGGTAAAAATGAAGTCAAGCAATCTCATTTAAAGTTTTTGTTGTATGACTATAAACTTTTTTGTATGAAACCAAATGAGAGTATCTCATATATGTACATTAGGTTTACTCAAATAGTGACATCCCTGCATGCTTTAGGTAGAGAACTATCAAATTCAGAGAAATTAAACAAAATTTTATGCTATCTACCTGATAACTATGATGCTAAAGTTACCGCTATATATGAATCTAAAGATCTGAATGTCTATTCTATTGACAATCTGCATGGCTCATCCATTGCCTATGAGTAAAGTGAGTCAAAACCTTTTGGATGCAAGTGATAGGAGGAAAGAGAAAGCATTAGCACTGAAGACTAATGATTCAAAAAGTGATAGTTGTGCAGTTGAAGAAGATAATGACATAGCACTGATGGCACGATAATTCAAGAGCTTTCTGAAGATATAACAAAGATGTAATCAACACAGGAATAAAGGTAAATTAGATAAAACTACTAAGGTTTCCTCTGAAACTATCTATTTTAAATGCAGAAAATCAAGCCACTTAAAATTTGAATACCCCAACCTAAAAGCACACCCTACCAAGGAGAAGGGTCACTACATGAAAACTCATTGTTACCGGCGGACGAAATTCGTCGGTAGCAATGAAAATCCGCCGAAAATATACAGTTTTTGGTGGATTTTCGATGGTAATTCGTGTGTCGGAAATAGATTACCGACAGATTTAATCCGTCGGTAATATTTCCGGCGTATTTCCGACGAAAAAATAACAAAAAAATGACGTTATTATGTTATTAGTTTCCGGCGTATGATCCGCCGGTATTGCCGGTGAAAATATCCGTCGGTAATACCGGCGGATTATACGCCGCAACAAGCCGACGTTACTATTACCGTCGGACTTTCCAGCGGACTAAGCGCCGAAAATGTCCAGCGCATAATCCGCCGGAAAGTTCGAAATATCGTATTACCGGCACCATTTCCGGCGGATAATCCGCCGAAAACCTGTAGCATTGACAAAAAAAAAACCTTCTTCCCTCTAAAATTGGATTTCCACAATCTGCAAACAAAACATATATAAAACAGATATACACAATGATGTCCACAACACAATAGACAATACACTATATAAATAATATAACAATGTTCAAAACACATACTCAACAGATTCAAATATCCACAATTATATTACAAAACATGTCCAAAATATAAATATAAATGTCCACATCCGTAAAATGAATAAAAAATATCTAGTATGAATCCGTTTCATCCTCAGCTGCTGTACTCTTCCCGGCGGATCATACGCCGGTTATAGTTCGTCGAGTTTAAGTAAACCGGCGGAAAATATGCCGGTAAGACCGCCGGTAATTTCCGGCGGATATTGCATCGGAAAATGAAACTTTTCCAACGCAATTGCGGCGTATTATCCGCCGGTAAATAAGCAACGGATAATCCGCCGGAAATTTCGTCGCACAATTACCGGCGACAAATCTGCCGGTAATTGCATCGCTAGTTTCCGGCGGATACCATCCGCTGGAAATTCCGACGGTAACAGATAGTTTTCCTGTAGTGGGTGAAGAAAAGTCAAACTTCAAAAATGGGAAGCAAAGGACACAGAAAACTTTTTGGGCAGACTCCACCTTAGATTCATTAAAATATCAAGTAGGGGAGGAGGTAACTAATTTATGCCTTATAGAGAATTATAGTCTTTTTCACTCTAATCAAGATGAGGGGTGCTCTCATAAAAGGCCTAGTGAGAGCATGTGGTACCTACAAAGCGGATACTCATGGGGCATGACTAGAGATCTAATGCAATTCATCATGTTGGAGGCTAGGGTTGGAGACAAAGTTATACTGGGAGATAACACCACTAGGAAAGTGGTGGGCACAGGCATAATTGGCAACTCAAAAAACTTTATTATTAAAAATATTTTGATAGTAGATGGATTGAAGCATAACCTTCTTAGTATTAATTAATTGTGTGATAAAGGTTTTGATATTAAATGTTTATTTACTAGATGTCTGATAAGCTTAAATGGAAAAAAATCATTTTAGAAGGTAAATGAATTAATAATATTTACATACTTGATTTGAATTATGTTGATTATTTAAATTCTTTGTGTTTAAAATATATTATTGATGAATCCTGGCTATGGTATAGACAACTATGTTATGCATGCATGAAAACCCTTAGAAAGATTACTCTAAAAAACCTAGTTAGAAGCCTACCAAAGTTAGATTTCTCTAATGACTAGAGTATTGTAGGAACTAAGTGGGCATTCAAAAATTAGATGAATGATTATGGAGTTATGATTAGGAATAAAGTCTAATTAGTAGCTAAGGGGTACAATTAAATAGGAGATATTGATTTTGAGGAGACCTTTGCCCTTGTAGCTAAATTAAAAGCCATTAGAGTTTTACTAGCCTTTGCATATTTTTGAGGCTTCAAATTATATTAGATGAATGTTAAAAGTGTCTTTCTAAATGGGGTTATCAAAGAGGATATTTATGTAGAATAACCCCCTGTATTTGGAAATGTAACCTTTCCCAACCATGGTTACAAATTAAAAAAAGGCATTATATGGATTAAAGAAAGCATCTAGAGCTTGGTATGATACCACCCTATTTAAGAAGAAAGTAAGAGATGATCTACTCATTGTTCAGATATATGTGGATGCCATACTATTTGGATCATCAAATAAAAGCCTATGCAATGATTTTTTTGGCAACCATGAGTAGAGAGTTATAGATGAATATGATAGGAGAGCTTATATATTTTTTTAGATTTAGTGTGAAGCAAAGAGGTAATGAAACCATCCTTTATCAAAGTAAATACATCAAGGAGATTCTAAAGAAGTATGAGATGGAAGGTGTTAAGGCAATAAATACACCCAAGAGCTCTACCATTCAAGTAGATAAGGATCCAAATGAAAAATCTGTAGATCAGAAGAAGTATAGGGGATAATAGGATCACTTCTGTATTTGACTTCTAGCAGACCTGATATCATATTTAGTGTATATCTTTATGATATATTCTAAGTTGATTCCAAGGAATCCCGTATAAATGCATTTAAGATAATTTTTAAATACCTTATATGAACCCAAAATTTAGGTATCTGGTATCCTAGACATAACTCATCATTTGAAATTATAAGATATTTAGACTCAGACTTTCTAGGGTATAGGGTAGATAAAAAAACTACCTCTTGAACTTATTAATTCATAAGACAATCATTAGTTTTTTAGTCCAGTAGGAAGCAAAATTCAGTAGCCCTATCCACCACTGAGGAGGAATACATAGCTATAGGAAGCTTTGTTGCTCAAGTCTTATGGTTGAAGCAATAGATCCTAGACCTTGGACTATTTATAGGCACCATTCCTATCAGGTGTGATAACACTAGTACCATTTGCATTTCTAAAAATGTAAATTAATACTCTTGAGCGGTGTGTATCTTATCTGAAATGTTAGTGCTCACAGGCAAAAATAAATATCTATATTTTTTAAGAAAGAACATAGTAATCCAGTCAACATTATTTATCATCATTAAGATTAGATACTAGGGATCCTAGATTGCAACACTGAGCTCAACATCATCCTCAACAAGTTGAATGGATGATTCCAAAGTTCTAACCTCCAAAACATCTCTTCCTTCTCTCTTCTGTATTTCTTTCTCATCTCCCTTATTTCATTTTCAGCAAGGTTGGCGGGGAATGGGATTAGTGCATGTGATTTGAGATATTTTAATATTTAAAATTCAGTTATTTGAGATAGTGTCATGGTACCCAGCTACCCAGTGTAATTGTGCTCCTAGATAATCTTTTAGATTCCCCAGAATATCCTCACTTGAGACTCAACACATGGAGGTACTTTCTCAGTGATACAGTGCACACCTAAACCTATTTTTCCTATCTAAATAACCAAAGAGCTCAAAGCCAGGGCACCAACTACCCTTACATCGTGGCGCCCATAGAGTAAATTTCAGATCATAGATTTTCACTTCTTAGACCCAAAATCTTTGTTACCCACTAACCCAGTAAGTATTCTAAGAATCAAAATTACTAATTAACATAAAATTAAAAGCCATTAATAGAAGGTTACCTTAGTTTTGGATGATGATATTACAAGGAGCCGATGGAGTGAGGCTAATTTTGTTACTAGTTTAGAATTGTAAATCTTGTTATTGTATTTTTGTAGTCATAATTGTTTAGGAGTGGTAAGTGAAATGAAACGTCTTGTAATCATAACTATTATATATGATTTTTAGGTTATGATAGGAATGTATATTAATGCTTATATGAAATAAAATATTTGTTCCATTGTTTAATTTTAATATGGATGTGAGAATGTTTAAAATAGGTAATTCTTCCAAATTAGATCTTAGGGCATCATAATCCATACTCCACTTTATGACATGAATTCCTTTTCAAATATTAGTACCACTATCAAATTCAATGGCATTAAATGTATCTTTTGATTTTTGATTTCTCATTTTCTCATTGGATCTTATGAAAATTGCACTAGATGAACATTTTAACTCACAAGTTGATAGATACCATCAAGAATGCCAAATAATAAGTCTTTGATTATGTAATTATCATATGGATCCTTATTAGTCTTGAACTACCCATTGTCTCTATAGTCATGTTTCAAGAAGCTATAAAATGAATGTGAGATTTTTCATTCCACATACTTCTAAGATAAAACATTTATTGGGTATACACTATTTTGACATCTTTTCTTTACAACAAAGTGACAAATCTATGAAGGATAACTTTAACACATTAGAAAGGCAAGTGGCATGAAATTATTCAATGCCATCACTTAACTACTAATCCCATGACATGACAAATAAAATCTTGATGCAGCACCAAGATAATAGCTAAGGATTAGATCACAAACCACGATTTTACATTAGGATTTAGGTTGTGATGATACACAACTCTCTATACAAGCCCATGGACATTTTATAATTCTCTTAAAATTATGGAAGAGTAATTAAGAAGCTTAATTTAAGGCTTCTTAATAGGTAAGTGGACCATACTAGTCAAGAAGATAATAATCTTCATAAATTAATTAATTTCAAAATCACTCTATTTATCTTATTTGATCAATCCAAATTTTCTTATATTTAAAAAGTTTTAAATTTTATTTTATTTTATTTTTTTATCTTTGTATTAGAATAAGACATTGTTCCATGTAATAGTATTTTATTGGTTACTAGGCTTTTCAAATTGTATAGGCTTGGAAATAGCCTATAAATAGGACCTTACCTTGAACTCTTTTCATTCATTGAATAGGAAATTATTTTTTCTTGTGCAATTTTGAATGGAAAGGCTTGGTGGCTTTTTCTACTTTTTAGTGAAGCTTAGTGGTTGATCTCTTAGGCTTTGGTCAGTTCTTAGTTATCTTTTTTATCTTTACTCACATTTTCCTACATAATTTTTATCTCCTCCTTATAATCTTAGGGCTTTCTTTTCTCAATTTTAGAATGTATATACCTCTTCAAAATAATCTCAAACACTTTTTCACATCCCTTATAATCTTCAAGAGCCTCAAATCTCTAATAACCCTAAGATTCCATAGCCAAAATCCTAATATAGAGAGATAAATTTTTGTTGTAAGCAACCAAATTAAAATATCATAGCTCCTCAACCACTAATCCAAAATAAATAAAAACACCACCATTTGTTCTCTAACAACACAAAACTTTCTTCTAGTGTTCCTCATTATTTTCTCTAATAAAAATACATCTTTTGATAGTCTAAAAGTTTCAACTCCAAATTAGTCTAAAATTCAAATTTCTATTTTACCAATAAGATTCTATTGATTTTATATAATAGTGTTATCTGAGCGAAGGGCTCCAAAGAAGTCAAGGTCAATGAGCTTGAAGGCATGTGTCACTTGCGACAAAAAACTAGGAAATTTTACAGTAAGGATATGTTTTTTTCAAGATTGGAAAATTTTGAGGTACCCTTTAAACAATATATTTTGCTCTTTAGTAAATATTATTATTGCCATCCCAATGCTTTAAATTTTCTTATTTTGTTATTCATTCAAAAAAAATTGAAATATTACATGTTGTTTGCTAACTTAGTAGGAATTTGCTTCTATCTAAGTTATTACCACCACTAAAAGGATCTAATTTAACCTTTGTGTGAACCTATCATAATATAAAATTTTATTTAGATTCCTTTAATATAGAAGGTGTGTTTCACTTGGAATTAAGATAAAATAACTAGAAATTATGTTTAAGTGATCATTGTTCACACATTATATACTTTGTGCATTTATTAATATTTAAAAGGATTGATTCCTTTGTAAAATTCATAAAATAATAAAAGAAAATTTTGCTTTTTTTTGGCATGCATTAGAATATATTGTGCTAAATAGGATGCTTTTAAGGCTAAATAGACTTTTGACAAAAAATCCTAAATTTTCTAAGAAGAGCTTGGGATGCTATATATATATATATATATATAATTACCACATATTACATATCAACATACCGCTTATAGTGTGCATCTTAGATCAATTTGAAGAATCATAAGCAACTTTCATCAAATCACAAAATGACAATTGGATGCTATTGATGATAAAGTTTAATGTGTTCCAAAATATATATCAAACTCTTATAAAATTTAACTATTAAGCTCGACACTCACTTGAGCTTGAACTTAAAGATGATCAACTTAGAAGACTTCCAATTTAATGACATTAACATAAACAGGATTTTAGGGTTCCTGGTGATGCTTATTTCAAAATAAAAATTGAAGCCACAACTTTTGATAGAATTCCTTATCCCAATAAATTTCTTAACTAACTGACTCAAATGGGGGATTTTTCGTATTGGTACAACTTTGATCATTATCAACACATACATTTTGCCATGATGAAACCTATAGGGCATGTTAAAATCAACTAGATCAACATCTTATCCAACGAACTTATAAATGGAGGAAGCCAATAGACGTGGGTTGAGATAAGAAAATTTAAAGGCCAACTATTATCTTATGTTACATGACAAACATCTACATAGAAAATTATTGATCCTAAAAAAATGAACTATGTGTGATTGACTATAAGAATACCTACAAGTCCCTCCTAGCAAGGACAAATTACACCAACCCTAATTGGCAACATGCTAATAAGTTTAACATTAGACTTTGACCTAAAATTAGGAATGAAGTTGAGTTACATGATCCTCAAAATTTAGAAGATGTATTTCACTTTTCTCTAATAATTGAGAAATAAAAGAAAGTGATTCCCTCTTTAAAATTTAAAAATTCATCATATTCAACTTCCACATATCAAAAGTTATTTCTCACAAATTAAAATGTAACAAAACTATTTTAATTATATTTATTAAATAATTATTAGATATTTTTGAATCCCATGTTTTAATTAAAATTATACTTTATATGTGAACTAATAATTAAATTATTATATATTAGTTAAACATAATTTAAAATAACATTAAAAACCTTTACTAACTTGGTGGGCCACTGCTAAACTTCTTGTTACTTATGTTATGAGATAAAAATTGTCATATGAATCCATTTTTTAATGGGCCTCTGCCTACTTTAATGAACCTCTACTAAACATTTAGGCTTCGTTTGGGATTTTGTACTAAAAAGCTGCTTTAAGAAGCAGTAAGAAAGTTATTCCAAATGAAACCTTAGTTGGCATCCATTAACTTTGATAGGCCTTCGTTAACCTAAAATGTCAAGAAACTGCCTTGTTAATCAAGCCGATTTGTGTGTAATTAAATTCCAAATATGGAAATTTCCAATCATTATAAATGGATTCCTAAATCTTCCATGAACTTATTTCTATATACTAAACATTTTCTAATGATTGGATAGCTAGTGTTTTTATAACTTAGAAATTAAGATTGAGTTTTGTGTTATGAGATTTTTTTATGATAACAAAATATTATTGTTCTAATATTATTATTATTTCTTCGAATATACATTGAATATATTTTTGTGTGTTTTTATGTGTACTAATGTTTCAAGGAAATCATACTCCAGACTGCTAAAGACTTCAAGATAGAGTAGAATAGGATTTTATATAATGAAGTTAGTAAATCTTTATTTTTTATTTTCTTGAGTCTGAGAGAGTGTGATTGTAATTGGGTAACTGTGCACACACACACAAGGGGAGAGTTAAAATAAGAATTTAAAATTTTTTAACCCTATTTGTATTGTACGATGTCAGTTCGTACAGACGACTGACAATGTATGAAATAAGTTTCGTACCAAATCATCCAAATGAACTTGAACTGTTCGTACAGATGATTGACAATGTACAAAATATGTTTCATACCAAATTGTCCAGACAAACTTGAACTATTCATATAGACAATCTATAATAGTACAAACGACTAATAGTGTATAAAATACATTTTCTACCAGATCATCCAGATGAACTTGAACTACTTGTACAGACGATCTAAAAATCATACAGATAATTGATAGTGTACAAAATGATGTTCGTATCAGATTATCCAATAATTTTTAAATTATTCGTATAGATGATTCATGATCGTACTATACGATCTAACTTCATTTGACTTGGAAATTTCAAGTTTCGGATGGTTGTTTATGAAGTTTCTATATAATGAGTCCTAGAAACTGACTTCCTATCTTTTTGCTATGAATTTATCTTAAGAGTGAAAAAGGAGAGTGTTTGAGAGTGGAGAGTGAGAGATCTTTTAAGAGGAAATTATGAGGGATTTATATGGTTGCCCAAAGGTGAGGATCTCTTATTTGTCTTCTTCAAAGTTCTGCTATACTTCTTTGAAGACTCTTGAGAGAAGATCTCCAAAGTAGATCGGGTACTCTGCCTTTACCAGGAGTGTAAAAAAGGATATCAATATTTTCTGCCTTCATCAGGAGGGTGAAAAAGGTCGTTAAGGTTTTCTGCCTTCACGAGGAGGGTGAAAAAGGATTTCAAGGTTCTCTCCGTTCACCAGGACGGTTAAAAAGGATGACAGTTCTTTGCCGCACTAGGTTTGTGAAAGAGAGTTTATAAGGGCTTCTCCGCCTTGCTGTGGGTGCAAAAGGAGAGTCACTTGTATTTAGTGTAATACTTAGAGGAGCCTCCAGAGATTGGATGTAGGTCTAGTTGGATCGAACCACTATAAATTTTGGTGTTCTTCTATTCCTTTACTTTTTCTTGCATTTTATTTTTTCTGCACTTTAAATTACTGTGGTTGAAATTTCTTATATGATAATTATATTCAAATAACTTCAAATTTTAGGATCATTGATTAAATTTTCTAGAAACAATTTTTAAAAATTACAAGAAATTTTTAATTAATTAATTCATTCCCCTCTTGGTTAGCTTTGAGACAGTTCTATTAGGTTTAACAACATATACGAACTTTCAAGTGGTATCAGAGCCTATTTCAAAAATTAAAGTTTAGATTGCTTTTTAAAAATTGATCATGGCTAATTTTGGAAACCGAAATATTGCTAAAGGATATTTGATAACTAGAGCACCTTTATTCAATAACATTTTGTTTGATTTTTAAAAAACTCGCATGTCTACTTTTATGCAATCACTTCGCTATTCCATGTGGATGTTAGTACAGAAAGGCTATACTGCTCCTATTAGAATTATTGATGGCATTAGGGTTGAAACACCATTTATTGATTGGACTTTAGAGGAAAGAGACTTAGCACAATTAAATGCAAAATGTTTAAATAGTTTCTTTTGTGCCTTAAAATTTGAGGATTATATATGTGTGTATACCTACAAAACTGAAAAAGAAATATGGGATAAATTTTGCATAACTTATGAAGGAATGAATAAGGTTAAATAGTCTAGATTGAATATTTTACTATACGACTATGAACTATTTTGCATGAAACCAAAAGAGTTAATTTTTGAAATATATACACATTTTACTCATATTGTTACATCGTTGCATACTATAGGTAGAGAACTAACTAATTCAAAAAAGTTAATAAAATCCTCTATTATTTACCTACTGCTTATGATACAAAGATAACTGTTATAACTGGTCAAAAGATCTGAATGTATATTCTATTAATAATCTGATTGGATCACTGATTGCTTATAAGTAAGGAGTGAATCAAAGATAGATTGATGTAGGTGACAAATATAAAGAAAAGAATATAGCCTTGAAAGTTGAGAATTTAAAGAGTGATTAGTCAATGCATGAGGATGAAAAATATATTGCATTGATGATAAGATAATTTAAAAGTTTTCTTAAAAGAAAGCAACGAAGATGTCAGCATTGGAACAAAGGTAAGTAATAAGAATGCAAAAGATACTAATGAAGTCATTTGTTATGAATACAGAAAGCCTGGACATATTAAGTTTGAGAGCCCAAATCTCAAAGCTAATCCTAACAAGGAGAAAGCTGAGAAGAAAATTAATGTCAGGAAGGGTAAGAAAAGGATGCAAAGAGCTTTCAAACTTCTCAGAAACAGAAGCAGAAGAGGAGGTCACCAATTTGTGCTTAATGACAGATAATCTTGATCATTCAGATTAAGAAGAGGTATGTGACCTATCCTATAATTAATTATTTGAAGTTTCTGAGAAAATTCATAACACATATAGGAAACTCAAAAAATTACATGCTAGTCTGAGTATTGAGTATTTAAAATTTCAAAAAGAGCTTGAAATTCTTAAGAAAGATCATGCAGACATAGATAGAAATCACATGGCCTTGCTTGATGAATTTGATGATTTGAATAAGAAGCATGAATTATTAAAAACATCCTATAGTGAGCTTGAAAATGATTTTAAAGTTTTTATGGGTGAAACTGAACAAAAAGAAATTAATTTGAAAATTAAAAATTTAATTTTGAAAAATGCAAACTCATATCAAGAAATAAAATTGAAAGAAATTATGGAAAATAGACCAGCTCCCATACTTGAACAATTTTATAAGTCTAAACAAAAGCACACAAGTTCAAAATCTAGGAAGAGATATTATAACTCATATAGATTAATAAATCATTTTCCTAGTGTGAAATAATTTTCATGTGAAATGTTAGGACATATTTCCCACACTTGCACTATTTATAGTAGAACACATTTAGTGTGGAGACCTAAGATGCATAAATTATAGTATATAAACATGCATCGGGATTATCATTGCCAAGAGGTGAACCCAAATTTATTTCGGTTCCTAAGTCTAATGTTTGATTATTTTGTAGAAACACTCTCAAACAAGCTCTTGTGAGAGCATTTGGTACCTGGACAGTGGATGTTCCAAATATATGATTGGAGATACAACTCAATTCATATCATTGGAAGCCAGGAATAGAGGTAGAGTGACATTGGGAGACAATACCATTAGGAGGGTGGTAGGTACAGGTATGATTGACAACAAGAATAATTTCTTTATTAAAAATATTTTATTAGTTGAAGGCTTAAAGCACAACTTGCTAAGTATTAGTCAGCTTTGTGATAGGGGTTTTAACATAAAATATTTACCTATAAGCTGCATTATAAGCCAAAATGGAATTGATGTGTTGAATAAAAATATGGTAAACAATATTTACATGCTTGATTTAAATTATGTTAAATCTTCTAATACTTTTTATCTCAAATCTATCACTGATAAATCTTGGTTATGCCATAGAAGATTTTATCTTGAAAGCATAAAAAATCTTAGGAAGATTACCCAAAAAGAATTGGTTAGAGGCATACCCAAATTAGACTTCACTAAGTATCACCTATGTGATGCATGTCAATTAGAAAAATAAGTCAAATCCTCCCTTCATTTAATTAAGGATCTTAAAACTAGCAGACCATTAAAAGTCCTTTATATTGATCTTTTTGACTAGTTAGCACTGTAAGTCTATGACGAAACATTTTTGGTATGTAATTATTGATGACTATTCAAGATTCACTTGGATTATATTCTTATCACATAAGAGTGAATCATTTGATGAGTTTAAAATTTTTTTTACTTAGATTCAGAGGAAGTTAGGTTGTGAAATTCTTATAATTCAAAGTGATCACAGAGGAGAATTTAAAAATGAGAAATTTGAAATCTTCTGTAAAGAACAATGGATATATTACAACTTTTTAGCTCTTAGGATGCCTTAACAGAATGGATTGTTGAAAGAAAGAACAGAATATTGATAAAGTCGCTAGAGCCATATTGGCTGAATATTCACTTCTTAAATATTTTTGGGCTGAAGCAGTTAGTACAGCTTATTATATTCTGAATAGGGTAAACATTAGATCTAAGCTGAATAAGATACCCTATAAACTTCTTAAGGGAAGAACACTTAATCTCTCACATCTACATGTCTTTGGATGTAAGGTATTTATTCATAACAATGGTAAAACTCTTTTAGGAAAATTTGATCCTAAATCTGATGAAGGAATTTTTTTAGGATATTCTAGTATTAGCAAATCCTATAGAGTTTTTAATAAAAGGACTTTGATAGTTGAGGAGACCACTCATGTAATTTTTGATGAATCTGATATTTTTGAAAGGCCTAAGTTGGAAGAAGAGGATGTTGAACAAATAACCCAAGAAATTAAAAATGGAAATCTTGAAGAAAGGGTTGAAATAGAAAATGTATTGCCTAGAGAATAGAAATATTCCAAAAGTCATCCTAAAGAACTGATTTTAGGAGACCCAAGTAAAGGTGTTAGAACTAGGCATGGATTAAGCAAAAGAAGTGAACCACTCAGCATTTATTTCTATGATTGAATCCACTAATATAAATCAAGCACTTTCTGATGAATTTTGGATTCTAGCTATGTAAGAAGAATTGAATTAATTTGTTGGAAATAATATTTTTTATTTGGTAGAAAGACCTGAAAATCAAAGTGTTGTTGGAACTAAGTGGGTTTTCAAAGTTAAGATGAGTGATTTAGGTGTAGTGGTTAGAAATAAGACAAGATTGGTGGCCAAAGGGTACAATCAAATAAAAAGAATTGATTTTGAGGAAATTTTTACCCCTAGAGCCAGAATTAAAGCGATAAGGGTGCTATTAGCCTTTACCTATTTTAAAAGTTTTAAATTATTTCAAATGGATATTAAAAGTGCCTTTTTAAATAGGGTGATACAAGAGGATATTTATGTTGAGCAACCTCCAGGTTTTAAAAATTCACAATTCCCTAAATATGTGTTTAACTTGAAAAAGGCATTGTATGGACTAAAATAGGCACCTAAGGCATGGTATGAAAGGTTAAGCACATTCCTACTAGAAATATCATTTATTAAGGGAAATGTGGACACCACTCTTTTATTAAAAAGAGTAGGAGATGAAATACTCATTATTCAAATATATATTGATGATATCTTGTTTGAATCCACTAATAAAAAATTTTATGATTATTTTCCAAAATTAATGAGTTATGAATTTGAAATGAGTTTGATGAGAGACTTGAGTTACTTTCTTGGTTTTAGCATAAAGCAGAAAGAGGATGTCATATTTATGAGTTAAAATATATTAAGGACATCCTTAAGAAATATGAAATAGATAAAGCTAAACCAATAAGTACACCGATGAGTTCCTCAGTGCAGTTAGATAAGGACTTTAAAGGTAAATCTATTGATCAAAAGAAATTTAGAAGGATGATAAGATCATTACTTTATTTAACTGCAAGCAGACCTGATATCATGTTTAGTGTTTGTCTGTGTGCTAGATCTCAAGCTAATCTAAAAGAATCTCACCTGACTACTGTTAAAAAAATTCTAAGATATCTTTTAGGAACTAAAAATTTAGGAATTTGATATCCTAGGCATAACTCCTCTTTTGAAATTATTGGATATTCTGATTCAGATTATATAGGATGTAGGGTTGATAGAAAGAGTACTTCTAGGACTTCTCAATTCATAGGGAACTCCTTAATCTCTTGGTCTAGCAGAAAATAAAATTCAGTAGCTCTTTCTACTGCTGAAGTAGAATACATAGTCTTAGGGAGTTGTGTGGCACAAGTTCTATGGTTAAAACAACAACTAGTGGACTTAGGTTTTTCAATTAGCACTATTTTAGTTTTCTGTGATAATATAAGTGCTATTTGCATTTCAAAGAATCCTTTCTAACACTCCAGGACTAAGCATATAGACATTAGGCATAACTTCATTAGGGATCATGTCACCAAAGGAGAAATTGAGCTATATCATGTAGCAACTGAAAATCAACCTGCAGATATTTTCACAAAACTACTAGCTTTTAAAACTTTCAGCACCTTAAGAACCAGATTGGGTGTTATTGATATACATGCTTAATAATTAAAATTCTACAAATTATATTTGCAATATATTTTATATTTGTTGATGTTTATGGTTTATTCTCTGTTTGTATTGCGTTAATGTTTGATTTTTTCTCTATTTTGGGTTTGTTTTTTCATTAGTATTATTTTTTATTTTCTTTTTTTTTTGCAACTTGCGGATCTTGGTTGATTTGTTTTTGGAAAAAAGTTATGTTTATCATATCTTAAGTTCCTTTTCCATTCATACCATACGAACCACTTACATATTATACGAATTCTGTAGATTTCATATGGTATTTCTCTGAGTGGGTGAGATGGGAAAATGTGTTTTTTTTAGCATATCATACTATATGATGATGTCATCATCTGTACGAATAGGTTATCTTTCGTATGTATGAATGGAGCGGGTATAATTCATTTTTAAAGATTGTCTATACGAACCATAGTTTGTCTATACGATCTAGTTATTAGTTTGCATGTGGATGATCTCAACCATTACGTACGAACATTATTACCTGATTGTCCCGTACGAACACCTGTTTGTCTGTACGATCAGATTGGTCAAAAAGTCATGCAAAATGACTCCTCAGGAATTGAGTTTATGAAAAGTCGTTTCATCAACATAACTATTTTTTACTGTTTCCATTCGTCTATACAAAAATTAGTTCATACTGTACGATGTTAAAATCATACGTACGAAACCTATTTTATACAGAACGATCAAGCCTAATTTCATTAAATTGAAAGCCATTCTTTGAATATTTCATCATCCCTTTCGCTTTCAAATCTTCTTATTTTCTAATCCACTAAATGGCAAGCACTAGCGGCAAATAGGCTCGACACTCCAGAGGCTCTTCATCTCTTTTAAGTTAAGTAGATGAAAATTTTCTTTCAAAAGAAAATGAAGAAGCATGTGACTGTTTCATCGAGGAAAAAATCACTCCTTGTCTTTTAATTCAAAAAAAATATTAATTTCTCTGTAATCCCTTTATTCGATTCTACTCAATTTTCCTTCATTCTCACCTTAATATATGCCTTTCATTCTAATATATTTTACCTTTTTTGGCTAATTTGAGGATGAGAGAAAATCATACCAAAATATCCTCATTTGTGCTTAAATAAAAAGTAAAAATTACTAAGGAGGATTTAGGTATATATCTACACCTTAGAACTAAAGGCGTAAGAGCACACACTATGACATCAAGAGATGATTTTGACTGGTCTGCCATAAATCAAACCCATAGAGGTACACCTTTAGCCTATCATCAACCTCATGTGCACACCTTAAATCAAAATGCCAGGATCATCCAGTATGTCTTGAGAACATCAATTATTCCTAAAGCTGGTGATTGAATAAACCTCACTCCTTTGCTTTCTATTGTTACATATCTCATAATGTCAAACACTCCAATTGATGAAGCTCAGTTGATTCTAGACTACATCAATAATTTTACTAACATTAGACTTCCTACCACTAAAACGAAGAAGAATGTGGCTTTAGGATACCTAGTTGCCTATATTCTTGATAAGAAGTGCAATCTGGTTTATCCTAATCCCCAAAATAATATGTCAATCTACTTTACCGATGCTTCATTTTATTCTCTTTTTCATCGAGATTAAGGGGATGAGGGAGATGAAATTGGAGAAGAAGAAGCACCTGCTCTTGCACCTGTACCTGCCCCTGGACCTAAGCAGCATTTCTATCAAGAAATGGTCTAGCGATTTGATCGACTTGAGTCTCATTTTGATCAACAATTTGATTATATTGAGACTCACTTAGACCAACAGCATGCTAGATACAATGAAGATATGGGCTGGGTCAGAGGACAGTTTGACTCGATCAACACTCAAGTAACTACCATCAATAGCTACTTTACCATGTTCACTCCTCAGCCACCTCCAGATCAAAATCCTCCAGCATATTAGTTTTTATTCCATTATAATTGTTGAATGTTTTATTTTTTAGTTTTCATGTGATGGCATTTAGATGTTTGTGTTATTGGTTTAGTTATATCTACATTGTATTTCGAGTTTTTTTTAAGAGAAATAAAATGATATTTGTCTTGTGTTGGTATTATTCCTCTTAAATTGTGTTTAAGTTTCTTTTATTCAAACAATATTGATCTAAGAGATAAATTTGAAAATATTTTGCACTTCAACTTAATTTTCTAGCAAAATTTTAATTCTCAAATACATTGCCTAGAGAATGGAGATACTCTTCGAGTCATCTTAAAGAACTGATCTTAGGAGACCCATCTGAAGTTGTTAGAACTAGGCATGGACTTAAAAAAGAAGTTAACCACTCTACCTTCATCTCAATGACTGAACCCACCACTGTAAATTAAGCCCTATTTAATGAATTCTGGATCCTAGCCATGTAAGAAGAGTTAAATGAATTTATAAGTAGTGATGTTTGGGAGCTAGTTAAAAGACCTAAGGACCAAAGTGTGGTTGAAACTAAATAAGTTTTCTCAAAAATAAAATGAATGATTCTGATGTATTGGTAAGAAATAAAGCAAGATTAGTGGCTAAGAGGTATAACCAGATAGAAGGAATTGACTTTGAAGAGACCTTTGCCCTTGTAGCTAGATTAGAAGCCATTAGGGTGCTACTAACCTTTGCTTATTTTAAAGGATTCAAACTGTACCAAATAGATGTCAAGAGTATCTTTCTGAATAGGGTAATAAAAGAAGATGTGTATGTTGAACAACTCTCAGGCTTTGAAAATTCATAATTTCTTAATCATGTGTTCAAATTAAATAAGGTATTATTTAGACTAAAATAAGCACCCAGGGTATGGTATGAAAGACTAAGCACATTCATACTAGAAAGAACCTTTATTAAGGGGAAAATAGACACCACCCTATTTCTGAAAAAGGTAGGAGATGAACTATTGATTGTCCAAATTTATGTTGATGATATTTTATTTGGATCTTCTGATAAAAATTTGTGTGAAGATTTTTTAAAAATAATGAGTAATGAATTTGAAATGAGTATGATGGGAGAACTGATCTAGTTTCTTGGATTTAGCATAAGGTACAAGGATGATGAAATTTTTCTTAGTTAATTAAAATACATTAAGGACATCCTTAATAAATATAAAATAGATAAAACCAAGCTGATCAACACTCTCATGAGTTCCACTGTTCAATTAGATAAGGATTCAAATGAAAAATCTATTAATCAAAAGAAATATAAAGGAATAATTGGATCACTTCTTTACTTGACTACTAGTAGACCTAATATTATGTTTAGTGTTTATCTCTATGTTAGATTTTAGGCTGATCCAAAGAGTCCCACTTGATTGTTGTTAAGAGAATTCTTATATATCTCTTAGCAACCTAAGACTTAGGAAATTGGTATCCTAGGCATAGCACCTCCTTTGAAATCATAGAATATTCTGATTTAAATTTTATAGGATGCCGAGTTGATAGGAAAAGCACTTCTGGAACATGTTAATTCATAAGAAAATCCTTAGTCTCCTAATCCAGTAGAAAATAAAACTAAGTTGACATGTCCACTACTGAAGCTGAGTATATAGCCTTAGGAAGTTGTGTAGCCTAGGTCCTTTAGTTAAAGTAACAAATTCTAGATTTAAGACTATCTGTAGGCATAATTCCAATCTTATGTGATAACACTAGTGCCATCTGTATTTCAAAGAATCTAATCTAACACTCAAGAACCAAACACATAGACATAAGGCACCATTTCATTAGGGACCATGCTACCAAAGGAGACATAGAGCTACACCATGTAGCCACTGAAAATCAACTTGTTAATATCTTTATAAAACTACTGGCCTTTAAATATTCAATACCTTAAGAACCAGATTAGGTGTGATAGATATTCGTACTTGAAATTGATGCTTTCTATTTTTGATTTTTTTCTATTTTATGTGTATGTTTGTTTTTACTTATAAGTTTTTATTTTATGCTTTTTGATTTTATGTTATTTTCTTTTAGTATTTTAAAGAATCTGCTCACTGCTCACTTCTGCTTTTGTATTGGTTTTCAAATAACATTTTTTCCTTATTTTTATTTAGAATCTTGTAAGTAGTGACTGACTCTTCTAAAACAGTTAAAGGAAGAAATATTGATGATTATTTTTCTTTCTCTAACTCCTTTAGTGATGTATTTTCTTTTTGAATCAAAATCTACTTCAAATTAAAAATTAGAATTTAAAATAGAGATAGATTTTATCTTTCATACAGTAATCTATCTCATATAAATGATATTCTAAGTCAATAAATCTCTTTCAAATTTTCTTAATCAAGCTGTTTGTATTTATTATATGGATAGGAATCTATTTTGTGGTTTACCCTTGAAAGTTCGAAAGGGATGTTAAGCCCTAGTGAACTAGTCCCGAGGCTAACCAAGAGGGGGGGGTGAATTGGTTATTTAAAAATTTCACGATAACAACGAAAATCTTTTCGATACTTAGCAGCGGAAACAAGTAAACAAGAACGAAAAGATCAACCAAAGATATTCACCCAAGCAGTTTATATTAAAAAGTAAAGTGCAAAACTAAATCAGAAAAGCAAACCAGATTTTATAGTGGTTCGGTCAACTTGACCTACGTCCACTCCCCGGAGCCTCCCCTCCGGGTATTGCACTAAACAAAAGTGTCTCTCCTTTTGCTCCCACAGCAAGGCAGAGAAGCCTGTACAAAACACCTCCTTTTCACCACACGGTGAGGAAGAGAACCTGACCTCCTTTCGCTTCCTCCTGAAGCAGGCAGAGAACCTTCGAACTCCTTTTGCTTCCACCTGAAGCGGGCAGAGAACCCCAGATCTTCTTGCGAACGATCCTCCCACGAAGAACACCGACTGGACGACAGACGACGAGCGGAGAAGATGACTCTGATCCGTGCTTGGAGCAACCTTAGTGAATCCCTCACTAACTCCCCCTCACAAGATCTCTTCTCTCTCTCCCAACTCTCTCTTCTCTCTAGGTTTCTCAGGGAAGGAAGGTAGCAAAAGATGTCTCTTAATTTTAGAAAAAGTTCTTTTATAGGAGGGCTTAAAATTTGCCCTAAATCTCAACTGGTCGGCCAAGATCGTCCAGGACGATCGGTAGATCGTCCTGTACGATCAGTTCAAATTCAGCTGATTCAGTCTGGACGATTAGGCTCTTCTGGACGATCAGTAGAAAAAGTTGTTCATATCGTCCCGTACAATACTTCGATCATCCGGGACGATTAGTGCAAATTGAGGAAAATCGTCCAGAAGATAGTTCGGGTCATCCAGAGAAATTTGTGCTGGATGACCAAAAAATAACTTGATCGTCCAGGACGATTGGGACATCTTCCTATACGATTAGTTCAAAAAGGCCCAAAATTGTCCTGAACATAGTTCGGGTCGTACAGCTGAAATGCACAAGACGATCACGATCGTCCGGGACGATCCTGCGATCGTCCAGGACGATGTGATCGTATAAATTAAACATTAATTGCTTTCCTTAATTACCAGACTAATTTAGGCATGATTATAGTGAATCGTCCAGGACGATACACGTATCGTCCGGGATGATCAGACCAAAATACTTAAAATAAAACTTGCCTAACTTAATCTGGCGGCTGAGAATTTCTGATTTGAGCATATCGTCCCGTACGATCCAAAGATCATCCAGGACGATCGGCTTAATCAGACCCTTTTAACTTGGTTGCCCTAATTAGAGTTTCTATTTTAACTGGATCGTCCAGGATGATGCGACTATCGTCCAGGACGATCTGAACAAAAATTGAACAGAAACTCTAACTCACTCAATCTCTCCCCCTGAGTGTGTGTGTGTGCAAGGTTACTTAGCTAGGGGATCAGTTATATTATAATTGGCTCAATAAAAAGAAAAATCATACATTTGACACACTTGGACCCGATCTTGAGTTGGCTTGAGTGGCTCGTGGTCTTTTGTGCCTGAAACAGATTAACCAAGCAAAACATACTGGAAACATATTTGTCATCATCAAAACCAGATTTGCAACAATCTCCCCCTTTTTGATGATGACAAATATTTGTAGAGTAGTTTGAAAATACAAGTAAACTAGAAGATCAAAACACAAACAGTTTTCCAAATTTTTATTTAACAACTAACACAATACAGGAAACATGACTCATAAAACAGAAACAGACACGACTACAAACTGACTCCCCCTTTTGACATCACAAAAAGGAGGAGGGAAAACACGAAAATAAAACATACAAGAGAATAACTACAAAAGCAAGAATGACTCCCCCTTTTTTTTTTTGATCAAGCAGCTCGAGAAAATCAGAATTTTTTTTTATTTTAGATTCAAAAACCAATGACAGGACGATTGACAGCACTGAAATCCATAAAAGGTTGGAAATAATCAACTTTTGTAACTTCGACCCCGGGGACCTTATCGATGCAAACCTCTTTCAAGACAGAAATCCGATTCAGAATAAAAAACATTAGATTTGAAAAGAGATCCTTTCAAGCCTCGTTCCAGAAAAAATATCTGATATAATAGTGTTACAAAGTAAAAAATCAGAAATCAGAATTTTCCAGACTCAAGCTTTTGAAAATATTAAGTGGCGCACAGATTTTTCTAGGACATTTAACAATCTGAAAGGGAAGAAAGCTTGGTTTGGGCTCATTTTGTGCCTCTTTTTCAAATTGGTTGGCGCTTTGTGCATCTTTTGATTTTTGATACACTTTGTGTATCCAATTTGGCAATTTCGCATCTTTTCAGTTTTGGGCTCATTTTATGCCTCTTTTTCAAATTATCTGACGCACTGCACATCTTTTATAAGCTTTCTCCTTTTCATAATCATTAAAGAGTCTCAGCTGTGAGATTATCTTCCAGACATAGGAGATGACTCTCCTTGGTAAGGAAGAATGATCCACAAAACAAAAGCCATACACCATATGATAAATACAATCACTTGGTTTAGAAAATCAAACTAATGACTCAAGACTTTGAAAAATACTATTGATATGAGGCAGATTACTGTAGGAAGATAAAATAATCTCTATTTCAAAAACTAACATTTTAATTTTGAAAAGAATTTTTATTCGAAAGAAAACATACACCAGTAAAGGAGTTAGAGGAAGAGAAACAATCATCAATGTTTCTTCCCTTTAATAGGTTCAGTGGAATCAATCACTGCGTACCAGCTTCCAAACTAAAACAAGGTAAAAACTCATAGTTAGAAATTCAGATTTTCAGAAATAGTGGGCGGTGATCAGATTTTGAAAAACATAAAAACAGTAAGTGCAAGATATGAACTAGTGAATACAAGCAGATAGAAAATCACACCAAAGTAAATACTCAAATCAAACTAACAGTAAGGCTAAAACAGAAATCAGCAGAAGAAATAAAATCAACTGAAAGTAAATAATCAAAGCAAAAACTAACTAACAGTGTCTAATGGCGGATGAACATCTGGGTTAGTCTGATCAAGAAGAGATATGTGAATTGACCTACGATCAATTACTTGATATTTCAAAAAAAATTCATTTGTCATATAGAAAACATAAGAAAATTTATGTTAGTTTGAAATTGGAACTCTTGAATCTGTAAAAAAAGTATGAAGTGTTGCTTAAGGATCATTCTACACTTGATGCAATCACATGTCATTACTTAATGAATTTGATTAGTTGAATAAAAAGCATTCTGATTTGATTGTTGAGCATGATTCATTAAAAACATCGCATGTTGAATTAGAAGCTGTATTTAAGGAATTAGAAACTCATACGTCTGATTTAGATAGTGGTGAGCATTATTTGAAATTTGAAATTGCAAGTCTCAAAAAGAAAAATAAATTTTTAAGTGTAAAAATTAATGTATTTGAGAATAATAAAATACCCCCTATATTTGCATAATTTTATAAACCTCCATCACTTGAAGAATCTCATTCAAAATTATCAAAGCATGTATCATCCAAACCTAGGAAGAAGTACTATCACCCACGTAGATTAGTTAACCTTTTTTCTGGCATTAGATGTTTCTCTTGTGGCATGTTAGGATATATCTCTCACACATGCACTGTTCACCATAATACACATTGGGTGTGGTGACCCAAATTGCATGATTCACAATATAGCATACATACATTGCATTCTTCTTTCCATAAGAAGGGACCCAAACTTATTTGGATTCCTAAATCTGACGTTTGATGATTTTGTAGGGGTGCTCTCACACAAGATTTTGTGAGAGCATGTGGTACCTGGATAGCGAATGCTCAAGACATATGACTAGAGATGTAAATCAATTCATTTCGCTAGAGGCTAGGGCTTAAGGCAAGGTCACTCTTGGAGACAACACCACCAGGAAAGTGGTGGGAATAAGTATAATCAAAAACTTCAAAAACCTTTTGATTTAAAATATTTTATTTGTAAATGAACTAAAACACAACCTACTCAGCATTAGTCAACTCTATGACAAAGAATTTAGCATTATGTTCCTAGCAAATACTTACTTTATAAGCTTAAATAATAACACTATTTTGCAGGACAAGAGGAACAACAACGTCTACATGCTTGATTTAAATAACATTGAATGTGCTGCTTTATTTTGCTTAAAAATTACTGTTAATGAGTTTTAGTTATGGCACAGGAGATTACGTCATGCCAGTATGAAAACCCTTAAAAGAGTCACCCAAAAAAGACTTAGTTAGAGGTGTCCCCAAGCTTAAGTTCACTAAGGACCACCTGTGTGATGCCTGTCAACTAGAAAAGCAAGTCCAATCCTCTTTCCACTCCATTAAGGACATCAGCACCTCTAGACCTTTAGAAGTCCTTCACATGGATCTCTTTGGACCCATCAGCACTGCCAGCTTAGGGGGAAAAGTCTATAGATTTGTGATTTTTGATGATTACTCGAGGTTCACTTGAATTAGATTTCTGTCACATAAATTTGAGTCATATGATGAATTTAAATCTTCTCCACTTGGATTCAGAAGAAGTTAGGTTGCGATATTTTAATCATCCATAGTGATCATGGTGGGGAGTTTGAAAATGTGAAATTTGGAACCTTCTGTGAGGAGCAAGGGATTATCCACAACCTTTCAGCTCCTAGGACCCCTCAACAGAATGAGATAGCTGAATGGAAGAATAGGACCTTAGTGGAAGCCGTTAGAGCTATGCTTGCTGAGTATTCACTTTCAAAATACTTTTGGGCAGAAGCGGTGAACACAGCCTATTATGTGTTGAATAGGGTGAATGTTAGATCTAAACTGAATAAGACACCCTATGAGATCATTAAGGGTATAACTCCAAACTTGTCCCATCTCCATGTCTTTGGCTGTAAGGTGTTCATTCTTAATAATGGAAAATCATCCTTAGGAAAATTTGACCCAAAATTTAATGAAGGAGTGTTCTTAAGATATTCAAGTGTGGAGAAATCCTTTAGGGTGTTTAACAAGAGGACATTGGTGGTGGAGGAGACTACTCATATGGTGTTTGATGAATCTAATCCTAAGGAGTCTAGAGTTGACGAAAAAGAAGAGGTAGGAGAGATTACCCAAGGAGTTGAAATGTAAATCTGGAGGAAAGGTTAGAACCTCAAAATACTTTGCTTAGATACTAGAGATATTCTTCGAGTCATCCTAAAGAAGTGATCTTATGAGACCCTTCTGAAGGTGTTAGAACTAGGCATGGACTTATGAAGGAAGTAAATCATTCTACCTTTATATCAATGATTGAACCCACCAACATCAATCAAGCCCTTTCTGATGAGTTTTAGATCTTAGCCATACAAGAAGAACTTAACCAATTTATGAGGAATGATGTTTGGGAGTTAGTAGAAAGACCTAAAAATTAAAGTGTAGTGGAAACTAAATAGGTCTTTAAGAATAAAATGAATTATTCTGGTGTGGTGGTTAGGAATAAGGCAAGATTGGTGGCTAAAGGGTACAACCAAATAGAAGGGAATAATTTTGAGGAGACATTTGCTCCTGTAGCTAGATTGGAAGCCATTAGGGTGCTACTAGCCTTTGCCTGTTATAAGAGATTTAAGCTTTTTCAAAAGGTTGTTAAGAGTGCCTTTTTAAATGAGGGTAATAAAATAATATGTCTTTATAGAGCAACCCCCAGGTTTTAAGAGTTCCCAATATCTAAATCATATTTTTAAATTAAAAAGGCTTTATATGGATTGAAATAGGCACCTAGAACTTAGTATGAGAAGCTTAGCACACTCCTACTAGAAAGAGAGTTTGTTAAGGGGAGCATATACACCACCCTTTTTCTGAGGAAAGTAGGAGATAATTTACTCATTATACAGATCTATGTTGATAATATACTGTTTGGATCTTCTGATCAAAAGTTATGTGATGATTTTTTTAAAATAATGAGTAAGGAGTTTGAGATGAGTATGATGGGAGAATTATCCTACTTTTAGGGTTTAGCATAAGGAAATTGAATGATGAAATTTTTATCAATCAACCAAAGTACATTAAGGATATTTTAAAGAAATTTGAAATGGATAAAACCAAATCAATAAACACTCCCATGAGCTCCACTGTTCAGTTAGATAAGGATTCAAATAGAAAATATGTTGATCAAAAGAAGTATAGAGGAATAATTAGATCACTGATTTACCTAACTGCAAGCCGACCTGATATCATGTTTAGTGTTTATCTTTGTGCTAAATTTCAAGCTGATCCTAAGGAATCACACCTGACTGTAGTTAAGAGAATTTTTAGATATCTCTTAGGGATCCCAAATTTAGGAATCTGGTATACTAGACAAAATACTTTTTTTGAGATTATTGGATATTATAATTCTAATTTTATAGGGTGTATGGTGGATAGAAAGAATACTTCTAAAATTTGCCAATTCATAGGACAGTTCTTAGTATCCTGGTCTAGTAGAAAATAAAACTCTGTTGTACTTTCCACTATTGAGGCTGAGTATATTACCTTAGGAAGTTGTGTGGCCCAAGTTATTTGGTTGAAGCAACAGATCTTGGATTTAGGATTACCTGTTGGCACAATTTCAGTTATGTGTGATAACATTGGTGTCATCTGTATCTCTAAGAATCATATCCAACATTCAAGAACCAAACACATTGATATAAGACATCATTTCATTAGGGACCATATTACCAAAGGGAACATTGAGCTACACCTTGTAGCAACTGAAAACTAATTGGCTAACATCTTTACTAAACCACTGGTCTTTGACTTATTCAGCATTTTAAGATCCATATTAGGTGTGATTGACATAGATGCTTGAATTCGATGATCACTGATTTTTGAAGTTTTATTTTTCAATTTGTCTTTGTGTTGCGACTCGGGCTCACGAGTTCTTATTTTGATGATAACAGACATTATGGCTCACATCTCCAAGTATTTTTAATATATATTTATTTGTGTGTATACTAACTTTTCAGGAATAGCATGCACCTTCCAACAAAGTTTCAAGGCTCAAGAATGGGTAGAATAGGTTATGATGTGATGATATTTATAATATCTCTTGATATACTTTTTGTTTTCTTGAGTCAAGTCTTGTAAGGGTGTATGCTTGCTTGTGATCATGTACACACATACTCAGGGGGAGTGAGATATAGTCAAAACTAGAAGTTTAACTTTTGAATAAATTGTACTGGACGATCACATGATCATCCTGGACGATCTGTTCATTGAACTAATCATCCCGAACGATATTTATATCGTCCTGGATGATCCATTACGATCTCAAAACCCTAGTCGACATGATAATTTAGGCAAGAATTTAAGATTCAAATTTTGGTCTAATTATCCAGGATGATCCATATCGTACTAGATGATCTATGATAATGTTGCCTAAATTAATCCTTTGATTATTCAATTAAATATGCATATTTTGATATTTTGATCATCCTGGATGATCTGTATATCGTACGGGATGATTTGTGCAAAATTTGTACTGATCATCCTAGACTATCCTTAGATTGTCCAGAACTATCAGGTCAAAATCTGCACATCGTCCTAGACGATCCTGCGATTGTCCTGGACAATCTTTGGCTACAGAATTGAGTTTTTAGGATTTTCTGAAGCCATCTTTTGGAGCACATCGTCCTGGATGATCCTGCAATCTTCCTGGATGATCTTTGCCGCCAAAACTAATTTGGAAAGGTTTTTGGAGCTCTCTTTTTAAGTTTTCTCAAGGCACTTGATAGGTGTCTTTGGCAGCCATTGAGGTTTCATTTCTTTTGGAAAAAACTTGAAGAGAGAGCTTAAAAGGGAGAGAGGAAAGGGTGGAGTTTGAGAGGGAGAAGAGCATTGGAAGGGGGATTTTCAAGGGAGTGTGAGGGGGTTCACACGGTTGCTCCAGTAAACTTGTACCTAAGTACCATCAGATTCAAGGGTCGTCTCGAGGGATGTTTTGGAAAGAAGAAGATCTCTTTGGTGTCAAAAAACCTGGCTACTCTGCTGCACTGAGGAAGGTGGAAGTGATTTTATAAGGGCTTCTCCGCCTAGCTGTGAGGGCTAAAGGAGAGTCACTAAAGATGTAGTGCAATACTCGGAGGGTGCCTCTGGGGAGTGGATGTAGGTCAAGTTGACCGAACCACTATAAAATCTGGTGTATTCTTTCTGATTATTTTCCGCACTTATTTTTTTATTGATGATTTTGTGATTGTGATTATTATTTCGTTATCGTGAACATCTACACATCATCGTGAAACTGTCATTGTGTTAAAACATTCAAAAAGATTTTTCTAAATCATTTTTGCTCACAAATTTTTAAAATAACCAATTCACCCCCCCTCTCTCGTGGTTAGCCTCGGGACTAGTTCACAAGGGCTTAACATCCCTCACTAACTTTCAAGTGGTCTCAAAGCGGGATTTATAAAATCAAATTTTGGAAAACTTTTGAATTTTGATCCATGACTAATTTTGGAAATCGTAATATTACGGAAGGATATTCAATCACCCAACCACCTTTATTTGAAAATATTACTTTTGATTTTAGAAAATTCGTATATCTACTTTCTTGAAATTAATAAATCATCGCATGTGGCATATGATTCAAACTAGTTATTCTGTACCATCACGTATTGTAGATGAAATTCAAATTGATATTCCTTTTTCTGAATAGAGTAAAATAGAACAAATTAATGCTCAATTGAATGCTAAATATTTGAATTATTTTTTCTGTGCTTTGAATTCTGATGATTATATGTTAGTATCCGCATGCTCTACTGGCAAGAAAATTTGGGATAAATTATGCACTACGTATGAAGGTATTTATAAAATCAAGCAATCTAGATTAAATATTTTAATGCATGATTATGAATTTTTTAGCATGAAACCGTATGAGATGATATTGGATATATTTACTAGGTTTACTCAAATTGTGACATCATTACATACATTAGAAAAAGACCTTTCAAACTTTGAAAAAGATAATAAAATCCTACGTTCTCTACTTGATAAATTTGATGCCAAAGTTATTGCCATTTCTGAATCTAAAAATTTGAACGAATATTCTATTGATAATCTGATTGGCTCACTCATTACCTACGAGCAAGGTTTGGATAAAAAGCTTTTGAATGCAGGTGAAACTATAGTACTGAAAGCTGAAAACATGGATCAAAGCGACTCAGAAGATGATAAAAGTAAGAAGTTAGCATCAATAACAAATAAATTGAAAAGTCTACTAAAGCACAAGCATCAACTTTAATAAAAGTGGAACAAAGGTAAAAAAGGTAAGAATGTTAAGATTTCTTCTGATATTATTTGCTTTGGATGTAGGAAACTTGGACATATGAAAAATTAGTGCCTGGACTTAAAAACCCTTCCTGAAAAGGAAAAGGGTAAAACCAATCAAATTGTAATAAGGGCAAATAATGCAAAATAAAAAATCTTCAGGGCAGACCTAGCTTCTGAATCATCGGACCACGAGCGAGATGATGGTAATTAATATTTTGCTTGTGTGTTTATGTTTATATTTTTACTTTTCTGTTATTTTTAATTCGTTGAGTTTTTGTTTTTATTTTAGATGTTATTTTTTATGTTTTATTTCTCTTTTTCTTTTTTTTTATTTATTTTTCTTTTATAATTTTAAAATAGTTTCTCTGTTGTTTGTGTAGTTTCTCTGATCAGCATACACTTATCACATTTTATTTCATTTACACTTTAGAAAATCAAATTATTTTTTTGCAAAAATCATGTTTTCTAAAAATAGAAAGTTTACCTCCAGTTTTTTTAAAAATTCTATATAAGTTGTGATTGATTTATCTAAAATTAGGAAAAGGAAAGAAACTCATGATTTTGTCTCTCCACCTCATTTCTTTATATAAGGCTATTTCACTTTTGATTCAAAATCTGCTTCAAGTTATAAATTGGTTCTTGAAATTGAACCTTTTTCATCTCCCTACATTTTATCTATCTCATAGGGATCTTTTGCAAGTTAATGAACCTACTTTAAAAATTATCTTAATCATGTTGTTTGTCTTTATCATAAGAATAAGGTTTGTTGATTTTAAATATTTAGAAAGAAGACAAATTACAAAAATCAAAAGAGGCACAAAATGAACCCAAAGCTAAAAAGATGCACAATGTCGCCAAATTGAAAAGATACACAAAGTGTATTAAAAATGAAAAGATGCTCAAAGAGCGCCAAAATAAAAAGAGGCACAAAATGAGCTCACAAAAAGTTAGCTTCCCTTCTTGTAAATCTCTAAAGTTTAGAAAACCCATATGTATTTTTGATAAATTCATTACTTAAGTTTGAAAATCATGATTTATAATTCATTACTTTGTATTAATCTTCTATTAGATATATTTTATGAAAGAAGTTTTGAAAAAATTTTTGTTTCCTTATCTAATTTGTTCCTTGATTTAGAGAATGGCTTAAAAAGTTTTTGGCCTTTTTAAAACCTGAGCTTGGATTAATAATTTCTAAATCTCTAATCTTTCCCGATTATGAGTGGTCAATACATGCCTTACTAAGCTTTTGAATAAAATCAAGAGGTATCTTTCTCATTACAAGAAAATTCTTGAAATTTCAAAAAAAAATTTCAAAATTTTTTTTAACCAGATCAGGGACTCTATTCGATATTTTAGTTTATTTTTTCTATTTTATGTTTCTATACTCCTCTTCTTTTTAATAATGTCAAAGGGGTAGAATGTACTGTTGTATTTGTGAAGTTTATTTTTATTCATTATATTTGTGTAGTTTTTAATTAAAAAAATTTAAAAAAAATGTTTCTCCCTATTTTAAAAAGTCTTTTCTTTGTGAGGGGGAGGTTAGGAAAAAATATTTTTTATTTGTAAATTCAACCAGTAATGTTTGTCAAAGGGGTAGAATGTACTGTTGTATTTGTGAAGTTTGTTTTTATTCATTATATTTGTGTAGTTTTTTAATTAAAAAAAATTTAAAAAAAATGTTTCTCCCTATTTTAAAAAGTCTTTTCTTTGTGAGGGGGAGATTAGGAAAAAATACTTTTTGTTTGTAAATTCAACCAGTAATATTTGTCATCATAAAAAAAGGGGAGATTGTTGTGACTCAGGCTCACGAGTTCTTATTTTGATGATAACAAATATTATGGCTCACAACTCCTAGTATTTTTAATATATACTTGTTTGTGTGTATACTAACTTTTCAGGAATAGCATGCACCTTCCAATAAAGTTTCAAGGCTCAAGAATGGGTAGAATAGGTTATGATGTGATGATATTCATAATATCTCTTGATGTACTTTTTATTTTCTTGAGTCAAATCCTATAAGGGTGTATGCTTGCTTTTGATCATGTATACACATACTCATGGGGAGTGAGATCTAGTCAAAACTAGAAGTTCAACTTTTGAACAAATCATATTGGACGATCACAGGATCGTCTTGGACGATCTGTTCATTGAACTAATCATCCCAAACAATATTTATATCATCCTGGATGATCCATTACGATCTCAAAACCCTAGCCAACGTGATAATTTAAGCAAGGATTTAAAATTCAAATTTTGGTCTAATTGTCCAAGACAATCCATATCGTACTGGACGATCTATGATAATGTTGCCTAAATTAATCCTTTGATTATTCAATTAAATATGCATATTTTGATATTCTGATCTTCCTGGATGATTTGTATATCGTACGGGATGATTTGTGCAAAATTTATACTAATCGTCCTAAACTATCCTTGGATTGTCCAGGACTATAAGGTTAAATTCTACACATCGTCCTGGACGATCCTGCATTCATTTTGGATAATCTTTAGCGGCAGAATTGAGTTTTTAGGATTTTCTGAAGCCATCTTTTGGAGCACATCATCCTAGACGATCCTACAATCATCTTGGATGATCTTTGCCGTTAGAACTGATTTGAAATGGTTTTTGGAGCTCTCTTTTTAAGCTTTCTCAAGGCACTTGATAGGTGTGTTTGGAAGCCATTGAGGCTTCATTTCTTTTGGAGAAAACTTGAATAGAGAGCTTGAAAGGGAGAGAGAAAAGGATGGAGTTTGAGAGGGAGAAGAGGCTTGGAAGGGGGATTTTTGAGGGAGGTGAGGGGGTTCACATGGTTGCTCCGGCAAACTTGCACCTAAGTACCATCGGATTCAAGGGTCATCTCGAGGGATATTTTGGGAAGAAGAATATCTCTTTGGTGTCAAAGGACCCGGCTACTCTGCCGCTCCGGGGAAGGTGGAAGTGATTTTATAAGGGCTTCTTCGCCTAACTGTGGGGGCTAAAGGAGAGTCACTAAAGGTGTAGTGCAATACTCGGAGGGTGCCTCCGGGGAGTGGACGTAGGTCAAGTTAACCGAACCATTATAAAATCTGGTGTGTTCTTTCTGATTATTTTTTGCACTTATTTTTCTGTTGATGATTGTGTGATTGTGATTATTATTTCGTTATCGTGAACATCTGCACATCATCGCGAAACTGTCATTGTGTTAAAATATTTAAAAAGATTTTTCTAAATCATTTTTTCTCATGAATTTTTAAAATAACCAATTCACCCCCCCTCTTAGTTAGCCTCGGGACTAGTTCACAAGGGCTTAACATCTCTCACGAACTTTCACTTTATTTTTATGTGTTTTGATTGTTCTGTTTTCTTTCTGGTTTTATTCTTTGCAGATTTTCTTTTTATTGTTATTATTTTTCAAATTTGATTATTTCTCTTTATGCATTTTTCCTTCTTTCTTTATTGATTTACTATTTATTTTCTTCAGAATCAGATCACTACTCACTACTGCTGATAAACTGGATTTCTAACTGAGTGTTTTTGCCTTATTTTTGTTTGAAAGCCTGTAAGCAGTGATTGACTCCTCTGAAACAGTTAAAGGGAAGAAATATTGATAATTATTTCTCTTCTTCTAACCCCTTTAATGATGTATTATTCTTTTTGAATAAAAATTATTTTCAAAATTAAAAAGTTAGTTTTTGAAATAGAGATCTATTTTATCTTCCTACAGTAATCTATCTCATATGAATAGTATTTTCAAAGCATTGAATCATTATTATATTTTTTCTTAATCAGGTGATTGCACTTATCATATGGAGTATGATTTTTGTTCTATGAATTACTCTTCCTTACTGTAGAGAGTGAGTTTTTTCTTCTTCTCTAATGTCTTGAAGGTAATCTCATAAATGAGATTATTTAGAGATTATGAAAGGAAGCAAGCTTACAAAAGAAATAAAAAGAGGCACAAAACAGACCAAAAATAAAAAGATGCATAATGCCGCCAAAAATTAGAAAGATACACAAAGTATATCAAAAATTAAAAGATGCACAAAGTGTGCTAAATAAATTTTAAAAAAAGGGACACAAAATGAGCCCACAAAGAAATAAGCTTTCTTCCCTTTCAGATCTTTAAATATCTTAGAAAAAATTCCTGCGCCACTTAATACTTTCAAAAGCTTGAGATTGAAAAACATGATTTCTGATTCCTTACTTTATAATACTATTTTATCAGATATTTCTCTGGAACGAGGCTTTAAAGGATCTCTTTTCAAATCTAATTTCATTTCTTCTAAATTGGATTTTTGTTTGAAAGGAATTTGAACCTGTAAGGTATCTGAGGTAGGAGTTACGAAAATTGATTTTCCAACTTTTTTGGATTTCAGCATCGTCGATTTTTTCTTATTTACTTTTGAATTGAAAATCAAGAAAAATTCTGATTTACTGAAGCTGATTGATTCAAAAAAAATTGTGTTTTTTGTGTTGATGTTTTATTATCTATTTTTTCTCTCTTTATTTTGGTTTGATTTTATTTTTTTTTTGTGTTTTGGGATCCCTGATCATTCCTCTCCATCCTTCATCCTTTTTCATTTTTTTTGGTCACATCGTCCTAGACGATTCATACATCATCCTGGACGATATGAGCAAATCATCCCCATCTTGATCCAATGGCAAATCTGAACTAATTATTGATGATCGTCCTGGATGATACACCTCATCGTCTTGGACGATCCATGTGGTAGTAATTGGATGATTCAAATTTGGCCTATCTGATTCATTTATTGCATATCATCCTGGACGATCCACCTAATCATCCTGGACGATACCTTTGGTCAAAAGTCGTCCAGCCTATCTCCTTGGGACGATCTTCTATATCTAATCATCCTGGACGATATCTGATCGTCCTAGACGATCCAACCACCTTTTTGACCAATCATCCTGGACGCCATTATTGCTCCTATCATCTTGGACAATAGGTCCGTTTTCTATTTAAACAGCCAATCTCAGCTAGATTTTTAACCACACTTTCCTTCCACACCCATACAATCTTTTTCTTATGGCTGGTGGCAAATGATCTAGGCATCAGAGTGCTAGTTCCTCCTAAGGAAGTGTCGATCCCTGCTTTCCTGATGCAGCCAATCAGGCTACCTTTCTGTGTTATCTTGATGTGGGGATCACTCAATCTAAAATCATCAATCCCCGTATTCTCACATATCTAGTACTTGACCTTTTCGCCCACACTTCCCTCACCTTCATTCTGACTCTCTCCTTTCTGTTTAGCTCTGAGCTTCTCCACATTTTCTTTGCTAATCTTCGCATCAACTCTTCTTACCCCGCTCCTATGTTAATCGTCGCCCTGTCGAACTAACAACCCAAGACTTTTACGATATTCTCTAACTTTTAATTACTAGCGATAAACTCCATCTTGTGTCCTCTAATCCCGATTTTAATTGGAGCATCGCCAATTATTTTCTTAGGAACACCAATGCCCCTTACCACGACAATGTCTGTTCTTCCCTAGTCAAGGATGCTAGGACAATCCAGCATATCCTTCGCTCCTCCATTATTTAAAAGGCTGGAGACCGCATCCACATTACCCCCTTACTTTCCATGACTACTTATTATATCATGGTCCATCATGACTTCAATGCAACTTACCTAATCATTCGATACATTGAACATCTCATTAGCATTAGGGATCCGGGCCATAAGAGACGCCCAAACTAGCCTTAGGACACATCATTGCCTATGCTCTTGAAACGAAGTACAATTTGTAATATCCAGTTCCATCTTATATCAATCCTTCCTTCTACTCCAATAACTCTTTCCATGTTCTTCACTGTACACGACTTCATCTAGAGCCCAGCACGGATGTTGAGGGAGAAGAGGAAGAAGCTGCTCCTGTACCTGTTGCACCTGCTTCTCTCCGTATAGAATCACCTCTTGATCACCTGGTGCACAGGTTTGACCATGGGAGGCACGCTTTGACTAATACATAGTTACCCAGGAGCAGCAGCATGCTGAGGACGTCCACCAATTCAATACCAATGTAGCCCAGCGGCAGCAGCAGCACGACCAGGACATGGCCTGGTTTGGCGAACAGTTTGCCTCTATCCACAGTCTGTTTCAGCCACCTCCTCCTCTATCTGATCAGGATCCCCCTTTGTACTAATTTGTTTTTTTTGCTATTTTTCTTGTGTTGGTTTTTGTACTGTTGTTCTTTATGTGTCTATGTGATGTTTTCCCCTTTTTGCGATGTCAACAGGGGGAGTAGTTATCAATGTTCAAATATTTAGTGTTTTGAATTATCAATGTTCAATGTTTATTTATTAAATTTGAAATTACTAATGAATGTTTTCCATCATGAAAAAGGGGGAGATTGTTATAAATCTGGATTTAAGGATTATATTTTTGATGATAATAAATATTTTTATTTCTATTTGATTGCCTAACCTTTCAGGTCCACAAGATCAAGTGCAATCCAAGCCAGCTCAAGATCGAGTCAGTCTATATGTGATTTAGGTTCAATGTAATTTTTTCAGCTTTCTTGCGTCAAGAGTAATATAATAGATCCCCAAGCTAAGTAACCTTGCACACACACAATCAGGGGGAGAGTTTTAGTGAGTTAGAGTTTCTGTTCATTTTTTACTCAAATCTTCCTCGATGATATTTATATCGTCTTGGACGATCTATTAAAAATAGAAATCTTAATTAGGGTAACCATGTTAAGTCGGTCTGATTAAGCAGATCTTCCTGGATGATACACCATCATATATGACAAAATGCTCAAATCAAGAATTCTCAACCGCCAGACTAATTTAGGCAAGTTTTTATCTTTAGAATTTTAGTCTAATCATCCTAGATGATACGTGTATCATCTTGGATGATCCATTACAATCATGCCTAAATTAGTCTAGTGATTAAAAAAAGTAATTAAGGTCAAATTGATTCGATCAGATCATCCTGGATGATCGTAAGATCGTCCTAGATGATCAATTTAAAATCCTGACCGTCCAGTGTATTTCACCTGGACGACCCGAATAATCCTTCGGACAATATTTCTGATTTTGAACTAATCGTACATGACATATTAATATCATCCTGGATGATTAGGTCATTTTGACATTGTCTAGCATGGTTTGGCTGTACGACCTGAACAATATGCATGATCATTTTGGGCAATTTTGAACTAATCGTTCAGGATAATGTACTTATCGTCCTGGATGATCAAGTCATTTTCTTTAGATCGTCTAGGCTTTTCTCCTGGACAACCTAAACTGTCTTCTGGATGATATTCCTGATTTGAACTAATCGTCCCGGACGATCGCAGAATCATCCCGGACGATATGAATAAATTTGTCTACTGATCATCCAAAAGAACCTGATCGTCAAGGCTCAAAAGGGTCTGATTTACACTGATTGTACAAGACAATCTAAGGATCATCTTAGATGATCTTTGATGGCTAGTTGAAATTTAGGGTAATTTTTAAACCCTCCTATTTAAGATCACTTTCATTTTACTGTTGAGATCTTTTGCCAATTTCCTTACCTGAGAGAGCCTTGAGAGAGAGAGAGAGAGAGCTTAGGAGAGAGAGAGAGAGAGAGAGAGGATCTTGTGAGGGAGAGTTTGTGAGGTGTTCACAAAGGTTGCTCCAAGTAAGGATCTGAGTCGTCTTCTTCGGTCATCATCTTTTGTCCTTTGGTGTCTTCGTGGAAGGATCATCTGTAAGAAGAACAAAGTTCTCTGCTTGCTTCAGGAGGAAGCAAAATGAGGAAAGGTTCTCTGCTTGCTTCAGGAGGAAGTGAAAGGAGTCTGGGTTCTCTGCCTCACCGGGTTGGTGGAAAGAGGTTTTCTAAAGACTTCTTTGCCTTACTGTGGGAGCAGAAGGAGAGTCATTTAGTGTTAGTACAATACCCGGAGGGGAGCTTCAGGGAGTGGACGTAGGTCATGTTGACCGAACCACTATAAAATCTAATATGTTCTTTCTGATTACTTTATGTACTTTACTTTTCTATTGATAATCGTGTGATTGTAGTTATTATTTAATTTTGTTAAATATTTGTACATCATTATGAAATTGTAATTATTTTTAAAATATTCAAAAAGATTTTTCAAAATCTCTATTTTGTATAAGAAATTTTAAAAATACCAATTCACCCCCCCTCCTCTTGGTTAGCCTCGGGCTAGTTCGTAAGGGCTTAACATTCCTAACGAACTTTCACGAAGGAGGCCTAATTTCTCGAGCCTAGTGGCGCAACACCACGAATGAATTCAGTAGAGTGTAAAACTTTAAATCAAATCATTATTAATTATTTAACTAAATTAAAATCTTTAATCCAACTACATCAATTAGATTTTTAGGATGGACTACTTTGGGCTGCGGGGCTATGTGTCCTAAGGAGGCCTGGTTCCTCGAGCCTGGTAGCACAACGCCATGAACCAGTTTATGAAAAATTTAAATTAATATAATCCTTAAAATTTGAAACTAATTTAATTAATTAAATTTATAACTAATTAAATCCATTTAATCAATTAACTTTTAAAAAAATGCATTTTAAAACAAACCTTAACATATTAATATTTGAACCTTAACACATTAACATTTGAACTTTAACTAATTACCAGATATAAGACATATCTGAACCACACAACCTATTACACACACTTAGATGGTTTGTTAGGGCACCACTTCAAGATCTAGGCTAGGCTGGTATTTACTTTCCTACTGCGTGTCAGGATTTTTGAGCTTTCACTGTATGCTGGTTATCAATATTGATGTAATTGTTTATTTAATTTCTACACTCTGTGATGTGATTGATGGGTGTTAGATTAAATCTTAGATTATGGGTGATTTAAATGATAATCTAATCTTATGCATGTGGCTATGCTCATATAGGGCATTGAAATTAAAGGGAGCAAAGTTAAATTTAAATTAGTTAAATTTCTGCAAGTGCTCCAGAATGTTAAGTCCCCCTTTAAAATTTAAAAGAGCATAGCTAAGTGTGGCTGGTTTGAGCATTTTAAATTTCATTATATTAATATATTAGAATGATTTAAATACAACCGCTTAGGATAACTCTGCAGGTTGTTTGAGTCTAGATTTTTAATTTTTATTAAATGTAGTTCAAATTTATTGAGTTGTAAATCAAAGTGACATTTGAGAGGGGATACATAAGTATCCAACTTAGATTTCAAAAAGGAGAGAACATCCCTTAGGGGAAGGTTCTCCTCCATTTGGGAGACTAAGTTAGGATAATTCAAATAACGAAAGGGAAAAGAAAATACCCCTTTCGAGGGGGAGTTTCTTTTCATTTGGATATTCGGACCCGAAGGATTCAAGAAGTTCATAGAAGGATGAAGAAGTGGAGATCGAGATGAATCCCATTCTCAAATTCATATGAGTCTTAGGAGTAGAATCCAGGCTGTTGTTAGTGGTACCCGGCCACTTTACTTTCTATAGACTATGGGTTGTAATATTAAGTGGCACTTGCCATATGGACTTTCAATTTGAATATTATTTTAATTTATTTGATTGATGGGTTATTTGCGATATAGAATTGCTTGCTTTTAGTAATTTTTTGATTATTTTGCATGTCGATCTTTGATTTTTCCTGAAACCCGATCTGAGGCTCATGAAGGATCGCTAAAAGTTTTGCTACTTTAATTAAATTAAAATTTTTAAGATAACATAGAATTTCTAACATTTTAATAAATAAGCTCAGGACCACTGGGAGTTCGCATTACATTTTATTGTACTTTATTTTCTTTGTTAGGCACCTCCCCGCTTGCGGATTTTGGTAGACTACCTGGCCTATGAGAGTTCAAATCTGTCAAGGATAATCTATGTAATCTAGGATAAAATCTATTTTTAAAGCATTTTTAAAAAATTGCTTCATAGTTGATTTAAGCATTCATTTAGTCAACTAGTATGCATTACATTAAAAATAAATTAAAAATAAGTTAAAATTTTAAATGTATTTAATTTAAGCTTTATATTACCCAACATAAGTCAAGAGGCAAAATTAAGGACTGCTCTAGATGTTAGCCCTATTCTCAAAAACTTATCAAAAGTAACATCCCTACCACTCTCATATAAAAGATCAGTCTCATGGTTTTAAAACATTTAGGTAGTTAGCTGGTTCGCCAATCTAGGCCGGGGTAAGTCCAGATCCTGCAAAGTATTAGCTAGGTTCAGGTTACTGGTTTTTAGTACCTAATTTAGACTTAGGTTCTGAGACAGGCTTAGGCTATAAGACCTCAACCTCTGAGAATTTAATCCCAATATTTTATTAAAATTGACAAGTCAAAATTAAATCTCTTTCAATCCCAATGTAAGCCTAACACTTAGGATAGGCAGGGATACTTCTGAAATGTTTCAGAATCCTAAAGCATCTCCTACCATTCCTCCTTTGACCTCCAAAAATAAGTGTTCAACTTTGATCCAATCCTAATTAAATTTCTAATCCTCACCTCCTTGATATTAAACTTTGAAATCTCAATAATAAAATTTCTACCATTATTTTAAACAAGAGTATTCATAGGAAATTCTAATTTCCTATGATATAATTAACTACGAGGGCTTGCGCTCGTAGGAGATTTAGAAACTCAGATCAAACAAAATTTTTTAAAAACTTAATTAATTATCTTTAAAAAATTTTAAGTCATCAATGAACATTATTATCATTTTCAAAGGATCAACAATAATTAATTTTTTCTTCCCTCAAGAAGATATATCAATTATTGTTGTAACTTTGATTATAAAATTAATGATAATTTATCCAAATTATCATAGTTAAATACCTGAGTGAACAATCATTTTGACCCTCTGGGGTTATATGTAGTTCTTTCTCGAATTTGACTATGATAATCAAGATGAAATTTCAATCCTATAAATTGAACCCATTAAGTAACGGTATGCTCGTCTCCTGAGATGATATATCATTTATAATGATACATTTAATTTCAAAATTAAAATTCAAGAAATTAAATTGCCCAAAAATAATTAATCTTTTTAAAAGTGATAACTTTTAATCAAACACTGCTCTATCCTTTTTTTATCACCTACATCAAGCAATCTTTGACTCATGCTTTACTCATAAGCAATGAGTGATCCAAGTAAATTATTAATAAAATCATTCAAATCTTTAGATTCCCATATAATAGTAACTTTAGCATGACATATACTAGGTAGACAATGTAGAATTTTTTTGACCTTCTCAGAGTTTGATAGTTCTCTATATAGGGCATGCAAGAATATCACTATCAGGGTAAACCAAATGTACATGTATGAGATAGGCTCATTAGATTTCATGCGAAAGAGTTCGTAATCATGTAATAAAATATTTAATCATGAATGTTTAACTTCACTAGTACCCTTGTAAGTAATGCATAACCTATCTGAGATCTCTTTGCTAGTAGTACAGGTAGAAACCCTCATTTAATCTTTGAATTTGAGTGCACAAAAAAAGTTTAGACATTTCGTATTAAGTTGTGCTAGATATCTATTCTCATTACTCCATTCACTAAATGGTGTTTCAATTTTCATGCCATTCAAAAATCTTAATGGAGTAGAATAACCTTCTTGAATCATATGTTACATGTGTAAATCAATATATTATAAAAAAGTAGGCATATAGATTTTTCAAAAGTTAAATGGTATGTTATCAAATAATGATAAACGAGTTATAGAATAGCCCTCCGCAGTATTTTATTTCCAAAATGTGACATTTGATCTTTTCTCAAGGATTCTTAAAATCACTATTCTTAGACCTTATATAATACCAATTGAAAGTTCAAGTGAGGTTGTTAACCCTTGTTGAACTTCCCTAAGCAAACCAAGAGGGGGGAGGGGTTAATTGGTTATTTAAAATTCTCTCAAAGAAACCCTTTTTTATTTTTTTAAATTAAACACAAATGCAAGCAAAAGAACTTGCTAAAAATAATGTAATTTTGCTTCTTTGATTTTCATAACAAAAATAAATATGAAATAGTTTTCTTTATTTTATTTTTTAATTTTTATTTTCTTTTTCCAACAATAATTAACACAACCAAAGCTGATAATCAAAACATAGATTTGCAAGAATAATAAACATGTAAGAAATTAAAATGCAAAAAATAAAAGTGCATAAATAAAGAATGAACACACCAGATTTTATAATGGTTCAATCAAACAATAACGTACGTCTACTCCCCGGAGCCCTCCTCTTCGAGTATTGCACTAAACTCTTAGTGTTTCTCCTTTAGCCCCCACAACAATCTGTTACACAATCTCTTCCACCAACCTTGTGCAGCAGAGTATTGAATGCTTTTTCACCCTCCTAGTGAAGGCAGAGTACCTAGAAGTTTTTCACCCTCCTGGTGAAGGTAGTGAACCTAAAATCTTTTTCACCGTCCTGTGAAGGCAGCAAACTTAAATCTCTTTATTACCCTTCTGGTAAAGGTTGAGAACCTGGAATATTTTTTCATCCTCCTGGTTAATGCATAGAACCTGGTAGCTTTTTAATCATCCTAATAAAGACAGCGAACCTAGAATCCTTTTTCACCCTCCTAGTTATATTGCATTAGTAATGCTTAGTCTAGGTAATATGAACTTCACTAGGCCAACATCCCTTATTTGATCTCTAGCCCATTCTAGAGAGGGTTCAAACCATTTCTTTTTATTAAATTCAATTCAATTTCAATTTCTTACCACATTCATAGTTAAAAGCTTAGCTTATCTTAACTAAGTTAGAAATAATTTCCTAATCTATAGCCAAAGTTAATTAGGACAAAACCCTAAGATTACTATAAAATTCCATTGAACTTAGATCACTCCATAAAAGGAAACAAATAAGCATTCAATTTTTAATCTCAAATTTAATATCATTAATAGGTTTTACCTTAGTTATTCTTATGGTAAATATATTATTAACTTATCCCTAATTAGCTCTAATCAACCTAGTTGGTCATGTAAGCATTCAATTTTTTTTCAATAGTTCTTTAACATTCATATACACTATAATTGACCAATGGATCTCATAAGCTTAACTTGTGGGCATAAGTTTGACCTGTTGTTAACCTAACCTCCAAAATGCCAAAGGTATAATTGGTTTCCTTGAACTAATTGATCTAATTAACTAGCCAAGCATATTCCATAAGATTTTAATCATCAAACCACATATGAGTTGACCAATAGAATTGGCTAAGACTCTTTGAACTCTAGTTTAACCAAATAGGACCTAATTAGGTCAATTAAACTCAAACCCATAGAATTAATTAAATTGACTTACGCTAACCTTTTTAGTAGGTCACAATAGGTTACATAAGATCTTATCAAACTAAATATATATTCTATATAACTTAATAAGATCCTTTGACTAAATTTATCCCAAATTAGTCTATTTGACACTTTTGGAACAAAACCATTAAACTTGCCAAATTAATTAAAACTTAGGGATTATTTTATCTTAATAAGTTAATCATGCATACCTTAGCCCCAATTAGTCCTTTATTTAGCCAAATGACTTACTTATCCCACATTGATGCACTTGAACCTTTTTGGCCAAACTTGAATAATTTTATTAAATTAAGTTAAATTAGCCCTTAAAAACCCATTTTAGTTAATTAATAATAGTTAATTGAGCTTAACTGACCTTTGACTAAGCCTAATATGATTTACTAGTTCAATTGACCCAAATTAGCCTAATTAAGCATTATGCCAAATTGACCAAATTGATCAAATTCATTTTATTCAAACATTTCATTCTCCTCTGCTTCCTCTACTTCATCTTCTCCTTGGGAGTGGCCACCTCTGCCAGTGGTGGGCCCAACTTCACCGTGACATTAGTGTGCTTGTCTAGCTGGCGGCCACTACCAGTTATCACTATCTTCACCATCATCATAGTAGGCTCTTCATTGGCATTGGTGTGCCTCACCATGTAGATGACTTCCATATTCATGGTGTCATTTATTTCTTCTTCTTCTTCTTGGACTCGGATCTCCAAGCGATGATGCCACTAGATTTTTGGTTTTTGATTTGGCAGGAAGATTTCTTCGACCCGTGGGCTACGATTGAAGTTAGCTAACTCCTTGGATGGAGTTGGTGAGTGATGGGATCTCCTAGAGGATTCTCCAAGGTGTTGATCATCATGGAAGACAACATCGTGGGTCTTCTTTGGAACCCACTTCTGATGTTGTTTGTTGGTTGGGGTGGATCACTAGGAAGCCACACCGCATGTCACACTCAGGTTTACTTCTCTTTCTCTTATATCTTCTTCTTCTCTGTGAGGCTTTGGCCTCTAGATTTCTTTTCCTTTTCACCAGGACCTTTCGGCGGTGGATCCCTAAATCTGTGGTTCAGGTTTCACGCCCTGATGTTCATCACGTGGGACATACTTTCTTTCCTTTCTCTCTATCGCAAAAGATAAGCATTCTCTCGGTGGAGTCCTTCTGGTCTCAACCATCAATGGCCACTAGTACTTTCTCTTCTTTAATCCTCTCTCTATCATGGTCTTCAAGACCCTATAGACTCATGCCGAGAGAGCTTCAGGCTCTTTTTTCTTCTAGGGAGCTAGGACTTCAGCTGCTGGTCCCAAAATGACTTCTTTAGCTCACCGAAGTGTTGCAAATCTGGTTTTGATGATGACAAACATGTGTCTATTGTGTTTTACTTGGCTAACCCGTTTCAGGAACAAAAGATCACGAGCAAATCAAGCCAACTCAAGATTGGGTCCAAGTGTGTCCAATGTATGATTTTTCTTTTTATTGAGTCAATTGTAATATAACTGATCCCCTAGCTAAGTAACCTTACACACACACATTCAGGGGGAGAGCTTGAGTGAATTAGAGTTTCTGTTCAAGTTTTTGTTCAGATCGTCCTGGACGATATTCACATCGTCCTAGACGATCAGGTAAAACAAAAACCCTAATTAGGGCGACCAAGTTAAGAGGGTCTGATTAAGTTGATCGTCTTGGATGATCTTTGGATCGTACGGGATGATATGCTCAAATCAGAAATTCTCAGCCGCCAGATCAAGTTAGGCAAGTTCTTATTTTTAGATACTTGGTCTGATCATCCCGAACGATACGTGTCTTGTCCTGGACAATCCATTATAATTATGCCTAAATTAGTCTGGTAATTAAGGAAAGCAATTAATACTTGATTGATACGATCATATCGTCTTGGACGATCGCAGGATCATCCCGGACGATCATGATCGTCTAGTGCATTTCAGCTGTACGACCCGAACTGTGTTCAGGATGATTTAGGGACTTTTTGAACTAATCGTACAGGACGATATACCTATCATCCTGGATGATCAAGTCATTTTGAGTCATCCAGCACAAGTTTCTCTGGATGACCCGAACTGTCTCCTGGACGATATTCCTCAATTTACACTAATCGTCCCAGACGATCGCAGGATTGTACGGGACGATATGAACAACTTTTTGAACTAATAGTCCAGAAGAGCCAAATCGTCCAGACTGAATCAGCTGATTTTGAACTGATCGTACAGGACGATCTATCGATCGTCCTGGACGATCTAGGCCGACCAGTTGAGATTTAGGGCTGGTTTTGAGCCCTCTTATAAAAGATCTTTTTCTTTATTTAAAAAAAATCTTTTGCTAGAAAAACCCTAGAGAGATAGAGTTTGGGAGAGAGAGAGAGGATCTTGTGAGGGGGAGTTAGTGAGGGATTCACTAAGGTTGCTCCAAGCACGGATCAGAGTCGTCTTCTCCGCTCGTCGTCTTTCGTCTAGTTGGTGTTCGTCTTGGAAGGATCGTCGCAAGAAGATCCGGGTTCTCTGCCAGCTTCAGGTGGAAGCAAAAGGAGGTCGAAGGTTCTCTGCCTGCTTCAGGAGGAAGCAAAAGGACGTCGAGTTCTCTGCCTCACCGTGTGGTGAAAAGGAGGTTTTGTACAGGCTTCTCCGCCTTGCTGTGGGAGCAAAAGGAGAGACACTTTTGTTTAGTGCAATACCCGGAGGGGAGGCTCTGGGGAGTGGACGTAGGTCAAGTTGACCGAACCACTATAAAATCTGGTTTGCTTTTTTGGATTCAGTTTTGCACTGTACTTTTCTGATATTAACTGCTTGAGTGAATATCTGTTATTGATCTTTTCATTCTTGTTACTTATTTTCGCTGCTAAGTATCGAAAAGATTTTCATTGTTGTCGTGAAATTTTTAGATAACCAATTCACCCCCCCCTCTTGGTTAGCCTCGGGACTAGTTCACTAGGGCTTAACATCCCTATCGAACTTTCACGAAGGAGCTATTTCTCTTGACCCATCTTAGGCCTACAAACCCATTTTGAGTGGGATTGGTAGCTTCAAGCTCTTGGGCAGGTAGATTGGATGGGTGGACCAGTAATTATTATTGCTAAGCTCGGATCTCAGCGTTCAGCTTCCTCCTCTGTCTTCTTATCAGCTTTCCTCTAGATGAGGAAGCTCCAGTAATGTTCTTATTGGGTACAGATAACCTGGTTGACAAAGTGGTGGTGTTTGCAATCACTATAGAAATCCTTCCACCTGTCACAATCCTTTTAGTGGCCAGGGCTTCAGGTTGTAAAAGCATTTCGAATGAAGAAATCCTCCTACGAGGATTATCCATAACAGTAATTTGTGACTCATGAAGATATGTGTAACGTTCAAAGGTTTTAGCAGAATGGGGCCTCCTAGAAAACCCATCAGAATTTGTGTCATATGTAGGGACGGCGCCAATCCTTGTAGTAACTATAGAGAAGTCGAGGCTACCAAACTTGATGGTAGCTCCAGCATTTTTTATTTTGATAATAGCATTTGACAGCTGGATCTTTACTCCTTGTCCCAATTGGATGATCATCGGGGTGTTCTGTAGATCCATCTGCATAAATAAAAGGCAAGGGTTAGTAATCAACATCTGATACATATGTTGGAAATCTAATTCAAGCACTATAATTTTGATGATAATAAATATTATTATATCTGTTACTATTTTCTCCTGATTCTATGATATTCTATTTTGTTTTGTGTGTACTAACATTTCAGGAAATTAATCCACCGTTCACTTGCAATTCTGACCAGCTCAAAACTAGGTAGACTAGGGTTATAGTCTATATTTTTAATTTATTCTGTATTTTTTCCTTTCTTGAGTCGTATCATGTAATTGGATGGATATTTTTGTTGAGTAACCTCGCACACACACAGGGGGAGAGAGAACAATATTTTGAGAGAGTTTTATTTTTAAGTAAATTATATTGTACGACTTTGGTTCGTACAGTACAACTTTGTTTCATACTGTATGATTTTAATTCAAACTGTATGATCTATTGTGCTCTGTCAAAATCCTAGCTGCCAGAGGTTAAGAAAGATACTAATTTTATTCTGATCGTATGGTATGATTTGGTTCATACTATATGCCTTAATTAAAATCTTTCTTAATTACTCCCTTGATATCAGGCAATCAAATCATGGATAATTATTATCGCCGATTATACTGTATGATACTGTTCATATAATACGATTGATAGTGTATGAAATTAGTCATCCCAAAGATCATACTAAACAAAATCCATGTTTTTTGTATTGGTTGTATTGTACGATGTCCACAGTGTTGGATGATCGATAGTGTACGAAGTTAGCTGTCCCAGGAATCATCCCACATGAACAGAAGGAATTTCTACAATTTGTACTGGATGATCTTTTGATCGTACTGTATGAAGTGTTATAAAGGTTAAATAGTTCATATGCACGAACTTGCTGGACGATTCTAGACTACACTGATTGTATGGTATGATATGTGCATCATATTATACGAACAGAAGATGGAGATCTTGAAAATTAGGATTTTTTTAAAGCCCACTACAAAAGATTTTATAATACTCTTATTAAAATATCATTTGTTGTTTAGACATTGGGAGAGAGAGCCTTAAGGGAGAGAAGAAGGAGAGCTTTATGAGAGAAGAGAGGGAGATTTTTTTAGGGAGAAGTTGTGAGGGGATTCACAAGGTTGATCCAAGAAAGAATCTTGCCTAGGATCTACAAGTGTCTACCTGGATTCTCTGTGGCTCCGGAGAAGAAGTTTTTCAGCAAAGATCGTGGTTCTCTGACAATCACTTAGAGGGTGAAAATAGAGTTTTGGTTCTCTGACCATCACCTGAAGGGTGAAAATAGAGTTGAGGTTCTCTGCTTGTAAAAGAGTCACAGTTCTCTGCCTCACTGGATTGGTGAAACAACGTCTGTACAGGCTTATCCGCCTTATTATGAGAGTAAAAGGAGAGTCACTACTGTTTAATGTAATACTTGGAGAGGGAGTCTCCAAAGAGTGGAGGTCAGTCAGGTTGATCGAACCACTATAAATTCTGGTGTATTCATTCTAATTATTTTTCACATTTTACTTTTTGCATTGATTCTGTGACTTATAGTGTGGTTAAAAACTCTGATTTAGTATATTATTGTGAAATACTTTGCTTCCGCGTCCACATATTAAAATTGCTTATTTTTTATTATTAAAAAGATTTTCTTTTTTGCATAAAGAATTTTTTAAATAATCAATTCACTCCCCTCTCTTAGTAGCCTCAGGCTGGTTCTTAAAGGTTTAACAATATTTACGAACTTTCAATATCACCCCACACTTTCAAAATGCATAGACTTGCACAGAACAGAAGAAATAAAAGTAGACAGAAATAGTTAATATAAGCAAGCAATTAAAATAATTTTAAAACCCTACTTAATGAAATCTTGAGTGAATTTGTTTAATTGATCATTTTTAGAATATTCAAAACTTTAATTTATTAAATGATCATTTTGAGAAGATTTGAAATTTGTGAGCCATGCTAATTCAGATGCTACTATAATGCTTAGACGACTAGCCAAAGATGGAAAGAGAAACCAACTACCCAGAGATTTCACCCGCATTTTGTGAGGACTTTATGATCTGAGTTCTAGTTTCCTATAGGCGCAAGCCCCTATAGTTAATTACCCCTCCCGATAATGAGAGTGAATTTTTGATTGAAGCTAGTCATCAAAATAGATACGTAGAGAATATATAGTATCTGGCATATGGTAGCATTATAGGTTAAAGGTTGGAAGGTTGATATTTAAAATTTCAAATTTCACCATCTTGCACTTAAAGTAGATGGTGGGGGAATGGATGATGGACCCGATCAAGATCCCATGGTTCCGTCATCCCGGGCCATTATGATCCCTAGTCTACTTAGTCATAGGAGGTAGTCGACCCAACCTTATAGAAGTATCCTTGTTGGCAATCATGGGTTACGTCGTCTAAGGGTACCTTGTAGACCAGTAATAGATATTTGTCTAAGAGGACAAATTCAAATCTGCCTTAGCTAACAGAGGGCTTCGTGCCCTACCGATTATATCCTATTAATTCATATCTCAAGGATTTGATGCCATTAGGAAGCATACGGGCTCTAGCTATGGCTGTAATTCAATGGTGCCATTTGGCAACTAGCCACCTGGTTTAGATGGCCCCAATTATAACCTTTTACCTACAGTGCCATTTTGTAGCAAAACCACCAGTTAGAAGACTTGTGCCACGTCCCTACTAGCAAGAGATTATTTGAGAATGAATCCTAATAATATTCTCAACCAGACAATAACTCTTTATGAGCTGAAGTTATTCTTTAGACTTGTCCACCTCGGCAAATTGTTATGGAGGGTGGATGGGTTTTGCTCTAAGCATTTGATGGTGTATTTCAATTTTAAATATTTTTTAGATTTGAGAATTTTGGATTTTCATGAGCATTTGGGTGGACTTCAGATATTTGAAATTGACCCCTCGAGTTGAGATCTACGTTCAACATAGCCATCATCGGGTATATGGGGTCATCTCAAGAATTTTATTTTATTGATTGAACTTTGTCGACTTTGTTAGTTTGTTAACAAAGGATCAAGTTTATGGGCTTTATATTTTTTTTGATGATTTTTTTTGTTATAAATCTTGAAGGCCTAACATGAATGTATAAAATAAATATCCAGTCAACTTTGTGATCATATATTTATTTAATAATTTGAACCGTGTCGACTTCTATTGACCCATATAGAAGGATCGAGTTCAAACTTGGATTCATCATTTGACCCGCATAGCATCCCTAGACGTCACATATGTACCCATAACATGCTCGTCGGGGCCCATGCGGTGTACAATTACATCTGCATTTATATGTATTTGTGTATACATATTGTAGTGCACGTATAGGGACATTTTGGACACTTGACGGGTCCCCTACGGTAGCCCGTAGGTATTTACATTTGGCTTAATCATGTTGCATTTTGCTTGTGGATAGTACATTAGATGTATAGGGATCTTCTTTAGTAGCTCGTAAAAGTCATATACTTGTCGTGGCATTTCAATATTTGCACATAGATGATATGCAGTGTACGTGGCAGCTCTCCTACCATGACTCGTAGGAGCTTGCATCTACTGGGGCTCTTTTGTATTCATCCATGGATAGCATAATAGGTTTCCCATAATAGCTTGTATGAGCTTATATTTGTCATAGTCCTTCTGTATCATATTTGCTATCTTTATTTGCACATATGTCAATATATTCATTTGTAACTCGAGGTTGACCATCGGTTGAACTACATTTGTCAATAATCTCTTCATATTTGTTGATTTGGTGGGTTGTTATATGTTGATTATTGTAGTTTGTAAATGATATGTCGTTGCATTCTCCACTGACTTCTTTATATATATCGGCTAGTGGATCATCGTGTTCATTATACATTAATCTCCAATACTTATAGCAAATTGCAATTTTCCTACTATCATTGCTTGAATGCGGGCATAACATTTATCATTCATAGCCCCATAGATTATTTGTTGTCTATTGGCATCTACCATTTCTTGCAGGAGTTTGACATATTATCTTGCAAATCCATTCTAGAAGACAAGTTCTTTTCTACATTTGAAAACAATATGTAGCATGTATAATGGACTTAGGAATATCCATGTTGATGTTTGTTGCGTATCAACTTCTTTTATTTGCAAGAGGGCAATTGTGTTTGCTCATAAGATTGATATATGCATCAATCATCATCAACTTTATATGATTCATAAGATGTTCTTTTGGATGCATTTGAATAATCATGACTTTTGACATCTTTATTTATATCTTGCATTTGTTGAGTTAAGGCTAAGTTTTTTTATCATTATGAGTTTAATTCCATGTAGTACAAGTCTAGTTTCTTGTTCAAATGGTTCAAGTCACATTAGATTTGAACTCTTTGTATTCAAGTTTGATCACTTAAATTTGCTTGCATTTTGTTCAAATTCAAGCTTAATTCATTTAGGTTTAAGTTTTTTGTTAGCCTTTTGAGTTCTATAATATGTTCCCTACTGTCCAAAATCAAGTCCTCTATTTGTCCAAGTCTTGTCCTCGATTCACCAAAAATTTTGGCAGCCTCCCAGCGTCTCCCACATTTAGAGAAAATTTCAGGAGTCATAGCCTACCTACCACATTAAGAAAGATATGCATGGTCGGTGTCAGGGGACACCGCAGTCGTTGTCTTCATCCCCACCACGCCAAGAAAGGCGTGCATGGGTCTTTCAAAAGCACCTGTTTAAAATGCAATTTTTCCCCAATGGCATTGAGGCACATACTTGGGATTGGAAAGAAGATGGGATTTGCTGCTTGTGTATACACCCTTCTTTTGATGGAGAATGGCTTGAAATTGAAGTATACAAAAGTTCTTCATTCTCTAATATTAGCAAATTAAATCTTCTTGAGTCGTTACCTTTCTTTTTCTAGATGTATATATCTATATACACCTATAGCTACATATCTTTAAGACCATCAATGGCAGACAAAACAAATAAGCATTTAACCACTAATGCTAATAAAAAGACAAAGGAAACCAATAGGGAAATGGCTAGAAAGTCTACTACTTACTCTATTCTTTTTTTTTTTCTTTTCTTTTTTTTGCAAGGTGACTATTTGAAGCTAGACTTGACTGTGAGGGGTCAGCTTGGTAGACTTGAGGAGGTGTTGTGTGAAGTGGGTTTGATTTGATTGCCTTGGAAATAATGGGCTGAGAAGCATTCAGTAAAATAACGGGCTTTTAAGTTCTTTTTTTTTTTTTTTTTTGAATGGAGATGGCTTTATTCCATTTGTCTAAGTGGGTAAAACAGCCACTAGTGGGGTCCATGAGCTTTCCTCTGTGGGACACTATTTCACTTGGTTCAATCAGAGAACTGAAAGCCCCATTCATATCAAACTGGACAGGATGTTGGTTAATGATGCCTGGCTCGAAACTTACCCCAGCTCCTTTTATGTTGTGGACGACCCAAGCATTTCTGACCACTCGCCCATTATTTTGCAAAATGATACCAACCCATAGTCAAAACACAGATTTCTGTTTAAGAACTACTGGGTCTCTTTACCCGAGTTCTGGGATGAGCTCATTTCTGTTTTCTCAAAAACATTTCATAGCAGTCCTATATATTCCTTCTATCAAAAGCTCAAAACTCTAAAGCTTAACATCAAGACCAAGAACTGGTCTTCCTCTAGCTCACTCCAACGTGATATCTCTGAGTTAAGCTCCAACCAAAATGCAATCCTTTCCCGGCTTCAGATCTCTCCCCTTGATCCTGAACTTAATCTTGCCTTAAAAGCCACCAACCAAAAGCTTTCTGAGAGAAATTCTGAATGGTTCGAATGGATTATCCAAAGAGCAAAAGCTAAGTGGATGTCTTGCGGGGAAGATGACCTCAAATTTCTCTATTCCCGGATCAATGTCAGGCATAACACCAATCTGATCAAAGTTATCTCTACTGCTGATGGGACATTCAACACTCCTACTGAGATATCCACAGCCATTATCAATCACTTCCAAAAACTTTTTAACACCCCTTTTCTCCCAAACTCTAATAGCTGGGAACCCCCAGTTCTTCACAAATTGCCCGAGAACCTTATTCCTCAATTAGTTTCTTCTATCACCATGGATGAGATTAAGAATGTGATTTTCTCCTCCCCAAACTCTTCGGCACCTAGACCTGATGGGTACACTTTTGAATTTTATAAGGCTTCTTGGCACATTATTGGCAAACAATTATGTGAAGCTATCCTGTCCTTTTTTTCTACTGGATCTCTTCCGAAGCAAGCTAAGGCCACTGCCATTGCCTTAATCCCAAAAAAACCACACGCCAGCAACATTTCTGATTACAAGCCGATCTCTCTATGCAACACTTTTTACAAGATCATTGCCAAGATCCTGGCTAACAGGATGAGGGACGTTATGCCCTCCATTATCCATCCTAGTCAAGCGGGCTTCATTCAAGACAGGCTCATTTCTGATAACATTCTTTTAGCCTCAGATCTTCTTATGGAATTCAACGCCAATGCTAAACATAAATTTTTTTGTGCTAAATTTGATATCCATAAAGATTTTGATACTGTATCCAGGGAATTTCTGCTTAACCGTATGATAGCTAAAGGCTTTCCTGCAACCTTTGTTTCTTGGATCAAAGGTTGCATCACTGATGTTCACTTCTCTATTTCTATTAATGGGGCGCTTGAAGGCTATTTCAAATCATCCTCTGGTCTAAGACAAGGATGCCCTCTCTCTCCCTACCTATTCTGCATGGTCATGGATAGTCTCTCTGATCATGAAACTATTCCTTGGTTTCAGTTCGTTTGGCACAAACATTATGCTCTGCATTTTTCTATTTACACTTGGATGGCATTCAAGCAAGGTCTCAAAACTTCTGACAATCTGATTCTCAGGGGCCTTTCGGTTATCCCCTTATGTGTGTTATGCAAGACGATTGGAGAATGCCACAATCATCTTTTCTCTGAGTGTGACTTCTCTTTTGATATCCTCAAATGGGTATTCCCTCGTATGACCGGCATACTTTTACGTCCTAATATTTGGCAAGCTTTTCACTATTTTGATGAATGGGAGAGAGATAATAGCAGGAAAAATATGTGTTATCTCTTACTTTGTGCTATTGTCTACTTTATCTGGAGAGCTAGAAATAACAGGTTATTTGGCAATGCCACTGAATGCCACTCCACGACTGCTGCCAAAATTAAACGTGCTGTGTATCTCAAATCATTCAAGCGGAAATGCTCTCACCTATTACAAAATTTCAGATTTCCATCATCAGTTGTGGGAGTTATTGCTGGCGGTTACCTATTTCTGTACAGCTAACCGTGCCTCTGTCGTGCCTAGATGGTCTCTTTTGGCAACCAGGATTCCCCTTTTTGAAGGACGATGATGAACGCAATCAACTCATACTTCCCCTTGGACGGCCTTTGGGCAACCAGGGGACGACACCAACATCCATCTGGATGATTTTGACTGCTTGGGCGACTTACACGACTTTTGCTATTTTGAGTCCTTCTGTTGTCTTTTTCTTACATTTTCTTATAGGTTTCTTTTGTTAAGCAGCTTTTTGCTGATAGGGTTTTGTTGACTGCTACTTGTTGTGTTAGTAGACAATTTTCTTAATGTAATTCTTCCATTTTATGAATGAAATGGGCTATGGCCCCAAATTTTCCCAAAAAAAAAAAAACAGTAGTTCTCTTGAGAAGAAGAGAAAGGAGTAGTTAGGCTCAGTTCACGAGAGCATTTTAGAGGTCCACGTTGGTTTATAGTGAAGTAAACCAAGAAACAGTGTAGAAGAAGAGTGAGTTCGACCTGCTGGAGAAGACTACCTGTCCCATTCTCAGCACGATGGGGGTGAAAGTCTTGAGGAGGATTTCGAGAACTGGCTAGAGAAGTTAAAGTATTTGGTGGTGGAAAACAAAGAGGTTGCTATAGTTTGAGTGTGGATTTTTGCAAGGCAGGGGAAATCAAAAGTTTGGAGGTGAGATAGAGCAGCTTTTGAGATGTTTGTCATTGTTGTCTGACCGATTGAGGTGGAATAGAGCCGCTGAAGTAATATCAGAAGGTGATTTCAGCCAGTAGGTTCTGAAGGACAGGCAGCTTGGAGGAATCTGACGACAAAGGGATATTGGTGAAGGAGTTGCGAATAGTAGAGGGATGGATGGAATTTGGAAGGGTCGGATAGACGTCGGGCCTCAGAGAGAGTTGAAGTAGAGAGATTCTGAAGTGTTTTAACGTGGGAACAAACTGAAGAAACTCGTTTTATTTACATTTGACGACAAGGAGTCTCATCTAACCAAGGCCAGTTGCGAGATATCTGTGAGAAGACATTCATTCGAGGATTCCACCGGATTAGTAAAAATCAGAGTAGCCGAGGTAATCAAAATTAATGGGATTTTGATATTTCATTTGACTTTGATTTGATTTTAATTTTATTATTTTTTTAAATAAAAAATTAATATTAATAACATTCTGTTATTATTAATATTATTATTGACTCAAAATGATAGTCATGCATTGATTTGAAAAATAAATGTCTCGGGTTGTGGGATCATTTAATTTGTATGCATTTTGCCTCGGGAGTCACGTCGATTTATCACCATTTTTTTGGACAAATTGGTAGTTAATTTAGGATATTGACGATGTTTTGAACACAACGGTGAAGTCCATTTTGCAATCAGACATTATTTGGGTGACATCGAGTGCTAAATTCCTTGATATGCGTGTTCTTGCATTAGGATTGCCTCAATTTACGTGTGTAACCTCAGTTGAATAAATTAGAAGTCAATCTAGAGTATTGGCAGCGGCATTCTGGATGCAACGGCAAAGCTTGTTAGTCAATCGGACATTATTTGGGTGGTGTCGAGCATCACTTTCCTTGAAATTCATGCTTCTCCTTGGGTGTCGGTCATCCTTTCGTACGCAAGGATGTGATTCATTTTACAATCATTGTAACTCTTGAGTGTTAACGACATTTCGGACGCAATAATGTGATTCATTTTACAATCGGACATCATTTGGGCATCGATTATCATTAATTTTTGGTGTCGATCATCCTTTCATACTGATCTTATCCGATTTGACTGTGAGGGGTTCGACCTAGGAGAACTCAACGTCCTGATCACGACGTCACCCTCCGTTTGGCAATCGGAGGTCATTTGACCCTTCAAGTGATGCGTTGTGCCAATGCGCGTGTTGTTTTATTCGCCAATTTTGCTCTCCTTGTGCGTGGTTTGGTATATAGGGTCAACAACAAGTTTTGAGTTTATGTTGAGTTTTGTAAGCTCATTATGTAGCTTTATTCATTTCAGGTCAAGGAAGGGGCCAGGACTCTATGGAGTGAAACTGATTGATAACTCTAAGTTTTTAATTTGATATTTTGTATTCTTGTTTATTCTTTTGTAATCGTGAGCTTCTGATTGATTATTGCTTGTAATGATCTCCTGGCTATTGTAAATGAGATTTTGATGAAAGAATATAGTGAAGGATTTTGATATATATAATGCTTAGTTGCTTCCGTTGAATGCATTGATTTATACGAAGGATAAATCCTGAAGCAAATAAAGGATTCCAAAATGGGATTCAGGTAAAAAAATTATATATGTTACTAAAGTATTTAGATGAGATTAATGATGGCTAGAGATAAGATAATAATATTAGTTTATGTAATTGTGTGAGAGATTTTAGATTTATGCAGTAAAGAAAAGCTATTTCAAGGAAGCAAGAATTTAGAAGGAATTGAAGCAAGAAAATAATTAAAGTGGGCATTATAATTGTTTAATAGCAATTCCAACTTTCTTTTATTTTATTACAATTATTGCATATTTTAGTATATGTTGACTGAATGGTTAGTGTATAATGAAATAACTAAGAAGAATAAATAAAATGGAAATGGAAACATGAAATATTTGATATATGACTAGTATAGAATTGTAACATGCCTAAAGTACTTGGTATAGGTAAATATTAAATATACAACTACTGAATTACTGAGATTTATAGTGTAATATATGTATGTATATACACGGTGTCCTTATTGATTACTATAATATGTGGAGAAAATGAAATAAACTAAATGATGATTTATATAAAAATGAAAGTATTAAAAGAAGGAAAAGGTGCATGCATGTGAATATAAGAGTTCACCCTCTTATGATACTGGTTGGGGATGCAATGTATCCCTGCATGTTAAATGAAAATGGTTGTACCTTTATTGGTACAAATTTTTAAATGATGCTGATATACTAATTGAAAGGGAAAAGGAATAAATATCAAATGGAAAAGAAAGAATGAAACATAAAAGAATTGAATTAATTGGAAAAGCGAGCTATAAGGATATACTGTATAGAAAATGATATATATGTTTAATTATATAAAAAAATATATGCATGTGTATTTTATATATGCTTAAATGTTATGTATATGAATGGTGATTATCCATTGAGTTTACTAAATAAACTCAAACTGTAATACTAAAATTTTTTAGGTAAGTCTCCTAATAAGTAGAAATGGCTAAAAGAGATAAATAAGTCTACAGAAGACGACGATCAAATAAAAATAGGTAAACTATGGTTGATGAAAATGTTCAAAAAGTTGTGTTACTAGCTCATTAGTTTTTATATAAGATGTTGATACTAAGCGTCCGACTGTTCATTCCCACCTCATTAATTTGAGTCTTCGAGCCACATTGTGACATATAAGATAAATGTGGCATTGCAAGAAAGGCTGGTTAGTTATAAAATTATTCATGTTGGTTGGAGCAAGATACTGTGTACAGGAGAGTGGGCCGATGGGCTTTCCTTTAAATTATAGGTTGTGATGTAATCCCGATATAATATACAAGATACAAGATAGGGAGTTAAAAGGGGATAAGATGTCTGACGGGCATGAGTGACGACTCTTACAAGATAGTCACCTAACACCTTGATACTGATACAAGATACAAGAAAACACTATATAACTAGTTGGATGTCATACCTTACTATTCATGATTGTTTCCATATTTGCATTTATATAAGAGCATATGAATTGATTGATAAATAAAACTGATAAAGAATTGATTGAACTAGTATTGAGAATGATATAACATGACATTGCATATGACAAAGACCACTGATAGATATTGATGCAACATACTGATATGATATATTGACATATGGTATAGTGATTGATAAAATAAAAATAATAGAACCATCAGCTTGAATATAATTAATAAAAAAATTAGGCTTATTTTATTGTACCATACATGTTATTGATTGTAGACTTTTTATTAAATTTCTTATAGATTAATGGAATTCTTTTTCTTATTGAGATACACTACTTTTACTGATCTTATTGGTTTTTACTTGTGATTGATATTGATTGCATAGATTGATTACTGTTCTTCTAGATAATATAATAATTGATACTATTTGGATTGGGCATACATATTAATTCATTTGCCTTATATTGAATTCAATGATAGAGTTCTGGCTGTCTGCTAGGCTTTGTAAGCTCATTATGAGATTTTGATTTCAAGTCTAAAAAAGGGTTAGGATCTAATAGAGTGAGATTGATCAATTTTTTCAAATTTTATTTTGTTCTATGTTTTCTTTTATTCTTTTGTAGTTATGAACTGAAAGATAAATCAATGTATTGAATGACTATTGGCTATTGTAAGTTGCATTTTGAATGAATGAATATAGAAATGTTTGATTCATATGATTTATACTTGCTTTAAAGAGAATTATTTAAAATGATGGATATTTAATAACTCTGAAAAATTAATTAAGAGATAAAAAATAGATAATTCTTCCAAATTTAGAACTTGAGGCATCATATATAATGCATTTGTAAGGAGAGATAACTGAGTAAAGAGCATAGAACATAATATCAAAAAGATAATAGATATCTCTAACTTCAACATTACAACCAATTGTTGTTTTCATGCAAATATCATGAAAAATTCATTGAGAGGGAAAAAAAGGTTATAGAGTAGTTATAAGTTTATAGAATGACAAGCAACAAAAAAATTTGTAATATGTAAGAGTTATCTAGAGTTGTTAATGAGGATATCTGGATTTATCCTTTCCTAAAGTCAGGAGATAAAGATCCAACAAAAATATTGATAGAATGGAGGGTTTGAATGATCATATATGCAAACAATCATGGTTAAGAAAATTCTCCAAAATTTAAGGCCTGAGAATGAACAATTATAGTAAATACAAACAAGGAAACTTCAAGAGAGGCAATAGCTAAGTAGGAGTGCTACAGCATACAATCATATTCTACTTGAGCAAGAGAGATAGTTCTAGAAGGTGTACTAGTAAAATCAAGCAAATAATGGTAAGATTTTGAGCTATGGCATGATACCCAATCTTATCCCAACAATTATTATATGGGTGATTTGTTCTTTAATAGTGTTGGTGTAGTGGAAAAGATTTTTTATCATAACCACCCCCACCACCTCATCCTCCACAACCATGATTAGCGTTAGTGCTAGCAATAAGTGTGTCATGCCCAAGAAAAGAAGAAGGTAAGGTAGAAAACTCAATGACATAGAGGATGCGGGAGAGGGCTATAGAGATATTGGACATCATAGAGTCATCTATTAATCAAGATTAAACAAATTGAAGTAGTGGATAGAGATAGAAGAGAAAATTTGGCAATGATGAGGCCCTTATTTTGTCTTTGTCAAGTGGTGAGATTAATGTTAAAGATATGGCCTTCAAAAAGTTCATCTCATTTGTCTTTCAAGGTGTTATAGCAATTCTGAATAGATTTATCACATTTTGGTAAACAGAAAATGTTAAAATAACATGTCTACGCCTTAGAAATGTTATTATCTAAGAAGTATATGGAATGCAAAAAATCCTATATTCCTTTCTCGGCTGCTTATAACATGGCTGTGGAAGCAAGTTTCAAGATTAATAAGCATCCACACAAGAACCACATAATAAAGCCTCATATTTGGTATAATTGATGGTGTTTGTTAGTTCGAGTGAAAGAGAGTCCATATGATGAAATTTCTCATGATATCCTACCAGAAAAAAAAAAACCAAAACTAAAGAAGTATCATTGAGTTTGATAGCAATACCAACATTGGAGGGCTTCATATCAGAAAGAGGAGGCAGAGAAACCATAAGCAAGCACCATAAAGAAAATATGGGTGTTGACCTCTGTATAATATCAAAAAAAGGAAAATAGAATCATACCTGCTATGCCATGAATCCCTGAAATCCCTCCAGAAATCCCGTATACCTCGTACGTCGTCGAAATCCTCGGATACTCAAACCAGCGAATCCCGCTGCTACTGCGACTCTTCCCGTGATTTCTGCACAAAATCTTGAGGCTCGACGCCTGCTCGCGGCTATAAAACGCAGAGCTCCCTTCCTTCCTCTGCCACAGACTTCGCAAGCCTCCGACCTCCTTCTTCCATTGTCGAAGCCGCATCCCCGACTCCTTACCGACTGAAGCACTCGGCCTGTTCGTTCGGTCGAGAGAGAGAGAGGGAGAGAGAGAGAGAGAGGGGTAGAGAGTGAGATCTTCCCACCTTCGAGCTCGCCCCTTACCTGCGACCGAACCTAGCCGAACTCCACGACTAGCCTCCGACCCCTCTCTGTCCGATCTCCCTTCCTCCAGAGCCGACGCCCCTGCCCTAGCGTGCATCCGACCTCTACCTGATTCTCTATCTCTGACCGACCTCCAAAGCCGCAAACTACAGTTGTTTCCTCCACTCAAGCCGACGCCCGTCGCCCCTTACCTGCGACCGAAGCTCCCCAACCAGATCCCGATCCCTGTCCAACTCCAGGCCCGATCTTCCTCTCGTCGCTGCCTCCCTCTCCATTTGCGACCGACTTCGCTCGCTCAACGACTTGCCCTTCCTATCTATTCGCAAGCAGCGACTGGAGCCCGCGGCCGTGAGGGTAACTTTCTCCTATCACGCACTTCTTCGGCCAAATCCTGTAATTATGTCGAATTAGAGAGGGGAGGGAGAGAGAGAGATTAATTAACATTAATCAAAATTAATGTTAATTAATTTTAATTAATGATAATTAATTTTAATTAATGATAATTAATTTTAGTTATACTTATTTTAATTAATTATTATCATCACAAGTGATTAAAGTTAATTTTAATTAAATTATTATAATTAATTTTAATTAATTATAATTAGTTTTAATTAAAGTTAAATTTTAGTTAATTATATATATATTTTTAATTAATTATAATGAATTATTATTAATTAATTGAAGGTTAATTAATATTAATAGTTATAATTAATTAAATATATATATATATATATATATATTAATTATAATAATTATAATTAATTATTTTAATTAATTATAATTAAATATAATTAATTAAAGATCGTTATAATTAATTATTATTAATTATAATGGTTAAAAAAAAATACAAGGAGAGGTTCTTCTCTTGCTTGCCTCGGTCCACATGCCACCACCACGCCGACGCTTGCAAAGGTATAACCCTCTACCTCTAAAACTCCGAGAGCCTACTTCGTTGTTTGCAGCGGACCAGAAAACCGTCTATACACGCTTTTCTTAGCGTGGTGGGATGGGACCCCGGTGTGGTGCCTACAACGAGCGGGTAATCACTTCGAGAGCTCATTCCGTCGTTCGCGACGCATCGGCAAACCGCCTATACACGCTTTTCGAGCGTGGTGGGAAGGGAACCCGGTGCGGCGCCTACGACGAAGTGGGTGATCACCTAAAATCTCTTTTTTGGCATTCGCGGCGCGCCGGCAAACCACCTATACACGCATTTCGTAGTGTGGTGGGATGGAAAGTCGGTGCGGCGCCTATGGCGAGAAGGGGATATTCATAAGTACCCGCTCGCGGGGAAATAACTGTGTTTTTCAAACAGGTGCTGTCGAAGACCCATACACGCTTTTCTTAGCGTGGTGGGGGATTGAAGACTTTACACGGCCGCGGTGTCCTCGAAAGAGAGCACCTACCATACACGCTTTTCTTAGCGTGGTGGGAAAGGCCCAGTTTTCCGTAATTTCCCCTAAACGGGGGAGATGCCGGAATGCTGCCGAAATTTCGGGTGATCATACGACTATACTCAGACCTGTTTGAACTCAAAAGGACTTGGACTTAAACTCAAATGAACAATGAAATAGAATTTTAATCTAAATAAGTGAACAAATATAATGACTTGATTCAAGCATTATATGGATGATAAAAAATGAACTTAAGAACTCTTGGACAGCAGGGAAGATGAACTTGAGCTGAACTTGTGGACACATGCAAGAGAACTTACAAGAAACTTGGACACTGGAATAACAAAGAACCTTGACATGAACTTGAACCAAACAAGACCACAGGGGGACTCGAGCTGAATGTCAGTGCATTGAACTTGCATTTGATTTAAACATCAAATGAAATGAACTTAAACTTGATGTATGCACTTGTAGTCATGGAACTCAAAATTGTACAACATCAAGTGGGACTTGAACGAACGCCAATGAACATATATGGAACTTATGGTGAAAAGAAAGACTTGTAATGAATATAGATCCTACAAATATCATGAAGACATGTGTAGTCAAATGCCACTAGAAAGGTTTGATATGCAATAAACATAACAAGTGCTGAAAATCTTCAGGCTCGAGGAGATTTGGATGTCAAACAAATGTTGAGAACTAAGCCCCCTACACATGTTGTAAACCATCTCCAAGGCCAAGGAACTTGCATGATCGATTTGTTTGCAAGTGATAAAAAGATTCAAATAAGGGTTGGTTTGTAGCTAACGTCAAGGGATTCAAAACGAAATTCATCAACCCACTCGCAATTGATGAGGGAGCAATAGACAATGAATGCACTGAATCTCTATAATCAAAATGTAATATGAAGTGCTCATATGTTGAATATGAAGAGCACATGACAAATGAATTAAGATATACATCGTCAACTACAATTTGAGTTCAAGCAGATGTTGTGGTCCCCCTGCAAATAGAAGGGGTCAAGGTGTAATGAATACGACGGCATTCCAACTATCAATGTTTACCCACTTACGGAAGAATACAATAGTTCCCCGTGAACTACGATGATTGATGGAATCACCTATGGATAATGTCAGTGGACATGTAGTAAGTATGGTGAATCCTGTGCGAACCCAAGAACATTTGTCCTCCGCAAGCAATGATACAAGGCTACAATGAATGCAAATGTCTACTGGCAATGACAAAAGAATTGTTGTATACACAATAACATATCTACGGGTCACGTAGAAGATTCCTCGTTTATACAACAGTCCACCTACACTAGTGAACTGTTCGTGAATGTTAATAAGAGTCATACGACTAGTGAGAATCCAGAATCCATCATATGCACAATCCCTCATCTACAGGCAGAAGAAGAAAACTTGTAGTCTGAACATTGTAGATTGTGGAAGGATAAGGGCAGCAGGCTTCGATGAAAGTGCTGGCACTGCCACTGGGTGTTATTCCACATGTAACACCAGGAGAGTTGCAAATGAACATATAGTAACTTGCCTACGAGAAGATGTGGAAGAGTTGCATCAAATGTCTTTGCTTGCAAAGAACATTAGAAGGTCTACATCCTCTATGATTTTCCTACCGAAATGATAGCAGAAGATCTGCAGTACAAATAATCTCTTTACAAATACAGAGTGGAGGGCGTACTTTGTGGACCAAAATTACAACAAAATGCATGAGGAATGCAGTGAATGCAAGCTTCTACAAACATCTACCTAAAGCAGGAGATTCGTTGGTATACTACAATCTACCTGCGTAAATCATGCAAGTAGTGCACGACAGTCTACCTGTATAAGGCAGCAAACCGCTCAATTCCCAAGCTGCTGCATAACGCCACCGGGTCTGCAATATCCATGCAAGCAGACAGAAGGCGTATGAATCTCCAAACGAAACCCAGTGCTACGCCACCGGATCTGCAACTTTCATGCAAGCGGACAGAAGGCGTGTACAAATATTCCAAAAATACCCCCGCACGTGTGCACTTTAATTTGTATACATATAGGTACACTAAAAGGGGAAAATATAATCATAACCCACATGGGCCCCGACGAGCGTGTTATTGGTACACACGTGACGTCTAGGGATGCTGCGCGGGTCAATCAGTGAATTCTAGTTCGAGCTCGATCCTCCTATACGGGTAGATAGGAGTCGACACGGCTCGAACCATTAAGTAAATATGCGGTCACGAGATCGACCGGGATATTTATTTTATAGTTCATATTAGGCCTTCAAGGCCTATAATCAAGAGAATTCACTAACAAAGGTCCAAAGCCTACGAAGCCCGATCCTCTATCGACCGGTAGATAGAGTCGACAGGGTCCAATCAATAAAATATAAATGATCTCAGGCACCCCGATGATGGCCGCGTTGAATGCAGATCTCAACCGGAGGGGTTAACTTCAAATATTTCAAAATGCCCTCAAACCTCAAATATTTTTAAGTGACCTCAAGGTACCCCGATGATGGCCGCGTTGACTGAAGATCTCAACCAGAGGGGTCCACACAGATCATTTCAAATACCATACAAATACCCAAAACTCCAAAAATCATCCAACTCCAAAAATATTTAAAAAATTGAAATAAAACCATCAAACACTCAAAGCATGAAATCCATCCACCATCAGCAACAGTTTGCCGAGGTGGACAAATTAAAATTTACTTCAACTCACATAGAGCTGATGCCTGGTCGAAAATATCACTAGGATCCATTCTCAAATAATCTCCTGCCAGCAAGGACGTGGTACGAGTCCTCTAACCGGCAGTTTCGCCGCCAAATGGCACTGCAGGATAAACGGTTATGACTCGGGGCCCTCTGAACCAGGTGGTCGTCGCTAAATGGCACCATTATACTATGGTTATGGCCAGAGCCCGTATGCTCCCCAATGACATCAAATCCTTGAGATATGAATCAATAGGATATGATGGATAGGGCACAAAGCCATCTGTTAGCTAAGGTGGATTCAAATTTGTCCTCTTAGACAAACACTCCCCCCAGGTCTACAAGGTACCCTTGGACGAAGCAACCCATGGCTGTCGACAAGGATCCTTCTGTCAGGTTGGGTCGACTACCTCCTCTGACTAAGTAGACCGGGGACCACGATGGCCCGGGACGACGGAACCATGGGATCTTGATCGGGTCCATCATCCATTCCCCCACCATCCGCTTTAAGTGCAAGATGGTGAAATTTCCAATTTTGAATATCAAATCTTCAAACTTTCCACATCCTAAACCCTTGCTGCTACTATATGTTAGACTAACGTATCTCTACGTATCTGATTGACGACTAGCCTTAATCGAAAGTTCTCTCTCGTTATCGGGAGGGGTAATTAACTATAGGGGCTTGCGCCTATAGGAAACCAGAACTCAGATCATAAAGTCCTCGCAAAATGAGGGTGAAATCTCTGGGTAGTGTCTTATCTACAAACCCATCTGCCTTCCAAAATTTACCCCGGAACTTTAATTCGTTAAAACTCCCCCTGAAGAAAACTAAAAACGGGCGGAGGCCGGGCCCGAATTTTCGGAGCCCACAATGGGTGATAATGATGAGTTGAACAGAAGATCAAGAGGGAGTGCTAGAGCCCCAAAACGCACAAAGATCATGCGAGCTAAGAGCTATGGGAATGTGGGTTGGTGTAACGAAAAGGCTACAATATGAAAGAGGCGTAGGAGTGTTTCAAGATTGTGGCATTAGGTGCAACTAAGGTGTGGTGGGACTGAGCACAACGCACAACTTCAACAAACACAATATTTATAATGCAATAAGCACAACGAGCGATCTCAATTAGCGGGTGGACAGTGAGCACATGCAAGCAAGAAAGTAGCGAGCATGTGTGAGCTGCCAGTTACCAAATGCGTGAGAGGATAAGTAGCAAACAAATGCTAAGCGATGTAGGGCGCATATCAATAAAGATGCGAGCAAATATGGATAGAGTCGTGAGCCTTTGGATAAAGCTTCGTTGTTGTATCAATGTATTCTCTAGTTGAGAGCCTATAATTTAAGTCCTAAATAGAGTTCAGAAGCGAGCAATATGAGGTGAAGTCATGTGATGGGGAAGGTATTGATGGGCAGAGACTATTGAGGCTTCCATGCCATGTTAAAATGAATGAGTGAAAAGAATTTGTTGTATATTCTCAATTATATATATATATATATATATATAGAGAGAGAGAGAGAGAGAGAGAGAGAGAGAGAGAGAGAGAGAGAGAGAGAGAGCTTCGTTTGGGACAGCTTTCGTATTGCTTTTTAAAACAGATTTTTTGTTCAAAATGTTTTTGAAAAAGAAATTTTGTACTAAAAATTTACTTTAAAAAGAAGTAAAAAAGCAATCACAAACGAAACCAAAGAGAGTGAGTGACAAATACAAATAATCAAATAAAATAATAACAATAATAGCAATAGCATTAACAACAACAACAATAATATATCATATTATAATTAAGAGAATATATTACAAAATACTAGTAAAATTAATGACAATATATCCTCATTATTGGTTTTCCAATTTATACGATAAATAGTCTATGCCCTATTTCACGTTGCTATTACACAATTTTAACTGATTACTTCTTAATAACAACAAATATTTCTAAAAAGTTTCCTGATTAAAAAAAAATGTAAACCATCATCTTTTTTGGTAATTGAAGATTTTGATTGCAAAACCGAATAGAAAAGCAAACAAGATTGCAAAGAAAACTACCATAACTGCTACTACTCCCAAAAAATCATGCTTGAATCCAAAGAAACTACTTAAGAACTCGGCCACTGTCTGTTTTGTATCAAGCAACGTATGGTCATTTCCATATTGTGACACAAGCAATCCATATAAAGTCCATGAGACTGGACAAACCCAATAGTACCACCTCCACCAAATTGGCATTGCCTACAAAGCAAACGAAAACAACAAATATAATTAAAACATAGAAAATAAAAATTTAAAATGATGATAATTAATGTTCATACACAAAAGAGTGAAACCAAAATCATCATAAAAAAATTGTCATCTATCATCAATTTTTTTGTAAATTAAAAACATGTTTCAAGAAATATTTGAATTTGTTAGATTCTTTCTTTTTTTAAGTCGAAATTTAGATGGATTTTAAACATTACAAGAATAATATCTATTGTTATAGAATCTAGTCCATCTACAATGACCTAGTGTAAATGGTAAGAATTTTATGCTTTTATAAGCGTTTATGAATTCATGTGGATCATTTAATTTAAGTAGAAAGTTTTATAACTGAAATTTTTCCTGGGAGCGCTAAGGCTGAGGCGCTGAGATGGGAGTGTTAAAATGCTAAGCTCTTTGTCTAGACAAACAAAATTTAATTTCTTAGGAGCATTGTAGCATTGGCCGTTGCGGAACTACAATGTTGTCTTCTCTGTTTATTTGAAGATGCTTGGAAGCACAACAACACTAAGGAAGCGGAGTTGCAATGCTGAGATCTCTTGTTATGAGAAATTTTTGGAAACAAAAATCCCTTTAGAGCACAGTGGCACTAGAAACGCTAGGAGATTGGTCAGAGAGGAGATAGATGAAAGAGAAAAAGTAAGCTAGATTTTGAAGGCCACGGAGTTGGATTCAACTGTAAGGAACCAACCACAACAACATCAAGCGTTTATCCCACTACGTGGAGTCAGCTATATAAATCCTTCTCTATTATGTCTTGTTGAGAGTCAAATTCTCATTTAAATCTAAAAAATAAGGTCAATTCTTATATTCTCTAACCAAGTCATTTTAAGTCTACCTCTTTCTTAACATAGGCCCACTCTAATACATCTACTCTCCTAACCAGGTCATCGAAAGATTGACATTTTATATGTCCAAACCATCTAAAGCGACTCTCTCTAATCTTATCTACCACTGGAGTTACTCCAAACTTTTCACATATATACTTGTTTCATATTCTATCTCTAAGAGTGAAGTCACTCATCCACCTAAGCATTCTCATCTATGCAATACTTAACTTAATTTTATGCTTCTCTTTTAATGGCCAACATTCTGTGCCATAAAGCATTGCAGTTCTCACCACCATCTTATAGAATTTTCCCTTAAGTTTGAGGGGTACTTTTCTGTCACACAATAAGCCTGATGCATTCCTCTACTTCAACCACCCAACATAAATTCTACTATTAATATTCTTATCTCTTTCACCATCATTTTGAACAATAGACCTAAGATATCTAAAATATGTATTGTTATTAATGACTTGATCACCCAAAGTCATAATCCCCCCACTAGATCTATTAGTACTAAAATTACATTCCATGTTTTCGGTTTTAGATCTACTCAAACGAAAACCTTTAGACTCTAGTTGACCTTCATAATTCAAGTTTTCCTTCAATACCCTCTCTAACCTTATCAACAAGAAGAATATCATCAGTAAAAAGCATACACTAGGGTACATCCACTTCTAAATGTCTAGTAAGAACATCCAAGACTAAAGCAAAAAGATATGGGCTTAAACTTGATCCTTGATGTAATCTAACTGAAATAGAAAAATACTTGGTCAAACCATCTTGTGTTTGAACACAAGTAATAGCTCCTGCATACATATCCTTAATGACTTGAATATACGCATTATTAACTCCTTTCATTTCTAGAACTCTCCAGAGCACATCTCTTGAAACTTTATCATATATTTTCTCTAAATCAATAAATATCATAAGTAGATCCTCCGTATTCTCTTACTTATCCATCAAACCTCTTAATGAATGTATAACTCCCATAGTAGACCTACTCGGCATGAATCCAAATTGATTTTGAGAAACAGTAATATCATATCGTAACTTATGCTCAATAACTCTCCCTCATAGTTTTAATGTATGACACATTAACTTAATTCCTTTATAATTTGCACACTCATGTGCATCACCTTTATTTTTAAAAATAGGGATCAACACACTCCTTCTCCAATCATCTGGCATCATTTTAGTCTTCAAAATAATATTGAAAATTTTCATAAGCCAAGAAATTTCTTCATTTCCTAAGCATTTTCACACCTCTATTGGAAACTCATCAGGTCCAAGTGCTTTTGCACACTTCATTTTCTTTAATCCTGTCTAAATTTAATTTTACTAATACGATGAAAAAAAAATCTCTTTTTTCATTTAAGGTACTAAAGTCACTAAATTCAATCGTATTCTCATAATCTTCATCGAAAAGCTAATTGCAATATCTCATCCACCTTTATTGAATATCATCTTCTAATAAAAGTATTTTTTAATATTCATCCTTAATGCACTTCACTTGAACTAAATCCTTAGTTCTCTACCTCATTGTATGACTAACTTATACATATATCTTTCACCCTCCTTAGTATCTAATATATTATATAAATCATTAAAATCAAAATTCTTTGTATTGTATATTACTTTCTTAGACTCATTCCGAGCCTTTTTATATCTTCCCCAATTTTTTTGAGCTTTTACATCTAAACTAATTTTTATAATAAAATTTTTTATTTTTTTATCTTTTCTTACACATTTTGATTCCATCATCAACTACTTTTTACTATTGAGAGTTTTTCCTTTAGAGACTCCAAACCCATCCTTTGCAACATTATTAATATCACTAGCTACTTTTTCCCAAATAATATCATGCACAATCAAAATTTTAAGATCTTAAATCTTACTCTAAAAAATATTTGCGTTAGTGATCTTTAAATGCCCCCATCTAATCCTAGGAAAATATTTTATTTTATTTTTTATATTCCGCTCTTTAATCTTGAAGTCAAAATCTAATAAATAATGTTGGGTATATAAACCTCACTCTGAATAACTTTACAATCTTTACAATCTAAACTATCTATTTTTTTATATAAAAATAATTAATCTGAGTTTTAGTATATCTATGCTTATAAGTGATGAGATGTTCTTCTATTTTCTTAAATAGAGTATTAGCAATTATAAAATTATAAGCTAGAACAAAATCTAATATGATCCTACCACCTTCATTAGTCACTCCAAACCTATAACCGTTATGAATATTTTTAAAATCATCTACCACTCTGCTAATATGTCCATTTAAATCTCTTCCAATAAAAACTCTTTCAAGAGATATTCTTTATATTAATTTTTCTAAGTCATTCCAAAATTTTATTTTTGAACACATATCCAAACCTACTTGAGGAGCATAAGCACTTATAATATTAATAATCTTAATAAAAGAAAAAAAAAAATATTAATAATCTTAGCATCAATGGCAATCATTAAAGTTATAATTATATTTCCAATTTTATTAATTTATATAATATTATCCTTCAAGTTCTTATCTATAATCACACATACACCATTTATATATGACTCCTACCTGAATACTAAAGTTTAAATCTTAAACAATCAATCTCCTTAGTCTTTTCTCCAACCCATTTAGTTTCCTAAATATATAGAATATATATATATATATATTCCTATGAATCATAATATCTATTGATTTTATTAATTTGCTTGTAAGAGAACCTATATTCCAAGTTTCTATCCTAATTTTAATTTCGTGGACTAGCTTCATTACCCACATTTGTCCATGATGTGAAAACCCTTGCTTATTTAACACTACACTCGAGCGCTAGAGTAATGACCCTTGCACACTTTTCATTGTATTCAGGCCATATAGTGCGTCACTTCTAAGGAATGCCCTAACATTAATACAATGTTATGCTTCTCTTTTAAAAAGGTTGGAGTAGCTCCAGTGGAAGATAAGATTAGAGAGAGTCGCCTTAGATGGTTTGGTCACGTAAAACGGCGGCCTCCCGATGACCCGGTTAGGAAAGTAGAGGTCTTAGATTTGACTTATGTTAAGAAAGGTAGAGGTAGACCTAAAAAGACTTGGTTAGAAAATATTAGAAATGATATTTCTTTATTAGATTTAAACGAGAATTTGACTTTTAATAGGACACAATGGAGAAAAAGGATTCATGTAGCCGACCCCACGTAGTGGGATAAAGGCTTGATGTTGTTGTTGTTGTTGTAAAGAATTCATGCCATGATTATTCAACAAGTTTTATGCTGGCTGTTGACTACCTAATGCAACCCTCCACTTTTCTCATCCAAGGCTTGGACCTGGCAACGACAATGTTATGGATTCATCTAACAGGCCAATTAAAAATTGTATTCATCTTGAGATATGCTCCCATTACCCTGCTTTAGTTTTTAATTTGAATAATTTGGATTAATGTTATGGGGATTTATTTGAAAATAAGTTTGGGAAAGTTTCCACCATGAAACTTTTTGTATGTCATAGAATAAATTATTCTGAGCATTTTGACAGAAGAAAACTCAAAATTTAATTGGGTAATTTTAAACGTATATTTTTCATGTGTTTTACCAATATTGATTTTAATAGAAAATGCTATTAAAAAATAAAAGCCCCAAAATAAGGTTACAAATGTTCCCCATGAATGATTTTCTGAATTGTTATTGTTGAGTGTGTGTATAAGTTCTACCCCATGTATACTATTGAAATTATCATATATGTGTTTCTTTCGTGCATTTATGCATTATGTTAAATATCTTCAAACATGTTGAATATATAAATGTTTCTATGTCCATGTGATGAAATGTACATGTCATGTTCATGTGGTGAATGATGTGTGGAGAGAAAGGAAGTGATATAAGTGATGGTTGTTTCATATTTTGTTCAATACAAGTAGAGTTATAAAGGCATATGCACACATGTACCTCCTCCATCTGTCTTGAATAAATGTGAGATGAACAAGTTAAGGTATAAGTGAAAGTGGAGGTATAATGGGAATTGGGCTATATATATAATTCCCTCATCTATCCTAAAATAGATGTGAGATGATTAAGTGGAGGTATAAGTGAAAGTCAATATATAAGAAGGCTTCGGGGCATGTGCATGTGAATCAAGTTTTGCATAATATATATATATATATATCATGCATTTCATTTTGACATCACGTTCAAGTTTAAATGAAGTTCATGTTGTTGTCACATATAGGTTGAAGAGCTAATTATGTTGTTGTTTCTAATAAATGTATACTATTGACATGTAACCACTATTAATACTTAAGTGTACTAATGTAATCATGTTATGAATAGAACACTGTATAATTACCACATCACTTAAATTGAACCGTAAAACTACCTTTTTATTTCTTATGCAATTTATTTTAATTAATAATATTGAATTATTTAGTAGGTCTCAAGTAGCCAATTGAACAAGTGGCTTGCTCATCCTACTTATTTACATGTTATTTTAGGAAAGGGTAAAACCTAAGTAGAGAAAAAGTTGATAAGGTGAAAAGTTTTGGTTGTAGGTATGTTTCTATTTTAAAATTATTCTTTTGTAATTCAATCATTTTAGTATATGAGTAGATATTAGGAAAACGTTATACTGGATTATTGTACATGACATTTTTAATGAAATGTAAATTATTTATATTTTTGTGATTGGATGTTTAGTTGGCTCTATGTCTCTATTTATTAATGATGAGTTAAATAGGAATAAGAAAAATTATTCTAATTAGATATTGAGGCGTGACAACAAGCCCTCAAATGAAATTTCATAGATAAAACAAGCGAAAATTAAATAATTTTATTCTACTATAGGGTTTTTTTTTTCCATGGGCAAATAAATAAGCATAAAATAAGTTCAAACTCACTGTTCTGGGTATTACGAATCCTGAGAAAAGATTCCATATTCCATAGAAAGCAGAAGAGACAATAGCGGCAATAGTGTCGTTCGGTGTCAAACTGACAGCCAACATGCCATAGTAGGTGTAGTATAGCAATGTGAAATATGTGAAAAATATGTACCATAAGAACTTTGTTGCTGTCCATTCAAAACCAATCATTGAATACACAATAATGCAGTATATTAATGATTGAGATAAGATATATGGTTGCTCAACTACAACCTGAAAATTGCAGAATAAGAAATATGAGTAATAGAAGTTGATGCAACTTGATGGCACAGTGGAAGGTGATTAGGTGCATTACTTGTCCAAAAGCATATGGAAATGCTGAGTACATTCCAGCAGCTCTTTCTCTATAGAAGACCATGCGCTCAATGGCAACAATTGGTTGTACTGCAGTTGAGTATGAGACCCCCAAAAATAAAATAGCCGCATACATGGAACCCATAGCATTGAACAAATCCTGCTGTGTGTTTCTGTAGCCATACCATTCAACAGAAATTATAACAATCTTAATGTAAATTTAAGAGAATGCAATACTAGTGGAATTGACATTCTTTTATTTATCAGCTTACTTTTTACCACCAAGATTCCAGAATATTGTACCAAGCATCAAGGCTATCATCACAGTGAAAAAAAATCTCATTGCAGAATAGGTAGGATTCCTCCAATATGACAAGTTTTGTTTCCATAAGCATGCAATGCATTGAGTTAAGAATGACTGTGAATATTGTGTTGGAAAATATAAATCACTTGATCCAATAGAAGGTTGACTTAGTTCCATAATTAATGCTTTGTTTCTCCTGCAACATATCAGTTAAGAGACATGGATTTATGACAAGTTGCAATTGAAACCAGATGAAGGATTAGGCAAGAGCTTTACTTGTACAATTCAGAGTTTTTGTAAATTTCATTGAAATCGACACCTAATGCATCTTCTTGGGCTGAAGTTGTTACTTCTAACATCCAGGTTGCAGGATTGTAACCATCTTTTATCTTCGAGATTCCTGGAATGCCCTGGATAATTAAACAACACATTATGAATGAGTTAAAAAAAGACTTGGGATATCTACAATTAGGATATAAGACACCTCAACTTTTGTTGCAAGACATTTTCATCAGATTTGATGGAAAATAGAGAAAAGTATCTTGTAGCCTGGGAGCTTGCTTGTGAGTTAAAATGTGAATCTTTTGAATTAGTAAAAAAATAATTGCTCTAAAATGTTTTTTTTTACCTCAAAATAGTTGATGAGATGATAAGAATTGTTCCCTAATGGTCCAACGTATATCTCTTCACCTCCTGTCTTCATCAGGAAGAGCTGTAGTTCAAAAAGTAAATATAAACTTCATGAAAATTATGTTAGGCAAGCATATTCATAAATGTAACCCCATAAAGTTTAATCATATAATATGACAACTCACCTCATCAAAAGATTCAAATATATCGATACTTGGTTGGTGAATTGTACACACTACTGTCCTTCCTGTGTCAACCGTGTTTCTAACAGTTCTCATTACAATAGCAGCTGACCTAGCATCAAGGCCAGAGGTTGGCTCATCCATAAATATTATTGAAGGATTTGCAACGAGCTCAACAGCAATGGTTAATCTCTTGCGTTGCTCAGTTGACAATCCAGTTACTCCAGGCAATCCAACCAATGCATCTTGTAATGTCCTCATCTCAACAAGCTCCATTACCTCATCAATGAACATCTATTATCCAAAATTTTATGTGAAAAGAAATGTTTTATGATTGAAATGAAGATGACATAACCATACTTCTATATATTTCACTCACTTTTCTTGTTATTAAATCAATTTCAGGAGGAAGACGAAGCCACGAAGAGTAAATAAGGGATTCATAAACTGTCAAATTTGGAGAATGAATATCATTTTGTTCACAATATCCAGAAACACGAGCAAAAGTATCTTGCTTCTTAGGATATCCAGAAATGGTGATGTTTCCCTCTATATATCCTTTTGTTTTTCTCCCTACAAGTACGTCCATAAGAGTGGTCTTTCCTGCTCCACTAACACCCATTAGAGCAGTAAGCACTCCTGGTCTAAAGCAACCACTCACACCATTTAGAAGCACTAACCTATCCTCAATTCCATGAGCTCGCATTTCCTATAAACATGTTTTTATTATTTAAAATCAGTAGTTATTTAAACAATAATTTGGTACACTTACACTCATATGCACTTATTTATCAAGTTTTTCAATTATAATTTACCTTTGGCATGTCCACTGAATATTTTATGTTGTCAAATGTGATGCAATATGGTAAAAATGGAAGCACCAGTCCTTTCCTTGTATTTGAGTTGGAAATTTCAGTGCTTGCTTCTGTTAATGTTCTGGTTTCTTTTTCTATATGAGACCATAATAAGTTTTTTGTTACAAGAATACTATTGTAATATAGCTGTGGTTATAAACATAATTACCTTTTAGATTTATAAATGGAGTTCATACCTCTCGATTCGAGCATAGATTTTCCAATTACTCCTTTTTGTTGCTCCCGTAAAGCCTCCTCAGTCACAGTTGATTGGCCCTTCCCAAATGCTGTAAGATTATAAATAAGACACCTTAGAGAAAAAGCTTGCGATTTCCTTGCAATATATACTTAGTGTAGAGCATGTAAAGTCTTACGTTTGAGATAAGATAGAGCAACAATGAAAAGAAAGTTGAATATGAGAACATATGCAAACAAGGCTCCTGCACCAATCCAATACCAATTTGCTTCCGGAAATATTCCTCTAGACTTTAATATAATTATTCCAAGCGTTTCATTTGTTCCAGGTAAAATCTGCAACAATTTTAAGAGCCATGGTCATGAATTTTTCTTAAGACATCCTAATATTATGAGATTATATGACTAGTTCACTAGAAAAATATATTACATGGCTCCAACTCTTCCCTAAGAACTCATTTACTGAAATAGCATTTTGTGAGTACATTAGTGGTGATGCCCAATAACCCCATACCCACCATTTCTTCACATTCCCTGCCAAAATAGGAGGCATAACTGTTAAGATATTGCTAGAATAACGTGAGAAACCGTATAGTACAACCAGTATCTATGGATGAATATTATCTAAAATACATAGAAATGCCAAGTTTACAATTTTTGAAGTTGTATCATCTCAACATTCAAGGATACTAAGGACATTTTCTGAGAATGTACACCAATAAAATAAGAATAATTTTTGAAAGAACTGAGCTAGAAAAGATCATTTTTGATAAAATTGTTATATGGAGGCATAACTGAAAATTTAGAGGATCCTAATGGAACAATATCATAGCTCTAAATCAAGTTTAACACAAATAATCAAAATGAACTTTAAGTTGTTCCAAAGCAATTTCCTATAACACTATAATATTGAAATTAAAAGATAATAGATGGTTTGAAAAGAACCGTATGAAATTATGAATCCACCCAACACCATAATCACCAGCAGTGTGTAGGATGCCAATGCATTAGCAATAACAAGAATCCTTCCAAGTACTGCAATGAACCGACACATTCCTGAAGCCACTTGATTTACAAGAAGCAGCAGAAGGTAATGTTTGAAAAACCTACAACAAAAAAAATTGAGACCCAGAAATGAAATCTTGAATAAAACATGGATGTTTAAGCTTAAACACATCTGACCTTTCTGCACTTGAATCATATCCTATGGAAAAGTAAGTGATAAGCACCCAAATTGCAACTTCAATGCATGAAAATGGTATATTTAAGATCCAATTTGGTAATGCTAAAGCCCATGAAGGATAGAAGTGATAGTCCCTCTGCTTGAAGTAGACAGGTAGTTTAATGAGGGTTAAAACAAGCTCAGAGGAGCCATTCAACAAGATAGTGATAAGAGAAAAAAAGAGAGCTCCAATGTAAATCTCTCCATCATCTATAGAATTGTGATGCATTTGTGTCTTCCAGAATAGCGACATCGTTATAAATGCCATAAACATGACCTGAAAGACAAGGAAATGAATGCATGAATTTGATTTGTCGGATTGAAGTACTAGGTTTTATTTGCAGGGGTATCGTCTTACCTGAAAAGCTCTAAACACATAAACAAAAGAGTTTCTCTTCATTAGAAGCAGTTCTCTTTCAGCACAGGCTTTCAGTATTTCAATTCCACTGACACCAAACTTTGAGGTAGTTAAAGCAGCACGGTGGCTCTTGCTCCTGTCAAAAGGAACAGATAACTCTGTTCGAAGGTTTTCTCCTACATGAAATGAGCCAAATGCTTTTGTGAATTCCTTAACTGACACATATTCATATGGTTTATCATGTCGTGCCCAATATTTCTTTTGATCTTTCTCGGAAGTCACCTGATGTGAACAGACAATTAGGTTATGTTGGAGAATATATATATATATATATATTAGAATTCTGGAACCAAATTTTCTCATAATAAAATCTATACAAGATACAGTTGAATATACTCTTTAAATGCATGCCTTTTGCTATCATAATATTTTGAAGATCATGTAGTAATGTAAAGTTATCGATGAGATCACCAATTGACTTTGAGATATCATGTGAGATCTTTTATTAATTTTGAATGTTCCTATTATATTTTGTGAGACATTGTAACAAATTCTGTCTACAAACTCATTTCTTGGTATCACTATAAATAGAGCCCGAGTAAGGGGTTTTGTTTCCCATAACCACAAGCAAATATCAAGAAGAGTAAGAGAGAGTGGAAAGGGACAGGCAATTGAGAGAGAAGGAAGGAAATTTTAATTTTTTGTACAAGAGATTTATTCTACTTCTATTGCTAGTTTCGATTCTATCAATAGGTAAAGCTTTCAGTCGTAGTAGGATAGCGATCATTTGGATTGTTACAGCAGAGAAAGAAAGAGGACTAACAACAACAGAAACAACATCATATTCTTTTTTCTTCAACCCTCATCTTCACAGCAATTGGCCACATTCTCTATCAATCAATAACAAAAAGGAAGCTATATTTCAATTCATACCTCTAGCTTTATATGAAATATAGTGTCTCCACATGCCCCGTTTGAAGCTTAGCTAATTATTCAATCTATGTGTTTTCATCGATATAGACTCATATAGGAATATATCTCACTGCACAGAAATTTTGTTTGTGTTTATGTATTTGGTGTATTTGATTTCTCACCTTCACGCATTTTTCTTACTACTACTAACCTACTAATTGGTATCAAAGGATTGATTAAGCTCTACAAAAATTTGATCTCCAGAAGTCAAAAAAGTCAAGGTCAATGAATTTGATGACCACGATTTTCACTATTGGAAGCTGTAAATAAAAGATAACCTTTATCAAAGAAAGCGTCATCAACCTTTGTAGGGACCAAAGCCTTGTGATATTGATAAGCAGGAGTAGAAGTTGATGGAAAAGCAAGCATCAGAAGTTATTTGTTTGTCCTGACTAAGAATTTTATTTTCAATTTTCTTAATGAAAAGATCAACCACATCAAACATGATGAAAGCCTATCAAAAATGTACGAGAAACCCTCTATCATCATCAGGGTTAAGGTTTAAAATTGCGTAACTGGATATTAAGGCGTTTTTCTTTCTTGAGATGTGGCCTAAGCCTAAGGCAATCTGAGGCGTAAGCCTCAAAATCCGAATATTGCATAAAGTGAAAATAAAGTTTAAAAATGATTTTTATATAGCACCCAAATAATATTTTAAATAATGACATATTAACTTTTTATTGAACTATGAAGTAACAAATTAGCATACATATGAAATAAAAAATTGCACAAGACGTAAAATGACAAGTGATAAATTGTGTGAAATAGAATTGAAATCCAAATATTACAAGAGCAAAATAACATGAAATATAGGAATTATGTAAAGCATCCATAACATCAAGTTCAACTCCAAATTACTTCTTTTTCAGTTTCCTACTCATCTAGATTTAATTCTTAAAAAAACCTGATATAATTGACAACAACTCAAAAATCATCTACATTGTTATCACTGAGGGGGTCTTTATTTGAGTTGTCGACATAACAAATTAGTCTCTTCCTTGCCTCATCCTATGAAGTTCAATGTTCTCAATCTATTTCGTTTTCAATTATTTCAATGTTGACCTCTGTAATACAGCAAAAAGAAACAAAAAAAGGATTAAACAAATCACCTTTGTCGCTGCCCATCCCGATATCCTGCCCAAATCTCGTCGAATCCCGCCTCAACTACAGTAATCCTAGCTCTGCGATTCGACGCTGAAATATCCTGTCTCCCGCATGCGAACATATGTTGGGTCTAGTCATTAAATACGACAATGAAGCAAAGCCCTCAGCCCCTTCTTCTTCCCTTCTCCCCGCTTCTTCCACACACTTGCCTGCTCTCGATCTCCATCTAGGTCGTGAACTCCAGTCCACCTCACCTCCTTAACTAACCTCAACCCTGTAGCCTTCTTCACACGCGACAGTCGCAAACCACCCGACTCGATCTCACTCACTTGCAAGCTCCAACCTCCCTGTTCTCTGTAAGCCCCCGATCTCCCTCTGCCTTGTTCGCAAGACACGGTTCACAGAGAGAGAGAGAGAGAGAATTTCCTCTACCCTATTTCCTCCACCAGGCCGAACCCCATCCCTCTGTACCTATCGAAACTCCTCTTCTTCTACCTCCATACCCGCTGACTACAGCAGCCCATCGCCTCCAGCCGCAAGAAGTCGCAATAGCCGAGCCCATAGCCGCAACCCTTCAGTGCCGACCTCACCCGCTCGAGCCCGCCTCCTCTTTCTGATCCACTGAACTGAATCCCATTCAACTCACCTTGCCGCCCCTTTATCCACTGTGCCGACCATAATCAGCCCATAACCCAATCTCAACTCAGTTAAAACAGAGGATTAAGGTAAAGGATTAAGATATACGCATGTATATTTTTATCATTGTTTGTCATGCGTCATTGTTGTTTAATAGAATTAATTTCCAATGCAAAGTGATATTAATAGTTATCATTATCATCATTAATAGTAATCATCATTAATTTTATTAGTGAAGATTATTATTAACCCTAGTGATAATTGTTGATATTAATTACATTAGTAAATAGTTATTATCGTTGCGATTATCATTTCCGGTAATAATGATATTATTGTTATTTGTCAAAAAAGGGGAGGTTTCAAAAATAAAAGAGAAGCAACGAAAATATCAAAAAAAAAAAGAGAAGTTAAAAAAAAAGAGAGATTTTATAAATTGTATCATTTTATGCATTTTGTGATTTGTGTAATTTTGCAAATTTAAGAAAACCTGTTTCGACACTTGCAGCGCGACGAACAACCACCCATGCACGTTTTTCTCTAGCGTGGTGGGAGGAAATTCGTTGCGATGCTAATGATGAAGCAGGCAATCTTCTAAAGTCTTGTTTTCGGTGTTTGCAGCGTGCCAAGGGACCCCTTATACACGCTTTTCTTTAGCGTGGTGGGAGGGAACTCGGTGCGGCGCTTACAACGAGGTAGGTGAGCCTTGTGCATGCTTTTCTCTAACATAGCAGGGACAAAATATAAATAGTTGTGCTTTCAAACAGGTGCCTGAAGACTCATGCACGCCTTTCTCTAGCGTGGTGGGATTGAAGATTTTACGGCCGTGGTGTCATCTGACACCTACTATGCACGCTTTTCTCTAGCATCACGGAAGGCCCAGTCTCCTGTAGTTTCCCATAAACGGGAGAGACGCCAGGAGGCTGCCAAAATTTACACTGACGGAGGACTTGTACTTAGACTTTTGAGCAAAATGCAAGCAACTAATAATAAAATTTCCATACCTAAAATAAAATGAAATTGAAGTGAACCATGACTTGAACATGACTCAAGGAACTTGACATTGAACAATGAAGTGAACTCAAAATCAAATTTGAACTTGTAAACTTGAACATGGACTTGGATTTGAAACAAATGACAACAAGATTCAGACCTGGACTTGAACAAAATACAGGGTACTCGAACAAAGTGCAAAAGAACCTGATTTGAACTACAAGGACTTATGAACTTGAACTCAAAAGGACAGCAGAAAACTTCACTTGAATGCATATAACAAAGAACTCAAAACTAAAACAAATTACAATGAGCTTAAATTTGAATTCAAGTGAATAATGACAAGAGACCTAAGTGAACTGCAAAAGACTTGAGCTTTTACACTAAAGTAGATTCGAACTCGAACTTGAGCTAGATTGTAGAACTTGAGCTTGAACGAACTGTAAAGAGATAAATTCATCACAACATAGAACTTGAAGTGAGCAAAACTTAAATGGATTTGAACTTGACATTGGACATATGAATGACCAAATGAAAATTGACTTTGATTCAGACTACAATGAACTGAACTTGGACTCGAACATATACAAAGAACAGAACATGAGTCATATACAAAGGAACTCGAACTACAAGCTGCTTTCAAGGACATTTGTGCGGTCAATATCAAACCCATGTCAGATGAAACACATTAATCCTTGCAAATAAAGGTGACTAAGATGCGACAAACACAAGCACCTATGAGCTGTTTTAGTAAGGATATTACAGCATCCTCATAGTCAACATCAAAGTACAAGCAAGCACACTGATCTACATACAAGCAAGGATAGAAGATCATAGCAAAATGCAACTACCCACTAGTAGGGACGGAAAATTTGTTACAAACGCAGTAATCTCCCTACGAGCAGGAGTGGTCGATGTGCAATAAACATGATGAGCTAACGCATATATGATGCATGTAATATATCATCTATAGTCCAAGGCAAAAAGTTTCAACAAATGCAAATACTTACAAGTAATGAGAAAAGATTGTGTGCATACCGTAAGCAAATCAACCAACATCAGTTCGCAAATGAGCATGTTAATCTACTTGTGAGCAGTGATAGTAGAAATGTTGCATGACTGCAACAAATACAAGTTCTTATAGGCCGCTTTCAAAGACTCTTCGTAGGTACAACAAGTTACCTACAAACATAGGGAGCAGGCATGTGATGAATACAAGCATTTATAGGCTGTCGTAGCAGAACGCAATGAATGTTATGGCACCTCTATGATTAGTCACTGTTCGAGAATGAGCAAATACATCGATCCATTGAAAGCAAGGGAGGACGACATGTAGCAAGTGCAAGCTCCTACAAGCCGTAACAGGAAATTCGTTGGTGCACAACAAGCCCTCGCATATGCACCGTAATTTGTATACACATAGGTACACAAAAATGCACGTGTAACTGTAAACCCGCATGAACCCCGGCGAGCGTGTTGTAAGAACACAGGTGACGTCTAGGGATGCTGCGCAGGTCAATAAATTTGAACCCAATCCTTCTAGGCAGGCAAATAGGAGTCGACAAGGTTCAACAAATAATTATAAAATGCCCCCAAACACCTGCATGGGCCCCAACGAGCGTGTTGTAGGAACACACGTGACATCTAGGGATGCTGCGCCGGTCAATAAATTTGAATATGATCCTTCTATGCGAGTCGATAGGAGTCGACAGGATTCGAACCATCAAATGAATATACAATTGCGGTGATTGATATATTTAGTTTAATATATTCATATTAGGCCTTTAAGGTCTATAATCAAGAGAATTCATTAATAAAGGCATAAAGCCCACGAAACCTGATCTTCTGTCTGTAAGTTGACAGAGTCAACAAGGTTCAACCCATAAAAGGAAATGACCCCATACACCCCGATGAGGACTGTGTTGAATTTAGATCTCAACTGGAGGGGTTAATTTCAAATATTTCAAAATGCCACCTCAAATACCCATTCAAAATCCAAATCTCCCAAAATCCTAAAATTCGAAATATTTAAAATTGAAATTCAACCATTCAAACACTAAAGCAAAATCCATCCACCCTCCGCAACAGTTTACCGAGGTGGACAAATTAAAATTTACTTCAGCTCACATAGAGCTAATGCCTAGTAGAAAATATCACTAGGATTCTTTCTCAAACAATCTCCTGTTAGTAAATACGTGGTACGTGTCCTCTAACAGACAGTTTCGCCGCTAAATGGCACTGCAGGTAACGGTTATGACCCGGGGCCCTCTGAACCGAGTGGTTCTTCCACCAAATAGCACAACGAGATAATGATTATGGCCAGAGTCAATACGTTCCTGAGTGGCATCAAATCCTTGAGATATGAATCAATAGGATATGATCGATAGGGCACAAAGCCCTCTGTTAGCTAAGGTGGATTCAAATTTATCCCCTTAGACAAACACTCCCCCTAGGTCTACAAGGTACCCTCGGATGTAGCAACCTATGGCTGCCGACAACGATCCTTCTGTCAGGTTGGGTCGACTACCTCCTCTGACTAAGTAGACCAGGGACCAGGATGGCCTGGGTGGACGGAACCATGGGATCTTGATCGGGTCCATCATCCAATTCCCCACCATCCGCTTTAAGTGCAAGATGGTGAAATTTTCAAATTTTAAATATCAAAACTTTCAAACTTTCTCCAATACCCAACCCATGCTGCTACTATATACCAGATACCACGTATCTCTACGTATCTGATTGACGACTAGCCTTAATAGAAAGTTCTCTCTCGTGATCGTGAGGGGTAATTAACTATAGGGGCTTGCGCATATAGAAAATCAGAACTCAGATCATAAAGTCCTCGCAAAATGAGGGTGAAATCTCTAGCTAGTGTCTTATCTACAAACTCATCTGCCTTTCAAAATCTACCCCGGAACTTAATCCATTAAAACTCCCTCGAAAAGCAACGAGGGAGGCCGGGGCCGAATTTTCGGAGCCTACAGATTTCTGGCGACTCCGTTGGGGATTGATTTCTCTTTCCATCTTTGGCTAGTCGCCTGAGTGTTACGGTAGCAGCTAATTAAGACAGGCTTAAAATCCTAAATTTTCCAAAATGATCATTTAACAAATCAATATTTCGAATATTATGAAATGATCATTCAACCAATTCACTGAGATAATGCATTTAGCAAGATTTTAAATTTATTTTATTTGCTTGCTTATGTTATCTGTTTTGTTCTTATGTTCTGTGCAAGTCTCTGTATTTTTGAAAGTGTGGGGTGATGTATCAGATACTGATTACTAACCCTTGCCTTTCATTTATGCAGATAGATCTACAGAACGCATCGATGACCGTCCAACTGGGACAAGGTGCCAAGATCCAACTGGCATGCGCTATCATTGAGACTGGGAAGGCTGAAGCTACAATCCAATTCGGTAGTCTCAACTTCCCTGCGGTCGCTGCAAGGACTGCCGTTGTTCCTGTGGGTGACGCTAACCTGAAAGGCATGCCAAGAGGACCCACTTTACTGAAGCTGACATGCGTCGTGTGCATCTGCCAGTGCCACGACCTACTACCAAGGAACCTCGTGGGAGGATTTCTGTGTTTGAGAGGCTATCTCAACCTGAATCCCCGGCTACTAAGAGGAGGGTAGTCGGAAGAAGAATTTCAGTGGTATCTGCCAATGCCACTTCTCTACCAATCGGGTTACTTATACCCGAGAAAAATAATACTGAAGCTTCCTCATCTGGAGGAAAGCTGACGAGGAGACAGAAGAAAGATGAATGTCGAGCTCCGAGCTCAGCAACAACTGGTGCTTTTGCATCCATCAAATTTGTCTGCCCAAGAACCTGAAGCCAACATTCCCAGTCGGAATAAGTTTACTGACCTGAGATGGGTTAAGAGGAATAGCTTTACTGAGGAGCTGAAAAAATCTTTCTGGGACAACAACCTGAGGTCCCGGCCCCTCCTAAGAAGAAAGAACCCGAAACCCTATCAGCTCAAGTGTACCGGGTACTAAAGACAGTGAAAGAGAAGGGTCTAAAGAAAAGCAAATTCTAGAGGCCACTGAGGATTGAGGCCAGGAGAACCCCACCAAGGGAAATGTTACAATCTACCATAGTGGAAAGAAGAGAAAGAAGACAGAGCTTACACGGTGAACATCGGGGTGTGACACCCGAACCGTGTGTTCAGGGATCCATCGTCGAAAAGTCCCGATGGAAAGGAAAAGAAGTCTTAAGGCCAAGGCCTTACAGAGAAGATAAAGAAGGAAGGAAAAGAGAAATAAACCCGAGCGTGACATCCGGTATGACTTCCAGGAGATCCGCCCCCATCCACAAACAACGTCAGAAATGGGTTTCAAAGAAGACCCACGATGACGCCCATGCTGATGGTCGACACCTTGGAGAATCCTCTGGGGGATCCCGTAGCTCACTGACCCCTCCCAAGGAAGAATCCAACTTCAATCGCAGCCCACGGATTGAAGAAATCTTTGTACCGAATCAAGAACTTAAGATCCAGTGGCGCCGCCGCTCGGAGATTCGAGTACTAGAAGACGGAGGAGAAGAAGATATGGAAGAGGAAGATATAGAAGGAGAATAATATATGAAAAAAGAAATGGAAGAAGTAAATGACGCCATAAATATGGAAGTTGTCTATATGGCGAGGCACAACAACGTCAACAGTGAGATCTATTATGGCGACAGTGAAGATGAAGACAATAGGCAACAGCCACCGCCTAGGCAAGTGTATCGATGCCGCCGTGAGGCTGGGTTCACCACTGGCAGAGGCGGCCGCTCTTCTGAGGAAGAACGAGAAGAAGAGGCTGAGGAGAATCCCTTTGCTGACGAGAATGTCACGCTCGCAGAAATGCAGAGGCAAATGAAACGTCAAATGAGGGTTAAGGATAGGAAAATCTCAATTGAATGAGAAAATGACAGAGATGATGACCCAAATGATGGCAATAATGCAGATGATGTAGAGAACTACTGTCACCTGTCCCATGCCCGATCCTCCAGTCGATCCTCCAAACTTCCAAATGCCTTAAGTCTCGAGAGTACGGGGCACTCCTGAGGGTGGCCATGAGGCTCAGAACATCACTCGACAACCCACTCAATAAAATATAGCAAGTACTTTCGAACCTGTGATTGCTGCACAATTGGAGGGAATAATTATAGAGAAGATCAAGACTATTATAGTTGTTGACCAAGCGGAGAAATTAGTGGGCAAGGGTCGCCCGTATCCTGCTGAATATGACTAAGTGTCGTATCCCAAAGGGTACTCTCTACCAAAATTCAACACTTTCGATGGCAACAAAAATCCCAAGCAGCACTTTAGCACAATTCAAGGCCACCTGCAGGAATACAGGGAGAAATGATGCCCTGCTCTTCCGACAATTCATTAGCAGTTTAACGGCAGCTGCTTTCGAATGGTATGCTGAACTACCAAATGACTCTGTAAAGACATTTGAAGAGTTAGAATCAATGTTCGTGAAGAGATTAGCCAGTGCAACTGAAAAGATAACGATCACTGATCTTGCTCTGGATAAGAGAAAAAGATAAGAGTCAGTGACCAAATATATCACCCGCTAGCACAATCTAAGCATGAAATGTGAACAGTTGGAGGAAGAGCATGTTGTGCAATTATAATGGAAAACATCGATGATAAGATGCAACCATTCCTATGCATGGCTACAATCACCACATTTCAGGACCTACTGGATAGAGTGGCAAAGTTTGAAAAGTTGAACTTGTTAAGATTAGAGAGCCACTCTGATAAGCCCAAGAAGGCTAAGGCCTAGGGTGCTAGGAGAGATGAGGCCAACTCTACATTTTTGTCTATAGCCATAATATTTTAAGATTTTAAATATTTATTCGAGGATTGAGTTATGTGCATATCCCTTAATGCATGCTTTTTTATATATTTTTTGAAATTCTCTTGTATAGCAAGAATGCATTTCAAAATCCCCCATAAGATTAGGGGTATTTTAAATATTTATTCGGGTCGACATCACGCCGCATGCCAAAATCCCTGAATAAATATTTAAAATCTTAAAATACAAAGCCTATCCAAAATCTCTCTACAAGACATGGGGCATTTAAAATATTTATTTGGGTCGACATCGCATTGCGTGCCGAGATCTCCGAATAAATATTTAAAATTATCAATAAAAATATTCTTTCATGCTAAAGAATACAATGAATTATTTTCAAAGTATATGCATGTGATCTTCTAAAAGTTTGGGACACCACCTTCTCCAACATACCAAGATTTAAAAGTCAGGAAAGAGACTTTTGTGACTACACACTCTAACAAGCCGAGCCATAACAGCTTGAAGTCTTTCAACAGCCTGAAGCTTAAGGTTCGAATGGGTGTAAAAGGTCCGATTCAATAAGCCCACATATGGGCGGATCGCTGGCAGCTCCTACTCAATACGCCATAAGAAAGGTCGTAGTAGTGGAACCCCCACTTCGTCAACCCGTCAGTAGGGACTGTAGGAAGTACGAAGGCTAATTTGACTCGATAAGTTTAAGTGATCGTAGTCTACCAAATTCTTATAATTGACCGGAGAATCAAAGTTTCGATGGAAAGGAGGAGTCGTGAGCAACTACCAAATTTGCGTAGGCTCCAAAATTATCAACCACGAAAGAGGACTCCAAATCTACCAACATCAATAAAATCAGCTTTGGGAAGTGCATTTCCCATAGCATAAGTCTGAAGCCTAAATGGGTGTAAGAGGTCGGATCCAACAAGCCCAAATATGGCAAGATCGCTCGCAGCTCCATCTACTCAACACGCCATAAAAAAGGCCGTAGTAGAGGAACTCCTATCTCAGCAACCAGAGGACAAAGAGCTATCAAATTCTAGCTCACCCGATCTGATGAACTCAAACGACTCAGATTGAAGTCTCCTCAACTGGTCAAGGATTAAGATGCTGCCTATATTTGATACTATCGATTAAATTCGAAACCTGCAAATCCTTCAATAAATCCGTAAAACATCAAGCGAGGATTGAAGGAATCTTTCTTCAGTAAGTCCATCAAAGCACAAAGCAAAGGACCAAAGAAACTATCCCAAAGTTCGTACAAATCCTAAGGTTGAACTAAGAGGATTATGTCATTGATAAGTCTGCTACGCACAAAACTCTGGACCGATAATTTCTCACCATCGACCTAATACAAACCTAAAGGTTTTAGGTCACCGGCATCTACTCCTTCATCAAGCCCTCCAAACTAAGAAGCATAGGGTCGAAGGTATGCAAATCTCTTGAAAAATCGATAATGACAGATCAGGCAACTCCTCACCAATGTCTGCCGCACAAGGCATATGACAAAAGAAACCAAAATCTAAGGACTCATGCTAAAGCTACGAAAAGAAGCATCCTGAATAACATCTACAAATGTCCCTAAAGATTGGGGAAATTTTAAATATTTATTTGGGTAGACATCGTGCTGCGTGCCGAGATCCCCAAATAAATATTTAAAATTTCTTGTCAAAATGCAGCCAAATGAGGGAAGAATGGAAGATCCTCCGTAAATTGAATGTGCCATCAGCAAAAAATATAATTTGAGCAAGATACAATCAATACAAGAGACAACAAAGCCCCACCAACTGATAAATCTACAAGATTCGAATAAAATTTTGAACGATTCAGACGATTATACAGGAGAAATATCACGTCGTTATGTGATCGCGGCAAAGTAGAATGCTGAGCTCGAGTACAAATGCTAAAAACTAAAGTGACGATGATAGTGAAAGAAGAGCAAGAGGTGGCAATGCTATCTACTATCGTCAATCTATGAAGTAATATTCTAGAGATCTGAATATGAAGAATTCTATCATTACCCCACAAGATCTCTACTTGATCAAAGACAGCATGTCAATCAAATCATTGACCACAAGCACATCAAAAGATCTATGAAGAAGCCGAGATAGATTCTTGACGATCCACAAAATGAAGCCCTTAGTGTGACATCTAAACAAGCTTTTGGAGATCCACAAAATGAAGCTTTTGTGTGACATCCAAAGCAAATATCTAGAGATCCACAGGATCAATTAGTATACAACAAACATGATTCGCTCTAGACGCATACCACATTTGTTAGGGGGCATTTGTTGACCTCTGTAATACAGCAAAAAGAAACAAAAAAACATTAAGGAAATCACCTCACCCGCTCGAGCCCGCCTCCTCTTTCTGATCCACCGAACTGAATCCCATTCAACTCACCTAGTCGACCCTTTATCCACTGTATTGACCTTAATCAACCCATAACCCGATCTCAACTCAGTTAAAACAGAGGATTAAGGTATACATGTGTATATTTTTATCATTGTTAGTCATGCCTCATTGTTGTTTAATAGAATTAATTTCCAATGCAAAGTGATATTAATAGTTATCATTATCATCATTAATAGTAATCATCATTAATGTTATTAATGAAGATTATTATTAACACTATTGATAATTATTGATATTAATTACATCAGTAAATAGTTATTATCGTTGCGATTATCATTTCCTGTAATAATGATATTATTGTTATTTGTCAAAAAAGGGGAGGTTTCAAAAAAAAAAGATAAGCAATGAAAATATCAAAAAAAAAAGAAGTTCAAAAAAAAGAAGAAAAAAAGAGAGATTTTATAAATTGTATCATTTTATGCATTTTATGATTTGTGTAATTTGCAAATTTAAGAAAACCTGTTTTGAAACTTGCAACGCGATGAACAACCACCCATGCACGTTTTTATCTAGCGTGGTGGGAGGAAATTCGTTGCGATGCTAGCGACGAAGCAGGCAATCTTCTAAAGTCCTATTTTCGGTGTTTGTGGCACGCCAATGGACCACCTATGCATGCTTTTCTCTAGCGTGGTGGGAGAGAACTCGGTCCGGCGCTTACAACGAGGTAGGCGAGCCTTGTACGCATTTTACTCGAGTATGGCATGGACAAAATATAAATAACTGCACTTTCAAACAGGTGCCTGAAGATCCATGCATGCCTTTCTCTGGCATCGTGGGATTGAAGATTTTACGGCCGCGGTCTCATCTGACGCCTACTGTGCACGCTTTTCTCTAGCGTGATGGGAGGCCCAGTCTCCTGAAGTTTCTCCTAAATGGGAGAGATGCCAGGAGGCTGCCGAAATTTACACTGACGGGAGACTTGTACTTGGACTTTTGAGCAAAATGCAAGCGACTAATAATAAAATTTCCATACCTAAAATAAAATGAAATTGAAGTGAACCATGACTTGAACATGACTCAAGGAACTTGACATTGAACAATGAAGTGAACTCAAAATCAAATTTGAACTTGTAAACTTGAACATGGACTTGGATTTGAAACAAATGACAACAAGATTCAAATCTGGACTTGAACAAAATATAGGGTACTTGAACAAAGTGCAGAAAAACCTGATTTGAACTACAAGGACTTATGAACTTGAACTCAAAAGGACAGCAGGGAACTTCACTTGAATGCATATAACAAAGAACTCAAAACTCAAACAAATTACAATGAGCTTAAATTTGAATTCAAGTGAATAATGACAAGAGACCTAAGTGAATTGCAAAAGACTTGAGCTTTTACACTTAAGTAGATTCGAACTCGAACTTGAACTGGACTGTAGAGAACTTGAGTTTGAACGAACTGTAAACAGATAAATTCATTACAACATAGAACTTGAAGTGAGCAAAACTTAAATGGATTTGAACTTGACATTGGACATATGAATAACCAAATGAAAATTGATTTTGATTCAGACTACAATGAACTGAACTTGGACACGAACATATATAAAGAACAGAACTTGAGTCATATACAAAGGAACTCGAACTACAAGCTGCTTTCAAGGACATTTGTGCGGTCAATATTAAACCCAAGTCAGATGAAACACATTAATCCTTACAAATAAAAGTGACTAAGATGCGAGAAACACAAGCACCTGATCTGTATACAAGCAAGGATAGAAGATCATAGCAAAATGCAAATACCCACTAATAGGACGGAAAATTTGTTACAAACGCAGTAATCTCCCTACGAGCAGGAGGAGTCGATGTGCAATAAGCATGATGAGCTAACGCATATATGATGCGTGTAATATATCATCTATAGTCCAAGGCAACAAGTTTCAACAAATGCAAATACTTGCAAGCAATGACAAAAGATTGTGAGCATACCGTAAGAAAATCAACCAACATCAATTCGCAAATGAGCATGTTAATCTACTTGTGAGCAGTGATAGTAGAAATGTTGCATGACTGCAACGAATACAAGTTCTTATAGGCCGCTTTCAAAGACTCTTCATAGGTACAACAAGTTACCTACAAACATAGGGAGGAGGCATGTGATGAATACAAGCGTTCATAGGCTGTCATAGCAGAAGGCAATGAATGTTATGGCACCTGTATGATCAGTCACTGTTCGAGAATGAGCAAATACATCGATCCATGGTAAGCAAGGGAGGACGACATGTAGCAAGTGCAAGCTCCTACAAGCCATAATAGGAGATTCGTTGGTGCACAACAAGCTACCTACATAAAGTAACAAGTAGTGCACGACAGTCTACCTGAATCACGACTTAATCTACAAACTGCAACACTACACCACCGGATCCGATCCTTACAAGCGGACAGAAGGCCTTCCAAAATAGAACGTTGCAGGCAAATGACAGTTTCCCATACAACTGACTAGCATCAAATATCCTAAAATGCCCCCGCATATGCACCATAATTTGTATACACATAGGTACACAAAAATGCACGTGTAATTGTAAACCTACATGGGCCCCGACGAGCGTATTGTAAGAACACAGGTGACGTCTAGGGATACTGCGCGGGTCAATAAATTTGAACCCGATCCTCCTAGACAGGTAAATAGGAGTCGACAAGGTTCAACAAATAATTATAAAATGCCCCCAAACACCTGCATGGGCCCCGATGAGCGTGTTGTAAAAACACACGTGACGTCTAGGGATGCTACGCGGGTCAATAAATTTGAACCCGATCCTTCTATGCGAGTCGATAGGAGTCGACAGGGTTCAAACCATCAAACGAATATACAGTTGTGGTGACTGATATATTTAGTTTAATACATTCATATTAAGTCTTCAAGGTCTATAATCAAGAGAATTCACTAATAAAGACATAAAGCCTATGAAACCCAATCCTCTGTCGGCAAGTTGACAGAGTCAACAAGGTTCAACCCATAAAAGGAAATGACTCCATACACCATGATGAGGGCTATGTTGAATGTAGATCTCAATCGGAGGGGTTAATTTTAAATATTTCAAAATGCCACTACAAATACCCATTCAAAATCCAAATCTCCAAAAATCCTAAAACTCAAAATTTTTAAAATTGAAATTCAACCATTCAAACACTTAAAGCGAAATCCATCCACCCTCCGCAACAGTTTGCCGAGGTGGACAAATTAAAATTTACTTCAACTCACATAGAGCTAATGCCTAGTTGAAAATATAACTAGGATTATTTCTCAAACAATCTCCTGTTAGTAAAGACGTGGTACGTGTCCTCTAATCGACAGTTTCGCCGCTAAATGGAACTGCAGGAAACGGTTATGACCCGGGGACCTCTGAACCGAGTGGTTCTGCTGCCAAATGGCACCACGAGATAATGATTATGGCCAGAGCAAATACGTTTCTTAGTGGCATCAAATCATTGAGATATGAATCAATAGGATATGATCGATTGGGCACAAAGCCCTCTGTTAGCTAAGGTGGATCCAAATTTGTCCCCTTAGACAAACACTCCCCCCAGGACTACAAGGTACCCTCGGACGCAGAAACCCATGGCTGCTGACAAGGATCCTTCTGTCAGGTTGGGTCAACTACCTCCTCTGACTAAGTAGACCAGGGACCACGATGGCCCAGGATGACGGAACCATGGGATCTTGATCGGGTCCATCATCCAATCCCCCACCATCCGCTTTAAGTGCAAGATAGTGAAATTTTCAAATTTTAAATATCAAAACTTTCAAACTTTCTCCAATACCCAACCCATGGTGCTACTATATGCCAGATACCACTTATCTCTACGTATCTGATTGACGACTAGCCTTAATCGAAAGTTCTCTCGTGATGGAGAGGGGTAATTAACTATAGGGGCTTGCGCCTATAGGAAACTAGAACTCAGATCATAAAGTCCTCGCAAAATGAGAGCGAAATATCTGGGTAGTGTCTTATCTACAAACCCATCTGCCTTCCAAAATTTACCCCGAAACTTAATCCATTAAAACTTCCTCGAAAAGCAACGGGGGAGGCTGGGGCTGAATTTTCGGAGCCCACATTCAATTATATTTCTCTTTCATAAATATTTTTCATCAACATAAAGGTGAGAATAATACGCCAAAATTTTTAGAGAAGAAGTGGTGATGGTGTGCGGCTTTCAAGTGATTCCCTGTGGTGGCTATGATGGTGGTGGCTATGGCAAAGGCGGTGGGATGTAGGTCAAAGCAGCTGAGCGGAAGTTGTTGTGGCTTAGGGGTGCATAAAGGTATGATTTATTCAAGGCTTTAGTTTATGATTTAGGTAAAGTTTTAATAAAAAATACTTAAATATGGTGAGGCGTACACCTCAAGCTAGTAAGGCGAGGCGGGCCTCAGCCAAGCTAAGGTGCAAGCCTCATAAAAAAAGTTTGAGGCGTAAGCCTCGAGGAATTTTTCACTGGAATTGCGCTAATGCGGGCCTCAATGAGAGCCTCATATTGCGCAATTTTAAAGAATGATTAGGGTACATTTTATATGCAAGTTTTTTAATCTCTAGATATTCAAAGGAGCATTTATTGAGCAGATCAATAAGTTTAAATCAATCACATGTCAGTTGGGTTTTATAAACATTAACTTTGATGATGAAATACATACTTGAATTTACTTTTGTAATCTCTGAAAGTTGAAACATATTAGTAGTTGTTGTCCAAAGCTCTAATTGATCAAGCAAATTAAAGCTAAATGATGTCATAGACCTTATTCATAGAATGATCGTCAATGCGAGCAACTGAAATTCCTTCATCTTCTATTTTGAATGTTGATAAATATAAGCATATCTCATAACAAAAACAAGGAACAAGGCAGAGCCATATCCAAATTGCACACATTCTAATATAAGCAAATCCAAAGGGCCAAAGTGGATGGATAAATGATGAAAGATTTTTGCAAAAGAAAGCAAGAACATAAGCAAAAGCCAAAAGAAGGAATTTTGAATGTTGTTATGGAACTCATTCAAGAAGTAGTGATCCTCAAAGTTGATAATCCAATGAAATTATGAATATTTGACTCAAGTACATCTTTACACTCTTCTTCTCACCAAAAACTAACAACAAATTACTCTACAAAAAATTATGAAAAATTATTTCTTACTATTAATAAGCCCTTAATTATTTCAAGCATTAATGACATGATACTCTAAATTATAAACGGAGTCATATAGAAGCTAAATAAGGCCGAACATATTTATTCCTTAAGGAGAAACCTGATATCTATAGAATAACATGCAAAAAAATGATGCAATGTCACATTTAATGTTGATATCTAGAACGTGATCGAAAAAGCAATAATGATTGCCAAGAAAATAAAATTGATACATTCTAATACACCATGAGTAAAAGAATAATAGGTGTTTCATCATTATTCAAAGACAAGATAGATATTTGAAATCGAAGATTATACTATATGAATAAGAAAGGCCTAAAAATAATTCATTTCTAAGGCAAATTCCAAGATTTGAAATCTATTGAATCTAGCTCTTGTTAAGTCCACATTCTGAGAAAGCTAATAAGGTTTTTTTCTTAAAACCTAGAATAGAGCTTAGAACCAAGATGTTAGAATTAGTTCAAATTGACATATGGAGATCATCACCAATTCCATCCTTAAGAGTCTTGATATAGTATGTTACTTCCATAGATGATTGTACCAAAATAGTAAAAGTTTATTTTCTTGAAAATAAATATGATGCGTCTACTAATCTATAATGCACCAACACTTCTCCATATAGAGGTATATAGCATCTAACATGTATCGGACACAGCATGGGTCTAACATGCGTCTGACACGTATCAGACATGTCAAAAATTTGTCAAATTAAAAAAATATTAAAATAAATTGAACATGCGTGTCTTAAATATTTTATAAAAAAAAATTTTAATATAATTTCTTGTATCTAAAATTTTTATTTATTTAAAAATAAAAATTAAATATCAAATGACAACAATGTGACAATGGTTAAGAGTATGATGGCTTAGAATTGAAAAATTGCAACATTATCAAAGGGATAAGTATAGAGAAAATGGCCACATGAACTCCTTAATAAAATGGGTTGATGAAAGAACAAAAATGTTTAAATAGAAGGACTAGGATCATGAGATTATATGGAGAACTCCAAAATAAAAATGATAGGCTACTAAAGTTAACAAAATAACATAATTCAACAATTAAAGATTATATGTAGCTAGGGGTTTAAGCGAGCAAGCTAACTGTTTGTTTGTTTTTAGCTCGTTTAAAATTTTTTATTCAAAATTAACTTTTGTTCAAATCGTTCATGAATATCATATTTGTGTTCACCTTGTTTAAATATCGACAAGCTCGTTCAACTCTTGTTTAAATCAAATTTGGCTTGAATTATTAAAAAATTTTGATTTAAATTTAATTTTAATAAAGCAAGCAATCACAAACAAATAAATCTATAAAAAAATCACAAATTATTATTACTTAAAAATTATAAGATAATATGTAAATTTAAATATAAAAGGAGTGTTAAGAGTATCAATATAAACGAGAGGAGAATTGCAAATGAACAAGGACCTCCAAAAGTATATATCAATTCTTCAAGTGGAGTGTATCGTAATGTAGGCATTATTATTATTATTATTATTATTATTATTATTATTATTATTATTATTATTATTAAAATTTAATTAAATGTGAGGGTTGTTTGTTATTTTCAATTTCGGCAGCCTCCCGACCGAACTCCCTTCCTTTTCTTCTCTAGCTGTAGCCTCCAATCTACCTCCACCTCTATAGCCGCAAGCCATCTACCTACCCCTCGTCGGCGCCCCTTCCTCCCTAGCCCCCGTCGACGTCCAAACTCCACATCCAACCATCTGTCCATGTTGCCAACCACGACTCTTCAAGCCTATTCCTCTCCCATTCGAGTTATACCCGACCCTCACAAGCCCTATCCTCCCTCTCACTTGCCTCTACCAAATTAAACCCTCTCTCCCTCACTGCTTAATCTATAAAGCTCTTTCATTCAATCCAACCACAAAGACCCACATTCAGCCCTCTAAATAGCCATCAGCAAGCCCCCCCCCCCCCTCTCACACTTAAATCCAGCCCAACAACAAAAAAAAGGCCCACTTTCTTTCTTCCAAACAGCAACCACTCAACCCCTTTTCTTTTTCACAAGTCCAAATCAGCTCACTCAAACTGAGCCTCATAGCCCACTAACCCAAAGCCCATTAAACCTCTTCTCTACTACAGATCTAAAAGCCCATCTACTCTACATAAATCAGCCCATTCACTCAACCTAGGTAATCTCTCTCTCTCTCCATCTCTTAATCCTTTTTTCATTATTAACTAATTATATTATCATTATTATTATTATTATTTATCAAATCATATATATATATATATATATATATATAAAGAGCAAAAAAAAGGAGGGAAAGAAAAGAAGTGTTTCAAAAAAAAGAGAGGAAAGAGTTTAAAAAAAAAAAAGAAAATGACAAAAAAAAGAAGGGAAAATTCAAAAAAGAGGGAAGTTTGAGTTTTGTGCATTTCCAACCACCGCCATCATCGCCCCATCGTGCAGGTATAGCTTTCTCTAAACTTCAAAACTCCACATTCAGCGTTCGCAGCGCACCGGAAAATCGCCTATATACACTTTTCTCTAGCGTGGTGGGAAGGGAACCCGGTGCGATGCCTATGGCAAAACGGGTAAGCCCTATACACGCTTTTCTCTAACTTGGCGGGGATGAATATAAGTACTGTAGGCGCCTCGGCACCTATAGGGAAAGAACTACGCATTTTAAACAGGTGCCTAGAAGACCCATACATGCCTTTCTCTAGCGTGGTGGGATAGAAGATTTACAGCCACAGTTTCATCCGACACCTACCGTACACGCTTTTCTCTAGCATGGCAGGAGGCCCAAACTCCTGGAATTTCCCCTAAACAGGGGGGACGCTAGGAGGATGACGAAATTTTCAGTGAAACAAGGGACCGCACTTAGACTTGAATGTGAACCGACAGCGAACTAAAAATGAACCACAATGAACTTAATATGGACTTGAGCAGAATGCAAAAGAGCTTAAGCAATTAAACTTGAATACAAGGAGCTTGAATCGAATGTGACTTGAACCATTTGAGCAAGTAACTAAACTTGTACTATAAGGAATTGAACGCATAATGACAAAGAACTTAACCTTAACTCGACAAATGCAAGATCAAAGTGAAGATGTCAAAAATCAGGATAATTCAAATACATCCAAATGAATATCATACAAGTCGTATAAAGATGATGATGATTGATGCACATATCAATCACATGGACAAACATACCCCCCTCTTGCAAATAAAAGAAGTTGATATGCATAATGGTGGTCTTGTAAGCAAGTATTAACATGAATATTCCCAAGTCCATTATACATGCTACAGACCGTTCTCAAAGACAACAAAGAACTTGTCTTCAAGCGTGGATTTGCAAGATAATATGCCAAACTCTTGCGAGAAATGATAGATACCAACAGATAGCAAATAATCTATGGATCTATGAATGATAAATGCCACACCCGCATTCAAGCAATGATAGTAGGAAAGCTACAATTCGTGGATTAATGCTATTACCTATGTATGCTGAAAGTCAACATACAGCAACAAGCAGAGAAAAATGGACATGCAATGAATGTGACAACGTCTATAGGCAATATCAAAATACAAATAAGTGTACTCAGCATTGCAAGCAATGAAAGTGAAGGGGATATTCATGAATGAAGCATAAAGAATATGTAACGAGTTACAACGCACATTGCATATTGCATACAATGATCCTATCTACAAGCAGTTAGGGTGAATGCATCATCAGCATGATGGATTCTCAACATGCATGAGATAAAGGATCGCAGTGGATGCAATAGCCTATTAAAAATAATGGAAAATCTGCTATATGCATAACAACATAGCTATAAATGTTAATTCATAATAGGTTATGGGTGTTGCAACACTCCCACAACTAATCACTATTCAATAATCAGTAAATACGCTAATTCATCCTCGCATCCAAGACCTCGTTTTTGTATGAGGTCACTAGGACCAATCCCGACCCTAGATCAATTCAAACCCCAGATCAATCTAGACTTTAGATTAATCTTGACTCCAGATCAATATAAATCCCTGATCAATTTTGACCTTCAATCAATCCAGATTTAATCAATTCAACATCCTGCTAAACTTCAATTCTATACACTCATTTATAATCACCTATATGATTGTCAATGATTTGGATAATTCAAATTCAAGCATTTAAATCCAAAATCAAGATCAAATCTAAAAATCCAGACCAAAATCCAGACCAAAGGCCTAGGTCCTGAAAGCCTTTTCAGTGATTTTTCAAACATTTCAAACCCCAGGAAAATGACCCCCAATTCATGATCTATCAATTGCATATTGATTAGGCATGTCTTAGGGTCCACCCTCTAAATTTGAGCTCATTCTGAGACCTCTAGCCCTAGAAATTGAATATATTTCCAAAAGCTATAAAACTTTCCAATATTTATGGCCTATGCCACTGAACCTTCTACCTAGTGAAATTTGACCTTGGAGCCTCCTCCAAAGTCTCTGATCATATCAAGATTCTTGATTATGAGATGTTAATCATTTATCTGTATTTTGGGGGACCTACTTTGACCCCCAGTTGACCAAATTGACCAAAATGCCCCTTAAGAGCAATTTTGAAGTTTTCTTCAAACTTCAACATAGTCCAATCAAATCAAACCTTAGAACCTCTTCTAATGGATCCTAAACACCATTAGGAGTGCATAGTACTCAAACCCAGATCCTGGGTCAACCTAGTTAAACCTAATTAATCCTTGTGGTTCCAAAAGCTCATGAGAGGACAAAGAGCACTTTCCAACTCATTGTCCTCTTAATTGTCCTTGCCCTCTGTTCCTACCTACCCTAGGACACTTGGGAGACATCTAGGGAGTTGTCCAGTCAATCCCAGCCATTAATTTGGCTAAAGGACATTTGAATAGGGCAAACTCCCAAAAATAAGCTCACTCACTCAAGCAACCTGCTCGCACTACACTCAGCCTCCCAGAGCTCAATCTCATTTCGTTTGAGCTCCCAGCAATTCCCTCTCCACTTTCCAAGTTGAAATAGCCAGTCAAACTTCGCCGGCGACAGGATTCTGGCCACCTTGACTCCAACTCCGTCCAAAGCCTAAATCGCTCGATCCAGGGGTTTCCAGCTCCTGAAGTCTTATAAGGAATTAAACATGGACAAACTACAAGTTCAAAGAGCCCTTGATCATCCAAAATCATTAACCCTATTAAGGTAAATCCTAAATCCTAGTTTAGGACACTTAGATCAATATAGCTTTCTATTAAGTGCATTTTAAACCACAAAAATCACTCCTAATTGATGCTCTTCATCTATGGATTCTCTGTTTAAAATTTCAAATTGAATGATTGAGTATTTTCAAAGAATGAATCGAAATATCGTTTCTAGGTTTAGTCCGTAACGTGCATGCGGTGTACGTTTTCTGGATCGTTAATCACATGATCAACGGTCCAGATCAAGCCTCTCCGCGGCTCCATTCAACTGCTCATTCGATCCCGTAGTTAGTCTCTCTGTCCGGCTCGATCAGAGCTATTGATTCCAACCACGGGAGATCGGATGGTTCCACGAACCTGCTAACGTAGTTAGGTGCCGTCCGGTTTGCAACCCCCCCCCCCCCACCCAATCATCGGACATGATTGTGCCGCCGCACAATCATGTCCAATGATTGTCGCCGTCACCCCAATTTGGTCCATCCAACCAGAGCGTGCCACGTAGCCTTCCGCTGCCGCCAAATCTATCTAATTAATTTTTAATTATTTTTAATTCCTAGAACCTTTAAAAATTAATTATTAATCCAAAAATTAAGTATTATATAACAAAATTCTCAGTTTTTCTTTAAATCCTTAAATTTAAAATTAATATTAATTTAAAATTTCTTATATATTTTATGTTATTTTAGCTATTAAATATTTGATATTTTTAATTAATGTTTAATTAAAATAAGTTAAAATATTTTAAAATTTTAATTAATATACCATAAATGTATTCTCTGATCTTTCATAAAATATTTTAAAACTAATATTGATATAATTTTAAAATTGTAATTAATATTAATTATATTTAATTATTTTAATTACACTTAATTATAAAAAATATTCAAGAAAACATTAAAAATTTCAAATTTAACTACAAATTATTAATATTTTATATTCAGATATGCAAAATTCAAAATACTTTAATTTAAAATTAAAATTTATTTTAAAATATTAAATATATTTTAAATAATTATTAACTATTAAATATTTAAGAATTTAACTAAAAATAAAATCAAATATTCTCAAATTTTATAAAATTTACTTTAAATCATTTTAAATTTTCACAGATTATTTTAATAATATATTATATTATTTTGAAATTATTTTAAATATTTTAAATATATTAATGATGGTAAATTTCAAATATTTTAAATAAAACTTAAGTTAAATAAATTTTTTAATTAAAATATAATATAAAATTGCTTAAAATTAATTTAAAATATTTTATATAATTTAAATAAATTTTGAGCATTTAAATATTTAATATTTAATTAATATCTACTTAAAATTAAATCCAAATAATTTTGAAAATTTTAAGAAAATTATTTTAAATTATTTTCAAATTTTCAGAGAGCATTTAAAATTTATTTTAATTTAATTTTAAAATTATTTTGAATATTAACTATTTTAAATTATTTTAAATGTATTTCATTGCAATAAATTTCAAAAATTCAAAGAAAATTCAAATTAAATCAGAAAATTTTATATAATATATCAAAAATTTTAGAATTTTAAATATTTTAATTTAAAACTAATTTCAAAATTAAGTACATGATATATTTTAAATTATCTTAAATACCTTTAAATATTAAATATTCAACTATTATTTAATTAAATATTAATCAAATTTATTTTAAAATTTGAGAAAATGTTATTTTAAATTATCTTTGATTTTATATAATTTTTCTAAAATTATTTTGAATTACATTTCAATATTATTTTAAAATTTATAACTTTCAAAGACTATAAGTTATATATATATATATATATATTAACTTTATTTTAAAATAATATAAATTAATTCTTTGAATGCTTTGAGTTGAGTCCTAAACTTTTAAACATAGTTTGAGCTTGACTGAATAAAATCAATGGGGAATGATTAATGTACAAGCATATCATGGTTAACTATCTTTCATTTTCCTAAGATCTCCAAATTATATTTTAATTGCATGTATAGGATGCACAAACACACTTAGCTCTAGGCTCTCCTAATTTTAATGACTTGATTGAGTTTATGTGTGCATCTACATGTGTATCAAGGGTTAGAGAACATCTATTTTAATCATATATAACTTAGAGATAATTAAGGACAAAAATTAAGAACTTGTCTTTAGAGGATTTGGGGAAATTAAATTAATATTCTTTGGGCATCAAACTTGAACTACTTGAACTTAGTGACATCTTATACCTTAAAAAAATTTCCTACTGATTCTAAAAATCATTAAGCTATTTAATTAATTAATTTAAAATCAAACCTCTAATTAAGCACTTAAACTTCTAAAAATTACAATAAATCAAAAAATTAAAAATAATACCTTAAACGGACTAAAATTCAACCCTTAATCAGAGAAAATTAAAAGCCCCTTGATTTGACATCAAATTTAAGATTAATTTAATTTTACGTGAAAATTAATATTTAATTAATTAAAAATAATTAAAATTTTCAAAAAATTCTCAAACACTTGAGAACACATCCTTAGGTCATTTTTGACCTTTGGAGGTAATTTCAAGAAGTTTGAAGTCCATTTGGATTCAAACATTAAAACCTCTTCAATTAAACAATTTTTAAAAATTCAAATAATCAACCAAACTTCAACAAATCATAACTAATTTCAAAAAATTCCAAATTGAGCAAACTCAAAGGCATTGGACTCCATTTGGGGTCTAATATTTATTAAAAATATCAAACCACCAAAAATAATTCAAATTTAAAAAATCAACTTTTTGATCAATCTTAAGTCAATATTTCAACTCAAACTTCAAAAATACATAATTAAATGTAGAAAAATTTAATTCCAGTAAACTTAGAGCCTAATTACTCATCTTAAGGTCTAGTATTTAGAAAAAATCTTAAATTTTTAGAATTCATTTTAATTTAAAAAGTCAAATTTTGACCCATTTAATTAATGCATTTAAATAATTAGAAAAAATCTAAAATTCAATAACTAACTTTAAATTCTAAAAAACATTAAACCCAACCTTTAAATCCAGCAATCAAGCAATTTAATTAAAATTTATCAACCTTTCAAACCTTAATCAATTAAGTCATTTAATTAATACATGTTACTACTGGTTAACTCAGGCCTACAAGGCTACTAAGTTAGCCCCAAGGAAGATAAAATAAACTTCACAGCTCCGATGAGCAACAAAGGTGGTAATCATTTAATATTTAAAATACATCTTAAAATTAATTTTAAATCATTAATATTTAAAAGTTAACTAAACTTTCCTTTAAATCTTTCAACCAACTAAAACATCAAATAACTTTAATGAATTATCCTACATAGGACATATCCAAACCACATAGCCTATGTCACATACTTTAGATGATTTGCTAGGGCGACCAACTTTAATCTTAGGCTAGGCCGGTGTTTTACTTTTCTGCTGTTGTGTGATAGGTTTTTCGAACTTTCACTCATGTTGGTTGTTAGAATTAAGTGCTTGATGTGTTTATTTAAATTTCAATGCAATATGTGAATTGATGTGATGGACGTTAGATTATCCTTAGGTTAGGGACCATTTAAATGCTAATATAATCTTATATAGGTGGTCATCCTCACATAGGACTATTAAATAAAATGGAGCATAAAATCAAGTTTTAAAACTGACAAATTTTATACAGGAGCTACGCATGCTTAATTCCCTCTTTAAAATTAAAAAAGCATGACCAAGTGTGGCTGATTTGAGCATTTTAATTTTATTATATACTTGCTTGGGATTATATAAACATTAATTACCTAGGATAAACCTACAGGTTGTTTGAGTCTAAATTTTTTATTTTCATGTAATATAATTTAAATCTAATTGAGTTGTAATTATTAAAGTGATAATTTAAGATAGGATAGATATTCAATCTAGAATCCAAAGAGAAGAGTGACATCCACTAGGGGAGAGCCCCTCTTCATTTGAATATCCAGATTAGAATATTTTGAGAATCCAAAGAGAAAAAAACACCCCTTTCGAGGGGGAGTTTCTTTTAATTTGGATATCTGGACTCGACGGATCCAAGAAATTTGCAGAAGGACGAAGTGAAGATTGAGAAGAATCTTATTCTCAAAATTACTCGAGTCTTAAGAATAGAATTTGGGTTGTTGTTAGTGGTACCGGCCACTTTACTTTCTGTAAAATTTTAGGTTGTAATATTAAATGGCATTTGTCACACGGACTTTCAATTTGAATATTAAATTTAATTGATTGATTTACATTGATTGTGCAGTAGAAATTGCATATTTTCTACTATTTTTACTTGCATGCCATATTTGTTTTAGCCTGGAATGAACGGAGGCTCGTGAGGGAATGTTAAAATATTTTCTACTTTAATTAATTTAAAAAATTATCAGGCCAATATAGAAACTCTAACGATTTTAAGAAGTAAGCTCGGATCGTCAAGAGTTTGCATGCATCATATTATATTTTCTCTATCTTGTTAGGCACCTCCCTGCCTGCGGGTTCTAGTAGGCTACTTAATCTATTAGGGTGCAGTCCTGTCAAGAGGAATGTTGTGCAATCTTTAGGGAAAAATTTATTTTTTAAGCCTTTTTTAAAACTACTTCATATTTGATTTAAACATTCATCGAATCAACTAGCATGCACCGCATTAGATACAAATTTAAAAGTGTCTAATGAAATTTAAATACATTTTATTTCAAGCTTCATAATACCCTACATATGTCAAGGGGCCACTTAGGACATTATCTAGATGTCGGCCCCAACTCTTCAAACTTAATCAACAAGTTTTTTTACTCTTTCATTAAAGACCAGATACATGAATTTTTTTAAATCGCTTAGGTGGTTAGCTGGCTCCCCAATCCAGGTTGGGTAAGTCTAGATTTGCACTACATTAGCTAGGTTCATGCTACTAATTTTCAGTGCCTAATTTAGATTTAAGTTCTGAGGCAGGTTTAGACTATAAGACATCAACCTTCTAAAAAGATAATCCCAATATTCGAATAAAATTGACAACTCAAATTAAATCTCTTTCAATCCAGAATTCAAGCCACAAACATAGGATAGACTTAGGTATTTCTGAATTATTTTAAAATCCTGAACACCTCCAACTTTTCTTCCTTTGACCTCCAGAATAAGTGTTCAAATTCAACTCAATCTCAATTGAAAATTTCAATCCTCACTCCTTTAATATCAATCTTTGAAAATTCAAAGATGAAATTTCTACCATTATTTTAATCGAGAGTATTCGTAGGAAATTTAAGTTTCCTATGATGTAATTAACTATAAGGGCTTGCGCTCGTAGGAGATTTAGAACCCAGATTAAATTTCAAAATCAAATTTTTAAAACTCAATTAATTATCTTTGAAAAAATTCAAGTCAAAATTAACGATCATTATCATCATTTTCAAATGATCAATAGTGACTGATATTTTCTTTCTTCAGGAAGATATATCAATTATTATCGTAATTTTAATTATAAAATTAATGATATTTTATCCAAACTATCATAGTTAAATACCTGATTGAACAATCATTTTGACCCTCCGGGACCATATATAGTTCTTTCCCGAATTTGACTAAAATAATCAGGATAAATTTTCAATCTTATAAATCGAACCCATTAGAGAATGATATATTTGCCTCTTAGGGCAATATATTTGCCTCTTGGGATAATATATTGTTCATAATGACGGTTCAATCTTAAAGTTGAAATTTTTAGAAAATCAACTTTTCCTAAAGAAAATTAACATTTTCAAAACTCCTTTTTCAACCAAACAACCTTAAGATGCAAACAAATGCACTAACCCACATGCAAGAAAAGGTAGAAGATCATAATGAATGCACAGTAGCAGGGATGAAAACTTATCGCAAGTGTAGTGATAACCTACGAACACTAAAGGTTAACATATGGTGGGCGTAGCAAGTTGCCGACGACGTGTGGCAGTGAATGCAACTTGCCTAGTAATTAACATCAGTTTATACAAGCACATGTCAATCTACATGCAAGCGGTGAAGGTAAATATGTTGCAGGATTGCAACAAATATAAGCCCCCGTGAGTTGTTATAGGGAACCCGTCATATATCCCAAGTATTATCCATACAAGTAAATGCAAGTGCCTACGCGACGTTGTAGAAGGCCCATCGTGCACTCAACATATCACCTAGAGAACTGCAATAGATATGAGTCCTACGAGCTGCCATAGAAGACCCAACAAATGTCCAAAACTGCCCCCACACATATATTATAACGTGTATATACACAAGCATGAAAATGCACATACAAGTGTATTAACTAGTATACATGCAATCATGTACCCACATGGGCCCCGACGAGCTTGTTATAGGTACACACTTAACGCTTGAGGATGTTGCGCGAGTCAAGGAATGAACCTAAGTTCGAGCCCGATCCTTCTATGTGAATAGATAGGAGTCAACGCAGCTTTTATACTTTCATATTATGCCTTCAAGGTCTATAACAAGAGAAATTCATTAATAAAAGCATACAACGGACTTGAACCCGATCCTCTACCGGCAATTAACAAAGTCAACAAGGTTCAATTAACGAAATGCAATTCTCCATAATCACCCTGATGATGGCCATGTTGAACGTAGATCCCAACCGAAGGGGTTCCTAAACAAGCAAAATGCCACCCAAATACCCACAAAATTCAAAACCCAAAATTTCAAAAATCCAAATATTTAAAAATGAAATTAACCATCAAACAGTTAACGTAAAACCCATTCATTCTCTACAACAGTTTGCCGATGTGGACAAATTTAAACGTCACTTCAGCTAACAAAGAGCTAATGTCTGGTCGAGAATATTACTAGGATTCATTCTCAAACCATCTCCTGCCAGTAAGGATGTGTCGCGTGTCATCTAACCGGTGGTTTTACCGCCAAATGGCACTGCAGGTAAACGGTTATGACCGGAGCCCTCTGAAGTAGGTGGTTCGCCGCCAAATGGCACCACTATATTAAGGTTATGCCCAGAGCCCGTAAGCTCCCCAATGGCATCAAATCCTTGAGATATGAATCAATAGGATATAATCGATATGGCACAAATCCCTCTGTTAGCCAAGGTGGATTCAAATTTGTCCCCTTAGGCAAATAGTCACCCTTGGTCTACAAGGTACTCTTGGACGAAGCAACCCATGGCTGCCGACAAGGATCCTTCTGTCAGGTTGAGTCGACTACCTCCTCTGACTAAGTAGACTAGGGACCACGATGGCCCGGGATGACGGAACCATGGGATATTGATCGGGTCCATCAACCATTCCCCCACCATCCGCTTTAAGTGCAAGATGATGAATTTCTAATTTTAAATATCAAACTTCTCAAACACCAAAATCATGCTACTACTATATGCCGGATACCATGTATCTACGGGTACGATGTATTCACCGACGATTAGCCTTAATCAAAAGTTCTCTCTCGTGATCGGGAGGGGTAATTAATCATAGGGACTTGCGCCTATAGGAAATCAAAACTCAGATCATAAAGTCCTATCAAAATGAGGGCGAAATCTCTGGGTAGTGTATTATCTACAGACCCAATCTGCCTTCCTAAAATTTAACCCGGAACTTAATCCGTTAAAACTCTCCCGAATGTAGCAGGGAGGATGAGGTGCGAATTTTCGGAGCCCACAACCACAAAAATTTTTGTATGCCTATGTAAAACTTTGGTAATTGATTTCTTTTGTTCTTGTTTTTTCTAACAACTACTAAGCTAACTATAAAAGCTTACAATATTTATAGATTCTAATGTCAAGAGTGTTGAAAGGAAAGAGTGGATTTAAAATAGTTTCTTATACATGAGGGAGCTTATTAAAATTAAAACGAAACGGTGAAGATGATTAGAGGAAAATTTATAGATACATTTAAAATGCTTTGCATTTGGTGATCGAATCAAATTCCCAAAATTCAATGTTACTTCCTTAAATTTTTTATATTATAGAAAGATATACCGGGTCATGAATGATGCCTCTAAATTTCAGATGCTATCTTGTTTTAAATATAATCTTTATATGTTACATATGATTTTCAATAGACAAATTTATGGCCTTCTGTTTTCTTTTTAAAAAAATTACCACTGGCTTAATACACTTATTCCTCCATTCCCTCTTCTCTGCGCCATATTTACATACAGGTTCAGAAGAGATATCTTCATATTACTTCTCTGAAGTTTCAATGGTTTAGTGGCATTGTAATAGTGATTTGTCAGTTAAACATTCAACAATCTCAATCAGAGTGGAGGAATATATTAATGAAAATAGCATGTGCTTTTGAAAATAATAAAACATATCTTTTCCTAATAGTTTTAACTCAGCATCTTGAAAAAAAATGAATGTTTAACGTAACAATGTTTCTAATAGAACTTACTTCTTGTAAGAAGTCGGCAACTCCCTTCCTCTTGGGGCATTCAAAACCCATGAACTTAAAGAATTCGAGCACAGATTCACGAGGACCTTGATAAACAATACGTCCTTCAGATAGGAGGATGATTTCGTCAAAGAGCTCATAAGTTTCAGGTGCTGGCTGAAGCAAGGAGACAACTGCGGTTCCCCCAAGAATGCTAACAATTTGTCTTAGTGAGTTTACTATCTGAAAAGTTGTAGAGCTATCAAGGCCTGTTGATATTTCATCCATGAACAAGGCTTGTGCTGGACCAACGATCATCTCGCCTATGTCATCATAGATTTGTTAACTATAAAATTCTATGTAGGTTCTTGATTAGAAGAGCGATGATAGCTTAATGAATTGTGAAACTAAGTAAATTTACCTATGGTGACACGCTTTCTTTGTCCTCCAGAAACACCTCTTAACATTTCATTGCCTACCAGGACATCAGCACAAATTTCCAATCCCAGAATCTATTACCAAATTAAAAAAAGGTTAATATTACCTAATTTTCTTGTTTCTTACTTCCTCCAAGATTTTTAATCAGTTATTTTCTAGGTCAATTACAAAGAATACCTTCATAGTATAATCTGTGATCACACCAGTTTCTTTCCCTTTCATTGATGATGCCTGGAAAATTAAACATGTAATATTGTAGTCTTACATTTTTTTTAATTTCAAGGTGATAATTTCATAATATAATAAAAGAATTTTGGTTTAATGGATTAAAATAATAAGTTTATCAATGAATTAATTGTTAATTGTTCATTTAACCTTCATGAAGACATCTATATCAGCATCAGGTTTGATATTTTCAACCTTCTCTCTCCTTAGCAATTCAGTCAACATATCTGCAGGCATAGACAGAAAAACAGGCTAAGTAAATATTGCAACCATATAAATTTTTGGGCTTTTTTCATTATGTAGAATTTATGAGTTTTTCCTCACCATAACGACATCCAACCCCTTGACATCTAGCAGAGAATGCAAGGGTTTCTCTCACTGTCATCTCTCCTATGTGGAGATCATGCTGGCTTATATAAGCCGCTGTTTTTTGTGGAACAAATTCATCCATTGTATGACCATTATACGTCACATTTCCAGAAACCTGCATCAGTTTCTTTTAATATATTTGCTTTCATTGGCTTAAGCTTCAATAGATTATAAAACACTTCTGTGTATTTAAAAATTTAAGATAATTAAAGTTACTGTAGAAATTATTAGACCTTAAGATCTGAACCTAGCTTCCCAGCAAGAGCCAATAACAGTGTAGTCTTCCCTGAACCGGGGGGTCCCAAAAGCAGTGTCATTCTGTAGATTTCATTCTCATTAGCTGACCATTAGATAAATAAAAAGCGAGAGACGTTTAGATACCTTTGTGGCTTGATGATTCCAGTAACATCGTGGAGTACGGTAAATGGTCTTTTCTTGCTTGGAAGTATATGAAGGTAGTTGGCAATGAACTACATTAAAATTAAAAACAAAAATGTAACAAATCCATCGCAGTTTTGAGCTCCTCGTACTCAAAACAAAAGTATCAGAAAATTCCACGATGAACAGTTTGTATACCTCAACTGTGTTAAGAACTGAATTGAAGAATGAGGGCAAGTTTCTGCTTCCGACATGTGTTTGAGCCTCAACATTTAGAAGCTCATACCGCACTTCAATGGTTGGATAATCAATTCCAACTCTGGGAATCAACAAAGCAGCATTAGGAATTAACAAAAAAGAACTTCATAAAACGAAGTCTATCTAACTTGATATTTATAGCTCATACCTATTGAATCTTTCCTTGAGCTTGAGAAGAAACCTCTCATTGTCTTCTCCAACTCTTAAAAGTCTCTCAAACAGGTTTCTCCTATCCGCAAAGCCGAGGTTCTTGATCCCGATCTCTTTGAGCCCACCATCTTCAATTTTCAAAATTCCCTTCCTTGCCCTGTCGTAAGTTGGAAGCTTCTCGAGCGCAGCCCATCTCAAATCCCACTCCTCTTCTTCGTCTCTCTGCCTGGAAGAAGATCTGGAGAATATTGTGCCATCACCGCTTATTGAGAAAGGAGAGGCGCTGCTGCTTCTTGACAGGTACGGATCCCCCCCAACCATTTTTTTTTGTTTTTGTTGAGGGTGGTGGTAGTGTTGTGAGAACGAAGAGGAACAGGGAAAGAAGGATTTAAATAGAGCAAAGGAAACCGTTGGCCTCCACTTGCCGGATTGGCACTGATTTTCCTTCATTTACATATTTAATTATGTTAAAGTTAAATGGTCGAAATTATGGTGAAATAGAAGAAATTATTCTGGGTGGAGTCCGAACGTAACTCTACGCATTCACTGTGCTTTTACTGCACATTCACTGCGCATTGGCTATTGCAGTTTTACATCACATTGCTACAGTGCTTTCATTGAGTTTTACTGCGCTTTTGATGCGCTTTCACTATGCTTTTACAGCGTTTTTACCGTGCTTTTACTGTGCTTTACTGTACTTTTGATTTGTTTTCACTGCGCCTTCACCACTCTTTCACTGTGCTTTGATGAGCTTCACTACACTTTTGATGTGCTTTTACTGTGCTTCACTTCGTATTATAGGTTGTGTATAAAGATAAGAAAGAAGCATGCGATGCATACTGCAGTTTTGCCCATAATACTGATTTTAGTGTGCACAAGGATCATCACGTTTCATGGACAAATTCCATAAAGATAAAATCCAAGGACTTTGTTTGTTCAAAATCTCATTTCATGAAGAGATTTAATCTAAATTCACAAACGAAATATCAAAAATCAAAGACCAAAACGGGTTGTCCATCTTTGGTTAGGTTTGCAGTTAATAAAGCTGGAAACTAAAATGTGAAAAATTTTATTAAAACCCTCAATCATGAATTGGCTAGGCTAGAAGACCGACACCTCCTGAGATTATGTAGGATATTGATGATGAGAAAGCTTTGGTTCTGAAATCAATGACAAAAGTCGGGATAAGAACTGTTGATGCATTCTCCAACCTTACAGATAAAGTTGGAGGTATCGAGAATGTTGGATTCTCTAATATTGATGCATATAATTTTATTAAGAGAGAAAAAAGAGCAAAGATTAAATTTGAGGACACTAATTTTTTGATTCAATTATTTAAAGATCTTCAAGTTGATGACAATATGTTTGCATGGGGCGTCGAAATTGATCAGTTTAATATATTATTAATTTTTTGGTTGATGGGATGGGTAGAATAGATTATGATTATTTTGGAGATATGGTGATTTTTATACTAGTTATAGGCTAAATAAATATAATTTAGTTTTTGCACATTTTTTCCGGTGTTAATAATCATTGGCAGAACATTTTGCTATGGGTGGCCTTTTTGTCAGAGGAAACAACTAAATCATTTATATGATTATTTAGAATATTTGTATAAATAATGGGTGACAAACATCTAATAACAATATTTACTGATTAGGATCAGGTAATGGCTAGGGCCATAGAAGTTGTATTACCTCACACTCATCATATACTGTGGCAAGGCACATCTCTAAGAGGTTCCATCAAAAGTCAGGTGCTTCAACAGTAACAACAAAGTCAGATAACTCTTCTATAAGTGTTTGAGCAAGTATGACTCTAAGGAGGAGTTTGAAAAAATATGGACTAAACTAATCACAGAAGGGAGCCTCCATAACCATGATTGGTTGGAGAATCTTTATATGATTAGAAATAAGTGGTCAACAACATTCAATAAAATTATTTTAGCATGGGCATTCTATCCACACAATGTAACGAGTATATTAATAATCTATGTCATAGCATTTTTAAGCCCATAAGTTCTATAATTGATTATTTTCTAGGCTTAGAGAAGGTGATAATGACTTGGTGCCATAATGAACAAAATGAGGATTATAATTGCAGCCAGTCCGAAATAGTACTTGTAATAAAAAGTAGCTCAATATTAAAGCAAGCTGCTCTACTCTACTCAAGATAACTATATTCGTTTTTTGAAGAAGAAATTTTATAGGGTGTGAGTGGAATGAGTATAAACTGTCTCAAGTGATTCTTTGAAGTTTTTAGTCAAGTAAACAGAGAATAAGAACCAATATAACCCTTGGGTTGTTGATTTTAATGTAACATAATATAACATTTGATGCACCTGTAGGAAGTTTGAGACGATGTATTTGCTATGTTCTTTCTGCATGAGAGTTTTGAGGTAGCTGGATATTATGAAAATTCCTAAGAAATACCTAATGATGTGATGGCTAGTAAGAGCTTGAAAATATATAAATTTAGGCCACATAGGCATAGGTACATGAAAGAATAATTCTAAAACTAGTAGTGGATTCATATTCAAAAATCATCTTAACAGATTTTTATATCAAATTAGAATACGAGCATAAGAGAATGAGTAGGCTAAGTAGTATATATTGGCTACAATGAAGGACATTGTTGAAAGTATAGACTTGCTTCTTGATGGCAAGATAAAAAATCATAAGTTTGTCAGAAATACACAAGGTGGCATTATAAAATTAAAAGATCCACTAAAGTATAGGCTTAAAAGCATCTCTAATGAAAGCTGAAGGGCCACTAAGAAGAAAAGAAGAAGCCTAAGAGTAAGATTTAACATCCAGACAATTTACTTTTCATTATATATTATGAGACAATGTATTTTTTACTAAGCTTAAATTTTTCTACAGAGAAATATATCATGAAGGAAAAAATAATAGAAATGGATGATCCTTCAACAAAGATGAATTTCTCAAGCACGCTCAAATGCTTCAGTGAGGAATTCATAACCAGGGCAGCAACCAGACAATCAGGGCTTGAGTACACCAAAATGATGATGGATACCATTGCTTCGTAGATGCAATTGTAATAAATTTTAATTGTAATAACTAATGATTATCTGTTAAATTAAAGATAACTTTATATAAAACTGAATATTTTTGTTAAATTGATTGTAATAAAATTAGCTTTTTTACTTTAGTTCAATCTAGTAACGTTTATACACTATGTATTAAATGTGTAAAGAAAATGTTTTTGATAATGTAATTCACTGCACTTTAATTTTTTTAACTGATCTTTTGATGTGCTTTAACTGCGCTTTCATTACATTTTAATGCGCTTTCACTGTGCTTTTAATGAGCTTTTACTGTGCTTTTCCTATGTAATAAGTGATTTTGATAATCGTCAACTTTAATTTTTAAATTTTTTAAAATTAAGATCATTTTACTATAAGTATTTTCACTATTAATTAAATTTGTAAGAAAATTTTTTTAGAAAATGACACAATATAGTGTAATTCACTGCGCTTTTAATGCGCTTTGGCAATTAATTAATGGTTTCGACTATCGTCAACTTTAATTTTTAAAACTAGATTGTATAGTTTGAAAATATCTATCATAATCAAAATTTTTTAGTTCAGATTATGTTACTATAAGTGTTTTCACTATAAATTAAATTTATAAGGAAAATTTTCTAAAAAATGATAATATAATGTGTAATTCACTGTGCTTTGATGCTCTTTCACTACACTTTTGCTACGTTTTGACAGTTAATCGGTGATTTTGACTATCATTAACTTTAATTTTTAAAACTAGATTGCATAGTTTGAAAATCTTTATTGTAATCAAATTTGTTTAGTCCAAATCATAAGTTTTTTTACTATGAATTAAATTTGTAAGAAAAAAATTCTAGAAAATGATAATATAATGTGTAATTCACTACACATTTGATACTCTTTCATTGCGCTTTAGTATTTAATTAGTGGTTTTGACTATCTTCAACTTTAATTTTCAAAATTAGAATGCATAGTTTGGAAATCTCTATCGTAATCAAATTTTTTTTAGTTCAGATCATGTTATTATAAGTATTTTTACTATGAATTAAATTTGTAAGGAATATTTTCTAAAAAATGATAATATAATGTGTAATTCACTGTGCTTTTGATGCTCTTTTATTGTGCTTTTGTTGTGTAATAAGTGATTTCGACTAGTCAAGTTTAATTTTTAAATTTTTTTAGTTTAAATTATTTTACTATAAGTGTTTTCACTATGAATTAAATTTGTAAGAAAAATTTCTTGAAAATGATAATACAATGTGTAATGTTTTAGCTGTGCTTTGACTGCGCTTTCATTATATATTTGCTATATTAAAAAGGTAATGCAATATTAAAATGGAATGCAGTATTATAAATAAAAATGAATATAGTATTAAAAAATACATTTTTATTTTATTGAAAATTATAAATATATACAATATAATTAAAGAATTAATCAAAGAATACAATACAAAATGAATCACTGATAATACAAAATATACATAAAACATGTTTATTTCTTCGTTGCAAGAAACAAAGCGTATACAAATTTGGCCCTAAATTTTGGCATTTCATCTTGCCAATTTTTATGTTCTACCATGTCCACTTTCCGTTAATTAATAACTTTTTTCATATATTTGTTGACGAACATTCCGCAATTAACACTGTTTGTTTGGCTTAGAATTTCATGAAAATTATGGACATTCCATTTTGTTATATTAGTTTCAAAGGATCTTTTTGTGTCCTCATATATATTTTTTATTTGAATAAAATAAATAATAAATATTAGTTCACTGACCATATTGAGAAAAGAATTAATATAATATGCATGTTACTCTAACTTATGACTGCTAAAAGAATTTGCTTGTGTAGCAGATTGGGTAAGGAATCATAAAATTTCCAAACTTTCTCCTTAGCTTGCCTACAAGAAGGGTCCAGTGCTTATTGTGGATGATGGGTTGAATTAAAAGACTGCTTTCCTTCACCAAACCTTGATTGATATATTAGACATATAACTTGGCAGACCGATTGTATTGCTTGTATACCTGCAAGAAATTAATAAGGATAATGGTAACTTCTGAGAAAATAATATTATATGGAGATTATATATTACATTAATACTAACCCAACGTATTGGAGAGATATATATGAAGGGTTGGAATAGCCTAGGTATAAGCTTATTCTTTTTAGATAATAACAAAGCAAATGAATCTACATGGTTATTATCCAAATATTTATTTGTAACTAGGTCATCAAGATCACCTCTCGATATCATAATGTTACTAGAATAATAAATAATGTCAGTACTGTAAATAAAAAAAAATATAGTGAATATAAAGAAAAGTGCATCTAAAGAGCAATGAAAGCTTAGTGAAAGAGCGGTGAAGTGCAATGAAAGAATCAACAAAAGCTTAATAACATTAACAAAAGGATCCAGAGCAACTAAAACTTACTTGTCAGCATTCTTTTTAAAGCAATCATCCATAAACAATTGATTTTCTTTACTTAGGAAATCCATGTCAGCATATTTCATTGTGTTATTTACATGTCGAGCAATAATTTTAAATGAATCAACATAAATTGTATCAGCTAAGGGAGCTATGGGGGCTGGGAGGGCTTTCTGTATAGTTTGGGACTATGTGCTCTTCTTCTCATCTCTTTTATTTTTCTTTGTTATATAGTTGGGGGGGGGGGGGGGGGGGGTGGGCCTTGCTGTACATAGGAGGGGGCTTGCTGTGTTGTTGGGGGGCTTTATGTATAGATGGGTGGGCTGGAGGGGTAGTTGTGGGGGATTTATGTATAGATGGGAGAGCTAAAGGGGTAGCTGTGGGGGCTTTCTGTATAGTTTGGGGGCTTTATGTACAAATGTGGGTGCTTGGGGGTAGCTGGGAGGGCTTTCTGTGCATATGGGGGGCTTTATGTTTAAATGGGGGGGCTTGGGGGGCAACTGGGGAGGCTTTATGTTTGGGTTGGGGGGCAGCTGGCAGGGGGGCTTTTATGTACAGATGGGTAAGAAGAGCATGAGGATGAGGATGTACGAGTTTTCTCTAGATCAAATTTACATTGGGCTATATAGGGGATGAGCTTATATTCAAGATAATTGACTTTTGCTTCAAGTCGATCAAGCTTGGTGCCCAAACTCTCTTTAATTCTATTACAAACATTTTTTAGTGAACTAAGCAATTTATCTTGAACACTAGCCTAATCCTGACCTGTTGATAGAGGGGGGTCTTGATGGGTAGAATGTGGGCGGCCTTGCAGGGGAGAATGAGGGGTATGGTTGAAAAATTCTTTTGGTGTTGGTGAGGGGATTTGGTGAGGAGATTGGGTGTGAGTTTGTATTTGGAGGTTTTTAATGGCAGTTATGTCATCATTTAAATTTTCTGATTCCTCCTGAGTAACACCCTGGAGGATATCAAAAATCTACATAGAAATTATACTGATATTAGCAAATCTCAAATCTTTGGGAAATTAATTGAAATGAGCTCCAGGACAAATTTCCATATGTACATACCTTTTCTTTAAGATAGCAAATAAATTGTTAGCCTTCTCCGCATAATAAAAAACTTTTGTATTACCCCATCTAAGAAACATGGTCTTAAATCAGGGTACTTAGGGGCATTTAGTGAGAAGTGCTCCGGGAATCATATCTGCATAAGACCATGTAAAGTAATATTAGCTAATAAATTATAAAAAGAATTAATAATTAGAATTAAATTTAAATGATCTTAGCACCCATAAATTGGAGAGGTACAAAATCATTTATATAACTAAGTGGCTTCTCCATAGCAAACTTTATGGTAATTTTATTGAACTCATGGACCAAAAATTCCCTGATACTCCTGGCCCAATTAATAGATGAGAACTCATCTATATTACTTACTAAGGCAGGAGCCTTCTTAGGGTTTTAAGATTATTGAGGGAAAAAATAAATTAAAAATTAAAAATATTATAAGTCTTTAACATAGCTACTGGGTCAGTTTATATGTTTATTTCCATCATTTCACTTTTAATATCAGTTGATAAGACTCTTATAAGTGGCTCGACTTACCATATAATCTTAGCACCTTTGTTAGATAAACCTGTGAGCAGAGCAACCTCATTTGATGTGAATTTCAGCAAATGACCTCTGATAATGAAGTCTTGTTAAGAGATATCCTAGAATTTTAGTAGCTCATATATCAGAGGTATAATTTGCTGAAATCATGAGAACTTCATAAACTAGTAGATGTTCAAAGTCTTAAATATGTCCTTAACATCTTTGTTAATTACTACGACAAATGAGTCGCAAATAATTTAGAAGGTTGAAACATAGCAATGATATGTCATTGGACAAACCTAAGGAGCCATCTTAAAAAAAAACTCAGTGAATAAGAAGTAAAAGCAAAGTAATAGCAAAGGGTAGTAAAAGCACAGTAGAAAAAGTGAAGTTAAAGTACAGTGAAAGTACAATAAAAGCGCAACAAAGTGCAATGAAAGCATAGTAGCAAATGCGCAGTGAAATCACAACAAAAGTGTTGTGAAAAGCCCCATTAAAAAATATACTCAGATATCTAAAAGTTATGCAACCAAATTTTGAAAACTAAAGAAGTCGATATATGAGCTGATACCATGAATACAAAAGCATAGTGAAAGCACACTTTAAGTACAGTTAAAATAGGACTAAAATGAACAAAAATAACTCAGAAATTTTAAAGCTATGCAAGCTAGTTTAAAATTGAAGAACTCAATAAGATATTGATACATGTTAATATGCATCAAAAGTGCAGCAAGTTCTTCTACCTGTTTTGCACGTGGAGATAAACTTTTACACAGTTTGGAATGCCAAAGGATTGCACATGTTTGCAGTGAAGTGCTTGGAATACCAAATGAGAGAAAATGTGAGCAGTAAAATGCCGGGATGAAAAGTAAATGAGAAAATGAAATGACCTAGCTTCGAGTTTTTGAACTCCTGGAATTCAAATTTTTCATCTCTTGATCGGGTCAGTTGGGCTGACACGACATAAATAAAAAAATGAAATCCAATTGAATATCCATGTGTCCACTCCACGTTTCAAAATTTAATTGGAGTCCAGACGTAGAGCTGTGTACGGACTTCTCACAAAATAATTTCTCGTAAAATAGAGACTTCGTTTGGGATTGCTTTTTAAAGCAACTTTCTAGTACAAAAATTAAAATTTTTATAGTAAAAAGCTACTTTAAGAAACAAGTAGAAAGCCATCACAAATGACACCAGAGTTTGAATTTGAGCATTCCTAATTTGAGTTTGAGCTTAACTAATTAATATTTTGTTTGGGACAGCTTTCTTACTAGTTTCTTAAGTAACTTTTAGTACAAAATTATAATTCAAAAAAAATTTATAATAAAAAATAGCTTTAGAAAGCAGTAAAAAATATATCTCAAACAAACCTAATTTAATTTAAGATTGATCTCAAACTCAAATTTTATAAATTCAAACATACTGACTTATCCTTAAAGAGAAAAGATGAATATAATTTAAGTTATTGTAATAAAATAATAAAAAAATTAGAGTATGAATAATAAAAATTTATTTTCTTAGAAGAATAAGAAATAATTTTAAAATATTTAATAATTATGCACTTCAATCTTTCAATTCTAATATAATTTGAATATATTTATATTGATATATTTTACAAGAGTCGGATAACAAGCTAATGAGTCAGGTAAAAGTTGGCTCAAATATGACTCATTAGCTTATCAAGCTCGGCTTATTAATCATTTATCAAGTTGAGCACGTGTTGTCTCATGAGTAAGCTTAGACATGATTAGACCCTTAGTCACAACCCATTAAACGGACCTGAAAGAATATCACATAAATCTAATAGAATGAGATAAGTAGATAAACTTATAAATAATTCTAAAAAGTTTTAATATATTTGCAATAATGTTTTTCTACTACTATTGCAATTAGAGCATCTAAAATCAATAGCACATATGAATTAGTACACCAAAACATAAATAAAAATTAAATACTAAACCATTACTGTACCAACTAAATAACATTTATTAATCATCTTTCAATGATATACCTAAAATATAAGTCCAAAAGCTCTTCTTTTAATGATGCATAACTAATAACTTGAAAATCATAAATAATAGTTATAAGTTTGCAAAAAAAGAAATTTAATAGGTGAAATCTACATAACAAAGTATAAATGAGAAGATATGGAAAATAAATATGACCAATAAAAAGTATATGGGTAACGATATATTTCATATCATATTAATTATAAATCATGTACAAAAAAGAAGATTATCAAATATAGAAACAATTTACTGGTGTTTATTATACAGTAGAGTTCATAAGAGATTTATGCGGGATTTACATGCATAACACTTAATTCGTTCATATTTACAAAATTCACATACAAAAAATTCATATTTAGTTACAAAACTCTCAATTCTTTAAATAATATAAACAATATCACTCCATACCCTACCATTAATGTATTGTCACATGCAGGCGTCAGAGCAAGGAGTAATCATGGTGAAGGGAAAATTATTCTGTGTAGGCTTCGGACGTAACTCTACATCCGAAGTCCAATTAAATTAAGACATGCGGATTTCTTAAGACCCGACGACCCAACCCAACCTAGCTATAAAAATTTTAAAATCACGACAACCCACTCATTTTTTATATTTTTAAAAAAGAAACTCATGAAATCTTCAAATATTTAGGAATTTTGCTGAATAAAACTTAGTTCCAGTTGTGAAAAAAATGAGAAACAGGCGATGAAGATGGAGATTGGTTTGGAGGATTTCACATTCTCTGTAGAGCCATTGGAAAGAAGAAAAAGCTTAAGAGTAAGGTGTATTTTGATTACATAATAATTTTTTTTCAATGTATATTATGAGTCAATATACGTTTTGTTGAGCTTAGTTTTCCAATAGAGAAATCTATCATAAAGACAAATACAACAGAACTGTGTTCATCTTCAACGCATATCAAATTCTCAAACAAGCCCAAATAGTTCAATAAAGAATTTATAAACTGAGCAGCAATGGTTTATGTGTTTTTTGTGATGTTTCACGCACATTCACTTAGAATGTATTCTTCAAAAAATTATATGTTAAATGATGCGAAATGCATGCTTCTATAAATCAACTATGTAAAATTTTATGTAAAATGACAATTTTTTGGATATTCATTTATTCTCATAGATGTAATTTTTATGCATTTTTTCTCTTTCGTTTATGCAATGTTTTATTCATTTTGATGTTGTGTACTATTATGTACAACTGTGTACAACTATGTACTGTTGTGTATCGTTCTGCATCAATGTGTACCGATGTATAGTGTTGTGTATTGTTGGGGTGTACTGCATGAATGTTATGTATAAGGATTTATTTTTCACATGAATTCAACATATGATTTCTAGAATAATTGTTGGAAAATATTTTACAAAACTAGGTGGTACAAAACAGACATTAGAAGATAATTGTTCAAACAAGAAATACAAAACAAATACCATAACTTTTTTTTTTTGTACAAAACAGACCTTTCTGCACTGCTCATTAAGCCTTTAAAGATTTTATTTACATATACAGAATGGATTAGGCAACCCAACCTATTCATTAAAAGAATAATAATAATGCAGATCGATGTTAGATACAATTATTTCAAGCATCTGATGTTTTTCATATTTATAAAATGAATATATCTATAACATGATATAAAATATATTTTATGAAAATTTTATATTTTTTTTATGATAATTATTTTATTAATTATATTTAAACTCTTCATCCACTCATTAAAAATAAATTTAAAATTATAGTGGGTCAGATTTGAGGGCTCACTCGACTCGTCATCCACTGATTATAAATTTAAATGGTGTAATTAAAAAATATGCATATTTAATCGGTATTTTGGTTGTTATTACTTTGTAATAATTATATAATAATAGTATTGAATAATAACAAAAATCTCTAATCATTAAGGCAATAAGACCAAACAAATTTTGCACTCACTAAACTGAAAATCCTAAAATATATATATAACCCTTATTAGCTTATTGATAAATCCAACAACGAGTTGAATACAAATAGAAGCCAAGAACTAGAAGTAAGACTTGAAAAGACGTATCAATCTGTTACAACCAAATCCTTCATGGCTCTCAATTCAGCACATTAACAAGCAAAGCTAAAATGATGGATTGATCAGATTTGAGGGGAGAAGCCCGAATCTACAGTCCTCACTCTTTCTAGAATTACTCCAACGCAAAATTTATGTTAGCAAGATCAGAGATTGATTGATGAAATTGAAATTTATAGTTGATCTTGTTTTGCTTGTTCTCCGTGAGTGAGATGGATTGAGTTCAAATTTGAGAAGTAGTATACAATAGTACACAATAACTATACATGATAATATACATCAGTATATAGCAATACACAGTAGAATAATAATGCACAGTGGTACACAATAATAATATACAGTAATACACAGGAGTACACAACAATAATATATAGCAATACACAACAGTACATAGCCGTACATAACAATACACAACAGTACATAATAGCACATAATAACAATACACAACAGTACATAGTAATACATAACGATAAATAATAGTAAATAATAATAATATATAGCAATATATAGCAGTACATAATAATACACAGCAGTACATAACAGTACACAGCAGTATATAATAATAATATACAATATTACATAATAATACATAACAGTACATATCAGTACATAATAATAATACACAGTAGTACACAATAATACACAACAATATACATCAGTATATAGTAATAATACATAGCAATATACATTAGTACATAACAACAATACACAGTAAAAAAACTTATTTCTCATATAGTTTCCCTAATACAAATATGTACAAAAGCTAAGAAAGCTTTAAAATGAATAAAAATATCACTAAAAATTTTACATAGTTGATTTACAAAAGCATGTGTTTTCCTGCCAAGGCATATCAACACTACGCTTTTAGTACGATCTTCAAAACATAAAAGATCTGCAAATCACAGAGTACAAACAACTTACAAACTTTAAAAACAAGCGGGACTCAAAAATTACTCTTATAATAAAAATTTGTTTCGGGGGCTTTGCCCTAGGAAACCCTCATAGGGGTGCTGTCCCTTGACCCCGCAACCTGACCGGGCAGGTCGAACCCCGCTAGGGGGCGCTACCCCCTTGGACCCCCGTGACTGCAATTTTTTTAACTTCAAGTCTTCCTCTTCCTAGACATTTGTATACTGTCTTTCAAACTCTGTATCCTGTGCGCATATCATCTGCTAGAAGAATGTAATGCCCTCTTCCAAATTAGTCTTCATGTACATCGGCTTTTGCTCATTTTTTCTTTATCAATAGGTACCAAAAGTTTTATTCTACAAAAATCCTAAATATTTGAGAGCTTTCACATGTTTTTTTTTAAATATAAAAAATGAGTGGGCTGACGCAATTTTAAAATTTTCGTAAATGAGTTGGGTCAGGTCATCGGGTTCTAAAAAGATCACGTGTCTTAATTTAATTGAAGTCCAGATATAGAGCTACGTCTGGAGTACGCATAGAATAATTTCTCTGAAGTCTAAGAGGAATTACGATAATGGCCTAACATAGACGATAAGGTTGGCTAAAATGAAGTCCATGCAACACATGTAGGCAAATGGAAACAAAGCGACGGGTCATGATATAAGCCTCATGTCATATTTGAAAGAGTGTGTGAAGCATCGGGAATACTAGTATGTGATAACTCAATGAGTATGCTTCAACACGTTGGGTTAGGAAGTTAATGGAGGGTTGTTATTGAGTAAATAGGAGCTTTTAGGTGTTAAATATGTAAATATGAATGAATTAAGTATTGTTTATGCAAATTCCTCAAAATTCATTTGCAAAAGGGAAATCACTACATTTCAATGCTAAAACATAAATTATATTATATTTAAACATCTAAAAATTGCTAATCAATCATTATCGTAATTACTTATATTTATATATATTTATAATTCTTATATTAAGATATCCCATTGAAAAAATTTTCACCAACCCATAGAAATCTAATCATTTGTAAAGAGTTATTAGTTTAATGACTTGCTTTCCCAGTTGTCATTCATAAAAGGGTTCAGTTGATAGTATGTACATCATGCATATAACCATTTATTATATAAATATTATATTATGATAAATGTTCTATAATAAAAATTATATTATTATGATACAAAATCAATTAAATGTCAATATAATCCATGATTTATATGGACAAAAGTCAGTTCTCATCAATCAAACCTAAGTGCATAAATTTCATGAAAATTTGTTCAATAACTTATATAGTAGTAATAACTAAACATCACATCATTTCAATATTAAGAATCATAGTGGATTGATAAAATAGGTTTTATAATAAAATATATAAAAATATTAAATGTCAAGAAAAGCACCCTTAATAATCTTGGTATATTCATCCCATAAAAAATCGATAATGCTACTTCTATTGAGTCTCATCCCTCGATCGCTCTGGTGTTGGTCGAGTTAGACATAACTAAGTGATGTCCTTCTTCAATTTGGTTTGGGCCTAAAAAATTCTGTTATCTTCAACATGTAAAGATGGAGAAATTTCCTCATTATTGTGATCACTGCAAGTCTTTGGGATACATGAATATTGAGTGCATCATCCTTCATCCTCATTTAAGTAGGGATTCGTGGACTACTATTATTGTTGCGGATGTTGTGCCGTTTGAGGAAAATAATAATGGTTACAATGATATTGAGGCTCATGGCATTTTTCCATCTCAAGATAATGCTAATAATTTCGTGGTCAATGAGAGTAAGATTAATTCTATGACAAACTTAGATCCTTCTACTAGATGTTGTGAGAATTAGGTAGCTTTATCCCCTAATAGGGATCCTATGGATCACTAACTTGGTGATAATTTGGAGAATGTGACCTTTAGTAATACTGGTGAGGGATTTCTTGCCTATGTGGATGCTCTTGCTGTGTGGATGTCTCTAACAAGATGTCCATAATTAACTTACTAGTTTCCCCTATCTCTAATGAAGTGGTCATTAATATGGATGGCGAGAAACATTTGTTGAAATTGAATTCTATAGATCCTATTGATCACTCTGATAGGATTTGCTCTCAATCGGGTCATAACTAGAGTGATGGGAGGAATAATGATGGTATCTCCAATGTTTTGATGGAAGATAGTAATTTAGACATTATGCAAGTGGATAATGAGGGATTCACTATATTTTCTGGCAAGAAAGGTAAGAAAAATAAAAATAAATTTATCAAGATCTCTATTGACAGGACTACTCATTCTAATGCTCATTCATGCTCTTTTATTGGTTAGTCTCCTTTGTTTGGTTGGGGCAATTTTGTTGGTTTTGTTTGCTCTATCTTGTTATTTTATTTCTGTTCTTCATTGTATTTTAGTAGGTACCTTAAGCTTTAGGTTTCTTATCTTTCGCTTTGGTTGTAGCTATTCGAGTAGCAGTAGCTTGTGGCCCCTTTTAGACCTTGTAACCTTTTATTACTTTAACATGTAGACCCCTCGGTAGGTTTTATCCAAAAAAAAAAAAAAAACTAGTAAAGAATCACCTACCAAGCATTAGCCAAATATACTCTAATGTATTATTCATGACTTTAATCAAATCCAATTATGAAGCATATTGCTCAACACATCCTAAATTAAAAAAACCTATCAAAGATAGATTCAACAGAAAATTGGAACACCCCCCCCCCCCGCCGCGACACACACACACACACATTATGTGTCATAAGAGCTGACATGGATGATCGTGTTGCTTTCACTCAATCATCACTCTTTCTCTTAATATTCGCTCTCCTCTCTTGTGGTTCACGTATTCCATACGATCTCAATTTAGGATTTGATAAGAATATTAGGCAATCAAAATCAATCGATTTTGACATATTCTACTAGACCTGTAGCAAACCAAAATCTATCAAATCAAAATGATCCCCTCCAACAATGCTCCTGACACAGGTCTCCCATCAGGAGTTCATGCGATCGTCTACCTGAAAATTTTGCACTCCTCGCCGATCTCATTCGCAATTTAAAGAAGAATAAATATAGGGCATTACAAATCATTCCTTCCCTTCCTCTCAATCATAGATAGAGAGCATCATCACTTGGGAGCCTCAGAACTACAAACCTTCATGCCCATACTATTTCATCTTTCCTTCCGCATTCATGAACAACAAGATATAAATGTAACATTATTATTTATTAAGGTTGTCATCTTTGATGTTTGTAATGTATTCTTTAAAATTTTGTAGGTTATCAATCTTGCACTTCTTATTCATTATTTATGCACATACTTTTATAAATTTCATTTAATGATCATAATGAAATATCAAATAATATAGATAGCCTCGCCTTAATTTATTATAGTAGAAATTCCTTAATACTAAAATAATTGTTTTTGTAGCAAGATTTATTTTCATGCATATTGCCTCTGTTGAATATAATAAATCTTATCCATATAAATTAAGATTTTATTATAAAACTAGTCTTTGCATTTCCAACCTCGTCAAAATTTAATCAATATTCCCTCGCCAATTATTATAAAACTATTTCAACCAATACCACATATCTAATTAACCTAAAATCTCCAAAGTAACTTTATTAATATATGCATAAAAATTATCATTTATTTTTTTTTACACATGTCTATGATCTAGCCAAAAATAAATAAATATTCCTTTAGCTTAAATATTTTTTCCTATATTTAGACAATTACTTAATTAAAAAAAATAAATATAATAATATTTGTCACTTTGGTGACATATTACTTCAATTTAATTTATTAAAAAATAATGTATAACAGTTGAAAAAAAAAAATGAATGTTCAATCCCTGATGATTTAGAAATAAATTGCTCATAAAAACTTTGTTCAAATGTGTCTCAGCCACAGGAAATTTTATACAAAATAAAATACAATTTATTTATTTATTTGGATATATCCATTCTTCCATTGCAGGAATTTTTTCAATCAGTTAATGAAATATTCAAACAATCATATTGATCACAAAATCCTTCAAACAAAATTTTACAGAAGTAAATTCATAAGACTATCACTTCATTAGCCAAAAACAAGAACAAGAAGAAAATGTAAAAATGCCAATTTTTTATATCTGAATAACAAAATACTTTACCAAAAAATAATTCCAAAAGGAAAATAATTTTTAAGCAAATATCTAAGGTTATCATTGGAAAATTTGAAAAAACAAATATTTCATAATGATTAAAATTTATAATTGTTGTTGTAAAAAAGATTTAGCGAAGAAAATACTATTCATTGAATCAAAATCTCATATAAAATTATCAAGAAAATTTAGATTTCTACCGACTATAAAATTTGCACCACCACTCTACTAACCCTAAAAATCTTTTCCATAATTTTACCGGCAGATTATTTTGCACGGGTATCAGTTTTCCAACGCTCGTTTTACCGACGGAAAAATTTCAATGGCCGCAGGAAAATGACGTTTTTCCTGTAGTGTATACTTATTTTTACCATTTTAGATCCAGCAAATATCATGTTATTTATAGCATAAGAAGAACCATCATTGTGCAATAATATACAAAATATTAGCTGTATATATATAGCATAAGAAGAACCATCATTATGGTTATCAGCTGAAAAAAAAAAACAAAGGATTGTTAAATCTCTGATGATTTAGAAACAAATTGCACATTAAATTTTTTCCAAATGTATCTCAGCAGGAAGCAATCCTATACAAGATAAAATATATTGTAATTATTTTTGGACATATGCATTTTTCTGCATCAGGGATTTTCTCAATGTGTCAATGAAATATTCGCCTGATCAATTGACTGAATTATTTTTTTTAAAGAAAGCAATATCAAACAACCATATTACCCACAAACAAAATTGTACAGAGAATAAGACAAATTCATTGAAAGAAAATCTCTTCTGCAGTAATAAATAAATAAAAATAAAATGTAAACATGGCAATTCTTTATGTTTGAATACTAAAATACTTGCCAAAAGTCGAAAAAAAAATATTTTAAGCAAAAAAAGAAAGTTACATAGTAGATATGATTTTGTTTGAGATAGTTTTCTTATTGTTTTACTTCTTAGATCGTAACTACAATTTCTGTTTGGCCACTATTTTTTTGCTGCTGTTATGAAATTTTTAAGCTAGGAAGTTGCTTCCTACAACAGTTTTCAAAAAAAGTTATTTTCTTCACAACAATTTTATAATTATATTTATAAAAAGTGTGGTCATCCCAAACTGACCCTAAAATACTTTCCTCGTAACAACATCATAACCAACTTTATAAAAAGCTTCAGCCATCCCAAACAGGCCTCAAAATTTTTAAGCTGTTAGCTAAATTCTAAGGATTTGCATGCCCATTTTTGTTGACCAAGCAATTGATGAAATTCTTAATGATTGCATTATGTTATCAATAAGGTTGTGTCAACTACAAGATTGCTACTCACCTTGATATGTTGGTTCGGAGCTTTGGCTACCAACCAAAAAATTTGGGTTCGAAGCTTATGTATGTGATTTGTGCGTGAATTTGACTTTAATTGGCTCAAAAATATCCACACAAAAAAAGAATGGCAAATTTTTTATTAAATAATAGCTCTTATTGGACTTGGAAATGATGATTAATTAATGTTGAGTGATGAGAAGGCCAATCTTTCTATGCACCAAATGCCATGTGAATAATCTTTTCATTAATTTTCTCTAAGTTCTTATCTTGACATTTTCATGAAGCATTCACAACTAATTGTTTATGCTTTTTAATATAGTAAGCATTTTTTCCTTCCAATAAATAGTTATGTTTAGAAAAGCTGTAAAAAATATCTGAAATTATCCCCATTTATTAGAAATGGCAGTGCTGTGATGAATTAAAATTTTAATTCATATATTTTAATCTATGATAATTTTAATAAGATTATGAGTGAAATATAATGCCATATTGAATTTAATTTATATGGAGTATTTAAATGCGGGATATAAATTATTAATTACTCTTTATTTTTATGATTTTGAAGCATTTGGAGTAAGAATGAAGAAGACTTCCATGAGATGAACAACTAAAGATTTGTATTTCATAATCATGTAAACAAAATATATGACAAAACTATTTCATCTAAGATAATAAATGAAATCATCTGGATTAGCTTGCTTGTTATATAATCATCAACATTTAGTTAGAGGTCTTCAGATGTTTGTCTAAAAGAAAATCATTCAATATTGACATCAGTCTTTTTGTGCTCCAATCGAACCTCCTTTAACAAACCACAAATAAAATTTTTGTGGAGATAACTTTGCTTTAATTGGTTCTTCCACTTTCATCAAGCTAAGATATACCAATGATCTCTAGTGGTCTTCTACAACCTCTTGATATTAGGAAGGCATATAATTTTCACTTTTACCCAATCTTTACAAACTCCAAAGTTCAATCAAACATCAAGCTCCATCTATGATATTACCTGAAACACAAATACACACACATATATACACGCATGTCTATTCTAGCAATTGAGTCCAAAATGGATACCCAGACAAGACAAGTTTTGGCATAAGGTGAGGCTCATTAAGGAGATGGTTTATCCTTGGGAAGTATTAAGGAAAAATATTGAATGAGTAAGATTTAAACATTTATATGCATGACTTGATATTCTTTTTTAACGAATAAATTACTTGAACACATATTGCATCTTCAACGCTTGCTCTTTGTGAAGTGGAGAAAAAATTCTAAGTATATTATTTATTCATCTATCAACAATAATATTTTGTTATTTATCCTTTTAATGGAAGCATTCATTCTTTTAAGGACAATACTCAATATTTGTCCATCAATAATCGCATTTCATATTCATCCTTTATTGAAAAATATTCAACAATCGTCATTTTGTGGATAATTTTTGTCATTATAAGGACAATACTCAATATTTGTCCATCAATAATCGCATTTCATATTCATCCTTTATTGAAAAATATTCAACAATCGTCATTTTGTGGATAATTTTTGTCATTATAAGGATAATATTCTAACTTCTTTTATTAAAGCTTATACTTGGTGATTATTTTTTAGGTAAAATAAATTCATGTTTGCTACTCGACACTTGGTATTTAGTATTTAGTACTCAGTATTTAATATTCATAATTCATAATTCATTCAAAAAAAAATAAGAAGCAAGAACTCGGATAATCACAAATTTAGATGAGTAATTTTATAGCTTTGAAATATTTGCATGTACATGCATAAAGGAAAAAAAAAAGGAAAATACAACATTATTTTATTGTTTATGTTGACCCCTACACCAAAAAAATGCACGAAAATACAACAGTTTGAACACATATTGCATCTTCAACGCTTGCTCATATTAGATGAAGAACTTCAAATGCAACCTGTTCGCATGCAAGGAATAAATGAAAAATATAATGATGTGTTCACAATAAACAACACAAAATTTTTAATGAATATCAAGGAATTACCCTTTCAATTGAAATGCAAACATTAATGAGTAAATCCACTATACAAGCCACAAGCTACCATTAAAAGCAATAAAGGGCTTGTAATATTCGACTTGACTCGAGCACAAGCAATGACTAATGAAGATTGTATGGAATATGATGACCTGTTTATAATCAACAACTTAAAACACTGCTTGCAAGCAAAGATCGAATAATCAATATGCAACATTCACATCAGTAATTCCCTACAAGCAGGAGGAATGGATGTGTATTGAATGACAACTTGCCAACCTATATGAATGAAGAAAGTAGTAAGAAATGCAGCCCATTCAGCCATAAATATTGACATGCAGTTGGAATGCAAGCATTAGCATGCTATGTATGCAATCCACAATTGCAATATACAATGAACGTAACTCACTTAGAAGTCAGCACCAGTATGTAGATGAATACACCAACTCATTGGCAAATAATGAGGCCCTTTGTAAACATGCACAATGCAACAAGCAATGAACACTAACACATGTTGACAACAATGGAATATACAATGAATACTACGACATCACTGCAATCAACATTGATCAACTTATGAACGAATACAATAGTTTCCTGTGAATGATGATGGTTAACATGCATGGAGAAGTTAACGATGAATATAGCCCATTAGCATCAATCTGCAAATGACAGATCAGCTTGCTAATAAGCAGTAGTAGTAGATATACTGTAAGGATGAGGGATCCCCTGTGAATGCTGGGGTACTAACATAAGGGCCAATAGATCCACCATCGTCAGCTAGACATCGCTTCATATTAGCAGCAATCGACTACTTTTCTAAGTGGGCAGAAGCGACTCCGTTGAAAGAAGTTACATATAAGCATGTGATCAATTTCTTCACCCACAATGTTCTATATAGATTCAGTATATCGTGTCGCATAATCTTAGATAATGGCATATCATTCAAGAGAACAAAGATCCACAAGTTCATCAATCGAAATAAAATTGATTGGAGATATTTATCTATATAAAACCCAAGGGTAATTGGCTTAGTGGAGGCCTTCAATAAGACACTAGTGAAGCTGCTAAAGAAGAATCTCAATAAGAATAAGAGAGAGTGGCACACTGAGATGGTAAAAGTACTATAGGCATACCATATGACCTATAAGACATCAATTAAAGCCACTCCTTATGCACTGGTGTTCGAAGTTGAAGCAGTGGTGCAACTGGAGATCGAGTTAACATCACTTCAGGTAGCTGTCCAACATGATCTCACTCAAGAGCAAAATGCTCATCTGAGAATGGAAGAGATCGATACACTCAACGAGATTAGACTGTAGGCTTAACAGAACCTAGAAATTTATCAAGCAAGGATAGAAAAGTCCTTTGAATAGATGGTGCGCCATCGAGCCTTTCAAAGGGAAATTGGCCCTAGTGCTATAAAAGCCAATCATCCCACACTGAAGAATTGGTGGCAAGCTTGGGTCTAATTGGGAGGGCCCTTTCATCATAGAGAAGGTATATCAGAGAGGAGCTTATCAACTTATTGATCCGATTGGTCAGAGACTGATGCCTTCGATCAATGGTCAATACTTGAAGAAGTACCACACGTAATGTTCACCCAATGAAATTATATATTTGATGTACTTTATTACAGTTAAAATATTTTATACATAATTATTGACATGTATACTATATTTTTAAAATTCTCTTGTAGTACAAGAAAGCATTTCAAATATCCTACAAAAATCCCCTTAGAAGATAGGGGGTACTTTTTTGTTTCACGATTAAAATCTATCTAAAATCTACTTGTAAGAGGGAGAATTTTAAATATTTATTTAGGTCAACATCAAGCCTCATGCCAAGAGCCCCAAATAAATATTTAAAATCTCAAAATACAAGACTTATATTATCCTCCCCTGTAAGATAAAGGGTATTTTAAATATTTATTTTGGTCGATGTCACATAGTGTGCCGATATCCCCAAATAAATATTTAAAATCTCAAAATGCAAGACTTATATTATCCACTCCTATAAGATAGGGGTATTTTAAATATTTATTCAGGTTAACATCATGCCAAATGCCAAGATCCCCAAATAAATATTTAAAATCATCAAACACAATTGTCCCTTCAAGTAAAGGAATATAATAATTTCTCTTTTAAATGTACGCAGCTGATTCTCCAACAAGTTTTGGATATCTCATTCTCCAATATACTAGAACTTTGAAGGTTGGGAAAGAAGATTTTTTTAACTACACACTCTAGTAAGTGGAGCTAGAGCGGCATAAGTTCTTCTGTAGCATGAAGCTTAAGATTCAAATGGGTGTATGAGGCCAGATTCAATAAGCTCAAATATGGCCGAATCACTGGTAGCTTCATCTACTCAACAAGCCATAAGAAAGGTCATAGTATAAGAACCCCGCTTCATCAACCTGTCAGTAGGGACTATTAAAAGCACGAAGGCTTATTTGACTCGATAAGTTTAAGTTATCATAGTTCATGAGATTCTCATAATTGGCTAGAGAGTTGAAGTTATAGTGGGATAACTGACTCTCAATCAAGATAGTTACCGAATGCATGTAAGCTATGAGATCTTGAACCACGAAGGATAACTTTAATTTTGCAAACTTCAATAAATTTAGCTTAGAGAGCATATTCCTCCAAAGCTCAAGGCTGAAGCCTAAACGGGCATATGAGGTCAAATTCAACAAGTCAAGATATGGTTGAGTCACTGGCAGCTCCGTCTACTCAACAAGCCATATCAAAGGCCATAGTAGAAGAACCCCCTTTTTAACAGTCTGATGATGAAGAGCTATCAAATCCTAGCTCACCCAGTTGAATGAACTCAAATAACCCATATTGAAATCTTCTCGATTAGTTAAGGGTCAGGATATTAAGTATAATTGATACTACAAGTTAAACCTAAAACCTGCAAATCTTCTACCAAGTATGACGCATAAAGCACAGAATAGGAGAAGCCAAAATCTCAGAACTCATAAACATTTAAAGTGGTAAAATCACTTTATTTTATTAATTTAAAATTTACACATATATAAATTTATAATTCATATCTCCTTTGTAAGCTTACAGTAGCCAACAAAAGGAAAAAAAATACATTATCCTTCACAGAGAACTAAAGCCTATATCCTAAAATCTATGCCTGAAGAGGAAGTCAAAAGCTTCACTCTATTCCTTCCAAAGACTAAGTATTCTGCGCTTTTGGAACCTACAAAAGCCATCAGGAGCTTCAGCAGAAAGAAAAGAAAAAGACTATGCCAGTGTATGCAAAGATACAAAGAAAGGTGTACCTGAATCAAGGTCTCTTGTAGTAGCTGATTGACCGGAATTCTGCTCCTCCTGGAACCTATATAAAGCAAAGGGGAATTGGTAAAGCAACAAAAAGTAAACTATAAAAGTTATAAAAAGGGGGGGGGGGTGTACCTAAGTGAAGACATCCTATAGTAGCTAACTGTCTTATGCCTCATTTCTCCTAGAACCTGTAAAGAACAACAGGAGAACTGTGAAAATAATCAAAAAGAAAGTATAAACAAACAAAAAGTCATACCTAGGCTAAAGTTTCCTGCAGTGGTTGACTAGCTGACATCTGGCTCATCTGGGAACCTGCACAAGATATAAAGCATCAGGGCATAAATATAAAAAAAAAAGAACTAATGGAAATGGAAATGAGGGTGTACCAAAACTGAAGGCAACTGTATAAAACCTTAGGCAATGAAGTCCTGTTGATTGGTGAATTTATAGAGCTCAAGAGAACCCTAAATGATGTTCACAAATGTCCCTAGAGATAAGGGATATTTTAAATATTTATTAGGGTCAACATCGCACTACATGCTGAGATCCTTAAATAAATATTTAAAATCCCATAAGATACCATCAACATCACCAAAAATATAATAAAAAAGGAGAAATAAGTCCTTCATAAATAAAATATATAAATCATCATGAGATACACTCAGGGGATAAAAATATAACTGAAGGTGAAAAACACTGAGTACATCTCAAAGAAAAATACGACATAAGGGGAAGACATGTCAAAGGAGACAAGCCTATAGATCCCTCAGTTGTGTAATAATCTCATCCAGGGTATGGTACTCTACTTCAATAATCTGGGGCTCCTCTATAGCCCGTGTCAATGTAGCCTCAGTATCTAGTATAGCCTGGAGTAATATATAGTCACGTTGTAACTCCCTCTTGATGAGGGGGTCTCGTCAATCGTGCCCATCTAGAAGATTTAACTTCTTAGACATCACCCCCTTGATCTCCTTTCAAAAACCCTTAACATGAGAAAAAAACCACTCTATCTCTCTTCCCATGTTAGAAGAGCTATGGTGGTGCCTCCTAAGAGCCTCTATACTCTAGTCAGACTGGTCATGGGCGACATCAGCCGCCCCCAATCGCTTGCTAACTCCCTTCTGTAGCTCTGGTAGTGTAACTCTAGTCTGTATAATTGAGAGAGAGCTCAACAGTTTAATACGAAACTCTGCCTCATAACATAGAGTCTCCTAATATAGTAGATCTAAACTATCTAGCCTGAGGCATGCCAGTAAGCCAAGAGTATGGTCGGCCATGGAAGTGAAGTGGTTCATGAACTTAGGGGACCCATGGTCAATATGGGATATTAGATCCAGCAAAAGTTCTATACAACCGTTACACATATTAGTATTATGAAAGTCAAGAGCTGATGGAATGTGATAGTGGATTTCTAATGTATAATCCCCGTGCCCACCCCCCCCCCCCCCCCCTTTAGGCACTACATGAAAATTCACAAATGACAAATATGAGAAAAAGTAGAGAAATAATATATATAAGAAATAAAATCAAAATATGATAAATATGATAAATACATACCTGAATAAGGACTCATAAAGTCAATAGAGTGACTCTCTGGAAGGGACGCTGAGGCTATTGGGGCCTAACTTCAAAGATGTCGGTGTATATGAAGGTACATCAAAAATCTTAGCTAACGAAGCTGCGCCGGCCCAGGATGACTCACCTAGCCAAAAAGGATTGTAAGGGTTTATTGGAAAAGAGAAATCTATAAAGGTATCTGATGTGCCGTATCTAATGAAATCTAACATCCTTGCACCTTGGAAACTCTTTCCAAGACCTCTGGAAGAAGAGAGTATGTCTATAAATATCCGAGGAGGCATAGTGTGCTGAGAGCCTGCACATCTACAAGAAGATCGAAGTACCTTAGTATGATGCAGATCAGGCTCTGTATCTGGTATTCTTACTAGAAAAGATGTGGTACCCTCAATGATAGTGCAAGTCATACCCTACATTGAATATGAAGGAGGACATAAACGCAAATTTCTAGGGAAATGAATAATTAAATAATCAACAAATCAACTACTAACTAAAGAAAGAGGGAAGGGATAAGAAGGTTACCTATGTCATCTCTGACCTTTGAAGAGTTTTGTTGAGGTATATGTCCCCTCAGTACTCCCAGTGCTATCGCCCTGTGCTCATACTTTTGGGCGCCATGCTTCAAGGAAGAGGCAAAAGACAACAGCACTCAAGTCAACTGTGTGTAGCTGACACCTGTCTGGCAAAATAAAAGAGCCAAATAAAAGCTAGAGCCTGTACTAAGTCTCAACAAGTGCAACAACACTACAGTAGCTACATAAAATCTAGTCTCCTATGGAATGGCCTCCATATATTGGACATCTTCTACCCCAGGAAATAATGGGCGCCCATCATAAGTGGTGGCCTAAGAAATTCTGAACTGGTGAGCCACCTTGTTCGGATGATACCCCTCCAATATCATATTGTTGTCTGAAAATTGGCACAACCAGCCTAGGCGCATGTTGATGAAATTCTTGGCCACTATCAAATTATGCCTGCAATGTAGCAAAGTGTATTTCTTCCTCTAGTCGAGCCCATCTATAATAATTGTCCTTCTCAGGTGAAGCGGTAAGCCAACAATGTCTGGCTGGTGGACTAGAGAAAAGTGGTCTACCATTAAGTGCGGGGCAAAGAAGAAAAGTTGTACCCACTCTAACTCTAGGGTAGAAGAGGCATATGATAACTGAATGACCATAGGATATCTCTCTAGGAAGTATGCAAGACACTTTAGTTAGGAGAAGACTCCTTGTATATGTAAATGAATCAAGTAATACAAGTAGTGCCAAGGCAGAGTCAGGTCCCATAGCTCAAGAGAAAAAGTAGTGTGTGGGGCTCTGGATATCCTATCTTTTTATTTATTTATTTATTTTTTAATTTTTTTTATTATTTGTATTTTTATTTTTTTTATCATTTTTTATTTTTTATATCCTAGCAAGTAAAGTTGGAGCTAATGAAAGACACTATCCCTGTGAGAGTTGAATGACTATCAAGAGAATAATATATTGTATAAACTCTACTCTAAGAGAGAGAATAAAGGTGTACAGCCAAGTAGCCAAAAGCCCTGCAAGAAGTAGATCCCTACTAATGCCTGGTAGTGCGGGAGAAATATAACCAGCGGAAGAAGCTGACTCAACAGTCTCCTCTGATAATGGGACCCCATGCTGCAAACCATAACCAAAGGATCATATAGTGAGGCTGTAGTAGAAAATAGGTAGCTTCCCTGAAGAAAGCTACGGACCCAGGTGTCCACAGGCGTGCCAACTCGAGTGCGTGATGATAAACCTGATGATCTATATTTCTAACAATAATGACAAAGGAGTCGCTCTCCAAATAGCTCACATAAACCTGCCATCTTCAACCCATCCTCTTACACTCCAAAGTCTCCAAACAGCCCACCTTCCCCCTTACAACCCACTATCCGCCTTCAACTCAAATCAGCACACCTTTATATTCTAAACAGCACTCTAATCCTCAATTGTTGTCTCCACATTGTCCAACCTACTGCAGCCCATTCCACTTCCAAAAAAATCAGCCCACTATAAGCTCAAAGCCCATGAACAACTCACCAAATAGCAAATTAGCCCACCACCTCCCTCATAATCTCTCTAACCTTTATACCCTCTAAGGCTCAACAGCCCACTACATAACCCCATAACTAAATCCCAATCACTCAACCTAAAAATCAGTCCACTTTAAAAGACAACCAACCCTTCATACTCCAAACTCATGAAACCCAAATTCAACTAAAATCAGCCCAAACTCTCTATTCATGACCCACCATGCACACTTCCCTTCTCATCTATATAACAATCCCTCTATACAAGCTCTCTCTCTAGCTATATCTCTATTGTTATTATTTTTGTCTTTATTATTATTATTATTAATATTACTATAATCAATATTATTATTTAAAAAATATAAAAAAAGAAGGAGAAAAGAAAGTTCAAAAAAAGGGAAAAAAGAAAAGAAAAAAAGAGGGGAAGATGAGATTTTGTGCATATACGGCACTTGTTGCGACTCGAGCTTCGAGTTTATATTTTTAATGATAACAAACATTATGGCTCACATCTTTATATCTCCTAGTTTTTGTAATATATATTTATTTGTGTATATACTAACATTTCATGAACACCATACACCATCCAATGAAGATCCAATAAAGATTCAAGCCTCAAGATTGGGTAGAATAGGTTGCTATAAAGTTTTTTATAATATTTATTAATGTATTTTTAATTTCTTGAGTCAAGTCCTGTAAGGGTGTATGCTAGTTTGTTAATCATGCACACACATACTCAGGGGCAGTGAGATTGAGTCAAAATTAGAAGTTTAAATTTTGAACTAATCATACTTAACGATTTATATTATCCAAAACGATCAGTTATGATCTTAAAAAAATAGTCTCCAATCATAATTTAGGCAAGATTTTAAGTTTGAAATTTTATTCTAATCGTCCATGATGATATACATCATACTTGACGATCTATAAAAATTATGCCTAAATTAATCCTGTGATTAGTCAATCAAATCTGCTTAATTTGATATTCTGATCATATTGGACGATCCTACGATCATACTGTACGATCAATAGAGATGATTTTCAATCGTCACAGTATTCATCTTGGATGAATTATAGGTTGATTGTACTAATTATCTTGGATGATCCTGCGATCATCCTAGATGATCTTTGCCGTCCGAATTGAATTTCTAGGGTTTTTCAAAGCCCTCTATTTAAGCTTTCTCCAAAGACATTGTAAGGGTCTTTGGCATGCGTTGAGTTATTTTTTTCCTAGAAAAAACTTGAAGAGAGAGCCTTCAAAGGGAGAGAGGAAAGGGTGGAGTTTGAGAGGGAAAAGATCCTTGTAGGGGGTTTCAAGGGAGTGTGGAGGGGATTTCACACAGTTACTCTGGCAAGCTTGCACCTTAGTACCATTTGATTCAAGGTTCATCTTGAGGAAAGTTTTGGGAAGAAGAAGATCTCTTTGGTGTCAAAGGAGCTGGCTCCTCCACCACACCAGGGAAGGTGAAAGTGATTCCAGGTTCTCTACCTCACCAGGAGGGTGAAAAAGATTCTAGGTCCTCTGCCTCGCCAGCTGGGTGGAAAGATTTTGTAAGAGCTTCTCTGCCTTACTATGGGGGCAAAAGGAGAGACACTATATGTTTAGTGCAATACTCTGAGGGTACCTCTGGGGAGTGGACGTAGGTTAAGTTGATCGAACCACTATAAAATCTGGTGTATCTTTTTGATTATTTTTCGCACTTTATTTTTACTACGATTAACTGCATGGGTGAAATCTCTAATTAATTTTTTTATTATTGATTTAATTCATTTTTGCTACAAGTTATAAAAAGTTTTTTTCTTTTTATTAAATACTTATTTAAATATCCAATTCACCCCCCTCTTGATTAGCCTCGGGACTAGTTCTTCAGGGTTTAACCACCCTCATGAACTTTCAACACCACTGCTGCTGACCTCATCGCTAAGGTATAATGATGTCTCTAAATTTAAAAACTTCATAAATCCCATTTTCAGCGCTCATGGCACGCTGGGGGACCATTCTACATGCTTTCATAGCATGGTAGGTGGCAACCTGGACGGGTATGCCTTTACTCACTCTAGTAGCGTGGCAGTGACAATTCTAAGTACCAGTGAATGTGTTGTCATGCCTGTAGGATTAAAATTGTGTATTTTCAAATAGGTACCTTGAAGACTACTACATGCTCTCGTAGCGGGGTGGGATTAAAAATCACGGCTGTGGTGTCGCTTAACACCTACCTTATGCGCTCTTATAGCATGGTAGGGAAGGCCCAGCTCTCAAAATTTCTCCTAAATGAGGGAGACACTTGGAGGCTACTAAAATTTAGAGTAAATAGAGGACCTTGACTTAAACAAAAATACTGGGGATAGAACTTGAATTTATAGGGAACCGAACTTGAATAAAACAACAAATGATCTAAACTTGAATAAAAAGACTACATGGAATAAAAAATAAATGAATCAACAAGGAACTAGACCTAAATGCCTAAATCAAAATAATAAGTTACATAACTTAAATATGAATGAACATGCAGAACTCATATTAGATGAAGAACTTTAAATGCAACATGTTCGCAAGCAAGGATCAAATGAAAAATATAATGATGTATTCATTATCAACAACACAAAATTTTCAATGAATATCTTGGAATTATCATGTCAATTGAAATGCAAACATCAACGAGCAAATCTATTATACAAGCCACAAGTTACCTTTAAGAGTAATAAAGGGCTTGTAATATTCGATATGACTCAGGCACAAGCAATGACTAACTAAGATTGTAGGGAATATGATGGCTTATTTACAATCAACAACATGAAACATTGCTTACAAGCAAAGATTGAATAATCAAAATGCAACATTCACATCAGTAATTACCTACAAGTAGGACAGATGGATGTGCATTGAATGATGACTTGCCAACCTATATGCATGAAGAAAGTAGTGCAAAATGCAGACCATTCAGCAGTAAATGTTAACATGCAGTTGGAATGCAAGCATTAGCATGTTATGTAAGTAATCCACTATTGCAATATACAATGAATGCAACTCACATGGTAGTCAGCACCAGTATGTAGATGGATACACCAACTCATTGGCAAACTATGAAGCTCCTTGAAACATACATAATGCAATAAGCAATGAATGCTAACACCTGTTCACAACGATGGAACATTTGTTATATGTGCAACAGTGATAATCAACAACATGCAATGAATGCTACGACATCCCTACAATCAATGTTGATCCACTTATAAATGAATACAATAGTTCCCTATGAATGACGATGGTTAACATGCATGGAGAAGTTGATGGCGAATGAAGCTCATTATCATTAATCTATAAATGAACATATCAGCTTGCCTCTAAGCAGTAGTAGTAGATATACGACAAGGATGAGGGATCCCCTATGAACATGGACATGCAACATATCATTTACAAGCAAGGATCGAAGATCACGACAAATGCAGGACTATAACAAATGCAAGAATCTACGAGCTACCATAAGGGGGGCCTTCATACCCACAATAAGTCTTCTACAAGCAAGCACAAAAGCTTGTGATGATGTAAAATTTGCAAGCAAATGTAGGAGATTTATCAATGCATAATAGCTCATCTACAAGAAGCAATGAGCAAACTACATTGCAACACAATGCCAACAGATTTGCAACACTCATACAAGCGGACAGAAGGCGTTTGTGGATGTCAAAATGAAATCTTGCACACTTGATAGTGATAGTCACTTGCATAGTTGACTTCAACTAAATATTACAAGAACAACCCTCTCATACATGAAAATATGATTACCCGTATGGGCCTTGGAAAATGTGTCATACACGCACATGTGAGGTCTGAAGATGCTGTGCAGGTTAAGAGATGAACTTAAGTTTAAGCACGATCCTTTTATATGAATAGATAGGAGTCGACATGGCTTGAACAATCAAACAAATATTTAGTTGTGGCATCGACCGTGATATTTATTTTATACATTCATATTAAACCTATAAGATTTATAATAAGAAAAATTTATCCCCTTAGACAAACATTCACCCAAGGTCAATAAGTTATCCTTGGATGAAGCACGCATGGCTACCGACAAGGATCATTCTATCAAGTTAGGTCAACTACCTCCTCTAACTAAGTAGACTATTGATCATGATGACCCAGGATGATGGAACTATGGGATCTTGATCAGTCCATCATCATTCCCCCCACCATCCACTTTAAGTAAAAGCTGATAAATTTCTAATTTTAATTATTATATTTTCAAATACCAAATCATGTTGCTAATATACGCCAGATACACTATATCTGCTTGACGACTTGCCTTAATTGAAAGTTCTCTCTCATTATTGAGAGGGGTATTTAACTAGGGGTTTGCGCCTATAGGAAACCTGAACTCAGATTATAAAGTCCTCTCAAAATGAGGGTAAAATCTCTGGGTAATGTCATATCTTCCTTCTAAAAATTTGCCTCGGAACCTAGTCGTTAGATTCTCCTTGAAGACTTGAAAGAAAAGGAAGGTGCCGCGGAGAGGCCAGGGCACAAATTTTTGGAGCCCACATCTTGTAGCACTTTCTTCATCATTACCTTCTTCACTAGAGCTTGGTTCTACTATCTTGGAAAACATCCTTATTTTATACTTTATTTGGAAGACTTCCTCTTTCTCAAGTTTGTAAAGGCATAAAATCACTCTTATTAAAAATTTGGAAAATAGGACTTCTTGGTACTTTGCTATTTGTGTGAGTCTCGAAAAACTCATCGGTCGACTTCAAAGTTTTTTTCATTTTCTTACATTAACCTGACTTAGTCTTTGAGTTTGGCTATACACTAATGGGCGCCTTCTAAATCTTATCTTCTCTTTTTGGCCATGGAAGTCACCATTACAATTGTTGAATCTTTCTAATACATCTCATCTTTCAGCTTGTCGAACGTTGACTTAGCTACTTCTCTTTTATTTTATCATCACTTCAAAGGGAATTGGCCAGCATTTACTATGGTTGAGAAAAATGTTAAGAGTCTTTGACTCCTACAAGAGATCCAGGTAGTTGAATTGACTCTAATTGTATAATAATTTAAGAAATATATATTTAAAAGTGAGAGATAGTTGATTTGGCATGCTCTCACATAGGAGAGAGATTACTTTGATGGTGAAGTTTTGAATTTAGTCCCACAACAAACATTAAAATATATATTGCTATAAAAATATGAAGTGATTGACATTCATCAATAATCTTAAATATCTTGATTGAAAAAAAATTAACATTAATATATTTAACTTAACCTTAATCTCCAACATTTACCCCCTTTTAAGTTCAATGGAGCAATGTCAGAAGCAAACTGGGACACTCGTGGGGGTCTATTAGAAAAAGAAAATTCTCGTTAGAATTGTAAAAGGCAGTTACACATATGGTAACATATGACATATAACATAGGAGTTATATGGCAATGTTGATATAATAATTTTTAAAATATAATTTCCCTAAATATGATATAATCAATCTTTTAACTAATTCTCTCTTTACTGTCTTTTTTTTACTTTTAATTAATTTAATTATAACTTTAAACACATATCCATACTCATAAGGCCTCGAACATAGATTTTTGTGATGATAGTCAAAGCATAAAAGCCCAGTCTTTTTTTTTTTTTTGGGGGGGGGGGGGGGGGGGGGGGGGGGGGTGGGGCACATTTAGGTCAATTAAGACAAACTCACACACACCTAACATACACAAGAGTTGAACCCAGGGCCCCTTGGTTGATAGCCAAAGCTCCTAACCAATAGAACAAGGTGAGCTACGTAAAAGCCTTGTCATCATTGACGAGTTTTTGTGTCGTTGAAAATGTTATTGGCAATCAAAATTATATCTTCGCCACTAAAAAGTCTAAAAATTGAGCATTTTATTATCAAAATTCTAAAATGTATAGAACTTGTTTATCAATCTTCTTATGCTTGTAATAAGTTGTGAGAATTATATAATTTCTTGAGAGTGCTACCTTAGATTGATTGGTTTGATTCCAACCATCTACTCCTAGGAGCCTAAATGTTGAATGAAATAAAACAGCAAAAATATAATTAAAAAAAAATTTAACATGTGCGAAATAAATTCTAATCAAATCTTTTGGTTCATTCGATTTTAGTTCATTTTTTAATTATATTGAATTGGCTTCATTTATTCAATTAAAATATATTTTATTTTGTTGATACTTCAATTTAATATGTCCAAATATTTTATTTGTTTATTTAAAAATACCAAATATAAAATTTTAAACTTATTTTATAATTTATTTTATAGTAATAAAATTATAACAAAAATTTTTAAAACCATCAATATTGGTGTTAAACTCGAGTGTAAGGGTGTCAAAAAATGATCTGTTCCGCCAACCGAACCTGAAAAAATTGAGCTCAGGTTAACCTGTTTAATAAATGGGTTGTGTTCGAGTTCGAAATTTGGACCCGTTTATTAAACAGATTGAGTGCGAGTTGATCCACCAACTCAAGTTTGACCTGAAATGAACTGTTTAAATTATTTTTTTTCTTAATTTTTTTATTTGTTTGTATGATTGTTATTTTAATCTAAAATATATTGATCAAAAGTTATTAATTTTTTTAAAAATCAAAATATGTTATCGGGTTGAGTTCGGATCATTTAGGTTGCTAGCGAGTTGAGTTCATGTCCGCATTTTTGACCTGTTTATTAAAAAATGAGTTGGGTTCGGATTGACTTGATTTGGGTCTAACCTGAATCCAACCTATTGACCTACTTTGACACCTCTACTCGAATGAAAAAAAAATTGAAGATATTTTTAAATAAAAAATTTGTGCCCTTACAGAAAAAAATCATCCCGACTCCGCTTGACTCCTCAACATATGGAGAGCTTGCTTGTTGTATATCTAATCAATGATTTTATCATCACTTTCTTATCGGGACATATTGGTGAATAATGTTGATTGAGGTTTCGTTTGAGATAATTTTTTTAGTACTTTCAAAAATAATTTTTTAGTGCAAAAATTTCTTGAATTAAAAATTTTTGTACTAGAAAGTTGCTTTAGAAAATAGTAAGAAAGTTATCCCAAACAAAGCCTGAATATTAACAAATGTCGTTGAATGCTGATTGGTCATTTAGTAAGATACAAAGCATTAAAAATAGTGATTTTGGGGCCATAAGAACAGGCTAATCTTTGAGCAATCAACAGAGATCCAAGTAGCCAAATGATGGGCTCAGCTTGATTGGCATAATAAAATGTTATTGGCCCTTTACATATTTAATGTTTCCTCAACTGTGCTGAGCTACATATAGCAGATGGCAATTCTATAATTTTTTTTTTTAAAATTAGATAGCAAAATAAAGCATATCTTCAACTTTGTTATATCAAAAGGAGGTACTAATTTAAGTAATTAGTTTTTCAATTCTAATTATTTTAATCAAATTCCCTTAAAGAGGAACCTCAGAAAATTTAAGAACAGCCCAATCTTCTGATTTAATTTTGTTGTATTTATTTATAAGGTAGGTTGGTTAATCTTCGGCAATTCAATTCATTATAGTGTAAATTAATTGTTAATTAATGATGATTAGAGTTAAAAAGTGGGTTAAATACTTGTAAACTCACGGGAGAGAGCTAAGCATTTGACATTTTATAGTATTGAACAATGGCGAAGCTAGGATTTTTTGTAAGTGGGGCACAAATTATGAGTACAAAAAAAATCTCAACCTTTTTCATCCGGGTTTGAGAATGGCATCAAGAGTTTTAAAAACATTTTTTTATACTTGTTAAATAAAAAAGATAAATTATATAATTAAAAAACCTACAATTAATATTTTTTTGCATTACATTTACAATTTCTTCCTTCGAGTCTTCATATTTTGAAATCATTATACAATCATTTCATTATCAATACTATTAAGAATATCTTTTTTCAATATAAATAATTAAGCAATCAATCATCCAAGAGTCTCCCATTCGATTGCGCAAATAATTCTTTTGAATTTTCATTGCAGAGAATGCTCGTTCGACCGTTCTTGTAGCAATTCATAATAAAAGAGTAGGCTTTATAATTAAGAACACAAAAGGGTAAATATCATTTTTTTAGTTCCCACCATTTTTTGTGCAAGTTCTCCAATTCCTATAAATTGTTGAATACATCATTAGATCTCATATTACTGATAAAACTATAAAGTTGACTATCTAATATAATGAGATCTATATTTAAAAAAAATGACAGATAAATTTGGCCTTACGTACCAATCTTTGCTTTTCAAAAGCTAAATATGAGTCACACAAATTCAATCATGCCACACATAAAAGAAACTCAATACTTATCTCATCAAATTTATTGTTAAGCTCTTAAATTTGCATATCTATAACTGAATAAAATAACTCAATTTTGTAATGATATTCATTTGTGGTTGCTTGAGAATGACGTCTTAATCTCCCTCGCATTACAAAATTATTAGCCATATTTGGAACAATTAAATTGTTCTTCTGACAAAATACAAATTTTCGATAACAAAATATTTCAATCATCTTCTCTCATATTTTGTATCCTTTGCTTCAAAAGTTTTACCAATGTCATATTATTTATGATATTTTGATATTTTCTTTGTAAAACCTGAGATAGCTCATTTGTTACTCTCAATATAGATTTCATCATATACAAAATAAAATTAAATTTGAAGTGGGGCATAAGCTTCACCTTTTTGCTCATTGTTTGATCCATCTTGTAGTATTATATCAAGAACATCAACAACATATCCATCTAAGAGAATTGTATTAGTAAGAGAACCATAGTGTGAGCCCTAACGTGTTTCTCCAGCTCGTTGAAAAGCTAGCCCTTGATGCAACAGAAATCGAACACAATAAATACTAATAATTTGGAAGAATTATTTTTTTATTTTTTAATAAATAACTATTAGGGCTATCTAATTTTTTTTTCAATATAAATAGTAGTGGAAAAAAACTATAGATCAAAATTTCAATATATATATATATATATATATATATATATATATATATATATATATATATATATATATATATATATATCTCAAAAATCATGTACATTATTCAAGATTTATATAATCATAATATATTTATCTTGTCTTGAGTACAAAAGAATAACTAAAATAACAAGAACCTGAACTTGAAGAATCTTAATAAATCTCACACTCATTCTCTCTTGTCCTAACCTAAAATCATTTGACCACATATAATGAGCTCAAGAGCCTAGCAAGTAACCAAATCCTACAACTGAACTCAATGCACGATAAAGAAGCAATATGCATATCAGTAGTCAAGTCACAGCAGTACTAATCACATGACCATGAATTAATACAGAAATAGTAAAGCTCACATGTAATAGTAGGAGAATTTATAAACAGTAATATAGTATGGTATGGAAGTTATGTGAAAAATAAATATTATTGCTACTATTGCATATTAGTTTTCAAAGTTTTATCTTTATAACCATGTGAGTTTTTGATGATAGTAAAATCTTATTGTTTGATTATTATTTTCTCTTAACATATTTTGGAAAGTTTGTTTTTGTGTGTACTAATATATTTTTCAGAAAAATCATACTCCAGACTGCTGAAAGACTTCAAGACATATTAGATTATAGGTTATTATAAGAGAAGTCTATATTTTTATTTTGTTTTGTCTGAAAGAGTGTGATTGTAAGTTGGATAACTGTGCACACACACACTGGGGGAGTGAGACAAAGCTTATTTTTTTAAACCTAATCATACTATACGATGTCCTATTATACTGGACAATTTGTCCTTTGTGTCCCTCCAAAATGAAGTTGATTGGTGCATGACTGGAAAATTTTCTAAGTACATTTCATACTGTACTAATTAGGGCCATCCTGGACGCCGATCAGAGTATAAAATCAGCTTTGTTCAAGCCATCCCGTACGATCATATGATTTTTTGATCTGATCGTACGGTACGATACAGGTTCGTCCTGGATGCCAGTTAGAGTACGAAATCTAGCCAGTCCAGTTCATCCCGTACGAACTCATAAAAATTTGAACTGATCGTCCCGTATGAACTGGGTTCATATAGATGCCAATCAGAGTATGAAATAGGGTTCGTACACGATCGTATAGATGAAGTGAAATTTATCGTAAAAATTTAAACTGATCGTCCCGTATGAATTGTGTTCATACAGACTCTAATCAGAGTACAAAATTAAATCATTCATGTTCGTCCAAATGAATGACTCATATTTTTTAAATTGATCATACGGTACGATGATTGATCGTACTTTATAAAAACCTGAAATTTTTAGTTTTATGATGATTTTTCTTGTTCTTTGTATATAAGGTTCCTAAAAATTGACTGTCAAGAAGCCTTTTTATGAATTTCTCTTGAGTGCTCTTGAGGAGTGTGTTTGGGAGAGTGTTTTGAGAGTGAAGAGTGAGAGATCTAGATTAAAGAAATTATGAGGGGATTCACAAGGTTATCCAATGGTGAGATTCTCTTACTTGTTCTTCAAAGTTCTTCACAATCTCCTTAAAGGCTCTTGCAAGAGGATTGTCAAAGAAGGTCCGATTTTCTGCCGTCACCAGGAGGGTAAAAAAGAATTCTTAGTTTTTTGCCGACACCTGGAGGGTGTGAAAGGATGAGTGGGTTCTCTGTCTTCACCAAGAGAGTGAAAAAGGATGACGATTCTCTGTCGCACCGGGGTTTGGTGGAAGAGAATTTATAAGGGCTTCTCCGCTTTGCAGTGGGGGCAAAAGGAGAGTCACTTTAGTTTAGTGCAATACCTAGAGAGGGAGTCTCTAGGGAGTGGATGTAGGTCATGTTTGACCAAACCACTATAAATCTTGTGTTCTCTATTCTTATCTTTATTTACCGCTTTTTAATTTCTGTGGTTAAAAAGTAGAAAATTCATAACTATTTGTACTGTACAATATACATAAAGTTTTTATTTAAAATGGTTTTCAACAACATCCAAGAAATTTTAAAAGTACCAATTCACCCCCTCTTGGTTAGCCTAGGGACTTAATCAATAGGTCTAACAACCTATTCACACTTTCAAGTGGTATTAGAGACTACTTCAAAAATTACTATTTAGATTACTTTTTGAAATTCGATCATAGCTAATTTTGGAAATCGAAACACACCTGAGGATTATTTGATCACTAGACCTCCACTATTTGATAACATCCCATTTGATTTTTGAAAAACTCGTATGTCTACCTTTTTGCAATCACTTGACCATCACATGTTAATTTTAGTACAAGAAGGTTACACTGAACCTATTAGACTTGTAGAAAGAATTATAATTCAAACATCTTTTACTGATTGGACTGTAGAAGAACATGAATTAGCTCAATTGAATGCTAAGTGTTTGAATAGTTTCTTTTGTGCATTGAAATTGGAAGACTACATACATGTTTCTACTTGTAAATCTAAAAATGAGATTTGGGATAGGCTTTGCATTACATATGAAGGAACTAATGAAGTGAAACAATCTAGATTGAATATTCTACTGCATGATTATGAATTTTTTTGTATAAAATCGAATGAGTCAATCTCTGACACGAATACTCATTTTACGTAAATAGTAACTTCATTGCATGCATTAGGTAGGGAACTAACCAATTCTAAAAAAGTAAATAAAATATTACATTATTTGCCTACTAGTTATAATGCAAAGATTATTGCTATAATAGAGTCAAAAGACTTAAATATTTACTCTATTGACAATCTGCTTGGATCACTGATTGCTTACGAGCAAGGAGTGACTCAAAGACAAATTGATGCAGGTGATAGACGAAAAGAAAAGAATATTGCATTGAAAGTGGATGACTCAGAGAGTGATCAGTCCAAGCCTGAGGATGAAGAGGATATTGCCTTAATGTTAAGGTAGTTCAAAAGTTTCCTGAGGAAGCAGAGGAGATGCCAGCAATGGAACAAATGTAAGTTCCATAAAAATATTAAGGCTTCTAATGATGTTATTTGCTAAAAGTGCAGGAATCCAGGACACATAAAGACTGAGTGCCCTAATCTCAAGGCCAATCCTAGTAAGGAGAAAGCTGAGGAGAAACCAAAGGATAGAATGGGCAAGAAGAGACTACAACGAGCATTTTGGGTGGACTCAGCTTCAGATTCCTTAGAAATAGCACCTGAAGAGGAAGTCACAAATTTATGTTTGATTGTTAACAATCTTGATCATTTGGATCAAGAAGAGGTATGTGACTTAAGTTAAGATGAATTATTTGAAATTTCTGAGCGCATTCATTTTGCATATAGGAAACTAAAAAAACTGTATGCTATGTTGAATTTAGATTGCTTAGAACTGCAAAAAGAATTTAAAATTCTTAGGAAAGATCATGCATTAATTGATAGCAACCACATGACTTTGTTGGATGAATTTGATGATTTGAATAAATAGTATGAACTTCTAAAATCATCATACACTGAACTTGAAAATGATTTCAAAACTTTTATAGATGAATCGAATATTAGAGAGCATAATTTGAAGATTGAAAATTTGATTCTAGAGAGTGCTAACTCATATCTTGAGTTAAGTTGAAAGCACTTGAAGAAAATAGGATTCCACCCAAACTTAAAGATTTTCACAAATCTTACCATAAGTCCATTAATTCAAAATTTAGGAGAAGATCTTGTAGTGCATATAGATTGATAAATCCTTTTTCCTAGAGTAAATTATTTTTCTTGTGGTATGATTGGGCATATTTTCTACACATGTATTATTCATCATAGAACACATTTAGTGTGGAGACCTAAGATGCATAAAATATAGCATATCACACATACATATGGTTTAAAATTGCCAAGAGGTGAACCCAAACTTGTTTGAGTTCCCAAGTCTAACATTTGATAATTTTGTAGGAACGCTCTCACACAAGACCTCATGAGAGCATTTGGTACCTCGACAATAGTTGTTCAAAGCATATGATTGGAGATGTGAATCAATTCATATCACTGGAAGCCAGGAATGGAGGTAAGGTTACACTTGGAGACAATACCACCAAGAGAGTGGTAGGTACAGGTATGATTAGAAATTCAAAGAATTTTGTGATTAAAAATGTTCTGTTAGTAGAAGGCTTAAAACATAATCTGTTGAGTATAAGTTAACTGTGCGATAAAGGTTATCATATTAAATTCTTACATACTAGTTGTGTTATTAGTCAAAATAGAATTATTGTGTTGAATGGTGATAGAGTAAATAATGTGTATATGCTAGATTTAAATTCTGTAAATCTTCTACTGCTTTTTGTTTGAAAACTATATCTGATGAGTCATGGTTATGGCATAGAAGATTTTGTCACGCTAGCATGAGAAATCTTAAAAAAATTACCTAAAAAGAGTTAGTTAGAGGAGCACCCAAATTAGACTTTACAAAAGATCACTTATGTGATGCATGTCAACTAGGAAAACAAGTCAAATCCTCCTTCAATTCAATCAAGGAAGTTAGAACTAGCAAGCCCTTAAAAATTCTTCACTTGGATCTCTTTAGACCCATTAGTACCTTAAGTCTAGGAGGGAAAAGGTTTGGGTATATAATTATAGATGATTACTCAAGATTCACATGGATTAGATTTTTAAATCATAAGAGTGAATCATTTGAGGAGTTGAGAGATTTTGCCACTTGGATTCAGAGAAAACTAGGATTTGAAATTGTTACTATCCAAAGTGATCATGGGGGAGAATTTGAAAATGAATTATTTGATGATTTTTATAAATCTCATGGAATAGATCATAACTTCTCAGCTTCTAGGACACCTTAGTAGAATAGAGTAGTTGAGAGAAAGAACATGACATTAATTGAAGCTACTAGAGACATGTTGGTAGAATATTCACTTCCAATATATTTTTGGGCTGAAGCAGTTAGTACTGTATGTTATGTATTGAATAGGGTGTACATTAGATCAAAATTAAACAAGACATCCTATTAACTTCTTAAAGGTAGATTTCCCAAGCTCTTACACCTACATGTTTTTGGATGTAAAGTGTTCATATATAATAATAGAAAAACTCTCTTAGGTAAATTTGATCCTAAATCTGATGAAAGAATTTTTTTAAGATATTCAAGTGTTGGAAAATCATATAGAGTTTTTAATAGAAAGATATTGGTAGTTGAGGAGACCACTCATATTATTTTTGATGAATCTGATAATTATGGAGGGTCTAGGTTGGATGAAGATGAAGTTGAGGAAATAACCCAAGGACTCAAAAATAAAAAAAGTTGAAGAAAGGGTTGAAAATGAGGAAGAAAATCAATTGCCTAAGGAATGGAAATGTGTTAAAAGTCATCCTAAAGAGTTGATTTTAGGTGACCCAAGTGAAGGAGTTAGGACTAGGCATGGTTTGAGAAAAGAAATAAATCACCCCGCTTTTATTTCAATGATTGAACCCACTAGTGTAAATCAAGCACTTTCGGATGAGTTTTGGATTCTAGCTATGCATGATGAGTTGAATCAATTTGCTAGAAATAATATTTGGAAATTGATAGAAAGATCAAAAGATCAAAGTGTTATTGGGACAAAGTGGGTATTTAAAAATAAGATGAATCATTCTAGAGTGATTATTAGAAATAAAGCAAGATTAGTGGCTAAGGGGTATAATCAGATTGAGGGAATTGATTTTGAGGAGACTTTTGCCCCAGTAGCCAGGCTTGAGGATGTTAGAGTGCTTTTAGCCTATGCCTGTTTTAATGGTTTTAAGTTGTATCAAATGGATGTAAAGAGTGTCTTTCTAAATGGGATGATAAAAGAGGATGTTTATGTTGAGCAACCTCCAAGTTTTGAAAATGCACAATTTCCTAGTCATATTTTCAAATTGAAAAAATGCATTATATGGACTTAAACAAACACCTAGAGCTTGGTATAAAAGGCTAAGCATTTTCCTACTTAAACGATCATTTATCAAAGGGAGTGTGGACACCACTCTCTTTATAAAAAGAGTAGGAGATTAAATACTCATTATTTAAATTTATGTGGATGATATTTTGTTTGGATCTACTAATAGAAATCTTTGTGATGAATTTTTAAAAATAATGAGTAAGGAATTTGAGATGAGCTTAGTTGAAGATTTGAGTTACTTTTTAGGGTTTAACATTAAGCAAGAAAAGGATGGAACCTTTTTGAGTCAATAAAAATATGTTAAGGATATCCTTAAGAAGTATGAAATGGATAAGGCTAAACTAGTAAATACACCCATGAGTTCCTCAGTGTAGTTAGATAAGGATCCTAAAGGAAAATCAGTTGATCAAAAGAAGTTTAGAGGAATGATTGGATTTTGCTTTACTTGACAGCTAGCAGACCGGATATCATATTTAGTATTTATTTGTGTGCTAGATTTCAAGCTGATCCAAAAGAGTCACATCTGACTGCAGTTAAGAGAATTATGAGATATCTTTTGGAGACTCAAAACCTAAGAATTTGGTATCCTAAGAATAGCACTACATTTGAAATTATTGGATACTCTAATTCAAATTTTGCTGGTTGTAGGGTTGGTAGGAAAAGCACTTCTGGAATTTGTCAATTTATAGGAAACTACTTAGTTTCTTGGTCTAGTAGAAAACAGAACTCAGTAGCCCTTTCAATTGTAGAAGCTAAATATATTTCCTTGGGGAGTTGTGTTGCACAAGTGCTTTGGTTAAAACAACAGTTAATTAACTTAGGTTTTTCTTTTGGCATAATTCCAATCCTTTGTGATAATACTAGTGTCATATGCATTTCAAAGAATTCTATTCAACATTCTAGAACCAAGCATATCGATATAAGACATCATTTTATTAGAGATCATGTTGCAAAAGGGGAGATTGAATTACATTATGTTGCTACTAAGGATCAACTTGCAGATATTTTTACAAAACCGCTAGCTTTTGACACTTTTAGTATTTTAAGGATAAGGCTAGGTGTGATTGATCTTAATGCATAATTAAAAATTCTGCAAACTTATTTTTTGTGTGTGATTGTATGTTTGTTTATGTCAAATTTGTGATAGTTTAAGTTATTTTGTTTTATTTTGATTGTGTTTAAACGCTTTATATTTCTTTTTGTTATTTATAATTTAATAAAAATTTATTTGATTTGAAAGGTTTCTGTAGTTTATTATGCATTATTTTTTCTTTGTTCTGATCATACTGTATAAAATTATTTTGTACAATACAAATTCTGTAGCGTGTGCATAAAAATTTATTGAGTTAAGGAGGAGAAATAATATTTTTAGAATAGTTCATACTATACAATGACATCATCATACTGTACGATATGTACAGATTCATTTGTACGCATGAGGACGGGTTTATAGTTTATGTCAATAATTATTGCTGATCGTACGTACGAAATTGTCATTCGTCTATACGATCATTAGTGCCAATTTGGATAAGGATGAACCTAACCGTCGCTGTACGATCTTTAATCTTCTGATAGTCCCAGATGAACACATATTCGTAAAAGTTTATTAGGGATGTTAAACCCTTGTGAACTAGTCCCGAGGCTAACCAAGAGGGGGGGTGAATTGGTTATTTTAAAAATTTGTGAGCAAAAATAATTTAGAAAAATCTTTTTGAATGTTTTAAAAAATAATTATAATTTTGTAATGATGTGCAGATGTTTAATAATAACAAAATAATAATCACAATCACACGATCATTCGTAGAAAAATAAATGCAGAAGGTAATCAGAAAGAACACACCAGATTTTATAGTGGTTTAGTTAACTTGACCTACGTCCACTCCCTGAAGCCTCCCCTCTAGGTATTGCACTAACACTAAGTGACTCTCCTTCTGCTCCCACAGTAAGGCGGAGAAGCTTGTACAAAACTCCTTTCCACCAACCCGATCAGGCAGAGAACCTGGACTCCTTTCACTTCCTCCTGAAGCAGGAAGAGAACCTGGACTCCTTTCGCTTCCTCCTGAAGCAGGCAGAGAATCTGGATCTTATTGCGGATGATCCTACCATAGAGACACCAACAAGACAAGAGACGATGACTAAAGAAGACGACATAGATCCTTGTTTGGAGCAACCTTTGTGAACACCTCACAAACTCCACCTCACAAGATCCTCTCTCTCTCCCAAGCTCTCTCTCTCTCTCAAGGTTCTCTCTGGCAAGGAAGGTGGCAAAAGTTTTTTCGATTGAACAAAAAAGATCTTAAATAGGAGGGCTCAAAAATTGCCCTAAATCTCAACTGGTCGTCAAAGATCATCCAGGATGATCGGTAGATCATCCTGTACGATTAGTGTAAAATAGAACCTTTTAGCCTGGACGATTTGGCTCTTCTGGATGATTAGAAGAAAATTTTTGTTCATATCATTCGAGATGATTTTACGACCATCCTGGATGATTAGTTCAAACTAGGAATATCATCTAGAAGACAGCTCGAGACATCCAGGAGAAAAGCCTGGACGATCTGAAGAAAATGACCTAATCGTCCAGGATGATACGTATATCATCCTGTACGATTAGTTCAAAAAGACCAAAATCATCCAGCAGATTCCTCAGGTCATATAGCCAAACCAAGCTGGACGGTTTCAAAATGACCTAATCGTCCAGGACATTTTTATATCGTTCTGTACGATTAGTTCAAAATCGGGAATATCATCCAGCACATTCCTCGGGTCATCCAGGTAAAATGCTCTAGGCGGTCAGGATTTTATATGTATCATCCAGGATGATCTTACAATCATCCAGGATGATATGATTGAATCACTTAAATCTTAATTATTTTTCTTAATCATCTAACTAATTTAGACATGATTATAATGGATCATCCAGGATGATACGCGTTTCATCTGGGACGATTAGACCAAATCTCTAAAAATATAAACTTGCCTAACTTAATTTGGCGGCTGAGAATTTTGATTTGAGCATATCATCTTGTATGATGTATGTATCGTCAAAAATGATCTGCTTAATCAGACTGACTTAGCATGGTCGCCCTAATTAGGATTTCTATTTTTAATGAATTGTCTAGGATGATGTGAATATCATCCAGAATGATTTGAATAAAAATTAAATAGAAACTCTAACTCACTGAAACTCTTCCCCTGAGTGTATATGTGCAAGGTTATTTAGCTTGGGGATCCATTATATTACATTTGACTCAAGAAAAATAAAAAAGTATATTGAACCTGAAACACAAACAGACTGACTCAATCTTGAGCTGGCTCGAATTACAATTGATCATGTGAACCTGAAAGATTATAACCTCAAACAGAAATGAAAGGTTTACTATCATCAAAATCATAGTCCTTGAAACCAGATTCATAATAATCTCCCCCTTTTTGATGATGGCAAACATTTATTATTAATTCATAATTCAGTAAGTAAACACGGTGAATATTTGATTCAAAAACACTGAACATTTCCATTGATAAAAAAAAATTACAAGGACCCACAAACAACATAAACTACTCCCCCTTTTGATATCTCAAAAAGGGAAAAACACAATATAAACACAGAAAAAGAAAACAGTACAAAAAATAACACAGAACAGTAGTAAAAATAAATAGACTAGTAAAAAGGGGGATCCTGATCAGATGGAGAAGGAGGTGGTGGCTGAAATAGACTGTGAAGAGTGGCAAACTGCTCGCCAAACCAGGACATATCCTAGTTGTGCTGCTGCTACTGCTGGGCTACATAAGTATTGAAGAGATTTACATCCTCAGCATGCTACTGCTCCTGGGAAATAATATAGGGGTCAAAATGTGCCTCCCACTGGTCAAATCGATGCACTAGGCGGTCAAGAGGTGACTCTATACGGAGAGGGGTAGGTGCAGCGGGGACCGGAGTAGCTTCTTCCTCTTCTCCCTCAATATCCATGCTGGGCTCTGGATGAAGTCATATACTGTGTAGAACATGGAAGGAGTTATTGGAGTAGAAGGAAGGATTCATATCAGATGGGACTGGGTATTATAGATTATACTTTGTCTCAAGGGCATAGGCAATGAGGTGGCCTAAGAGGAGGTTGGGGCGTCTCCTGTGGCTTGGATCCCTAATATTAGTGAGATGTTCAATGTAGCGAAAGATTAGGTCAGTGTCATTGAAGTCACGATGGGCCATGATGTAATAGGTGGTCATAGAAAGTAAGGGGGTAATGTAGATGTGGTCTCTAACCTTTGGAATGATGGAGGAGTGAAGGATATGCTGGATTATCCTTGTATCCTTGACCAGGGAAGAACATGCATTATCGTGGAAGTGGGCATTGGTTTTCAAAGAAAATGATTGGCAACACTCTAGTTAAAATTAGGATCAGAGGACATAAGATGGAGTTTGTCGCCAGTAATTGAAAGTTGAAGAATATCGTGAAAGTCTTGGGTGGTGAGTTCGACAAGGCGGCGATTAACAAAGGAGTGGAGAGCGGAGTAGGATGAATCAATGTAAAGATTTATGAAGAAAACACGAAGAAGCTCGAAACTAAAAGGAAAAGCGAGGGTCAAGTTGAAGGTGAGGGAAGTGTGGGTGAACAGGTTAAGTACCGGATATTTGAGGATGCGGGGGTTGATAATTTTAGATTGGGTGATCCACACATCAAGGTAGCACAGGAAGGCAGCCTGATCGGCTGCATCAGTAAAGCGGGGATCGACACTCTACAGGGAGGAACTAGTACCTGGATGCCTAGATCATTTGCCACCAGCCATTAGAATATGATTAGATGAAGGATTGAAAGAGGAGTTGTGAAAAATGGTAGAGAAAATGGTTGTTTAAATAGAATTTGTCCAGATCATTTAGGACGATCGCAAGATCGTCTAGGACGATAGGGGCAATAATGGCATACAGGACGATTGGTCAAAAAGGCAGTCAGATTGTCCAGGATGATTAGGCACAGATGATCATCCCGAGGAGATAGGCTGGAAGACTTTTGACTAAAGGTATCATCCAGGACGATTAGGTTGATCGTCCGGGACGATATGTAATAAATGAATCGGCCAGGCCAAATTTGAATCATCCATGTTCTGCCATATGGATCATCTAGGATGATGAGGTGGATCGTCCAGTATGATCACCAATAATTAGTGCAGATCAGCCGTTGAATTAAGATGGGGATGATTTGATCAGATTGTCTAGGACGATGTGCGGATCGTCCAGGATGATGTGACCAAAAATTAAAAAGTGAAGGATGGAGAGGAATGACCAGGGATCCCAAAACACAAAAAAAGGAAAAAAACAAAATCAAAGTAAAGATAAAGAAAAAATAGGCACAAGAAAACAATATTAAAAACCCCTTTTTTTGAATGATCTGCTCAGTAAATCAGAATTTTTCTTAATTTTCAATTCAAAAGTAGATAAGAAGAAAATTTACAATGCTGAAATCCAAAAAAAGTTAAAAATTAACCTTTGTAACTCCTACCTCAGACACCTTACAGGTTAAATTCCTTTCGAATAAAAGTCTAATTTAGAAGAAAAAAAATTAGATTTGAAAAGAGTTCCTTTCAAGCCTCATTCAAAAAAAATATCTGATAAAATAGTATTACAAAGTAAGGAATCAGACATCATGATTTTCAATCTCAAGCTTTTGAAAGTATGAAGTGGCATATGGGATTTTCTAAGACATTTAAAGATTTGAAAGAGAAGAAAGCTTATTTCTTTGTGGGCTCATTTTGTGCCTCTTTTTCAATTTATTTGGCGCACTTTGCGCATCTTTTAATTTTTTTGATACACTTTGTGTATCTTTCTAATTTTTTGCGTCATTGCGCATCTTTTCATTTTTGGCCCATTTTGTGGCCTTTTTTTTCTGTTTGCAAGCTTGCTTCCTTTCATAATCATTAAAGAATCACAGTTATGAAATTACCCTCCAAACATAAGAAAAGACAAAACTCACTCTCTATAATAAGGAGGAGTAATTCACAGAACAAAATCATACTCCGTATGATAAGTGCAAGCACCTGATTAAAAAAAGCATAATAATGATTCAAAGCTTTGAAAATACTATTCATATGAGATAGATTACTGTAGGAAGATAAAATAGATCTCTATTTCAAAAATTAAATTTTTTATTTAAAAAAAGATTTTTATCCAAAAGAAATAATACACCATTAAAGGAGTTAGAGGAAGAGAAATAATTATCAACGTTTCTTCCCTTTAACAGATTCAGAGGAGTCAATCACTGTTTACAAGCTTCCAACTAAAAAGATGGCAAAACTCTCAGTCAGAAATCTAGTTTATCAACAGTAGTGAGCAGTGATCTGATTTATAAGAAAAGTAGTAAATCAAGAACAAGTAGAAAATTGAATCAAAATAAATACTCAAATCAGAAAAATAACAACAACAAAAAGAAAATTAGCAGAGAATAAAAATACACAGGAAACAGATAATCAAATCAAACAAAAACATAGGAAAATTTTGAGAAATAGAAACTTCAAAAATCAGTAATCACCAAAGTCATGCTTTTATGTCAATCACACCTAATCCAGTTCTCAAAATGCTGAATGAGTCAAAAGCCAGTGATTTAGTAAAGATGTCAGCCAGTTGATTTTTAGTTGCTACATGGTGTAGCTCAATGTCCCCTTTTATAACATGGTCCCTAATGAAGTGATGCTTTATGTCAATATATTTGGTTCTTAAATATTTGATAAGATTCTTAGAGATGTAGATGGTACAAGTATTATCATATAGAACTGAAATTATGCCAACAGGTAATTCTAGATCCTGAACTTGTTCCTTCAACCAAAGGACTTAGGCCACACAACTTCCTAAGGCAATGTACTCAGCTTCAGCAGTGGAAATGTTGCAAATTTGGTTTTGATGATGACAAACATGTTTCCAGTGTGTTTTACTTGGCTAATCTGTTTCAGGCACAAAAGACCACGAGCCACTCAAGCCAACTCAAGATCGGGTCCAAGTGTGTCCAATATACTATTTTTCATTTTATTGAGTCAATTGTAATGTAACTGATCCCCTAGCTAAGTAACCTTGCACACACACACTCAGGGGTAGAGCTTGAGTGAATTAGAGTTTCGGTTCAGTTTTTGTTCAGATCGTCCTGGACGATATTTACATCGTCTTGGACGATTAGGTAAAAACAGAAACCCTAATTAGGGTGACTAAGTTAAGAGTGTCTGATTAAGCAGATCGTCCTGGACGATCTTTGGATCGTACGGGACGATATGCTCAAATTAGAAATTCTCAGCCGCCAGATCAAGTTAGGCAAGTTTTTATTTTTAGTTATGTGGTCTGATCGTCCTGGACGATACGTGTATCGTCCTGGATGATTCAGTACAATCATGCCTAATTTAATCTGGTAATTAAGGAAAGCAATTTATTTTTGATTGATACGATTATATCGTCCTGGACGATCTCAGGATCATCCCGGACGATCATGATCATCTAGTGCATTTCAGCTGTACGACCCGAACTGTGTTCAGGATGATTTGGGCACTTTTTGAACTAATCGTACAGGATGATATCCCTATCATCCTGGACGATCAAGTCATTTTTTGGTCGTCCAGTACAGATTTCTCTGGACCACCCGAACTGTCTTCTGGACGATATTCCTCGATTTGCACTAATCGTCCCAGACGATCGCAGGATCGTACGGGACGATATGAAATTTTTTTTCTACTGATCGTCTAGAAGAGCCAGATCGTCCAGGCTGAAACAGCTGAATTTGAACTGATCGTACAGGACGATCTATCGATCATCCTGGACGATCTATCGATCGTCTTGAACAATCTTGGCCGACCAGTTGAGATTTAGGGCAAATTTTAAGCCCTCCTATAAAAGAACTTTTTCTTGAAACAAGAAAATTTTTTTGCCACCTTCCTTCCCTGAGAAACCCTAGAGAGAGAGAGAGAGAGTTGGGAGAGAGAGAGAAGATCTTGTGAGGGGGAGTTAGTGAGGGATTCACTAAGGTTGCTCCAAGAACGGATCAGAGTCGTCTTCTCCGCTCGTCGACTTTCTTCTAGTCGGTGTTCATCGTGGGAGGATCATTCGCAAGAAGATCTGGGGTTCTTTGCCAGCTTCAGGTGGAAGCAAAAGGAGTTTGAAGGTTCTCTGCCTGCTTCAGGAGGAAGCAAAAGGAGGTCGGGTTCTCTGCCTCACCGTGTGGTGAAAAGAAGGTGTTTGTACAGGCTTCTTTGCCTTGTTGTGGGAGCAAAAGGGGAGACACTTTTTGTTTAGTGCAATATCCGGAGGGGAGGCTCCGGGGAGTGGACGTAGGTCAAGTTGACCGAACCACTATAAAATCTGGTTTGCTTTACTGGTTCAGTTTTACACTTTACTTTTCTGATATTAACTGTTTGGGTGAATATCTGTGATTGATCTTTTCGTTCTTGTTTACTTATTTTTGCTGCTAAGTATCAAAAAGATTTTCATTATTATCGTGAAATTTTTAAATAACCCATTCACCCCCCCTCTTGGTTAGCCTCGGGACTAGTTCTCTAGGGCTTAACATCCCTTTCGAACTTTCAAGTGGTATCAGAGCGGGATTCAAAATTTAGGTTTAAAAACTTTTGAATTTGATCCATGGCTAACTATAACAATCGTAATACTGCTGAAGGTTATTCTATTACAAGACCACCGTTGTTTGATAATATTCCTTTGATTTTTGGAAAACATGCATGTCTACTTTTCTGCAATCTATTGATTATCGCATGTGGATGTTAGTGAAGGACGGATACGAACCACCTTTTAGATTGATTAACAATATGAAAACTAAATTGCCTTTTGCTGATTGGATGTTTGATGATCATGATTTAGCACAGTTAAATGCAAAATGCTTAAACTATTTCTTTTGTGCTTTAAAATCTGAGGACTATATGCGTGTTTCTACTTGTACAATGGGAAAGGAAATCTAGGATAGATTATGTATAACATACGAATGTACAACTAAAGTCAAACAGTCTAGGTTAAACATCTTGTTCCATGATTACGAACTTTTTTGCATGAAACCTAGTGAGACTATTTCAGAAATGTACACAAGGTTCACTCAGATTGTTACCTCTTTGCATGCTTTAGGGAGAGAACTTACTAACTACGAAAGAGTGAACAAAATTCTTAGATGTTTGCCTGCTTCTTATGATGCTAAGATTACTGCTATCACTGAATCCAAAGATTTAAATACTTACTCTATTGACCGCTTACTTGGATCACTCATTGCTTACGAGCAAGGGGTGAACCAAAGGCAACTTGATGCAGGTGAACACAAGACAGAGAAGACAGTGGCACTAAAGGCCAAAGATTCAGATGCTAGCACTTCCGGGTCTAATAGTGATGATGTTGCCTTAATCACAAGGCAATTCAAAATCTTTCTAAGGAAGAAACATAAGAACTATCAGAAGTGAAACAAGGGTAAGTCCAGTAAAAATTTTAAGGGGTCATCTGAATCTGTTTGTTTTGAATGCAGGAAGCCTGGACACATTAAGGCTGATTGTCCTACACTTAAAGCTCACCCAAGCAAGAAGAAGGATGAGGAGAAACCAAAGTTCAGAAAGGATAAGAAGCGGATTCAGAAGGTATTCTGGGCAGACTCTGCATCTAACTCTTCTGAGACTGAAGCTGAAGAGGAGGAAACAAACTTGTGTCTGATGGCTGATCATCACCCTGGTCAGTCGGACCAGGAAGAGGTATGTGAGCTTACTTACGATGAATTATTTAAAGTTTCTGAAAGAATTCATACATCTTATAGGAAACTTAAGAAAACTCATGCTAGTTTGAAATTAGATTACTTGACTTTGCAAAAAGAGCATGATTCTGTAGTTAAAGATCATTCCACAGTTGATTCCAATCACATGTCTTTGCTTGATGAATTCGATGATTTGAACAAAAAATATTCTGATTTAACTGTTGAGCATGATTTGTTAAAAACATCGCATGTTGAATTAGAAGTTGCTTTTAAGAAAGTGAATGATATGGCATGTGATTTAGAAAGTAATGAAAGTGTGAGAACCTTTGAAATTGCAAGTTTAAATAAACATATTGAGTTTTTGAAAGTAAAAATCAGTGCTTTTGAAAAGAACAAAACACCGCCTACTTTTGAACAATTTTATGCACCGCCACCTTTTGAAAAATCTATTGCAAGTTCATCAAAGCATGTTTCATATGCATCTAGGAAGAGGCACTATCACCCACGTAGATTAGTTAACCCTTTTCCTGGTGTTAGATGTTTTTCATGTGGCATGTTAGGACACATTTCCCACACCTGCACTGTTCACTGTAGTACATATTGGGTGTGGAAACCCAAACTGCCTGTTTCATAGCACAACACGCATGCATTGCATTCTTCTTTTCATAAGAAGGAACCCAAACCTGTTTGGGTTCCTAAGACTGACGTTTGATATATTTGTAGGTGTGCTCTCACACAAGACCTCGTGAGAGCATGTGGTACCTGGACAGCGGATGTTCAAGACATATGACTGGAGATACAAATCAGTTCATTTCGCTGGAGGCCAGAGCTGGAGGCAAGGTTACACTTGGAGATAACACCACCAGGAAGGTGGTAGGCTCAGGTATAATTGGTGATTCAAAGAATTTTATGATTGATAATATTTTGCTTGTAGATGGACTGAAACACAACTTGCTGAGCATCATTCAACTCTGTGACAAGGGATATAGCATCAAATTCCTACCCACTGGCTGCATTTTAAGCTTAAATGATGAAGTTATTTTACAGGGGCAAAGGATCAATAACGTCTACAAGCTGGATGTAAGTTGCATTAAATCTGATAATTCAATTTGCTTAAAAACTGATGCTGATGAGTCTTGGTTATGACATAGGAGATTGTGTCATGCCAGTATGAAAACCCTTAGGAGAGTCACCCAAAAGGACTTAGTTAGAGGTGTGCCTAAGCTTAAGTTCACTAAGGATCACCTGTGTGATGCCTGTTAGTTGGAGAAGCAAGTCCAATCCTCTTTTCACTCTGTTAAGGATATTAGCACCTCCAAACCTTTAGAAGTTCTTCACATGGACCTCTTTGGACCCATTAACACTGCCAGCTTAGGGGGGAGAGTCTATGGGTTTGTGATTGTAGATGATTATTCGAGGTTCACTTGGTTAAGTTTTTGTCACATAAATCTGAGTCATTTGATGAGTTTAGATCTTTCTCTACTTGGATTCAGAAGAAGTTAGGATGTGAGATTATTACCATCCATAGTGATCACGGAGGGGAGTTTAAAAATAAAAGATTTGGAAGTTTTTGTGAAGATCATGGGATTAGTCACAATTTTTCAGCTCCTAGGACCCCTCAGCAGAATGGGGTAGCTGAAAGGAAGAACAGGACTTTAGTGGAAGCCGCTAGAGCCATGCTTGCCGAGTATTCACTTCCAAAATACTTTTGGGTTGAAGCGGTGAACACTGCCTATTATGTGCTGAATAGGGTGAATGTGAGAGTCAAACTGAACAAGACACCTTATGAGATCATTAAGGGTAGAACTCCAAATCTGTCCCACCTCCATGTCTTTGGCTGTAATGTTTTCATTCTGAACAACGGGAAATCACCCTTAGGAAAATTTGACCCCAAATCTGATGAAGGAGTGTTCTTAGGATATTCAAGTGTGGGGAAATCCTTTAGGGTGTTCAATAGGAGGACTTTGGTGGTGGAAGAAACAACCCATGTAGTGTTTGATGAATCTGATCCTAAGGAGTCTAGATCTGAAGTAGAAGATGAAGAGATTGTTGAGGTTACCCAAGAAGTTGGAAATACAAATTTGGAGGAAAGGGTAGAACCTCAAACCACATTGCCTAGAGATTGGAGATATGCTTCGAGTCATCCTAAAGAACTGATCTTAGGAGACCCTTTTGAAGGTGTTAGGACTAGGCATGGACTTAGGAAGGAAGTAAACCATTCTGCCTTTATCTCAATGACTGAACCCACCAACATCAATCAAGCCTTGTCGGATGAATTTTAGATCTTAGCTATGCAGGAAGAATTGAATCAATTTGTAAGGAATGATGTTTGGGAGTTAGTAGAAAGACCTAAAAATCAAAGTATTGTGAGAATCAAGTGGGTCTTTAAGAATAAGATGAATGATTCTGGTGTGGTGGTGAGAAATAAGGCAAGATTCGTGGCTAAGGGGTATAATCAGATAGAATGGATTGATTTTGAGGAGACTTTTGCCCCTGTAGCTAGATTGGAAGCCATTAGAGTGCTACTAGCCTTTGCCTATTATAAGTGATTTAAGCTGTTTCAAATAGATGTCAAGAGTGCCTTTTTAAATGGGGTAATTAAAGAAGATGTTTTTGTAGAACAACCCCCAGGTTTTGAGAGTTCCCAATATCCAAGTCATGTCTATAAATTAAAAAAGGCCTTATATGGATTGAAACAGGCACCCAGAGCTTGGTATGAGAGGCTTAGCACATTCCTGTTAGAAAGAGAGTTTGTTAAGGGGAGCGTAGACACCACCCTTTTTCTGAGGAGATTAGGGGATGACTTACTCATTGTCCAGATCTATGTTGATGATATAATTTTTGGATCTTCTGATAAATATTTATGTGATGAGTTTTCTAAAATAATGAGTAAGGAGTTTGAGATGAGTATGATGGGAGAATTGTCCTACTTTTTGGGGTTTAGCATAAGGCAAACGGATGATGGAACCTTTCTCAAACAATCAAAATATACTAAGGACATTTTGAAGAAATATGAAATGGACAAAGCCAAGCCATTCAATACTCCCATGCCCTCCTCAGTTTAGTTAGATAAGGATTCGAATGGAAAATCTGTTGATTAGAAGAAGTATAGAGGGATAATAGGTTCACTGCTTTACCTGACTGCTAGCCGACCTGATATCATATTTAGTGTCTGTCTTTGTGCTAGGTTTCAGGCTGATCCTAAAGAGTCCCACCTGACTGCTGTTAAGAGAATTCTTAGATATCTTTTAGGGACCCCAAACCTAGAAATTTGGTACCCTAGGCACAGCACCTCTTTTAAGATCATTGGATATTCTGATTCTAACTTTGCGGGGTGTAGGGTGGATAGAAAGAGCACTTCTGGGACTTGTCAATTCATAGGACAGTCGTTAGTCTCCTGGTCCAGTCGAAAATAGAACTCAGTTGCACTTTCCACTGCTGAAGCTGAGTACATTGCCTTAGGGAGTTATGTGGCCCAAGTTCTTTGGTTGAAGCAACAAGTCTTGGATTTAGGGGTACCTGTTGGCACAATTTCTATTCTGTGTGATAATACTAGTGCCATCTATATCTCTAAGAATCCAATCCAACATTCTAGGACCAAACACATTGATATAAGGCATCACTTCATTAGGGACCATGTTACAAAAGGGGACATTGAGCTACATCATGTAGCAACTGAAAATCAGCTGGCTGACATATTCACTAAACCACTGGCCTTTGACTCATTCAGCATTTTGAGAACCAGATTAGGAGTGATTGATATAAATGCTTGATTCTGATGACTGTTGATTTCTGATTGTTCTGATTGGTATTTTGTTTTCTGTTAGTTCGTTTTTGGTTTGATTATTTGCTTTCAGTTGATTTTATTTCTTCTGTTGATTTCTATTTTTAGCTTTACTGTTAGTTTGATTTGAGCATTTACTTTGATGTGATTTTCTACCTGTTTTCTATTCACTGGTTCATCTCTTGTACTTATTATTTTATGCTTTTCAAAATCTGATCACCGCTCACCACTTCTGATAATCTGAATTTATGACTAGGAGTCTTTACCTTGTTTTGGTTTGGAAGCTGGTAAGCAGTGATTTATTCCACTGAATCTATTAAAGGGAAGAAACATTGATGATTGTTTCTCTTCCTCTAACTCCTTTACTAGTGTATAGTTTTTTTTTGGATAAAAATCCTCTTCAAAATTAAAATGTTAGTTTTTGAAATAGAGATTATTTTATGTTCCTATAGTAATCTGCCTCATATCAATAGTGTTTTTCAAAGTCTTGAGTCATTAGTTTGATTTTCTAAACCAAGTGATTGCATTTATCATATGCTGTATGGCTTTTGTTTTGTGAATCATTCTTCCTTACTGTAGAGAGTCATCTCCTATGTCTGGAAGATAATTTCACAACTGAGACTCTTTAATGATTATGAAAAGGAGGAAGCTTACAAAAGATGCGCAGTGCGCCAAATAATTTAAAAAAGAGGCATAAAATGAGCCCAAAACTGAAAAGATGCGAAATTACCAAATTGGATACACAGTGTATCAAAAATCAAAAGATGCGCAAAGCGCCAACCAATTTGAAAAAGAGGCACAAAATGAGCCCAAACCAAGCTTTCTTCCCTTTCAGATGGTTAAATGTCTTAGAAAAATCCGTGCGCCACTTAATATTTTCAAAAGCTTGGGTTTGAAAATCCTGATTTCTGATTTTTTACTTTGTAACACTATTATATCAGATATTTTTCTGGAACGAGGCTTGAAATGATCTCTTTTCAAATCTAATGTCTTTTCTTCTGAATCGGATTTTTGTTTTGAAAGAGGTTTGCATCGATAAGGTGCCCGGGGTCGGAGTTACGAAAGTTAATTTTTCCAACCTTTTCTGGATTTCAGCACTGTCAATCGTCCTCTTATTGGTTTTTGAATCTAAAATCAAGAAAAAATTCTGATTTACTAGAGCAGCTTGATAAAAAAATGTTATTTTTATATGTTCTTGCTGTAAGATTTATTCATTTTTGTTTTATTTTGATTTCATGGTTGTGTTTTTGGGATCCTGATCGATCATCTTCATCCTTCATCTTTTTTTATTTTCTTCACATTGTCCTGGACGATACCATGATCGTCGTGGATGATACCACGATCGTCCTGAACGATCCTCTTTGTCCTGGACGATCCAAACATCGTCCTGGATGATTCATTCAAAATCGTCCCCACACTGCTCCTGCTGTTGAAAAATCCCAATTATTGGTGATCGTCCTGGACGATCCTTACATCGTCCTGGACGATATGATCCATATCTTCCTGATCTGATCAAACAGCTGACATTGCACCAATTATTATCCATAATCCTGGACAATCCACCTCATCGTTCCGGACGATCCACATGTCAGCCGCTGGACGATTGGAATTTAGCCCGTCCGACATATTTATTGCATATCATCCCGGACGATCCACCTAATCGTCCTGGACGATACTTTTCGTCAACGGTCGTCCAGCCTGACTCCTCGGGACGATCGCCTGTGTCTAATCTTCCTGGATGATATCTAATCATCCTGGACGATCGGACCGCTTTTTTGACCAATCGTCCAGGACGTCATAAATGACCATATCGTCCCGGACGATGTCGCGATCGTACGGGACGATCAGGCCATTTTCTATATAAACAGCAGTTTTCTTCAGATTTTTCCACACCGTTTTTCTTCCACTCTCCTTCTACTTCCTTACACTTTGGATTCCTAATGGTTGGTGGCAAAAGGTCTCGTCAAAAGGGTGCCAGTTCCTCCTGAGGACCGGTTGATCCTCGCTTCCCAAATGCAGCCGATCAGGCTGCCTACGAGTGATATTGCGAAGTGGGGATCACACCATCGAAAATGAGAAATCCCTGCACTCTCACTTATCCTATCCTTGACCTCTTCGCACACACCTCCCTCACCTTCATCATGACTCTCGCATTTCCCTTTAGTTCTGAACTTCTCCGTGTTTTCTTTGCAAACTTGCAAATTTCAGCTGATTATTCCACTCTCCGTTCTTATGTAAATCAGTGCCCCGTCGAACTTACCTATCAGGACTTTCACAACATTCTCCAACTGTCCGTCACTGGCACAAACTCCACACCCTTATCACCGACCCAGACTATGATTAGAGTGTCGCCAATCATTTCCTTCGCAATACCAATGCCCCGTATCATGACAATGCCTGCTCCACACTTCTTAAGGACGCCTGGACTATTCAGCATGTTCTTCGTTCCTCCGTCATTCCAAAGGTTGGGGATCAGATTCACATCACCCCAATCTTGTCCTTGACCACCTACTACATCCTGGCCAATAGGGAATTCAATGCCACAGACCTTATTATCCGGTACCTCGAGCACCTCACCACCATTCGGGATCCAGGTCATCGCCGTCGTCCAAATCTAGCCTTAGGACACATCGTTGCCTATGCCCTCAAAACCAAATATGACCTGTAATATCCCGCAGCTCCAGATGTTCCTCCTTCCTTCCTCACCAATAATGCCTTCCATGTCCTACACAGCACACGACTACATCCGGAGCCCACCCCGGATGTTGAGGAAGAGGAGGAAGAGGCCATTCCAGTTCCTACTGCACTAGAGGCACCTGCTCCCCTTCGCATTACCTCTCCCTTTGACCACCTAGTGCAGCGTTTCGATCATTGGGAGGCCAGATTTGACTCCTACGTGGTTTCCCAGGAGCAGCGGCACGCCGAGGACATCCAGCGCTTCACTAACTTTGCTGCGCAGCAGCAACAACAGCACGACCAGGACATCGCCTGGATTAGAGCCCACTTTCAGGCCATTCACCATTACTTCAACCCTCCACCGCCACCTCCTTCTTCCGATCAAGATCCGCCTCAGTTTTAGTTTCCTATTTTCTAGTTGTTCTCTTTTATGTTTTGTACTTGTATTTCCATTTTCTGTTTTACCCTCCTCCTTTTTGTGATGTCAAAAGGGGGAGTCAGTTGTAGTCGTTTAAATTTTTATTATGTGTTATGTTTTCTATATTAATTTGATTATTAAATGAAAATTTGGAAAAAATATATGTTTTTGGATCTCCTGTTTAGTGTTATTTTCAAACTACTGTACAAATGTTTGCCATCATCAAAAAGGGGAAGATTGTTGCAAATTTGGTTTTGATGATGACAAACATGTTTCCAGTGTATTTTGCTTGGCTAATCTGTTTCAGGCACAAAAGACCACGAGCCACTCAAGCCAACTCAAGATCGGGTCCAAGTGTGTCCAATGTACTATTTTTCATTTTATTGAGTCAATTGTAATGTAACTGATCCCCTAGTTAAGTAACCTTGCACACACACACTCAGGGGGAGAGCTTGAGTGAATTAGAGTTTCTGTTCAGTTTTTGTTTAGATCGTCCTGGACGATATTCACATCGTCCTGGACGATTAGGTAAAAATAAAAACCCTAATTAGGTCGACTAAGTTAAGAGGGTCTGATTAAGCAGATTGTCCTGGACGATCTTTGGATTATATGGGACGATATGCTCAAATCAGAAATTCTCAGCCGCCAGATCAAGTTAGGCAAGTTTTTATTTTTAGTTATTTGGTCTGATCGTCCTGGACGATATGTGTATCGTCCTGGACGATTCAGTACAATCATGCCTAATTTAATCTGGTAATTAAGGAAAGCAATTTATTTTTGATTGATACGATCATATCGTCCTGGACGATCACAGGATCGTCCCGCATGATCATGATCGTCTAGTGCATTTCAGCTGTACGACCCGAACTGTATTCAGGATGATTTGGGCACTTTTTGAACTAATCGTACAAGACGATATCCCTATCGTCCTGGACGATCAAGTCATTTTTTGGTCGTCCAGTATAGATTTCTTTGGACGACCCGAACTGTCTTCTGGATGATATTCCTCGATTTGCACTAATCGTCCCGGACGATCGCAGGATCGTACGGGATGATATGAATAATTTTTTCTACTGATCGTCCAGAAGAGCCAGATCGTCCAGGCTAAAACAGCTGAATTTGAATTGATCGTACAGGACGATCTATCGATCGTCCTGGACGATCTTGGCCGACCAGTTGAGATTTAGGGCAAATTTTAAGCCCTCCTATAAAAGACCTTTTTCTTGAAACAAGAAAAATCTTTTGCCACCTTCCTTCCCTGAGAAACCCTAGAGAGAGAGAGTGTTGGGAGAGAGAGAGAAGATCTTGTGAGGGGGAGTTAGTGAGGGATTCACTAAGGTTGCTCCAAGCACGGATCAGAGTCGTCTTCTCCGCTCGTCGTCTTTTGTCTAGTCGGTGTTCGTCGTGGGAGGATCGTTTGCAAGAAGATCCGGGGTTCTCTGCCCGCTTCAGGTGGAAGCAAAAGGAGTTCGAAGGTTCTCTGCCTGCTTCAGGAGGAAGCAAAAGGAGGTCGGGTTCTCTGCCTCACCGTGTGATGAAAAGGAGGTGTTTATACAGGCTTCTCTGCCTTGCTGTGGGAGCAAAAGGAGAGACACTTTTTATTTAGTGCAATACCCGGAGGGGAGGCTCCGGGGAGTGGACGTAGGTCAAGTTGACCGAACCACTATAAAATCTGGTTTGCTTTTCTGATTCAATTTTGCACTTTACTTTTCCGATATTAACTGCTTGGGTGAATATCTGTGATTGATATTTTCGTTCTTGTTTACTTGTTTCCGCTGCTAAGTATCGAAAAGATTTTCATTGTTATCGTGAAATTTTTAAATAACCAATTCACCCCCCCCCCTCTTGGTTAGCCTCGGGACTAGTTCACTAGGGCTTAACATCCCTTTCGAACTTTCAGGAAAGTGCTATAAAATTTTATTTTCTACTGGACCAGAAGACTAAAGACTGTCCTATGAATTGGAATGTTCCTGAGGTGCTCTTTCTATCCACCCTACATCCTGTAAAATCAGAATCAAAATATCCAATAATCTCAAAAGAAGTGCTATACCTAGGATACCAGATTCCTAAGGTTGGGGTCCCTAAGAGACATATGAGGATTCTCTTAACTACAGTTAGGTGGGATTCCTTACGATCAGCTTAAAACCTAGCATAAAAATAAACACTAAACATGATATCAGGTCGGCTAGCAGTCAAGTAAAGCAATGATCTAATTATTTCTCTGTACTTCTTCTGAGCAACAGATTTTTCATTTGAATTCTTATCTAACTGAACAGTAGAGCTCATAAGAGTGTTGATTGGTTTGGCTTTGTCCATTTCATATTTCTTCAAAATGTCCTTAGTGTATTTTGATTGATTAAAAAAGGTTCCATGATCCATTTGCCTTATGCTAAACCCCAAAAAGTATGGCAATTCTCCGATCATACTCATCTCAAACTCCTTACTCATTATCTTAGAAAAATCATCACATAATTTTTTATCAGAAGATCCAAAAAGTATATCATCAACATAGATCTAGACAATAAGTAGATCATCTCCTACTTTCCTAAGAAAAAGGGTGGTGTCTATGCTCCCCTTAACAAACTCTCTTTCTAGTAGGAATGTGCTAAGCCTCTCATACTAAGCTTTGAGTGCCTGTTTCAATCCATATAAGGCCTTTTTTAATCTATAAATATGAGTTGGATATTGGGAAATCTCAAAATTTGGGGGTTGCTCAACAAATACATCCTCTTATTCCAAACCATCACACCATAATTATTTATCTTATTCTTAAAGACCCATTCAGTTCCCACTATACTTTGATTCTTAGGTTTTTCTACTAACTCCCAAATATCATTCCTTACAGATTGGTTCAATTCCTCTTACATAGCTTAGATCCAAAATTCATCAGAAAGGGCTTGATTGATGTTGGGGGGTTCAATCATTGAGATAAAGGCAGAATGGTTTACTTCCTTCCTAAGTCCATGCCTAGTTCTAACACCTTCAGAAGGGTCTCCTAAGATCAATTCTTTAGGATGACTCAAATAATATATTCAATCTCTAAGCAAAGTGTTTTAAGGTTTTATATTTTCCTCCAGATTTGCATTTTTAACTCCTTAGGTAATCTCTCCTATCTCTTCTTCTTCCTCAACTCTAGACTCCTTAGGGTCAAATTCATCAAACACCATATGAGTAGTCTCCTCCACCACCAAAGTCCTCTTGTTAAACATCCTAAAGGATTTCCCCACACTAGAATAGCCTAAGAACACTCCTTCATCAGATTTAGGGTCAAATTTTCCTAGGGATGATTTTTCATTATTCAGAATAAAAACCTTACAGCCAAGGACATGGAGGCGGGACAGGTTTGGAGTTCTACCCTTAATGATCTCATAGGGTGTCTTATTTAGTTTGAATCTAACATTCACCCTATTCAACATATAATTGGCTGTGTTCACCGCTTCTGCCCAAAATTATTTTGGAAGTGAATACTCAGCAAGCATGGCTCTAGTAGTTTCCACTAAGATCCTGTTCTTCCATTCAGCTACCCCATTCTGCTGAGGGGTCCTAGGAGTTAAAAAATTGTGGCTAATCCCTTGATCGTCACAGAAGGTTTCAAATTTCTCAATTTCAAACTCCCCACCATAATCACTATGGATGGTCATAATCTCACAGCCTAACTTCTTCTGAATCTAAGTGGAGAAAGATTTAAATTCATCAAATGACTCAGATTTATGTAACAGAAATATAATCCAAGTGAATCTCGAGTAATCATCAACCATCACAAATCCATAGACTTTCCCCCTAAGCTGGCAGTGCTAATAGGTCCAAAAAGGTCCATGTGAAGGACTTCTAAAGGTCTAGAGGTACTGATGTCCTTAATGGAGTGGAAAGAGGATTGGACTTACTTCCCTAATTGATAGGCATCACACAGGTGGTCCTTAGTGAGCTTAAGCTTAGGGACACCTCTAACTAAGTCCTTTTGGGTGACTCTTCTAAGGGTTTTCATACTGGCATGATATAATCTCCTGTGCCACAACTAAGACTCATCAGCAGCAATTTTTAAGCAAAATGAAGCAGTACATTCAATATTATTTAAGTCAAGCATGTAGACATTATTGATCCTCTTGTCCTGTAAAATAGTGTTATTATTTAAGCTTATGATGCAAGTATTTACCAAGAACTTGAGGTTGAATCCTTTATCATAGAGTTGACTAATGCTGAGTAGGTTGTGTTTTAGTTCATCTATAAGCAAAACATTTTCAATCAAAAGGTTCTTGGAGTTTCTAATTATCCCTGCACCTACCACTTTCCTGGTGGTGTTGTCTCCAAGAGTAATCTTGACTTCAGCCCTGGCCTCCAGCGAAATGAATTATTTTGCATCTCCAGTCATATGTCTTAAGCATCTGCTGTCCAGGTACCACATGCTCTCACGAGGACTTGTGTGAGAGTAACCCTATAAAATCATCAAACATCAGATTTAGGAACCCAAATAGGTTTGGGTTCCTTCTTATGAAAAGAAGAATTCAATACATGTGTGCCGTACAGTGAAGCATGCAATTTAGGCCTCCATACCCAACGTGTACTAGGTGAACAGTGCAGGTGTGAGAGATATGTCCTAGCATGCCATAAGAAAAATATCTAACGCCAGGAAAAGGTTTAACTAATCTACGTGGGTGATAGTGCCTCTTCCTAGGTTTGGATGAAACATACTTTGATGATTTTAAATGAGATTCTTTAAATGATGGAGATTTATAAAATTATGCAAACATAGGTAGTGTTCCATTTTTCTCAAATGTACTAATTTTTATATTTAAAAAATTCATTTTCCTTTTTGAGACTTGTAATTTTAAATTTTAAATAATTCTCATCACTATCTGAATCAAATGCATGAGATTCTAATTTCTTAAATATAGCTTCTAATTCAACATGTGATGCTTTTAATGAATCATACTCAATAATCAAATCAAAATGCTTTTTATTCAACTCATTAAATTCATCAAGTAATGACATGTGATTGCTATCAAGCATAGAATGATCCTTAGTCAAAACTTCATGTTCTATTTCCAAGTTTAATAATTCCAATTTCAGACTAGCATACATTTCCTTAAGTTTCCTATATGATGAATGGATTTTTTTAGAAACTTCAAGTAATTGATCGTAGGTTAGCTCACATACTTCTTCTTGGTCAGACTGACCAGGATGATCATCCGCCATCAAACATAAGTTTTTAGTCTCATCCTCAACTTCAGTCTTAGAGGAGTTAGATGCAGAATCCGCCTAGAAAGCCTTTTGGATCTTCTTCTTGTCCTTCCTGAACTTGGGTTTCTCCTCACCCTTCTCCTTGCTTAGGTGAGCCTTAAGTGTAGGATAATCAGCCTTTATATGTCCAGGCTTCCTGCATTCAAAATAAACTGTATTAGAAGAACCTTTAAAATTTCTGCTACTATTACCTTTGTTCCACTTCTGAAAGTTCTTATGTTTCTTCCTTAGAAACCTTTTGAATTGCCTAGTGAGTAAGGTAACATCATCGCTATTAGACCCAAAAGAATCAGTGTTAGTATCATTGTCCTTCAGCACCACAGTTTTCTCCTTCTTCTTCTTACCTGCATCAATTTATCGTGGTTCACTCCTTGCTCGTAAGCAATGAGTGACCCAAGTAATTTATCAACAGAATAAGTATTCAAATCTTTGGATTCAGTAATTGCAGTTATCTTGGCATCATAAGAAGAAGGAAAACATCTCAAAATTTTGTTTACTTTTTTATAGTTAGTGAGTTCACTTCCTAAAGCATGTAGAAAGGAGACAATTTGAGTAAACCTAGTATACTCACTAGGTTTCATGCGAAAGAGTTCGTAGTCATGAAGCAGTATATTTAACCTAGACTATTTAACTTCAGATGTACCATCATAGGTAATGCATAATCTATCCCAAATTTTTTTACCAGTCGTGCAAGTAGAGACACGCATGCAATCCTCAAATTTTAAAGCACAGAAGAAGCAGTTCAAGCATTTTGCATTCTTTTGTGCTAAATCACGATCATCAAAGGTCCATTTGGTAAAAGAAAGTTCAGTTTTAACACCATTAACAAGTTTAAAAGGTGCTTCATAACCATCTTTAACAAGCATCCACATGCGATAATCAATAGATTATAAAAAGGTGGACATGCAAGTTTTCCAAAAATTAAAAGGTATGTTGTCAAACAAAGGTGGATGAGTAATGGCATTGCCTTCAGCGGTATTTCTATTACCAAAGTTAGCCATGGATCAAATTCAAAAGTTTTTCAAAACTAGATTTTATGAATCCCGCTCTAATACCACTTAAAAGTTCATTAGGGATGTTAAGCCCTTGTGAACTAGTCCCGAGGTTAACCAAGAGGGGGGGTGAATTGGTTATTTTAAAAATTTGTGAGCAAAAATTATTTAGAAAAATCTTTTTAAATGTTTTAAAAAATAATTATAATTTGATGATGATGTGTAGATGTTCAACAATAACAGAATAATAATCACAATCACATGATCATCAACAAAAAAATAAATGCGAAAGATAATCAGAAAGAACACGCCAGATTTTATACTGGTTTGGTCAACTTAACCTACGTCCACTCCCCGGAGCATCCCCTCCGGGTATTACACTAACACTAAGTGACTCTCATTCTACTCCCATAGCAAGGCGAAGAAGCCTGTACAAAACTCCTTTCCACCAACCCAGTGAGGCAGAGAACCTAGACTCCTTTTGCTTCCTCATGAAGTAGGCAGAGAACCTAGACTTCTTTCACTTTCTCCTGAAGCAGGCAGAGAACCTGGATCTTCTTGCGAATGATCCTACCACAGAGACACCAACAAGATAAGAGACGCCGACCGGAGAAGACGACTTAGATCCTTGCTTGGAGCAACCTTTGTGAACACCTCACAAGCTCCCCCTCATAAGATCCTCTCTCTCTCTCTCTTCCCCAAGCTCTCTCTCTCTCTCTCTCAAGGTTCTCTCTGGCAAGGAAGGTTACAAAAGATTTTTTCGATTGAACAAAAAAGATCTTAAATAGGAGGGCTCAAAAATTGCCGTAAATCTCAACTGGTCATCAAAGATCATCCAGGAAAATCAGTAGATCGTCTTGTATGATTAGTATAAAATAGACCCTTTTGGTCTGGATGATATGGCTCTTCTAGATGATTAGAAGATAAATTCTGTTCATACCGTCCGGGACGATTTTACGATCATCCTAGATGATTAGTTCAAACCAGGAATATCGTCAAGAATAGAGCTCGGGGCATCCAAGAGAAAAGCATGGACGATCTGAAGAAAATGACTTGATCGTCCAGGATGATACGTATATCATCCTGTATGATTAGTTTAAAAAGACAAAAATCATCCTGCAGATTCCTCGGGTTGTACAGCCAAACAAAGTTGGATGGTTTCAAAATGACCTGATCGTCTAGGATGATTTTGATATTGTCTTGTATGATTAGTTCAAAATTAGGAATATCATCCAGCACATTCCTTAGGTTGTCCAAGTAAAATGCTCTAGATGGTCAAGATTTTGCATGTATCGTCCAGGACGATCTTGTTATCATCCAGGATGATATGATCGAATCACTCAAACCATAATTACTTTCCTTAATCATTTGACTAATTTAGACATAATTGTAATGGATCGTTCTGGATGATACACGTATCGTTTGGGATGATTAGACCAAATCTCTAAAAATATAAACTTGCCTAACTTAATCTAGCGACTGAGAATTTTTGATTTGAGCAAATCATCCTGTATGATGTATGTATCATCCAGGATGATCTGCTTAATCAGACTGACTTAGCACGGACACCTTAATTAGGATTTCTATTTTTAATGGATCGTCCAGGATGATGTAAATATCATCCAGGACGATTTGAACAAAAATTGAATAGAAACTCTAACTCACTGAAACTCTCCCCCTGAGTGTATGTGTGTGTAAGGTTACTTAGCTTGGGGATCCGTTACATTACATTTGACTTAAGAAAAATAAAAAAGTATATAGAACCTGAAACACAAATAGACTGACTCGATCTTGAGCTGGCTAGAATTGAAATTGATCCTATGAACCTAAAAGATTAGAACCTCAAATAGAAACGAAAGGTTTGCTATCATCAAAATCATAGTCCTTGAAACCAGATTCACGACAGTTCGTCTGTACGATTGAGCTGTCATCATTCCACGCGGATGACCCCAACTGTTTCTAGACGACCATTCATTTTTTGATCGTCCTGGATGAACACCTGTTCGTCTGTACGATCTTGTAGTTAAAAAATGTATACGAAAGAGCGCCTCGTGAAGGGTAGTTTACGAAAAGCCATTTTAATTCTGTCCATTTGTGTTCGTATGTATGAAATATTTTTCATCCAGTACGATTTTTGGATCGTACGAACTTTACTTTGTACAGTACGATTTTGTATTTTTCTTTAAATATGAGGGTTTTTGCTGTCATTGTCTTGACATCTTTTTCAATCTCCAAAACATTCTCATTTTCATGGCTAGCAGCAGCAAACAAGCATGGGTTTCTAAGGGATCATACTCAATGTTTGAAAGAGATGATGATTTTCTTTCTAGAGAAAATGAGCAAGCTTACAATAGGTATTGTTTAGCTAAGATTACTACCTGTAGAGTCCACATTTAAGGGAATTTAGGTTTTTTTGTCATGCCTCTTTTTGCTACAACTCAACTGTCCTTTATGTTAACTTTAATTCATGCTTACCACAAGGACTCCTTTAGATTGTTTTTGGCCAACATGAAATTTAATGAAGACCATACCAAAATATCTTCCTATGTCTTTAAGCATAGAGTCCAAATCACTAAAGAAGACTTAAGAAATATTCAACTTTGGACCCAAGGGGTAAGGGCACACACTATGTCTTCTAGATCTGATTTTGACTAGAGTGAAGTAAATCAAGTTCTTAGAGGTGTTCGTCAAATCTTTCATTTACCTCGTGTGTATACCCTGCATCAAAATGCTTGGATCATACAGCATTTTCTGAGAACTTCAATCATTCCCAAAGCTGATGATCGTGTGAATATGACCCCTCTTTTGTCCATTGTCACTTATCTGATTATGACTGAGAAACCTTTTGATGAAGCCCAACTCATTTTAAACTACATGTATAACCTTTCTGACATTGGGAAACCTAGTAATAGAAGAAAAAAAATATATAGCTTTGGGATATTTGATTACTTATATTCAGGAGAAGAAGTACAATCTAATCAATCCAGATCCTCCCACTGAATTACCTATTTTCTTCACCAACACCTCCTTTCGAGCACTATTTCATCAAGATCCAGATACAGACGGAGATGAGTCTGAAGAAGAAGGGGATGCACCTGCACCTGGACCCGACCAAAACTTTTATCAAGATATGATCCAACGCTTTGATCATCTTGATTAAAGATTTGATGATGTTGAAGCACACTTGAAGCTGTAGGATGACAGGTATACTGAAGATAGAGGGTGGATCTGAGATCAGTTTGAATCAGTGACACGAATATTGCCATGATCAATAACTATTTTGCTATGTTCACTGCTCCACCACCACCTCTAGATCAAGGTCCTTCAGACTACTAGTGATGATTTTCTATCTTTTTGGTGTTGCTTTGATTGTTTTGTTAATGGTTCTGCTGTTCAGTTTAGTGATGATCTTTTATTTTGGTTGTCTCTTTGTTATTCTTTTTTAGGCTTGGATGCTTTGTGACTTGTTGGTTGTTTCTGATTGTACCAACCTGTGTTGATCTCCTGGATGATGTTTTGCATTGTATCTGATTTAGAATTGAATGAAATGAAGAAAAAATCATAATTTTATGCATATTGTTATATAAATGTGATTATGACTTGAAATATTTTCAATCAAACGTAGTTGATTGCCTTCATAAAATATTAGTTGAATTTACTTTACTAATTAATGTCTGTGCAGAATTTAATTTCTCAAAATATTTAGATTACTTTGTGACTGGGTGTAAATTAAAATATCTAATGTATATTCTTTGTATAGGCATGTATTACTTAGCTTTAATAGTTGAAAATTTGATGTCATGCTTTTAATTTTTTTTTTAATTTCAAAAGTGTTTATTAATGTAATTGTGTTAAGAGTTAGAGATTTTGGAAAGACAAACATTTACTAAGAGGCATAAAATTAGCCCAAAAACAAAAAGATGCACAAAGTGTGCCACATATACTAAAAGATGCGCAATATTCGTCAAATTATAAAGAGGCACAAAATTAGTAAAAGATGCACAAAAGTGTGCCACATATACGAAAAGATGCGCAATGTCGCTAATTGCTCTTTTCTTTATCGATTTCTCAATCACACTACAATGATCTTCACTATTGATTTAGAAATATTATTAATTTTATTTCATCAATTTTTGTAACCATTGTAGTTATTTAATTTATCAATTTCAATACTGATATAGATCAACTTTTCTTATTCGTGTTATCTATAATTTTACATTTGAGTCTTTATCTTTGGTATATGATTTTAATACTGTAGTATACTTCAATTAACATTAAATTAATAATCAACTACTTTGATTGCTACCCTTTTTGTTATTGTCAAAAGGGGGAGTTTGTTTGATGTGTTTTGATGTATTTTGGTCATGATGTGATGTGTTTTGGTCATGATGTGTTTTTCGTTACATGTTATGTGTTTGTTTGATGTATGTATTTGTGTATTTGTCTCGTGTCTCTCTATTTTTTTGTGTGATCCTTATTTCTTGTTTTAAATAGATCATTCATTTAGGGCGACCATGCGCTTAGGGGGAACTAAGGAGAAAATGTGTGTTAATTTTTCTTTACCTCAAACAATATTTGTTTTGCCATCATAAAAAATGGGGAGATTGTTGCTACTGTTGCATATTAGTTTTCAAAGTTTTATCTTTATAACCATGTGAGTTTTTGATGATAACAAAATCTTATTGTTTGAGTATTCTTTTCTCTTAACATATTTTGGAAAGTTTATTTTTGTGTGTACTAATATATTTTTCAGGAAAATCATACTCCAGACACTAAAAGACTTCAAGACATATTAGATTATAGGTTATTATAAGAGAAGTCTATATTTTTATTTTGTTTTATCTGAGAGAGTGTGATTGTAAGTTGGATAACTATGCACACAGACACTGGGGGAGTGAGATAATGCTTATTTTTTTAAACCTAATCATATTGTATGATGTTCTATCATACTAGACGATTTGTCCTCTGTGTCCCTCCAAAATGAAGTTGATTGGTGCTTGACTGGAAATTTTTTTAAGTACATTTCATACTGTAAGAATTAGGGTCATCCCGGACGCCGATCAGGGTATGAAATTAGCTTCGTTCAAGCTGTCCCATATGATCCTGTGATTTTTTGATCTGATCGTACGGTATAATGTAGGTTCATCCTGGACGCCAGTCAGAGTACGAAATCTGACCAGTCCAATTCATCCCGTACGAACTCATAAAAATTTGAACTGATATTCCCATATGAAATGGGTTCATATAGACATCGATCAAAGTACGAAATAGGGTTTATACACGATCATACAGATGAAGTGGAATTATCATAAAAATTTGAACTAATCATCCCGTACAAATTGTGTTTGTACAGACGTCGATCAGAGTATGAAATCTAATCATTCACGTTCGTCCAGAGGAATGACTCATATTTTTTGTATTGATCGTACGGTACGATGATCGATTGTATGGTACAATCATACTTCGTAAAAAACTTGAAATTTTCAGTTTTAGGATAGTTTTTCTTGTCCTTTGTATATAAGGTTCCTAAAAACGAACTGTCAAGAAGCCTTTTTATGAATTTCTCTTGAGTGCTCTTGAGAAATGTGTTTGGGAGAGTGTTTTGAGAGTGAAGAGTGAGAGATCTAGAGTAAGGAAATTATGAGGGGATTCACAAGGTTGTCCAACAGTGAGATTCTCTTACTTGTTCTTCAAAGTTCTTCCCAATCTCCTTAAAGGCTCTTGCAAGAGGATTGTTAAAGAAGGTCCGGTTCTCTGCCGCCACCAGGAGGGTGAAAAAGGATGCTTGGTTCTCTACTAACACCTGGAGGGTGTGAAAGGATGAGTGGGTTCTCTGCCTTCACCAAGAGAGTGAAAAAATATGACGTTCTCTACCGCACCGTGGGTTGGTGGAAGAGAGTTTGTAAGGGCTTCTCCACCTTGATGTGGGGGCGAAAGGAGAGTTACTTTGGTTTAGTGCAATACCTAGAGAGGGAGTCTCTAGGGAGTGGATATAGGTTGTGTTTGACCGAACCACTATAAATCTGGTGTTCTCTGTTCTTATCTTTATTTACTGCTTTTTAATTTATGTATTGCACCTTATTTTTCTGTGGTTGAAAAGTAGAAAATTCATAACTGTTCGTACTGTATGAACTGGATCATACTATATGATATACATAAAGTTTTTATTTAAAAAGGTTTTTAACAACATCCAAGAAATTTTAAAAGTATTAATTCACCCCCTCTTATTTAGCCTAAGGACTTAATCAATAGGTCTAACAGCCTATTCATACTTTCAAATATCACATGGATTCGATGCTCTCCTATTTTGGAATTGAATATTGCATTGAGAATAAAGTGTTATCTGGAGAGGCTGAAATTATATTCTATAATGGATTCAATAATAAAATTGGGTTTTATAAAATATTTTTTTTATGTGTAGAACAATCTTTTATTTTTAAAAGCCTACTCAAAATTCAAGCACATGCACATGCAAGAAAAAAACTAGAAAAAATAGATAATTTCTATTGTACAATTAATATAAACATTCAATCAATCAACCACAAAGCAAAGAACATAATAGCCAAAGTCTATATAAAAACTGTCACTTAATATACATCTCAGGGTCTGCTAGAAGTAAAGGTGGCTCGGCTCCACTAATAATAACTTGGATTTCTAAACCTATGAATGACACAAGTCTTTTTATAAAGATAAATTTATTTGTTCATTAGTCTTCAAGTTTCTTGCCACCAATCATCCCCAAAAAGGCTTTCAAAAGAAAGAAATCTCTTAAGTAGGGAAGAGGATTCTTTATTTTGATTAATTTATCTTTTGTATAAACAAACAAATTTAAAGACTTTCACAACTCTTTATTTAAATTATATTTAAAAAGAAGAGAAGGACTCTATACTCCCTACAATATTAGTATAAAAAATAGTGCATAATCATCACAACAACAACAAACCATCACATAATTGTCAATTATCATTTTGCTCATTTATGAGCAACTTGTATATAGGCCATGCTTTTAATAATTGGAGCTAAAGCAACGTAAGCACCTACAAAAAATTTGATTAGCAATAAATATCTAGATTGTTCATAACTAGGAAAATATAAACACCCATCACAGGTTATCAAAGAGAGCATTAAAACATAAGCATCACAGAAATCCATCACAATAAAATATAACAACCAGTACTCGTTCACATTAAAATTATTTATAGCTAAAAAAAGGTACAGAAAATAACATCGACCTTATCTAAAGTTAGAGTTGGTATCCTAACAAATAATTCTTAAAATTTTGCATTAAACTATATAACATAGTTACAAAAGAGTGCAGAAATAAAAGGCCCTAGATGTGTACATGAGTGCTCATATACTCCTTAAGGATATCAAAAAACTTCTGAGGAATAATACAACTATCCCTATCACCAAAAAACCAAACAAAGTTACAATGGATAGCCCTTTGGGCATAAAAATGGGCTGCTCTGTTGCAATACCTGAGAAGGTACTGAAAGATCATTTTGTGGAAGAGTTGCACTCAATTGAGATCGGCACCTAGCTACAACAGAGAGGCCCAACGTTGCTTCTTCATGAAATCTTACATAAGATTGATGATGCTTGAGTTGTCCCCTTCAGTCTAATGTCAGCCACTTGAAACATCAAATCTTGTAGAACCTGGTTAATATGGAGCATGGCTTAAAGCTCCACTTGCATACTATCACAATGCTCCATCATCCATCCAACCACGATAATTGGGTCCCCCTGCTCATCCCTGATGACAATACCGACACCACTATAATTGAACTGTAGGAGGGCACCATCCAAATTCACTTTCAACCAATTGGGGGTGGGGGGGGGGGGGGGTGCGTTGGAGCACCATGAGGGAGTTTTAAACTGCCTGAAAGGCTAAGTAGTGTCCCAGTGCTCTGTATTGGAGAAAGACCTATTTAGTCAAGAGCCTCGAGAATCCCAGCATCAATAGTAGTGAGAGTTCCATGTGGTTTGTCATGCTTCTTTATGTTTGTCCCATGCTAGCTTTGATAGATCGCATAACAATAGAATTGTGCCCAAGAACAGTTAGACACCCGGCACCTTTCGAGTTGCACTTGGACCTCTTCCAACGAGCTAAATCGAGGAATCCAGAATGCCCAATTGGCCAGGACGTCCAGGACTTCCCTTAAAAACTTGCATTGAGCCATCACATGATCAATATTTTTAACTTACGAGCAGCCCCATGGGCATCTAGTGTTATCATGTAGCCTTCTAGCATGAAGCCAAGCATTGGTGGGAATGATATTCTTATAAACTCACCACCAGAATATTTTCTCACTAGGGTGAAGCCAAAATTTGTTAAGCTTTTTTTTTAATAACTAAAATTTTATTTAATGAAAAGAGAGATTACAGCGACAGACCAACACAAGACAGATAAAGAACCAAAACCAGAGAAAAGGCAAACCAGCAAATGAACTTAGGAGTAAGCTACAAATAGCAACCCCCTATCAACAGGAAAGATAAGGTTGCCAGTGAGCCACAACCAACAGGTGGAAGCCAAATGCAGCCACATCATTTCCAAGAAGCCGACCAAACAAGCAACATCCAAAATAGAATCACCACCAGAAAAGCAAGAGACACCAACACCAACCAATACCTAGACTAACAAATAACCCCAACATAAAAACCATTAGCAACCAACCAAAAAATGCTATCTACAGCCACAGAAAGAAAAAGCTACCAATTGGATTTCTTCATGCCCCGTTTACCCCTCCCACGCAAAGAAACTTTAGCAATAGGATGACCAACCTGCAAAATATACATATCATTTAATTCAGCCCCAAGTTCACCATTTTCATCCCCATACGAGGAGGCATAGTCCTCCAACCAATCGATTTGATCCAAATAGCTACCCTTCACGTTTTCCTTCAAATGGACTTTCAATTCTTCATTAGAGTTAAGAGAGATCGGAACTTCAATAACTAGTTGTCCATTCGGTTTCTTAGGACTAGAAACCCAAGTAGGATCAAAAGTAAGCAAACGAGAGGCAATATTAGTTTCATTAGATGATACATCCAACAACACCTCATTGACAAGGCACTGATCATTCTCCTCAGCCACAACCGCCTCAACTAGACGAGGCTCCACCAAAGCCTCCAAATTAACATTACCTTGATTCTCTTCATGCCCAGCACCTTCCAAATCCATAATAACACTATCAACCTTCTCCAGATCAATAAGTGGCAGAGCCAATGGGTTCCTAGAAGGCAAGTGGTTGGACACAACATATTTGTTAGCAACCACTTGAGCCTCCATTTCATGTATTATTAAGCCCACACTAACATCGCCGCTAGAAGTTATTTGCATACCAATAACATCGCTAACACCAGTCACACTATCTCGATTCCTCTGAGCAACGTGAGGGTGAAGCGAAGAACAATCTTTCCTTGAGTGACCTACAGCTTTATAATGCTCACAAAAGGATGGAAATTCATCCATCAACACGGTTTGAAAATAGCAAAATTTCTCATGACCCAACCACACCTTATCAGGATACCGTTTAATGATATCAAGTTCCACCAAATTTCTAGCAACCGATAGATGAGCCCCCACCGCAGTGGCATTTTCAACATAAAGAGGACATCTAAAGAGAGAACCAAGACCGCATAAAATATGGGGGGAAAAGAAATGTGGCCACAGGTTCGGGAAAGAGACCCAAAAAGGGACAATGGGAGATTCCTCAGAAATATCCATAAATGGTGACCATTTGGTCAGTTTCATAAAACAATTCTTAACAAAATAGGATCTATGAGCAAAGACACGACAGTAATCCAAATCACATCAAAGTTTGATCAACACATGACAGGAATCCAACAGGGTGACAGAAAATTCTCCAGTGAGTTTTAAATTAAAGAAGAACCGCCTTATGGCATCCAAAGATGGCCTTTAATTTGTGAAATTACCAACAAGGGAAAAAGTGAATGGGGAAGCGAGAGCCAAAACCTCTTCCTTGGAAATCCATAGAGAGGGGAAGCCCCGAAAAGATGACTGATTAAGATCCTCAAATGACCCAGAAGAGGAAGAACCTTTAAGGGCGTCGATAAATGAGCGAGAGTTAAACTTACCATCTAGAAATCCAGGGTCATCCAGCTTAACCACCATACACAAGGAAAAAGGCCAAAGGAGCGACCAAACCAGCAAGAAATAAGAGTAAATACCCATAAAATAAGCAAAGAGACTTCCCTGAGTTGGAAGAAGAGACATCGAGCATCAAAGATTGCCCCCCACCAAAATTTGTTAAGCTGAATGATGCTATCTTGCTCCTTAGGGAAATTATAATTATACGCCATAGCAGTAATTGTGTTTCCAATTGGGAGCTTGATCAGCTCGACAACATCCCTATCTATTTCATGAATGATGACAATATGCATATTGTGATCAACCAACGCCGAACCAAAATAAGTCCCAAGGCTCTGTACATCTCAGCTCTAGTTGATGGTTAAGAGGTCCGCCACCATCATATCCTCAATAGCATCAATATTACAGAAACTAGGTCAACGACTTAAGGCTCGATCAATAATTTAAGCATGATTAAGCACAATGATATCCAGCCCAGATCCAACCTTCCACCAGATACAGTTTTGTAAACTACTAGCTCCATCACAAATAATGTGCCAACTGTCTGAGTCATTGCATCTATTGCCACAATCCTATAAAGAATTATTTGGTGTGGAGTCCGAATGTAGCTCTACATCCGAACTCCAATCAAAGAAAGAAATGTAATTTGTATTTTAATTCATTAAATTCATCCATGTGGATTTCCTAATAATGCTCTACCCGTTGGGTTGGCTCAGATATTTTAGTTGGCACTACATTTTTAAATAAATATCACAAAGGAATTCCAAATTTTAGGGTTTCAGCGAACAAAAACTTTTTCGCAAATCCTCAACAAAAAAGTGGCAAAGAAGAAGATGGAGCATTCTTTTGATGACGTTCAAATTTCATAGATAAGAAAGACAATGGAAAGTTCACAGGATAGTGCGGATTTTGCAAGGTTGGATGTATTGGAACCCAATTTGGATGAAGGAGCTATAGATATAAACTTATTGTTAAATTTTTACATATTATTATGAAATCTTCTTTTTTCTATTCTTCATGCGTGATAATATTATTTTTGCGATATGCTTCAGGCATAATACTGTTGATCTTGTCATTTTTTAAAGAAAATTTAAATATTTGACATTAATTTAGAAATATCTAAAATGCATATGAAATTTTTGTTGAGATAATTATTCTCAATGATTTATGTTTTGTCTTTCCACATTGTGTACAAGATTGAACAAGATTGTTGATAATATGTACAATCTTTTACAGAATATGCACAATCTTTCAAATTGTGTAGTATTTAATGGCTATGTACAGTTGTACACACTGGGTATAAATTCAAAATTTTCTACAATGATTGTGTTAGAGCTTGTACACACTGTGTACAAGCTGTATATAGTTTTTACAAGATGTTCATACTGTGCACATCCTATACACACTATGTACAAGCTATACACTTGTACACATTATGTACAGGTTGTACACACTGTGTACAGATTATATACACTGTGTATAGCTTATACACCCAAAGAGGTACACTCTCTACATTGTGCTTACAGATTTCTACATTATTATGCAAAGTGACTAAGCATGTGCAATATGTATTTTTTTTCATTATATCTCAGAAAGTTTATAAGTGTGAAAAGGAGGCATATGAGATGTACTGGATATATGCACATAATGCTAAAGACTTTGTTTGTTCAAAAGCTGGCTTCAAGAAGGGTCTTGATTTGAATTTACAACTGAAGTTTTGAAAATGAGATACCAAAATGGGATGTCTTGGAACGATTAGATTTATTGTTGATGAAGATGAAAATTGGAAGGTGCAAAAATTTATAAAAAGTCACAATCATGATTTGGCTAGGCCAGATATAAGCATCTGCTCAGATCATGTAGGTATATGAGTGATAAGAAAGTTTCGGCACTTAAAAAAATGACAGAGGCCAAAATTAAAATAGTAGATGCTTTTTCCTACCTTGTCGATGCAGTTAGAGGTGTAGAGAATATTGGATTCACTCAGAGAGATGCTTATAACTACATTTAAAAAGAAAAAAGAGCAAAAATTGAATTTGGGGACACTAATTCATTAATTCAATTATTTAAAGAATGGCAAGTTGATGACCCAATGTTTGCATGGGACATCTAAATTGATGAATTAGATATATTACAGAATTTTTTTGTGTTGATGGGATGGGTAGGATAGATTATAAAAATACCAGCTATCGATTTAATAAATATAATTTAGTCTGCGCACCATTTATCGGTGTTAATAATCATTGGTAGAATATTCTACTCCGTGTGGCTTTCTTGTAAGAGGAGACAATTGAATTATTTACTTGAGTGTTTAGAACATTTTTAAGAATAATGGGTGATAAATATCCTATAACAATATTTACTTTTATAAATATTTGAGTAAATGTGACTATGAGGAGTAGTTCAAGAAAATATGGGCCGAAATCATCACAGAAGGGAGCCTCCATAGCAATGGTTGGTTGGAGAAGCATTATAGGATGAGAAAGAAGTGGTCAACAGCATTCAATAAGGATTATTTTAACATGGGCATTCTCTCTACACAGAAAATCAAGTCTACAAATAATGTGTGTCATGGCATTTCGAAGCCAACAAGTTCAATAACATATTTTTTTAGGCTTAGAGAAGGTCATAATGACATGGCGCCATAATGTACAGGATGAAGATTATAACTGTAACCAATCCATAGCAGTATATGTAATAAAGAGCAACCCATTATTAAACCAAGCAACTCAATTTTACTCAAGAAAGTTATATTTATTTTTTGAGAAAAAATTTTTGCATGGTGTTGTTAGCATGAGTTTTTAGCATGCCTCTAATGATTCTTCAAAGTTTTTTATTAGGAGCACAGAAAATATGGATTAGTTAACCACTTGGGTTAATCATTTCTATGCAAATGATAAGAGCATTCAATACACTTGTAAAAAGTTTAAGACAATGGGTTTACTATGTTCTCATTGCATTAGAGTTTTGAGACATCTAGATAATGTGAATATCCCTGAGAAATACCTATTAAAGCGATAGTTAGGAAGTGCTAGGAAAGATCTACATGCTACCCACCTGTTTATAGGTACAGGTATCCCTGAGAAATACCTATTAAAGTGATGGTTAAGAAGAGTTAGGAAAGATCTACATGATGCCTGCCTGTTCATAGGTACAGGAAAGACTACTGAAGCTGGTAGTGGATTATTATTCAGAAATCATATAAGTATATTTTCATATCAAATTATTGCATGAGCACAAGGGAATGAGGCAATAGAATAGTACATGATAAATGCAATAAAAGACATGCCTGAAAACATCAACATGATTCTTGATGGTAAGAAATTTAACCAAAAGTTTGTATGAAATACAAAGGGTCAAATTTCAAAATTTAAAGATCCACCAAAGTTTAGGCCTAAAGGAATCTCTATTGCAAGACTGAAGGGATATTAGGAAATGAAGAGGAAAACTAAGAGTAAGATTTCTCAATAATGAGAAAATTCAATAAAGAAAGATTCTCTAATTTCACATTAGAGTGTATACAAAGTTTACATACTAAGAAAATTATTGTGCAGTGTGGTTAAAATATTTGGTTAACATTGTGCATAAAGATATTAATGAGTACAAGATGTGCCAAGAGGGGGGGGGGGGGGGTGAATTGGTATTTTAAAAATAAGACCTAGAATAGAGTTCTAATTTTTTAAAGATTTTTTAGATTTTTTAGGAGGATGATTTAACTAATCAAATGAGAAAGCTAATGATTCATTCACAATTACAACGATGGTGGTAAAATTTTAAATCTCATAATGGAATATTAAAATCAAACCATTACCAAGTAGTTATAGCAAAAATTAAATGTAAGAAAAGTAAAATGTGAAAAATAAAAAAAGCACACCAAAATTTTTTATAGTGATTCGGTCAACCTTGACCTACATCCACTCCCCGGAGTCCTCCACTCCGAGAGTTGTACTATTAAAAGTTGACTCTCCTTTTGCTCCCACAGCAAGGCAGAGAAGCCTTTATAAAACTCACTTTCACCTTCCTCGGTGTGGAGGAGTGTTAGATGCTATGTCACCCTCCTGGTGATGGCAGCGGACCTTCTCCTTTCTCTCCCTCTTGAAGAAGGCAGAGAACCTCGAGGACTTTGACCTAGAAGCCTCACACCCTAGAGAGCTCCCACAAGACTCACAAAGGCCACAGGAGGAGCAAGCGTGCAGCTAGCTCGGAGCAACCATGTGATCCCCTCATACTCCTTCTCCCTCATACTCAAGCTCACCTTCTCCTTCATCTTACAAACCTGGTTTTCTTCAAAAGCTCCCACTCAAGAGTTCCTTCAGTTGTCACGTTCCTCTTTTTTCACACACTAAAAAGAATAAGAAACTTTGTTTTTATATTAAGCTTTAGGAAAACCTAATTATTCAATTCAGCTAACACTATTTATACACTACGATTAAAAATTGTACAGTATGATCATTTCAAAATCAGTCCTGTCTAGTACGAAGGAAGACAAACAGTTCATAAACTTTAAGCACGTCGTACAGTATGATTGGAGATCATATTGGAAGATTATTTTATTTTCCACTGTTTCGTATGGGATGACTTATAGGACGATCGAAAATCATCTTTGTAGTTCCTCCAGCACTGTACACTTTGTACAATACGAATAATTCAATTCAAGTACATCATCCTGTATAATATGAATATCATATGAGATAAATAGTTCAAAAATCATGGTTTCATCTAGTACGATCTCTAGGACAACCAAAAATCATCTCTATAGTTTGTACAGTATGATACAGATCATACAGTATGACTTGCAGTCTTTAATAAACCATGATTTAATTGCTTGATTATGGAGGATAAATTTAGCAAGATTTCAAATGATCATGCAATACGAATAGTTCAAGAATCAAATTTTAAAATCTTGCTTAAATTATACTGGCAGCTAGGGTTTTCAGATGGAAACAAATCATATAGCATGATCAAAATCGTACAATACGATTAGTTCACAAACTAATTATCAGACTTAGCCGTTAAGCCTAATTTTTTATGACAGATCATATAGTACAATTAAAAATCATACAATACAATCTTCTTTTTTAAAAAATTCATCTTAATAAAAAAACTCTCCCCCTGTGTGTGTGTACATGGTCACCCAATTTTCATACACTCTTTTGTGGCAGACTCAAGAAATAAAAAATAAAGAAAATACAAATTACAAATTCTTTTACTTCATATTCTACCTACTCTTAAGTCTCCAGCAATCTTGAGCGATGTGTATCTTACCTAAAATATTAGTGCTCACATATAAAAATAACATCTATAATTTTCAATGAAGAACGTAGTAATCCAGTTAATATTATTTTTCATCATCAAAATCAGAGACTAGGGATCTTGGATTGCAATAATCTCCCCATTTTTGATGATGTCAAATAATGTTATCTGATAAGCAAGATAAATGTTATTTCTTTCTTAGCTCCCCCTCACTAGATGATGGATTTTAAAGATGAGAGGATTTACAAACAAATTCCCCTTTTTTGTTTTAAAATATTCATATTTATTATTATTATTATTGTTTTAAAAACATAAATAAAACATAACTAGATAAAAAATAACACAACATAAAAAGTATACACAGCTTAAAAAATAATATAGAAAACAATACAATGAGGACATAGAATATAAGATTTCACCCCCTTTTGGCATCACCAAAAAGAGGAGCATCACACAAACAAAAAAGTAAACCAGTACAAGAAAAATAAACACACAACAACCAAGCAAAAGCTCCTAGTAAGTTGGATCCTAATTAGGTGGTGGTGGTGGTGGCTGATAGTACTGATGGATGGATGCAAATTGATGATCTATCAAGGTGAATCAATCGTCAAACCATCATATATCATCTTTGTGCTATAATTGTTATTGGTCAATGTGGTAGTCCAACTGAGTTTCAAATCGATCGAGCTGCTGAACAATATCATCCTGAGGGTAGGCAGGTGCAAGTGGTGGTATAGGTGGTGGTGGAGGACCTCCTACAACAGCAGCTTCCCCATCTTCATCAAAATTCAGATCAGCATGTTCTTGCTCCCGATGGAAAAGAATACAGAATGAGGCATCTATGTAAAAGATATGAAGATTATCAGGTGGAATAGGAAAGGTGAGTTGATATTTGGCGTCGAGGATGTATCATATGATATGTCCTAAGGCAATCTTTTGTTTACATCGGGCACTTGGATATTTAATAGCAGATAAGTTATGAATGTAATCTAAGATCATTTGGGCTTCATCAAATTTGATGGTTGACATGATTAAGTAAGTGACTACAGATAGAAGTGGGGTAATGTGTATACGATCTCTAGCTTTTGGTATAATAGATGTTCGAAGAACGTGCTGGATGATGTTGGCATCTTGAGTTAGAGTTTGGACAAGTGGTTGTGTTAGTTTTTGGGCACATTCCTAAGCAGCATATTAACAGAGGTCCAATCAAACTCATTTATGAGCAGAGACTTAGGATGAGGTCATTCGATACAGAGTCCAATATGTTCAGCTAGACCAGCTTTAGTAATTTCAACATTTCATTTGTAAACAATGTGGTCATGGTGGTGCACTTGAAATCTATCCAAAAATTTGCTAAGAATTTATATAAGAGTTCAGAGTGAAAAGGGAAGGCCAAGATAAGAAGAAACTAGAGAGTGGTAGAGGCAAAAAGGTTCATAACCTTAAAATTTAAGGCAGCTTGGTTTAGCATGCGATATTGGGTGATCATGGCCTCTTTGAACTTATGGTAGGATTTTTCATCTACGATGGAGAGAAAATGATCATCAAACCAATGAGAGGAAGAGGAGCTCCCCTCGATCAGTCTACCATGCTTGCTTCCACCGACCATTATACAGAAAGATTGAGAGGATGAGAGAATGAAAGAGATTCAGTGAGTTAATCCATTCAAACCTTCTAATATATAGAGTTTTTAGAATATCATACAGCACGAAGATGTTCATATAGTATGATCAGGAGAATTAATTTGTCTAGCCAAACAGTCGGGAAAAGGAGTCAAATCGTATAGTACGATATGTATCATACTGGACAATCTTAAGAAATTTCATTCATCCGGAGGGGTCGTGGGTATGACCTTTGACAAAAAGTATCGTACATTACGAATAGGTGTCCGTACAGTATGAAGTACAATTATGATAGTATCGACCAAGTTAAAATTCATCCCAATCCAGTTTGACACATTGCTCATACCGGACAAAGAGAGGAATCATACCGTACGATGATCAATAATGTTGTACTAAATGGATTGCATGTGAGCTGTGTGTGACACGTGAATCATATAGTATGAGTGATGGTTTGTACAATATGATGTGTATATTAGCAAGCAAATCTAGACTGTTGATGAGATAAATGGCTATGATTTATGTAGTTATCTGGATCGTACAATATGATTTTTAACGTATAATACGATAATAAAAAAAGTTGAAGATTTTGGTGTTAGTGAGAAGTGTGTGAGATGATCAAGAACACCCCCCCCCCCCCTTTGGATTAAGCACGAATGTCTATAACACCCAGTTTTATTCTCAAGGTTCTAAATGTGTCGTAGGCTAGTGGTTTTGTGAATATGTCTACCAGTTGATCTCCTATAACTATATGGTGTAGTTCGATATCTCCCTTGGCTACATGATCTCTTATGAAGTGATGCCTAATATCTATATGCTTTATGCGAGAGTGTTGAATTAGATTTTTAGATATACAAATTACACTAGTGTTATCACACATAATTAAAATAATTCTTACAGGTAGTCCAAGATCTAAAGTTATTATTTTAACCATAAAACCTGAGCAACATAACTCCCTACTATTATATATTCTGCTTCAGCCATAGAAACGGTTACCAAATTTTGTTTTCAACTGGACCATGAAACTAAGAATTGTCCTTTAAATTGATAGGTACCAGAGGTGCTTTTTCTATCTACACTACATCCTACAAAATTAGAATTTGAATACCCTAATATTTCAAACATAGTGTTTTATCTAGAATACCAAATTCCTAAGTTCAAGGTGCCTAGTAGATATCTAAGAATTCTCTTGACAGCAGTCATGTGGGATTCTTTTGGGTTAGCTTGAAATCAGGCGCAAAGACATACATTAAACATTATATCTGGTCTGCTGGTAGTTAAATAGAGGAGTGATCCAATTATTCCCCTATACTTTTTTTGGTCTACTAACTTTCCATTTGGGTCTTTATCTAGTTGAATGATAGAACTCATGGGAGTGTTCATGGCCTTAGCATTGTCCATTTCATACTTTTTTAGAATATTCTTGATGTACTTAGATTGGCTAAGGAATGTTCCATCTTCTATCAATTTTACACTGAATCCAAGGAAGTAATTAAGTTCTCCCATCATGCTCATTTCAAACTCATCACTCATTATTTTTGAAAATTTATCATATAAGGTTTTCTCTGAAGATCCAAACAAGATGTCATCTACATATATCTGAACAATGAGTATCTCACTTCTATCTTTCTTAAGAAGAGGGTGGTATCCACACTACTCTTAATAAAGCCTCTATCCAGTAGGAATGTGCTAAGTCTTTCATACCAGGCTCTAGGTGCTTACTTTAACCCATATAATGCTTTTTTTAATTTAAATACATGGTTTGAAAATTATGAGTTTTTAAATCTAGGGGGTTGCTCAATATAAACATCTTCTTTGATTACCCCATTTAGGAAAGTACTCTTAGCATCCATTTGATATAATTTAAAACCCTGGAAGTAAGCAAAGGCTAAGAGTACTCTTATAGCTTCTAGTCTAGCAACTAGGGCAAAGGTTTCTTCAAAATCTATTCCCTCAATTTGGTTGTACTCCTGAGCTACTAATCTGGCCTTATTTCTCATTACTATTCCAGAGTGATTCATCTTATTTTTAAGACCCACTTTGTTCCAACCAAACTTTGTTCCTTAGATCTCTTGACTAATTCCCACACATCATTCCTAACAAATCAGTTTAGCTCTTCTTGTATTGCTAAGATCTAGAATTTATCCCCTAAGGCTTGATCTATGTTGGTGGGTTCATTCATGGAGATAAATATAGAATGACTAACTTCCTTCCTAAGTCCATGCCTAATTTTTACACCTTTAGATGGGTCTCCTAGGATCAACTCTTTAGGAGACTAGAAGAATATCTCCAATCTCTAGGCAATTACTCCTGAGGTTCTACTCTATCTTCTAGAGCAATGGTTTCTACCCCCTGAATGACCTCAACTTCTTCTTCTTCAGGATTAGGTTCAGAGGTCTTATTTGATTCATCAAATACCACATGGGTAGACTCTTCTATTATTAGGGTCCACTTATTAAAAATTCTATATGCTTTACCTATAGATGAATAGCCTAAGAAGATGCCTTCATCAGATTTAGGATCAAATTTTTCTAAGGGTGACTTATCATTAATTAAGATAAAACATTTACATCTAAAAATATATAAGTGAAAAAGATTAGGTGTCCTACCCTTAAGGAGTTCATAGGGTGTCTTATTAAGTTTTGGTCTAACATTCACCCTATTTAAAACATAACAAGTAGTATTCACTGCTTCTACCCAAAAATATCTAGGGAGACTGTATTCAGATAGCATTGCCCTAGTAGCTTTAACCAAGGTTCTATTCTTTTTTTCAACTATTTCATTCTGCTGAGGGGTCCTAGGAACAGATAAGTTATGTTACATTCTTATCTCTTAATAGAAAGATTCAAACCTATCATTTTTAAATTCTCCACCGTGATCACTGTGGATTATTGAGATTTCACATCCTAATTTATTTTGAATCCAAGTAGAGAATTGTTACAACTCGGGCTCCTGAGTATATAATTTTGATGATGACAATATTATTGAGTGCCTCTTTATTTCTCCTAATATTTGTTGTGTATACATGTTTGTGTGTTGACTAACATTTCAGGTACAACAGGCACCGATCTTTAAAGATTCAGGGCTCAAGACTGGGTAGAATAGGTTATGTCGAAAGAGAATGTAATTTTCATTTATTTATTTTAACTTCTTGAGTCAAGTCCTGTAAAGGTGCATGATAGCCTGGTGACCGTGCACACACACACAAGGGGAGAAATTTTAATGTTAAATATTTTAATTTTTCTGTACATCGTACTGTACGATCTGAATCGTACTGTACGATCTGGTGTTACAGAAATTAATTAAAATATTTAATTTTTTCTGAAAAAATTCTTTTGAAATATAACTAATCGTACAGTACGAACACCACATCGTACTGGACGATTTGGTATAATTAGAAACCCCGTCGAACATTAAATTAGGCAAAAATTTGAATTTGAAAATTGTTCTATTCGTACTGTACGATCTTAATCGTACTGTATGATGATTAAAATATTGCCTAATTTAATCCTGTGATTAGTCAATCGAATTTGCGTAATTTTGATATTTGGTTCGTACTGTACGAACTGGATCGTACTGTACGACTGACAGAGACGATTTTGGTCGTCCCAGGATTCGTCCTGGACGATTTGCACTTTGATTGAACTAATCGTACTGTACGATTATGAGATCGTACAGTACTAACAGGTCAAATTCTGCACATAGTACTGGACGATCCTGCGATCGTACTGTACGATATTTGACGGCTGAATTGGATTTTTAGGATTTTTTTAAGCCCTCTATTTAAGCTTTCTCATAAGACTTTTTAGGAGTCTTTTGGGCATTCATTGAGTTGTTTTATTCTAAAGAAAGCTTGAAGAGAGAGCTTTGGACTAAGGAGAGAAAGGGTGGAGTTTGTAAGAGAGGGAGAAGATCCTTGTGGGCTTCAAGGGAGTGTGAGAGGGGGTTTTCACACGGTTGCTCCGGCGAACTTGCACCTGAGTTCCTCCAAGAGTCAAGGTTTGTCTTGAGGGAAGCTTTGCGAAGAAGAAGACCTCTTTGGTGTCAAAAGACCCGGCTACTCCGCCGCACCGGGGAAGGTGAAAGTGATTCAAGGTCCTCTGCCTCACCAGGAGGGTGAAAAGAAGTCAAGGTTCTCTGCCTGTGAAAGGAGTACGGTCCTCTGCCGCACCGGGTTGGTGGAAGAGAGTTTGTAAGGGCTTCTCCGCCTAGCTGAGGGGGCTAAAGGAGAGACACTATTGTGATAGTGCAATACCCGGAGAGGAGGCTCCGGGGAGTGGACGTAGGTCATGGTTTGACCGAACCACTATAAATCTGGTGTGCTCTTTCTGATTTTATTTTCCGCACTTTATTTTCTTGCATCTTATTTTCTATTATAACTGCTTGGTGAAAATCTGAGAATACTTTTTCATTTTGATAATTAGAGAATAATCACCATCTTTATAATTAGTTATAAATCATCAGCTTCCGCATTTAACTAGTTAAGTTATCATTGTAAGAAATATGAAAAATCAATAAATATTAGAACTCTTAGCGCATCTCGACCTTTCAAGTGGTATCAGAGCGGTACTCAAAATAGTGTTTTAGAAAACCTAGAGGAAAACGATCAATGGCACAATTTAGAAATATTATGGAAGGTTATTCAATAACTCGTCCGCCACTTTTAGAAAATATTCCTTTTAATTTTTGGAAAATTCGCATGTCTGTATTCATACAATCCATTGATTTTAGGATGTGGCATATGATTGAATCTGGATATTCTATACCATCACGTATTATTAATGGTGTGAAAAGTGATATTCCTTTTACTGAATGGAGTCGAGAAGAAAAAATTTATGCTCAATTGAATGCTAAATCCTTGAACTGCTTTTTCTGTGCTTTAACTTCTGAAGATTATATGATTATTTCTAATTGTATCACTGGCAAGGAAGTTTGGGATAAACTATGCATGACATATGAAGGTAGTAGTGAAGTCAAACAATCTAGATTAAACGTATTATTGTATGACTATGAACTTTTTTGCATGAAACCTTATGAGACTATCTTAGACATGTACACTAGGTTTACTCAGATTGTGACGTCATTACATGCTTTAGGTAGAGAACTTTCAAACTTAGAAAAAGTCAATAAAATTCTACGTTGTCTACCTGATAAATTTGATGTCAAAGTGAATGCTATATATGAATCAAAAGACTTGAATTCTTATTCTATTGATAATCTAATCGGCTCACTCATTGCCTATGAGCAAAGTGTGAGTCAAAGACTTTTGGATGCAGGTGATGAAAATGTTATAGTGCTAAAAGCAAAAGACACAGATAAAGATGACTTAGAAAGTGATGAGAATGAGAAAATGGCATTAATAACAAGCCAATTCAAAAGTCTGCTGAAGCACAAGCACAAGAGAGAACAAAAGCGAAGCAGAGGTAAAAATGATAAGTATGATAAGCCTGCTTCTGACATTATTTGTTTTAGGTGTAGGAAACCTGGACATTTTAAAAATGAATGCCCCAATCTTAAGAAACATCTTGTAAAGAAACAGAGTGAGGATAAGCCAATTCCAATAAGGGGAAATGAAAAGAAGCAAAAAATCTCCTGGGCAGACTTAGCTTCTGAATCATCAGAACAGGAGCAAGAGGATGAGGTAACAAGCTTATGCTAAATCATCAAGAATTTGATTGGTAATTTTGATCAGGTATAAGTATATTGAGGTTTGTTTGTGTGTTTTGTTTATGTGTTTTGTATGTTTGTTTATCTATTTTGTGTGTTTGATGTTTAGTATGTTTTAGACATGATTTCATATTTTAGTTTCTTATATGTTATTACCTTCTTTTGCATGTAGTTTAATTTATGTGTTTGCATTGTATCTCTTCTTTTTGATAATGTCAAAGGGGGAGAATGTAGTGTGGTTGGTTGCATTTATGGTTTAGTTTTTTTTTATAAAATTTTTCTGTTATTTAGTTTTTTTAAGTCTTATGTTATTTAATTTTAAAATATAAAAAAAAAAATGCTTACCCCTATTTTTAATATAATTCTCGTAGTGAGGGGGAGATTAGGAGAAAATATTTTTAATTTATAAATTCAACCAATAATATTTGCCATCATCAAAAAGGGAGAGATTGTTACAACTCGGGCTCCTGAGTATATAATTTTGATGATGACAATATTATTGAGTGCCTCTTTATTTCTCCTAATATTTGTTGTGTATACATGTTTGTGTGTTGACTAACATTTCAGGTACAACAGGCACCGATCTTTAAAGATTCAGGGCTCAAGACTGGGTAGAATAGGTTATGTCGAAAGAGAATGTAATTTTCATTTATTTATTTTAACTTCTTGAGTCAAGTCCTGTAAAGGTGCATGATAGCCTGGTGACCGTGCACACACACACAAGGGGAGAAATTTTAATGTTAAATATTTTAATTTTTCTGTACATCGTACTGTACGATCTGAATCGTACTGTACGATCTGGTGTTACAGAAATTAATTAAAATATTTAATTTTTTCTGAAAAAATTCTTTTGAAATATAACTAATCGTACAGTACGAACACCACATCGTACTGGACGATTTGGTATAATTAGAAACCCCGTCGAACATTAAATTAGGCAAAAATTTGAATTTGAAAATTGTTCTATTCGTACTGTACGATCTTAATCGTACTGTACGATGATTAAAATATTGCCTAATTTAATCCTGTGATTAGTCAATCGAATTTGCGTAATTTTGATATTTGGTTCGTACTGTACGAACTGGATCGTACTGTACGACTGACAGAGACGATTTTGGTCGTCCCAGGATTCGTCCTGGACGATTTGCACTTCGATTGAACTAATCGTACTGTACGATTATGAGATCGTACAGTACTAACAGGTCAAATTCTGCACATAGTACTGGACGATCCTGCGATCGTACTGTACGATATTTGACGGCTGAATTGGATTTTTAGGGTTTTTTTAAGCCCTCTATTTAAGCTTTCTCATAAGACTTTTTAGGAGTCTTTTGGGCATTCATTGAGTTGTTTTATTCTAAAGAAAGCTTGAAGAGAGAGCTTTGGACTAAGGAGAGAAAGGGTGGAGTTTGTAAGAGAGGGAGAAGATCCTTGTGGGCTTCAAGGGAGTGTGAGAGGGGGTTTTCACACGGTTGCTCCGGCGAACTTGCACCTGAGTTCCTCCAAGAGTCAAGGTTTGTCTTGAGGGAAGCTTTGCGAAGAAGAAGACCTCTTTGGTGTCAAAAGACCCGGCTACTCCGCCGCACCGGGGAAGGTGAAAGTGATTCAAGGTCCTCTGCCTCACCAGGAGGGTGAAAAGAAGTCAAGGTTCTCTGCCTGTGAAAGGAGTACGGTCCTCTGCCGCACCGGGTTGGTGGAAGAGAGTTTGTAAGGGCTTCTCCGCCTAGCTGAGGGGGCTAAAGGAGAGACACTATTGTGATAGTGCAATACCCGGAGAGGAGGCTCCGGGGAGTGGACGTAGGTCATGGTTTGACCGAACCACTATAAATCTGGTGTGCTCTTTCTGATTTTATTTTCCGCACTTTATTTTCTTGCATCTTATTTTCTATTATAACTGCTTGGTGAAAATCTGAGAATACTTTTTCATTTTGATAATTAGAGAATAATCACCATCTTTATAATTAGTTATAAATCATCAGCTTCCGCATTTAACTAGTTAAGTTATCATTGTAAGAAATATGAAAAATCAATAAATATTAGAACTCTTAGCGCATCTCGACCTTTCAAGTGGTATCAGAGCGGTACTCAAAATAGTGTTTTAGAAAACCTAGAGGAAAATGATCAATGGCACAATTTAGAAATATTATGGAAGGTTATTCAATAACTCGTCCGCCACTTTTAGAAAATATTCCTTTTAATTTTTGGAAAATTCGCATGTCTGTATTCATACAATCCATTGATTTTAGGATGTGGCATATGATTGAATCTGGATATTCTATACCATCACGTATTATTAATGGTGTGAAAAGTGATATTCCTTTTACTGAATGGAGTCGAGAAGAAAAAATTTATGCTCAATTGAATGCTAAATCCTTGAACTGCTTTTTCTGTGCTTTAACTTCTGAAGATTATATGATTATTTCTAATTGTATCACTGGCAAGGAAGTTTGGGATAAACTATGCATGACATATGAAGGTAGTAGTGAAGTCAAACAATCTAGATTAAACGTATTATTGTATGACTATGAACTTTTTTGCATGAAACCTTATGAGACTATCTTAGACATGTACACTAGGTTTACTCAGATTGTGACGTCATTACATGCTTTAGGTAGAGAACTTTCAAACTTAGAAAAAGTCAATAAAATTCTACGTTGTCTACCTGATAAATTTGATGTCAAAGTGAATGCTATATATGAATCAAAAGACTTGAATTCTTATTCTATTGATAATCTAATCGGCTCACTCATTGCCTATGAGCAAAGTGTGAGTCAAAGACTTTTGGATGCAGGTGATGAAAATGTTATAGTGCTAAAAGCAAAAGACACAGATAAAGATGACTTAGAAAGTGATGAGAATGAGAAAATGGCATTAATAACAAGCCAATTCAAAAGTCTGCTGAAGCACAAGCACAAGAGAGAACAAAAGCGAAGCAGAGGTAAAAATGATAAGTATGATAAGCCTGCTTCTGACATTATTTGTTTTAGGTGTAGGAAACCTGGACATTTTAAAAATGAATGCCCCAATCTTAAGAAACATCTTGTAAAGAAACAGAGTGAGGATAAGCCAATTCCAATAAGGGGAAATGAAAAGAAGCAAAAAATCTCCTGGGCAGACTTAGCTTCTGAATCATCAGAACAGGAGCAAGAGGATGAGGTAACAAGCTTATGCTAAATCATCAAGAATTTGATTGGTAATTTTGATCAGGTATAAGTATATTGAGGTTTGTTTGTGTGTTTTGTTTATGTGTTTTGTATGTTTGTTTATCTATTTTGTGTGTTTGATGTTTAGTATGTTTTAGACATGATTTCATATTTTAGTTTCTTATATGTTATTACCTTCTTTTGCATGTAGTTTAATTTATGTGTTTGCATTGTATCTCTTCTTTTTGATAATGTCAAAGGGGGAGAATGTAGTGTGGTTGGTTGCATTTATGGTTTAGTTTTTTTTTATAAAATTTTTCTGTTATTTAGTTTTTTTAAGTCTTATGTTATTTAATTTTAAAATATAAAAAAAAAAATGCTTACCCCTATTTTTAATATAATTCTCGTAGTGAGGGGGAGATTAGGAGAAAATATTTTTAATTTATAAATTCAACCAATAATATTTGCCATCATCAAAAAGGGAGAGATTGTTACAACTCGGGCTCCTGAGTATATAATTTTGATGATGACAATATTATTGAGTGCCTCTTTATTTCTCCTAATATTTGTTGTGTATACATGTTTGTGTGTTGACTAACATTTCAGGTACAACAGGCACCGATCTTTAAAGATTCAGGGCTCAAGACTGGGTAGAATAGGTTATGTCGAAAGAGAATGTAATTTTCATTTATTTATTTTAACTTCTTGAGTCAAGTCCTGTAAAGGTGCATGATAGCCTGGTGACCGTGCACACACACACAAGGGGAGAAATTTTAATGTTAAATATTTTAATTTTTCTGTACATCGTACTGTACGATCTGAATCGTACTGTACGATCTGGTGTTACAGAAATTAATTAAAATATTTAATTTTTTCTGAAAAAATTCTTTTGAAATATAACTAATCGTACAGTACGAACACCACATCGTACTGGACGATTTGGTATAATTAGAAACCCCGTCGAACATTAAATTAGGCAAAAATTTGAATTTGAAAATTGTTCTATTCGTACTGTACGATCTTAATCGTACTGTACGATGATTAAAATATTGCCTAATTTAATCCTGTGATTAGTCAATCGAATTTGCGTAATTTTGATATTTGGTTCGTACTGTACGAACTGGATCGTACTGTACGACTGACAGAGACGATTTTGGTCGTCCCAGGATTCGTCCTGGACGATTTGCACTTCGATTGAACTAATCGTACTGTACGATTATGAGATCGTACAGTACTAACAGGTCAAATTCTGCACATAGTACTGGACGATCCTGCGATCGTACTGTACGATATTTGACGGCTGAATTGGATTTTTAGGGTTTTTTTAAGCCCTCTATTTAAGCTTTCTCATAAGACTTTTTAGGAGTCTTTTGGGCATTCATTGAGTTGTTTTATTCTAAAGAAAGCTTGAAGAGAGAGCTTTGGACTAAGGAGAGAAAGGGTGGAGTTTGTAAGAGAGGGAGAAGATCCTTGTGGGCTTCAAGGGAGTGTGAGAGGGGGTTTTCACACGGTTGCTCCGGCGAACTTGCACCTGAGTTCCTCCAAGAGTCAAGGTTTGTCTTGAGGGAAGCTTTGCGAAGAAGAAGACCTCTTTGGTGTCAAAAGACCCGGCTACTCCGCCGCACCGGGGAAGGTGAAAGTGATTCAAGGTCCTCTGCCTCACCAGGAGGGTGAAAAGAAGTCAAGGTTCTCTGCCTGTGAAAGGAGTACGGTCCTCTGCCGCACCGGGTTGGTGGAAGAGAGTTTGTAAGGGCTTCTCCGCCTAGCTGAGGGGGCTAAAGGAGAGACACTATTGTGATAGTGCAATACCCGGAGAGGAGGCTCCGGGGAGTGGACGTAGGTCATGGTTTGACCGAACCACTATAAATCTGGTGTGCTCTTTCTGATTTTATTTTCCGCACTTTATTTTCTTGCATCTTATTTTCTATTATAACTGCTTGGTGAAAATCTGAGAATACTTTTTCATTTTGATAATTAGAGAATAATCACCATCTTTATAATTAGTTATAAATCATCAGCTTCCGCATTTAACTAGTTAAGTTATCATTGTAAGAAATATGAAAAATCAATAAATATTAGAACTCTTAGCGCATCTCGACCTTTCAAGTGGTATCAGAGCGGTACTCAAAATAGTGTTTTAGAAAACCTAGAGGAAAACGATCAATGGCACAATTTAGAAATATTATGGAAGGTTATTCAATAACTCGTCCGCCACTTTTAGAAAATATTCCTTTTAATTTTTGGAAAATTCGCATGTCTGTATTCATACAATCCATTGATTTTAGGATGTGGCATATGATTGAATCTGGATATTCTATACCATCACGTATTATTAATGGTGTGAAAAGTGATATTCCTTTTACTGAATGGAGTCGAGAAGAAAAAATTTATGCTCAATTGAATGCTAAATCCTTGAACTGCTTTTTCTGTGCTTTAACTTCTGAAGATTATATGATTATTTCTAATTGTATCACTGGCAAGGAAGTTTGGGATAAACTATGCATGACATATGAAGGTAGTAGTGAAGTCAAACAATCTAGATTAAACGTATTATTGTATGACTATGAACTTTTTTGCATGAAACCTTATGAGACTATCTTAGACATGTACACTAGGTTTACTCAGATTGTGACGTCATTACATGCTTTAGGTAGAGAACTTTCAAACTTAGAAAAAGTCAATAAAATTCTACGTTGTCTACCTGATAAATTTGATGTCAAAGTGAATGCTATATATGAATCAAAAGACTTGAATTCTTATTCTATTGATAATCTAATCGGCTCACTCATTGCCTATGAGCAAAGTGTGAGTCAAAGACTTTTGGATGCAGGTGATGAAAATGTTATAGTGCTAAAAGCAAAAGACACAGATAAAGATGACTTAGAAAGTGATGAGAATGAGAAAATGGCATTAATAACAAGCCAATTCAAAAGTCTGCTGAAGCACAAGCACAAGAGAGAACAAAAGCGAAGCAGAGGTAAAAATGATAAGTATGATAAGCCTGCTTCTGACATTATTTGTTTTAGGTGTAGGAAACCTGGACATTTTAAAAATGAATGCCCCAATCTTAAGAAACATCTTGTAAAGAAACAGAGTGAGGATAAGCCAATTCCAATAAGGGGAAATGAAAAGAAGCAAAAAATCTCCTGGGCAGACTTAGCTTCTGAATCATCAGAACAGGAGCAAGAGGATGAGGTAACAAGCTTATGCTAAATCATCAAGAATTTGATTGGTAATTTTGATCAGGTATAAGTATATTGAGGTTTGTTTGTGTGTTTTGTTTATGTGTTTTGTATGTTTGTTTATCTATTTTGTGTGTTTGATGTTTAGTATGTTTTAGACATGATTTCATATTTTAGTTTCTTATATGTTATTACCTTCTTTTGCATGTAGTTTAATTTATGTGTTTGCATTGTATCTCTTCTTTTTGATAATGTCAAAGGGGGAGAATGTAGTGTGGTTGGTTGCATTTATGGTTTAGTTTTTTTTTATAAAATTTTTCTGTTATTTAGTTTTTTTAAGTCTTATGTTATTTAATTTTAAAATATAAAAAAAAATGCTTACCCCTATTTTTAATATAATTCTCGTAGTGAGGGGGAGATTAGGAGAAAATATTTTTAATTTATAAATTCAACCAATAATATTTGCCATCATCAAAAAGGGAGAGATTGTTACAACTCGGGCTCCTGAGTATATAATTTTGATGATGACAATATTATTGAGTGCCTCTTTATTTCTCCTAATATTTGTTGTGTATACATGTTTGTGTGTTGACTAACATTTCAGGTACAACAGGCACCGATCTTTAAAGATTCAGGGCTCAAGACTGGGTAGAATAGGTTATGTCGAAAGAGAATGTAATTTTCATTTATTTATTTTAACTTCTTGAGTCAAGTCCTGTAAAGGTGCATGATAGCCTGGTGACCGTGCACACACACACAAGGGGAGAAATTTTAATGTTAAATATTTTAATTTTTCTGTACATCGTACTGTACGATCTGAATCGTACTGTACGATCTGGTGTTACAGAAATTAATTAAAATATTTAATTTTTTCTGAAAAAATTCTTTTGAAATATAACTAATCGTACAGTACGAACACCACATCGTACTGGACGATTTGGTATAATTAGAAACCCCGTCGAACATTAAATTAGGCAAAAATTTGAATTTGAAAATTGTTCTATTCGTACTGTACGATCTTAATCGTACTGTACGATGATTAAAATATTGCCTAATTTAATCCTGTGATTAGTCAATCGAATTTGCGTAATTTTGATATTTGGTTCGTACTGTACGAACTGGATCGTACTGTACGACTGACAGAGACGTTTTTGGTCGTCCCAGGATTCGTCCTGGACGATTTGCACTTCGATTGAACTAATCGTACTGTACGATTCTGAGATCGTACAGTACTAACAGGTCAAATTCTGCACATAGTACTGGACGATCCTGCGATCGTACTGTACGATATTTGACGGCTGAATTGGATTTTTAGGGTTTTTTTAAGCCCTCTATTTAAGCTTTCTCATAAGACTTTTTAGGAGTCTTTTGGGCATTCATTGAGTTGTTTTATTCTAAAGAAAGCTTGAAGAGAGAGCTTTGGACTAAGGAGAGAAAGGGTGGAGTTTGTAAGAGAGGGAGAAGATCCTTGTGGGCTTCAAGGGAGTGTGAGAGGGGGTTTTCACACGGTTGCTCCGGCGAACTTGCACCTGAGTTCCTCCAAGAGTCAAGGTTTGTCTTGAGGGAAGCTTTGCGAAGAAGAAGACCTCTTTGGTGTCAAAAGACCCGGCTACTCCGCCGCACCGGGGAAGGTGAAAGTGATTCAAGGTCCTCTGCCTCACCAGGAGGGTGAAAAGAAGTCAAGGTTCTCTGCCTGTGAAAGGAGTACGGTCCTCTGCCGCACCGGGTTGGTGGAAGAGAGTTTGTAAGGGCTTCTCCGCCTAGCTGAGGGGGCTAAAGGAGAGACACTATTGTGATAGTGCAATACCCGGAGAGGAGGCTCCGGGGAGTGGACGTAGGTCATGGTTTGACCGAACCACTATAAATCTGGTGTGCTCTTTCTGATTTTATTTTCCGCACTTTATTTTCTTGCATCTTATTTTCTATTATAACTGCTTGGTGAAAATCTGAGAATACTTTTTCATTTTGATAATTAGAGAATAATCACCATCTTTATAATTAGTTACAAATCATCAGCTTCCGCATTTAACTAGTTAAGTTATCATTGTAAGAAATATGAAAAATCAATAAATATTAGAACTCTTAGCGCATCTCGACCTTTCAAGTGGTATCAGAGCGGTACTCAAAATAGTGTTTTAGAAAACCTAGAGGAAAACGATCAATGGCACAATTTAGAAATATTATGGAAGGTTATTCAATAACTCGTCCGCCACTTTTGGAAAATATTCCTTTTAATTTTTGGAAAATTCGCATGTCTGTATTCATACAATCCATTGATTTTAGGATGTGGCATATGATTGAATCTGGATATTCTATACCATCACGTATTATTAATGGTGTGAAAAGTGATATTCCTTTTACTGAATGGAGTCGAGAAGAAAAAATTTATGCTCAATTGAATGCTAAATCCTTGAACTGCTTTTTCTGTGCTTTAACTTCTGAAGATTATATGATTATTTCTAATTGTATCACTGGCAAGGAAGTTTGGGATAAACTATGCATGACATATGAAGGTAGTAGTGAAGTCAAACAATCTAGATTAAACGTATTATTGTATGACTATGAACTTTTTTGCATGAAACCTTATGAGACTATCTTAGACATGTACACTAGGTTTACTCAGATTGTGACGTCATTACATGCTTTAGGTAGAGAACTTTCAAACTTAGAAAAAGTCAATAAAATTCTACGTTGTCTACCTGATAAATTTGATGTCAAAGTGACTGCTATATATGAATCAAAAGACTTGAATTCTTATTCTATTGATAATCTAATCGGCTCACTCATTGCCTATGAGCAAAGTGTGAGTCAAAGACTTTTGGATGCAGGTGATGAAAATGTTATAGTGCTAAAAGCAAAAGACACAGATAAAGATGACTTAGAAAGTGATGAGAATGAGAAAATGGCATTAATAACAAGCCAATTCAAAAGTCTGCTGAAGCACAAGCACAAGAGAGAACAAAAGCGAAGCAGAGGTAAAAATGATAAGTATGATAAGCCTGCTTCTGACATTATTTGTTTTAGGTGTAGGAAACCTGGACATTTTAAAAATGAATGCCCCAATCTTAAGAAACATCTTGTAAAGAAACAGAGTGAGGATAAGCCAATTCCAATAAGGGGAAATGAAAAGAAGCAAAAAATCTCCTGGGCAGACTTAGCTTCTGAATCATCAGAACAGGAGCAAGAGGATGAGGTAACAAGCTTATGCTAAATCATCAAGAATTTGATTGGTAATTTTGATCAGGTATAAGTATATTGAGGTTTGTTTGTGTGTTTTGTTTATGTGTTTTGTATGTTTGTTTATCTATTTTGTGTGTTTGATGTTTAGTATGTTTTAGACATGATTTCATATTTTAGTTTCTTATATGTTATTACCTTCTTTTGCATGTAGTTTAATTTATGTGTTTGCATTGTATCTCTTCTTTTTTGATAATGTCAAAGGGGGAGAATGTAGTGTGGTTGGTTGCATTTATGGTTTAGTTTTTTTTTATAAAATTTTTCTGTTATTTAGTTTTTTTAAGTCTTATGTTATTTAATTTTAAAATATAAAAAAAAAATGCTTACCCCTATTTTTAATATAATTCTCGTAGTGAGGGGGAGATTAGGAGAAAATATTTTTAATTTATAAATTCAACCAATAATATTTGCCATCATCAAAAAGGGAGAGATTGTTACAACTCGGGCTCCTGAGTATATAATTTTGATGATGACAATATTATTGAGTGCCTCTTTATTTCTCCTAATATTTGTTGTGTATACATGTTTGTGTGTTGACTAACATTTCAGGTACAACAGGCACCGATCTTTAAAGATTCAGGGCTCAAGACTGGGTAGAATAGGTTATGTCGAAAGAGAATGTAATTTTCATTTATTTATTTTAACTTCTTGAGTCAAGTCCTGTAAAGGTGCATGATAGCCTGGTGACCGTGCACACACACACAAGGGGAGAAATTTTAATGTTAAATATTTTAATTTTTCTGTACATCGTACTGTACGATCTGAATCGTACTGTACGATCTGGTGTTACAGAAATTAATTAAAATATTTAATTTTTTCTGAAAAAATTCTTTTGAAATATAACTAATCGTACAGTACGAACACCACATCGTACTGGACGATTTGGTATAATTAGAAACCCCGTCGAACATTAAATTAGGCAAAAATTTGAATTTGAAAATTGTTCTATTCGTACTGTACGATCTTAATCGTACTGTACGATGATTAAAATATTGCCTAATTTAATCCTGTGATTAGTCAATCGAATTTGCGTAATTTTGATATTTGGTTCGTACTGTACGAACTGGATCGTACTGTACGACTGACAGAGACGATTTTGGTCGTCCCAGGATTCGTCCTGGACGATTTGCACTTCGATTGAACTAATCGTACTGTACGATTATGAGATCGTACAGTACTAACAGGTCAAATTCTGCACATAGTACTGGACGATCCTGCGATCGTACTGTACGATATTTGACGGCTGAATTGGATTTTTAGGGTTTTTTTAAGCCCTCTATTTAAGCTTTCTCATAAGACTTTTTAGGAGTCTTTTGGGCATTCATTGAGTTGTTTTATTCTAAAGAAAGCTTGAAGAGAGAGCTTTGGACTAAGGAGAGAAAGGGTGGAGTTTGTAAGAGAGGGAGAAGATCCTTGTGGGCTTCAAGGGAGTGTGAGAGGGGGTTTTCACACGGTTGCTCCGGCGAACTTGCACCTGAGTTCCTCCAAGAGTCAAGGTTTGTCTTGAGGGAAGCTTTGCGAAGAAGAAGACCTCTTTGGTGTCAAAAGACCCGGCTACTCCGCCGCACCGGGGAAGGTGAAAGTGATTCAAGGTCCTCTGCCTCACCAGGAGGGTGAAAAGAAGTCAAGGTTCTCTGCCTGTGAAAGGAGTACGGTCCTCTGCCGCACCGGGTTGGTGGAAGAGAGTTTGTAAGGGCTTCTCCGCCTAGCTGAGGGGGCTAAAGGAGAGACACTATTGTGATAGTGCAATACCCGGAGAGGAGGCTCCGGGGAGTGGACGTAGGTCATGGTTTGACCGAACCACTATAAATCTGGTGTGCTCTTTCTGATTTTATTTTCCGCACTTTATTTTCTTGCATCTTATTTTCTATTATAACTGCTTGGTGAAAATCTGAGAATACTTTTTCATTTTGATAATTAGAGAATAATCACCATCTTTATAATTAGTTACAAATCATCAGCTTCCGCATTTAACTAGTTAAGTTATCATTGTAAGAAATATGAAAAATCAATAAATATTAGAACTCTTAGCGCATCTCGACCTTTCAAGTGGTATCAGAGCGGTACTCAAAATAGTGTTTTAGAAAACCTAGAGGAAAACGATCAATGGCACAATTTAGAAATATTATGGAAGGTTATTCAATAACTCGTCCGCCACTTTTGGAAAATATTCCTTTTAATTTTTGGAAAATTCGCATGTCTGTATTCATACAATCCATTGATTTTAGGATGTGGCATATGATTGAATCTGGATATTCTATACCATCACGTATTATTAATGGTGTGAAAAGTGATATTCCTTTTACTGAATGGAGTCGAGAAGAAAAAATTTATGCTCAATTGAATGCTAAATCCTTGAACTGCTTTTTCTGTGCTTTAACTTCTGAAGATTATATGATTATTTCTAATTGTATCACTGGCAAGGAAGTTTGGGATAAACTATGCATGACATATGAAGGTAGTAGTGAAGTCAAACAATCTAGATTAAACGTATTATTGTATGACTATGAACTTTTTTGCATGAAACCTTATGAGACTATCTTAGACATGTACACTAGGTTTACTCAGATTGTGACGTCATTACATGCTTTAGGTAGAGAACTTTCAAACTTAGAAAAAGTCAATAAAATTCTACGTTGTCTACCTGATAAATTTGATGTCAAAGTGACTGCTATATATGAATCAAAAGACTTGAATTCTTATTCTATTGATAATCTAATCGGCTCACTCATTGCCTATGAGCAAAGTGTGAGTCAAAGACTTTTGGATGCAGGTGATGAAAATGTTATAGTGCTAAAAGCAAAAGACACAGATAAAGATGAATTAGAAAGTGATGAGAATGAGAAAATGGCATTAATAACAAGCCAATTCAAAAGTCTGCTGAAGCACAAGCACAAGAGAGAACAAAAGCGAAGCAGAGGTAAAAATGATAAGTATGATAAGCCTGCTTCTGACATTATTTGTTTTAGGTGTAGGAAACCTGGACATTTTAAAAATGAATGCCCCAATCTTAAGAAACATCTTGTAAAGAAACATAGTGAGGATAAGCCAATTCCAATAAGGGGAAATGAAAAGAAGCAAAAAATCTCCTGGGCAGACTTAGCTTCTGAATCATCAGAACAGGAGCAAGAGGATGAGGTAACAAGCTTATGCTAAATCATCAAGAATTTGATTGGTAATTTTGATCAGGTATAAGTATATTGAGGTTTGTTTGTGTGTTTTGTTTATGTGTTTTGTATGTTTGTTTATCTATTTTGTGTGTTTGATGTTTAGTATGTTTTAGACATGATTTCATATTTTAGTTTCTTATATGTTATTACCTTCTTTTGCATGTACTTTAATTTATGTGTTTGCATTGTATCTCTTCATTTTTATAATGTCAAAGGGGGAGAATGTAGTGTGGTTGGTTGCATTTATGGTTTAGTTTTTTTTTATAAAATTTTTCTGTTATTTAGTTTTTTTAAGTCTTATGTTATTTAATTTTAAAATATAAAAAAAAAATGCTTACCCCTATTTTTAATATAATTCTCGTAGTGAGGGGGAGATTAGGAGAAAATATTTTTAATTTATAAATTCAACCAATAATATTTGCCATCATCAAAAAGGGGGAGATTGTTACAACTCGGGCTCCTGAGTATATAATTTTGATGATGACAATATTATTGAGTGCCTCTTTATTTCTCCTAATATTTGTTGTGTATACATGTTTGTGTGTTGACTAACATTTCAGGTACAACAGGCACCGATCTTTAAAGATTCAGGGCTCAAGACTGGGTAGAATAGGTTATGTCGAAAGAGAATGTAATTTTCATTTATTTATTTTAACTTCTTGAGTCAAGTCCTGTAAAGGTGCATGATAGCCTGGTGACCGTGCACACACACACAAGGGGAGAAATTTTAATGTTAAATATTTTAATTTTTCTGTACATCGTACTGTACGATCTGAATCGTACTGTACGATCTGGTGTTACAGAAATTAATTAAAATATTTAATTTTTTCTGAAAAAATTCTTTTGAAATATAACTAATCGTACAGTACGAACACCACATCGTACTGGACGATTTGGTATAATTAGAAACCCCGTCGAACATTAAATTAGGCAAAAATTTGAATTTGAAAATTGTTCTATTCGTACTGTACGATCTTAATCGTACTGTACGATGATTAAAATATTGCCTAATTTAATCCTGTGATTAGTCAATCGAATTTGCGTAATTTTGATATTTGGTTCGTACTGTACGAACTGGATCGTACTGTACGACTGACAGAGACGTTTTTGGTCGTCCCAGGATTCGTCCTGGACGATTTGCACTTCGATTGAACTAATCGTACTGTACGATTCTGAGATCGTACAGTACTAACAGGTCAAATTCTGCACATAGTACTGGACGATCCTGCGATCGTACTGTACGATATTTGACGGCTGAATTGGATTTTTAGGGTTTTTTTAAGCCCTCTATTTAAGCTTTCTCATAAGACTTTTTAGGAGTCTTTTGGGCATTCATTGAGTTGTTTTATTCTAAAGAAAGCTTGAAGAGAGAGCTTTGGACTAAGGAGAGAAAGGGTGGAGTTTGTAAGAGAGGGAGAAGATCCTTGTGGGCTTCAAGGGAGTGTGAGAGGGGGTTTTCACACGGTTGCTCCGGCGAACTTGCACCTGAGTTCCTCCAAGAGTCAAGGTTTGTCTTGAGGGAAGCTTTGCGAAGAAGAAGACCTCTTTGGTGTCAAAAGACCCGGCTACTCCGCCGCACCGGGGAAGGTGAAAGTGATTCAAGGTCCTCCGCCTCACCAGGAGGGTGAAAAGAAGTCAAGGTTCTCTGCCTGTGAAAGGAGTACGGTCCTCTGCCGCACCGGGTTGGTAGAAGAGAGTTTGTAAGGGCTTCTCCGCCTAGCTGAGGGGGCTAAAGGAGAGACACTATTGTGATAGTGCAATACCCGGAGAGGAGGCTCCGGGGAGTGGACGTAGGTCATGGTTTGACAGAACCACTATAAATCTTGTGTGCTCTTTCTGATTTTATTTTCTGCACTTTATTTTCTTGCATCTTATTTTCTATTATAACTGCTTGGTGAAAATCTGAGAATACTTTTTCATTTTGATAATTAGAGAATAATCACCATCTTTATAATTAGTTACAAATCATCAGCTTCCGCATTTAACTAGTTAAGTTATCATTGTAAGAAATATGAAAAATCAATAAATATTAGAACTCTTAGCGCATCTCGACCTTTCAAGAATGTTCTAAATTCTTCAAATGACTCACTCTTATGTGCTAAGAATCTTACCCAAGTAAATTTAGAGTAGTCATCCATTACTATAAATCCATAAGTTTTTCCTCCTAGGCTAGCTGTGCTAATAGGTCCAAATAGGTCGATGTGAATAATTTCTAGTGGCCTAGAGGTGTTGATATCCTTGATTGAATAAAATGATGAATTCACTTATTTTCTTAGTTGACAGGCATCACATAGGTGGTCCTTAGTAAAGTCTAACTTAAGTATACCTCTAATTAGGTCTTTTTGAGTGATATTCCTGAGTGTTTTCATGCTATCATGGCATAGTCTCCTATATCATAGCCAAGAGTCATCAGTTATTATCTTTAAACATAAAGGGTTTAAATTTTCAATGTAGTTAAGATCTAATATATAGACATTATTTATCCATTTTTCTTCTAATACAGTTTTTTTGTTTAAGCTAATCATGCATTTATTAGAAAGAAACTTTATGTCAAAACTCATATCACACAGTTGATCAATGCTTAATATATTGTGCTTTAAACCATCAACTAATAAAACATTTTTAATTGCAAAATTTTTATAATTTCCAATGATACCTAAGCTCACCACTTTCCTGGTGTTGTTGTCTCCTAAAGTCACCTTACCCCCTGACCTAACCTCCAATGTCATGAACTGCTTCACGTCTCTAATCATATGTCTCAAGCAGCCACTTTCTAGGTACCACATGCTCTCACCAGGCCTTTTATGAGAGCACCCCTATAATATCAATCAAAGGTTAGTTTTGGTAACCAACGTGAGTTTGGGTTCCTCCTTATGCTTGAATAAATGAGATGTATGCATGTTATGCTGTGATGGATGCAATTTAGGTCTCCACACTAGATGTATCCTATGGTAGATTGTGCAAGTGTGGGCTATGTGACCTATAATGCCACAAGAGTAACACCTAACACTGGGAAATAGTTTCACTAACTTATGTGGGTAATGGTGCCTCTTCCTAAGTTTGTATGATGTATGCAATGTTGAGGGGTTGTCCCATTAAACACGTGAAAGTAATGATTTATTTTTTTCTAATGCTATAACCTTTGCTCTTAAGTATTCATTTGCACTTTCATAGCTTTAACACTTCTCATTTCAATGCATACTCATTACTATCTAGTTGATATGTAAGTTCATCTAATTCCTTAAATGTGTTTTATAGTTCAACAAGTGATGATTTCAAGGAATCGTGTGTAACAGTTAATTCAACATGCTTCTTGTTTAATGTACCAAATTCATCAAGCAGAGACATATGATCTCTATCCAAGTTAGAATGTTCTTCAACTAAATTAGCATGCTCATTTTGTATAGTATTAAGATCAGAGTTAAAACTAGCATGCATTTTCTTTAACTTCCTGTACCAGTTATAAAATTTTTTTAGAAATAACTAACAATTCATCATAAGAAAGTTGACGTACCTCATCTTGATCTGATTGATCAAGGTTATCGTTAGTTATAAGACACAAATTTATTACCTCCTCCTCTGCTTCTTCTTCGGACAATTCTGAGGCAGAGTCAGCCCAAAAGGCTTTTTGTATTTTTAGCTTGCCCTTCTTGTACTTTAACTTCTCCTCACCCTTCTCCTAGGTTGGGTGAGTCTTCACGTTGGGGCAATCAACTTGGAGATGACCTGGTTTCCTGCACTCAAAGCAAATTATGTCAAATGTAACTTTAATATTATTTGAGCTTTTACCTTTGTTCCAATTATTTTGATGATGCCATTATTTCCTTTTCAGAAAATTCTTGAACTGACGAGTCATCAAGGCTATGTCGTCATCTTCCTTTACTGCAGAACTGTCACTTTTTGAATTGTTCACTTTTAGAGCCATAGTTCACTCCTTCTTCTTTTCTCCTGCATCACTTTGCCTTTGACTCACTCCTTGCTCATAGGCAATGAGTGATCCAAGTAAATTATCAATTGAATAAATATTTAAATCTTTGGACTTAGTTATTGTAGTTATTTTTGCATCGTAAGAAACTAGGTAAGCATCTCAAAATTTTATTGACTTTTTCAAAATTAGATAACTCTCATCCAAATGCATGCAAGGATGTCACAATTTGGGTGAACCTAGTATACATTTCAGATAAGTCTCGCTAGGTTTCATGTGAAAGAGTTCATAATCATGTAGTAATATATTTAGCCTAGACTATTTAACCTCACTAGTTCCTTCATACTTGATACACAATCTATCCTATATCTCCTTACCAGTACTACAAGTAGACACTCACATATAGTTTTCTGATTTTAATGCGTAAAAGAAATAATTCAAGCATTTTGCATTTAACTGTGTAAGTTCCCTATCCTTATTACTCCAATCATTAAATGATAAAATAGTTTTAATGCCATTCATGAGATGAAAAGGTGTAGAGTACCCTTCTTATACCAACATCCATATGCGATAGTTTATAGATTATAAAAATGTAGACATGTGAATTTTCTAAAAGTCAAATGGTATATCGTCAAATAAGGGTGGACGGGTTATGGAATAATCCTCTGTAGTGTTATGGTTACCAAAATGTGTCATGGATCTTATGTTTTTAGGTTTTCTAAAACACTATTTTGAAACCCCACTCTGATATCACTTGAAAGTACGAGATGCGCCAAGAGGGGGTGAATTGGTATTTTAAAAATAAGTCCTAGACAAGAGTTCTAATTTTTTAGATTTTTTAGGAGGATGATTTAACTAATCAAATACGGAAGCTAATGATTTGTTCATAATTACAACGATGGTGGGAAAATTTTAAATCTCATAATGGAATATTTAAATCAAACTTTTATCAAGCAGTTATAGCAAAAATTAAATGTAAAAAAAGTAAAATGTAAAAAATAAAAAAAGCACAACAAAAATTTTTATAGTGGTTCGGTCTACCTTGACCTACATCCACTCCCCGAAGTCTTCCACTCTAAGAGTTGCACTATTAAAAGTTGACTCTCCTTCTGCTCCCATAGCAAAGTGGAGAAGCCTTTACAAAACTCACTTTCACCTTCCTGGGTGTGGCGGAGTGTCAGATGCTATGTCACCCTCATGGTGATGGTAGCACACCTTCTATTTTTTCTCCCTCCTGGAGAAGGTCGAGAACCTCAAGGACTTTGACCTAGAAGCCTCTCTCCCTAGAGAGCTCCCACAAGATTCACCAAGGCCATAGGTGGAGCAAGCGTGAAGCTAGCTCACCTTCTCCTTCCTCTTATAAACCATGGTTTTCTTTAAAAGCTCCCACTTAAGAGTTCCTTCAGTTGTCACGTTCCTTTTTTCACCCACTAAAAAGAATAAAAAACTTTGCTTTTATATTAGGCTTTAGGAAACCCTAATTATTCAATTCAGCTGACACTGCTTGTACAGTACGATCAAATATCGTACAGTATGATCAGTTCAAAATCAGTCCTATCCAGTACGAAGAGAGATGAATATTTCACAAACTTTAAGCACATTGTACAGTATAATTTGGAGATTGTACTAGATGATCATTTTATTTTTCACTATTTGTACAGGACGACTTATGGGATGACTGAAAATCACCTTTGTAATTCATCCCGCACTGTACACTTCGTACAGTATAAATAGTTCAATTTAAGTACATTATCCTATATGATATGAATATCGTACATGATGAATAGTTCAAAAATCATGATTTCATCTAGTACGATCTCTGGGATGACCAAAAATCATCTCTATAATTCGTACAGTATGATACAGATCATATAGTACGACTTACAGTCATTATTAAACTATGATTTAATTGCCTGCTTATGGAGAATAAATTTAGCAAGATTTCAAATGATCATACAGTATAATTAAAATCCTACTGTACAAGAATTAAATTTTAAAATCTTGCTTAAATTACACTGGCGGCTAGGGCTGTCATATAGAAACAAATCGTACAGTACGATCAAAATTATATAATATAATTAGTTCTAAAACTAATTATCAGACTTAGCCGTTAAGCCTAAATTTTTATGACAGATCGTACAGTACGATTAAAAATTATACAGTATGATTTTCTTTTTAAAAAAATTATCTTAAAAAAAAACTCTCCCCCCGTGTATATGTGCATGGTCACCCAATTTGCATACACTCATTTGTGGCAGACTCAAGAAATGAAAAATAAAGAAAATACAAATTACAAATTTTTTTCATCCTATTCTATCCAGTCTTAAGTCTTCAATAGTCTTGAGTGGTGTGTATCTTACCTGAAATATTAGTGCTCACAGACAAAAATAATATCTATAATTTTTAAGGAAGAACATTGTAATGCAGTTAATATTATTTGTCATCATCAAAATCATAGGGATCCTAGATTGCAATAATTAATAGTATTTTTATTTTATAACAGAGATAAAAATTATGGAGGAGAAAGTTAAAGGGGAAACTGCCACAGAAAGTACTTTTTTATCATGAAATATGATTATTAGAAAAAAAGATAGTTTAAAAATTTTTATTATACATAATGTGTACAAGCTATTTCATTTATTGTATACATCGTGTACAGGCTGTTTCATTTGTTGTACACAGTGTGTACATATTTTAAGGTTAGAGTGTTAGAGTGTGTATAACATGTTTAAAATTCATAAGTTGTACACACTATGTACAACCTGTTTCATTTATTTTACACACTATGTACCACACTTTTATGTAGTAGTTCAATTTTTTTCCAACCTTGTACACATATATTAACAATATTTTTATTTATAATAGAGATTAAAATTATGGAGAATTTTGATGGAAAAACTGCAATAGAAATATGCTCTACTTCATTTCCTTATATAGTGGCAACTCAATCTGGAGAGTGTTCACCTTTAAAGCAAATCAAATTATCCAATTTGCCCCCATGCTTCAACAAACAATTCATACACGGAATAGCTAGCACTCAGCCGTCATCTGAGTATACGAGGATGATGTATGAAATTATAAAGTCAAAAAAATATTGGCTTTAAAACATTCTTTGTCTAGTAAAAGATTTATTGTAGTAAAATATTTATTTTTCATTGTGTCATGAATATGTTATTCATACATTTATTTTTCAGTATAATAAAAATTGATTTTAATGTGTATAGTAAGTGGCTATGATCTGTATTAAATGATTTGTTATTATTTAAAATATAAGCATATACAGTAAGTGGGTGTGTTCAGATTTATACCGTATATACAATCAGCACACAGTTTGTACAACTAGTACACTACTCAGATTTGTGATCTCTTTTGTGTACAACCAGTATACAGTGTGTACAATTAGTTATACACACTGTGTACATTTTTATACAACTTAGATTTACATTATACACAAAGTGTACAACCTTATAATGACAACTTTGTGTACAACCAGTGCTCAGTGTTCAAATTGTACACACTATGTACAAGATTTTTTTTGGGTTGATGAGATGGATATGATAGATTATGTGATCTCTTATGTGTACAACTAGTACACACTGTGTACACCTAGTTGTACACACTGTGTACATTTTTACAAACTCTTTCATATACTTGTACAGCATTTACAAAAAGAAAAAAAATAAACAAATTATATACAAAATAAACAAATAAAACATGTACAAATTGAAATAAACAAATTATATAACAATACTCATTATGTATAAAAGAATAAATTATTTTAGAGAACATAATAAGCCATACACTAATTTTTATGTTCATGAAAATTGATTTTAAAGTGTACAGTTAAGAGTTTATGATCTGTACTATACACAAAGTATACAACCTTATAATGACAACTTAGAAAAAAATATTTGTACATAGTGTGTACAACTAGAATATAGTGTATTCAGATTGTACACACTGTGTACATGTTGTGCACACTGTGTACAGGTTAGCAAAAGAATAAACATCATTTACAAAATGAAAAAAATAATGAAATTATTACAAAATGTGAAAATAAAACATGTACAAAATGAACAAATAAACAATTTATATAAAATATATTAATAATATACTATATGTACAACTTTGTATACACTCTGATTTCTAAAAATATGTATAAAAAGAACAAACAAAATATGTATAACTTGTACAGGTTGAGAAGATCTTCTTTATTATGTTTACTTACACATCATTATTTTGCACGAGAACATAATATGGCATAAGCCAATTCAACTCTAAATAATGTCATTTTATCTTGTCAATTATTATGTTGTTCCCAATCGACATTTTTATTCTAGGAAAGCTCTTCCATATACTTGCACATGAACATACCATAATCAATGCTATTTGTCTGTGTAGGCACACCACTGGGATAGTTGATAGGCCATTCTCTTATATCTGTATCAAATGCTTCACCAATGTTTCATGGAGTTTATGTACAACGTCATTAAATATAGCCCTGGGGGTGGCTTTGGCAAAGAATAAAAAAATGTCAAATTTTTCTCTTTAATTATTCATACAAGTAATGTCTAATGTTGTTTATGACATAGTGTGTACATAATATAATCAGCTTCTTATACTACATCAGGAGTAATATATTGTATATAGAGGTTACTAACGGCCTTATAATTTTATCTTGCGTAACTCTAAAAAAAAGAATTGGGAGATTATTTGTGCAAGATAATATAATTTTGAAATATTAAAGATTGAAAACTTACATAATACAAACAAGAGATATATAAAAAGATTTTATATAAGCCAGACAATAATGTATTCTTCTCGGTTAAAAGGTAAGTGAAAGAATCAATGTGGGCATTGTTGAGGTATTTGACAGTTATTAGTTCATCAATTTCTCCCCTTGAAACACTGATGTTCCCAGTAGATAATATATTTTAATGCTTAAAAATTGCCCATTAAATTGATAAAAATTAGTGTATAATATTAAGAAAGTTTTATAAAAGAATGTTATACAAACTACGTACAACCTTATAATGACAACATAGAAAAAATAATTGTACACAGTGTGTATAGGTTATACACAGTGTGTACAGGTTAATAAGCTCTTATGCAGCATTTATAAAACAAAAAATAATCTAATTATATACACTATTTTCATTAGTAAGATGTTACTTACTTATCTATGTGTTTAGTAAAACACAAATCCATATAAGCAAATATTATCTCACTTATAAGTTCCCTTCCCTTAAAGTCCATAAAAGAACTTGAATGAGTCACAGTATAAGGAAGAGCACCAACATTGACCAAATCTTGAGACTGTATCGCAACCTCTTTTGGTTTGGGATCAACAATTTCCTTTTCTTTCTTATTATCTTTCTTCTTGCCTTTTTTATTATTTTTCCAATTGTAAATGGTGTTCTAACAACTTTCTTTGCTCTGTCACCCCTCTTCTTAACTGTACTAGCAATAGTACTAGTCTTTGCCAATGGATAATATAAATCTGAACATTTTTAAAAATTTTGTAAAAGACTGAAATATGTATGTAATAATATAAAAATGATACCTTTTTAGATGTTGGCTACTTTTGTAGTACAGATTCCTTAGAAACTCTTCTTTCTTTAACATTATAGATAATAGGATCATCAAGGTGAACAAGGTCATGAGGAGATTCATCAAGTACATCAGAGATAGGTAAACATGTCAGCAAGTTCTGGACTATTAATAACTAGAGAAGAGTCTTAGAAATTAAGGTCAGAAGATATATCATTTTGACTGGTGGCTGGGTCAGTAGGATAATGAGGTACATAAGTGGTACCTAGGTCAGTAGGCTCAGGAGGCTGAAGAGGTACATAAGTGGTAGCTAGGTCAGCAGGCTAAAGAGGTATAGAGGTGGTAGCCAGGTCAGCCGGCTTAGGAGGTTGTGTTGCAATCTAGGATCCCGAGCACTTAATTTTGATGATAATAAATAATACTTACTGAATTAATTTGTTCTTCCTCAAAAATTATAAATGTTTATTATTGTTTGTGAACAATAACATTTCAGGTAAGATATAAATCGCTCAAGACTGCTGGAGACTCAAGACTGGGTATAATAGGATGTACAGGAACTTGTATTTTTATTTTCTTTAATTTTTTTCTTTTGTTGAGTCTGCCACAAAAGCATGTATATAAAAAAGAGTGACCAAGCACACACATATAAGGGGGAGAGTTAAAAATTTTCATTAACTTTTAAAGTTTTTAAAACTTATCATACTGTACGATTTTGTATCATACTGTACGATATGGCATTTTAACGCAAACTTAACGGCTAATACTGGATGATTAGTTTTGTAAATTAATCGTACTGTACGATCATAATTGTACTGTACGATTTATTTCAACTTGAAAACCCTAGCCGCCAGGAGAGTTTTGGTAAGTTTTTTAAATTTGATTTTTGAACTAATCGTACTGTACGATTATAATCGTACAGTACAAATATTTAAAATCTTGCCAAAATTATCCCCCGTAATCAAGCAATTAAATCATGGTTTCTTAATTACAGTCAATCGTACTGTATGATACCAATCACACTATATGATGAATAGAGATAATTTTTATAGTCCCAGGTATCATACCAGAAGAAACCATAATTTTTTGTACTGATCGTTCTGGATGATATTTAGATCGTATAGGACGATGTTCTAAAAATGAACTGATCGTACTGTACGAATGGTATAGTGCGGGATGATGAACAGAAACGATATTATTCATCCCACAGATCATCCCATACGAACAGTTGAAAAATAAGAGGATCATCCCGTACAATCTATGGATCGTATGGTACGATATGCATAAAATTTATGAACTGTTCGTCTACATTCGTACTTGACAGAACTATTTTTGACCTAATCGTATTGTATGATATTGGATCGTACTGTACAAATAGAATCATCAAATTGGAATTTTTAGGGTTTTCTGAAGCCTAATTCAAAAAGGACTTTTAGATATTCAATTGGGAAGAGAGGAGGCCGTGGTTGATAGAGGAACTCTTAAGAGGGAGCTTTTGGAGAGATCCAAGGTTTGTGAGAGGAAGGAGAAGGTGAGCTTGAGCGTGAGGGAGAAGAGTGCGAGGGGATCACACGGTTGCTCCGAGCTAGCTGCATGCTTGCTCCTCCTGTGGCCTTGGTGAGTCTCGGGAAGGTTCTCTAGAAAGAGAGGCTTCAAGGTCAACATCCTCAGGGTACTCTGCCATCTCCAGGAGGGAGAAAAAGGAGAAGGTTCGCTGCCATCACCGGGAGGGTGACATAGCATCTGGTATTCCGCCACACCAGGGAGGTGAAAGTGAGTCTTGTAAAGGCTTCTCCGCCTTGCTGTGGGAGCAAAAGGAGAGTCAACTTTTAGTAGTGCAAATTCTCGGAGTGGAGGACTCGAGGGAGTGGACGTAGGTCAAGTGACCGAACCACTATAAAATTTCTAGTGTGCTTTTTCTATTTTTACCGCACTTTATTTTTCATGCTTTTATTTACTATTTTAAATTACTTGGTGAAAAATTAAATTTTAATTTTGTATTGTGAGATTTGCAATTGTGTCACCAATACCGTAGTTCTGAACAAATCATTAGCTTCCGCATTCTACTTGTTAGGTAGTTATTTTAAAAAATCTAAAAAATTAGAACTCCTGTTTAGGATTAATTTTTTGAAATACCAATTCACCCCCCTCTTGGCGCATCTCGTACTTTCAGGTTGAAGAGGTACAAAAGTGATAGCTAGGTCAGCAGGCTCAGGAGGCTCAAGAGGTATAAAAGTGGTAACTAGGTCAGTAGGCTTAGAGGCTGAAGAGGTATTGAAGTTGAAGGATGTTTAGAATGAGGCTTTAAAATAAAAAAAATTAGATTTAAATTCAGAAAATTTATTCTGGAAATTGATCAAAAATAGAGGCTTTAAGATCAAAAAAGGAGGCTTTCGAATTTTAAAAATTGCTCTTAAAATGGGTACCCTTTATTTGTAAACAAGCAAGCCTCATATTAATACAATCCATTTTATTTGTTAGAATATTAATGAAAGCTTCAATATCAGTTAGTTCTTTTAAAATATTCTCGTCGAGTGATTGGGGTATAGGTGGAGAGTAAGTGTGATATTTTGGAGATTGCAGAGGGGATCAAGGAGATAGTTTTGGCTGATGCGAAGAAGACTGAATTACACCTTTCTTAAGAGTTTCAGAAATAGGTGTAGCTTTTTGAGGAGTTTTAGAAGGTTGGTAAATAGGAGAAACAGGGGAATCGGGGGAAACAGGAGAAAGAGTTTTTGGGTTTGGAAGGGTGAGATGTATTGGGAATGTTTGTGCAGTTGGGAAATCTTCACCAATTAATATTGCTTCTTCTTCAGTAACATTTTGAAATAATTTAAAATTTTGGAAAGTATAAGATTTCTTAAAAATTGTGCATAATATTGTGGTAAGGATTTGGATAATATGTAAAATTTTGTACACAGTGTGTACAACAGCTTGTGCACACTGTGTACAAGTGTTAGTATGCATTGTAAAATGGAGTATTACAATAGTTAAAAAAATTATACTTATACACATTATGTATGATATGTTGTATACACTACGTACAAGTGTTTGTTCTTTAATTTAAATAGGATTAATGTATAGTTAAAAAATAATTATACTACTTTTATAATTTGGATGATAAGTTGTACACACTGTGTATAAGTACAACTTTACAATGTAAAAAAAGGAGTATTGTATTATATGTCTTTAATGTGTTGTACAAACTATGTACGAGTGTTTGTTTGCATTAGAAAAATATGAAATTATATAGGTAAAAAAATAATACCACTTGTACACAGTGTGTATAATGTAATGTTGTACAAATGCCTGATAGCAATTTAAAACAGGAGTATTCTATAGCTAAGCTCTATATACATCTAAATAATGTATACATGCTTTTTAAATATAAAACAAGAATTATATTCAAGTTACATATAATGAAAAAAAGTATAGTGAATGAATAAACATGTTCATCATTAAGATCAATGAATATCTCAGAGACTGGATAGTCAAAAAGAAAATATTGCTATCCCAATGGAGAAATAGGGCCTTGCTTCATGCAGTGCAAGTTAAAGAAATGAGTATAAAAACCAAATCTACATCAATAGGTAATATTAAATAAATGAATAAATTCACCTGTAGTACACAATGTGCATCATTAGAAAGATTACTTGCCATTGACAATGGAACAAATTCATTCATATATTCTAAGGATATATCATCAACATACTTCGCTACCATTCCATCACACTGACTAACCAAGAAATCTCATATTGACGTAGCCCAATTATAACCATTAAACTCATCTATATTCTAGGAGTTCTATAGCTATTATTGAGAAAAAATAAATTGGATAACAAAAACTTAATATATATGTTAGCAATAACTTCAAGAGATGTTGATTAGTTAATATTTTCATTTCATTCTTTATTTGAATCTCAGTATAACTTGTTAGCGGTTTTGCTTCCCAGTAGATCAAATCACCCATGTTTGGCAATCCTGTCAATAGAGCCACCTCATCTGCTAAAAATTTAAGTTTGTGTCCTTTGATGTCGAATGATTGCTTGCTCACATCCCAGCAAAATAGCAACATGTAGATTAGTGGTGTGTTCTATTGAAATTGTGGGAACTCATTAAATTATAATATTTTCAACTTCTTCAAAGTGTACTTAACTTCATCAGTTACTAATCCTTTTAAACTATCGCAGATATTTCTGAATGTTGATAGTCTGTAACATAATGTAACCTTTGGGATATACATCTGCAAAAAGAAAATATTTATTTGATTATACAAAATTTAAAAAATATTTACAAAAAGTAAATATTCTGAATGTGTTCAAGGTTGAAACTGTCTACTAAGTTTGTACATAGTGTGTACAAGTGTCTATTTGAAATATTAAAAATGGAGTATTGTATAGCTTCAAAGAAAATAAATAACACTTATAATCAGTGTGCAGACTGCACACTGTTCAAAAATATTTGATAAAATTAATTCTGCTTGTACACATTGTCTATAGATTTAATAGCTTCATATCAATTTTAGAATACCTATACATAGCGTGTATTAGGCCTTATAAATACTATGTACAAAGTTATGATTGCAATATAAAAAGTGGAGAATTTTTTTAGCTTTAAGAAAATAATAGACCATCTATGTATTGTACATACTATGTACAAGGGTTGCAATGTAAAAACTAAAAGATTTTATAGCATCAAGAAAAAATAGAACACCTTTAAATAGTGTGTATAATGCCTTGTACATATTGTGTACAAGGGTTGCAATGTAAAAACTGAAAGATTTTATAGCATCAAGGAAAAATAGAAGACCTGTGCACAGTGTATACAATACCTTGTACATACTGTGTACAAGGGTTGCAATATAAAAACTAGATGATTTTATTACATCATGTAAAAAATAGAGCACTTATATACATTGAGTTTAAGGCATTGTACATACTATTTACTAGGGTTGCAATTTAAAAACAAGAAGATTTCAAAGTACTAAGAAAAATATAGACAACTTGTACACAGCGTGTTCAAAGCATTGTACATACTGTGTACAAGGGTTTGTTTGCAATGTAAAAATTGGAATATTTTATATCATCAAGAAAAATTTAGACTACCTGAACATAGTGTGTGCAAGGTATTATACATACTATGTACACAATATATACAAGGCATTGTACACACTGTGTATAAGGGTTTTAATGTAAAAACTGGAAGATTTTAAAGCATTAAGGAAAATATAGACCACTTGTACATAGTGTGTTCAAAGCATTTATTGTTCACTTAATACAAGTTCACAATTCATTGTTTAACTACTGATATTACAATATTTGAAGTTTTAAAAAATGGTGAGATTTAGAGATTTAAAGTATGGTGAAAATCAAAATTAACATGAAAAACATTTTCTAAAGAGGGAGCTTGTCCTAAACAGTAAGGAGAATGGATTGAGCTTATCTTCTTGAATAAAAAGAGCAGTTTTGAATAGCAGAACTCATTCATTCTTCAAGATGCACAAATAGCTTTGGGAGAACTTCAAGAGAGCAAAAACCCTAATTTTTTTCCCGCCCGATTTCTAAATGACGACGACACTTCACCTTTTTTTCCAAATATTTACCACAGTATCGGGTTGGGTCATCGAGTCGCGCTGTTGTCAAAATATCCACATCATTGGGCCGAGTCTTCAAGTCACTCTGTTTATAAAAATAACTATGTGACAGAAAATCCATGTGGATGAATTTAATAAATTAAAATACAAATTACATGTTTATCTTTGATTGGAGTCCGAATGTAGAGCTACGTTCGACATCGCACCGAATAATTCTTCCAATCCTACAGTGTTTCTCCATACTTGTGACGAAGGCATCGATTGCCTAAAGCCTCAGGAGCATTGATGAATTTCCATGCTAGCCTAGTACAAAGCGGTTTGACCCAGTTACATGAGGCATGGAAGCCAAGACCCCCAGTTCTCTTCGGCCTGCAAAGTTGGGCCCCGGTCATATTGTGCAAGCCACTAGATTGTTCGTTCTTATCCCATAGGAAGCTCCGCCCCACCTTTTTAGTAGTGTTCAACACACCCTTAGGAATAATTGAATGGGTGACCTGGTAAATGACAATGGGAAGAAGTGCCGTGTTGATGAGAATCACCCTACCCGTAAGTGAAAGGTGTTGATTACCCCACATAGTGACCTTTGAATTATCTCTCTGAATTAGCTTGCCAAAATTATTGTACGTAGACTTCTTTATCTTAAGAGTGATCCCAAGGTATTCTGACTCCTCTACTCTACTGTAACCAGCAATTTTAGCCAACCTCATTTTCTTCCACCGGGGGCCATATTCTTACTGAATAAGATGGCTAATTTGTCCCGATTGATTTTCTAGCCTGACCACTCGCAATAATCCTGGAGCAGCTTGTTGATCTTTTTAAGGTTAGTGATAGAAGCCCCTACAAAAATAAAAATATTATCAGCATAAAAAAGATGGGAGATGAGCCGGTCGCCATTGGAGATGGGAACACCCAAATGCATTTCCCTCTAATAGAAGGCGAGGGACAATAATCTAGAACAAAGGATTAACAAATATGAAGATAGTGGGCATCCCTGTCGAAAACCCGACTCCGCCCATATCCATTTCGAGTGTTGTCCATTGATGATGAGGGAGCAAATGGGAGACTCAATACATCTCATAACCCAATTTGTAAACCAATCCGAGAATCCCATTGCACATAAGACAGCCTCAAGAGTCGCCCAACTCATTTTGTTGTATGCTTACTCCATGTCGAGCCATAACCCCATCGACTAAGCTGGAGACTTTGAACTTGTTGATCATTTCCTAGCCCAATATGCAGTGGCTAGAAATAGCCCTCCCCGGCACAAAGGCCGTCGGCTCTTCCGAGATAACAGCCAAAAGGATCCCTTTAAATCTGTTAACCATGATTTTAGTCATAATTTTATAAATAGTTTGGCACAAACTGATGGGTCGAAGCTTCCTAACAAACAACTCTAAGTGAATGTGACTGACTGGATGCTTTTAGTATGTTCTGAGTTTATTATTATTTGAAGTTTTCTACCAATTAAATTTTGTTTTTTTAAAGCCAAGGAATATTTAGTTTGAATAGAAGTTTTAATATCTTAATATGTTGGGATTTATTTTAGGATAGATTTTTAAGTGCTGAAGTTGATTAATTATTGGTTGCTTAAAATCTTTTGATTAACCATATTAGTTCTTAAAGCTCTCAATATACTACATAGTTACCTTCCTGAAAGAAGTTAAGCACAAGGGTATGAAAGCTTCAAATGTCTAAATATTATTATTATTATCATTAATCTTTAATTAATTTTGTTCATCAATTTGAAAAATTTACATTCTGTCAATTCATTCGTGATGTTGTCACAACGGGCATGAGAACTCAAAGCCTCCTTAGAACACGTACCCCGCAGCTTGAGATAGTCCAACCTAAAAACTTCATTGATAGAATTATAATTATCTTTTATGTTTGATCATTCTTTATTATTGTTTATTAAGCTGATTAATTATTAACTTTTTTAGTAATTAAAGGGATTATGACTTACTAATTAAGTTTGTTTTAATTTTTGAATTGTATTTGATATATTTTAATGTTTTCAATTTAATTGCAGACTATATTTAATTTGTGATATGTTTAATTTGTTTTCTAATTTCATTTAATTATTCATATATTGATTATTATTTCATTTATTATTAATATGATTAAATTGAATTGATAAGATAGATTTATTTGTATTATCATTGTATTTTAGTTAACTTACATATTTGATTATATTATATCCTTTTACGATTTGAAAAGCAGATTTTTACTTGCACAAAATTTTCTTTACTATTAAATCATGATTTAATTTATTAATTAATTAACCTTGATATATTGAAAGCCTTATATATTTACAAACTATTTTGCGATGTGAACTAAGTTTAAATAATCAATTCTAAATGATCCCAAAGCTGACGTAAATGCCAAACATGCAATCAATGGGTTCGGGTTGGATGACTCAATCATAGGGTCGAGCCAATGTTATGTCTTTGGGCATCCACCTAAAGGGAATCCTACCAGTGGACAATAGTATAGTGGGAAAATCAATAAACCAGTATGGTGTCGAATCAATAAAGAAGTCGTCGTATAAGTACTATTAATTAGTAAATCAATCATATAAAAAGGTAAAATCAAAGCATCAGTAAAGAACTGTCAAACTCAAATCAATATAGTAAAATCTTATAACTATATACACATGTTATCCAATATGTCACACTCAGTAAATTTAGTATTACTACAATAAATCAGAAGTATCAAATAGTATCAGTGTGTATCAGTAATAGTAAAATTAGTGGCAGGAGCAGTAAAATAATATTATAACAATAAATTCATGCAGTAATAATAAATTTATACAGTACTAAAAATATTGCTTCAATAACATACATTTAAATAATCACATTAAATAAGTAAGAAGTCCTAATTTAAGCAGTATTTTTTTAGTATAGTATTAGTATCAATAAAGTATTATCTTAGTAAACAATGCTAATGCCATCATTCTTTGTCTATCAGCACAATAATCATATATTTATAACTCCCAATCAGTATATCACGTGAATTAGTCAAGGATAACACCAAACCACATATTTAAAAAATAGCTTATCGGCCTACCAACCTGTACGGGTCAATCAGCCTTCAGCCAATGTCATTGAATAACCAATCTTTACTTATTTTTTCCCGCACACACATTATTATCATGATACTATAACAGTAATAGCAACCAAATAACCACATACACACATTCATTTTTAATACAGTGTAGTAAATAAAATATAATTGGGCTTAAATAAAAAAGTGTTAAAATATCCTAATAGTAGGCAACAAAAAACCTTATTAAGTAGTATTGACCCATGCACTAGTAAACAAAAAAGGGTTGAAATCGGCGACATGAGCGACAGTGGAAGGGCATGACGCATCACTAAAGTGCTCAAATGAATTGCATCATTGCAATCATAACGTTGAATTTACCTAAGAGGGAGCCCTTCATAGTCCAATCGAGGGAAGATGATTGAAATTGATAATCTACGCTGAAAAATGTTAAGCGATATTGCCCAAATGTCATTCAATCACCAAAAACGTCGTTACTTTTGGAATGTTTGAATTATATAAAAATTTCTAAAATATTGCCTAGGGGAACTCGCATGCACTACAGGAAAATCATTTATTACCGGCGGATAAAATCCACCGATAACGACAATAATGCACCGAAAATTATATGTTTCTGGCAAATTTTTAACGGAACATTGTTTGACGGTAAATCACACATTAGAAAGTCTACTCATTATCCGTCGAAAAAATTTTTGACAGACTTAACGGCGGATTCTGGTGGAAAAAGGGAGGCAAAAATGTCATTTTCCTGGCATGAGTTCTGGCATTTTATCTGCATGAATTTTTGGTAGAAGTTTACTGCCTTTATTTCTGGTGGATTATCCACCAGACTATTTCGATGGACATATACCGACGAATGAATCCAAAGGATAAGCCACTGAAAATACTGGTGGCAAATTTCTGCCGGAACATCGATACATTTCTTTGTATCATTATTTCTAGTGAATAATCCACTGGAAATCTGTCGGAGACCTATAGCAAAAATAAAAAAATAGCCCTCCCTCTTAAGGAAATATTTTCTACAACATAACCTACATAAAAATATTCTAAAACTATATTCATTCAAACATAATTATCTAACAATAATCATCACCAAACATTGAATAGAAACATATAAATATAAACATTTCATATTCATTGACCATTCACTAAACAATTTAAAATGAAATTTAAAGTTCGTTTGTTTAAAACCACACAATTATCCAAAAATAAACTACTACAAATGTACAAAAATAAGAAAACAACATCTACTTAGAATCACTCTCCTTCTCTGCCGAAGCTGCCTTCTTTCTAATGAATTGCTCTCTCATTTTCTGCAGTTCATCCAACAATTGTGTTTGCTACATCTGCATCTGTACCTGCTAGTCAACTTGTGATTTCCTGATTTTCTCTAACTCCACTTGAAGGGCCTCTACATGTGTGCTCTACCAGCAGATTTAGCAACATATGCCAAAATATAATACTTCTACACCTTTCTTAACATAAGCAAAACATAATACCTCTACTTTCCTAATTCGGTTATCATCTGAGCATTATCATCTCTTTTTCATACAATAGGCATGATGCATTTCTCCACTTCTTAACATAAACCAAATCTAATACTTTTCTATCACATAATAGGCGCAATGCATTCCTCCACTTCAACCATCCAAATTGAATTCTACTAATAATATGCCCATCGATTTCACCATTATTTTCAACAATAGATCTATGATATCTAAAATGTGTACTCTTATTATTGACTTGATCTCCCAATGTCTACCTAGAACAAAAAAACCTAATGTTTGAACTCCCTATCTTGGCTTATCAAGAAGAAGAATATCATCACAATGACTTGCAAAAGTCTACCGAGAACATCCATGAACAAAGAAAACCTAATGTGCAACTTACAGAGGCGAATTGATGGAGGCATCGACAAAGAACATCGGTGTTGGAGGCATGTCGGCAACAGAGACATGTCGGCGACGGATGCGAACGGAGGTGATGGAGTTGTTGTAGGCAACGGAGGCGACGGAGGAGCTGGAAAAGACTGAGGCAAGCACGAGAGCGAAATAGAATGAAATGAGAAGAGCATCACCACGGAAAGAAAAATAAGGCTCTTTCCAGCAAATATGCCGACAGAAACATTTCTAGCGGATATTCTACTAGATAGGTTTCGTCGGGTTTAAGTAAACAGACGGAAATTCCGCCTGAAGTTCCATCGATATTTTCTAGCATAAATTATGCCTGAATTAAATGCCAGCTTTACACACTCGGTATTTTCTAGCGTAAATTGTGCCGGAATTAAATGTTGGCTTTACACACTTTGCCAGAAAATTGCCTGCACTTTGTCCGCTGGAAAAGCCATGGCTTATTTGCTGATGGAATATCCATTGGGTAGACCATCGCTTATACCGGCGGAAGAATATCCATAAAAAATTTCGCCGGTAAATGGACATTTTCTTGTAGTGATGGAAAAATTGACATGAATTTGAAGGTGACATAAGCAAATTGAGGTGCATTCAAAATAAGGAATTGTGTGAGGGAGCAGCTCATATTTTTTAAATTAAGTTATATATATATAATATAAATTAAAAAAGAAAAAAAAAAAGGGGGGATTTAATTAAAATCTCCCAAATTTCTACAGAAATCATGCTTATCTACGGTTTGGCACCGACTCCGACACCATTTATGTTGCCTCCAGCAATTTGCTCATCCAACAGTCAGCTCCCGTTCCTGTTATTAAAATAAGAATGAAACTTTAGGGGCTGTTTGGCATCAAGTGGGATTTAACTTTAGTGGGATTTAGTAAATCCTATAAATCTGAATTTAGTAAATCCAAAATATGTTAAATCCTAAAATCTGTTTGGTATGTTAAATGTTAAATCCTGTTAAATTTTAAGAAACTGTTTGGTAACATATATCAGGATTTATGGCGGTTAGGGATCTAAATTTAAAAGAGACATTTATGAAATCAAGATCATTGCATAAAATATAATAAAATCAACTTTAGTTCATACAAAATGACCGAAAATTCAATAAAAAGCAAATTACAAACTAATATGGATCAAAATGACAGACGAAGTATTAACTAAACTAATTATATTAATATTTAATTACTAATTATATCATTAATTATTTAATTAAGTTTAATTAGATAATTAATTTATGCACTAATTATATTATTAATTATTTAATTAATTAACTTAATTATTAATTGTTTAAATTATATTAATTAAGTTGATCAATAATAACTTGGAGGCGTGTAGGGTTTGCCTTTCATCTTTTCTTTTCTTCGTTGCTGTTCGGCTTGGTTGCTTCGCAGTAGGTGTAGAGATTGCACGCGTCGCTACTTCGGCTCCTTCGTGTTCGACTTCGCTCCTTCGACAACTTCCCCTTCCTGTCGGATCGGAAGTTACGACATTTTGATCGGAAGCAACAACGGGAGCTCGCTGGCTCGCTGGCTGTGAAGGTAACTTTCTCCCTTTCGCGCGCTTCTTCGGCCAAATCCCGTTAAATCCGCCGAACCGTGGGATTTACTAAATCCCGGATTTAAGCCGTAAATCCGGGATTTATCAAATCCCGGGATTTAACGCGCGCTGTAAAACCGTTTGGCTGGATTTAGCGTAAATCCGACTTAAATCCTGAGATAAATCCGATACCAAACAGCCGCTTAGTTTGCTTCTCTTCTGCCATCTCACACACACTCTCCCTCGACCTCCTCCACTTTTATCGCAAACTGAGTAGCCCGATCCCTCCTCCAACACCAAATCTAATCTCCTCCTCATAGCCCGTAAGCCTCCCACAGCTAGATCCTGACCTTCCTAGTTATGACCCTCACACCCGCCTCCATACCCAGCTGTTACAGCTAATCTGCCCGACTGACTTCACCGATCCTAAGATTAGACTCCTGCTCCAAACTAGTGGTTTGATATAGTTGCCCTCTTCTATTCAAACACTCCCTCTACACATCGATCCAGCTTTAATTCGCACCTCTTGAGTTACCTTTGGTCCTCAGCCTATCCGTCAAACCACCCACACCCAGTAGCCAATGCTAACACTTTGATAGAATAGCCTCCAAACCCTATCTCCCCACGTCGAGCAGCCTGATCTTCCCTTCTAACCGAGACCCCAGCCGATCGGACTCCAGCTGATCCTATTCCCGTTCAAAGACCCAGCACCTGATCCTACTTGTGCCTCTGAAGTCGCTTGACCCCGTCTCTCTTCAACCTCCAATCACAGTCCTTCCTCTTCCAAATTCCACGACACAATAACCGACCCTCTCGTTCTTGCTCCCTATAAGCCGCAGACTCTACCTCCTTTCCCATTTCCCTCTCAAACTACAACTACAATTGCTGCCTTTGTAAGCCTATTGCCTTTAACCTCTACAAGTCTCAACCCGATCTCATTCCAGAAACTCCTCTCAATACTCCTCTTCTCAACCGCACAAAGTTGAAGTCTTCTCCCACCTGTAGCTCCTCTCTACTCACATCGCCAACCACCAAGCCATTCCCCTCCTCTTTCTAAACAGAGTTATTTCCTCTCTCCATCCCTTTCTGTTATTATTACCACTTATTATTAGCAAAAAAATTTAATCCAAAAAGAAATAAAGAAAGGTCAAAGATATATAGATAAAAAAAGAAGAGAGAAAGCGAGCCAATAATAAAAAAATCAAATAAAAAAAAAGAAAATAGAAAAATAGAAAATATTTGTGCACTCGTTAACTCTGTTGCCTTGATATCGTCGTCGTTGTTCCTCGTGTAAGGTATAAATTTTATAAAACTTAAAAGGGCCCCCAAATACCATTTTGGCACTTGCGGTGCAATGAGCGGACCCCCTAAGCGTGCTTTTGTTAGCGCGGTGAGAGGGAGCTCGATACGATGCTTGCAGGGAGGAAGGTGAGCATTTTGCTCTCTTTTCTTAGAGCAATGAGGTAAAGCCTTAAATATTCATACGCACTTTCAGGCCGGTGGAGAAATTTGCAAGTCTTTCATGCATGCACCCTTGCAACCCAAGCACGTCTTTCTTAGCATGATGGGGTAAGAGACCAAGGTCATAGTGTCGCCCAACACCGACCATGCATGCCATTCTTGGCGTGGTGGGAAGGCCTAGAATCTAAAAAATTCCCCTAAATAGGGAAGACATTGGAAGGCTACTGAATTTTAGATTTATAGGGAATATAACTTGAATAAAAACACAGGGGACTTGATTATAGCCAAATTATAGGGAAATGAACTTGAATAAATGCCTAAGATAAAACTATAATTCACAAAATAACAAAAATCAAATACAAATGAGCGAACGAAGGACTTGTGATGGATAACGTTTCAACGTGATTCACCCACAAGAAATGAAATTGAACGGAATATATAATCTAATTGCAAGCAAATACACAAAGCCCTTAACAAATGTTATAAATCGCCAATGAATGATAGTAGTTGATGTATAACACTCTCATCAGTTAGGCAAGCAAATACAATAATCCTCTGCAAGTAAAGGAGGTTGACATGCAGTGAATACAATGACTTGCTAACCAAGATATATTCAAAGAGTTTGAAGAGAACGCAATTTGCATGTCGTCAATGTCACCCGATTGTAAACAAACATGACAACCAACCTGCCAATGATAACACTAGACATGTTGTAAAAATGACAGCCATCCTATAAATATATCTAAGAAGATTATAATGAATGTAATAATATGCGCATGGGTAGAACATTGGAGATATGAAACAAATATAATAACCTCCCTGCAATCAATATCAATTTGCGAGCAAACATATCAAACCTCTGCAAGTAATGAAGAATGATATATGATGAATATAATAGATTCCCAGCAAACGTAGAAAGGGGAAATACAATGTATGCAACACACCATCTACAAGCAAGGGTAAAGAATCTATAGCAAATGTAAGCACCTATGAGCAGTACTAGAGGATCTATGATGAATATGATAGTTTGCCTATGAGTCAAAGTAGTGGGGTTATGGCAGAGTGTACAAACTCATGATGCATACATCAATCCCATTTGTAAGCCATACTAGAAGACCTACACTTAATGCAGTCGGCCTACGGGCATTGACAAAAGACTTGTAATGCACATGATAACCTTACCCATAAGCAATGTTGGGAGAAGTCCACCTACATACAATAGCTGGTGACTTCTAAATGTCTACTGCTGGCCTATAAATAAATCTAACAAAGCATACATTACATGATAACTTGCATGCATGAAGTAACAAATGACCCATAGCATAATGTTACAGTTCACCTGTAGGTAGAAGCAGAGAATTCATGATGCCAAGTTATCATACCGGGCAAAAAAACTTACCTGCAAATGACAATGAGAGATTCATGGTGAATGATGCAATCCACTTATAATAAGAGTGCGATCTCCTAATGTCTACTGGACAACAATCCTCTACAAATTATGTTAAATAATATAATAAAATAATGAAGCAACATAAATTAGGCAATATATACAACAACTAAAATCTAATATATTTTTATGCCACCGGATATGCAACACTTGTACAGGTAGACAAAACGCCTTCATGAGCCTCTAAATAAAATTTTGCATAAACTTTAGTGATAATCATTTGTACAAATAATCATATTTAAATATTTTAAAATATCCCCTCATGCATTAAAATATGATTCCCTAAACTTAAGTGTAATACCCGCATGTGCCCTGACTAGCATGATGTATGCACACACGTGACGTCTAAGGATGCTACGCGGGTTAATTGTGAACTTAAATTCAAGTCTGATCCTCCTCTTTGAATGGATGTGAGTTAACACAACTTAAATCACTGAATAAATAATGATCATAACGCCGATCGAAATATTTATTTTATACATTCATATTAGACCATCATGGTCTATTATAAGAAAGATTCATACTAAAAGCGTAAAACCAACACTAAACTTGATCCTCTATTGGCAAGAAAATAGAGTCAACAAGGTTCGACTAATAAAGTAAAGTTACCCATAGTCCCCTAATGATGACCATGTTGAAAGCTAATCTCAATCGGAGGGGATCATACTTTTAAATATCCCAAAAATCTTAAAATAAATCATTAAGAGGCTCTAATTTCAATAAAGTTCAAAACTCAAAATTACAACAATTAAGATATTTAAGATGAAAAAAATCATGCACACACACTTAAAGTAAAAATCCATCTACCCTCCATAACAGTTTATCGACGTCGATAAATTTGAAAATCACTTCAGCTCATAAAGAGCAAATGTTCAATTGAGAATATCACTAATATTCATTCGCAAACCATCTATTGCCAATAAGGACATGGCACATATCCTCTAACCTATGGTTTTGCTATCAAATGGTTATAACCGAGATCCTATAACCGGGCGGTTTTATCGTCAAATGGTACCACTAAATTATGGCCATTATCAGAGCCTGTATATTCCCCAATGGCTCTAAATCCTTGAGAAAGGAATTAATAGGATATAGTTGATCAGGCACAAAATGCCCTTTGTCAGTTAGATTGACTTAGATTTATTCCCTTAGGCAAACATTCATCCTAAGTCTATAAGGTACCCTTGGACGAAGTAACCCATGGCTACTGGTAAGGATCCTTCAGTTATATTAGGTTAATTACCTCCTCTAACTAAGTAGAATAGTGACCATGATGGCCCAAGACAACAGAAATATTGGATCTTTATCGGTTTCAACATCATTCCCCCCACCATCTATTTTAAGTGCATGGTAAAAAAATTTCAATCTTCAATATCAAATTCTATTGTTACTATATGTTGGATACTATGTATCTACTTAATTACTAGCCTTAATGGAAAGTTCTCTCTCATTATCGGGAGGGGTAATTAATTATAGAGGATTGTGTCTATAGGAAACCTGAACTCCGATCAAAATATCCTCGCAAAATGAGGGCGAAATCTCTAGGTAATGACTTATTTAAAACCCAATATGCCTTTTAAAAATTCATCTTAGAACCGAAAACTTGTTAAAACTCTCCTCGCTGACCAACAAAAAGGAAAAAGGTCATGGAGAGGTTGGGGTGCTAATTTTCGGAGCCCACAAGTAGAAATTTATATTTCCTGAAATTAACTAAATTAGTAGAGATTGTATATAATAACATTATATAGCTTTAATTGAACTAAAGCATTATTTTTAGATATCAAAATAAATATCGAAATTTATAAAAATCGCTATTTTTTCAAAATCACCTGGCAAAAAATCTTAAACGAATACTTAAAATATTTATAATCTCAGTCTCTATAACATATAAAAAGTTACATAATGAAAGTTTTAATAATACAAATCTATACTCAAATTTTAGTGATAAAAATAAAAATTTAATCAGAAAAATATCAAAAATACTATATTATTGAAATTAGAAATAGAAAAATGATTCCTTAGAGTGAGAGAAACAGATTTTCTAATAGGACCAAGTAGCGAAAATCATTCCACCACCTCCAAAATCTAAGATTTCTGTTCTCTCTCCATTATTTCTCTCTTATTTCTCCCTAATCCTTCTCTATTAAGCCAAATGAGAGAAATGAGAAAAAACTTTTAAATAAATAGTAATGAAATAAGATATTTATAATAAATTAATTATTTAATATTAATTAATTATTTAATTTAATTAATTTGTAGTATAAAATTTATATAAATTATTTTTTACCTTCAAAAGTTATAGAAAAATATTCATAAAATAACACATTTTATTAAGAAAATTCTAGTGAAATCAATTAGTAAAACACACACTTGACGGTTCCAAAATCCCCACTAATCTCAATACGTGCTAATTTCTTAAGAATTTAGACGAGTGCCAACAAAATTATAAAAAATTGATGTAGTTAAATCACTATAATATATATATTATGACAAAGACTGTTTATGATTTCGAATTATAATGACTTCTAAAAAAATTTATTTGACTGAGTTAAAATACGAGCTATTATAATCTACCTACCTTAAAAAAATATAATATTTGACATTTCTCTTAAGGATTCAGGCACAAAATTAATATAAATCAAATTTGTATTATCAAAACTCAAATTAAATCAAACTCAAATAAAAAAATTGTCAAAAAATTATACAGCCATACAGTTTATTCTATCACATGTCATTCAATTATGTTTAATATGCTATGTTATGCAAGCAATTAAATAAATTTCTTACCAGTAAAAATTTTTGGATGTTATCAGTATTCCAAATGCACATGTGGTATCACTAAAGTAGGTGCAATCAATCATGGTGCAACAATGTCCCTTCAACTGCTACTAACAGCTCTGTCATCCACTCTATTGGTTGATCATTCATTATATGCTCTTGACCCTACAGTCCTCTATCCTTTAGTCTGTCTCGATTGCACTACATCAGAATTAGTTCTTTGTCTAAATTTCCTCTGAGGATAGTTTGCTACCTTTTGTCATTGATGTCCATAGTAAAAATATCTCCCCTCCAACAAGTAGCACTGACCAATATAGTAAACTAAACCTCATAATGCATCACTATCTTATACCCCTACTCCAACTTGATAAATACTTATTGCATCTATCGTCAGGCTAAAGGAGATATGAACCACATTCTTAATATAATAGTAAATTCATCCCATGCGATCTCATCATTTATTTTCCCCTAAAATTTATCTCTATTGTCCAGCCCACCATCTCTCAGCCTCTCCTTCAAAGAGGAACACAGCCAATGGTACATTTATGTTCTCTAGACATTACATGTTATCAAAAAAATTTTCTATCCTCAATAACCAGTCTTCAATAGCCTAAGGTCCTACAACTCCTTTAAATAATAGAGGCTTCAACTTATGGAATGTCTATAAGTGCTTGTCTCCCTATTCTTTTATACTTCTAACTAACTTAATTTGCTCATCCCAATTGCAGGAGAGCTTGTAGCTTGCGGCTTGTGGGAGCACAACGAAAGAAGGAGAGGATTTGTGTGTGTGTGTGTATGTGTGTGTGTGTGTGTGTGTGTGAGAGAGAGAGAGAGAGAGAAAGTTCTTTGGGGTTTTATCTATGTATATATAAATTAACTTACCAAAAGTAATTAAATATAAAAAAAATTTGCGTTGGCTAGTGGGGGCACATGCACCCCAATGCCCCCATCGTGCCTCTGCATGTGGTGTTGAACTTTATAATATATGATTAGGACTTCATTTGAGACAACCTTTTTGCTGCTTTTTAAAGTAATTTTCTTATACAAAAATTTCTTGAAAGCAGCAAAAAAAAGTAGTGGTCAAAAGATATCCCAAATGAAGCCCAAGTCCAAAGTCTTACGTGCTTAATAATTTTCTTTCACGCTAAATTTTTCGCTTTGATCATCACTATTTCTCTTGAATTTTGCTCAATCATCGTTGAATAATGGGTAATACTAATAAGAGCTACAAAATTCAAGAACAATTGGATTACAATTGAATCCTTAGCTTTGATAACATGTCTTGATGAATGCGAGTTGAGAAAGGATCAAAATTTAGCAAAATACAACAACTAAATTTTTATTTTTCTTAAGCATGACATTTTTTAGTCCTTATCTAATACATAATGGAATAAAAAGTGGGTGCATCTTTTCTTTCAAAGTAAACTTTTTTCTTTCAATTTATTCTTTTTTTCTTATGAAAATCTTTGAAAGCATTTTGTAACATTAAAAAAGTAAGGTTCTAGATGACGTGGAGAGCTATGAAGAAAAGTTTTGTCCACTCCAATTAAGTTCAGACTAATGGTCTGTTTAAGATAGCTTTTCATTGTTTTACTTTTTAAAAAACAATCATAATTTTGTTTAGCTACTATTTTCTTACAGCTTTCCACTATTATTTAAAAATTCTATGATAGAAAACTGCACAACTAGAGCAACAAAATTACTTTCTCTATAGCAACTTTACAACCAAATTTATTAAATGTTGAAGTCATCCCAAATATAACTTAAATTGATATTGTTAGCATCCATCCATTTGATCTTATAATAAGAACTTTGGCCACTAAGAAACGTTAGCCCTTTAGTGTGAGGAGCTAATCATCTATCAAAATGAACTTAAAATAATTATATTAATTAATAATAATACTATTTTTTCTCATAAGTAATGTAACCACTTTAATTATATTAAACTTATATATTCATACTTAGCAATCAAATCAAGTTTCTCAAACTAAAATTTATTAACTACCTTTCAATATTTTGGATAAAACCTTCTAATTTTTAATCAAATTCATAAAATTTGGATGCATATAAAGCAAAATCAATTCCCCAATTTTATACAAATCACCTTATTAAATTTTTACTCTTGAGTATTTCAAAAATATATTGAAGTTCAAAAGCAATAAATTTCTATCATGCATTTAAATGCTTGAAATGAATTAAACTCATTAGCCAATCTTAACTCGACTCATTAGCTCGTGAACTAACTTGATTAAAAATATTCATAGAAAATAAATTTAAAAGATATTAATGATTAAGAATTTAAATAAAAAGTTATTAAAATTATTTAAAATGATCTTTTGTTTATGTCAAGTGATTTCTTATTATTATTATTTTTTTTAATTTCTTATTATTTTTATTATTCTATTTTAATAATTATGTGATTTTTTTGGGACTCCTAAGCTAATTAAGACAAACTTACAAACATATTTATATACAAGCTTTGAACCCTAAATCTTTTGATTGATAGTCATAACTCTTAATAATAGATAAAGAAGAACTGCATATGCTTTGATTATCAACCATGAGGTCATGAATTTGAGTCTTATGTAGCTGATATATGTATGAATTTATCTTATTTGGCCTAAATGTCCAAAAAAAAAATACAATTAATGAGCCAGGAGCCAACTCAACTCGGCTCAAGTTCATATCGGGGCGGCAAGCTCGATACCACTACTTTACACCCCTAATCGCGAAAAATTATTCTATGCGGAGTTCGAACATAGCTTCTCATCTAGTTTCCAATCAGATTTTGACACTATTTTTTATTTTTCTTATGTAGCCATGTGGATTTTTTTTTATTAATGCTTGACTCGATGACTCAGCCCAGCAAATTCAATTAGTAGTCTTTTTTTTTTTTTTTTGAAAAACTCATGCTTCATCCCCAAAATTTAGGGTTTTAAGGGAATAAAACTTTTTATACTTGCTGAGAAAGAAAAATGAAGAACAGATGATGAAGATGGAGATTGATTCGGAGAACATTGAATTCTCTAATGAGATGACATTCTCACAAGACGTGGTGGCTGAAAACTTAAAGATAAGAAGACTGCAGTCAACCATAGAGAGTTTACAGGATAGTGCGGAGATTGCAAGGTTGGATAAAACAAAAGTGAATTTGGTTGGACGAGCAATAGATTTAAACTTATCAGTAGTAAATTTAAAACTACTCTGAAGTTTTACTTGGTTTACAAAAAAAGTATAGTTTTTAAGGGTTAGGGTGTATTCTTCAATTATATTCCATGATGTCAATTACAATTTTCAATGCCTTCTACACTTGTACACAATTCCTCTAGAAACTATAATATTCCCAGCTGTGTAAATATTGTTTTTCCTTTAACCATAATTAATATGATTAACTACTTGGATACATGGATTGTACAGACACTATGTACACCATGTACACAATATTTGTACTGTGGGAATTCATCATATACACAATATATGTACAAGGGTAATTCTTGGCCCTTTGTGGATCCCCTTATACACAAATTGTGCACAAGCTTTTACACACTAATTGGAAGATTATACAGACACTAAGTACATCTTGTATATAGTGTGTGTACCAGAGGAATTCCTTGCCCTCTATATATACCCTTGAACACACACTATGCATAAGCTTGTACACAGACTATGTACAAGTTATACACACATTGTGTACAAGGGGAGTTCAACTTGTACATAAGCTTGACAAATAGAATTAATGCTTATACACACACTGTGTATAACTAGTACACAGTGTGTGTGGAAGGGGATTTTACCTTATACACAGTGTGGGTACAGGGTAATTCTTAGCCATTTCTAGACATTTCTAACATGTATAAATAGGTTGTGTTAATTTTCTCTTAATATTTTTTGCATTGCACACAGGGTGAGTATAATGGTAAGAAGATTATATACGAGATGTATTGTAGGTATGCACATAATACTGGTTTTAGTGTTCACAAGGAATATCATAATTACTGGCTAAATTCTTGAGAGATAAGATGCAAGAATTTTGTCTATTTAAAATATGATTTCAAGAAGGATCCTAATTTGAATTCCCAAATGAAATATTGAAAATCAGAAACCAGAATGGATTGTCTAGCTATGATTTGTTATATAACAGATGAAGATGAAAATTAGAATGTGCAAAAATTTATAGAAAGCCCAATCATAATTTAGCTAGGCCAGAAGACAAATATCTACTAAGATTATGTAAGAATATTAGTGATGAAAAAGCATCAGTTCTTAAAATAATGATAGAGGCCGGAATTAGAACCCTTGATGCATTTTTCTACCTTGCCGAAGAAGTTGAAGGTATTGAGAATGTTAGATTCTCTAAGAATATTTAAACGTAGAGGAATTGAATTATTTACGTGGCTCTTTAGAATATTTTACGTATAATGGTAATAAATATCTAATAAAAATATTTACTGATCAAGATTAAGCAATGGCTATGATAATGTTGACCCTTAGACAATAAAAATAAAATATCTTACCTGTTATACAATGCCGCCCATGAAATCATGGGATTTTCACCAAAATCCCGCTTAGATACCTCGCCACAATCGAAATCCCTAAGCAAATACCTGAAATATGGCCGATATTCACATCTCCACCCGTCAATCCTGCTGAAATCTCGATTATGTCACCATTTTCATTGTTAAAAGCAAGGGAAGAGCGATTTTGCCAAATAAAAAAAGGAAATGAGTAGGAAGAATGCAAAAAAAAAAAAGAAAAAAAAGGAGGTGGAAAATGCAATAAAAAAGAAGATATACCAAAAAAAGAAGAGATACAAAAAAATGATGATGAAGAGGAGTTTTGGGTAGTTTTTTTTTCATCTTGCCATCGTAGCCAATCGTCATAATGGAAAGGTATAAGTTTCTAACTCAAAAATCCCGCCCTCGATGCTTGCGACGAGCCGACAGACTTCCATACGCGCTCATGTCGCAAAGTGGGAGGGAAATTGGTTCAACGCTTGCAATGAGGTAGGTAAGCCTCAAAGTGCTCATATAGCGTAATGAGGACAAAAAAATTTAAATATCCTTAAACCCTCATGTAGCGTAGCGGGGCAAAAAAAATGTCGTATTTCAAAACAAGTATTCAAAGACCCTTAAGCACTCATGTAGCGTAGCAGGGATTGAAGAAATTACAGCCGAGGTGTCCTCCGACACCTACTTGAAGTGCTCTCGTAGTGTGGAGGGGAAGGCTATGTCTCTCAAAATTTCTTCTAAACGGGGCAGACGTTGGGAGGCTACCAAAATTTTTAGTGACATAGGGGACTTGGCATCAAATGAACAAGGACTTGGGCTTAGACTTGTATCTGAACACAAAGAAAATGATTAATAAAATACTTGAATCTAATTGAAATGAGCTCAAACTTAAACTTGATATGAACATTAATTGAACTTGCAAAAATTGGATTCAAACTTAAATGAACACATACGGGGGACTTGGCATCAAATCACAACAAACTAGACTCGGACTTGAGCTTGGCTTGGACAACAAGGAACCTATTTTGAACTTAAATGGACATTGAATAAATGACATTAAATATGACTTGGATCAAAACGTAATACTTAATGTGGAAATCATGAACTATATGAGTGATAAAATCAAAGATGAATGAATAAATTAAGATTCATGCATAAATTGATTGCAAGCTTTGACATGGAATTTCTTCTTGGATAATAACAATTAACTTGTAATGACTACTTAAATTTAGGTGCCAATGAATATGTACAAAACTTGTGGATCAATGGATTTGTAAGGTGTTATTCATTCATAAGTGATGATGATACAACATGATAACACAATATCTTCAAGGAGTCACAAAATCTATATGCAATTGACAATCAACCAGCTCACAATACTCATCTCAATCATGCAATTGAATAATGTGAGATAATTGTAACAACCATAAGGATGTGTAATGAACATGATAGCTCGACCATCAATAATAATCTGCAAATAAGCACATCAAGCTCTTGTGGATTATTAAGATTCATGTGCAAAGAATTCAATGGATCACTGGCGAGCACGAATAAGGGAATTATAGTGAACATAACTAGCCTACAAATTAGTTATGCAAGCAAATATAGTTCACTCCCCTATAAGTAGAAGGATTCGACAAGCAATAAATTGAACTCCAATTTGATAAATACATAATGAAAATATGAATGCCAAGAGCTAAATCTGAATATGCAGATAAGCATTAATGAGTGAATAAGAAACTCGTTGCTTAAGAAGAACAACATGCATGCAAGAAAATGCAATCGCCTACACACAATCAAAAACATCAGACCTAATATGTTTGCAAGCAATAATGTAATACTTTTGACTAATATTGATGGCATCATCATATCAGTTCACATGCAAGCATCAATGAACAAATAAAATACTCCTCGCATGCAAGGGATAACAACCAACAGATGATTGTGAATGCAGTGAATTCCCTAAAAACATGGGTGGAAAACATACAACCGATATAATAATCCCCCACATGGGTAATCTTAACTTGCAAATAGGTACACCATACCCTTAGAAGTGACAATGATCAACATCAAGATATAAATAAAGGCATCCAACCCCTCAGGCAATGAAGATTAAGAAGGAATATATATTTTGATTGCAGACAGATATGCGAGAGTCTTCGACAAATGTAATATCTTGTCGATGAAAGCACATAATGAGTATTATGACATCTCTCTGGTCAATGAATGCTGACTCGTAGATGAACACCATAGTTACCTACAAATGATGAAGGTCAACACACAATGAGGGTGATAGATATTATGATGTACTTTGAATAGCTACAGTTGTTAGTATAAGGCAGTGGCCACTAATTTCAAAGTATTGGACATCGTTAAGAACACAGTTATCTAAGGTTGAAATGATTAATTTTTTTATTTAAGCTAATACCAAAAATGATAATGATGGCATAATTAGGGAATTGCCTATTAATTTCTATACGAGTTCTAGGAAGAGAAAGCCAGATCAAATCATTATTTTTAAAGATGGAGTGGGTGAGTCTCAGTTCAACCAGGTTCTGAACATCAAGTTGAATAAGATTATTGAGGTTTTTAAGCTCCTTGGTGAATAGTGGTTATGAATTTAACATACCACTTATAGGCAATTACATAAAAGACTACGACAAACACAAGATTCTACGAGTTGCCATAGAAAACCAGCCAAAGATTATTAAAATGCCCCCATACATGTACTATAATTTGTCTACACATAAACATAAAAAATGCATGTGTAATCATACACCCATATGGGCCCCATCGAGCATGTTATGGGTACACACGTGATGTCTAGGGATGCTACCTGAGTCAATAAGTGAAATTAAATTCAAGCTCGATCCTCCAATATGAGTGGATAGGAGTCGATACAACTTCAACTAGTGGATAAATATACAGTTGTGGCGTCGACTAAGATATTTGTCTTAATACATTCATATTAGGCCTTCAAGGTCTATAAGAAAGAAAATTTATTAAATAAAAGAATACACCTAATGAAGAACATGATCCTCAACCGTCAAGTAGATAGAGTCGACAAGATTCAATCCACAAATTAAAATTACTTATAAATATCCCGATGATGGTCGTGTTGAACGTAGATCTCAACTAGAGGGGTTAATTCACAAAAATTAAAATACCACCTAAATGTCGATGAAAATTTGTAACTCCAAAAATATTCCAAGATTCAAAAATATTTTAATTTGAAAGTAACCACTAAGACACTTAAAGCAAAATCCATTCACCCTCCATAACAATTTACCGAGGTGAACAAATTTAAATATCACTTCAGCTTATAAAGAGCTAATGTATGGTCGAGAATATCACTAGGATTCATTCTCAAATTGGGTGATTTTGTCACCAAATGGCACCACTAAATTATGATAATGGCCAGAGTATGTATGTTCCCCAATGGAATTAAATCCTTGAGATATTAATCAATAGGATATAATCAATAGGGCATAAAGCTCACTATTAGCTAAGGTAGATTCAAATTTATCCCCTTAGACAAATATCCACCTAGGTCTATAAGCTACCCTTGGACGATGTAACCTATGGCTATCGACAAGGATCTTCCTATCAGGTTGGGTCGACTATCTCCTCTGACTAAGTAGACCATGGACCATGATGACCTGGGATAAGAAACCATGGGATCTTGATTGGGCCCATCATCCATTCCCCATCATCTACTTTAAATGCAAGATGGTAAAATGTTTAATTTTAAACATCAAACTTTCAACAAGTTCAACCCATGCTGCTACTATATATTAAAAAGCACGTATTTCTATGTATCTGATCAACGAATAGCCTAAATTAAAAGTTCTATATCGTGATCGAGAGGGGTGATTAACTATAGGGGCTTGTGCCTATAGGAAACTATAACTCAGATCTAAAGTCCTCACAAAATAAAGGCAAAATTTCTAGGTGTGTCTTATCTATAAACCTTCTGCCTTCCCAAAATTAACCGCAAAACGTATAGTGTTAAAAATCCCCCAAAAGCAACAGGGAAGTTGGGGCATGAATTTATGGAGCCCACAAATTTTTGGTGACTCTACCGGGACTTGGTTTCTCTTTCTATCTTTGGCTAGTCATCTCAGTGCTTTAGTAACAGCTAGTTAATACAACCTCAAAATTCCAAATTCCTTGAATCGATCATTTAATGAATTAAAGTTTTTAAATATTTTAAAATGATCATTCAATAAATTCACTAAAAATTATGTTAAGTATGGTTTAAAATTTATGTTATTTTAATTGCTTGCTAATGATTATCTACTTTTATTTTATGTTATATGCAAGTCTTTATATTTTAAAAATGTGGGGTGATATATCAGATGCTGGTTACTAACCCTTACCTTTCATTTGTGTAGATGGATCTATAGAATTCTGCTTTTACCATCCAACTAGGACATGGCGCAAATATTCAAGTTATAAATGCGATCATTAATACTGGAAGTGCTGGAGCCACCATTCAGTTTGGTGGGTTACAATTTCTCGCAGCTACTGCAAGGGCTGCTGTCGTTCCTCTGTGCGGCATGGACTTTGACGAGCCTGCCAGGAGGCCCCATTATGTCAAAACTTACACTCGTCATGTGCATCTGCCAGCATAAAACCTCACTACTAGAGTTCTTGTATGTTGTACGTATCTGCCAGCGTCGTGAGCTACCGCTAATGCAAAAAATCCTCATAGGAGGATTTATATATTCGAGAGGTTATCACATCAAGAAGCCTTGGTCACTGAGAGGGTCATAGTTAGAGGAAGGATTTTTGTGGTGACTGCAACCATAATAACTCTGCAAATTAGTTACCTGCACCCGAGAAGAACGATACTGAAGTCTCCTCATCTAGAGGAAGGCTTATGAGAAGGTAGAGGAGAAAGAAAAATATAAAATTCGGGCTCAGCAATAATTTTCAATCCACCCATCGAATCGATCGACTCGAGAACCAGAAGCGACCATTCCTATCTGGAATGGGTTTGCAGGCTTGAGATGGGTTAAAAGAAATAACTTTACTGGAGAGCTAAAGAAGTCTTTCTAGGAGCAGTACCATGAAGCCCCAGCTCCCAAGAAGAAGAAGAAGTAACCAGAAACTCTTTTGGCCCGAGTCTACAGGGTCTTAAAGACTGTGAAGGATAGGGGGCTGAAGAAAAACAAATATTAACGGCCATTGATAATTAAGGCCAGAAGGGCCCCTTCAAGGGAGAGGTTATCATCTGTCATGGTGGAGAGAAGAGAGAAGGAAGAATGACTCCGTGCGATGAGCATTGGGGTGTGACACCTGAACCGTGTGTTAAGGGATCCACCACCGAAAGGTCCTGGTGGAATGGAAAGCAAGTCTGGAGGCCGAAGCCTCACAAGGAAGATAGAGAAGAAAGGAGAGAAAAAGTAATAAACCTAGGCATGACATCCGGTGCGGCTTCCCAGAGATCCACCCCCACCAATAAACAATGCCAGAAATGGGTCCAAAAGAAGACCTATAACAATGATGTCCATCCTGATGGTTGACACCCCAGAGAATCCATTGGGGGATCTTGTTATTCGCCAACCCCAGCTAAAGAAGTGAACAATTTTGATCGTAGCCCACGGGTCAAAGAAATTTTCTTGCTAAATCAAGAACCAGAGATCTAGTGGCACCGTCGCTCGAAGATCCAAGTACTAGAAGAGGAAGAGGAAGAAGATATAAAAGAGGAAGATAAAGAAATAGATGATGCCATGAATAAGGAAGTCGTCTACATGGTAAGGCATATGAACATCTATGGTGACACCGATTATGATGATGGCAAAGATGATGGTGACTGGCGGCCACCACATAGAAGAGTACACCGATGCCACCTTGACATTGGGTCCATCGCTGGTAGGAGTGGTCACTCTTCAGAAGAGCAAGGAGAAGAAGAGGCCAAGGGGAATCCTTTCAATGCCAAAAACTTCATGCTTGTTGATATGCAACAACAAATGAAATGGCAAATGAGGGTGAAGGATAGTGAAACCTCTCAATTGAATGAGAAGATGACTAAGATGATGACTCAAATGGTGATGATGATGTAAATGATGCAGAGAACTGCTACCGTTGGTCTCATGCCTAATCCTCCTACCGATCCTCCAAACTTCCAAATGACTCAAGTCTCGGGAGTATTGGGAACTCTTGAAGGTGTTCATGAGGCTCATAATGTCATTTTCTAGCCCATTCCATAGAATATTGCAAGTACCTCTGAGGCTGTGACGGCTGCATAGTTAGAGAAAATAATCATAGAGAAAATTAAAGCTATTATAGTGATTGATCAAGCAGAGAAATTGGTGGGCAAGGGTCGCCTGTATCCCACTGAATACGATCAAGTGTCATATCTGAAAGGGTACTCTGTGCCAAAGTTCAACACCTTCAATGACATTAATAACCCTAGGCAGCACTTAGCATAATTCAAAGCCACCTATGGGAATACAGGAGGCAACGATGCCTTACTCTTTCGATAATTCATCAGCAATTTAACGGCAGTTGCTTTTGAATGGTATGATGAACTACCAAATGGCTCTGTGAAGATATTTATAGAGTTAGAATCAATGTTCGTAAAGAGATTTATCAGCGCTACTGAAAAGATAATAATCGCTAACCTCACTCTGGATAAGAGAAAAAGGGATGAGTCGGTGACCAAATACATTACTCATTGGCAAAATTTGAGTAGGAAATGTGAATAGCAACTTGAAAATGAACACGTAGCGCACTTGTTAATGGAAAAAATTGATGATATGATGTAACCATTCTTATGTATAGCCATAATCACTACATTTCAGGAACTTCTGGATAGAGTGGCGAAGTTCAAAAAGCTAAATTTGTCAAGATTAGAAAACCACTCGGATAAGCCCAAGAAGGCTAAAGCCTCGAGTGCTAGAAGAGGTGAGGCCGACTCTACATTTTTCTCCAAAGCTGATTAAAAAAATAGGTGGTCTACAACATAGATAAAGATAAGCAGCCAATACAATATGAAGATAAGCCAAAATAGACCCACAACCCTAACCCCCAATCGAAGTTGATACTCAGAGAAAAATAATAAGCTACAAACTTATTGGGGTTGTAGAGAACACCTGAGGAAAATAACAGGAACTAGTAATAGAGCGTTCCCATCCCTTAAGGATAAAATAAATAAAGAATATTCATTTAAGAGGGAAAGTGATGCCAAGTTGTTTCGACATGCATTAAATGCAAGCTTAGAACTGCCAAACTTGAGGAGTGGAAGCACACTAGCGACCCAGACTATTGCCGATACCATAAGGTAATCAGCCATCCTATTAAAGATTGCTACATCTTCCAAGACTGGCTGGGAAGAAAATATAAGAGAGGGGAACTCACATTGTCAGACAATATATTGGCTCACCCTAGAAAAGAATCAACTCGGGTGGTCACATTCTCTTACGTACCCCTAGTTGAAAGAATAGATGAAAAGAAACCAGCTTAAGAATAGCAGTGGGAGATTGCGGTCTCCAAGAAAATTGTAAAAATGTTGAAGCAATTGGAAGGAGTTCCAAGGGTGAAGTAGAAAACTCCTACTGAGTCAGTAATAGATTCAAAATAGTACCCTAACCAAGCTGGCTCTTTAAAGTACCAAAGGCAAAATCTTCTAAGAAAAAGATTAAACTGAAGAAGCCCAAGGAGAAAAAGATAGCAACTCAAAGAGCTATCAATAATTTGGATGAATATTACTAGAGTACGAGGTGACCTATTAAGCTTACTGACTTCATGTTATAGCTTAAAATAGATGAAGCCAAAAAAGATAATGAAGACTCTCTTCCAATAGAAGTATATCGGCTCACCTCGATGGTACCAAATATGTCGATAAAAGAAGAATGCACTGAGGAGGCAGATTTTGAATCTTGTATAATGGTGTCATCGATGGATTACAGCTCAAAGGAGATCTATACTTTCCAAAGGAAAATGAGTTAGACCCTAACATATCATCACATATGGGACATGTAAATCTTCGTGGTGACTCTAAATCAATAGATGAATCTCCAAACATGACAATGGCCGACTCTAAAAAAAATGTGCCATCAAATGAGTCTGAGCCAGAGGAGATCGCTCAAGTGCAGTTGAGAAGTGACAAGATACTCCCTTCTCTACCAAAGAAAGGGATATTCGATAAAGATAAGGGGAAGGAAATAGTTTTCAATAAAGATATCATCCCTAAGGACCCCAAGCAGAAGGATAATCCAGTCAAGGATATAGATTATAATATCTTATCCCATCTAAGGAAGATCCCTGTACAACTTAGTATATACGATGCTATGGTAATGTCTAAGGACCTTTGGGAGACTTTGATTCAGGCTCTCAAGGACCCCAAAAGGTATGAGGCCTATTTTACTAAGCACAACATGATAGAGATTTTATAAGCTCGTAATGAGCTGTTTATCACCTTCACTGAAGAGGACATGATGCTCAGAACTACAGACTATAACCGCCCTCTGTATGTTACTATGAAGAGTGATGGAATGATAATTAGTTGAATCTTGATCGATCTGGGGTCCTCCATAAATCTCATGAGCCTAAAAGTACTAAGATCGCTCTGCCTCAATGTGGAATACTTCGGGCCAAATAAGCTGATGGTACATGACTTTAACGAGAAAGGGCAGAAGACCCAAGGATCATTTATGCTCTCTCTCATATTTAGAGAACTTCATACATATACCAAATTCTATGTGATTGATGTAGATACCTTATTTAAAGCGCTTTTGGGTCTCCTATGGTTACATGAGTACTACATCATCCCATCAACACTATATCAGTGCATGAAGTACCTCAGGGTTGGAGAAGAGCTCGGGGTCTCTAGCGACATCTAGCCCTTTACAGTCCCTGAAGTAACAATCTATGAAGATACCAAATACTTAATACCAAAGAAGCTAAAGCCATTGAGCTCCCTTGAGGCTACAACATCAAACTCAAAGGCAGTTAAGCGGCCCGAACAAGAAGGTGAAAAGAAGTGGGTGGGGAGAAAAAAATCACGCTAACTTCCCCCAAAATAGTAATTATTTCTAAATAAAGAAAATATGTACCTCATCTAAGGAGTGACATAGATGAAGATGTCACCCCTACCAAATCCTAGAGGGTATAACAATCAATGGCCAAAGGGAGAAAGGAGGTCGAATATTCAAACGATGATTATGACTATGACTATATCTACATAAATACAGTGTAGGGTATATTCTCAAGAAGAATAGGTAGCCCATTGATATTAGATAGTGTACTTGTACTCACTCGCATTCCTCTGTAACACTTCAAAGAAATCATTTTACGAGAGGTGCATAATATTAAAGAGCATGTAACAATCTATGTACCTCCCCCAAGAAAAAGGTGTGAGCCAGCGAGCCTATTTTACTCAATTGAAAAACTCGAAGAAAAGGTAAATCATGACTTATTTCATAGGCTTGTTGATTATGGGGAATTAGTACCTATGAGTTTTTCCAGGTATAATACTAGAAATATCAAAAGAATGTTGCAAAAGTGAGGTAATACTCACTCCTCCAAACAACAAGTTTGTTTCTGCCTGAGCCTTAGGTATCAAAGAAATCCTCATTCATTACAGAGGAAGGATATTCTTGCAAGAAAGGGCCTCAGATTCATCATGTGAAAATACCCCCAAAAGGAGATTTGCCGAGCAATCACATACGGGGGAGTCGAATCTAATGACAATGGTGATGATGAAATATATGAAGTTGACGATTATGATGATCAACCCATAGAAGTCAACCCTGTACTAGAAGAACTGAAAGATATTGAATAGGTAGCCACTGTGGACGAGTTAAAAGAAGTCAACTTGGGGACTAAAGAGGTTCCTCGCCCAACCTTTATTATCTCTCTTCTACTAGAAGACAAAGTGGAAGAAATAAAAGAACTCCTCTATAAATTTAGGGATTGCTTTGCTTAAATAAACACTAAGATGTATGACTTATCCCCTGATGTAGTAGTTCACAGATTGGCCATTAAGTTAGATGCAGTGCCCATCAAGCAAGCTCTAAGGAGAATGCAATTGGAGATTGAAGACCAAGTAATTATAGAGATAAAGAAGCTTATAGAAGTAGGCTTCATTTGTAAAGAAAAATATGTTGAATGGATCGCTAATACTATCCCTGTAAAGAAGAAGAATGGTCAAATTCATATCTATATTGATTTGCGGGACCTCAATAAAGCATGTATAAAAGATGATTTTTTGCTCCCTATATCAAAACTCCTAGTCTTTTTTATTAGAACTCCTAGTTGATAGCACGCCTAACTATGATATGTTCTCATTTATGGATGGATCGTTAGGCTATAATCAAATCTAAAATGCACCTGAAGATGAGAAGCACACATCATTCAGAATGCCCATCGATATATTTTGCTATATGGTCATGCCCTTCAGTATGAAGAATACTTGTGCCATATATCAGGGGGCGATGATGCATATTTTTGATGAGTTGATACATTAGAAGGTCGAGTGTTATGTAGATGACCTGGTCATTAAGAGCATGGACCGTAAGGATCACTTAAATAACCTGAGGATCGTATTTGAGAGGATCAAAAAGTTTGATCTAAAGATGAACACTCTTAAATGCGCCTTCAGTGTCTCTTCCAAAAAATTCCTAGGGTATGTCATTCGATACCGACGTATAGAAATTGACCCTAATAAAATTAAGGCGATCATAGAGATGGCGCCTCCTAGAAATCTCCAACAGCTTTGTTCATTGCAAGGACAACTGGCCTTCATTCGGTGATTCATATAGAATATGTGGGGTAGGTGCCAGCCATTCTCAAAGCTGACAGGAAGTATTTGACAGCATCATAAGATACTTGTTGAACCCGCCCATTCTTGTGGCGCCAATTCCGGGGAAGCCTCTCATACTATACACAACAACATTAGAAGAATCCCTTAGAGCATTATTGGCCCAATACAATGAAGAAGGAAAAGAGAATACACCATACTATATCAGCCAAAGGCTGATTTGAGCATAAATATATTATTCTTCGATTGAGAAGCATTGTCTGGCGCTGATTTTTATTGTTTAGAAACTTGGCCATTACATAATTTCTCACAAGATTACATTGATATCAAATATCAATCTGCTGAAGTTCTTGATGATAAGACCATTATTGATAGGTTGTTTAGCCAGGTGAGAAATAATATTACTTTAGTTTGATATCACGTATATGCCACAAATAATGGTGAAAGGATAAGCCTTAGCAGATTTTCTTGCCGTACATCCTATCCATGAAGATTCCCAACTCAAAGATGATTTGTCCGATGAGCAGATCATATAGGTCAAGGAGAATAAAAAAATACCATTTTAAGAGATATACTTTGACGGGGCATTATTGATTAAACCTACTTGACCTCCAAATCTTGCAAGAGCCCGAGCTTGCATCGATCTCATTTTCATATCGCCTGAGAGAGGTATAATGAGATTTTTGTTTAGTTTAACTGAGCCTCAAACTAATAATGAAGTTGAGTATGAAGCTCTAATAGATGGACTAGAGATTGCAATCAATGTTAGAATCTAAAATCTCCAAATCTTCGGTGACTTACAGCTTGTGATAAATCAAGTTCTGGGCATTTACAAGATTTGTAAAATTGAATTGGTCCACTGCCACCGGCAAACTCTCGAGCTTTTGAAATAAGTGCCAAATGTTAAAATGGCCAGAGTTCCACGAGGTCAGAATAACATAGCAGATTGTATGGCTAAATTATCCAAGGATGTGGTGAATACGAATAAAGAAGAACTCACACTGATTGGAGTTTACAGCCTTCGGGTCTTAGAGCTAACAATCTTGTAATTCCCATGGGCAAAGGGAATATAAAATTCAAGCTAGCAGGATACAACATTGGTTGATCCTCAACCTCTCCAATAAATCATTATTGATAATCAATCAGAAGTCAAGAGACATAAAACTAGTGGATGCTCAGAATCATGGTTACATTACCTAAACATTAAGGAAGGAGATGATTCGAGGCAACCATTCGTCAACTATTTTAAAGAAAACATACTCCCGATAGATAAATCTCTAGCCGCACAAATTTGGAAGAGGGCATTGTGATACGTGTTTATCAACGACACGCTGCACTGATGAGCTTTTGATCAAATATGGCTAAGATGCCTGGGGACCAAGGGAGTAGATAGAGTGGTGATAGAAATTCATGAAGAACTTTGTGGTGCATATCAGTCAGGTCCTAAAATAGATACTAAAATCAAAAGGATGGGTTACTATTGGCCAATAATGATGATAGAATGCATTGACCTTGCCAAGAGGTACCACGAGTGTCAAATTCATAGTGATGTTATATATCAACCTCCAAATCCTCTAAACCCAATGGTAGCATACTGGCCATTCAAATGTTGGGGCAATGATATAATCAGGGTGATAGATCCACCATCATCAGCTAGACATTGCTTCATACTGGTAGCAACAGACTACTTCACTAAGTAGGAAGAAGCGGCTCCTTTTAAAAGAAGTCACGTTTAAGCACATGATCAATTTCTTCCCCCATAATATTGTCTACAGATTTGGTATACCATGTCGCATAATCTTAGACAATGGAACAACATTCAAGAGTACAAAAATCTACAAGTTTATTGAGCGACACAAGATCAAAAGGTGATGCTCATCAATATATAATCCATAGGCAAATGGCATGGTAAAGGCCTTCAATAAGACAATAGTGAAATTATTAAAGAAAATTCTCACCAAGAACAAAAGAGAGTGGCACACGAAGATAACAAAGGAGCTATAGGCATATCGTACTACTTACAAGATGCCGACCAAAGCCACTCCCTATGTATTGGTGTTTGGGGTTGAGGCCGTATTACCACTAGAGATCGACTACCATCACTTTGTGTAGTTATCCAGCTTGATTTGATCCACGAGTAAAATGCTTGATTGAGAATGCAAGAGCTCGACATGCTCGATAAAGTCAGACTACAAGCTCAACAAAATATGAAAATATAAATCATTTGATCGAAGGGTGCGTCATCGATCATTTCAAGAAGGGGATTAGTCCTGATGTTGAGAAGGCCAATAATCCCACTCAAAAATTAGTGAAAATTTTGTATCCAACTTGGAAGGCCCCTTCGTCATTAAGAAGGTGTATCAAGAAGGAGCTTATCAGTTGATCGATTTTGACAGTCAGAGGCCCATACCACCGATCAACGGTCGATACCCCAAGAAGTATCATGCGTAAGAATAGATGTATATTTAAATTTTATTTTGTACTTCACAAGTATCTGCTAGCATATTTACGACGTATGTTTCAAAATTCTTTTGTAATAAAAGAATACATTTTGAAAAAAAAATTGAGGGCATTTTAAATATTTATTCGGGTCAACATCACACTCATGCCAAGCTCCCTGAATAAATTTTAAAACTCTGAAAGGGTAAATTTATTTCATTTGGAATCTCCCTACGAGAAAAGATGTATTTTAATATTTATTTGAGTTGACATTATGCTATGCGTTGAGATCTATTTAAAAATCCAAAAATTTCAAAATTATCATCCTAAAGTCTCCTTGCCAGATAGGGGGCATTTATTCGAGTCGACACCATACTGTATGCTAGAATTCTCAAATAAATATTTAAAATCATCAAATATGAATATTCCTTCAAATCAGGATGTGACAGTTTTTTCTATCAACACATGTGGGTGATTTTTCGATCAGTTTGGGACACCACTTTCCCCAGGGTACCAAGATTTCAAAGGTCAAGAAAGAGATCTTCGTGACTGCATGCTCCAATAAGTTGAGTCAGAACAATCTGAAGTATTTTGATGGCTTGAAGCTTAAGGTTTGAATGGGTGTAAAATATTGGATCCAATAAAATCAAATATAGTTGGATCACTGGCAACACCGTTTACTTAACATGCCATAAGAAAGGCCATAGTAGTAGAACCCCAATTTCATCAACCCATCAGTAGGGACTGTAAGAAGCACGAAGGCTAACTTGACTCGACAAGTTCAAGTAGTCATAGTCCACAAGATTCTCCTATTTTATTGGAGAATCAAAAGTTCTAGTGGGAAGGATGAGTAGCGAACAACTACCGAATGTGCGTAGACTCCAAATCTTCAACTACAAAGGAGGACTCCAAATCTACCAACTTTAGTAGATTTAGTATTGGAAAGCGCATTTCCCATAACCCAAGTTTGAAGCCTAAATGGGTGTAAATGGTGGAATCCAATAAGCCTAAATATGGCTAGATAGCTAGCAACTCCGTCTACTCAATAAGCCATAAGAAAGGCTATAATAGAGAAACCCCAGTTTTAGCAACTAGAGGATAAAGAGCTATCAAATTCTGGCTCACCCAATCTAATGAACTCAAGTGACTCATAATGAAGTTTCCTTAACTAGTTAAGGGTCAAAGTATTGCTTACATTTGGTACTACCAATCAAATCCAAAATCTGCAAATCCTTTAATAAATCCATAAAAGCATCAAGCAAGGATTGTAGGTCTTCTTCAACAAGTCCATAAAAATATAAAGCAAAGGATCGAAGAAAATATCCTAAAGTTCACAAAATGCTTAAGACTGAACTAAGAGGATTTTGTCATCAAGAAGTCCGTTATGCATAAAGCTCTGGATTGATGACCTTTCGCCACTGACCTAGTATAAACTTAAAGGGTTTAGGTCACCGGCATCTACTCCTTTATTAAGCCCAACAAAGCAAGAAGCATTGAATCGAAGGTACATAAATCCCCTGACAAGTCGGTAGTGATTAGGTAATCCTTTACCAATGTTCGTTGCACAAAGCATAGGACGGAAGGAACCAAAATTTCAAAACTCAAGTCAAAACTGTGGAAAGAACACAACAGCAGTAAAAGTCACAAAAGAAAAAAAGAGCAAAACTCATGGACAATTGAATTTATAAAATTTCCTTATTTTATTAATTCAAAATATATATACAAGTTTCTTTTTACAAGCTTACATCAATAAAAAAAAGAGAAAGGACAATATTCTTCATAGAGGACTAAAATATATCTCCTAAAGCTATGCCTGAAGAGAAAGTCGACAGTCTTTTCTACTCCTATCAAAGATAAGGCATCCTACGCTCCTAGGACCTGCACAAATCAATAAAAATGTCAAGAAAAAGGAGGAATTATGCAAATATTTATAAAGTTGCAAAAGGAAAAGTGTACCTGAACCAAGGTCTTCTGTAGTAGCTCACAAACTGGTTTCTCTCTCCTCCTGAAATCTGTGTAGGGCAACAGGGGTATCAATAAGCAGCTAAAGAAAAAAAGCACTGAACAAACTAATAAAAACATACCTAAGCTGAAGGACACTGTAGAAAATTGGGGGCAGTAGAGTCATGCATACTGGTGAATCTGCAAAGCTCAAGAAAATTCTAAACGACACATGAAATTATATAACAAAATATTATATTCATATATAATTATAATAATGATAAATGTTGGGCAGTTATGAATATACGAGAAACTAAAGTTACGATGGTGGCAAAATAAGAAAAAAAGAGTGGCAGTACTACCTACAAGTATCAGTTTATAAAGTAATGCTCTAAGGACCTAAGTATGAAGTGCTCTATCACTGTCTTATGGATTTCTACTTTACTAAAGCCAACATGTCAATGAAACTATTGACTATAAGCACATCTAAAGATCTATGAAGACACAAAGATAGATTCTTGAAGATCTACAGAATGAGAATCTCAACGTGACATCCAAACAAGCTTTTAGAGATTTGCAAAATGAAAACTTTTATGTGACATCCAAAGCATATATCTGAAGATCCACAAGGTCAATTAGTATACAACAAACATAGTTCGCTCTAGATGCATACCACATTTATTGACCCTTAGACAATAAAAATAAAATCACTTACTAGTTATACAATGTTGCCCATGAAATCCTGAGATTTTTGCCAAAATCTTGCTTAGATACCTAGGCACCATCGAAATCCTTGAGCAAATCCCCAAAATCTGGCCGATATTCACATCTCCTCCTACAAGTCCTGCTGAAATATTATGATATATTGATGTTTTTGTCGTTAAAAGAAACTCGAAGAGACCTTCGTTCTCTTCTTCGTTCCCACTTGCGAGCTCCAGTGGCCAAATCTCTTTCCCCTTCCAACTCAATCTCCCTCACCCGACCACTCTACAACCTACGAGCTTCGATCCTGTCATCAACCTCTGATCCCTAATCGACATCCAACAAACTGAGTCTTCCCCTCTCGATCTACCTCCTTGAACTGAACCAAATCTCCGCCGTCGAGCCTTCAAACTCCCATAGACCTCAAGCGGCTGATGCCATCTGACCTCCATAGCTGACCTAAATCCCTCTCCTTCCCTCCAACTCCAACTGCAAGTAAGCCAAAGCTTCCACTGAAGCTCCCATACCTGCTGACCTCCATTCAAACCCCATATCCTGCTTCGACTATAACCCTCTCCACCTTCCGATCCTCACCTAACCCTTTGATAGAGAGAGAGAGTTAGAAAGAGAGAGAGAGAGAGAAAGAGAGAGGGGGGATAGAGAGAGAGAGAGCTCTCGCTACCTTATTCCTTCCTCAAGCCAACTTCAGCAGCAGTAACTCTGACGCCTCTTTCGATTTCCTTCCCAAGCCAACACCAATCTCTCTTCTTCCTCTAAGCCTTTCGATCTACATAGTCGCCTTTGCCTCAACCTAGCCGACCTCTTCATAAGACCCATCCAAAGCCCACTCAACTAACCCGGCCCACTCCACTCAATAACCCGCTCCAAATCAACTTAAAGCCTGCCCGATCTCCTTTAGATAATTAGGTATATTTCTTTTAATTTTGTTTTCAATTATTAATTGTATTAATCATTATTATTGTTATATATATATATATATGTGTGTGTGTGTGTGTGTGTGTGTGTGTGTGTGTGTGTGTGTGTGAGGACAGCCAAAAAGAAAAAGAAAAAGAAAAAGAGAAAAGAAGAAGAAAAAAAGAAGGGAAGAGGGATTTTGCCAAAAAAAAGGAAATGATTAGGGAGAATGCAAAACAAAAAAAAGAAAACAAGGGAGGTGGAAAATACAAAAAAAAAGATATACAAAAAGAAGAAGATATACAAAAAAAATGATGATGAAGAGGAGTTTTGGGTAGTTTTTTTTTGCATTTCGCCGTCATCGCCAATCATCATCATGGAAAGTTATAAGTTTCTAACTCAAAAATCCCTACGCGCTCACGTAGCACAGTGAGAGGAAAATCGGTGCCTTGCGACGAGGCGAGTAAGCCTCAGAGTACTCATGTAGCGTAACGAGGAAAAAAATTTAAGTACCGTTAAGTGCTCATGTGGCGCAACGGGGGAAAGAAAACTATCGTCTTTCAAAACAGGTATTCGAAGACCCTTAAGCACTCATGTAGCGTGGCGGGGATTGAAGAATTGCGGCCGAGGTGTCCTCCGATACCTACTTGAAGCGCTCATGTAGCATGGAGGGGAAGGCTATGTCTCTCACAATTTCCCCTAAATGGGGGAGACGCTGGGAGGCTGCCGAAATTTTTAGTTACACAGGGGACTTGGCATCAAATGAATAAGGACTTAGACTTGGACTTGTATCTGAACACATAGAAAATGATTAATAAAATACTTGAATCTAATTGAAATGAGCTCAAACTTGAACTTGATCTGAACATTAATTGAACTTGCAAACATTGGATTCAAACTTAAATGAACACATACAAGGGGCTTGGCATTAAATGACAACAAACTGAACTCGGACTTGAGCATGGCTTGGATAGTAAGGAACATGTTCTTAACTCAAATAGACATTGAATAAATGACATTAAATATGACTTGAATCAAAACTTAATACTTAACGTGGAAATCATGAACTGTATGAGTGATAAAATCAATGATAAATAAATGAATTAAGATTCATGCATAAATTAATTGCAAGCTTTAACATGGAATTTCTTCTTGGATAATAAGAATTAACTTGTAATGACTACTTAAATTGAGGTGCCAATGAATATATGTAAAACTTGTGGATCAATGGATTTGCAAGGTGTCATTCATTCATAAGTGATGATGACACAGCATGATAACACAATATCTTCAAGGAGTCACAAAATCTATATGAAATTGACAATTAACCAGCTCACAATACTCATCTCAATCATGCAACTGAGTAATGTGAGATAATTGTAACGACCATAAGGATGTGTAATGAAGATTGTCAATAATAATATGCAAATAAGCACATCAAGCTCTTGTGGATTATTAAGATTCATGTGCAAAGAATTCAATGGATCACCTGCAAGCATGAATAAGGGAATTATAGTGAACATAACTTGCCTACGAATCAGTTATACAAGCAAATACAGTTCACATTGTACGATTTCTACACATGTGAGCATGACTATCTCTGATTTCCCACATTGCACATTCACACATTCCACATTGTGTATATTCCACACTCGGTACAGGTCGGTTAAGACGAAACTTCCAAAAGGAAGGAGCATAAGTAGCTTTGGATCAACTTCTGCTAAGAGGTGTAATAGCCTAGTATGTTGATGTTGGAATATCATTTTTACCCCAATTACAAAAAATCCAAAATAGCAAATGTAGCTTAGTCGTTCATGCCTTCAAAGTACTGATATGTAAATAATGGAGAGATACATAGGATACATATTGTTTAAATTTACATAATATCCACAAAAATCATAAATTTAATTTGTCCTTCATATTAAACCCTAAATAGCTAAACAGGATGAAAAAAGTGATTATGGACCGTTCCTTCTTGAAATGAAAGAGCGCCATGAATGAAACGAGAGCTCTAACTTCAAAACCCTGAAACTTTTGGTCTTCCACATGATTTGAAAAGTGAACGGACATATCAACTTCATTTTTTCAAATCTATAATCTCAGGAGCAGGTCTGATCATTGGGTTGACAAGAAAACAATTATTAATTGAATTAGTTGGGCTGTGGGCCATACAATAAAAAAGGGGGATTTACATACATACCACTTTATTTCATGTTATTTACATATTTAATATCTATAATTTTAATATTACATGCCTGTTACTCATAAAATAAATATGAGTGTATGGAATAAAATATTAAAGTTTATAGGATGATATGGGCGGTAGAAATGAAATATATGAGTGATATTTTGATATTAAAATTTGATATGAATAATAAAAATATAATATTAAAATTTTAATTATTAGATATGTAAATAATATGAAATAATAAAGTAATATATATATGAAATTGCCCTAAAAAAATCCGGTAAGCTACTTTAAATTAAAAAAAATAATAATAAGTACGGATGAGCAGCTTCGTCTGGTTCTCCCTAATCGCAGCCTTCACCTTATTGGGTCTACAAAGGGATTGATCCCCTGCGCAACTGATCGGAAACGCGTTTTGCAGACGAAGTCAATCTCTCAACTAGGCAGTGCCGTGGCCAGTGCAGGCGCGAGAGAAATTGGACGTGATGGCAGCGAGGCAGCAGCAGCAACAGCAACAGTTTTCCGGGGACCGGTTTACTTCTCACATTGCCGGAATGTCCAAGAGCCAGCTCTATGACATCATGTCCCAGTTGAAGGTAACCCTAATCTGCATAGATTTCTTGCAGAAAATATGTCCTGTGCTTGACGGATTTGAGGCCTAAATTATCCTTTTTCAGGTTTTGATTGATCAGAACCAGAAACAAGCGAGGCAGATTCTAATAGAAAACCCTCTTTTAACCAGAGCTCTCTTCCAGGTTATACTCTTCCTCTAGTTGGTTTCTTCAAAGCATGCATTTTGTTTCATAAAGTTTTCTTTGCTTTCAGAATCAATAAAAAGTAGGCTTATAAAAAAGTTGGTGCAATTTGGACTGGAACGACATACGCTGCTCTTTCTTTTGTTTTAAAAAGAAGTTTCTTTTAGCTTGAAAATTTCATTAGTATATAAGATGGGGCGTCTCTCCACCGTTTTTGTTGGCATATCACATTGCAAGAGAGACCTGAAGGGGTTAAGTGAACTATTAGGGTTTATATTGTTACGGTATTGAATCAATACAGTTAAGTAGAGGAAAGCAATCAGTTATTGTCATTTCCTTGTTTTAAGGGATTTTTATTATGGTTTGAACTCATTTAATTTGTCCTGTTTCAGGTTTGATGCAGCCAACTAGATAGAAAAAATCAAAACGGAGAACACAATGACTAGTAGAACTTTTCTCAATTCAACTTATAGAAAACCAACACCAAACAAACCTTAAAACAAACAGAAGTTATACAAGAAACGAAACTAAAATAAAAATAAAACAAACTACCCTCAGAACAACCAACTAGTAGTCACCTCACATGCATCGTACTAGTAGGTAAGATAATAAGTGCTTAAAGACATGCAAACCAAAGGTCCACCAAAGCAACTTTCAAAGCAACTTTGGGCTAACGTCCACCACAAGACTCCTCTAGCAAATGCTACCAAATCGGCCAACAACACTTTCAAGAGTTTGAGAAGAAAGATACAAGTGAGGTGGAAACTTGTGGAGAGAAGAAGTAGAAAAGAAGCTCAAGACGAAATCAAAGAGAGGAGAAGAAGAGTGGAAATAGCTCGCAAGCTTTCCAAGAAGAAACCCTCAAGTTTTAAGTAGTTTTCACTCACCAAAATCAGCTCCCCAATGTCACAAATTAGTCACAATATATAGGAGAGGAGAGGGAGCCAAACAGCCCAAACAGCCGCCCAACAAACCAATCAGACATGTCCAAAAGCACAACCTACACATGATCATATGTTGCCTTCCATCATAGGGTAGAAAAACAAAATAAACATAAAATTCCAATTACAATATAGTTCAATAAAAATTTCAAAAATTGAAATTTGCATGCATCAAGGTTTCTGCAAAGTTATGTTAACTTGGTTTAGGTCATTAAGCTTGCCATTTTAAGACTCAAGATTTAACCTAAATATATGGAAGACATGAATGCAACATGGGTTTCATGGCTTGAGTTGAATAGAACAATGTTTTTATATGTGAGTCGGGCGCTATTTGGAAGAAAATTTTTATGGGTTTCTGAGTAGAATAGAAGTCGTTCTTTCTTATAATAATATTGGTAGGTTGGTGTGAGAGTTTTGGAGAGGTTGTGGAGTATAGGAGGTTAGGTTAAGTGGGGCCTTTACTAGTGGCTGAGAGGTAGACTGGGAGAGTTTTGTGGCCGAAGGTTAGGTTATTTTGGGGAGGTTTTAATAGGATAAGGGCTCAGGCTTGGGTGATTATGTGGTAGGTGGAGAGCTTGTATTAGTGGGATTAGGGTTTAGGATGGGTTGGGGAAGAGGAGAATTATTATATGGAAGTGGGATGCTTTATGGTTTAGAGTGAAGGCCTAAGCCAAGAGCTATACTATTAGGCTTTAGGCTTAGATGTTGTGTCCTAGAGCTTGTGGAGGTTCTATGGTTGTTTGAGGTTGTGGGTAGAGGAAAGATGATGATTAGGGTTGGGATTTGACAGGGTAGATAAATAACAACAATTCCCTGCCTAAGGAATGTAAATATGGAAAGAACACCAAACCATCCAACATAGATGGTGAGTTCCAATTTGAAAATAAAGAATAAGCTTCCTAAATGCTTTAATAAGTCAAATATACATGCACATTAAAGTCCAAATTATCCTATATTGGTGGTAGGGATGTAAATAATTGTTCGTAAAATATAAAAAATAACAAGTTTTAAAATTGCATGAGGGAGGAGAGGGGGGGGGGGGGGGGGTTGGTCTAACCTCATAAAGTCAAATCCACTCCACAAAATGTGGAAATACTATTTGTATTGCCTTGGTTGATGAAGGAGCCTTGGAATGCTGAAAAAACCTTGAATGAAGGAGGGAGGGTCATTCAAACTTGTATTTGAAAGATGAGCTTCGAAAAAGTCTCATCAAATCCAATGATGGAATGATGTTTTGAATTATCTTGATCATCACATCCGTGAATTCTTGATTGATGGATGATTTGATTATCTTGTGTTTTTGAAGCCTTGATTGATGAACGCTCTTGTCATGTCATGGTGGTAATCATTCATTCAATTAGTGAGTAGAAATCTAAATCTCAATAGTGTCCCCATACTTGATCATATTTATGCTTGAAATTGGACTCTTTTGCTTCATTGAATCTATTGCAACTCCTAGAAATCTTCTTTGCAGAGCTAAAATCAATGTATTCTTTATAGAAGGTCTTACTAACTTGCTTGAATTAATAGTGATCAAACAAGGTTTTATTAAGGGAGGCTTAGCCTGCATTGATTGAATTTGGGTTTGTATAATTGGGTTAGTTTGAAAATATAGGAAATTGTTTACTATAGTTGGAGGGTTCATAATAGCTTTAAAACCATAATTAATATTTGTAGACGTGGGTAGTACACATAATGGCGTTTCAGTTATGGGATGAGGGCTGGTTTAATAAGCATGGGAGTAGGCTTCAAAGTGAATTATTGTAGATTTGGTTGAGAAGCCTTTGCAAGTAGTTTAATAGAAATTTTATTAATGGTATCAGAGATGGGAAAGGTCTTAAGAATGAAGTCTAATAATTGATCCATTAATCTCTCAACTTTGAAATCAATTTGTGTAGTTTGTCAGAGCTATGATCATAATTATCAATGATATGACTTACTCCATTGAGGTTATATTTAAGTTTATCAAGGGCTATAATGATGATCTATACAAAATGTAATTAAGGCATTGAAAGATAATATTGGAGGTCTTATGCACTATTATTAACAAGAAGTAATAATGGAGGTCACCACAGCTTGATGCTTGATTTATATGTGGAATTTTCTTGATTGCTTCCTTCTTTAGAGATTGTTGAGTCAACCTTGGTTGTTGTTCCTGGGATGCTTTGGCATCTTTAAGCTTTGATACTAAATTGTAAGAAAATTTTGATGAGCTTTTGATTGGAACGGAAGTATCTCTTTCTTGAAGTAATATTGGAAGGTTGGTGTGATAGTTTTGGAGTGTTGTGTAGTTTATAAAAGGTTAGCTTATGTGGGATTTTTATTGGTGGCTGAGAGTTATTTGATGGTTGAGTTATTTTGTGGAAGTTTAAGTTAGAGGAGGGCTCTGGTTTGGCTAGGCATGAGATTGACTGAGAGCTTGTGATAGGGGGATTAGGGTTTAGGATGTGCTAGGAATGGCTTATTTTTGTTAGATGGAAGTGGGATTATTTAATGTTTAGATAAAAGCCAAAATTGAGAGTTATAATATTAGGGTTTAGGTTTAGTTATCTTAGCCAGGAGGATGTAGAGTGTTAAATTCAGATAATTGGAGAGGGAAAATGCTTAATTTTATCATACTAAACTATCCCTGTTTATAGATCTATACAAGATGTCTTAATAAAGAAATAAATAACTACAGAATCATGTATAGTTGCCTTAATATAATCCTTTCTAAATCAGCCACCTGAATATGGAAGGAGATCAGCGTTATCTAGGTGAGCCTTCCACAAATTCCTATGCTGGCCGTGGGATCAAGGGCCAAGGGACGGATGAGACTTAACAACATGATCTAGGTGAGCCTCCCATGAATTTTCGTGCTAGCCATGGAATCAAGGGCCAAGGAATAGCTGGGATCTAACACTCCCCCTCAAGTTGGGTAATATAGATTCCTAGCTTGGTAATTAGTCCTAGAAAGATAGAGTTTTCAAGTCCCTTGGTAAGAATATTTGCAGCATCGGTTTCATCCTTTTCCTGCACCCCATGCATCTTGGTTTCACCTTTAATAAACTCCCACTACTCTTTCTTTAGTATCAGCACCTCTACATCTTCGTCATACAAAATTTTATGCAATATTATACTTTGATCAAAAGAATCAACAATGCCATCATAAAATCTCTGATCATCTTGCCACCAAGTTTTTATTTTGAACCAACAATTTTGTCATCCAAGCCTTTCCTACACTTTTGTGGTATAGAAGCCTCTTGTATGCCCTAAGCACGCTTCCATCTTGTTTCGTTTTACCAGTATCTTTAACATGGTTATGATCTTTAACCAAATCTTTCACTGTTGATTTTTGAGAGCAGAGAACTTCTTTTAATTTCAATTCTTTGTCTTCAGCCTTAGCATGCTTAACTCCTTTATGCTTCTTAGTGCCAACAGTTTGCTTGTTTTTTGAGAATTTCACTCTAACTTTTTTTAGATCCATTTCTACCGCCATTACTCGGAAGCTTTTCTCAGAATTACTTCGAGCTTTTTTCTTATTACCAACTCCATAATGATCATTGCTAATTGACAACTGCAATGAAGTATTTCTTCCTCCTTTGTCATAACTTAGATCCGACGTTCTATCCGGCTTTGCTCTACTTGAATCCAAGATATGTTCAGTATTAACTTACCACTATGATGGCAAAATTCAGCCTTTTTCTTTGTAGCCATGGAATCACCATTCCCATTCTGAAAAGATCCATTATTCGTTATTGGTTTGGAAGACCCGTCTGAAGCAGCAACAGATTTTTTAGAATGAAAAATTTCACATTCCTGTTGTGCAGATCTCTAAACCGAATCATTAGAAATGGACCGCTTAGATAATTTATGGTCAGCTTTTTGATTTTTACCAGAAGCATTTATTTCATTCTGTATCGAAGTGTCAAGTTTCCCCTGAAATATAATAGAAACAATTTTGCTGTATTCACTTAACAGAGCACCATTGCCATTAAATAATTTAGTCAAATAAGGCTTTAGCTTCAAGGAATAGTTAATAATCACTTTCTTAGCTAGTCTCTTGGCTATGTGCAAATATTTTTTTCAACAACTTTCACACCATCCAATAGACATGAAAGAAGCTATGCAGAAATACTTCAAGTCTCCAAAACAAGTGTCATGATAGCCTCCATTGAGGAGAAGACAATATCATAATGCTTTGACCTTATTATATTCAGGAAATGTTGAAACGTTTCCAATATCAAATCATCACAATCAAGATCTAACATCAAAAACATGATCGGATCTTTGCAACAGTTTCAAGTATTGAAATTCTATTCGGAAATGAATGGCTTGACATCCCATCAAAATTCTTGAAAGCTCCAACAATCAGTCCAAATATCTCCTTCATTATATTATCATCATATGGAGCATCTGGTGCTATTATTCTTATTATTTCACTAAAGCAAGATGCAATGGAAACCTTCACATCCATGTTTGAGTGCCCCAGAAGATCCTTGGCAATCAATGCCTTCATAGTAGGCTGAACAATAGTCAATATTGAAGTAGATGGAGATTGCTCCATTATTGACAATAAATTTTCAGCTTTTCAAGAAGTAGCAGAAGCTATTGTAAATCGGATGGATGAGACACTACCTTATTCCTGATGTCTTTGACCCCATCCTCCAACATTAAATCATCAGTTGACATTTGCACAGACGTGCACGAGAGAGGTCGCATGTACGACAATAAGGGCTCCAAGTTTTCGGTCCCTTGCAGGCACGCACAAGATGATCAATCCAATTGTTCGGCTCTTCACAGGCATGCACGTAGAAAAACTCCTACACGACTCCTCCTGATGCTTGGTTCTGCTTCTATGTAGATAAGAATGCATGCACAGAGACTCGGCCTCCTTGGCACGTATTAGTGTTCCTGCTTGCTGCTCTCCGCTCGATTTCTAGGATGAGACACACGAAGTAGATGACCAAGAGGAATGCCGCTCCTCTCTCAATCGCACGCAGGGACGAAGACTGAGCCCGATGTTGCCGTTTCTAAGAGGAGGTCCTGGCTGCTGTCCCGATGCACGTAAAAGGAGGTCCTGCGCTCGACTTTTCTCACATCTGCTCAGCTGACTCTGGACGTCACACGCAAGAACAAAGAACAAGCCCAATGTCGCTGTTCGCAGAAGGTCTTGGCCGCTGTCAGGACGCATGATTTCTCATCCCGTGCAGTCACACGTATGCGAGAGGAGGCTTTCGCTCGGCTCTGTTCAGTTTTGCCCTAGATGCACGCAAGAGGAGCCCTTCCGCTCGATCTCTCCTCGATTTTGGATGCACGAGAGAATTTCGTCTCCGCTTCTTTCAGCCGCATGCACAAAATAGAGGGCATGAGTGGTTTTGACCGCTTGACTCTTGTTCGATCTCCAACGAAAATGAAGGCCACTTGCTCCTCTCGACTTCCTTTGAATCTTATATCCCATTGATTCTGGCAATGAAGGCGGGTGGAAGGGCCAACATTTCTCAGAATTCCGGCAATGAAGGCCGGTGGTGAGAATCTGGCTCTGATACCATGTTAAATTTAGCTAAATGGAGGTAGAAAAGACTTAATTTTATATACAAAACTATTCCTATTTATAGATCTATACATGATGTCTTAATAAAGAAAAAAATAACTACATAATCATGCATAATTGCCTTAGTATAATCCTTCCTAAATTAGCCACCCGAATGTAGAAGGAGATCAGCGTGATCCAGGTGAGCTTCCCACGGATCCCCATGCTGGTCGTGGGATCAAGGTCCATGGGACGGCTGAGACTTTAACAACGTGATCCAGGTGAGCCTCCCACGGATCCCCATGCTAGCTGTGGGATCAACGGCCAAGGGACGGCTGTGATTTAACATAAAGTTTCTACTGTTTGATAGAGGTTAGGATGGAAAATAAGATGATAATTAGGAGTAGTATTCAAAAGGGTAGAGAGAATAATTTCTTGCATAAGGATTTAAACCATGGAAAGACAACATGGTTTTCAACAAAAGGGAGAACTTTAGTTGTAAAATCAAAACCAAGCTTCCTAAATGCATTAATCAAGTTAAATACATGTGCACATGAACATCCAAATCATCTTGTCTATATAATGATTTAAACAATAGTTCTTGAATAAAGACAAAAACAAAATTTTAAATTGCATGCAAGGAGTTGCCGGCCTCATGAAATAAAATAATTTAAAAAATGTGGAGATGCTATCTATATGCCTTGAATTGAGGGAGGATCCTTGGATTGAGACTTGAATGCACAAATGTGGAAAAGATCTTGAATGAAGGAGTGAGTGCTGCCCAAGCTTTTATTTGAAGGAGGAGGTTCATCCATGCTTTATCCAAGCCATGATGGAAGGATTCTTTGAATTACCTTGATCATCATGCTTTTGAATTCTTGATTGATAGGTGTTTTGATTGATTTTGTGATGTCCATATTGTGATTGATGCATGCTTTTCTCATGTGATGGAGGCAGCCATCCATTTAAATAGGGAGTAGAAATCCATGTATCCATACTGTTCAAAAGCTTGATCATATTCATGCTTGAAATTGGAATCTTGTGTTGTATCGCTCAGATAGGTGTTTCCTCGGTACTTGGGTGATGTAAGGTGAGGTGATACCATAGTGGCCGACACACTTACCAAGCTGGTGACATTAGTAATGCATTGTTGTGATGTAAAAGAAAATTGCTCTTAATGCTAATTTGTTGTTGGGCCTTTTGTTAATAATGTCCTTGATATTCTCTTTGAAATTGTTTGATTTCTCCGTTTATTTAATTTAACTTTTGAAATATTCAGGATTGAAGGAAATATGAGTATTGAGAAAGGAAGGAGGGGATGGGGCACTGGTTTCTCCAATAAACCATGAAAAGCTTCTCAGAGTTTGGTTAATTTTTGTGAGGAGAGTGAAAGAGGGCCTTAAGGATCTCTATTCCATTGTGTGAGAGAGAGAGAGAGTGAGTGAGAGAGAGAGAGAGAGAGAGGGAGTTGTTGGAAGAGTGAGAAAGGGGGCCATAATAGGAGAGTGTGGGAATAAGGAGTTTTTAGGAAGGAGAGAAGAGAAGTTGTAAGAGAAAGAGCGAAAAAGGTGAGAGAATAAAAGAGAGGGAATCTTGATTCAAATACAATTAATTAAATAACTAAATAAATTACATAACCTATTTTGTAGAAATAGGTTTATATTTATAATCAAACTTATTTAATATCAAATCTAGATAATTCTTAAAATTTAATCTTCTAACTAAAACTAATGATAATTCTAAAAGTGACCACCCTTATTTATATATGAGGATCAAAGTCGACAATACAAAATTAGCTCCATAGTACATTTTCATAAGAAATAAATAGATTGAACTTCTGACTAGTTATGTAATAGACAATTTTTTTCTGAAGTGAATTTTGAGTTAAGGGAAGCATAGGTTAATTTCGTATTAAAAGCAAGTAACCTTAGTGAGTTCATCTAGCAAGAACCTCTAGTTAGTTGAAAGGTACTTTGATGAGTTGATAAGTTATTTGGGCGAATTGTCTCAATAAGTGAGCAAATGTGCGAGTCCTGAAGAGAAAATTCAGTGACTTTGTATTGAGGGTCGAGTTAGAGCTAATTCTTGGGCAGCTTGCCTAAAATGTGATTACAACTTGTGTGGTTGAGCAATTGTTTAAATTGTCCCCTTATGACATAATAAGGACATGCCCTCTTTTTATGCTTCACATGTCTTGGTGATAACAATCAACTCATCAGTTAATGTATGTTTCTCTCTTGATCACTTTGTAGTATTCGAGCACAAAACTATTCACTTAGGCGTATTTGATGATCTAAAAGGATGGACATCTATGTCTACCTATACAAACTTTTAATGCATAGTCCTGCATATTGTCATCCAAAATGCGGTATAAGAGAAAGCAACCAGATCAATTATGGTCCAGTGAACTTTTTAGAAGATCCACATACTTAATTTTCTTAAACTTATTTAATCTTAAAAATTTAATATCAAATATGGTTAAGTCATGTAGAGAACCTTTCTTAGAAGTCTAGTTTTTATAATGGAGGTGGTTGAATTGGTTCATGAACATTTTTCATGCCGTTAGCATATGTAGATTGAATATAGAAAGTATAATTTAGAGGCTTCATATCTGGACATTGATCTGCAACATACAAGTTTGTTTGATCAGGACATGAAAGAGGATCTCATATTCACATGTTAATTGTAATGGTGCTAACTTGAACTCATTCTGTATTTCTTTTGGAGAAGAATACAATAAATTTGGAACTTGTGAAACAATTATAAATTTGGAGAAAATCTTGCAAGAAATTTGAAACCTGTATATTTATATTAGGCTTGGGCATGATGTAAGATTTAGGCTTTGGATTAATCATCATTATCATCAAGTTCATTTGCGGAATCTTGTTCATCCCAATAGTCATTCTAATAGATTAACTCAACACAAGGATCAAGTTTTTAAATAAATCAAGGTGAGATAGTGCTTGAGCTTTTGGAATTAATACATATTTTTGAACCTTTAGAATTTAAGAAATTGGCGTATGATATTATCGCTCTTCATATTGATATGACCTGGGATGGATGAGACAATATGTAGAAAGTTTTCAAATGATTTGTACAAATGATGATAACATCTATGCAAATAAGTTTTCACCCCTTAATTCATTGCAAGTCAACTCATGAGATGTACAGGGTGATTGATTAAAATAGGATGATTGATTCTGATCGTATGTACCGACATTGTTATTTCTAAAAGATGATTTTTTATTTCTTTTGTATTGCTGATGTTCGGGAATTATAATCATGATTGTAATATGACTCATTATATTTTTGTGCCCCATATAATATGCAATATTATTATATTGAAGAAATAAGAGCTATCATTATATGTGTTTTTGTTAGAGATATTTAATCATATGCATGATACTTCTGAGATTTCTGATATTTATGAGATTGATGAATCTTTCGATCATTTTAGGTACTTGGAATCCAAATTAAGTTAGGAGAGTTTTGCACTTCCTTAAATGAGTTTGAATATGCCCAGTATAACTCCTAAGCATTATCTTTGTATTTTTCACAAGATAAACTTTTTTTTAAAAAGTGCCATGCTAATTTATAAAGGAATTCATATGGCTTAAATTTAGGATTAGGGTTAGGGTTAATACTAGTGTATGGTTTTGATTTTTTTCCCTTTCTTTTTGGGAATTTGGAGGTGGTATTGATTGTCTTAAGAGATGGAATGGATATCTATGTCTATGATTTAGCTACAATTAGTTTTATGAAATATGTTTGTGATAACAATTGATGTAGAACATTATTTTTTATGTTAATTTAGTGATGAGTGTTGCAGATAATCTTCTTTTTTGAGAATTGGGTAATGTTCGTGATGAGAAAGAAAGAGGGCCTTAGAACTCTCATATGGCGTGGAGGGAGAGAGAGAGAGAGAGAGAGAGAGAGAGAGAGAGAGAGAGAGAGAGAGAGAGAGAGAGAGAGAGAGAGAGAGGAAAAGCGGGTGTTGACACATGCTAAAATTGTATTTTATATACTGATGGATATTTTTCTCTTTAATTAATGAATTGCTTTTGTGGTTTAAGGCTATATATATTGTAACATTATAAAGCATACTTGGTACTCCCACAACATTTTGATAGGGAATGTGGGTATAGAAACTAGTTTAGAAGCTAACATCCTATACTTGTTCACAATTTTTTTAAGTATGAGCCTGGAGACTAGAACAATTCTTTCCTTTCATCCTCTATGATGATCTTCATTATAAGAATCTTCTAGGTGAGACCAAGATGATTTCATCTTAACTCCACCTTAAGCAAAGCCTTGAAATTTGTGATTTCTTCTTAGCTAGCATTTGCAAGTAGCATATCATCAATATTAAACAAAAGGTAGATAGTGCTACTAAACTCCTTAGCTTTCAAATATACACAAGAATCATAATAATTAAAGTGAAGCCAATATCAAACAAAAGGTAGATAGTCCGGTGACGGGCAGAAGTCTGGCGACGGGCGGAAGTCCGGAGATGGACGGAAGTTCGACGTCGGGTAGAAGTCCAACGAAAGTCCGACGATGGCAGAAGTCCGGCGACGGGTAGAAGTCCGACGACGGGTGAAAGTTCTGCGTCGGATAGAAATCCGGCAACTGGCGGAAGTCCCGTGTCGGGTAGAAATCCGGCATCGGGTAGGAGTCTGACGAATGTTCGGCGACGGGCAGAAGTCCGGCGGTCGTCGAAGAGTCTGGTGGCAAGAGAGCTCTCTTCCTTCTCTTCTTGCTTAGGTCCCCTCTTTCCATGAAGAATAATGGGTCTATTTATAGTTTTCTGAGAGTGGTATGTCTAGTAAATAGGAGAAAGATGAAGGGTAAATTGGGAGTGGTTTGAATGGACAGCCGATGTTGAATCCCTCAATTGTGGACCGTTTAATGGACATTTGAATGTCTTAATGATATCAAAATTTAATGATCTTGAGCTCGTTGGATTCATCTCGTCAAGCCGCTCGATTCGACTATAAGCATGTCACATTTGGAAACTGTTTGGCAATCCAAATTATAGATTGAACCTTCCAAATGTGCTTCGGGTCCTTGATTTGGACTCATTTGGGCTCGGATTGAGTTGAATTTGGTGTCATTGGGTTCGTATTTTCGAGATGTTCAGTTCGACTGTAAGTTTGCTGAAATCGGAGTTCAGATGATCTCCGATTTAATTTTTGAAGTTTCCAACTTAATTTTGCCTCGAGATTCGTGCCCGATCAAGATAATTTTTTGATGATATATCAATTGCCCCCCTATTTTCGGACGTCGGAGCTCCAAAAGTCTGAAAATAAGTGTCACAGCATTTTAAACTTCCGAATTGCAAAATTACAGTCAGCTGCCGCCGCCGGATGTTTCAAAACTTCCTGATAAAAAAGGATGTTTCAAAACTTCCTGATAAAAAAAAAAATGTTTCATAACTTCCTGACAAAGAAACAACTGGACCTAACAAAGGACTTAACTGATATGGTTTTATGATTTAGAAATTATTCTTAATGCAAATGACTTAATATAAAAGTTAAAAAAATGATTGGAGGTGATGAACGTACAAGGATTATCCAAGCAGAGACGAAGTACTAAGGTGATGGGAGTAATGTTCATTTCTTCTAAATCTAATGCTTTGAATTGATTTGTTTATTACTCTTGCTCCTTTATATTTATACGGGAAATGAAATTATCTCTATGTAATTGTTATTGTAAATGACTCATAATATTTATCCCATAGCACCCATCACATTGAGATTCGTTCCTTATAAGCTATGAATCACATGTGTAAGTTCCCATGCCTAAGGCTGAAACGCTCCATATCTCGAAGAGGTGTGCCCCAAGGGGCGCGCGACACTGCAGTTTTTCAAACAGATTTTTTTGGTATGGTGGGACCACTTTTTTTTTTTGAATAATTCCAAAAATGATTTTTTGTGGCCCAAAAAATTCCGAAAAAAATTCTAAAAATTCAGAATAATTTTAAATTGCTTCTAGAATCTTCTTTCCCTCTTTTTTTTCAAAATTTCCCCCTCTTTTTCAAATTTCCCCCCTCTTTTTTGAAATATTTTCCCTCATTTTTATCCTATAAATAGCCCCCATTGGGCAATGAAAAATTTGCACCTTCTCCTCTTCTCCCTTCTTCTTCTAACTTTCTTACATTTGAGGCATTCCGCTATTTTTGGTAGGTGGCATCCCCTACTCAAATTCAACATTCCTCTCTTGTGTAGAAGTTAGAATTTTCTCCTCCTTCCTTTGTCTTCTCATCTAATTTTCTTCTTACATTAGAGGCATTTCACTGTCTTAGATAGGCGGCATCCCCTATCAAATTTCAGTGCCCCATTTTTGTGTAGAAGGAGATTTTTCCTCTTTTCATTTTCTTCTCCTTTGGCTTTCTTCTTACATTAGAGCATTCCACTGTATGAGATGGGTGACATCTCCTATCAAGCTTCAGTGCCCCTCTCTTATGTAGAAGGAGCTTTCTACTCCTTCCCTTTTCTTCTCCCGTGTTCTTCTTCTTATATTAGAGGCATTCCACTATTTGAGATAGGTGGCATCCCCTATCAAGCTTTAGTGCCCCTCTTTAGAGTTGAAGTCATGATGAGAGATTATTCTCTTAATAGATAACCCTTAACAGAAGAATATCAACTACTGCTTGTACGCGAGGGCGATTTGAGAAGATCTGGCGATAATTATATTTGGGAGGAGAACCAGAGGTTATTAGTAGATAGGAAGAATTTTGATGATGTTTGAGCAGAAATCTGGCGACGATCGGCGGCTAGGTGAAAGTGTGGCGGCGATCGGTGATTGGGCGGAATGCCGTCGGCAATCGACGATCGAGTGAAAGCCTGATGTCAATCGATGGTTGGGTGGAGAGCTAAAGGAGATAGTTGGAGGCTGTGCTGATATCAATAGTTGAGCGAGGAGCCGATGAGGCCTGCTATGGAGTAAAGTATCGACAGTGGACATCGGGCGAAGGGCCGATGATAATGGTGGTCCAGTTGCATTCTGCTAAGGTAATATGTATCCATATTAACATGTGCAGACATTAGATATCCCTAATTGAAGAAGTCGAAGCAGTGTGCCGTGTTAGTAGTCGGGCGACGCAGTAACAACGTCAATTGAGTGGAGGCCTGATGATGATTAGGTTATAATTTTTCTTTGAAGAAGAAATTGCAGGAGGTGCTTCAATGTGCAGTAGAGAAGAGGTCAATAGAATCCGCTAAGGATATTTAACCTTTTTGAAATTATTTGTCGCTTGATGAAATGAACTTGTATAGAAGATGCCAGTGTAACTTTAATTTCAGCTTCTTGTCAAAATGAATGTATACTTAAATTTGATGTAGAATTTTGCAATGTAACTACAATGATATTGCATATGAAGATGAGATTATTGTATGGGCTCGATGCTTGTTTTTCATTTAAAATGAACTTATCCTCCAAAGTAAATTTGTCCAGTGCCTTTTGAGGCTTTTTAGGCTGTTAAGGTCTTTGCATAACTGTACCTTTTGAGGCTTTTTAGCCTTATAAGGTCTTTGAATAAGTGATGACCTTATCAATCACTTGTTCTCATGTAATTTTTTTAATGAGGAACTTGTCCAGTACTAGCTTTCCTTTAAGGTTACTTTATGAGTAGACCTTTTTGGGATTATTTCAGAATATTGCTTGATAACATTGAGAGAAATCTGTAAGGGATATTTGACCTATTCGAGGTTATTTATTATATTATTGCTCGATGACGTTAACCTGAATGAAAAAAGTCAAGAGAATCCACCAATGATGTATGACCTATCCGAGGTTGTATGTCAGAGCACTGTTCGATGACGTTAACTTATATAGAAGAGGTCGAGAGAATCCACCAAGGATGTATGACCTGTTCGAGGTTGTATGTCAAAGCGTCACTCGATAATGTTAACCTGTATGGAAGAGGTTGAGAGAATCCACTAAGGATGTATGACCTATTCGAGGTTGTATGTCAGAGCACTGCTTGATGATGTTAACCTATATGGAAGAGGTCGGAAGAATCCACCAATGATGTATGACCTATCTGAGGTTGTATGTCAAAGCGTTGCTCGATGACGTTAACTTGTATGGAAGAGGTCGAATCGAATCCCCCTGAGATTTATTTTGCCTTGATTGGGAGGGGTAAACGCCGCGCGTATCCCAATTCAAAGGTGAAGAATGGTCTATCTTTAGACAGTTATTACCTTTTTGAGGTCGAGATTACGACCTTTTTCAAGGAGTAGAAGTCCAGCTAGAGACTGTAAAAAGCTTGAAATTTATTGGAAGCATCATTGTATTTGCTAGAAGCTTTATGATCCCAAGATATCGTCTTGAATATTGGAAGAGTTGGAGGAATCTTTTTGACCACAGTTGTAGTTAAGGTTGCACCTCAATCCACATTTAATTTTCATGAAATTCATGCAGTAATAGCTGATGCCAGGATGTTGACATGAACGATCTTTTGAGGTTGGAGCAAAAAATTGCCCCCTAGTCAGGAACCACATTCTCACAGACGACCCCAAACTGTTGCGTTTTGGAATATTCGCGTCGGTAGAGAAATTTAAAGCTTAACGTCTTAGCTTTGTACGAAGATCCAGCACGCAATTAGATATAAAGAGAGGGTGCACCATTTATAAGAGACACAAAGATTTTTACGTGGAAAATCCTGAAAAGAGGAAAAACCTCGGGGCCTGGCTCAGTTTGAATGAATCAACTAGCATTTATAGTTGATTACAAATGAGTCCCTTTCTTGGGGGGAAGACCTTGGCTTGATATAATGAATATACATCATATGGAGTGCATTACATGGTGGGAATATGAAGAATCACTGTGTACATTTGGTCGTAAGGACTATAGTCAATAGGCAATGAAGTTCGAAAAGACCGTTGTCTGGCAATAGAGGTTGGATGGACCGTAGTCGGCAAACGACAGAGGTTGGAAGGACCGTAGTCGGCGGGCGATGGAGGTTGGAAGGGTCGTTGTCTGGTGATAGAGGTCGGAAGGACCATAATCGGTGGCCGGGTGGAAGTCCGACGTTAGTCGGTGGCCGGACAGAAGTCCAGCATCCCGAGTAGAAGTCTGGCGTCAGTTGGTTGCCAGGTGGAAGTTCGGTGATGGACGAAAGTTCGGTGTCGGGTAGAAGTCTGACGAAAGCCCGACGATGGGCAGGAGTCCGACGACGGGCTGAAGTCGGGAGATGGACAGAAGTTAGACGTCGAGTAGAAGTCCGACGAAAATCCGGCGACGGGCGGAAGTCCGGAGATGGATGGAAGTTCGATGTTGGGTAAAAGTCCGACGAAAGTCCGGTGATAGACAAAAGTCTGACGACGCGCAGAAATCTGGATATGGATGGAAGTTTGACGTTGGGTAGAAGTCCGACGACGGGCAGAAGTCCGACGACGGGTAGAAGTCCGGCGATGGTGGAAGTCCGGCGACGGACGAAAGTCTTGCGTCGGATAGAAATCTGGTGACAGGCGGAAGTCCGGTGTCTTGTAGAAATCTAGCGTCGGTTAGGAGTCCGACAAAAGCCCTGCGACGGGCAGAAGTCTGGCGTCGGGTAGAAATCCGACAACGGGCTAAAGTCCGACGATTAGTAGAAGTCTAGTGACAAGAGAAAGTTTGGCGTCAGACAGAAGTCCGGGGTTAGTTGGCGGCCCGGCGGAAATCCGGCGACAGTTGGTGGCCGGGCAGAAGTCCGACGGTCGTTGAGGAGTCTGGTGGCAAGAGAGCTCTCTTCCTTCTCGTCTTACTTAGGTCCCCTCCTTCCATGAAGAATGAGGGGTCTATTTATAGTTTTCTGAGAGTGGCATGTCCAGTAAATAGGAGGAATATCAAAGGTAAATTGGGAGTAGTTTGAATGGACGACCGATGTTGAATCCCTCAATTGTGGACCGTTTAATGGACATTTGAATGTCTTAATGATATCAGAATTTAATGATCTTGGGCTTGTTGGATTCGTCTCGTCGAGCCGCTCGATTCGATTATAAGCATGTCACGTTTGGAAACTGTTTGACAATCCAAATTATAGATTGAACTTTCCAAATGCGCTTCAGGTCCTTGATTTGGACTCATTTGGGCTCGGATTGAGTCGAATTTGGTGTCGTTGGTTCGTATTTTCGAGATGTTCAGTTCGATTGTAAGTTTGCTGAAATAAGAGTTCAGATGGTCTCTGATTTAATTTTTGAAGTTTCTAACTTAATTTTGCCTCGAGATTCATGCCCGATCAAGATAATTTTGATGATATATCAAGTCTCATGATCTATTTCTTTAGATTTATGTTCTGCAGTGACAAACTTCAACCTATTGGACTTTCTCACCACATAATATTCACAAAAATATAATTCTAAAGGCTTCATATTGTCAAAGAAACCTTGCTCGTACAATTCCTCAAGCCCATTTGTCTTACACTTCCTAATCTTTGATGCCACAACTTTGTTTCATCAACAAGATTAAATGACATGTTAATATATCATCTAATCACCATTTTACCTTGCACTGCAGACCTCCATTCATATACTAGCTCTTCATGATGGTCAAAGAGCCGTTGCAAACCTTTAGGGCTCTACCATCATATTTGAAATTATATCCACCACAATCTAATTCACCAAGAGAAATTATATTTCCTCTAAGTTCAATAACATACTTTACATTCTTTAGCAATCTCTCTATGCCATCATAGAGTTTGAGTCGAATGACTCCACCTTAAAACTTGCAAACCTTATTGTTTCCAAGATACACTATACTGCCTTTATTCTCACTAAGAGACTCGAGCCAACTCCTATTTGGGCACATATGGTAGAAGTATCCATAATCAAGGTCCAATCACTGTTTGGATTAGACTATGAAATTGTTAGGGCATCAAACCTATCATTGTCATCCTTCACATTTGCATTATCTCCTCATTCACAGACGATTTCTTGGTTGTTGTTCTTCCTCATTGGCATTACTTCTTAAAATAGTATTCTTTATACAACAACAACAACAACATCAAGCCTTTATCCCACTACGTGGGGTCGGCTACATGAATCCTTTTTCTCCATTGTGTCCTTATAGTATTCTTTATGAGAAAAAAAATATTTTTTTTGCCTTTGACTTGGACTTTGATTTTTGAATGTGGCTCCCTCTTTATTGATCTATGTTGCACAATTAGCCATTTAGGTGCACTATTATGATTAGATTCTACATTTTCTTAAATTTCTTTTGAATTAAGTGTAGCCTTTATTTTTGACATAGCTAAAGAAAATTTTTCATGCAACATGACTATAAGGATGATTGGTTGAGCTAAATGAGCTCAATAAAGCTCAAGTTGACCCAATTTGGCCACATAGGTTGACTCGGTTAACTGAAATGGGTCGGGTTAGTTATGGTCTAACCTAGGGAATGCCTTGATGAGATTGGTCAAGGTATGAGATTTGATGTGACATGAAAGACCAATTATTTCAATGGTAACTCTCGTGTAGCCCATTTAATTCCATGGTCAAATAGACTAGGTTGATCTAGTTAGGGGTTAGGGTTTGGGTCCTAGGGGTTGATGAGTCAATTTGGAGCATATGTCTAATTCACTTATTTTGAATTTAAAGTGAGCATGGAGTTTAATTCCAAAGATTTTGGCTTCACTTGAACTTGTGTTCAAGTGACCAAATAGGAGTTGAAGCCATTAATGCCAAAAGGGTAGGTATATTGCACTTCAAAAGAGGAATAGGTTTGAATAAGTTGTTTATGATCTATTAATCCTATAATTAAGATAATGAAATTTTGGTTGAAGTTTAAATGGGTCCTAGATTAGTGGAGTTTATCATGGAAAACTAAGGTCAATAGGATGAGATTTCTTATCATTATAACTAAAAAATATAGTTTTGGAAATCAGCTAGGCTAGGTCGGTTTGACCCATTCAACCTTGAACTAGTCATATGGTTAGTTTTATCCATCTTAAAAATCATCTTTGTAAACCAAACGGAACCGATTATAACTGTTGGTTCAGCCAGCGAAATGTTGAACTTGACCCAATTTATTTGAATCAACAAATTCAATTGTTGAACCATTTAAATAATTAAACAAATTAATCTAATAAATTTAGTATAAATGTTAAATAAAATAATTAATTTAATAAATTAACTTAAATTTAATATATTTTAAAATTTTAGAAGCCACTAAACAATATTAAGAGAAATTTCTCAAGTGATGTGAGAATTAATTACTAGGTTGAACTATCAAGTTCACTATACATATAATATATATTTTTAAGCATATTTTTTAATTAATTTTTATAATTTGAATACTATTTAAATTTTTAGTTAATAATATTTAATTTTTAATCTAATTAATTAATTAATTAATTTAATTATACACAAAAAAATTAATTTTTATCTATTTATTAAAGATAGATGATCTAATGATAATGTTATATAGATTCAAATTTATAATATGAATTTGGTATTTAGTCTATAGAAGTAAATTGTATCTACACATATAATATAAATTAATAAATTTATAAGCTTACATGCAAACTAAGTGGTATATGAAATGCAAACCAAATTTAAAAATTGAAGATTTCTAAATTTAAAATTGCATAAGATATTATTTCTTTATGAATTATTTTATTTTTGTCCTAAATTTAAATTATTATATTATTATAATGTTATTTGGATCTTATATAAATAATTTTAATATTTAATATTTCATTTGGTTCTCCTTGATTGAGCTATTAAATTTTAAACCTCTCATTCTCCTGATTCTATGCCCAATCTGATTTTCATAACCTTGCTAAATAATATATTAGTGATCATAGGATAGACCACTAGACCAATATATTATTGTGCACTAGTGATGTGAAGATTTGTTAAGATCATACAGTACAATGTAAATCGTACAATATGATGTGAGCAAATTTTGATTTTTGTGTGATGATCAAGGAAAATACCGTGAGCAAATTTTGCAAACAAACACACATGCAATCAAGTGATCATAGGATAGACCACTAGACCAATGGGTAGGAACACTTGGGTTTTAGCTAAGGCAACTCCTATAGAATTCTCCTAATGGAATATACTAGAAATTACATACCGTAGGATTTAAGGATAATGATGGTGTGATGCTAAACCTACTAAAACTTTAGCCTTATTAACCTTAATATACATATAAGGTCGATACATGCTTGTGAAAATAATGCCTTCATGCTGCCCTTCTTTAAGAGTTGCATCAAGCCGCCAATAATGACTTGAGGTGTGATAATCTTCTATCTTGTGTCTATGGTTATTGTGGTTGTAGAAGAATTTATTTGGGTTTCTCATATTTGAAGGCATACGAATTTGTTTGACCAAAGGATGTGGGAGAAAGTTTTGGGCTTTTCAAAATCACCAAAAAGTAATTTGAGAAGATAGGTCAGCCATGCTTCATTCCGCTGAGATTTGTGTTTCATGACGGGCCTTGATCTTAATGCAATGCCTTAGTTTGATATCTTGTCATTTGTGTTTGTACTGGTGCTACATCGCATTGTATGTGAATTGAGCTTTGAGGAACCAAAAAAGTTCACTTGCTTTATATTGTGACAACGGTTGTCGCTTCACAGAACCCAAAAGGTTATGAGCCCCTTAGGGCTCCTCAATTCTCTTAAAAAATTGTCGAGGGATCCATGCATTGGTAGCAAGTTCTTAGAGCTGATTTTGAGCCTTTCTAAAATGTGAAGAGCATGTCTATTGAGATGCTCAAACCAAAGAGGATTCAGCAAACTTTGCACTAGTTCAGTGAAAGGTCTGACGATGATGATACAGTTGACCTTTTCATTTTCAAAATTGATTGGAGTTGAGTATGTGCATGTAAGATTTTTCTAAAAATTTGATTGATAAGAAGCCTGTGCTGTCTTTCTCCTAGAATGTTGTCAATAATTTATAATAATGGAATAACTTTGGGTAGAATTGATTGCTTGCGGGACTTTTGGCTATGCTTGACATTCTTTTGCTTGTAATTCTTTCACGTTATCCTTCTTCAAGAGCTGCTTCAAGCCTCCAGTAGTGACTTGAGGTGTGATAATCGTTTGACTTGTGTTTATGGTTATTGTGGTGGTAGTAGAATTTATTTGGTTCTCTCATATTTGAAGGAACATAGATTATGTTTGACCAGTTAATGCATTATTAGCCCAGCATTATTGCTTCAATCACAGCAAAATAATAATGATTAAAAGGTGGTAACAACTGAATTGAGCTAGAATAGTTAAAGTCAGGAAATAGTTGTGGTGCCCTAAGTGGAGCAAACTTCCTTGAGACGGGGTTTGTTGATGGCCCTAAAAAAATTCATAGTGGCTATTGTGGCACTCTTTACCTTGCTCTTTGCTGCGGCCAAGCCTTGTAGTCCTTGGTAAACTAATCAACATTGATGTATTGCGGCTTTCTCTAGGATCTTGGACGGAGATTCAGGTGGGATCTTGGCAGTTGTGAACTTGAATCAATTATCATTGAACCCGTGAATGAAAGCTATCTTGGTGACTGAGTAGTCAAATTGGACTTCTCTAGCATCTCTTGGTTAACTAGGGTGATTTAGGCCCCAATGAGACTTGTTTATGTCTTGCCTAAGGCAAAGAATTGTATGAGAACTCTTTCTTTCCTTTTAGGAGCTCAAGAATTGTGCTAGGAGTTGCTTCTTAAACTCAATGTATTATGTGATGCTTGACAATTATCAAAGCGTGTTAACCTTTAAGGTCATTAAAAGGGGTGTAACACTTAACTGTGCTTGAGATTCATATGAAGGGCAATCAAGATCTTGAATGAAATGAGATGCGCAATCAACCTAATTGGATCTGTGTGAGAGTTCATCTGATGAATTTTAAGCTTTTGCAGGAGCAACTTTTAAAGAATTTTGTGGTGAATAAGGCTATTAAAGGAGCACTAAGAATCACATAGGAGTGAGATGCATCTTGTTTGGCTGGCAGGATATTTTCTCGACTTTTGACCTAGATTCTTTTGGGACACTTGTAAGGTTCAGGAAGAGTTGTTTCATCAGTTCCCTTGGTGTTGATTGACTCAAGCTTTGCTTGTGGCTCTAGTAATTGCATTGTGCACCCCCATCATATGAGTGACAATAATACCTTGGTTCTCCATTATGAGTTGAGCTATGTTTTGAGCTTTGAGCTTAACTCATTGAATTATGATTGTCTCATTTATTTAATTTTTGTTGATGTTTTCCCGACAACTATTTGTTGAGGATTGTCTTCATGATAAACTAATGGTTCCATTATTTCTCCATGTTCACTAATTCCTCTTTTTCTTCCACCTGCCATGGTTCTCAATGAGAGCGCTAGGAAAGATGTGGACATTTGAATTTGGTGTGATGAGAGCAAACAATTAAAAGGGTGAGAGTGGTTGATTCCACTAATTTGAGAAACGGAGATGAGGGAGAGCACTAAAAGGAGACAAAAGAGGTAGAGAAATAGTAAATTCTCTTAGTTTCTTTTTTTTATAGTTTTAATTCTACATGTTGAAAGGACCCTCACATTTACTCTGATAATATAGTATAAATATGCTTGTCTTCCCAAAAAGGCCTTTGTGTATATAAGGCAAACTCTGTTAGTTCTATGGGAGCTCGCTATGCTTGGATCACTCATATTGCCTGCATGAAAGAGTCATTCCTCATTCCCAGTGCATTTATGGCCAACGAGTCTTAGTTAGATACCTGGATGTGTTGTTACCTTAATGATCACTTCTAGGATGTGCGCTAATATTGTTGATGATGTTTATATTATTGTTAGCAGTATTTTCCTGTGTATGTTTAATGCATATCCTCTTCAATGTTGGAGAATTTTTGGTCCATCTATAGGCCACCCCATTTGTCCTTCAGTAAACCTTACCTTGTCTAACTTTCAACATTTTTGCTTCCGATCTTCATTTGAGTAGTTCGAGTGTTTCGAGCTATATAAGGAGGTTGTGTTGGCAGCGAAGCTAATTAGATTTTATTATAAGGCTTTCCGTGGATATTTGCATAGGACCATTCTGGAAAAATCTATCAAGATTCCACTTACAACCTCTATAGTTCACTCTATAATGCTCCCAGAGTATTCGTTTGGAAAGGTTGGTTGGGTGTCTGTTTGAATTATCTTCATCTTAACAATGGAGTGTTTGAGTTATTCAAATATTCTAAAATGAGCTAATACTTTTTGGTTTGACTTATATATTTAGGTCCCATGTTACACTATTTTTATCCCTTGTCCGACTAGACTTAGCCTGCTTAGTCACTTGAAAGAATCCATTTGAGAGCATAGTTCAATCATGTGTACGACTCTGATTGTCCTCGAAATGGTACAAATTTTAACTGCCTGCGGGGAGAGAGAATAATAGATGATTGTGAAGAGGACATTATAGAAAGTGCCGCGTCTCTTGTATCCCACAACTAAAGATTGGGTCATGGATCTACATTCAACCTTGATTGATGAATAATTCATGGGCCATATGTATTCATTGTAACCATGGGTCTATATGGTGGTAGGACCTTTGGTTATAAAGTTTTTGTTGCACCTCCATCAGTTCGAGCTTTTGTAATAGTTGGTAGCACCAATTCTACTTATGTTAAATTATTTTAGAGCAAAACACAAGTTTGATTCTTTGGTGAGGCAATTAGGTTCCTAAGGGTTGAGGATTATTGGACTATTAAGAGTGCGCAATAATAGATGGGTTATTCGGTGGACGATAAGTCATTGACCCACATTGGATCATAATTGATAATTGGGTCATAAGCTATTTGTATTCATTCCACGTGTGGGCTTGGGATAATTGGACATTTAGTTATAAAGGCTTAGTTGTGCCTATCGTGTGCCTATCGTCATTGGTTATTCTTAAGAGATTTTGGTGTAGGTGACAACATCAAGTTTTTGTGTCATTGTGGTAATCTAATGCTCTATTGATAGGGGTTTCGTCGTATAATATAGGCCTCAGACTTTATTTGGTTATAATTGAGTCTCCTATAAGATAGTTTTTATGGGGAGAATTGTTAAAGTTTGTATCTTTATTGAAGTGTCATCTTAGCACACGCATAGAAGTACCTATATACAGAAGCAAGAAAAGAAAATAATGAGAAAAATACAATGAAGAAAAAAATTCTAAATAGTGAGAAAAAAAAAATAGTTCAAATTTTATTAATAATTAGCATTTATGATAATTTTGATATGGAATATATTAACTTTATTTTGTAAATAATCATGACAAAATATTTAGTAGTTTAGGGTTTTGTTACCCAAAGATTGTAATATCACAAGTTGGCATGGAAGATATCAACTTAGATTTGCAAATAATAGTGAGTAAAGATTAAGTAGTCAAGGTTCTAGTTGCCCAAAGATTGTAATATAAAAAGAGGAGTTCATTCAATCTATTAATGAAAAGAGTATTACTATGCAGTTGCAAATAGTTGGTGATGAGATTCGTGTTAGAAAAGATGCAAATGATATCTTTAAACAAATATCAATTGAAAGTGTCGATGAAAAGTGTTGATAAAGAGTATCAATGAATAGGTAGATAAATGCCACTTATGTTGTTGCCACTAGAAAACATAGGTAGATTTTCAAGGCAAACAAATATTGCATTAAATAGACATTGAGGTTAAGTGCGCTAGCAGTTGACAATGGGGATCAATTATAGGCTTATATGGCGAGGTGAGAGATGCGACAATTAGAGGAGGTGTGCCTTTTTTGTTTTAGAGGTTAGAGAGTGTGATGCCCTAGGATTTAATAGAAGGATTGTCGGAGAACACTTGCCATCAAAATCTTATCGCACTTAGCTTCTCATTTCATCAGAATTCATTCAGAAACATCAAAATCTATCAGAACCAGTTCAGAATATAATTTATAAGTTAATTATTAATTTTTCATATTATGCAATGCATGAGTAAAATGCTCATACCCTGATATCTGCTTATAACTTTAACTTATAACTCCCTTTAAACTCCCATGCCTGCATTCAGTAAGTGGGTTTATAATAGAATAGAGTAACCTCCTACACCCACATTTAGCAAGTGAGGCCAGAATACCTCCCAAGATAGATGAGGCCAGAGCAAAACATTTAGGGTCCTTGTATCATTTTAGAAAGTGCATTTATCATATTTAAGAATTCAGAGCTTCTCTAATTCCATGTCATTTGCCATGCAATTTGAATGCAAGAGCAAGTAATTATAACTTTAACAGATAATTATAATGATGCATGGAATACTAAAAATTACCTACACTAATTCATATTAAATTTATAAAAGCATACCCACTATATTTTTTCTATTCCAATTAAAATTTCAAAGAAATATCCAGAACAATATTTTAAGTTTTTTATAGAACTATGCCTTATTTGTTCAATACACATAATTTAGTGTAAAGAAAACCAACGGGTAGAATTTGACTTTTTATAGTTGAAATGTTCTAAATAAAGCATTCAATAACATATTAGAAGTTGCAAGACGGAAACATCATTAAACTGAAACATCATTAAACTCGAGAAAATATATTTTAATTTATATCTTTTTATAGAATTGCTGGAATTGAAATCAGAGATAAGAGTTCAGAAATCTACCTCATGCTCTATGAAATCTTTAACTTGTTCGATGGATAATATTGAGCTTTGGCCTCCAAATTCTCTCTCCTCCTTTTCTCTCATTTTCTCTCTTCTTCTCTTCTTTGATAATGGGCTGGGTGAGAGGTGGAGAAATGGATTTAGATATACTATATATAAAAATCATCATTTTTACCTAGTGTTGTGATGCTCACCTTCCCAACGCTGTTGCGCGCAGTTGAATATTCTAGATCCTCACGGATCTTAAACAGAGAGCTGAGCGCCGCAACGCTTCCTCAAATCCCACTCCCAAACAAAGAGTTCAATGCTGTGGCACTGCCCTTCCAAGCGTCATAGTGCCCCAAGAGTATTTTGGCTAATTATGATTTCTCTTCCCCTTATTAATTCCTTAGCTTATTTTTGGTTCATTAAGCACTCTAAATCTTGTAATTGCTAACTCAATAAAGATTAAACAAATATTCATCTTAAATTACATCAATTACTTGAATTCTCCTTACATAAAATGTCGCCCTCGATATTTCCAATACGCAGTGCAATCAAAACAAATTTGGATATAACTATCTCATCTCCGCTTCTTTCTTCTAGGTGGCTTCTCACTCTTAACACGTGCTTCCATTGAACTTTAACCACATGTATCTGTTTATTTCTTAACTGCTTTGTATCATAAGCTAGCATTTGCTTATGCTATTCTTTGTAGGTTAGATTGGGTTGCACTTCAATTTCATATTCTAGAACTCCTTGGCCTACATTTGATATTCATTTCCTTAACACTGACACATAAAAAATGTTGTGAATATCTAACATGTAATCTGGTAAGGACAATCATTAAACTGATTTCCCAATTCTTTCAATTATTTCAAATGGTCCTATATATATAGGACTCAGCTTACATTCCTTTCTAAATCTATTTACTCCCTTTATCAGATTGACCTTCAAATATACAAAATTATCAACCTAGAATTCCACAGGCTTATGCTTCAGATCAAAACATTTCTTCTATCTATCCTGATCTGCCACTAGTTTCTTTTTGATTAATTTGATTTTCTCCGTAGCACTATCTGCCAGCTCAGAACTTATCAATTTCCTTTCTCCTATTTCGATCCAAGTTCATGTGATTTTGCACATTTCATATAGAGCTATACCAATACTTGACTGAAAACTATTATTATTAACAAATTCAATCAATAGAATAAGATTTTCTTAGCTTCCCCCAAAGCCTATAACACAATTTTAATAGATCTTCCAATATTTGAATAATTTGCTCAAATTGCCCATCTATTTAGGAATGGAAAATTGTATTAAAGTTCAACTTTGACCCCAGACCTTCCTGAATATCATTCCACTACTTGGAAGTAAATCTACCATAACGATAAGAGACGATAATTTTAGGAATCCCATGTAATCTAATGATCTCCTTCACATATAGTTGCATCAATTTATCAATAGAATATGTTCGTCTTACAGTTAAAAAGTGAGCATACTTGGTCAATCTGTCCACAACTACCCACATAGCATCATGGTCTTAGTTAGACCTGGAAAAACTCAGAGCAAAATCCATAGTGATCTCTTCTCACTTCCACGCTTAGGCAACAACTACAGTAATCCATTGGGTCTTTGATGCTTAGCTTTTACGAGTTGACATGTTTTATATTTAGAGATAAATTCTGCTACTTCTCATTTCAACTCATGACAGCAGAATATAAACTTCAAAAATATAATAAATCTTATTACTGTGTGTGGATGAATAGTATAACCAAAATATTAGGCTTCATGCAGAATCTCCTTCCTCAAATCACCACTATCTAGAACCCATTATCTACTACCACAAAAGATTATGCCGTAGTCATCCACTTGCAGTTCAGATCTCATATCAGAATAAATCTAGTTTATCAATCTCATGTACTCTTCATCTACTTTCTGAGCATTTTTTAATTTTGTCATGCAGTGAGGATTTAACTATTATCTTGGAAATGAGTCCAATAGTCATATTAGATGAACATACTGCTAATTCCAGTCTCTACAACTCTTAAATTAATAATTGCTCAAATATAATTAAACTGACTGCTACTTTCACAAACTTTTTACTCAAAGCATTGACAACCACATTTGGTCTTCCAGGTTGATAAATGATGTCCAAATCATAATCTTTTTAATAAATTCCAACTACCCTCTCTACCTCGGATTCAAATCTAGTAGTCGGTATAGATCTCACATCTAGCACCATATAAATAGTATCCTCAAATCTTCAGAGCAAATACGATTGCCGCTAATTCCTGTTCATGAGTTGGATAGTTCTCGTGTGGCTTTAGCTGCTTGGAAGCTTAAAGAATCATTTTTTCATTCTGCTGCTAAACACATCCTTGGCTTTTCAAAGATGTATCATTATATCCTTGGAATTTATTTGTACCTGACGGAGTAGTAAATACAGGGGTTGACACCAAACATTCCTTCAGCTTCTAGAAACTTTCTTCACATTCTGGCATCCAGTCCAATGACACGGCCTTTTGAGTCAACCTTTTCAAAGGGTTTGTAATATGCGAAGAGCCTATGAAAAACTTCCTATAATACCCAGCCATGCTCAAGAAACTACGAACCTCCATTCTAGATGTCGGCTTCGGCCAATCTAGCACAGCCTGCACATTTTGGGGATCCACAATAATCTATTTCTTGCTCACTACATTCCCTAGAAATGCTAAAGAAGTTAATAAGAATTCACATTTAGAAAAATTAACATATAATTTTTGTTGTCTCAATGTCCCCATAGTCAACCTCAGATGAACTGCATGATTTTCTTCCTTCTTTGAATACACATGAACATCATCAATAAATACAATAATGAATTGATCTAAATAATCCCCGAACGTCCTATGTATCAGGTTTATGAATCTTGCTGGTGCATTTGTCTCACCAAATGGCATCACTGAAGACTCATACTGCTCAAATTTGGCACTGAAGGCTATTTTTGCTACATCTTCATCCTTCACCCTTAATTGATGATAACCCGATCTTTAGATCAATCTTGAAAAATATAACTGCACTTTATAATTAATCAAATAGGTCATCTATTCTGGGCAGTGCCGCAGTGGATACTTATTCTTCACAATCACTTTATTTAGTTCCTAATAATCAATACACATTTGCAAAGATCCATCTTTCTTTACAAACAATACAAGAGTTCCCCGTGGGGATCCGCTCAGCTTGATAAATCCTCTATCCATCAGCTACTGCAATTGAACCTTTAGCTCCTGTAACTCTCTTTGTGTCATTCTATAGGTAGTCTTTGCTATTAATTTTGTACATGGCACTACCTTGACATAGAACTTTACCTCCTTTTATGGAGGCAAATAAGACAACTCTTTAGAAAAAAAAATCAGGAAAATCTTTTAGTAATGGAATATTTTCAACACCTTTAATTGACTTATTCAAATATCTCTCATAAGCTAAGAAAACCGAATTTTTCTTTCTTCAAGTCTTATCAATTTACCAAACAAATTTAAGAGAAAACAAAACACTCTTAGCACCTTGGAAATGCAACACCTCTCCTACATAAAAAAGCAATCATTTTTTACAATAGTTAATTTGGACTCCATATTTGCTCAACCAATCTATGTCCACTATCACATCAAACTCCTTTAAAGGCAACACAATTAACTTTGATTCTAACTTTCTATTTGTAATTTCAATCTCACACTTCTAGAACTTACTAGCAATCAAGTAATCACTAGCAGATAAAAAAATAGATAAATTAAATGGCAAATGACTAGAAACTATATCGAGACTATCTATAACATACTCAGAAAGGAACGAGGCTGACTCCATAATCAAATAATATATAACAAGACAGTGCAAAAATAAATATCATACCTATCATCACATCCGTTGCTTCCTTCACCTCATGATGAGTCAGACTGTATACTCTGGGTTGCATTGACCACTGGAATCAACTCTTTCTGAGCTCCACCAAATCCCCCATATTGTCTTCCTCCAAATTTGTCTCCACTACGAGTAGAAGTCTCCCTAACTACTCTAGAAGGGGTCGGTTGCTGCCTTTGACTCTTGTTGTCTTTGATTTCAGGTCTGCCTTCCAGTGCTTTCTACGAACAGTCGGCCACCTTGTGACCGATTGGTCACACTTGAAGCATTGACCTGTATACAGAAAGTATCAACCAATATCTTCTTCAATAAAATCCACAAATTGGGGAACTACTAATTGACACCGATCCTCCCACACTCTCAGACACTATGGGTCCTCCCCTCCTAGAGTCATTGCTCTCCAACCTGGACTTCTTCCCGCTGACTATACTTCTAGAGAGCTCTCCTCCAAATTTCTTATTCCTCGTATCAGGTATGCTTTTTCCACGAGCTAAAAATATTCACGAATGTAAAATGGCACTAATGGGTTTCGTAGGCTATCCCTCAAACTTTTAAGGAAATGATAAGATTTCTCTTCAGGAGTGTTAACTAATTGAGGAGCATATCTGACTAGAGCTATAAACTCCGCCTCATCATCACCATCTTGCTTCCCTGGACTAACCTCAAGAACGAATCCTGCATTTGCTGCTTGGCTTATAACAACAAAAACAAACTCCTGAAAGTTTTTGTAAATTCTTATCATGAAATCCATGCATTTGGCCGCCCGTTAAATCCCTCCTGCTGGCCTATCCACTTTGCTTCTTCGTCTAACATAAGCATGACTAACAAACCTTCTAAGCCTTCGGGTATTACATGCTATCAAATGACTTCTCTATTCTCATTAGCTAGCCTTCAGCTGTTTGAGGCTTCACTGCACTCTTGAATCAAGGAGGCTTCAATCTTACAATAATTGCAAATGTTTGTCCACCTCATCTCTCTTAACTCCAGCCATCCAACCCTGAGCCTTACTTATTAACTGGGCTACAAAACCACCAAATTGTATTATTGAATATGAAGTTATAGTCCCCACAATAATCTGAATTGTAGCAGCTTGAGTAAAACTATCTATCAGTTGCCTCTTGCTCTTGAGGGTTCATAATGCAACAACACTTTTATCGAAATTAAGAATAGAAGAGCTAAACTAACTGAAAAATTTATAAACTAAGCTTCCAACTCATTTTTCTTATAACTACTGATCATTTCCTATAGCTCTAATTATGATCAAAGCTTTCTAAATTGTTGCTCTGATACCATCTTGTGACACCCTAGGATCTAGTGGAAGGATTGAATATCTAATCAAAAGTTTTAACTCAACCACAATATAAAATAAGTCAGAGCTAATTATAAAATTTAAAATAATAATAAGAGCAATTTAAACAACATTTTATTTCATTTCTCAAGATACATATACATTAATCCAGTGCATATTAAACTTGAACATCAAAAGAATTCATATTGGATTACAAAAGGAATACCTTAACTATTTTGATTTAGAGAATCCTAAGTCTACCCTTCTCTACTCTGTTGGATCCTTTCTTTTTCCTGAAATATTAGAACATATCACATAATGAGCATAACTAGCTCAATAGATTTCTATCACTAACCCATCACATATATCAATATCCCTTTTTAAATATTAACAAAATTTAAAAATTCAGTTAATCAATAAGAAAAGAATTATGTATTAGTAAAAGTGATTACCAACATGTACTGGGGTTCTGAATGATTATTTATACTTTTACAAACAATTTTCTTTACTTAATTATTAGAGGTGTCAGAGAATACTTGCTATCAAAATCTAGCTTGCACTTGGCTTTCTCATTTCATTAGAATTTATTCACAAACGTCAGAATCTACACAACTAGTTCAGAATATCATTTATACGGTAATTAAAATGCATGAGTAAAATGCTCATGTCCCGATGTCTGTTTATAATTCTACTTTTACTTATAACTCCCTTTAACTTCCCACACCTGCATTTAGCAAATGGGTCCAAAACAGAATAGAATAGAACAGAGTAAGCTCCTACACCCGCATTTAGCAAGTGGAGTCATAATTCTTCTCACATCCACACAAGATAGATGGGGTCAGAGCATAACATATAGGGTCCTTGTATCATTTTAGAAAGTACACTTATCATATTTTAGAATTCAGAGCTCCTCCAATGTCATGTCATGTGTCATGTAATTTGAATGCAATAGTAAGTAATTATAACTTTATTAGGTAATTATAATGATGCGTGGAATACTGGAAATCGCCTATAGAAATTCATAAAAGCATACCGACTAGATTTTTTCTATTCCAATTAAAATTTCAAAGGAATATTTAGAACAACATTTTAAGTTTTTTATAGAACTACTACGAAAGCTAAAAATGCATTGTTATTTCAATACACACAGAATTCAGTATAAAAAAAACCAACTAGTACAAATTGGACTTTTTATAGCAAAAATATTTAGAATAAAACATTCAATGACATACTAAAATTTATACGGTGAAAACATCATAAAACCTGAGAAAAAACACATTTTAATTCAGATTTTTTTATGGAATTGCTGGAATTGAAATTAGAGATAGGAGTTCAAAAGTTTGCCTCGTGCTCTTAGAAATTCTTAACTGGCCCGACTGACGTTACTTGAGCTTTGGCCTCCAAATTCATTCTCATTCTCTCATTGTCGCATTTTCTCCCTTCCTCTCTTCTTCTACAATTTGTTGGGTAAGGGGTGGAGAAATAGATTTAGAAATTTTATATATAAAAATCATCATTTTGACCTGGCATCGCGTTGCTCACTTTCTGAGTGCCGGTGCGCTCAGTCAAATATTTCAAATCCTCCCGGACCTTCTTAAACAAAGTTGAGCACTGCGGCGACGCTACCTAGCACCACGATGCCACTGCCAATCGCCACAATGCTACCTCAAATCTCACTCTCAAACAAATAGCTCAAAGTTGCGGCGCCGCCCGTCCCAGTGTCGTAGCGCCCCAAGGCTATTATGGCTAATTATGGTTTCTCTTCCCTCTTTCAATTCCTTAGCTTATTTTGGGTACATTAAGCATCATAAAACTCGTAATTACTAACTCAATCAAAATTAAACCAATATTCATCTTAAATTACGTCAATTATTTGAATTTCAGAACAGTGAGTGTTACAGAGAGGACGCTCACAATATTGCGATAGGTGTTATGAAGGTTGGTGTGTGTGGTAGGCTGCAATGTAAGCTGAACTGAGCACTGTGATAAGAGAAAATATGGAAGATCTTATCTCTTTAATATCATGTTTGAGGGAGAGAATTATGAAAGACCACGTCTCAACTTAATTGTCATCTTATTATAAGGATATTTGGGCCTTGATACAAGTAAGATAAGCGAACAATATTGAAAATAAAATATTCTTAATAATTAGGAATTACGATAATAAAAAAAAAGTACAAATTCCTTCTCTAAATAGTCAGCATAGGTGATAGCTTAGATATGATAAAAATAACTATTTGGAATCAACAATGTCGTTAGTGCGGATTTATCATAAAACTTAGATGGTATAATGTCAGAACATTGTAATGTGAACATGACCTTGTCCGGTGCCACAAGTACCTTAATTACTTTATTCCGAAGTTTTTATTTTTCCAACAAATTTATTGCTATTATGGCAACCATATATTTCGTCTAATGTCAAAAATTAATATCCCTTGATTTTTTTCCACTCTTAGTGTTTTTTTTTTATTTTAAATTCCTCATGCTCAACAATTTTGTCAATATATTGGCGGCAACTTTTTTCTCTTCTAAAAGTTCATTTGTAGCCTTTTCTTCAAATGGAATTTGTAATTTAATACTTCAAAGATTCTAGATCATTTCAAGTATTTAATTGCAAATGGAAAACTAACTAATCTATTGCTTCTGCATCTTTTAGGCGCAAATTATGCTTGGAATGGTGCAACCTCCACAAGTGGTAATTCCGTTACTTTATTTCGCCTGGCTATTATTTTAGTTTTTCTTATAGAAAATGATTAATTCTGAATTTTTTTGTAGATGCCTAATGTTCAGCAGCAAATCTTGCCCCAATCAGCACAGGCAGGACACAAGACAATTATTCAGACTGGTCAACCATTGCCAGCTCAACCTGGATTACAGGGTCAAAAAAATTCACAACCTTCAGTCCCAGCCAAGCAGCAACAACCCCAATACCCATCCATTTCCATCCCTCCTGCTTCTGTTCCACAACCAGGGAATTATCAGTCTCAGCAAATGATTTCAAGTCCTGCACATTTAGCACAGCAAGCTAAGGGGTTTTTCAGTGGTCCTCATGGACTGCCTCCCCATTCTTCTCAGATTCGTAACCTTCCCCACCCCCCTCATCCTCATTCTCATTTCCCAATGCTTCAATCCCACGTGCCCATGGTATCTAGCCAACCACAGCCATCTTTACAGACTCCTGGAATGTTTCACCAGCCACTTCAACCTCCCCTTCCACAGCAGCCTAGGCCTCCTATGCAACCTTTCTCACATCAGTTACCCTCACAGATGCCACACAGCCTTGGTTTTCCACCATCAAGTGCACCTCAGCATCTTTTGTCTCCACCTTTGTTTCATGTAAGTTAGCCAACAGTGACTTGTTGGTGTCTTTCAAGTGTTTAATTAACTCTATGCTGAAGAATTTATGAATGTAGACGGATTAATAATTTTCTTCTGAAATTCAGTCCGGTAGCTTACCTCCGACTTCTTTCCCACAAGGGCAACCGCCACTACCAAATCTGCCACCACCTCAGCAGTTTTATCAGGTATTGTTACTTTTCTCAATGCTCAATTGGGCATGCACCATAGTACTAAAATACTTTCTCATAGGCTATATTGGTCTACAGCTTCTGACATGAAATTATAAGAACTGAGTCATGGTTTTGTTAAATCCTTTCTTTTTGTTTAGCCTGCATAACTTAATTTGGTTGTTTATTATACTTTTTGGGTTTTATGATTATCTTAAGGTATCTTTGCTTTATGTTAGGCTGGTTCAGGTGGAACCGGCCTAGCAAGGGCCGGTTCGGGTCTATAGGAGGTGGATTAATGCCACCTCCTCTTTTGTTGCCGCCCCAAGCAGTGGGGCCCACGCCTCATCTATGGTTGCCTCCCAAAGCATTGGGGTCTACTATTTGAATTGATCTAATTTTAGCAAGAGGATGGGCGGCTAAGGCATGGGAGGAAATTTTTTATTAGAAAATTAAGGCTTTAAATAGGCATGAGATGTGAGGGTTAGGGCATGCATGATTATTGTTTTCTCTTGGATTTCTCTTTATGGTTTTGGGCTCTAGATTCATCGTCTAGAGATTGGGAAAGACGATCCTCCTCTCGAGTTAAGGATCAATTGTATCTTTGCTTGTTCTTGCTTTTAGTTTGATTCCTATAATACAATCTACTATTTTTGGATTGTTTTCATTGGAGATCTTGAAGTTTTCTCGCTGTTTTCACCAATTATTGTTAGAGTTGCTTGCGAACTCAAGTATTTCCCATTAGGGTTACTTGCGAACTCAAGTATTTCCTATCAAATTGGTATCAAAGCAAGTCTTGGGACCATCAGAGGCTGATTTTTCTGAAATTTCAGTGGCGAAATTCCATTCGGAGGAAGAAACCCTTGTTCATTTTTGGAGCAGAAATCAAAATTTTTGATGGCCGCTAAGAAGATAGATGCGTTGGAAGAACGTTTTGAAGGAGAGATGAGCCAAATAAAAGGCACGGTGGAAGATCGAATTTCCTCTGTAGAAGACAATATTTCATCCGTAGAAGATAAGGTTTCGTCCGTGGAATACAAATTTTCCGATCTTTATTTGATGGTGAAGAAGTTATTGAAAAATCAAATCCAAACGGCGGCATCAGAGGCAAACGGACCAATGGGAAGAACTACGAATTCTATTTTTCTTAGGAGGGAAAATGATGTAGTAATCATTGAGGAGAAAGGGGGAAGGTATGTAGACAAATGGGGAAATAGGGATCAAGGAGTAAAGGGGTCTGGTTGGGAGAGAAATGAGGAAAATTATGGAAGGATGGGTGCTGATTTTGGAGAAAGGAGGGAAGAAAGTGAAGAGGGGTTTGAAGATGAACATGTAAGGGAAGATCGGGAGACATTGGGAGAGCAAAGCACTTGGGAGAGGGGAAAATATGGAGGAATACGGGGAAACGAGGGAGAGACAAAGGTGAGGAGGCTGAATATATCAATTTTTGAAGGGGAGGACGCTTATGGATGGATCTATAAGGTAGAGAGGTACTTTGCCGTTAATGGGTTGACAGATGAGGAGAAACTGACAGCAGTAGGCCTATGCTTGGAAGGGAAGGCGTTGTCGTGGCTCTAGTGGAGGGACCAAAGGAGACCTATACGGAGCTGGAGAGCATTCAAAGATTGTTTAATATAATGTTTCTAAATCGATGGGGGAGAGGACTTCTATGAGCAATTTTTTGAACTGGTGCAGGACGGATCAGTGGCAGACTATAGTGAGCGGTTCGAGCACCTAGCTAGTTGGGTGGAGCGATTATTAGAAACCACATTGGAGGGAAACTTCATGAAAGGGCTTAAGGCGGAGATCAGGGCGGCAGTGAAAGTCATGATTCCTCGTGACTTAGGAGAGGCCATGAAGTTAGCAAAACTGGTGAAAAATCAAAAGAATCAGAGAAGGGAGCCAAGAGCAGCAGCTTAGGAGGCACTTACAGGATGACGACCACCTACTTAGCACCTAAGGGTCCTGTAATAGGAGGAGTTCGTGAGGTCGCCAGGGAGAAGACAAGAGGAGGTAGTGGGGGAAATTTTAAGAGGCTGACGGAGAAGGAGATGCAGGAGAAGAGGGCTAAGGGGTTATGTATTAGGTGCGATGAAAAGTATACTCCAGGGCATAGGTGTAGGGACCGAACTCTTCAGGTTCTCATCGTCTGTGATGACGAGGAAACTGAGGAGGGAGGAGAAGGGGAGGTAGAGGCAGAGTTGGAAGAGAAGTTACACCTGGTTCTGGCAGAGGTTTCTTTGAACTTTGTGGTAGGATTCACTACGAATCATACCATGAAGGTGAAGGGAAAGATAGGGGACAGGGAGGTGGTGGTACTGATTGATAGTGGAGCTACCCACAACTTCATTTTCGCTTAGGTCGTTGACCAACTGGGAGTGAAATTGGTGGACACCAGCTATTATGGGGTTATGATGGGCACGGGAAAGGTGGAGAAAGGCTAGGGGATTTGTAGAGGAGTGATGTTGACCATCCAGGGGATTCAGGTGAGGGAGGATTTTCTCCCACTAGAGCTGGGCAGTACAGATGTTATCCTGGGGATGAAATGGTTACAGACCTTGGGGGGAACCAAGGTTAATTGGGGAGCACTCATGATGGAGTTGTTGGTGGATGGAAGGAAGTGGGTGATTAGGGGAGATGCATGGCTATCCAAAGCCATGGTATCTCTCAAAACCATGGTGAGGAGTATACTAGAAGTTGGGGAAGATTTTCTGGTGGAGTTACACCAACTGGAGGAAGTCAGATTGGAAAAAGGAAGGAGAGATACCCCCCTTAGTATAGCTATTGATTTAGCAGTTCTATGAGGTTTTTCAGTCATCTCAGGGATTGCCCCCACGCAGAGAGCAGGAGCATGCTATCACCTAAAGGGAAGGTGTATCATCCATCAGCGTCAGGCCCTACCGCTACCCTCAATTTTAAAAGGATGAGATTGAGAAGTTGATTAGAGAGATGTTGGAGGCCGGAATCATCAAACCCAATGTTAGTCCTTTTTCTAGTCCAGTATTACTGGTCAAGAAAAAAGATGGCAGTTGGAGATTTTATGTGGACTACAGGCGGTAAATAAGAAAATTGTGCTAGACAAGTTTCCTATACCAGTGATTGATGAGCTATTGGATAAGTTGAGTGGTGCAGTGATCTTCACCAAGATAGATATGAAGTCAGGATATCACCAGATCCGAATGAAGAAGGAAGATGTACCCAAGACTGCATTCAAAACTCATGAGGGGCATTATGAGTTCCTGGTGATGCCTTTTGGCCTCACTAACGCCCCAGCCACGTTCTAGTTTCTTATGAACAAGGTCTTCAGACATTACCTTAGGCGATTTGTCTTGGTGTTCTTTGATGATATCCTTGTTTACAGCAGAATGGAGGAAGAGCATGAGGAGCAAGGAGGGTGCTAGAGGTGTTGCAGGAGTATCAGCTGAGGGCCAACTTAAAGAAATGTTGTTTTGCCCAAGCCAGGGTGGAGTATTTGGGACATGTCGTGTCCAAAGAGGGTGGCAGCTAATCAATCAATAATTGAGGCCGTGTTAAGATAGCCATTACCTAAGAATCTGAAAGAGCTAAGAAGATTCTTAGGACTGACGGGATACTACAGGAGGTTCGTGACCCACATTGGATCTGAAAGAGCCATTACCTAGCCACTAGCAAAGTAGTTAAAGAAGGATGGGTTCCTATAGGGGGAGGCAGCTACAACAACTTTTGAGAGTTTGAAGAAGGCTATGACCACTGTACTAGTCTTAGCTCTGTCGGACTTCACTCAGATCTTCATAGTGGAGACAGATGCTTCTGGGTATAGATTGGGGGCAGTACTCATGCAGGATTATCGACCAATTGCCTACTTCAGCCAGGTGTTGACAGCTAGAGCCCGATTGGAATCAGCTTATGAGAGGGAGCTGATGACCATCATCTTAGCCATCCAGAAGTGGTGACCCTACCTATTAGGTAGGCATTTCATTGTCAGAACAGACCAGCGAAGCCTGAAGTACTTATTGGAGCAACGGATGATGACAGAGGAGCATCAGAGGTGGCTGTCTAAATTGTTGGGATATGATTTTGAAATCCAATACAGGCCAGAGTGGAGAACAAAGCGGCAGATGCCTTGTCTAGATGTATGGGAGAGTTGTAGGCTACAGCAGTATCGATCCCATTGATGTTAGATTTGGAGGCCATCAAGGAGGAGAGTGCCAGAGATGAGGAGCTGAAAAAAATTAGGGCCAAATTACTGAGGGAAAGGAGTAGCCATCCAGGGTATTCATTGGAGGGGGAGAGACTGTTGTACCAGGGAATGTTTGTAATGTCCTGGACATCAGTCCACATTCCACACTTATTCCAGAAGTTCCATGGAAGCGTTGTGGGGGGTCACTCAAGGGTACAGAAGATATACAGGAGGCTAGCTTCAGAGTTGTACTAGAAGGGGATGCATAAGGATGTGGAGGAGTTGGTAGCCAAATGCGAGGTATGCCAGAGAAACAAGTATTTAGCCATGTCTCCAAGAGGATTACTGTAGCCGCTGGCCTTACCGGGTTGAGTATGGGTGGAGATCTCTATGGATTTCATAAAAGGGCTGCCCAGATTAGAAGGGTTCACAATGATCTTAGTGGCGGTGGATCGTTTGAGCAAGTATGCCCATTTCATTATGCTACGCCATCCATACACCGCAGTGACAGTTGCATCAGGGTTCATTAGGGAAGTGATCAGGCTGCATGGAATACCAAAGGCTATAGTATCTGACAGGGATAAGATGTTTCTCAGTCACTTTTGGAGGGTGTTGTTTAGACTACAGGGGACAGTGTTGAAGAGGAGCACCGCCTATTACCCATAGACAGATGGCCAAACAGAAGTGGTCAACAGGAGCTTGGAGACCTACCTCAGATATTTTGTGTCGGAGACACCCAAGTTATGGGCCAAGTGGCTAGCATTGGTAGAGTGTTGGTATAACACCTCTTATCATTTGACTTCTCAGATGACACCCTTCAAGGTGTTGTATGGAAGGGATTCACCTCACCTGGTGCACTTTGGGCATAGCAGCACTCCAATTTCTTCAGTGGAGGAGTATTTAGAGGATAGGGATAGGGTGTTGCAAAAGTTGAAAAGGCATCTGTTGAGAGCTCAATAGATTATGAAAAAACAAGCTGATGGGCATAGAAAGGACATTCAATTCGAAGCAGAGGAGAAGGTGTTCTTGAAGTTTCGACCATACATGCAAAAGACTATCGCCAAAAGGAGAAATGAGAAGCTTGCCCCAAGGTACTTAGGACCTTATGAGGTATTAGAAAAGATTGGAGCAATAGCATATCGGCTGAAACTACCATCAACGACGACCATACATCCTATGTTCCATGTATCCTAGTTGAGGAGAGCCATTGGAGATCATGCAACAAGTTCTGAATTACCGGCAACATTAACTGAGGATTTGGAAGTGATGTTAGAACCCTTTGAGCTACAAGGGGTGCACCAGGAGGTGGGAAGGGAAAAAGAGGTACTGATCAATTTGAAGGATTTTTCAGATTATGAGGCAACATGGGAGCCTTATGTGAGGGTGAAGCATTAGTTTCCTTCCTTTCACCTTGAGGACAAGGTGATTCTTTGGGAGGGCGGTATTATTAGGCCGGTTCAGGTGGAACCAGCCCAGCAAGGGCCGGTTCAGTTCTACAGGAGGCGGATTAATGCTGCCTCCTCTATTGTTGCCCCAAGCAATGGGGCCCATACCTCCTCTATGTTGCCGCCCAAAGCATTGGGGCCCACTATTTGAATTGATCTAATTTTAGCAGGGGGAGGGGCGGCTAAGGCATGGAAGGGAATTTTTAACTAGAAAATTAAGGCTTTAAATAGGCATGAGATGTGAGGGTTAGAGCATGCATGATTATTGTTTTCTCTTGGATTTCTCTTTGTGGTTTTGGGCTCTAGATTCATCGTCTAGAGATTGGAAGAGATGATCCTCCCCTCGAATTGAGGATCAATTGTATCTTTGCTTGTTCTTGCTTTTGGTTTGATTCATATAATACAATCTACTGTTTTTGGATTGTTTTCATTGGAGATCTTGAAATTTTTTCGCTGTTTTCACCAATTATTATTAGGTTTGCTTGCGAACTCAAGTATTTCCCATTAGGGTTACTTGCAAACTCAAGTATTTCCTATCACTTTATCATCAACCGGCCACTGGAGTTTCTTATTTCACATATTGAGGTATACCTTCCATAGCAAGTGCTAGGAATCATAAGCACCATAAGGGGTATGTCATGTGAAATGGATCTGGGATTTTGGATGGTCTTAACTCTTGAGAAGTGGGATATAGTTTGCGAGGATTTTGAAAAAAAATAAAGAGCAAGATTTACGTTATGTACTAGCACTCATTTTCCTAAAATTTGAATGTACCAGTATTCGTATTGAAATTTAAAGTTTTTGTCATCATAATTCATCTTATCCCTACTATTTATTGTTGGCTTTCTGAATTCTCAATTTTCATTTATTCATGCTAAGTACCATCTAAGGTGCTAAATCCATTCTTCAGAAATTTTATTTTGAACAACTTTTATCCAAATTTTATGTTCGCCTCTTCTCCTTCATAATTTCTTGACACTAATTTTATTTACTCATCTAATGATGTATTTTATATTCTTGGTTGCACATGTTCAAATCATGCAAGTCTATTCTTAATTTTTTTGTTAATTGGTATCATTAATTTAATCTTCATAGTTTTGTTACATATTCATTATAATATTATCATTCATGCTATGCTCAATTTCGATGCTAATTACTTTTTTACTGTCCAACACACAAATACATGCATTATTGCTGATCTAATTATGATTTTATAAATTTACACACAAGTCTTTGCGATATCTTCTTATCATATGATAGACAATTCTCCATTTCAACTAACAATCCTCCTAGAAGTTATATACTTAACTATACCCCATTCTTCTGTATAGGAAATCATATCTATTTGTAGCAAAGTCTAACTAACCTTGATTGATGGCCACATTGAGGAGAATTCTGACGGAGTTAAGTCTTATAACTGGAGTGAAGTTGGCAAAATAGGCTACCTCATTGACCTAGGTAAATACTTGGCAACCAGCCAAGCTTTGTATTGATTGATGGATCCATCATGATTAAATTTGAATGCGAACACCCGCCAACAAGTAATCCCACGGATGGTGTCTTAGTATAGCACTCGTCTTGGCATTCATAGCCTCTTTCTGAAAAGGATTTTATAGTGTTTCTTTTTATGTCCTGAGAATAGATATGAAGGATAAATGCCAGGTAAATATCTAAAAAGAAGATGATAGATGATCAAATGGTATCATTGAGGGTTTAGAGCCATTCAGTGGGATTTGCAAGGCCATGAATCTCTCTGATAAAAACTGGTCATATATGAAGGAAGTCACTTATTTCATGATGATAATAAAGTTTCCCATATAATAAACAAAAAGGTAAAAGAAGGATTGATTTCCATAGTTTGGCATCATAATATTTGAGACCCAGACAAAATTACCGTGAAAAGGTGGCAAGAATCTCGCACAACAGTCACACAAGTTTCACTGTAGATCGAAAGCTACAAGAATCCAGAACAATCTTGTAAATCTTGCGTTGGATCACACTATCTGCAAGAGTCCTGCAAACCAAAAGTTAACTAAAGAGGCTAACTCCAACAAGGATAAGTTGAATGAGTAGCGTAGGGGGTACTTGCGCTTTCTAAAGTGCAATATAAGTTTATCTTGTGTGGGAAGTCATAGGATTGCAAAAGTAGAGGTTGAAGAGTTTTCTGCTTGCATAGCTCATCCAAATATTTTATCCTATTTTTATCACTCGAAATAGTTTGGATAATGAGGCTAGTGATGATTGCTATTTATTCAAAGGCACATTCAACAAATTATGGACTACTGTATAGTGTTTCTCGTTGTCAACATCATTTACATGTTCTTGAAATGCATATGACGACTTTATCTTTTTCAAGTTTTAATTCACTTCAAACTTTTATTTAGTTTTTAAAATTTAATAAGAAGTATCTCTCCCAATTGTATTTTCCTTATATTCTGCTGTATGCAAACTTCACTATCCTCGTGTATATTCTCAGGACACAAGCATAGGAATAATTCTATTGACTTTATTTTCTTGAAAAATAGAAAGGTTGCTATTCCTTTCGTTCGCAGGTAAAAATGATAATAGCAGTATGGTCACATCTCAGACCCTTTTCTATATATATACACTTGTTTCTCTCTGAGTTGCATCTCTGGCGACAAACTGAAGATTGGATAATGGAGACTAGGGGTGTAAGTGAGCCGAACCGGCTCAAGATCGACTCATTTATGGGCTCGCGAGCCGAGCTCGAGCTCAAACTCGAGCTTGTTTATTAAATGAGCTCGAGTTCGAGCTTGGTGAGGCTCGGTTTGCGAGCTGGCTCAAATCACTATTAATAATTTTATTTTATTTATTAAAATTTGAAAATTATTAAATAATTTTTTAAAATCCCGCCGGATGAGCCGGCTCGAGGGTCGAGGCGGACTAGCGGACGATCCGCGTCATCGCAGAAGGCAGACACGGGGAGACGTGATCTCATTTCTGGGCTTGAGGAGAACCCCGCGGAATACGATCGGAATTTGGACCTAAGGCGGAACTCGGATGCGCTTGTGCGAACTGCGGGAATCGGGCTCGGACCCACACGAGGCTCGCGAGCCGGCTTGAGCTCGTATACAGTGGGATTAGCTTGAGTTCGAGCTCGAGCTCACTTTCTTAGCTCGACTCGAGTTCGAGCCGGCTTTCTGACTAACGAGCCGAGCTCGATAGTGCCAATACTCGACTCGACTCGACTCGTTGACACCTCTAATGGAGACTATTAATAAGGAAACAAACTGTAGAATCAGTTTGCCTTAATTATCTAGATGGACACCCACCGCATCTATGCAATGATTTTAAGGTTTCGTTTGAGATGGCTTTCTTACTGCTTCTTAAAACAGCTTTCTAATGCTTTTCAACCTTTTGTTTTAATAGCTTTTAACATTTTTTTGTGGGTGTTTAGATTTTAGCATTTTCCCACTTGATTTTCACCCTTTTTAGATTCAAGGGTCTTAAACACTGTTGTTATGACATATCTGAGCTATTTTCTGCTAAAGCTACGGTCTTATGCATCTGAATCAGAAGCCATGGTTTTCTAATGTGAAGGAGCTATTGATACTTTTTTTATTTTTTTAATCATTACTTTTGAATATTAAAAGTCTATATTCTTGTAATGGGAAGCAATTCCTATGATCCTACTCTGTTTTTTTTTTTTAAATGTTATAGTTGAACTTGTGGCACTCTTAATTGCATACAGGGTGGGTCACTAATGAGTTCAGACTATAGAAACCCGGCAGGAACCTTCATGCATGCTGAAAGAGGACCTTGGATACCAGGCTTAACAGAAAAACCCACTGCTGGCCCGTTGGCCGGCCCATCACCACCACCCCTTGGCCAGATAGCAACCGGTCCCGTTGGTCAGCCACCTCGTTTGCCACTGGTAACTTTCTCTCATCGCTACGTTTAACTTCCATAAAAGGTATCATGAAGACCCTCTTTAATGTATGGGTAAAAATGATCAGATTTCGACCATTCTAATGTTAGCTGGAAATTAGCTTGAACCCATATTGGCTCAAAATTGGCTTTTGCATCAAATTGATTTGATTCTGAGCCTACTAGCCTTGAACCAACCTGAGTACAAGTTATCTTGAATTTAAATTGAGTTGGCTTATAATTATTAATTTATTTATTTTTATAATTTTTAAAATTATTTAATATGCATGCCTTTATATTTAAATGCTTATATACTTTTAAACACATATACATTAAATTTTAAAATATACATATTTTTTATATTTGATGCCTATCTCAAGCCACCTCGATTGAATTCATGCCTCGGTCCTGAAATCAGCTCGATGATCAAATCGGTCCCAAAATTTGGCTCACCTCTTAACTCGTTTGGTTCAATCCGAGTTAAAAATCAATTCAATCTTCGAGCTATTATCAAGTATTAGTTCTATTTTAATCTACTTCTACAAATTTGATTACCTGTATTCTTTTTTTTTTTATTTTTTTGTGTTGTCCAGTTATCACCTGAGATGGAGAAGGCTGTACTTCAGCAGGTGTTGATGCTCACACCCGAACAAATTAACCTCCTGCCCCCTGAGCAAAGAAACCAGGTGCTCGAAATTCAGGAAATATTGAGGTAGCATTGATGATGAAGTTCTCAGAGACCAAAGATTTAAAACAAAAATGCTTCTAAGAGTAGTTATCAAAGCTGATCTTATGTTTGGGGAGTCTCTTCTGTGCTTTGAAGCTGATAATACTGCACTCCTTTTATGTATGATTTGGCTCACAAGTTTATCAAATGGGTTAGTAGTTCGTAGAGATGGCATAGAATGTACGAAATTGCTGATTTGGATTTGAAATTATTTGATATCTTTTTCTTTTGTTCTTTAAATTTTCATATGTTCTTTAGGATTATTTTGGTAACTGGAAGCCATGACTGGCTACAGAACTTGCTACCATTTGCTCCTAATGCTATATACCACTTCTCTTTCATATAACAAATAACTGAATAAACTCATCAGTTTCTTGAGATATTTTTAATCTAGCTTACCTCGTAATCAAATGGATGTGAATATTTAAATAAATGTTGTTAGTATTACAAAAGTATTATAGGATAAATTGAAATAGTTAATCTTTGATGATATTCTTTAGAACTAAACTTTAATTTCCTCAAAAAACGCTAGGATTTGGCTTAATTATTTCCCTATTTAACAGGCTCTGTAACTGCACTTGAAATGATATTGCCCTAATCATAATGATTATTTTATGATCCTCACCATCAAGGTGCTAAATGTTTCAAGCATGAGTTTAAATGATTCAAAGTTCCAAGTTTTATAATTCTCTATGCTTTATATGAGAATTTTAGGGGTATATTAGGAGTTAGAAAGAATGTTTAATGAATATGTACAAATAAATCTTAGATGGGCAATAGAAGTTTGCATTCCACCATGATTAACAACTAAGGTTTTGTTTGAGATGATTTTTTTTATTATTTTGTGAAAGTTGTTGTAGAAAAAATAATTTTTTAAAGATGTCGTGGAAAATAGTTTCATGGTATAATTTTTTTTGTAAATAATAAAAAGGTAGTGATCAAATAGAAATTTTGTTCGCAGTTTGAAAAACAAAACAGTAAGAAATATGTCTCAAACCAAGTCTAAGTCATGGTTTGAGATGACTTTTTTACTGCTTCATAAAGTAGCTTTTTAGTAAAAAAAAATTTTTGTATTAAAAAGTTGTTTCATAAATCAGTAAGAAAGCCCTCCCAAACGAAACCTAAGACTAATTTAAGAAGTCTTGTTTAAAGTGTGCTTAGATAAAAATAAAAAAAAGTTATACATAATTATGTTCTTATTCTTATATAATTAGAAATAATGACAAATTATTGTTGATGGATGTAGTTTTGTGTAAGTAGTTGTAATGTTAGTTATCAACGAGTTTTTGAAGTTTTAAATTTACACAAATACATTGATGGATGATAAAATGTTAGATGGCCATGGAAACAAATAAAATTTCTTATTTGTGATGATTTTATCATTTATTTATGCCAAAAGGATTTATGATGGTCTATAATGAATGATCTGATCATGATGCGAATATAAACATTTATTAATTACTAGTACATAAATATGACCATATTGGACCATATTCAGTTCTATTAATGAATGTAATGGGTCTAAAATTATGAAATGAATGAATTTATTGTGAATGAATGAACTTAAATGATCAATCAAATTAAACACAAATATATATATTTATACACTTATTCAAGATGCAAAGGAACCATTATGAGTTAGTGCTAATAATTCAAATTTATCACCTACTTCTAAACTTCTAAATATTAAAATTGCAATCAATATCTATTTTTAATTAAATTAATTCTACACAAAGAAGAGGGATTACATGCAATATATATCAAGCCAATTTTCAAAAAAAAAAAAAAGATGATAAAAGCTTTTGGTCTTGATTAGCGTGTTAAATTTATTTTATTTTTTTTTATAGGAGAAGATTAATCTTTTTGGGGTGGGTGCCTCCTCTAGGTCAGCCGAGAATTAGTCACGCTGCCAAACGTCCTCTCGGGGGTGACAACGGGTGGATACCATGTTTCCAAAAAAAAATGATACTAGAAAATAACTTTAGAAAGTAATAAAAAAGCTATCGCAAATGAAGCCTTAAAAGCATTTTAATTAGAACCATCAGCTAAATACTCTTGCTGTTATTTTCATTGCATGTTTGTACTTATGGATCATCCATTATTTAGACTGCAAAGAAATAAAGGAGTTACTGAGCAAGAATTTTTACACCTACTTTAATCTGATTATGATGGTTACTTTTTTAATGAATATAAATTTCATATAAAAGAATATGAAAGTGACAAGACGAGAATGAATACAGAGTGGTATGTGCGCAAGGGGCGATTTTTTTTAATACGTGTGAATGTGATTATTACAGTGTTGAAGGAACAATTGAGTGAAGCTGCTTTTAGTACCCTATTGACATTATTTAAATGTGAATGGTTTAGTACTTCTAGCGGTGTCATTAAGGAATTATTGAAGTGAAACATATATCGATCCCAACTTGCAGCAAATGAACCTTTCCTGCTTGTTGAGCAAGCTCAGTAAGTATACTATACAATTTATCCATTTAAGCAAAAGAAATATTGGTTAAGATAGTTACTGGAAGCATTTTTCAAACACATTAGGCTTCATTTGGGATGGCTTTCTTTCTGCTTCTTATAGTAGCTTTTTAATGCAAAAAAATTTAATTTTTGTACTAAAAAGCTGCTTTAAGAAGCAGTAAGAAAGCCGTCCCAAACAAAACTTACATTAGTATTGAATGAAGTAAAGATGATTGCGTCTATAGAGATCAACATGCTTGTGTAAGTATATGGAATGTGTTTGATGATGACAAAATCTTAATATATGCAATGAATTATTAAAAAAGTTTTATGTGCCACTCAATTATTAGGTGAATGATAGATTTATCATATTTTGTAGATGATGTGATGAGGATAAAGGGGATAAAGAAGAAGTTGGGGAAGACATCGAATCTAAGTAGAGTATTTCTAAAGGCTATTAATTCATTAATATTGTCTTTAAATTCTAACTTAGAATATTAATCTTTTTTTGGTAAATCCAATGAAACACTTATATTTATTATTTAAAATTGTTGATTCATTATACCCTATTATTGAATTTTTAAAAATATATAGAATTTCGTCATTTCATAGATACTCAAATATTAATATATAAACTTAATGTGTGCGCTATAGATATGGTCCCTATATTATAAGAAAATATGAAATTTTTTATGAATTTTACTTTTTCATTAATGCATATGAAGATTATGAGTGCATTCGATGATGTATGATGCTAATGTAATAAAAATATCTTTAAGATAGAAGGACCAACAACTAATCAATCAGTTCGTGAAATATCAATAGATGAGATACTGATAATCCATCTGTCTACAATTACTTTCTACAAGCATGACATTGGTAAACCATTGGTGCATGAATTAAAATACCTAAATCAACTACCCCATCTAATTTTGGCTATTCTTTTGTCGCCAAATTGACATCTTTACTTGTGGGGCCACACACTCGCCCTTTTCTCTCACGAGGTCATCATTTATGCTCGATCCATCCATCCTTCTTTTTTGATTGTCAATTCTATCAAAATAAGGTGGGACCGACAATTGTTTTGTCGATCCTATGGGTGGCTATGGCGTTAGTACCCCTTGTGGTGACAATTTTTCCATTGTAGCTAGGATGAATTATTCATTGAAAGACCATCGAAATTGTGATGGATGTGTTGTCACGAGAATTTATGACAAATGTTTTACCGACAAAAATATTGTTATTGTAAACATCGAAAAAAAATATATTAATATCGATGAAAACTAATTTTTTTAGTGAGAGACCTTTCTTTTAGCAATAGTTTTTTTTAATGTAATGATATAAGATGCACACTTGGGTATAGAGGGAAATACACCCATAAATCTCAAGATGTGCAACAAGTGGATGCACTGATAATGAATAAGCAAGCCGAAGTGGATTAACTTGAGGATGGTCATGCTGAGCAAGATGTGATTTGATTAGAAAAAAATAACTTAGATATATTAAAATGGTACTGACAATTTGAATTATTATAGGTTCAATAATCTAAAAGGCTATTGTTTGGCAATCAAATTCTTAAAAGGCGAGGGGCAAGAGATGTGGATGTAATGGACAGACATTCTACGTGATGAGAAGGAGAGGTAGTGGCAGTATTTTTTAGTGAAAACTCCATCTTTTTTTTTTTTTTTCTAATTATATATATATTTGTACATTTATAAGCATCATGGTTGCATGCATGCTTGGGAGGCAATAGCACAACATCGCACTACTCAGAATTTAGGCTAAGTATACAAAGCAACAAAAATGGAGATTGGTTCTAAGGACAACTCTATTTAGATGGATGGTTATCATAAATGATGGCTGAAAACATGTGATTACAAATTAATAAATAATTGAGTGCATGAAGGGTTGATCACATTTGGCTCATTCAAATTGGTGCTGAATGTGCAGAGATGAGGGAAAATTCTATAAGTTGGTGGTTAGACTTGTAATGCTTTATGGTGTAGAATGTTGGCCATTAAAAGAGAATCATAATATTAAGTATAAGTGTTGTAGAGATGAGGGTGCTCAGGTGGATGAGTGGCTTTACTCTTATAGACAGGATACGAAATGAGCATATACGGGAGAAGGTTGGAGTAGCTCCAGTGGAAGATAAGATTAGAGAGAGTTGCCTTAGATGGTTTGGTCACATAAAACGGCGCCCTAATTTCTGATGACTTGGTTAGGAAAGTAGATGTATTGGATTTGACTTATGTTAAGAAAGATAGAGATAAACCTAAAAAGACTTGATAGGAAAATATTAGAAATGACATTTCTTTATTAGATTTAAATGAGAATTTATCTTTTAATAGGACATAATGAAGAAAAAAGATTCATGTAGCCAACCCCACATAATAGGATAAAGGCTTAATGATGATGATGATGATGTTGTTGTTGTTGTTGTATAGTCTATTTTATGCACAAAAATACAACGATTTTGGAGGAAACATGCGAAAATGATAAAAGTTGATTTTATTGTGTATATTCATGTCAATTGAATAGATGTGCCTATAGGGTGCACATCTAGAGCACTAACAATATAATTAAATTAAAATGCTAATATTATATTTGATATTAAATTTTATGCATGTATACGATGTTTTTTGTAATAACCCAAAAATACAAAATATGTTAAAAAATGGATTTCTATATGAACTGGAGCACAGTGGCGCTAGGTTTGAAAGCACAGGGGCGTAAAAAAATACCGTTGCGGCGCTTGAGTCTTAGTTTTATAGTAATTCTAGATTTAATATGCAGCGTTGCAGCTTTAGGTCTGAGCGCTGCGGAGCTAGGTCACTAATTATATTTTTATATATATTTAAATCCTAATATCCTAAGCATTAAGCACCCAACCACTCCCTCAGTCGAAGCTTGTCGCTAAGGAAGAGAGGGAAAGGGAGAGGAAGAGAGCGGGAGGAGAGAGAATGTTGCATGGGGCTTCTTTTCTGTTAATTTTATTCAGAGATTTCTTCTGATCCTTGTAAGTAACCCAAATTTTATTTTATTTTTTAATAATTTTGAGTTTGACGAACTTCTTCTCTCCTAAATTAATAAAAAAATATATATATTTTCTTCTGATTTACCACACTTTTATCGTGTAATTTTTTATATACAATAGATATTAATATTATGAATATTTAATTTAGATTATAATATTATCAAATTTCACCAAATAAAATAGAAATTGTAATTTTCTGAAGTTATATAGACTTTTTTGTCTTTTCTAGAATTGAGCATTTTGATGCATTTCATATATGATATTATCTTGTCTTTGTTAATGTTGTGGTTGATGCGATTGATATTATGATATTATATGTCACTGTTGTTATTTGTTGATATTATAATAAGTTGTAATTACATGTGTAAAATTGAAAAGTTCTGCTCTTTGTTTTTATTTTTTTATTTTTTTGTGTGTTCATTTTTTGACGGTTTTGCAACATAGTTGAAATGAATGTACAGAGTATGATTGATTTGTTACAAGATTGATCAGTTTTACAACATTTGCAAAATAAAAAAATAAAAAAAGTGCAACGAATTAGCTTTGTGACAGACTTGAAATGACAAACCGTTTGCAACAGGAATTTTATCACAAAAACATATATGCAATATATATTTGTTGCAATTAATTTAAGTTGTTTTGCAATGGAAATCATCGGTAAAAAATCCAACAAAAAATGCTGTAGTGTGTGTAAATATTAACTTCTCAGTATTTATTTTTGAGTATTTGATGAAAGTAAACTCAGAGTAAAATAAAATTTAGTACATCTGAAATATGCCAAAAGCTTTGGTTTCACTACAAAGCCAATCTGATAGATTTAACCCAAATGAATGAAATAATTCTCTAATATTTACTTTGCACCAAACGTGAAGACAACTAGAAATAAATTGAAGTTAATCTGATCTTCCAAATATTCATTCTGATTACATACAGCTAGACATCCAAACCTCAGTAATTAAAAAACAAAAAAAATCTACTTCACTCACCTTATAGCTAGCCATGAACAAAGTTTAATATTTTCCAAACCACCATATCAAGGGAAATTATGATCAATATCATTAGAAGGATCGCCTGATCCATCATGCTGCCCAAGTCCATATCTGCAACTCCAACTCATTCCATCCATTTGATTAGCTTGTAGACTACTATCTCGACTCATTATCGGCGGCCGGATTCCGTCAAGAGCTAGATTATGGCTTCCGAAGCAAGAGTAGGTTGATTCGAGAGGGTGAAGAGGCCTTGGGGAGACGGCGGGGAGGACATGACCAATGTAGTAATCGCCATTAATGGAAGGATGATGAGGAAGTGGAGGGTAAGATGAGGAAGGGTAGATGCATGGATGGAGGGTAGGCGTGGCAGTGCTTTGCATTGGTAGACGAGGATATAACGGTCGAAATTGAAGGCATGGATCGTTGATGATGTTGCGAGTAGCAGTGGAGGGCAAGGTAGTTGATTGGATAGGTGTTGATGATCCAAGTGCATTAATGTCTCTTAACCTGAAATTTCAGTGATTATTATTTATTTATTTATTTATTTATTATTTTTTTGGAAAAATTTACAAGAGGGATAATATGAGTTGTTTGCTAGCTCTTGTTATTCATGATGATCAGTTTCAATAGGTAACCAAAGTGGTAAAATAGTATGTTAGATAATATTCGTTAATGAAAATAAAAATTACAAAGAATTAAAGATAACTACTCATTGGAAGACAAGAAGCAACCTATGAACCCCTCATAGGAAGATCAAAATCGACATAATTCATGATAAAATAGCATGTTATGTGATAATAACTGAGTAATAAATTAAAATTTATGATAAATATATATATGGGCAAATTATTAAATTGATTTCAAGATGAATATAATAACTGAGTAATAAATTAAAATTTATATTTCATTGAACTTAAAGTAGATCTCATGTATGTCTCATTTAGATCAAAATTTTGATCACAAAATCTTCACTTGATTTGTCTCCACATATATATGAAAATTTTATTATAAAAATTTGGGTGTAAATATCATGATCCAATTGTTTAAAAATATGGTTAAAAAATGAACACATGAGATTAAATATATTCTAATGTAATGTTTAGATGCCTAATATAAAATATATAAAATGAATATATTATATATTACTTTTACTATTTTTTTCTAGATTTCATAGTAATTAAAAAAAGTCATGAATTTATATTTTGTTTGTAAAATTATTGTATATTTTGAGAGAATTTCTATTTAATCTTCTATAATAATTATTATGCTGATTATATATAAATATTTTATTATTTTATCATAAATTTTATAATGAATATTATCAATATTCTTGTATTACATACAAATCCAAATAACATAATTTCATGTTGTTTAAATATATAAGAAATGTAATGCATCAATTTTTAGAACCCATTCTCATAGAAATTGACTTGAAGATATTCTTACCCAAATTTTTTCCATCTTTATTAAAAATTAAAAAAAAAAAAACAATAACATTGAATAAAAACAGAAAAATCTGTTTATAATCTCATGAGAAATTTTTTTTTTCCCTGCCATTTATATCGTTGATAAAAACTGAACCCTATTTTCTCTAAAATAAAAGGTGATTAATTAAAATATAAAAAGAAACTCACCCTAAGTGAACTCCTGCAGAGAGACCTTCGTTACTGTACACAAGTTGACGAGCTCGGTTGAGCGTTTCTGTCTCCCTCTCTGAAAAATTTTCATAACAAAATGGGAAAAGAAAAAAAATTACATGATCAAATGCAAAGACAGAGAGAAGTGGCCATCAAGAAGAAATTAGTAAACTTGCCCTGTCTATGTCGGTTCATATGGCCACCCAAAGCTTGTGATTTACAGAACTTTAGCGAGCAAAACCGGCACTCATAAACCTTCCCACTCTCATCCTTGCCTCCATTTTTCTTCTTCTTGAACCCTGCAACAATTTTTTATTAATTTTTGGCTTTCCACTTCAGTAAAGTATAGAAACCCACAAAACCCTTAAAAATGGAAAAAAAAAATACTAGTCAACAAGGTTCATAGTACTAACAAGAGAACAAAATAAAGAACAAGTTTAAATACTTCTTACCCCTTTTTTAATATGCACAACAGCTACAACTTTTGATATATGTCTCATTAATTCCACAACATATGCAATAAATATTAGTATTACTATGTGAACTAATTACTAAAGGTTAATTTTTTTTTTGTTTCTTACTAGCAGTTTCAGTGGAGGCTGCGGTGGTGGTGGAGCTCTCTTCCACAGCTTGCTTTCCGTACTCTTCGGGCAAGTTATTGAGGTCGAGCGGGCTCTCTTCCGGCCTCCTTCAAAAAATTTAAAAAGTCATTATACCGTTGAAAACTCTATCTTTGAGGAAAATAGCAAAGAAGTTGGTTTAGGGTATCTTTACATGATATGAGAGTAGACAAAGAAACCTAAACGGAGAGGAGAGACGCTTTGTTAGGGATGGGAGAAAGCTTGAGGGAGATCAAAAGGTGAGACTGGAGTTTGGGTCTGAATCGTGTGTGGAAGCCTGTTTTGAAGCGAGAGAGAGAGAGAGAGAGAGAGAGAGAGAGAGAAAGGGGTTGAAAGATCTCTATTAGTTGTCTGTACAGCCGTAGCTTTCTCTCTCCTACTTTCTCCGACTTTCTCCTTTCTCACCTAACCTTTTTTTTCTCTCACTCACTTCGGTCTATCGCTCTTACGCTTCCTAAATGGCTTGGTTAGGGCAAAGAGGCCTTGGTTTCCGTGACTGTTAGAGGACGGGGGGCTTTGGGGGAGTAGGAGTGGTGTTTTTTGCCTTTGTTTGGTTGGGAAGAGAGAGAGTATGAGAGGGACGTGGCCTTGCTTTCCCCTACAAACCCTACAAACCCTATCCTATACTCCCTCATGATAATGATGCCTTCGGTCTCACCCAAGATGAGAGAGATTGGATTAGTTGTTCTAATTTTGACTCACAATTAGCTCACATCTTTTTTCTATAATTAATTTTATACTAATGTTGAGCTAATATAATAAATTTATGAATATATATTTTTTGATCATTCATCATAAGTACATGAAAGGGGCATGACTTGATGGAATAGGAGCTGTTGGATGAGAATGGAGCATGGTCGGCAACACAAATAGAGATTATGTTGTTTTTGGGGCCATGTAGCGAGTAATGTAGCGTTTGTGGGGACGCCACAGGGCCCAAGCCATGGAGGGCAATAAAGACAAGGGCGCCTCTTACAAAGTGCTGCCCGGGTATTTAGTTAAGAAGGGTATGCTAAGGCACTAGTGTGGAAGAAGCCTATATGATGAGGGCCATCACAAAGTACCTTTGCTGTCTTTTGATGCTCATGGAGCTCATGGAACTGTTGTTTTCAAACGCACAAACAATGGAGAGAGAGAAGCAGTAGAAATATTTATCTTTTGAACTCTATTTTTCTGCATAAAGTGGAAGCCATTTATTGTTGTGGAGTACTGTGTGTGAATAGTGTATGAATAATCCATGCATTTGAAGCTTGGTAAACAGTAGTTCAATTGAATTCGTAACCTAGGACAGAAAAGATAGAAAGTAGAGGGTGATGGATAGCTAGTTCATTTGTCCTATGTTTTTTGTCTGGCTTGAGCTAGAAATCCTGCTGGGAAGTGTAAATAATGGCATGGAGACCACCATTGAAGTGGAGATTAGCTGCCTAGAAAGTTGCAAATATTTGGATAGAAAGAGATGTTTTAATTGGTATGGAACATGAAGAAGAGTAAAGAAAGAATCGAGTAGAATGGTCATACAAATGATGAAGACTTATCTTCTTTTTGTGTTAACTCAGTTAACTCTTACACTAGGCTGTGTTTTAAGAAAGCTCTTAAGGATTTGTATAAAAAATTATAATATTATAAGGCGATATATTTTACTGCATGTGTTGATTATTATATTGTAAAATTGAAAGCGATGTCTTGTGAAATTTTCTGAACTGTAGTTGGATAATTGTGAGATGCCAACATTTAGGAGTTGGTGGAGGGAAAGTTTTTTCTTTTGGGAAGAATAAACTTTTTTTAAGAGAAAATTATATGTTTTTCATGTGTATAAATAAAAGACCCTAAAATAGGAAAACAAGTGAGCTTCAAAAACAGCCTCCTAGTTAGAAATTCCCATGAAATAGAAGAAGAAAAAGTGATTATAGCAAAGAGGCTAAGAATAGAAGAAAGAAACAGAAGATGAAGGAACATGCAAAGAAAGGCTTCTCTTAAACATCCTTAAAACTTAATCTGTTTTGGTGAGTTTCATCTCCTCCAACATGTGTGGTCTATAAAATTTTAGAATATTCCACATAATTAAATTAATTCTAACTATTAGAAATGTTAAGAAGAACAACTTTAGTACTTAGCTAATTCTTTAATATTTCTAATCATCATATTTTAAATATATAATTCTAGAGAAAGTAATTATATAAATTATCTCTCAGTGCTTATTAATTTAAAATTTTATTACAACACATTAATTATTAACTTTCTAATTTACATATTTTTATTCAAAATGCCCTCGTAAATTTGCCAACTAGTTGTTTTTGTTCCTTCATTTTCTGTAGAAATTATCTTTAAGATCAGTACCTGATAGACTGAGAAATATTTGAACAGTCATTTAAGAAATAATCGTTCAGTATTAGTGCTACAAATAATGCTCGATAAATAATAATATATGCTCACATTTAGTAGACTAAATTAAATTATTTCTATTTTACTTCTGAAAGATGTAACTCTTCCTCTAAAAGAAGCAGATTTAGATTATTAAAGATGATAGTTTTGTATATTGCCTGGTGAAAAAAGATGGGGCTTATTCTTGTTCAAAAACTTTCTCTATATATCACTTACAGAAATTTAAAAAAAAAATTTCCTGCATTTTTTAAACTGTCTGAGTAATTGATGTCTATTTCTTGCATTCAATAAAAAAAAAAAACTCTTGAGATAGATTTTTCTCCCAACTCAAACAGATAAACAATTTCGAACTTATATTGAGAAATAGTTCAGAGTGCGACAGTGGAGGAGCATTAACAACCAACAACTAGGCGTCTAGTTAAAGAGCACTGGGAAGAAAATCTTCAGGAAGAAACATTACAATAAGAAGAAAATTTATATAGCGGGAATATCAAAATGAGCATGATAAAGAGTGGATGATTATTGTTGAACTAGCCAAAAGCTTAATCGAATCCAACAACAGATAATGACCTTTTGTAACAAAGTAATAGATGTAGCAATAATGTTTTAGTTTTTCCACAAAATTAATGACCCATTGATGCTCAGCCGTCACTATAATAAAGTTTGAGGTTTTGTAATGTTATATGTATGCAGCCACTAATGTTATTAAACATCCTAAAAACTTAGCCTTCATTTGAGATGGATTTCTTACTGTTTTTTAAAACAGCTTTCTAATTAAAAAATTAATTTTTTAACTAAAAAGTTACTTTAGAAGCATTAAGAAAGCCGTCCCAAATGAAGCCTTAATCTTTTGTTCAATAATGATATTTTTGGACTTTAAGAACTAAATAACTATAAACTTTTTCTAACTCTGAGAAACTTAAAATAGCCGTCCAATACTATTTTGCAAAAAATTCTCTCATAATTCATATGTCTATAATTGATTTGTACTTTCTTAAACAAAGAAAAGTTGATGGTTCATGATCCAAATGTAGAAGTGGAAAAGGTTGCTTTTATCACTATAAGAATATCCCAAAATTTTAATAGACGATCCGAAAAAAATTTATGAAAATTTAACAATATATCTCATTATTGGAAGAACTAAAAAACGATCCATGCATAAAAAGATCCTCAACAAAAACTCATTATGATGTGCACAAATTCATTAATTTTTTAATGGACTATTAATTTATCAGTGGATGATATGCACTATATTCTAGTGGCATGACACAACTCCTATTGATTATCCATCCATTATTAATACTATTTACATTCCTTTGAATTTTAAAAAGAGAACTTTTCTTTTTTGCTCTATTAGGGTTTTGCTGAGGTGACTCACCCCCCTTGGCATTGCTTCTTTGGTCTCCTTTGGAGCTCAGGGAAGTTCTCTTTTCTCCTTTTTATCTTGTCTTTTGTTAATATGGATTGGCCTTTGGTCGGTGGTGGTGTTTAATTTCCTTTTGTTTTTGTTTTGTGAGGGGTTTTGTCGTCTATGGTGAATAACTATTTCTCTTGCTCTAATCCTAATTTTTTTTTTCGAGGGGGGGGGGGGGGGGGGGGGGGGGGGGGGGGGGTAAACCTCTTTCAAAATAATTTAAGGATGTGTTGGCCGACTCTTCTTCCTCATCTATTTTTCTGGATATGAAGGCATGTGCCCATTGTGGTTTGACTTTTTTTTTTTAAATTTTAGAGGAGGAGATTCAGGCCTTAGTGGCACCCTTCGAGTTCTTGCTGGTTGGAAAGTTTTTTGGTCATAGACCTCCTTTGGATGGAATCCAATTTTTTTTCTTTCACTTGAAACTCTTAGATGAATTTTCTGTAACTCTCTTGAATCCTAGGCATGTTTTGATTAAATTATCCAACGATTTAGATTATAATAGAAGTTTTGCTAGGGGTTTGTATTATGTTAACAACTGTTTTATGAAGTTAAGCAAATGGTCTCCTTTATTTGATCTTAGCAAGGAATCTCTTGTGGTTCTGATTTGAGTTTCTTTTCTTGAGCTTCGACCACATTTATTTTATCAACACATTTTATTCGATTGGGCTCCCTCTTTGGCCATCCCCTCCAATGGGATAATACTACTACGTCTAGTTCTAAGCCTTCGGTTGCTCGTATTTTAGTTGAACAGAATATCACTAAGAAATATCCTAATGAGGTTTGTCTTGGCCTAGAAAAGTTTAGTTATGTTCAAAAAGTTCTTGAGCGATTTTTCTTCCTTTTGTGGGCATTATAAATGCATTGGTCATGACAAATCTGAATGTTTTTATTTACATCTTTATTTGAGAAAAGCTAAAATTCAAAAAGTTAATGGTGGAATTGGGGATATTGTTGATGATCAAGGTGATGTTGCCCCTATCACTCCTAATGCTCAGGATCAATCCAATATTCTAAATCTAGTGGTGGACATTCAGGCTCCATCAGCTATTAACATGCTGGGTCATTCTAATATTGATGATACTACTTATTTTAAGGGTAATATTGATAATCATGGTTTGTTAATTTCCCTTGTAGTTGCCTTGTATAACTCCTCTTCGGTTGATAATAATGTTAATGTCCTCACTGATTCTAATGTGGAAGCTGTTGCTACTGAGCCTTTGGGGGGTATTGATGTTTCTAACATAGTTTTAATTATTCTCATTACCATTATCTCGCTTTCTAAAGATGAGCCTATGGATAATGTGGTTGGGCTCTATTAGGGAGTTTAGGATTCTTTTAGGGATCCTAATAATCTTTTTGATGAGTCTAGTCCTACTGCCCATTCGATTTCCATTTGGGATGATGGTGAGTTTTACTTGGATGATGCATATATGGATTATCTAGATACTCATCAAGAAAAATTTAATATTTTTCAAAGATGATTCTATATTATGTTCTTCTAAGAAAAAAAATATAAGATGAAGAAAAAATTGTAGCTTAATCCTATTGTTGCTCGGGTTACTAGATCTAATGTTTCTTCTAGAAATGCATTCATTGTTTAGCTTTTCTTTTTTTTCTTTTGGAGTGCTCTGCTCAATCGTTTGCGATTTGAGTGTGTAGTGTTTGGTGTTGCTCCTGTTGTGGTTTGTTGTTAGTGTTAGCTTGGTTGTTGGGGTTTGGTTGGTTTTGATGTTGTTAGTTACCTGCCGCCCGTAGTTCTTTCATTGTTTGGGTTGTTGTTTTTCTGTTGGTGTTCTGGGTGTTTGGGTGTTTTTGTGGTGGGGGTTTTGGTTTTCTTATGTTAGTATGTTTGGGGGCCTAGCTGTTGGTTTTGGATTGCTTTGTTTGGGTTGTTTCTTTAGTTCTTGGTTGGGTGTGTATGTGCTTCATTGTTATTTGGTGGGTTGGTGCTATGGTTGGCCTTTTCTAATCTCCGGTGGTGTGGGGTTGGTTGTTGGTTGAGTGCTTCCTCAGCTTTCGATGTTGTTATGGTGGTTTTTTTGTTCTTGTTTCCTGATTTGCTTATTTTCTTTGGAGTCTTGTCTTTTCCTGTATGTTCACACTACAGGAAAATAATGAAATACCGGCGGAATTTCCGGCAGAAATATTTACGCTGGAATCAACGACGGAATTTTCGGCGGATGGAACCGCCGGTAATTTTACGGCATCTTTTCAGGCGGAAATACCATCGGTACGTTTCCGGCGGTGAAACCGCCGGAAGTTCGACGGTTTTTTCAATATATCGACGCATATTCCGTCGGTAATATCCGGCGGCTATTCTGGCGGATTTACTGCCGGTTAATTAAAACCCGACAAAGTATTACCGGCAGATTATCCGCCGGTAATACTTCCGGCGTATTTTTCGCCAGAAAATACGCCGGTAATCTCAATATATCGACCCCGTGCCCTCGACTTCAGCTCATTCTGTTTAGGTCTCTGCTACTGACGACGCGCGCCAGCCCTCGATCTCCGTCGACGACGTCCCTCCCTCCCTCGATCGAGCTCGTTCGACGACGACCTTGCCCTCGAATTCCGTCGACGACCTCCCTCCCTCGCTCACTAGGTCCCTCGCTCGCTTACTCGCGCGAGATCCTCTGTGGACGACGCACGGCCGTGGCTTTGTAGGTAACTTTCTCCCTTTCGCACGCTCCGTTTCCTCTCGCTAGTTCGCCCTAATTTGACGAAGTTTTATGCTTGGACGCAGTTCCACTTCGCTCCGTTGACGTTGGTCGCGCACGCCGGGAGCTCGGTTGCTGTTTAGGTAACTTTCTCCTTTTCGCATTTCTTTTTTTTGTTAGGTTTAGTCATGGATGTTCTCACTAGACATTTGCAAGAGGATGTACATTGGTGTATGCTTTTTGTTGATGATATTCTTCTTGTTGATAAGACTAGAGAGGGAGTTGAAGGTAAACTTGATTTATGTAGGCCAACCTTAGAGTCTAAAACCTTTCATTTGAGTAAATGTGATGCACAAGATTGTGCGAATTATAGAGGAACTAAGTTAATGTGTCATACTCTAAAACTGTGAGAGTGATGTTCTTTTATTAGGATTTTGTCCGCCGGTAATAGCTGTTTTTCCTGTAGTGTCAGATGATAGTTTTTTCCTTTTTTTTTATTGGCTTGGTTGCTATTATTCTGCTGCTGTCGATTGTGTTTGATGGTTGTTATTTCTCTTATGCTGTTGTGGGCTTTTGTAGCTGTTGATGTTCACTTGCATGTTTCTTTTTGATGGTGTACTGGACCTCTTTATCCTTTGGAAGAAGTTTTTTTTTTTTTGCTAGAAGATGGTGCTGATAGTCCTTTTGTTGATCGCCTTTCTTGGGTGCTGGCTCCTGGCAGCCCTAGATTTTTCTTAGGTTTCTTTTTTACTTGTACTTAGATGGGATCTTAGGATCTAGGTTTTTTCTTTATGATGTAGCTCTTCTAAGCATTAGCGAGCTAAAGATCCCTTTTAAGGACTTATACTTTTCTTTTTATATTAACGTGTAAGACCGCTAGTGAGTTTTAATAAAAAAGTAATTAATTATCCGTTCTCTCAATATTTCAATAAAACTATCATCAATGATAATTTGCATATTCCATGGTTCGCAAAAAAATATTCTAACAGAATATCCATTGATAATACCTTATCAATGATTTTTATTATTGTGACATGATAACCTACAATCAAATGACTGTGTAACTTTTTTTGAGATGAAATAAAATATTAACTTTTTTCCCAAAAAAAAAAAAAAGATCTATACATTGTTTTGTAATCACCTAATACTTCTAAATGGATTTGAACTAATTAATAAAAATAGGGATATTTTTTTTATCTTTTAAGAAAAAAATTCTCAATAAAACATGTTATTGCCTTACCCTTATGTAATTGAACATTTTAATATTTCACACAACATTCATAAAATACATTAACATAGAATCCAAATCCAAATTACATACAACATTTAAAATAGTATCCACATGAAGTCATTTCTCTCTCTCTCTCTCTCTCTCTCTCTCTCTCTCTCTCTCTATATATATATATATATATAAATTAAAGTTTATATTTTTAAAATACTCCTTACATAAATTTTTGATGAATTACTATCCATCCACTATTAGTGATGTCATCTATGATTTGTGCGAATGTGTAGCTTTGCTAAGTTTAGATCTCTACCCATCATCTTAATATATAAATTTTGACATACATAAATATTAAAAGAGTGTAAAAAATAAAATGGTAATAGAATTTATTTTGTTGCACGTTCACCAATGTTCTATATAAATAAATAAAGCACAAGCATGAAAAGAATTATACATGCATGCATCCATAATTATCAGCTTGACTATACCTATTTTATTTCCTTCCTTACTTTCTCAATACTCCTCCATTCTACACACAACCCCTTAAAGCGTAAGAAATACCAATAAACAATGAATTGGAATTTTTGAAAAACTTTTACAAACTTTGAATTTTAGTTGTAGTAAATAAAATTATTTTTACAAAATATAAAAGTGTAATTAAGGGAACACAAATAATTTTTATATGTTGGCCCACATCCACATCTAATCTTCTTTAGGATTAGAAATCGGCTACTAACTTGCTACCATAAGAAAGATTAGGGCCATTTGAAAGCCTTGCACAAATGATCTAACAATTTTGCCTCTCAGCTCTTTCTTTTTATCTTGCTCTAGATGATCGCTTTGAAAGAATGAGAATGAGACTTTTTATGGAGGAAGTAGATGATGCATAATGCTTATGAGATTCTAACCATTAAAAGCTCTCAAAGATATGTTTATATAAGCTAAACATTGATTTTTAACTCCTCCAAAGTACTATAAAATCAAGTCCCAAAAAGATACTGAAAATTTAAGCCTACAAAAAATTATTGGATGATTGTATATCATCAATAAAAGATTTCACATAATTTTTCTTTGATTATATAAATAATCGTTCAATTGTATGCATTATAAAAATAATAGCTATTTTGATGGCTATTATTGAAAATTATTATTTTTTTGTCGATAAATGGATTTATTGTGGATGTTACATGGAGAAAGTTTTGTCAAAAATGTTGTTGAAATGGCTTTTTGATGAACCATAATTTACTACAAAATTCATTTTCCTTTTGGTAGATCTGATTGCTGGAGATTACCAATTGTCATGTAGTCAATAATGCACAAATATTTATCACTAAAATGGTCTTTCAAAACTTTTTAACAAATTGAACATCAAAACTTTTTGCTGGTTTTCAAATGTTAATTACACATAAAAATTTTGCTTAATGTTTGAGTTACCATTGAAAATTCACAAGAAAATTGATATTAATATTATTATTGTTGTTTTGAATCAACTTATCTAGTAAATAATTTTTTGACACATCTTCTACTAAACAAACATATAACAATATACAACTTTTAAAGTAGAATAACATTTTTTTTAGTTAAATCCCATATAGGGCTTATGTGTTAATATCAAGAGAAGGATTATAAGTCCTTAGAGGGATCCATCACTCACTACATGCTTAAAGAGCTACAATCAAAAGATGAAAAATGAAATCTATGGAGTCATAGATCCCTATCTAATTACAATAAAAAAACCAAAATAATGGAAGGCAAGCAGCCAAATCCCAAAAATAAAAACCCAACAGGCTTGAGTATATCAATCAGCACTCTGAATAAACATATTATCTGCAAGAAAGAAAGAAGCATCAGAAAATATAACAAAATAGCTAGCACCTATGAAATAGACAAATGTTAATAAAATCTCAAGGAGGAAATAAGGAAAAAATCACCACATAAGGCAACCACTAGAGGAAGAAAGCAACAACAGGAAGAGAAAGAAGACAACCGGAAACAATAATAAGAACCCTGCAGAATAAAAGGAGCTACCAGAGCTTAACCAGCCAAACATAGAAAGCGAACATCTAAGGAATAGGCCAACCACTAACCCAACAATAAAGAAATAGAACTAGAGAACCAGCAACCACTACTAGAGGAGCACAACCAGCCAATAGGCCCTAGTGACCAACCCATCAGAATCCAACACAACACTGAACAAGACACAACAAAAGGAATGATAAGCTAAAGAAACCACAGATAAGCACCTGATTGAATAAACCCATTAGGACACACCATAACATGAACTCCATCATAACAGGACCCTGAATTTGAACGGAATGAGGAGGAACAAGAAACCCCACAGAGGAAATAATAGAAAGACATACCAAAGACAAATGGAAAAGGTAGGATCCACTGGGAAACACCAAACAACTAAATGATAATGTAAGGCAGCTCTGAAGCATCCAACATAAATTTTCCTTTAAAAATAGCAGGGTCATTTAACATACTGAAAGGCAGAAAATAATTTATGACAGAGCCTTCCTTAGCCAACCACATCGCACATGCGTTACCAACCCTTTAAATATAAGAGATTCTGAAAGAAAGATTACTCATTAAATTCATAATCTTCTGAAACATATAAAAGTTATTAGCATAACCTTTTGGAACATATAAAAATTTTAAAGCAGAATAACATCATGCATGTAAATCTTAAGAGCAAAATTATGCTAGAAGTAAAAATTTCTAAAAATAAAATTAAAGATAATTTAAATTAATTTCAAATATTTCTCTTGTTATCATTTTAAGTATTCTTTTTTATTTTATCGATAAAAAATAATTAAAATTATAACCATTTTTCATTTCAAATCTAATGAACCTATCAAAATTAAAATCAAATGAAGTCTTAAAGCCTTGATTTGAGCATTCATAGTGAGCATATTTTTAAAAATATGCCATATTCTTAATAGTAATAAATAATAATAGGCTGCATAAATGATTCAAAATTTTATATTCCTTTATATTAGGAGCTTAAAGCAGTTGGTGGAGAAAAGATTTTAATTTAGGTTTTTATTTTTTTAAAATTGATTCTTTGTTAATGCGATTGTTGAAAAAGTTTAGTTTAGATTTTGGGGAACCTTAAGATATGAGGGACCAAATAATGAGTTAGATTGTACCTAGAAGTATTATTTAACCAATTTTTAGGTACAATTAATCATTCGTAAATGCTATCAAGTAACATATATGATATATCATAAAAATTTTATGATTGATTGTATTTTTTAAAAGAAATAAAACTTCAAATTATAACATATGAAATATTCTTTTTTTTAAAAAAAACCCGCAGAGGGGCCTACACATTAAATTTAAAAAAAGGTATAAAGTCCTTAAAAGATTAAAAGCTCTCTAAAATATAGTATTTGAAATAAAACCTATGAGCCTATGATCTTACCTATTACAATCAGCAAAAGAAAAAGCAAAAAAGGAGTGCAAGAAGCCAAACCTCAAAAAGGAAAACCAAAGGATATTCAATGATGCACCAACAAACACCCAAGAATGAAAACCAAGAAGGGGATGATCCAAAGCCCACAAAGCTCTGCCAAACAGCCACCATCCAGAGAAAACATAGCAACACAGTTAACCAGCCAAAAGACCCACCACCAAACAGCAACCAACCTGCAAAAAAGGCTAGGATAGAAATAACGAAGGCAAAAGAAATATCAAACCAACTGAAGAACCAATAAAAAAAACCAAATCAAGGTGAAACACCCATGCCCCAGGCCCAAACCAAACAGCAAGAAAGCAAACCCACCCTGAAACAGAATAGCCCCCCACCATCCACCGCAGGAAGCTAAAACACACAAACAACCTAACTAGATAATAGACTTGGGTCTAGTAGAGCAACCATCAGCATTTTTAAATTAAGCTCAATATTTATCACTTTCTTCTTCTTATTTTTCTTCCCAGCAACCATAGAGAAACCAGATCTATCAATTTTCAGCACATTTAAGTCAAAATCCCATACATGCATATTAGAAGAGCCCTTATGGAGATCACCCCCAAAGCCCGATAAATCATCAATCTAATCAGAGTGATCAACAGAGCCATGCCCCAAATTAATACACGTAGTATTAGGACTTGGAGAGACAGGTAAATCAATAATTGGGGTGCAATTAGAGACATACATCCCGTCAATAATAAGATTAAAATCATTATCAATATTAGAGTTAAAAGCCATGATATTACCCACAGCAACACAACGATCACCACAACCAATAACTAGCATAGTAGTATTAATAGATGAAGACATTAAATGCTTACCAGAATTATCAGAAAGAGGACCAGACTTATCTAATTTATTATCTTTGCTTTCCAAGCATCTGAGAAAATTAGAAGTGGAGGGAGTGATCACTGGGGAGTCAACAGTATTGCTAAGACACACACCATCTGCTAGTGGTTTAATAAAAGAAACTAGAGAATCATTTCCTAAATGCATATTATCCAGCACATTATTATGAACATTCAAAGGCACATTATTAGAATCTCTTACAATAATAAGTTCATTTCCAGTATTAACCGGATTCATTTTTGAATCACTAGATTTTCTCAAATGGGGGTGTAAAAGAAGGCATTCATTTTTTTGATGCCCCAATGCCTTACAATGATAACAAAAACAAGGGAAGGTTTCAAAAGCCATCTTCTAAACATAACCATAAGTCTCAGAACCAAGACAAGCTTAATTGGGATAAATTTTGGTAATGTCAAGTTCAATAAGAATACGAGCAACCGATGATCTTGATTTCACAGTTGTGGCATTATCCATTTGAATCGGTCTACCAAACAGGGAACCAAGACCATAAAGAATGTGAGCGGAGAAAAAAGTGATGATGAAGGTCTAGGAAGGAGATCCAAACAGGAATGATTGGGGATTCCTATGAAATATCAAAAAGTGGTGACCATTTAATTAATATAATGAAGCAATTGCTAACATAATATGATCTATACGCAAAGACCCTTCCATAATCAAGAACATTTGATAACTTTATGAGAAAATGCCATTGATCCAACAAAGTACCCAAAAATTCACCAGACAGCTTCAAATTAAAGAAAAATTTATGAATAGAATCAAGCGCAGGCCTACACATAGGAAACTTACCAACCAACACAAATTAAAAAGGTTTATCAAGATGTCTCACCTCATCCTATGAGATCCAAAAAGCCTTAAATCCTCTAAGAGTAGTTACTTTGAGATCCAAAAAACATTCGAAGAATCAAAACCAGAAATAACATCTTTAAAGATTTAGAAGGATTCTTATAATCAAGGAAGCCAGGATCTGATCGTTTAGGAAAAGTAACATTTCAAGGAAAAACCAAAAGAAATTGAACAAGAAAATAACATAGAATACAAGAAAAGGAGAAGGAAACCCCCTCGAACCGAGCAAATCCAACCCCAAAAGACGGCTAGGGAAAAAACCCTAGCAGAGCGAAGGAAAGAGAAGAGGTAACACAAAAAACTAAATAGGAAAACAACAAAGAACACAAGAAAAGGATAATAAAACTCACCTCAAGCATGCAAAGGAGACGAGTAGATCCACCCCACACCAAGCGACGGTTAAGGCAAATGCCCTAGCGGAGTGAACTCAGCAATGGAAAGAGTGAAAGACTAGATATCATATGAAATATTAATTATTACTTTATAAATTGATTTATGATTTTTGATCCATTGTTATGGTTAATATTTATTTCAAGAGAAGTGATCTTGGCTTTCTTGCTTGCAAGAACCCATCAAAATCTTTCAAAGATGTTTTGTCTGGCTCTGAATCTTTAAATATTTCTTCGGATCTAAAGGTTACTATTCTTCAGTGTTTACCAGCTTTATGCATTTTGGAGGATGAAGTTCAACATCTTTCTACGCCTTTCAAATTTACCTTGGTTGAAAAGTTTCCTTTATGTAGGCCTTTTTAGATACTATCAGTAATTTTTTTTTTCAACTTGAGCTTTCGGGTGATTTTTCGGTCACTCTCTTAGATCAAAGGCATGTCTTGATCAAGTTATCCAATGATTTGGATTATGGAAAGGTCTTTGTGCATATATCATATTATGTTAATAATTGATTTATGAAGTTGATAAAATGGTCGCCTTTTTTCGATATCTCTGAGGAGTCTCTGATTGTTCCAGTTTAGATTTGGTTCCCAGATCTCCGCCCCCATTTATTTTCTCCTCGCATTCTGCATGGTATAAGTTCTAAGTTTGACAACTGATTCAAACGGATAATGCCATTACCATCAGCTCTAGGCCGTCGGTGGCCCATATTCTTGTTGAACTTGATATTACCAATGAATACCCTGATTTGGTTTGGCATGGTCCAAAGAAATTTGACTATATTCAAAAGGTGTTAATGGATGATTTTCCTAATATTTATGCTTATTGCAAATTTATTGGTCGCAAAAAATTAGAATGTTTTTATTTACATCCTCATTTGAGGAAGACTGTTGTGCCTAAACCTGTCCCATAATTAAAAACTACTATTTTGTTCCTGCTGTGGGATCCGATGACTTGGCTTTGAATGAACTTTACATTCTGTTAGAACATTTGTATTTATCTAAGGATTTACTGGTTTCTCCCTTAAACCTATTTAATGGAGCCAATGAAAAAAGTAATATTGCCCCTCTTTTGGTTATTAACTTTATTGCTAATTCTTTCGATGCAATGAATTGTGATGGAAATAATATGGATATGCCTACCAACCCTATTACTCTTTTTGATGGTAACCATTTTATTTCTTCCCCTATTATTGAATCTATGGATCTTCAAGTTGGTTATAGCAAGTTGATTGTGTCATCTAGTTCATGTCCTATGGTCTCTCCTGAGCTCTTTCTTGAAGGTTTGGATGTATCTAACAGGGTTCCTATTATTAACCTATTGGTCTCCACTCTTTTTGATGATGCATTTATATTATTGAGTGATGGGTTACAACAACCGGTGTTTCCCTCTGCTGACCCTATGGACCATTCTGATTTGATTTGTGGTCTTTGGGTGATATCTGCTTTGATGGGGAACTTAACGATTGTAGAAGTACTGTGTTGTTGGAAGACTTAGATTTTAATGTTGTGCAGGTTAAAATGATGGGTTTTCAAAGGTTTTAGGCAAGAGAAGTAAGAAAAATAAAAATAGAAACTTGGCGCTGGATTTCAAATTTTCTGTTTGTAGTGTTACTAGATCAAAGTCTATTGCTTAGTTTTGGTTGGTCTTTGTTTTCTTTTGGTTGGCTTGGTTGGAACTCATGTTAAGCTTTTCCTACTTCTATTTGTCTTGCCTTGTCGTGCTGTTTGGTTGTTTAGCTTCTCTGTTGTTGGCTCTTTGGGTCTCTTTAGGGTTAGTTAGTGTTAAGCTTTTTTGTTTCAGCTTTGTTACTACTGAGTCTTATTGTTTTCTTGGTGCTTCATGTTGGTGTCATTATTAGGTGTTTTTAGCTCCTCGTGTTGGCTGGATGTTTCTGGTTAGCTCGGTGTGTTGTATTTTTGTTTCGTTTGCTGCCTTGTTTGGCCTAGCGGTTTGATGTCTTAGTCGGCTGGGTTGTGCGCCTCCTTTTTTTACTCTTCAGTTCATTTACTCTATGTCTTAGTTTTTTACAGGTCGTCTGCTAGCTGGAATAGTTGAGTGTGGACTTGTAACCTTTTCATTATTAATGTGTAGGCCCCCATGTGGGTTTTAACAAAAAAAAAATTAAAATTTTATAACTTGATTATTTGTGACATAGGTTGGACATTTACATTGACATAAAAATTTTAGAATTTAGTAAATGAATAGATTTTGAAAAAGGAAGGAACCTGTAGAGATTGATACTGATGAGGGAGAATGGATAAAATTTTTTACTAAATGAAGTATTGTTAAAATTTTGTTATATTTTTGAAATTGATGTTAAAAATAGGATTGGTACATTCAAGGCTCATTGAAAATCAATATGAAGAGGTGAATAAATAATAAACTTGCATCATTGTCATGTTAAGTTATTTTACACTGTATTTAAATGCAACTTAAAGAGGCTAAATAATAATTTCTCTAAAGCTAATATCAAGCTGATTTTTTTTTTTGTAGTGTGCCTAGACCTAAATGATTCATTCTTAGTTTATGATAAGTAAGGTTATATCCAAGTAATTTTTCTACAATTGAGCTTGTGGCTCTTAAACATCAACTATCTAGTAATGATCTTTTTATCTTTAAGAAGTATTGTTTTTCTTGCGAAATAAATTATTAAGATAAAGAAGGATGATATATATCACCTAGTTTACAGGCTTATTACTTTAGCATTAACATTATCGATCATTAATGCTATATTGGAGAGAACAGTTTTCATAATGAGGATTATTAAACATTTGATTGTGTAGTAGGATGTCTGATGATTAGCTCAAAGATTTTCTAGTACCTTATATTAAAAAAATAAATGTTTGATTTGATTCTTAATAAAGTTATAATGCGACATTATCAAAAAATACAAAATAAGTTAAAAGCTTGTAAAAATAGCTCAATTCACCGATCAAAAAAATAAATGACTTTTCTTTGAATTATGTATTATTCATTTCATTTTTTTAATATTAATTTATTTACACAATAAATTTGATTTATTCACCCTTAAAAGAGATGCTAATTCTGCCTTTGACTATGAAATAAATCCAAAACTATGTGTATGCTGATTAGCAAATTCGCTAAGTCTCCAACTATGACCCCCTTGGTTAAGCCACTTTTAGTTAATTGAGGAACGATTACATCACAATTTACCTTCTACAAGATACAATTTACACAAGCGGCTCCAGTTAATGCATTATTATTAAAGGAGTAATATCAAATATAAAAAAGAATAATCCTGTAATTTAAAGTTCTAAACATCTGGATGAATGAAACTTAAAATTTATTTTCTCCACCCGGATCCTCAACTTTCCCACATATCTAAATTATCATTATTTATAAGAAGTATATATTTTTGCTCTTTTTTTTTTTTCTGAAAATAACTGTTTCAGGTTATCCTAACTCAAAATTGATTAAAACAAGCATAAATTTATTATATTAATTGCCATAAATTAATGTCATAAATTACATTTTAAGAATAATGAAAAAAATAATAGAATCAGATATTTATATTAATAACAAACATCAAAGCATAGGATATTTATGGGTTATGATACCTTGACTTAATTTCTGTTTTGTATTTGCAAAGAGGATAGATGACTGAAGGTTTGAAACAGTTTTTCCAGTGTTTATTTAATCCATCAGTGATAGCTAAATCGGGTAGATTTTGGCTTAATGCAGAAGTTGGCTGAATCTGTGCTGGGACAATAGGAGAAAGGGCCTAGAGAATGAAGTAAGCCAAGGGTTTCAACCCTGTCGCTGAATATTTTTAGTTTCTCGAGCATGACTTGTCAAAAGCTAATAGTTTTAGAGTCCTGCCCTCTACAACACACTTTAATCTCAGACTGACTAAAAGCTTTCCAATTAAGTGTTATTACAAAGCAACACAGGCTAAGACAAGTGTAGGCTCAGTCTAGGCTTTCTACTTTTTCTCTTTTTACTGTGACAAACGAGCCCGAAAGCAAACAAGAAAACAAGTAAGAGAGAAAGATAGCTTCTATTAACACTGTCTCTCTTCATCTATGATAATATGCCTGTAGGTCTCTAGCTATATATACTAGCAGTGCTTCCTTGTTCTATTAAGGACTGAGATGCCTTGCTTGGACCACCAGGATGTGTCTTTTCAATACTCAAGGCAATGTTTTAATATAATTATTAAATTTACAAATATTAGTTAATTTACTTCAACTTCATAGATTTAAAACCTGAGCTAATGCAAATGAGTGGGTGCAATATGTAATTATAACGTACGTACAAATTTTGATATATATTAACGCAAATCATAGAAAAAAAATCGTAGGAAATGGTGCTGAAGACCTCGTACGGAATTACTTACAGAAGTATGATAATTATCAAACGGGTAGATATTTTTTTGTAGAAGCTATCAGATACTAAGTAATGATTATGCTTTTGATTATATTCAAGCTGTATAAAAAATATTTATTTGGAACTTCTGCGTAAGAAATCATATAATTTTTTTAATTAGTTTATAGTTTAAATGGGTGTTATTTGAGGAGAACGTGATTTTTTTCAAATCATATATAGATTAAGGTTTCGTTTAGGATAATTTTCTTAATGTTTTTTAAAATAACTTTTTAATTTTTGTATTAAAAAGCTGCTTTTTACAAAGCCTTTTTGACATACATAAATATTAAAAAATTATAAGTTACAATTTCATATATCAAAGGATCTTCAAGAGAAAATAAAACATTATGGAAATAAGATAAAAACATGCATATAAAAACTAGTTAGTCAAAAGTTGGTAGCCTTCCGAGTCAAATTAATGAAGCAGCTACAAGAGAAAATAAACTATTTGTCAAAATAATAGAGATGCTACAGGATTTTCAGCAATAGAAGATCCTGAAGACCATTAACTCTCATTCCTGATGCATACAGATCGTTCAAACATCATCTGAAGCATTTTTGTTGTTTGGAACTGGAATAATGATAGTGTTAGCCTTATCATTTTGAAGGACAGTGATTCTAATTATAACTAAGATTCAATAAAACTTATTCTGTTTTTTTTTTATAATTTTTTTTGGGGGAAAAATTAGAGGCAATCATCCCCATTTCCATTAGATAATGAAAAGATTACATGGGAAAAAATATAACAGAAAATGTAAGAATAACAACAAAAAAAAAAACTTACAATTCTTGTGACAACTAAGCAACAAGCTTAAAAAATAAAAACCTAATAACCAAGGACAGAAAAAAAAATCCCAATCAAAGAGACTTAGAATGGGAAAAACTACATCCGTGGCGTAAAAAAATAGCTCTTGTCAAAACCCTTGAAGGGATAAAAATGACCACCAGGAACTGATGATGGTAGCCGAGCCAACTATCCAAAGGACAAAATCGATTATATAGGGACAAGTCCCATGGTTGCAAGAAACGACCATCCAAAGTTAAAACTAGTTGCTGAGCCAACCATCCAAGGTACATAATCAAATTAAACCAATTCATCATAGTCTCTAATCCCAACCTCAAACTTGTATAAAGCCGCTCAAGCTGCAAGCTGTACTATAAAGCCACCCTGAAAGAAGGCCAAAAATTTCACAAAGATCTAGAAAAGAAGTAAAGACACTAGCAGAGAACCAAAGCCAGCTCAACATCTCCGAAGTAAATCCCCACATGACCATATCCAAAAAAGATCCTGAAAAGAAGTAAAGACACCAGCACATAACTAAAGCCACCCCAACATCTCCAAAGTAAATCCTCACATGAACAAATGCTTAATATCAAGATATGATCTCCATAGAACAATTTTAGCTAGAATAACATTCTTAATAAGCCTATCAACATTTATTGCACAAGTAAAATTACCAACAAATCTTCTATTGTTCCTTTCTCTTCATAAGAAATATAAAATACAACAAGTTATGAGAAAAATAATTTTTTTGAATCTTTCTCCATATTAGATGTCTAAATAAAATCAAAAACTTGAAGAAGAGTAGGTTTAAGCTTAAAGTATTGTAATCGACACCAAATCAAAAATACTAAAGAAGAAGAAGTTACACTCAAACAAGAGGTGATTATGATTATCCTCATCTTTAGCACATTAAACAAATGTGAGAGGCACATTCAAATTACGTTTGTAAAAAATATTTGTCATTTTTAACCCTTTCAATAGAGCCATCCAGGCAAAACAAGAAAAAATACATAGCAAACCTCTTATGCCAAATAAAAGAGGGTTATTCCACCTGAGTTAAACCATTATAAAATCAGAGAGACATGAATACTTTAGGAATAAGAGCAATAGCTGATGCTTTAGTAACCTTAGGATGTGATAAGAAGTGAAATAATGTAAAACTACTTTATAGAAAAAAAAAACCCACAATCTCCCAAGAATTCTAAAAGAATTTAAATGTAAAACTATCATGACTCAGAGCAAAAGAGGTGGGAGCTGAAAAAAAAACTTCTTAATTTCCTCAGTAGTTATAGGAGCCATAAGAGAGGGGAGGAAGATATCAAGAATGAGTCTACCAACATGAATAAAATTAGAAGTAGCAAGAGCAGGTTTAGGAGAATTGAAAAATCTTTTAAAATGTTGAACAAAAGCATCAGAAATGCCATTAGGGTCAGAGGCAATCCCCTCAAAAGTGGATATATCCTTGATTCAACTCCTATTATGCCTGCAATGAATTCTAGAATAAAGAAAGCCCAATTCATCTTCTCCATAAGAAAGCCATCTTGCTTTAGGCCACTGAATAAGCCAACAAGAACATAATGATATATTATGATTATAAAGCGAGTTCACCTCCTTTAAAGATTTATTAAGTTGTTTATCAAAAGGAGTGCATTAAATCTATCACAACAAAAGGCAATGCTTCTTTTGTAGATCATCAATAGAGGCAGAAATAGACTTTGAGGAAACCCAAGGCTAATCCTTAATACTACATTTAAGCCTACGTATCCTAGAATACAGATTATTAATAAGGCTCCCCATAGAAGTAATAGCAAAAATATTAATAAGAAAATCCCAGAACTCAAGCTTCTTACACTAAAAAGTTTTAAAAAGAAATCTATGTCTAAGATTAACCATATGATTATTGCAAAGAAGAAGAGGAGTGTGATCAGAACACCTCAATTTATCCACCCAATAATAACAAGAAGGAAAAGATTCCAACCAATGATCATTCACCAAGCCCTATCAAGCTTAATATATATAGGGTTGTCACTTCTTTGATTAAATCACGTATAAAAATACCCAATAGAAGAAATATATTGAACACTAATATTGAAAATAAGATTATTAAAATCCCACAACTTGTTATTAGAAATGACATAACCCCCAACATTTTTATTAGAGAATCTGCAACAATTAAAGTCTCATAATAAAACTCAAGGAGATGAAATGTTAGCAGCTAAGTAAAGTAAATCATTCTGTAAGATGGATATCTCAATAGAGAAATTAAAAGCATAAACAATTATAATTATGATGGAAATAGAAGAGCCGACCATCAAAGAGCCATGAATAAGTTGGTTAGTAGAGAAAATAGGAGTAAAAGAAACATATAAAGCATTCCATTTCAACCAAATCTTCACAAGATTTGTAAAATTAAAATTATTACAACTAGCTTCATGTTGAAAGACCCTATGACTAGCAGAGAAAGAAGGGTCATCCACCAAATTAGAACTAACATTAGTTTCAAGAATACAGATCAAATCCACATTAAAACTAAGAATAATATCTTTACAAGAAGTGACTTTTTCCATTCTATTGAAACCTCTAACATTCGAGGAAGCAATATTAGGAAAAAATATTAAGATTGAGAGAAGAATTTGTTGCCTTCTTAGTATTCTTGGCACTACTAGACTTACCAAAAAAAGGGGCAATTATGTGGTTGACCAAACACTTAACTAGTAGAAGGAGCATGAGACTTATTTTAAGGATGATGAGAATCAACTTTTTGCTACTCAAGAGAAGTTAAATCCATTGACTGTAGTTCTTGAAATTTATTTTTTAAAATTAGCTTCTAGTGAAGATTTTCTTGGATAAGGTGAAATAGTATAAGGGGGAAAATCTTCTGTAGGAGAATTCAAATTTGGAATATCAGCTTTCATAGCTAAAGAGGAAGCTTCCAATGGGTTAATAATAACAGAAGATGGGTGAACTTCAGAAAAATTCAAAGCATTAGGTTTATAAGATGAGGTAGAAGGGGTCGTATTAGAGATGCTAGGACCAGATGGATGGGAAGGATGGGAAGGGGCCTTCTAGACCTTCTGGCTTCTGCTTCTACCCCTAGAAGGTTCTTTTAAAATAGTTGATGACTGGGGATTGGTGGGACAAAGAGAGGGAGGGTGAACAATTGAACCACACCCTAAATAAGAAACATGTTTCTAGTCATAGACAACCTTCAAAGAAATCATATTCATAGCAACAAAGACCTTAATTTCCTTAGAAAGGGTGGATTCTTTATTAACCAAAACACAAAAACAACTAAAAGTAAGCCTCATTTATTTTGTTCGTAAGGGCATCCATTGCAATAGGAACACCTACCAGACTAGCAATCTGCAAAATTTCCTCAAGTATCTAGCAAACCAATGGAAGGTCAAAGATCTTAATCCAAAGAGGAATCGAAACAAACTCCTCACATTTAGGATGAAATAAAGGAGATAACAATTAAATAATGAATGACTTTTCATTAAAAACCATGGCCCCCTAACCATACCAAATCAGAATCTTCGGGATAGGAAAACTTAAGCAAGAAAAAGCCCCACTACAGAAAAAATGATTCTTTCTAGCAGACTTTCTAATGGATATAAGACTACTACAAATATCAGCAAAAATATCGGTGGATTCTTTGTTAAAATTTAGTTTGAAATTATCAGCAGATATTTTGGTGAATATGCTGCCGAAAACTTTCTAGCAAAAATTCTGTCGAGGAATCTACCAGTCTTCTTAAAGCTGACAAATTGGTCCAAAGAATATTCCATCAGAAACATTCCAACAGAATCTCCAGTGGAATATATGTTGGCTTTCTTATAGCTGGTGAATTATTTCTGTTGGAAAGTTTTCAACAGCAGACTATTTGCCAGAAAAATTTCTATTTTTATACCCCACCTCATCTCCCATCTTATTATGCAAAATTTCCCATTTGCTCCCATTCCTGATCGCATTTGCAAAAATTATCTCCCGTGCTCTGTTCAACGTTGGTTCTCTCCAATGCTTCATTCACTATCAGTGCCTATTCCTGATCCCATTTGTAAAAATTATCTTCTATGTTCCATTCATTGTTGGCACCTGTACTTCATTCTCCAACACAATACTTAACAATTCAAGTGAGGTTGTTAAACCTTGTTGAACTGCCCTAGGCATACCAAGAGGGGCAGGGCCGGGGGGCGGGGGGTGTGAATTGGCTATTTAAAAATTTTCTCAATAAATTCTTTTTTATTATTTAAACCAATCATAAATGCAAGCGAAAGAACTTAATAATAAAAAAAATGTAATTTTGCTCTTTTCAAATTTTTTATAATAACTATCAATGACAAAATATTTTTCTTTTTTTTATTTTTACTTTTTATTTTTTTTGCCAACAAGAATCAAACCAAACATAACCTGATAATTAACACACAAATTTGCAAGAATAACAAATGTGCAAGAAAATAAAGACATAGAAAAAATAAAAGTGCAAAAAGTAAAGTAGAATGTGCACACCATATTTTATAGTGATTTGGTCAAACTTGACCAACTTCAACTCCTCGGAGTCCTCCTCTGGGTATTGCACCAAATCTTTAGTATCTCTCATTTAGTCCGCACAGCAAGGCATAGAAGCCATTACACAATCTCTTCTACCAACCCAGTGTGGTAGAGTACCATAATTATTTTAGGTAGAGAGCCTTAAATCCTTTTTTACCCTACTATGAAGGCAAAGAACTTCGAATCCTTTTTCGCCCTCCTGGTGAAGGCAGAGAACCCAAGAAATCTTTCTCACCCTCCTGGTGATGGCAGAGAACCTTCAATCCATTTTCATCCTCCTGGTGAAGGTAGAGAATCCTAAACCCTGACTTTAAAGATTCTCTCCCAAGAGCAACTCCAAGAACTCACCAAGGCCCTGAAGGAAGCAAGGTACAAGCTTGCTTGGAGCAATCGTGTGAACACCCCTCACACTCCTTCTCCCTCACACATAACCTCACCTTCTCCCTCTTAATACCCAAGGCTCTCACAAAAATTCTTCCTTAGAGTTCCTTCAACACTCATAAGTTTTACTAGAAACTTTATTGAGTTGCTTAAGTATATGGCTTCACAAAATCCTAAATTATCAATTAGGTCATCATTGTTCGTATAATACGATCTAGGTTAGTATAGTGTAATTAGTTCAAAATAGGGGTTCATTTAGCACGATGGAATAGTCGTTCAAATGAACTATTCAAATTCTACATACTTATTGTATAGTACAATCATAAGTTCGTATGACACAATTAATTCAATTTCACTATATGCATACAAGATGATTACTGGGATGAATAGAAATCATCTCTGTCAATCATCCTGTATGACTCACATTGTACAATACATTCAGTTCAAATATCAAGGGTCTGTATAGTACATTCGATATCACATTATGCGAATAGTTTAAAAATTAAGGTTTTAATCCAGTACGACTTCCAGCATGACCATATTTCATCTCTGTCAATCGCATAGTATAATCTAAATCGTATAGTATGATTAGCCATACTTTTTAAACCTTAATTTAATTGACTAATCATGGGGACTAATTTAATTAAGATTTTAAATATCGTATAATACCATTAGTTCAAAATTCAATTTTTAAAATACTTACCTAAATTATTTGGCGGCTAGGGTTTCTTGATGAAAATAAATCATACAGTATGATCTACATCGTATAGTACAATCAGTTCATTAGTATTAATAACACAATTAGTTGTTAACCCTCTTTTTCTGTATAACTAATTGTACAGTATGATAGTAATCATACAATATGATTAGTACAAAAAATCTCAGCTCACTTTTCTCACTCCCTTATGCGTGTGTGCAGAGTCACCAATTTAGCATACACCCTTACATGGCCAGACTTAAGAAATATAATATAAAGGAAAATGAGAAATGCAGACTCTTTTGAAAGACATCCTATTCTACCTAAACTTGAGCCTTGATCCATTTTGAGCAGTGTTTGACGTACATGAAATGTTAGTACATATAGAAAATTAATATCCAATATTTATGCTAGAAGAAATAAAATTTTAATTTATAATTTTTGTTATCATTAAAATCACAGGCTAGGGATCCTCGATAGCAATAATCTCCCCCTTTTTTATGATGGAAAATATTTTTGGTTGAAAAAGTAAATTAGTATATTTCTCCTAATATCCCCCTCACTAGGTGATAGATTTGAAAATAGGGGTAAGATTATTTGTAATTTTATTTAGATTTATATTTTATTTTAAAACAAAATACAAAAGAAAGAAAAATGCATTGTAAATAGAAGATATACAAGATGAGCTATTTGATAAAGATGAATATGCACATAAATAACCAAATACTACTCCCCTTTTTAACATCATCAAAAAGGAGGATCAAGTAGAGACATAAAAAAGATACGAAAAAAATAACAAAACACAAAGCATAACACATAAATCCTAAAAGTAAGAAGGCCCCTAATTAGGCGGTGGTGGTGACTGAAATATTTATGAATGGAGAAATATTGTTCCCAAGCCATGCCATGTCCACTTTGTGTTATTGTTGTTGATGCTAAATATGAGTATCTAGGTTGGACTCTAATCAATCAAATTACTGTATCAACTCCTCGTAAGGGTAAGAATGTTATGCTAGTATAGGTTGTGGTATTAGTGCCAGTGTAGGTTATGGTGTAGAAGCAGCTACAGGACCAGCTCCCCCTTCCTCATCAAAATTAGGTTCTTTTTGTTCTTGATCCTGGTGATGATGAAAAAGAATGTGGAAGAAACCGTTAGTGTTAAAAATAGGAAAATGATTGGCAGTAGCAGGGTAGGTATGCTCATACTTTGTGTCCGCAGTGACATGTCCAAGAGCAATGTTTTGCTTCCTTCTAATGGAAGGAAGATGAATGGGAGTAAGGTTTTGAATATATTCAAGGATCATTTGGGCTTCATTAAATTGGGTTTCATACATAATAAAGTAGATGACTAAGAAAAGAAGTGGACTAATATTTACACGATCTCCAGCTATAGGAATAATTGAGCTTTGAAGGACATACTGAATAATATACACATTTTAATTTAAAGAGTGGATTAGGGGTTAATGTTGATTTAGGCCAACACTTTTATAATTAAATTAATCGCACTCCAATTAAAGTCTCCTCTAGAAGCCATTAATTATTATCAAGGTCCTTTTATGGATAAGTGGAGATATGTGCCTAAGTCTTCCTTAGTAATTTCTATGGGTCTCCTACAAATAAATGATCATATGATAGGAGTAGCAGAACTAACCCTTAAATTTACAAAGAATTCATATAGAAGTTTGTAGTTGAAGGGAAAGGCAAGGGTAAGCGAACATTACAGAGAGGTGGATGCGAAGAGATTCATCACCGCATAGTTTAAGGCTTGCTAATTTAGCATTTTAGATGGAGTGATCATGCGGGCTTCCTTATACCTATAATATGCAGCATCATCTTCTACAGATTTGAAATGATCATCGATTGGGCGATGAGAGGAAGAGCCTCTTGAGGTTAGTAGACCATGCTTGTTGCCTTCGACCATTTAAGCAAGTGAAAGTATGAAGGTATGAGTCAAGAAGAAAGAAAGGATTTGAAGGATTGGATGTGTTAAACTTCAGAAATCTTTCTAACTTATAGAATTTTTAGTTGATAGTATAGTATGATTTTAGATTGTACAGTATAATCAGATGAATTTAAATCATCTGGATGACTTATCAGAAAAAGAGATCAAATTTTACTATACGATCAATATCGTACTGGATGATCATAAGGAAATGCATTTATCCCGGGGAGTCGTCTATACGACTTTTGACCAAATTGATTGTACAGTCCGAGCAGGTGTTCATATAGTATGATAAGTTAATTATTATCATACCAACCAATTTGAATTCATCCAATAGCTTTTGACACATGTATCATATAGTATGAATAAGTGTTCATACGATATGATCACTTATAATTGAATAGATCTTGACCATTGATTTAATTGAGGGCAGGTACAGGGATGTGTAGATCGTACAGTACAAATATATCGTATAGTATGATGTGAATAAAATTTTAATTTTCAAAATTTTTAATTAAAAATAAAATATGTGTGATAATTAGGGAACATATACCAAATGCATAAACAACAAAAATAAAAAATACAAAAAATAGAAAAATACACAATAATAAATAGATAATCATAAAGATTAAAAAAATGACACACATTTACAATATGATTGATTTCAAATGATTGAGTAATTCAGATTCATCCTGCATCAAGCATGAATGTCAGTAACACCTAATCTAGTCCTCAAGGTTCTAAAGGTATCATAGGCAAGGGATTTGGTAAGGATGTCTGCCAAATGATCTCTAGTAAATATATGATGCAATTTTATATCTCCCATGGTAATATGATCACTAATAAAATGATGTCTAATATCTATATGCCTAGTATTGGAATGTTTGATTAGATTTTTAGAAATGCAGATGGAATTAGTATTATCACACATAAGAGGAATGATGCCTACAGGTAATCCAAGATCTAAGATTTGTTGCTTTAGCCATAAGACTTGAGCAGCACAGCTTCATACGATAATGTATTCCACCTTAGTGGTGGATAGGGCCACCGAATTTTACTTTCTACTAGACTAAGAAACTAATGATTGGCTTATGAACTGACAGGTTCCTGAAGAGTTTTTTCTATATAACCTACATCCTTTAAAGTCAGAGTTTGAATATCCTATGATTTCAAAGGATGAGTTATGTCTAGGGTACCATATATCTAGGTTTTAAGTGCCTAATAGGTATCTAATAATTCTCTTAATTATAGTCATATGAGACTCTTTAGGATCAGCCTAAAATTTAGTATAGAGACATACACTAAATATGATATCAGGTTTACTAACAGTTAAATAAAGAAGTGATCCTATTACCCCTCTATATTTCTTTTGATTAACTGATTTTCCATTGGGATCCTTATCTAACTAAATCATAGAACTTATGGGAGTATTAATTACCTTAGCATTATCCATTTCATACTTCTTAATGATATCTTTGATATATTTTTATTGGCTAAGAAAGGTTCCATCATCCCTTTGCTTCATACTAAATCCAAGGAAATAGGTAAGCTCTCTCATCATGCTCATCTCAAACTCTTCACTCATTGTCTTTAAAAATTTATCACATAGATTATTAAATAGTATACCATCAACATAAATATGAACAATGAGTAGAAATTGTCCTACTTTCTTAAGGAATAGAATAGTGTCTACACTATCCTTAACAAAGGCTCTATCTAGGAGGAATGTGCTTGGCCTCTCATACCAAGCTCTTGGTGCTTGCTTTAATCCATATAATGAATTCTTTAATTTGAATATATGATTGGGAAATTAAGAATTCTCAAAACTTGGGACTTGTTTAACTTACACATCTTTTTTAATCAATCTATTTAAAAAAATTACTCTTAATGTCCATCTAATATAATTTGAATCCTCTAAAGTAAGCAAAGGTTAGTAGCACTCTAATGGATTCTAGTCTAGCTACAGGGGCAAAAGATTTCCTCAAAATTAATTCATTCAATTTGATTATACCCCTTAATTACTAATCTAGCCTTATTCCTAGGCACTATGCCATAGTCATTAATTTTATTCTTAAAACCCACTTAGTTCCTACAACAGTCTGGTCCTTAGGTCTTCTAACTAGTTCCCATATATCATTCCTAAAAAATTGATTTAATTCTTTTAACATTGCGAGGATCTAGATTTCATCAGCTAGGGCTTGATTAATATTGGTGGGCTCTACCATTGAGATGAATATAAAATGACTAACCTCCTTTTTGAATCTATATCTAGCTATAACACCTTTAGATGGGTCTCCTAGGATAAGTTCTATAGGGTGACTAGATGAATATCTCCATTCTCTAGGTAAAGGCTCCTAAGGTTCTACTCTATCTCCCAGGTCAATAGATTCTACCCCTTGGGTTACCTCTACTACTTCTTCTTCTTCTAACCTAGGCTCAGAAGATTTTTTTGATTCACCAAACATGACATGGGTAGAATCTTCTACTACTAAGGTCCTCTTATTAAAAATCCTATAGGCTTAGCTACAAATGAATATCCTTTGAAGACTCCTTCATTAGATTTGGGATCAAACTTTCCTAGAGGCAATTTTCTATTAACTAAGATAAAATATCTATAGCCAAAGACATGCAAGTGAGACATGTGGGTGTCCTACCCTTAATGAGCTCATGGGATGTCTTATTGAACTTGGATCTATCATTGACTCTATTCAACATATAACAAGAAGTATTTATTGCTTTTACCCAAAAGTATCCAAGGAGAGAATATTCAGTTAATATGACCTTAACAGCTTCTACTAAAGTTCTCTTCTTCCTTTTAGCTATTCCATTCTACTAAGGGTCCTAAGGGTAGAAAAGTTATACTCTATCCCTACCTCCTAATAAAAGGATTCAAACTTATCATTTTCAAACTCTCCATCATAATCACTATGAATAGTCAATATCTCACATCCTAATTTTCTCTATATCTAGGTGGAGAAGGTTCTAAATTCTTCAAATGATTCTTTCTTTTGTGATAAAAATTTAACCCAAGTGAATCTAGAGTAATCATCAAGAATCATAAATCCATATGATTTCCCTCCTAGGCTGGCTGTACTAATGTGTCCAAACAAATCCATATGAAGAATTTCTAATGTCATAGAGGTGATGATGTCCTTGATTGAATGAAATAAAGACTTAATATTCTTTTCTAGTTGGCAGGTATCACATAGGTGGTCCTTAGTGAAATCTAACTTGGGTATGCCTCTAATTAAGTCTTTATGGATAATCTTTCTAAGGGTCTTCATACTTCCATGATATAGTCTCCTATGCCATAGTCTGGATTCATCAATTATGGTTTTTAAACACAGAGAATTAGAGTATTCAATATAATTTAAATCAAGTATATAAATACTGTTAACTCTTTTTCCTTTTAAATCTAATTTACCAATAAAACTAATCATACAATTTATGGATAGAAATTTAAAGTCAAACTCTTTGTCACATAGCTAACTAATACTAAGTAAATTATGCTTTAAACAATCTACAAGTAAAATATTCTCAATGATGAAATTCTTTGAGTTTCTAATTATACCTGAGCCCACCACTTTTCTGGTGGTGTTATCTCCCAGTGTGATCTTGTCTCCTGGCCTGGCCTTCAATGTGATGAACTACTTTAAATCTCCAGTCATGTACCTTGAGCATTCGCTGTCAAGGTACCATTTCACTAGGTCTTTTGTGAGAGCACTCCTACAAAGTCAATCAAACATTAGATTTGGAAACCCAAGTGAGTTTGGGTTTGACCATATGCCTTAATGAATGACTTGCATGCATACTATGCTGCGGTGCAAGTGATTTGGGTCTCCACACTAGATGTGTCTTACGGTGTATTATGTAAATGTGGTCTATGCGACCTAGCATGCCACAAGAATGGCACCTAACCCTAGGGAATGTATTTACTAGTATATGTTGGGGGTTGTGCCTCTTCCTATGGGTATATGATACTTACTGTGATGTGAGGTTATACCATTATGTCAATATAGGTGGTGTTTTATTTTGTTGAAGTGCATGGATATTTTCTCTTAAAAAATAATTTGCACTTTCAAGACTTGTAACTTCTAATTTTAATGCATGCTCATTATCATTTAATTCAGTTGTAAATATTTCTAATTTTTTGTATGAATTTTCTATCTCAAGATGATTTGATACCAAGGATTCATATATATTGGTTAAATCAATATGCTTCTTATTTAATGCATCAAACTCATCAAGTAAAGACTTGTGATTACTATCTAAAGTAGAATATTCAACTATCAGATAATTATGCTCTTTTTGTAAAGTAGAAAAGTAAGTGTTTAAACTAGTATATATCTTTTTGAGCTTTTTATATGAGTCATAAATTTTTTAGATATGATAAATAGTTCATCATAAGATAGCAGCATACCTCATCTTGATCTAACTGATCAAGATTATCATTAGCCATGCAACATAGATTTGTTACCTCCTCCTTTGCTTCCTGTTCAAATGATTCTAAGACGGAGTCAACCCAAAACTCTTTTTGTGTCTGTTGCTTTCCCTTTTTGAGCTTTTCCTTCTCTTCACCCTTCTCCTTGATCAGGTGAGTTTTTAGGTTGGGGCATTCAGTTCGCAGGTGGCCTGATTTCTTATATTTAAAGTAAATTGTGTCAGATGATACTTTAAAATTTTTACTATTCTTACCTTTGCTCCATTATTTTTGATGACGCTTCTACTTTCTTTTCAAGAATTTTTGAACTGACGGTTCCTTAATGCAATGTCGTCATCCTCCTCAGCTATAGAGTTGTGACTATCCGAGTCATTGGCTTTCAAGGCCACAGTCTTTTCCTTTTTCCTATCACCTGCATCATGTAATCTTTGACTCATGCCTTACTCATAGGTAATTAGTGAGCCAAACAATACATCAATCAAATATTAAATCTTTAGATTTAGAAATTGTAGTGACCTTAGCATCATAAGCACTAGGTAGGCAATATAAAATCTTGTTAACCTTTTTAGAATTAAAAATTTATCTGCCTAATGCGAGCAGGGATGTCACTATCTGAGTGATCTAGTGTACATTTTAGATATACTCTTACTAGATTTTATGCAAAATATTTCATAGTCATGCAGTATAATGTACAACCTAAACTGTTTGACTTCACTAGTTCCCTCATATGTGATGCATAGTCTATCCCATATTTCCTTTCCTGTAGTACATATTGACACTCTTATATAAATTTCAGATTTTAAAGCACAAAAAAAAAATTCAATCATTTTGCATTTAATTGAGCGAGCCCCCTATCCTCATGACTCCATTCAATAAATGGGACATCAATTTTGACTCTATTAACTATTCGGGATGAAAGTGAATAACTAGTTTGAATCATATGCCAAATTCTAAAATTAATAGATTGCAAAAATATGGACATGCAAATTTACCAAAAATCAAAAGAAATATTTTCTAACAGAGGTGGATGGGTTATGAAATAACCCTCTATAGTATTTTTATTACCAAAATGAACCATAAGATCTTGAATTGTGGATTTTAAAATCATGAATTCCAAGACTCACTCTGATACCACTTGAAAGTTTAGGGAGGTTGTACGACCTCATTGAACTATCCCTAGGCACACCAAGAGGGGGGGGGGGGGGGTTGAATTGGTACTTTAAAAAATTGTATAATAAAATCTCTTTTTTGTTTTTTTGTAAGATAACAACTTTAAAAAAAGAATTATGTATGAGTAACTAATAAAAGCTGAAACAAAATAAAATTTGATTTTCTTTTCAAAATTTTGAAGCATAAATAAATCAAGAGGAATATGTAAATTTTGCTAGTACAAATTAAATCTAATTGTAGTTTACAATGAAAAATTAAATATGTGCAGAAAATCTAAAATGTAGCAAAATAAAAGAGAATAAAAGAAAGATCAGAAAGAGCGCACCAAAAATTTATAGTGGTTCGGTAAACCTTAACCTACGTGCACTCCTCAAAATCCTCCTCTTTGGGTAATGCACTAACACTATAGTGACTCTCCTTTTGCCCCCACAGCATGGTGGAGAAGCCCTTAGAAATCACTTCTACCAAACCCAATGCGACGGAGAACAAAAAGCTATGTCACCCTCCTGGTGATGACAGCAAACCTTCAATCCTTTTTCACCATCCTAGTGAAGGCAGAGAACCTAAGAAATCTTTCTCATCCTCCTAGTGATGGAAAAGAACCTTCAATCCTTTTTACCCTCCTGGTGAAGGTAGAGAATCTTAGACCCTAACTTTGAAGCTTCTTTCCCTAGAGAAACTCTAAAAACTCACCAAGGCCATTGGATGAAGCATGGTGCAAGCTTTCCTGGAGCAACCATGTGGACACACCTTACACTCCTTCTCCCTCATGCATAACTTCACCTTCTCCCTCTCTATGCCTAAGGCTCTCACAAGATTTCTCCCTCAGAGTTCTTTCAATAGCCAAAAGTCTTACAAGGGACTTCATTGAGTTGGTTAAGTTCAAGGTTTCATAAAACCCTAAATTTTCAATTAGGTCATCGATGTTCGTACAATATGATCTGGGTTCATACAATATGATTAGTTTAAAATAGGAGTTCATCTAATACAATGGAACAGTAGTTCAAACAAACTGTTCAAATTTTGCATACTTATCATACAATATGATTGTAAGTTTATATATTATGATTAGTACAATTTCACTCTATTCGTACAAGGCGATTATTGGCATGATTAGAAATCATCTCTATCAATCGTCCAATATGATTCTCATTATATAGTATATTTAATTCAAATATCAAGGGTTTGTACTATATGTTTGACATCGTGCTATATAATTAGTTCAAAAATCAAGGTTTTCATCAAGTATAATCTTTGATATGATTAGATTTCATCTCTATCAATCATGTGGTATGATCTGCATCATACAGAATGATTTGTCATATTTTTTAAATCTTAATTTAATTGACTAATCACAGAGACTAATTTGAGTAAGATCACAAATGTCGTATAGTATGGTTAGGATTATTTAGTATGATTGTTCAAAGTTCAATTTTTAAAATACTTGCTTAAATTATTTGGCAGTTAAGGTTTCTTGATGGAAATAAATCGTACAGTATGATTTGTATGATTTGCATCATATAGTACGATCAATTCATTAGTATTAATTACACAATTAGCCATTAATCCTCTTTTTCTGTAGAACTGATCCTACATTATGATAATAATCATATGGTATGATTAGTTCAAAAAATCTCAGCTCACTTTTCTCACTCCTCTATGTATGGTTTCTAGTTTACATGGTCGGACTCAAGAAATATAAAATAAAGAAAAATGAAAAATACAGACTCTTTTGAAAGATATCCTATTCTACTCAAACTTTAGTCTTAATCAATCTTGAGGGGTGTATGACATACTTGAAATATTAGTACACATAGAAAAATAATATCCATTATTTATGCTAGAAGAAATAAAATTGTAATCAATAATATTTTTTATCATCAAAATCACAAGTTAGGGATCCTAGATTGCAACAGTTAGATGATGCACTTGGGCACATAGGAATACATTTAAAACATTTATTAGAATGCCCCCTTATAGATAAATATTTAGAAAAGCTTAGCATTTTCCATTGGAATTAAAACATAAAGCTTTTTGGGCAGTGAACAAATTGAATAATAATCTTAAGGATGATAAGAAAAAGAGATTAATACAGTTGAATGAGTTAGAGAAATTTAAACATGAGTCTTATAAAAATATAAAGTTGTATAAGGAATAGACCAAGAAATGACATGATCATAAGCTCATTTGAAAAGAATTGGAGCATGGACAAGAAGTTCTTCTATATAACTCAAGATTAAAATTATTTCCATTAAAATTGAAGTTCAAGTGGTCCAGGCCATTCACTCTAGTATATGTGAATCCTTATGGAGCTATGGATATTTGTGACACTAAACTACTAAGATTTTTAAAGTTAAAGATCAAAGATTGAAACCATATCTTGGAGGAGATGTTAATCACCTTGGGAGCTCTATAGAGCTAGTTAATCTTAAATAGGATGTTAGTATAGTCTACCTGAAGACTATACTGAAAGTGTGAATAGGTTGTTAGACCTATTGCTCACGCCCCTAGGCTAACCAAGAGGGGGGGGGGGGGTGAATTGGTCCTTTAAAAAAAAATACTCTTGGGATTATTTTGGAAAATTTTAAAGCTAATCGTACAGTACGATCTTACTTCGTACAGTACGAACAGAATTAATTTTTGCTCTTCCTTTATACACAGAAATTCAACCACAAAGAAAATAAACTACAAAAAAATAAAATGCGAAAAAATAAATAGTGAACATAAAACACCAGAATTTATAGTGGTTCGGTCAAACACGACCTACATCCACTCCCTAGAGACTCCTTCTCTAGGTATTGCACTAAACTCAAGTGACTCTCCTTTTTTCCCCACAGCAAGGCGGAGAAGCCTTTACAAACTCTCTTCCACCAACCCGGTGCGGCAGAGAACCATCGTCCTTTTTCACCCTTCTGGTGAAGGCAGAGAACCAAACATCCTTTTACACTCTCCAAGTGTGGCAGAGTACCATTGTCCTTTTTCACCCTCCAAGTGACGGCAGAGAACCGGAATCCCTTCGAACAACACTCTTTCAAAAGTCTCCAAGGAACTAGGAAGATGCTTGAAGAACAAGTAAAAGAAATCCTCACAATTGGATAACCTTATGAATTCCCTCACAATTTTCTCTTGAAAGATCTCTCAATACTCACTCCCAAACACTCTCCCAATCACTCTCCTTAGACTTCTCAAAAGAAGTTTCACAGAAGGAACTACCCTTCAGTCAGTTTTAAGTCATTTATATACTTGAGACAAGAAAAACCGTCCAAAAATTGAATTTTCAAGTTTAATCCGTGCCAATCGTCCCGTACGATCGACGATCGTACTGTACGAATAGTTCAAAACAATGAACAATCCATCTCATATGAACAACTAGATGATTCGAACAGAGCGCTTTGTACAAACATACCGTCCCGTACGAACCCTTGGATGAATCGAACAGAGCGCTTCGTCCGATGAGTTCATCCCGTACGAACACTTGGATGAACCGAACAGAGCGCTTCGTCCGATGAGTTCGTCCCGTACGAACACTTGGACGAACCGAACGGAGCGCTTCGTATGAACATATCGTCCTGGATGAACCTTTGGACGATCCAAACAGAGCGCTTAGTCCGATAAGTTTGTCCCATACGAACCTTTGGATGAACCCAATTTTGAGCAGTTCGTATAGCAAAAACTCATGTACGAATAGTATTCGTACTGTACGAACTTAACTTAGAAAAAAATTCTTGCCATTTGGGTTCGATATGGAGTATATATACTATAGATCATTCCGTACGATATTTAAATCGTACTGTACGAACTGTTTAAAAAATAAAGTTTTTAACTCCCCCATTGTGTGTGTGTGCACAGTTATCCAACTTACAATCACCCTCTCTCAGACTCAAGAAAAATTAAATTTACAAACTTCATTTACAGTGAATAAATGAACTTGAAGTCTTCAACAATCTGGAGTGTGAATTTCCTGAAAAATACTTTAGTACACATAACAAAAACTCAAATATTTGTTAGGAGAAGAATAAAATAAACAATAAGCTTTTGTAATCATCAAAACATAACTTAGATTAGAATTCACATGAATGAACAGATTTACACAAATCATAACAATCTCCCCCTTTTTGATGATGGCAAAATAACTATTGTTTGAACTAACCAAAAAAAAGTTCTCCTAAGCTTCCACTGAATGTATACTCCCCCTAAATAAAAGATCCTTAGGCTCCCCCTAAAGAAATGACTTATCCTAATCAAGATATATGAGGATAGAGAATCTTACATGAAATACACAAGGGAAGAGTAGGAATGATACTGAATGTATACTCCCCCTAAATAAAAGATCCCGAAGCTCCCCCTAAAGAAATGACTTATCCTAATTAAGATATACGAGGATAGAGAATCTAACATGAAATACACAAGGGAAGAGTAGGAATGATAACACAAGCACATACACAAGAATACAAGAATACAGACAAAACAAAGACAAATAACACACAAACATAAATAATAAAAAAAACTTATCATCATATCATTAATCAAACAATAAATCTCTCCCCTTTTGTCAACAGCAAAAAGGGACACTCAAATTAGTTGAGAAGTGGAATAATATTAAATGAAGTTTAACTACAATATTCAAAATTAGATGCAAAAAATAAAGACTCAAAAGTGTTAGATTGCATATTATGTTAAGGAGAAGAAAAGTTGATCTCAAGTAGTAATGTATTAGACAGATTAGTAGTCTCAATTTTTTTGTACAAAAGATGAGATAACATTACCAAAATTCTAAGTCAAAAGTGATAATTATTGATTAGTGAACTTGGAGAAAAATGCTAAAGGAAAGAACAATTGGCGACTTTGCACATCTTTTGAAAAATATAGGCAAATTTTGTGCCTTTTTCTAAATTTGACGACATTGCGCATCTTTTATTGAATGACACACTTTGTGTGTCTTTTTACTTTTGGCGACATTGCACATCTTTTATTGAATGACACACTTTGTGTGTCTTTTTATATTTGGCGACATTGCGCATTATTTATTGTATGGCATATTTTGTGCATCTTTTCAAGCTTTTCTTTGAATGTAAGATTCTTTCCAACAACACTATCTCTTGGTCACAAAAATAATAATGAACACATTGATATAGAATGTAAGAGTAATATTAAAATATCAAATATACATTAATTTAGACTAAATAATACATGTCTAAATGAGATAAAGTAAGATATTCTAATCACACCCAATCATAACGAAATTTAAATATTTTTGAGAATTTAATGTTATGCAGAGAATTTTCAATTGTAATATAAATTCAATTAACATTGTAGAACATTAATCAACTACAATAGAGTGCTTTAAGAGTAGTATATTTTCAGTCAATAATATAAAAAAATATGCACAACAACACTTGAACATTTTTCATTCCAGATTAGTGCAATTACAATATATAAGAACTAATAAAAACATACACCAAAGCAAGTTTCCCATTGCAGTACATACCAAATGATAAACTTGCTAATCAACTCATACAAACAACCAACAATAACCACAAAACATCAGACTAGCCAGTCAATGCAAGAGAACTATAAAGAAAAGTACAATCATATCCATGCCAAAATAAAACACAAGGAATGCTAGAACTCAGAAGGACCCTGATCTGGAGGAGGTGGCGGATTGCCAAACAAAGCAAAATAGCTGTTTAGCGTAGCAATATTAGTGTTTACGGCATCAAATTGATCCCTAACCCATACTCTATCCTCCTGGTACTGATCGTCTTACCGCTTCAAATGCGCCTCCATATGATCAAATCTTTGATTCATTCTTTCAAAACATTGAACCATATTCTGATAGAAATCTTAAGATGGTCCAGATGCTGCTGTAGGTGTAGAAGCAGAAGCAGGTTCATCATCAGAGCTGTCAGCAGTTCCTTCTTTCCCAAATAGCGTTCGAAAAGAAGCGTTAGTGAAGTAAAGTGGGAGTTCAGAAGGTCCAGAAGGATGGACCAGATTGTATTTCTTCTCAAGGATATAACAAACAATATGTCCTAAAGTAATATTCTTCTTTCTTTTTACACTAGCCTGACCTATATCGGAGAGATAGTAAATATAATCTAAGATTAACTATGCTTCATCAATAGGTTGGCCAGTCATAATCAAATAGGTTGTAGAAGAAAGAAGTGGGGTCATATTTACTCGATCTCCTCCCTTAGGAATAATAGATGTCCTAAGCACGGGATGGATTATTCGTGCATTCTGGTTTAAGGAGTCAACCCGGGAAACATGAGTGGGTGTGCTTACACCTCTAAGGACTTTGTTCACCTCAGACAAACTATTTTTAGGTCTGGTAGAAAAGGTGTGTGCACGTGTCCCATTGGTTCTTAAGTGAATATATTCCCCTAAATCCTCCTTGGTTATCAGAACTTTTTGCTTAAGGATATAAGAAGAAATGACAGAGTGATCCTGGTTGAATGTCATGTTGGCCAGGAACACAAGAAAGAGGTCCTTGTTGAATGCATAGATCAGAGTCAAAAGAAAAGAAAAATGGGTAGAATCAAACAACGGCATTACTGCAAAATGAATATTTTCTTGCAGTAAAATTCGGGAAGGGGTGACCTTAGAAGCAGTATACCTAAGGTATGCTTCCTCATTCTCCTCACTCAGAAAGTTCTCATCCCAATTCCTTCTAGAAGCAGGACCCCTAGCAATACGTGCTCTCTTTTCACTGCCCGACATCTTCTCTCAAAGCTCTAAAGGGTTGTAAAAAGAAAGTGAAATGAAAGAAAATGATCCTCCTTTATATAGAAAAAGCCTGAAATCGTACAGTACGAATCAAATTCGTACAATATGAAATTATTTTCATCCGGGACGAATAAAAGTTTGTCCGGGATGAACGAAAGCAGTCAAAATGAAATGATTTTTTGTAAACTGCTCATCCTGAGGCGTCTTTTGTACAGGCTTTTTGACTTCCTGATCGTACAGACGATGACGTGTTTGTCCGGGACGATCAGAAAATTAAAGGTCGTTCAGGTGACGGTTAGGTTCGTCCCTCATGAAAAATGACTTGAGGATCGTACAGATGAATGACATATTCGTACGCACGATCACCAATAATAACTGACTCTAACCGTGATTCCTCCCACTTCATACAGATGAAGTTCATGTACGATGATGTAATCGTACAGTACGATAAGGTCATCGTACAGTACGAATAGACAAATCAGATAAACATTCGTCTCTCTAATCTTACATTATTTCTAACACTCAAATACAGTACAAACCCAAAATAAATTTTATTTTTCTTTTATAAAACAACATAAAACACCAATAAAACATAAAATACTAGAAAACAAATCACTTACAATGAACATACCAACAAACACATATAAACACACATTTGCAGAATTTTCAATTAAGCATTCAAATCAATCATACCTAGCCATATCCTTAACATGCTAAAAGTGTCAAAAGCTAAGGTTTTGTGAAAATATCTGTAAGCTGATCTTTAGTAGCGACATGATGTAGTTCAATTTCCCCTTTCGCTACATGATCTCTTATAAAATGATGCCTTATGTCAATATGTTTGGTTCTAGAATATTGAATAGGATTCTTTAAAATACAAATGGCACTAGTGTTATCACAAAAGATTGGAATGGTGCCAATTCCAAATCCTAAGTCACTCAATTGTTGTTTCAACCAAAGCATCTGTGCTACACAACTTCTTAAGGCAATATATTCTGCTTCAGCTGTAGGAAGTGCTACTAAATTTTGTTTTCTACTGGACCAAGATACTAATGAATTTCCAATGAATTGACATATCTCAAAAGTACTTTTCCTATCCACCCTATAGCCTACAAAATTAGAATCTGAGTATCCAATAATATCAAAAGAAGAACTATCCTTAGGATACCAAATCCCTAAATTTTGAGTTCCCAGAAGATATCTTAAAATCCTTTTCACTACTATCAAATGTGATTCCTTTGGATCAACTTAAAATCTAGCACATAAGTAAACACTAAACATGATGTCAAGTCTGCTAGCAGTTAAATAAAGCAATGATCCAATTATCCCTATAAACTTCTTTTGATTAATAGATTTTCCGTTAGGATCCTTATTTAATAGTACTGAGGAACTCATAGGTGTAGTTACTGGTTTAGCATTATCCATTTCATACTTTTTGAGGATATCCTTAACATACTTAGATTGGCAAAGAAAAGTTCCTTTCTCACTTTACTTTATGCTAAAACCAAGAAAATAACTCAAATCACCCATCAAACTCATCTGAAATTCACTACTCATTTTCTTTGAAAATTCATCACATAAGGTTTTATCAGTTGATCCAAAAATGATGTCATCCATATATATTTGTACAATGAGTATTTCATTTCTAATTCTTTTCAAAAATAGAGTGGTGTCCACACTTCCCTTAACAAATGATCCTTTTAATAAGAAAGTGCTTAACCTCTCATACCATGCTCTAGGTGCCTATTTTAGTCCATATAATGCCTTTTTCAATTTGAAAATATGATTAGGGAATTTTGAATTTTTAAAACCTGGAGGTTGCTCAACATAAACATCCTCTTCTATCACCGCATTCAGAAAGGCACTCTTAACGTCCATTTGATAAAATTTAAAATCTTTAAAACAGGAAAAGGCTAACAACATTCTAATTACTTCAAGTCTTACTACAGCGGCAAATGTCTCCTCAAAATCAATTCCTTCAATTTGATTATACCCCTTTGCTACCAATCTAGCCTTATTTCTCACAACAACTCCTGAATCATTCATTTTATTTTTGAACACCCACTTGGTCCCAACTACACTTTGATCTATTGGCCTTTTAATTAGCTCCCAAACATTATTTCTCTTGAATTGATTTAACTCTTCTTGCATGGCCAAAATCTAAAATTCATCCAAAAGAGCTTGTTCTATGTTAGTGGGTTCAATCATTGAAATAAACGCTGAATGATTTACTTCTTTTCTCAAACCATGCCTAGTCCTAACTCCTTCACTTGGTTCTCCTAAAATCAACTCTTTAGGATGACTCCTTACAAATTTCCATTCTCTAGGCAATTCTCTAGGCAATTGGTTTTCTTCTTCTTTTTCAACCCTTTCTTCAACGTTTTGATCTTCAAGTTGTTGGGTTACTACCTCAACCTCATCTTCATCCAACTTAGACTCTTTATTATCATAAGATTCATCAAAAAATAACATGTGTGGTCTCCTCAACTACTAATATTTTCTTATTAAACACTCTATAGGATTTTCCAACACTTGAATAACCTAGAAAGATTCCTTCATCAGATTTTGGATCAAATTTTCCTAAGAGAGTTTTATCATTATTATGAATGAACACTTTACATCCAAAAACATGTAAATGGGAGAGGTTGGGACTCATACCTTTAAGAAGTTCATAGGGTGTCTTATTTAATTTAGACCTTATATACACCCTATTCAACACGTAGCATGCTGTACTAACTGCTTCAGCCCAAAAATATTTTGGAAGTGAATATTCTACCAACATGGCCCTAGCAGTTTCAACTAATGTCCTGTTCTTCCTTTCTACAACTCCATTCTATTGAGGTGTCCTAGAGGCTGAGAAGTTATGTTCAATTCCAAGAGATTTGCAGAAATTATTAAACATTTCATTTTCAAATTCTCCCCCATGATCACTTTGTATAGTAACTATTTCAAAACCCAGTTTCCTCTGTATCCAAGTGGCAAAATCTCTAAACTCTTCAAATGATTCACTCTTATGATTCAAAAATCTAATTCAGGTGAATCTAGAATAGTCATCCACAATGACATACCCAAATCTTTTTCCTCTTAGACTTAAGGTACTAACAGGTCCAAATAAATTCATGTGAAGAATTTCTAAGGGCTTGCTAGTCCTAACTTCCTTGATTGAATTGAAAGAGGATCTCACTTATTTTCCTAATTAACATGCATCACATAAATGATCTTTAGTGAAGTCTAATTTGGGTACTCCTCTAACTAGTTGCTTTTGGGTGATTTTCTTAAGATTTCTCATACTAGCATGACAAAGCCTTCTATGCCATAACCATGATTCATTAGATACAGTTTTTAAACACAGAGGAGTAGAAGGTTTAATAGAATTCAAATCTAGCATGTAAATATTATTAACTCTATCACCATTCAAAACAATAGTTCCATTCAAACTAATAACACAACTAGTAGGCAAAAACTTTATATGATAGCCCTTATCACACAATTGACTTATACTCAATAGATTACATTTTAAACCTTCAACCAACAATACATTTTCAATCATAAAGTTTCTAGAGTTTCCAATTATACCTGTACCTACCACTCTCTTGGTAGTATTATCTCCAAGTGTAACCTTACCTCCATTCCTGGCTTCCAGTGATATAAATTGATTCGTATCTCCAGTCATATGCTTTGAACAGCCACTGTCCAGGTACCAAATACTCTCATGAGGTCTTGTGTGAGAGTGTTCCTGCAAAATGATCAAACATTAGTCTTGGGAACCCAAACAAGTTTGGGTTCTCCTCTTGATAATTTTAAACCAGATGCATGTGTGAAATACTGTGATTTATGCACCTTAGGTCTCCACACTAAATGTGTTCTATATTTAAGTGTACAAGTTTGGGAAATATGTCCTAAACTATCACAAGAAAAACACTTTATTCCTGGAAAAGGATTCACCAATCTATTCTTTCTAAAAATTTTCTTCTTAGATTTTGAACTAGTGGTCTTGTAGTAGGATTCATAAAAATCTTCAAGTTTAGGAGGATTTCTATTTTCTTTGAGTGCTTTTAACTAAACTTTAAGATAAGCATTAGCACTTTCTAGAATCGAATTGTCAATCTTCAACTCATGCTCTCTAGTATCCGATTCATCCATATAAGTCTTAAAATCCTTTTCAAGTTCAGTGTGAGATGATTTTAAAAGATTATACTGTTTGTTTAAATCATCAAACTCATCCAACAAAGTCATGTGGTTGCTATCAATTAATGCATGATCTTTCCTAAGGATCTCATATTCTTTCTGCAGCTCTAAATAATCCAAATTTAATTTAGCATGCAGTTTTTAGTTTCCTATATGCTGTATGTATGCGTTCAGAAACTTCAAATAATTCTTCATAGCTTAAGTCACATACCTCTTCTTGATCTGATTGATCAAGATTATCAGCCATTAAGTAGAAATTTGTGACTTCCTCTTCTAGTGCAGTTTCCAAAGAATCCGAAGCTGAGTCCGCCCAGAAAGTTCATTGTACTCTCTTTTTACCCCTTTTGTCCTTTGGTTTCTCCTCGGCCTTCTCCTTGCTAGGATTTCCTTTGAGATTGGGGCAATCTATCTTTATGTGTCCTGGCTTCCTGCACTTATAGCAAATAACTTCATTAGAAGCCTTAACATTCTTTTGGAACTTACCTTTATTCCACTGTTGGCGTCTTCTCTGCTTCCTTTTTAGGAAACTTCTAAATTGCCTTGTCATCAAGGCGATATCCTCTTCATCCTCAAGTAGTGACTGATCACTTTCAGAATCATCCACCTTCAAAGCAATATTCTTCTCCTTTCGCTTCTCACCTGCATCAATCTATCTTTGAGTCATAGATTGCTCGTAAGCAATTAATGATCCAAGAAGATTGTCAACAGAATAAATATTCAAATCTTTAGATTCTGTTATTGCAGTTATCTTTATAATATATGTGGTAGGTAAGCAACGAAGTATCTTGTTAATTTTTTCTGTATTTGTTAACTCCCTACCTAAAGCATGCAATGAAGTGGCTATATGAATAAAACGTGTATACATGTCTGAGATTGATTCATTCGATTTTATGTGAAATAGTTCATAATCGTTCAAGAGAATGTTCAATCTAATTTGCTTCACTTCATTTGTACCTTCATAAGTAATGTAAAGCCTATCCCAAATTTCCTTTCCTGATTTACAAGTCAAAACATGCATGTAATCTTCTGATTTTAAAGCACAAAAGAAACTATTCAAACACATAGCATTTAATTGAGCTAGTTCACATTCTTCTACAGTCCATTCGACAAAAGGTGTTTGAACTCTAATTCCTTCTACAATTCTAGTTGGTTCAGTATAACCTTCCTGTACTAACATCCATATGCGATAATCAAGAGATTGTAGAAATGTAGACATGCGAGTTTTCCAAAAATCAAATGGGATATTGTCAAACAAAGGTGGTCTAGTGATCGAGTAACCTTCTAAAGTATTTCTATTTCTAAAATTAGCCATGATCGAATTTTAAAAAGTATTTTAAACAGTGATTTTTGAAATTAGCTCTGATACCACTTGAAAGTGCAAATAGGTTGTTAGACCTATTGCTCACATCCCTAGGCTAACCAAGAGGAGGGGGGGGGGTGGTGAATTGGTCCTTTAAACAAAATACTCTTGGGATTTTAGAAAATTTTAAAGCTATACGTACAGTATAATCTTAATTCGTATAGTACGAACATAATTAATTTTTGCTCTTCCTTTATACACAGAAATTCAACCACAAAGAAAATAAACTACGAAAAAATAAAATGCAAAAAAATAAATAGTGAACAGAAAATACCAGAATTTATAGTGGTTCGGTCAAACACGATCTACATCCACTCCCTAGAGACTCCTTCTCTAGGTATTGCACTAAACTCAAGTGACTCTCCTTTTGCCCCCACAGTAAGGCGGAGAAGCCTTTACAAACTCTCTTCCACCAACCCGGTGCGGCAGAGAACCTTCGTCCTTTTTCACCCTCCTGGTGAAGGCAGAGAATCAAACGTCCTTTTACACTCTCCAAGTACAACAGAGTACCGTTGTTCTTTTTCACCCTCCAAGTGATGGCAGAGAACCAGAATCCCTTCAAACAATACTCTTGCAAAAGTCTCCAAGGAACTAGGAAGATGCTTGAAGAACAAGTAAAAGAAATCCTCATAATTGGATAACCTTGTGAATTTCCTCACAATTCTCTCTTGAAAGATCTCTCAATACTCACTCCCAAACACTCTCCCAATCACTCTCCTTAGACTTCTTAAAAGAATTTTCACAGAAGTAACTACCCTTCAGTCAGTTTTAAGTCATTTATATACTTGGGACAAGAAAAACCATCTAAAAACTAAATTTTAAGTTTAATCCGTGCCGATCGTCCCATACGATGTACGAACATCTCGTCCTGGACGAACCCTTGGACGATCCGAATAGAGCGCTTCATCCGATAAGTTCATCCCGTACGAACCTTTGGACGAACTTAATTTTGAGCAGTTTGTACAGCAAAAACTCATGTACGAATAGTATTCATACTGTACGAACTTAACTTAGAAAAAATTTCTTGCCATTTGGGTTCGATATGGAGTATATATACTATAGATCGTCCCGTATGATATTCAAATTGTACTGTATGAACTGTTTAAAAAATAAAGTTTTTAACTCCCCCATTGTGTGTGTGTGCACAGTTATCCAACTTACAATCACACTCTCTTAGACTCAAGAAAAATTAAAATTTGCAGACTTTATTTACAGTGAACAAATAAACTTGAAGTCTTCAGCAATCTAGAGTGTGAATTTATTGAAAAATACTTTAGTACACACAACAAAAACTCAAATATTTGTTAGGAGAAGAACAAAATAAATAATAATATTTTGTAATCATCAAAACATAACTTAGATTAGAATTCACATGAATGAACAGATTTACGCAAATCATAACATATACACTTAGCATTGTGTGGGAGGAAACCCAATTGATCCCTCTATCTTTTAATAAGAGTTTGGTTTACTAAAGACTATAAACCTAATGATATTTGGGTGACAATCTAATTGATCCTTGTGTTTGTTGTTATGAGTTGTGTGTTTGATGACTTTTTAGTGAGTTTAGAAGATTATGTGACTAGAATTCATCTTAGAATTATTCTTGTATGTGTATTATAGCTAATTTGGAGTATAGGAATTATTTTGGAAAAATTATGCCCAACATCACAACAGTATACCCTGAAGCACCACAGTGCTATGTTAATTATCAAAATATCATTTAAGTCAATTGCACCGAAGCATTGGAAAAATCAAACATCGCAGTGCCAATTCATCTTTTGGAGCACTGTAATACCGTCCATGTAGTGTTATGGTATTGAGCTTTCTAGTCATTTTTTCAAACTGAGCATCACAGTGCCTTCCATACAATGTCATAATACTTGGTTAAACTATTTAAGGTAAATGAAGCGTCATGGCTATAATTTCTTTGAGCACCACAACATTGCCACATGTCAAGCACAATGGCAGTCTCACAATCAAAAACCTTGTGAATTCAATTTTCAAGGGTAGCATCACAATGCTACCTATCCCTAATGCTGTAGAACTAGTACCCATGTTAACCATATTTAACTGAGCACTATAACACTAGTCAAGCTAGCATTACAATTTGCTCAGTTTATAAATAGAGATGGGGCTGAATTTTTTTTCTTACCAACATTTTTGTGCGTTCGAATTCTAGAGTATTAGGTCCCATATCTATTTTTCTTAAGTTAGAAATGGCCCTAAAGATTAGCATTGGTAGGAATAGGGGAAGCTCCTGTTGAAATCCAGGATCCCGAGCACTTAATTTTGATGGTGACAACTAATACTTACTGAGTACATATAGACTTCCGTTAGATTACAAATGTTTAATCTTTGTATATGAGCACTAACATTTCAGGTCAGATGCACACTGCTAAAGATTGCTGGAGACTCAAATTGGGTAGAATAGGATATTGAAGAGTCTGTAATTTTTATTTCTTTATTTTTTCTTTTTGAGTCTGCCACAGAAGCATGCATGTGAAAGGAGCAACAATGCACACACACAGGGGGAGATTTTTTCTTTTAAAATGATTAAAATTTTTTAAACTCATCGTACTGTACGATCTTGGATCGTACTGTACAATTAATTAAAATACTCAGGCTAACGGCTAATTTTCTAATGATTAAGTTTACAAACATATCGTACTGTACGATAATATGTAATTGTGAAACCCTAGCCGCCAGAATAAGTTTGGTAAGTTTTTAAATTTGATTTTCTGAACTGATCGTACTGTACGATACTGTTCGTACTGTACGATTAATTAAAACTTGCCAAAATTATCTCCCTAATCAGGAAATAAACGTTGGTTTCTATTTTATATGTCGATAGTACTGTACGATCGTATATCGTACTGTACGATAGTCAGAGACAATTTCATTCGTCCCAGAGATCGTACCAGACGAAACCAAGGTTTTTTGTTCTGTTCGTCCTGGACGATATTCATATCGTACAGGATGATATCAAGAAATGAACTGATCGTACTGTACGACTGGTGGAGTGCTGGACGATTGCCAGAGACGATTTCCTTCGTCCCAGCGATCGTACCAGACGATCCCAAGAATTTTTGAACTATTCATCCTGGACGATATTCCTATCGTACAGGACGATATCATAAAAAACACTATTCGTACTGTACGATTAAATGAGTGCTGGACGATTGTCAGAGATGAGTTCTTTCGTCCCGAGGTTCGTCCCACAGTTCGTCCCGTACGAACAGTACGAATCAATAGTATCGTACTGTACGATATACATATCGTACTGTACAATATGAATAAAATTCGATACCTGTTCGTCTGTACTCGTACTGGACGGAGCTGTAATTGTACTGATCGTACTGTACGATTATAAATCGTACTGTACGAATAGAAACGTAAAAGTTGAAACTTTTAGGGTTTTCTGAAGCCTGATATAAAAACAACTTACAATTTTCTTTAGAGAGTGGTTGATCAATCCTTTTGCTGTGAGAGGCTTGGAGGAGAAAGAAGGGGATTCATAGAGAGAAGTTTTTGGAGAGATCTAGAGCTTGAGAGAGAAGGTGAAGGTGAGCTTGAGTGTGAGGGAGAAGTAGTGTGAGGGGATCACACGGTGGCTCCAAGCTAGCTGCATGCTTTGCTCCTCTTGTGGCTTTGGAAGCTTCAAGAACGTTCTCGAGGGAAGAGTCACTTCAAGATCAACATCGCCAAGGTACTCTGCCATCTCCAGGAGGGACAAAAAGGAGAAGGTCCACTGCCGTCACCAGGAGGGTGACATAGCGTTTGGTATTTCGCCGCACCGAGGGAGGTGAAAGTGAGTATTGTAAAGGCTTCTCCGCCTTGCTGTGGGGGCAAAAGGAGAGTCAACTTTTACTAGTGCAAATCCCGGAGTAGAGGACTCCGGGGAGTGGACGTAGGTCAAGTGACCGAACCACTATAAAAATCTCTGGTGTGTTTTTTTCTATTTACCGCACTTTACTTTTCATGCTTTAAATTTGTGCGTTTTAAATTGCTTGGTGAAAAATCAGTATTTAAATATCGTAGTGTAAAATCTAAATTGAATTATCAATTTCATCGTTGTGAACGTCGTATTTGCTTCCGCACATTAGTCGTTAAATTATATTTTGAAAATACAAAAAAATTAGAACTCTTGTGTAGGGTTAAATTTTTAAAATACCAATTCACCCCCCCTCTTGGCGTAACTCGTACTTTCAAGTGGTTCCTACTAGATAGAGGCTTTGTAAAGGGTAGTGTGGACACCACCTTATTTTTGAAGAAGGTAGGAGTTGAAGTACTCATTGTTCAGATTTATGTAGATGACATATTGTTCCGATCGACGGAGAAAAACCTATGTAATGAATTTTCAAAAACAATGAGCGACGAGTTTGAAATGAGCATGATGGGCGAACTTAGTTACTTCCTTGGATTTAGTGTAAAACAAACGGTATGGATTATAATTCCTGTAGGTTCACTAGTATGACAGACAAAGAGCGGTACAATAATTTAGTATGTAAGTCCATTATCTTTGAGAGATATTTTGACAACCCTGGGGAGATTATCTAGGGCCAAATCATATACCACAATTGGGACTTCCTTGTTATGCAGCCTTGCCCTACGAACATCATGATCATTTAGGAATTCTTCGCCAATGCGAAGTAACCCCAAAATGAGTTTGTCTTTATTTGGAGTAAGTGGGTTCCTTTCATTCCTATTTCTATAAACTAATTTTTTTAAACACCTAACTTTCAATTCAGTAAGACGTGTACTTAATTTATATACCATTGTCATTAATTATAAGGAAATTATTATATACTTAGCCTGGAGGGATTCAAATGCCTAGTGGAAGATAAGAGAAAACAAAATAATTAACTTTTCTACTTCTACCCGCTCCCAGGAGTCCAAAGCCTATCACTACTTTATCTCTATAAAGCTTACGCATAATAGAAACATTTGTCAGGTAACAAAGGATAGGGCGCTTTTAAATTTCTGTATTCAAAAGAATATGACTATAAATTTTGTAAAAATTATTTTTCAATCTATCTAATACATGCTTAGGGGGTCTACTTATGTGGGACTAAGGCATCCCAATTTAATTTATGAACTTTATTAGGTGAGGTAGTAGGAAACCCAGGAGAGAAGTGACTGATTCAGCCCTAACTCAATCCAAGAACATGTCCTTCAAAATCACCATGTTAGAGCACCGTGAGGGATCCGACCATTCGAACCAATCCACGTAGTAGCAAAGTAGATAACCTAGGATGCTGAGAGATCTAGTGGGAGACCTCCAGGATTATGTTGATCAGATCATGATTTTTGTAGATCACTTTGGGCAATAGCTTACCGGGCTAGAATAATGGATGTATACCCACTACAACCCCCTGATGCTCCAACAACAACAAGAGTATCAATATTAGGCTGACTACAACATAACCCGTATATGCACATTTAAGAGCTGGGAGATGGACTTTCAGAGTCAGCAAAACTTTTCCCTATCCCACCCCCTTACATTATATGTAAGAGTAGGACCCTCGACAACAACACCTAAAGAAGAAGAAGAAGGAGCCCTACTGTTATTTTGTTTATGTTTATTTTTATTTTTTGTTTAGAACTTGTGTTTGTTTTTCTTACTTGTTGTTACATTTTTATTTTTGTTAAACTTTTTCTAATTTCAATTTATTTACTTTAAAAATTCATGCAAGGTTTTGTTTATGTTTTATAATTCAAGAAAAGTTAATGAAATGAAATTTCTCCAACTTTTGATTTATTACTTGCTTTCTTATTGGAATTTCTTCTCGAATTATAAATTTTTAAAAATTGAAAATTAAGATCCTAAAGTATTTGATAGTCCACAACTTGAAAAAGTTTCCTAATAAAGTAGGTATGAAATAACAACTAATCTTTTCATTTAAAAATTAGTAATTCTGGATAAATTAAATTCTTTAAAATCACTTAAGCAATTGACTACTTACAAAAGTTACTGAATTTTAGGATTAATGTAAATTAATTTATTAAATTAATCTTAAATCACCTTAAAAATAAATAAGAAATTATGAAACCTCTAACAACATTAGGTTAGTATAATGAGTGGAGGCAAAAAATATGTATTTAATATCAAAATAAGATATTTAAACTAATAAAAAGAGAGAGAGATAAAAATACTAAAAAGGCTAAAGTGCCTAAATATCAAAAATTTGTACCTGTACTGTCTAGCCTTACTTGAAAATAATAAGTTAAGGCAATAGATAGGTATTCACAATCTTTAAGAGGTAATAAAACAAATAAAAAGAAAAAGAGAAGAAAAAATGATAAAATTGTTAAATACCTTAATACAAAAGATTTGAAATGTGAAATGTCTAGCCTTATGTACTCATAAAGGAATTATTGGAGCCATAATAATTAAAGAAATCTTATAGGTAGTCTTAAGAATTTACAAAACAATTAATTTTACTAACCAAAAACTCTAGTAAACCTAAATAAGTTAGTGAAAAGTATTCATCACAGGAGTTTAGTTTTAAAATAATATTAATTTAGAATGAGGGATTAGGATGTTAGAAATTATTTTATTAAAAAATCTTTCAACTTATACACTGTATAAATTATTAGATTATTAATGATATTTTATTCCAAAAATTATACTTAAGGCAAAAGATAAAGTAAGTTTATCCAAATGCAATTTTCATTACTTGAGGACAAGTAATAGCTTAAAGTTTGGGGGAATTTGATATGATTAATTTTTTTTTAATTGCCTATGATTATGTTATTTTATGCTTGTAATCCTTAAATTTTATTCAAAAAATTATAAAAAAATAAAGAAAATTAGACCAATGCCGCAGTGCTAAACTCAATATAGTGCCCTAGTAGAGAGCTTACACAAGATATGCTGGAGAGCTTAGCATCAAAGCGCTATCCAAACAGAACCATAGTTCCAAATTACTCAGAACTGCAGTAAAAGTAAGTTGGACTGGTGAACCGAAGTGACTATTAGTGATCTGATGCACTAGTTTAGTATCACCACAATGCCACTAAGACATCATTACAGTGCTAGTTTAAAAAGAATGAAAAACTATATATAGTCACCTTAGTCCTTGTGTAGAGAGGTTGGCAACTTGGAGGAGTCATTTAGGGAGCCATTTTGTGATTGTTTTTGAAAGTGTGAGTATTGTATAGGGGAGTGTGTAGGTTTTGTTCTTGTACCTGCCTTCTACATTGGAGTGGTGCAAATGAAGGAAGTGTGCAAAGGATTATAGATTTACTTTTGAGTCATTTCTAAACTTTACTTTCTCTTGTTTCAATTATTATCTTATGTTTGTAATTTGAACTTGTGAACCTTTTAGTATAATAAAATGTTTGTTCTATTTATTATGTTTCTTATGTGTATCAATGCCTCTATGAGTAGCTAATAAACTTTTATGAATCTATGATGAATTGAAAGGCATGCATTAGTTAGATTAGGGTTTAATGTTTATTAATCCATGATGTTTTAACTTCTTCGCACTGCAATTAGTTTATGTATAGGTCATACATAAATTAAAAACTTAGTGTGAACTAAAGGCTTGACGAAAGAATACAAGAGCAATAAGGGAATTTAAAACATAGTCCGATAATAAAATAAACATATTATGGTTAAGATTATGGGGTCTTAAGGAGATAATTTAACTTTAGTTGGTAAGAATCCCAACTTATGCTCTGATGAGATCAACATGGATGATGAGTATAATTGTTCTAATCCACAGTAACCATATGAAATAAATCACTCTAATGCAATCATGTTCTTCCAATGAATCATAGGTTCAAAACTTTATAAAAATTAGAAGACTTTATTTTTGCACTTTGAAGTTTGTACTTTTAAACTGCAAACCATTTTTATTTGCTCACTAGATAAACATAACTATCCAATAAGTAGTAGTAAAGTGAACGTAGGATATTTCTAGCTATTTTCTCATGGGATCGACACTTTATTCATCCTTTTTATTACTCGATATAAAAAATTGCACTTGCATTCTAACTTGGATTTACATGGTGGAAAAATTAAACTCTTGTGACATATGATTGGTGAATATAAATATAAGTAAATCATGTCCAACCATCATTCATCATTGGGTCATGATATAGATGAGAACCTTGGTGACACTAATGGTTGTTGTTATTATGGGAAACATCAAATATCATTTTCATTGGAAATGCCTCACTTTAGTGTTGTTAGTGATAATAAGCATGAACCTTAGTGGCGATGTTTGTCATTAACATCATTAATAATAATGGACACAACAATAGTGGTGGGCATCGATGTTATTAGTATTAAAAGCCATCAACCTTAGTGAGAATGGCAGGAATCAAAATTATTTATAGTGATGGGCATTATTGTTATTTGTTATGGTGGTTATTGACATCATCCTTAGTGGGGATGACATGTGGAATCAATCTTAGTAGTGAAAACTGACAACATCCTTGGTGGAGACAATAGGTATCGACCTTACTGAATATGATTGGAGTCAAATGTTATTAGGTAGAGCTCTAGATTTTATTTTCTAGAATTTTTCTTAAGGCATCTTCCTATCCTCTCTAAAGTACAATAGTAAGACCTACTTGTTTTTTTTGGAATTAGACATCATGGTTATTTTAATTAGGAATTATAATTCTCCATTAAATTGTCTTTATTAATCCCCCTTGATCATACATTATTTTTAGAAATGTGAATACATTAATGATATTATAATCAAGCAATATTGGGCTTTTTACATCCATCTCATTGATACATTCATTTTAATTATAAGCATACAAGATTTGGAAGCCCTTAAAAATGATCTCAAGAAGATTTTAAATATGCTTTAAAGTATTTGAACTCCATTTGGACTTGGGTTAAGAATTTCTTAGTATCACTTTGTTCCACTAATCCAAAATTTCATTTGACTATAAACTTGCTTAAAATAGAGTTCCGATGGCCCTAAAACCAATTCCAAATGGTTCTAATTCAGATAGGTGGGCTACTTGGGATTTATAACTTCTATCAAGATCCATACTTGATTGAATGAATTTTTTATGAAGTGTTAGGAATATCTCTTAAAGTAAAATTTATAACTAACAATTCTTATTTTATTAGGGAAATCTATAGAATTTCAATCTCCTTTGAGAATTTTACTTAAGTTGAGTCTATAAATAAATTTTTGATTTAATCAAGGTTTTTCATATATTTTAAGATAATTATAAGGTAAATTATTATTATTTATCTTGTATAGAGTTTAAGGAGACATAAGCCTTCTAATCATTACTATCCTCTCATGATCTTATGTCTTTAATGTATAAGAGTCAATTCACCCTATTTAAACCCTAAGCATTCATCTATAATGTCCACAATAATTTTGAGTGTGACCGCACCAGTACCAGTGCAACATATCCCATCATAACTTTGTAATTAAGCATGCTTAGGAGAGAGTAGTACTAGGATGGGTGACCTTCTAAGAAGTCCTCGTATTGCACCCATTTTAAAAAAAAATGTCCATAATAATTTTATGGTGATTATTAATATATGTTGTGAAAGTTCGTAAGAGGTGTTAAACCCTAAAGAACTAGTCCCGAGGCTAACCAAGAGGGGGGGTGAATTGGTAGTTTTAAAAATTCGTGAGCAAAAATAATTTTGAAAACCTTTTTGAATGTTTTAAAACAATTATAATTTCACGATGATGTGATTATATTTAATGAAACAACACAATAACTTTAATCACGTGATCATCAAAAGAAAAGTAAAGTGTATAAAAAAATCAAAAAGAACTCACTAGATTTTATAGTGGTTTGGTTAACTTGACCTACGTCCACTCCTCGGAGCCTCCCCTCTAGGTATTGCACTAACACAAAGTGACTCTCCTTCTGCTCCCACAGTAAGGCAGAGAAGCCTTTACAAAACTCCTTTCACCAACCCAGTGAGGCAGAGAACTTTGACTCCTTTTGTTTCTTCCTGAAGTAGGCAGAGAACCTTGATCTTCTTGTAGATAATCCCTCCTTCAGAGCACCAAGGGATATGGGATGATGATTGGAGATGACGACGCAGATCCTTGCTTGGAGCAACCTTTATGAACACCTCACAAACTCCCCCTCACAAGATCCTCTCTCTCTCTCCCCAAGCTCTCCCTCTCTCTCAAGGCTCTCTCAAGAAAGGATAACGGAAAAAGATCTTAACAGTAGAATGAAAGAGATCTTAAATAGGAGGGCTCAAAAATTACCCTAAATTTTAACTTGCCGTCAAAGATCATCCAAGACGATCCTTCGATCGTCCTGTACAATCAGTGTAAATCAGTCCTTCTTGACCTGGACGATCTGGTTCTTCTGGACAATTAAAAGATAAAAATTATTCTGATCATCCGGGATGATTCTGTGATCATTCTGGATGATCAGTTTAAATTAGGAATATTTTCCAGAAGATTGTTTGGGTCGTCTAGAAAAACTATGCCGGACAATTTTAAAATGACATGATCGTCCAAGATGATATTGATATCATCCAGGATGATATTGATATAATCCAGGATGATATTGATATCATCCTGTATGATTAGTTCAAAATCAGGAATATCATCCAGAGGATTGTTTGGGTCATCCAACAAAACCATGCTGGATGATTTCAATATGACTTGATCGTCCAGGATGATATTGATATCATCCTGTACGATTAGTTCAAAATCGGGAATATCATCCAGAGGATTGTTCGGGTCATCAAGGTGAAATACATTAGACCGTCAGGATTTCCAATTGATTGTTTAGGATGATATTGCGATCATCCATGATGAAATGATTGAATTAATCAAACTTTAATTTCTTTCTTTAATCACCTAACTAATTTAGGTTGAATCATCCAGGATGATACACATATCGACCAGGATGATTAGATCAAAAAACTAAAAATAAAAACTTGCCTAACTTAGTCTGAGGGCTGGGAATTTTTGATTAGGGCATATCATCCTGTACGATGGGTGTATCATCAGGATGATCTACTTAATCAGACCGACTTAACACTACTATCCTAATTAGGATTTCTATTTTTAATGGATCGTCCAAGATGATTTGAACAAAATTAAAATAGAAACTCTAACTCACTAAACGTCTCCTCCTGAGTGTGTGTGTGTGCAAGGTTACTTAGCTTGGGGATCCATTACATTACACTTGACACAAGACAGATAAAAAGAAATACATTGAACTCGAAACACAAACAGACTGACTCGATCTTGAGCTGGCTTGGATTGAAATTGATCTCGTGAACCTGAAAGGTTAGGCACTCAACTAGAAACAGAAATATTTGCTATCATCAAAATCATAATCCTTGAATCCAGATTCGTAACATGTTGTTATGATGTTAGGCCAGTTCCCTTCTTTTGGTATATGCTCCTTCAGAAAGTTTTAAATTAAAGGATTTTTATCTTTACCTTTATTAAATAATGAGGCATGATTTCTTGCTTTACTTTAAAGCATCCTATTATTTTGTTTGTAAGCCAAAGGTTCCCTAAGAGGGTAGGGGTAGCATTGAGTATGCAATGGCACTTTTTTTAATTTTAAATTTTTTGTGCAACATAAAATCTTAATAATTAAATAAATAAATAATGAATAAATCTATAATCAAAGAAACTTGACACAAATATGAACAAATGTAAGTTTAGGTGACAAACTATAAAAGATATGATAATTTTCAAAATGAGTGGTCAATATTAAGTATAAGGTTAATGATGTGACTCTATATAACAACATTGGCTCATAATCAATTAAATTATTCCTATAAGTGTAGCCACATAAATATGCAATGGTGTTGAACATATGATTAAGTTATATTTGTGAGTATGTCATAAGTAAATAAGCCTTCCCTCATTAGGTTTCACTAATACTGGCCACCACTAATCAAACTACCTTGCTTTCCAAGTTATTATAAATATCATCACTTTTTATAGGTTAGTGCAAGTTGTGGTCCTTCGAAAGGACAAAACACCACCGCCCCGTGGGGGGAGACAATATTTTAAATGGGAGGGCAGATTAGATCATACATACGATCAACCATTAAGGGTAGCGGCTCTCGCCAGCACACCCTGATGGATAATAGTATGTACGACCTGATCGGAATAGCGGGTTTCCCCCACTCGATATATCGGCTCGAGTGGGGATTATTTGATAGTGGGATTCAGTTTCCCATGGGCGTAAGCCCCCGTGGTTAATTATATCTTAAGTTGGGGCTTGAGAAGACTCTCGATTAAGAATTCTACATTATACTTTCAAGTAGGATTGGCACATAGGTAAGAGACTAATAAGTTCCTACTTAAAGGGGAAAGAAGGGTTCAACTTGGCTTAGTCAACATACATAGCTCAGACCAACATCCAGAGGGGCTAAGGTAGTGAGAAGAAACTAGAGAAAAGAAAGGTCATGCACTCGAAGTATATAGGAGAGAAGGATAGAGGTGGCGTCATCTATGTAATGCAGATAGGTAGGATTTATAGTCCTAGAAGAAGGGGGGAACTTACCCAATGATGAGGCATACCATGAGACACCGACAGTAGTAGCCTTGAGTCCTAGATCTAGAGTGGGTTTAGTGTTCTATGCACAACACTAACACCCATGTCCTAGCTAATGCAATGCAAAACTTGGACTTACCCCGGCCTGGATTAGGGACCCAGCTAACCACCTAGTCGCTTCAAAACCATGAGTCCAATCATTTTATGAAAGATGGGTGGGTAGGCTATAGTTCTTTGGAAGTAGGGCTGACGCCTAGAGAGTTTTCTAATTGGCCCCAGACTTATGTAGGGTGAATGCTACTAGATCTAATGCAATTAAATTTTTGATTTAGTTGATTTCTAATGTAATGAATACTAGTTAAAGTATCTAAATTAGGTATGCATGGAATTTTAAAAAAGCTTATAAAATAATTTTTAGAAAAAGACTAGACTTCCCCAGATCCAGCACCTCATCCTCATAGGTTGGATTATCTGAACTCTACCCGCAGGCAGGGAAGTGTCTTATAGCAAGGAGAGAGAAGATGCATTAATATGCATGCAACCCCGGATGACTCCAGCAGTTCCCTAGGTCGTTAGGTTTCTATGTTATTTAAACTTTGAAATTTTAAACATTAATTATGAGTAGAAAATATTTTAGTCCTTAGAGAGCCTAACGAAGTCCAGGCTAAAACAAAAGCAGCACACAAATGCCAAGAAACTAAGAAAAGCATGCCAATCCTAATCATAATTAGCAATCACATTTCAACACATCAGATACCAAACAAATCAAATAAATGTCCATAGGCCAACTGCCCTTTATTACAACCCAGGGTCTGCAGAAAATTAAAGTGGCCGGGCACCACTACTAATAACCCAGATTTCTAATCCTAGAAAAAATGCAAATGACTTTGAGTTGGATATTAGGTCTTAAGATCTTCAATCTTCTTGGACTTCTTCCTTTGGACTCCTTGGATCTCTCCTCCTCGGTCTCCTTGAATTCGTCGTGGCTTGAATATCCAAATGAAGAGGCAATTCCCCTTTAGAGGGGTATTGCCTTTTCTCTTTGGATATCTAAAGACCATCCGAACTTGATGTTCCAAATGGAAGAATACTCTCCCTCTTGAGGATGACTTCTTCTTTTGGAACTCAAGTTGGATAAGGATATCCCAACTCAAAGGACATTTTCACAACTCGAACCAATATTACAAATAATTATATTAATATAAAATAATAAATTCTAGACTCTCCTACAAGGTTATCCTAATAAAATCTCAAGTAGTTTATATATTATCCTAAGCAGTTTATGTGAAAATAAAATACTCATCATAGACACACTTGGCCATGCTCTTAATTATTTTGAGGGCTAAGCAGTTCTGGAGCACCTTTAGTAGTTATATGATGATTTATTATTTAGCCCTCATTTATTTAGGGGGGGGGGGGGGGGGGGCTAAGCAATTTCTGAAGCACCTGCAGAAAAAAATATTAGTACTTAAATCATGATTATTGCCCCCCTTTTATTAGAGCTGCATGAGCATGGACACCTGTAAAAATATCATTAGTAAACAAACACCAGTAATATTTCAATCACAGCGTGCAGTAAAAATCCAGAAAACTCGAGACACAACAGAAAAGTAAACACCGGCCTAGCCTAGGTCAAGAAGTGGTTCCTTAGCAAATAATCTACAGTGTGTGGAAGGGTCTGTGTGGCTAGGATAGATCCTAATCTGGGTGCTTAGTTCAAATTACCTAAAATTCAGGTTTGTTAAAAGGCTGAAGGAGAGGTTTAGGTTTGAGTTTAAGTATTGATGCATTAAGGATTAAATTAGGAATGTCTGAATGGTTCGATGATTACTACCTTTGTTTCACACCAAGGCCATGAAGTTTATTTCACCTTCCTTGGGGCTAAGTCGATAGCCTCGTAGGCCTGGATTACCCAGTAGCAACTAGGATTGATTAAGTTAATTTAGTTGGTTAGAACTTAGGATGTATGACATTAATTGATTCATTATTGGGTTAGGGTATTAACTTAGAGCTTAGGATAATCTTTTATGGACTTTAAGTTGAGTCAATGAGTTTTAAAAGGTTTGGGGTTACCCTATACACTAAATCGAAGGGGTCCAAAATTGACTTTTTGATTAAAGATAGTTTATGAATAATTAATATTTTTATAAAATAATAGACCTTAACCTGATCAATTAGACTATAAGCATGCTTAATTTGGACTCTTCTATCCAAAGTTATGAATTTTCGAAGTTTTGGCCTTACTTTGACCTAAGTTTGACCAGATTGTTGACTTTTTGATTTAAGTTGATTTCTAGGATCCTAATATTTTTAATAAATATTAGACCCTAATGTGAGTTGAATGCCTTTGAGTTTGCCCAATTTGGAATTTTCTAGAATTAGTTATGAATTTTAAAGTTTGGGTTATTTAATGAATTATCGAAATTATTTAATTAGATGCTATTTTAGGGATTTTGCTCCAAATTAGTTCCAAACTGCTTGGAGTCACCCCCAAAGCTCAGGAATGACCCAAAAAAGTGTTCCAAATTGTTTGAAAAAAATTTGGATTTTTTATGATTTTTGATTATTTAATTTAATTAAAAGATGATTTTTAATCAAAATTAGATTAAGGCTCAGATTGAAGTCCAATTAAAGGGATTTTAATTTTTTTGGATTAGGGATTGAATTTTGAAGAGTTTGATATATTATGGGTAATTTTATGATTTAATTTGAATTTATTAGAATTTTTTGAAGTTTCTAGGTCCTAATTAACGGGTAAATTAGGGTTGGTTAGTTAAGGGGTTTAATGAGTCCTAAAAATTCCTAGAAAATTTCAGGGGGTTTATAATATCACTAAGTTCATATGTTTCAAGTTTCAAGTCAATCAGAGGTAAATCCTAGCTCCTAGAGTTTCTCTAAGTCCGCTAGACGGGTCCTTCATTATTATCCTTAGGATGTCACTACATTGCATATGTTTGGATTAGTGTTTGAAATTAACCCTTGGGGTAATATAAAGGAAAGGCAATACAAACATAAACACATCATGTCGTTAGATCTAGGAGAGCCTAAGGTACTTACTTGTGAGCATGGCCGCCTGCAAAAAATATCGTTAGTATTAACATCGATCCTAACCTATGGGTAATCTATCATGCAATCATATCAATTCCTAGAGTGTAGTAAAAGTAAACAAACACCAACAATATTTCAATCACAGCATGCAGTAAAAACCCAGAAAACTCAGCACATAATAGAAAAGTAAACACCGGCCTAGCCTAGGTCTAGAAGTGGTGCCTTAGCAAACAATCTACAGTGTGTGGAAGGGTCTGTGTGGCTAGGATAGATCCTAATCTGGGTGCTTAATTCAAATTACCTAAAATTCAGGTTTGTTAAAAGTCTGAAGGAGAGATTTAGATTTGAGTTTAAGTATTGATGCATTAATGATTAAATTAGGTATATTTGAATGGTTCGATGATTACTACCTTTGTTTCACACCGAGGCCATGAAGTTTATTTCACCTTCCTTGGGGCTAAGTCGATAGCCTCGTAGGCCTGGGTTACCTAGTAGCAACCAGGGTTGATTAAGTTAATTTAGTTGGTTAGAACTTAGGAGGTATGACATTAATTGATTCATTATCAGGTTAGGGTATTAACTTAGACTTAGGATAATGTTTTATGGACTTTAAGTTGAGTCAATGTGTTTTAGAAGGTCCAGGCCGGGGTCACCCTATCCACTAAATCGAAGGGGTCCAAAATTAACTATTTGATTACAGGTGGTTTGTAAATAATTAGTATTTTTATAAAATAATAGATCTTAACCCGATCGGTTAGACTATAAGCATGCTTAATTTGGACTCTTCTATCCATACTTATGAATTTCTGAAGTTTTGGCCTTACTATGACCTAAGTTTGACCGGATTGTTGACTTTTTAATTTAAGTTGATTTCTGGGATCCTAATATTTTTAATAAATACTAGACCCTAATGTAAGTTGAATGCCTTTGAGTTTTCCATTTTTGGAATTTTCTAGAATTAGTTATAAAATTTCAAACTTTGGGTCATTTAATGAATTATCGAAATTATTTAATTAGAGGCTATTTTAGGGATTTTGCTCCAAATCAGTTCCAAACTGCTTGGAATCAGCCCCAAAGGTCTAGAATGACCCAAAGAAGTGTTCCCAAGTGTTTGAAAAAACATTTGGAATTTTTAATAATTTTTAATTATTTAATTTAATTAAAAGGTAATTTTTAATCAAAATTAAATTAAGGTTTAGATTGAAGTCCAATTAAAGGGATTTTAATTTTCTTGGATTAGAGACTGAATTTTGAAGAGTTTGATATATTATGGGTAATTTTTTGATTTAATTTGAATCTATTAGAATTTTCTGAAGTTTTTAGGTCCTAATTAACACGTAAATTAGGGTTTGTTAATTAAGAGGTTTAATGAGTCCTAAAATTTTTTAAAAAATTCCAGGGGGTTTATGATATCACTAAGTTCATGTGGTTCAAGTTTCAAGTCAAACAGAGGTAAAAAAAATATAAATGTTAGAATATTAATAATAATATATAAATATAATAATAATATAAGTTTAAAAATAAGATAATTTAAAGATAGCTCAATGCATAGGAATGGGAGATCCACCTGGTCCCTACAGGAGGGTTTCAAAATATTTTGTAATTTCAAAATAATTTTTAGTTTTAAAATAATTAAATCATACTTAAATAATTGAGTAATTAAGTAATTAAGTAATACAAAAATAATCCAAAAATGATAAATTTAGATTCAAAAAATAGTTTCAAATTAAAGTTCATATTTTTTTAAAAAGAATGAGGTATTGCACATCAACATCCGATTTAAAACGAGCAAGTTATGAATTTTTGAAGTTAAATGGGTTTAAAAGTAATTTTTAAGTAATTTAAAATAATTAATATTTAAAAATAATTAACAAATTAAAAATAAGTTAATTATGAAAGTTTCTGGATTTCTAAATAAATAAATAATAAATAATGATAATGTAATAATAATAATAATAATAATAATAACAATAAAAGTAATAATAATAATATAATAATAAAGCTAATAATAATAATAGTAGTAATAATAATTTTTAAATAATAATAATAATAATTAATGAAAATAATAATAATAACAAAATAACAATAATAATAATAATAATAATAATAGTAATAATAATAATAATATAATAATAATAATAAAATAATGAAAATAATAATTGTAATATAATAATTAAGATAATAATAATAATAGTAGCATTTAAAATAACTTTTAAATAAAAAAATAATGCAAATAAAAATAAAAATAATAATAATAAAGAAAATAATAGAAAGAAAAGATTTTTTTAATATAATAATAATAATAGTAAGAATAATAATAATAATAATAATAATAATAATAATAATAATAATAATAATAATAATAATAATAATAATAATAATAATAATAATAATAATAATAATAATAATAATAATAATAATAATAATAATAATAATAATAATTATTATTATTATAATAATAATAGTAATAATTAGCACATATATTTTTATTAATATTATTTCTTTTTTTTATTTTTAAAATTAATTTTAAATTAATTATTTAGTTAATTCAAATTTAAAATAGAATTAAATAAATATAAATTAATTTTTTTTAAATTAAACGGTGGCAGCGGGACACGCGTTGGGCGCGGATTCGTCCCCAGAATGCGGACGCAGTTTAGCAATCATTGTCAATGATTGCGCGGCCGTGCAATCATTGGCAATGATTACCGCAGCGCGGGAATCAGCACTGATCCACTGAACCACGTCGGCGCGGGCTCCCGTCTGTTGGATCTTCCGCGGTATGGAGTGGACAGCCCAGATCTCATCGGACCGAGAGCGAGACCGATGGCTCAATCCTGCGGTTCGAACGGAACCACGGAACAACAAACGACTCAATGAAACACGATGAAATTTTAAACAAAGGTAACACCAATGAAGAGCATTCGTGTGGAGGTGTTCTTGCAATCTGAAATGCGATATACAAAAAGTTATTTAACCTTATACGGTGTGACCTAGGTCTAGAGTTTTTAGAAAATCTCACCGTTAGATCTTTGGGATTTTGACACGGATGCACTTGTAGATTATCCATGCAAAGTTTTGATAAAGAAACCGCAGCTTAAAATACTATGGATTGTCCGATCTCAAGCTTGGACGTCCTTGGTGTTTGGCTCGCCGGAATCTCGTCGCCTGCTGGGTCTCACCGATGGGTTTGGCTTGGGAGAAGTGGAGGGAGTCGAGGGGAACTCTCTAGCCAAATATCTTGGGCTTAGGGAAGATAAGATTAGAGAGAGCGAGATATTTTCCTTAGACGGTATTGCCATGCAAACTACATTTTCACATGTCAAGAAAATTAGTAAATTTGCTAAAATATCTTCAGTGTAAACTACGCTTTCACATTGGTGCCCCCTTAAAGACCTATACACTTCTTTCTCGGAGTGGTAGGATTGAAGACCACAGCCACGATGTCATCTGACACTGATCATACATGTCTCTCCTAAATAGGAGAGACGTCGGGAGGCTGCTAGAATTTTTATTGATAGAGGACATATATGAAATAACACTATTAGATTTATAAATAAAAGTAAAATTCATCTATTTTCCTTCAATAGATGTTACAACAATATTTAATATATTCATATTATATATAAGATATATTATGGATATTAGAAATCAAAGAAGTTGGATGTATAACTGATTGGCGCAAGGATGAAAGATAATAACATATGAGTTTATTAAAGAGGTAAATTTTTTCATTCAGATAGCTTCTCAATTGCCCAGCTCCATCTCAATGGAAAACTTTAATGCCCATGTTCTAAATATAAAAATCAAGTGCATCTAAGCCTAGATGATGTAACTATTTATCTATATCGTAGAGGGTTCATGCCAGAATATTAATATTGGACTTTTCATGGTGAGTATGAGCCATATTTTGATTCTCGATGTGGCCCGTCTATAAGTTCTAATATAGTTGAGGAAGAAAAAATCCAACTTGATCTTGATGACTTAATTCATGATGCAACTGGAGCATAATTTGAATAATATATAGAAGAGTCACCTAATAAGGAGGCACAAAATTTTTATTATTTGTGATATGCTTCCCAACAACCAATATGGAAGGGGTGCACCACTCACTCAGAGTTATTCATTGCTGTAAAGATGTTAAGCATCAAGGCAGAATGTAATGTCCCCTGTGAATGTTTTAATCAATTCATTGGCCTGCTTAAGGAAACCAAATTGGTAAATAACATAATTCCTATAGATTTATATCAGACTAAGAAGTTAGTTTCTAAACTTTGTTTAACATACATAAATATAGATTATTGTGTTAATGGATGCATGTTATACTATAAAGATGATCAATCAGAGGTTATATGTCATTACTATAATTCACTAAGATTTAAATAAAAAATCTGTGATGAAAAGAAAGCTGAAGAAAGTACCAGTCAGTTGGATATTTTACTTACCCATAATTCCTAGACTATAATAGTTATATGCATCCATGAGATCTGTTGCATATATGAGATGACATAATGAACACATCTCATAAGAAGGTGTTATTACACATCCATCAGAAGTAGAGGCCTAGAAACACTTTGATCGTACACATCCCACTTTTGTCATAGAATTAAGAAATATAAGATTAGGTTTATACGTATATGGTTTTACTCCATTTAGCCAGTCTGCTTCACCTTACTCATGCTGGCTCGTGATACTCAACCCATACAATCTTCCCCAAGAGTTATGTATGACTATTCCTTACATGTTTCTAACACTTATCATTCTAGGGCCATATAATCCAAAAGCAAAGATCGATCTATTCTTATAACTGTTAATTGATGATTTAAATTTATTATTAGAAGAGAGAGTAAGTACATATGATATCTGTACCAAACAAAACTTTATAATGAGGGTAACATTACTTTGGGCAATTGGTGACTTTCTTACGTACGGTATGCTCTCAGGTTGGAATACTTTCGATAAGTTAGTTTATCCATATTGTATAGAATATACAAATTCATTCACTTTAAAGCATGTACGGAAAAACACTTAGTTCAACTATCATCGGATGTTCTTACCTATATGTACATCCTTTTAGGAAAAATAAGGATGCATTTTCTAAAAAAATGGTGATGTTGTAGCCTCTTCCTAGATTAATTAGTGAAGAAATATTTGAAAGAGTAAGGTGCATGCGCACAATAGTGGATTCTCCAACATTAGCTGCTTCTAAATTACTAGGGTATGGTGTTAACCATAATTGGGCCAAGATAAGTATTTTTTGGTCATTGTATATTGGAGGACAAACCTAATTAGACATAACTTGGAGGTGATGCTTATAGAGAAAATATTTTTAATAACATATTCAACACAGTCATGGACATCAAAGATAAATCCAAAGATAATATAAAAGCAAGGATGTACTTAAAGGAGATTTGTACGTGGAAACTCGATGGTGGAAATGGAAAACTTCTCAAACCAAAAGCTCCTTTCACCTTGACATTATATCAGAGTTGAGCAATTTGTGAATGGGTGAAGACTCTATAGGTACCTAATAGATATTCTTTTAATCTAGGTAGATGAGTTGACATAAGATCTGAGAGATTATTTGGATTAAAAAATCATGACTGTCATATCTTTTTGTAATGTCTACTACCAACTCCTTTAATTTTCTGCTAGATCAAATTTTAAAGCCATTGATCAAGCTAAGTATCTTCTTCAAGAATTTATGCTCTTTAAAACTAAATACAAAGCACTTGATTCTTATAGAGCAACATATCTCTTTCACTATATGTAAACTTGAGAAGATATTTTCTTCAATTTTTTTTGACTTTATGGAGCATCTACCAGTACATTTACTATATGAGGTTACAGTAGGTGGACCTATTCCATATCAGTGGATGTATCCTTTTGAGAGGTATTTAAATAAACTTAAGAAGACTGCTAAGAATAAAGCATATCTTAAAGGCTCAATTTGTCAAGCATATTTAATGTACGAGATAAACCAATTTTGCCCGTATTATTTTGAAACAACATCACAATCATACCAAAATATTACACCTCAAAAAGTGGGTAATCCTAAAGTTTATCTATATTCAACAGAAGTGGTGAACCCGCAGGCAACAACACCGAGTGCTATTTGACTAATAAGGAGATAAGAGTTATCACATTATATGTCTTGCTTAACTATGATAAAGTTGAGCCATATTTCGAGTAAGTATGACTTAGCTTGTTCATACATTTATTACTCATAAATTTGATCTAAATACTAATATTTTCAAGAGTTTCATTGATGGTTTGAATGCATCAGAACTAGTAGAAGTCTAAAAGATAGTGGAAATAGAATTTCCTAATTGGTTTCAAAATATGGTATATAATTTGACTATTCATTTCAACTAATTTATCTTAATTAGTTAAAACTGTGGTCAATAAATATGCTAATAATATACTTTATCTATTAATTAGGTGCACACTCAAGGTAGTGATTTGTAGCATCATGGGCTACTTGATCTAGCTTGGGAACCAAATAGAGTAGTGAAATGTTATCCAATTTTTTTGGTTAATGGGTATAAATTCCAAACAAAATTTTGGTGTGAAGGTAGGAAGACAAATAATTATGGTGTATATGTAAGAGGAAACACCCATGTAGGTGATGATTCTAAGTACTATGAGGTATTATAAGAAATATTACAGTTGGAATATTCAGGTTATGTGAATAATGTGTATCTATTCAATTGTGACTGGTTTGATCCAATATAGAACAGAGGTACAAGAATACATCCATTTTATAGTATAACAGAAGTTAAGAAGGGTAGGAGATATGTAAAGTTTGAGCTATTCATCATTACTAGCCAGGAAAGTCAAGCCTATTTTGCTAACTATCTGAGTAGATTATGAGGCAAATAAGATTGGCTCATAGTTATGAAGACCAAACCTAGGAGTGTAATTGAGAAAACTACATCAATACCACTAGCACATCAAGAAGAGTTTAAGTCAAATTTAAAAGATCTTGCTAATGATGTGGATGATCAAATTGCAACTATTGAGAGTAAGTTGCAGTTAGAGCAGGTAGATTTAAACATAGAGAAAAGTTATGAGGAATCTGATAGTAGTGTAGATGTTTCATCATATGAAAGTGAATCAACATAAGGCAAATAATTTTTAAAAATTAATTATGAATCAATAATTTATATTAATAATATAATTTATTTAAATAGCATGATAATAGTTAATTTATTTATTTTATTATTGCTCTACTTTATTTATTTAATTACCATGCTATTTTATATTAAACTTTTGCTATAATTTATGTTACTAATATTTTTAAATTTTTTTTGTAAATGGCTTCAGGTATGAGCATCACAGAGGATTGATCATAATTTTTTTTTGTAGGTGCAACAAAAAGATGACTCGTGGCCCACTCAGTATGTCTGTATATACTGAGGGGATCTCTTCATCTCAGCCTGCCACTCAAAGTCAGCCTAGCCCACCTTTACCTACTCCTGTAGATAGTAGCCCATAGTTCTACTCACTAGACCCACGCTTTCCTTTCCTAGACATCACACAGAGTACTCCCTTCTACCCTTACTACCCACGCCCACCTTCTCGTGGTGGCCCTCCTACTTATCCATATCCATTATATGCCCCACCATACTATCCCCCACCACCCCCTCAGCCAACTACAGGTGCACCTTCCACCCTAGCTGTAGCAGAGCAGGCGACAGAGGGTCGCATATTGATTGAGCCTTTCAGTAACACGTACATACTTATTATATTATTAATATACAACTAAAATTAAATAAATATTTTTCTCACCTAACATATTTTTTGTAGGTTTCACCCATCAAAATAGCCAACGCTTAAAATACGGGACATAAAATGGAGAAGGTATGATGCTCCTTATGTTTCCTGGAAGAAAGTCCCAAAAGAAGTGTGGGACTAGAGAGTTTGAGGTTAATTATTATATAAATATATTCTATATTATATCTTTTTTACTTAAGCTAATAAATATATATATTATATATTATATATTTTTAAATGTAAAAAGATTTTAGTTGGCTGCTCCAGTACAATGATAAAATTAAAAAGAACTTTGAGAAGCGTGAGTTGAATCATATGCGAGACATGTTTACAGACCTTAGAAAGTCAGGTGAGCGGCCACTCTAGATTAGTAAGAGTGTATGGGCTGAGTTGAATAGTGCTTAGGGTAGCTAAGAGTATACGAAGAGGATGGACCAAAATAGATATAATAGAGCTTTTGATGTTGGGGGCATGGGTAGTTCCCTTCATATAGTAGGGGTTCAATTTTGCATACTGAGCACGGTTAACATTTGGTAAGTAATTTTAAAAGATTATAATAATTTACTTTAATATGAATACTAATGTAAGTCTATTACAGAAAGAGGTGTTGGGTAGAGAGCCAACCACTGTTGAACTGCATAGTCATACCCACAGGCAGCACAAGGACCAGTAATGGTTGATGAGCGAGTAAGGAAAGCCTACATAAGTATATAAGTTTAATATTTTTGATGTCATGACAAAATTGCTTAAATTTTTATTAACTTTCATAAGAGGAGTATGCATAGCTTCGAGAGAGCCATGCTACAACATGTTAGGTCCTTCTGGCGGATCAGCAAAATATTCTGACTACTGTATTTATTGTAAATGATAGGAGGAATGCAACATCGTAGGGTTTATGGTTTGGGCTCGTAAGCCTATGCATATGAGGGACAGACATCTGGTGGCTCCAACTTCTCATCAAGTACCTAGGAATCTATATTTAGCGAACAGGTAGTTACCCTTACAGTCAAGCTAGAGAATGTTAGGAAAACACAAGCTAATTGATAGATGGAGATGCAGATATAGATACAGCAGGAGATGCAGATATAGATATAGCAGCAGATGCAGATGCAACAAACTTAGTTTTTAAATGAAATGCAAAAAATGAAGGAGCAATTTAGTGGAAAGAAGGCAGTTTTAGCAGAGGAGGAGACTGATTCAGATTAGATGTTGTGTAGTTTTCCTGGACATATGTACTTATTTATTTTCTGAACATCTGCACTTAGTTATTTTTGGATATTTGTGTAGATTTGGACATTTCATTAATGATATTCTTCTTATTTTTGTTTATGTTTATATATTTATGTTCAATCTTTGGTGATATTTTTGATTAGAGGTTTATGTCTGAATGTATATAGTATTGAATCTTTTGTATGCAAGTTGTATTATAGAAAATAGTTTCCTAAGAGAGAATGCTATTTTTTTTATTTATGCTACAGGTTTCCGGCAGATTATTTGCCAGCAAATATGATATGATGAAATGTATATGGCATTTTCGGCGGATACATTACGCCAGTATTTATGGTGGATAATCCATAATTTATCCATCAATAAGAGTCTAGCGGAATAAGCGGCGAATTATCCGCCAAAAATTCTGGCACAAAATTTCTGTCAGAAATACCGACATATAAAATGCTGGAATTTGTTCAAAGAAAATGACGTGCAACCTTCATTTTTTCATCAGAATTGCGCCAGCAAATCTGTCGGAAACATTTTTGACGAATATATTTCGTCGGTAATGACTTTTTAAAGCTGATTGCCATCATATGGATATCTTTCAAAAATTCATCAAAAAAGTTAAATTTCCAGCGAATTTTCCTTGTTACCGGCAGATTTGTCCGTCGGTAACAAGCCATTTTCCTATAGTGAAATAGCAACTCAACCAGATCCTTCCCTTTCTAAGACATTAAAAATATATTACAAAATAATGGTGATCTAAAATAGCTCAATAGGCCACATTCAAACCAATCTAAATTCTTAAATCATTTCATTTATTAAATATTCACTAAGTATTCAAAAAAAAAAAAAAAAACTGAGCAAAGAATAAATTCACCTTTGAGAACTTTAGGCAAAATACACATACACATTATATATTCCTCTCAATAGATAGAGTTGAATAACTCTGACCCTTCTGACTCCCAACAAACAGAGTTTAATAACTCTAAACCAATAAACAGAGTTCAATAACTCTAAGCAACATATAAAGTTTAACAATTCTAAGTAACAAACATAATTCAATAACTTTGAGTAATAAATAGAGTTCAATAACTTTGAAGTAGAATATATATATATATATATATATATATATATATATAAACAAAATGCCCTAATAGTAGGCAATAGAAAACCCTACTACAAAGAAAAATATGCACGTTTTCAAAAAATAATTAAATTACTAGAAATCACACAAAACATTTTTAGACATTAATTATACTATAATATTATTTTTTGGAGTGTGATTATTTTCTATTCATTAGTAATAGTATAAATTTCAAAACTCATGATATAAAATTTTCAAAAAATATTCAAAATCTCAATCTCTATAATATACAAAAAGTTATGGGGTGAAATTTTTACTAAAGCAAAGTTATTTATATTTTTTTATAACAAAATTATAAATTTAATTAAAAATTTCAAGAAAACTTTGGTAGTTTTGAAAACTAAGATAGATAAAAAGTGACCTACCTATCTTTGAACACTAGTCAGAATTGGATTGATAGTAAATAACATATCGAAGGGCTCAAATCACCTTTTTTCTCTCTAAAAATACCTCTCTTCTTCTCACTAATATGCTACCCAAATGAAATGAGGGGAATAAATAATGGAAAAAAAGATATTTTAAGTACAAAAATTGGCCCAATGTCAGGGTGTTAGTTCATTTCCCCAATTATAGAGACTACATTGCTAGGGCACTAGTAAACATAGTTTCGGAGCGCTCTAGGGGAAATTCCATATTTCACAAATAAGCATTCAAACTCCTGGAACCTGCTTCAAAATACTTGTAGACCTTTTTATACACACAGATCATTCTCAAACACATGTAAAAGAGTTAAAACACAAAAAGAGTTAATAACTTATTTGGCTTATAATCGGGTTAGCCGGTTTGAACAATACTATAATCCTGGAGGTGTCACAACCTAACTATCTAAGTATAAGATAAGTCATCCTCCAAAGCACTCCAATATTTTGTTAGTGATTAAGACTATCACAAAATAAACAAAATTTATGCAATCCCTTATAAACTTGAATATTAAATATACAAAAACATAAAATAAAAATATAAAAAGAATGGATGGGAAAGTTTTACTTAAGCACTAAGGAGGATAAATGAGAAAATCTTGAAGTCTTCTGCAAATTGATATTACAATTTTTTGTTCAAAACTAAAAATGTTTTATTCCATACACATGGAATGGAGATGGAAAGGGCATGTATACACAAAGGCTTAAAGGCTAAGAAAGACTTGATAACTCCCCACAAAAAAAAACCCACTAATTTATGCAAATTAGCCATTATGATAAAGTACTTAATGATCATATGTATGATCAATTCAAACATTGATAAACTATATTATGGTTGTATGCAGAATTAGCGATCACATACATAATTTTGAGTTTGACAAAGTTACAATTCATGACTCTAAAAATGTTTATAATAATAACCTAAACATATATGATAATGACTAGATAATATTCAACTATAGGTATTATTCACTAATTATATATATGATCCACAAATCATGTATATAATCACAAATCTTATGTATGTTTAGGCAATGAGCATAATATTTGATGTATTTATGTTAAAAATAGTTTTTTGTATTTTTAATTAATGTTTTTATCATTCATTGATATTCAAAGTAAAAAAACTCAAATAGATTACTATGAAATTTAAATGCACAAACTAGTCTCCTAAATCATGTATAAATCCTTACACCTGAGTATTCCAAAATATTTCTTTTAATTCCATCAAGTGATCAATCCTCTAAGCTAGCATGATGAACATTATTATCATCATCATTATAATTGCTCCTATTTGAATAACCTATAAAAATATTTAACAAATATATAATTAACACCACAAAAATTCTGTTATCATTAAATCATTAGTATGCCATATATGATACCTCAAGGGCTCATGTAGTCAATACGGTCCACCACTAAAATCAAACTAGTGTATGGCTTCAGTGTTTTAACACAAAGGCTTACATAAATCTCTATAAGATTTTTTTGTAGGTCATAGTAAATGCCTGAGCAATGTAGCTTGTGATTCATGGTTAGATCAAATCCATATAATTAAAAGAAAAGTACCTAAGAGCAAATAACTTTATATATTTTTAGTTTTATAAGGTATTCATAGAGATCATAATGCGTATCAAACACTTTACTAAAGGCCAAATTTTGTATGATTTAAAAGTGAATTTTTTAGGGAATGTAAATTTATATCATCAGAAAAAGAGGTTACAAAGTCCATAAAAGGATTAAAAAAACTCATTAAATGCTCAAAGAGCAACACTTAAATTGAAAAGAAAACCTAATGAGTCAACGATCCCTAACTAGTTACAAGAAAAAAAAAGGTAAAAGGCAGGCTAGAAGCCAAAACCAAAAACTCTAGAAGGAGCAGTAGCAAATCCAAAGCTCGAATAATCATTAAGTCTAATCAGGATCCAATAAACACATGCTGTAAAAGATCAAAGAAAATAACAATAAAAACCAAAAAAGATTGTGGTGGCCAAAGAGGGAAATGAGGGCTCCCAAAACTTGCAAAAGAGAAAGACAACACTAACCTATCATCATAATAACAAGAACACGACATTGAACATAACATGAAATGGTAGAGGATGCATGGAAATAAACAAAAATGGTGAGAGAATCACTCCCAAACTCAGTAATAATATCAGATACTAACGTGAGCTAGAACACAGCCACAGACCCCCACCAACAAAATGATAATAAAATAAAAAAAACCCAAACATAGAGGTTAGAGCCCAAACTAAATAGAGAATGAGACAAACCCAAACTAGGGAACAACACATGCAAACCAGAGCATAAAATAATAGAACATTGCTCAACCCAAAAACCAGGAAAACATCATGGACATTCCCAAAAGCACATTGCCAATCACAAACAAACATTACACCAAAAAAACTACAAAAAAGATGTAAAAATAAAACAACCAATAGGAACACACAATAACAAAGGCTGAAATAATAGAGCAACCATCAATCCTCCATAGAAAACCAAAACACCAAGAGATAACCAATTAACTAACATTAAATTAAAAAGCTTAAAATATAAAAGAAGCACTGAAGAAAACCAAACTCCACACCATCCAAACCACTAGCCACTGATTATATAGATAAAATCCAACTGAAAAACCTGTAGCACAGCCATATCAAGAAGTCAAAATTTGAAACAAACAACACCCATAACCTGAAATGAAACCAACATTAGATATGACATGAACCAAATAGAAACCACACACTAAATAATATTATATTTTGATATATAGAACACCAAAAGTATCAAGCCTGATCATGTTGCAACTTGGGCTCACGAGTTCTTATTTTGATGATAAAAAATATTATGGTTCATCTCCTAGTATTTAGAATATATATTTATCTGTATGTACTAACATTTTAGGAACAGCATGCATCAATCCAAGAAAGATTCAAGACTCAAGAATGAGTAGAATAGGCTTTGTTGTATTTCTCATTGATGTACTTTTTGATTTCTTGAGTCAAGTCCTGTAAGGGTGTATGCTTATTTGTGACTTTGTGTACACATACTCAGGGGGAGTGAGATCCTGTCAAAACCAGAAGTTTAACTTTTGAACAAATCATACTGAATGATTTCTGATCGTCCAGGCTGAACTGTTCATTGAACTAATCATCCTGGATGATATTTATATCGTCTTGGACGATCCAATATGATCTCAAAACCAAGGATCGTACAGGACTATCATGTCAAATTCTGCACATCGTCCAGAACGATCCTGAGATCATCCGGGACGATGTTTGGCGGCAGAATTGAGTTTTTAGTGTTTTCTGAAGCAGTCTTTTGGAGCACATCATCCTGGATGATCCTGCGATCATCCTAGATGATCTTTGGCGGTAGAATTGAGTTTTTAGGGTTTTCTGAAGCCGTCTTTTGGAGCACATCGTCCTGGATGATCCGACGATCGTCCTGGACGATCTTTGCCTGCCAGAACTAATTTGGAAGGGTTTTTGGAGCTCTTTATTTAAGCTTTCTCAAGGCACTTGATAGGTGTCTTTGGAAGCCATTGAGTCTTCATTCTTTTGGAGAAAACTTAAAGAGAGAGCTTGAAAGGGAGAGAGAAAAGGGTGGAGTTTGAGTGGGAGAAGAGCCTGGGAAGGGGGATTCTCGAGGGAGTGTGAGGGGGTTCACACGGTTGCTTCGGCAAGCTTGCACCTAAGTACCATCAGATTCAAGGGTCGTCTCGAGGGAAGTTTTGGGAAGAAGAAGATCTCTTCATTGTCGAAGGACCCAGCTACTCCGCCGCACCAGGGAAGGTGGAAGTGATTTTGTAAGGGCTTCTCCGCCTAGCTGTGGGGGCTAAAGGAGAGACACTTTTGGTTTAGTGTAATACTTGGAGGGTGCCTCCGAGGAGTGGATGTAGGTTAGGTTGGACCGAACCACTATAAATCTGGTGTGTTCTTTCTTATTATTTTCTGCACTTTATTTTGTTGTGATTATCTGCTTGGGTGAAATATGTGATTGATCTTTTTATTGTTGCTTTAATTCATTTTCACTACAAGTTATAAAAAGATTTTGTTTTGTTTTAAATAACCAATTCACCCCCTCTTGGTAAGCCTCAGGACTAGTTCATAAGGGCTTAACATCCCTATCGAACTTTCAAGTGGTATCAGAGCGGGATTCATAAAATCAAGTTTTTAAAAACTTTTGAATTCGATCCATGGCTAATTTTTGTAATCGTAATATTATGGAAGGTTATTCAATCACCCAACCACCACTTTTTGGAAATATTACTTTTGATTTTTGGAAAATTCGCATGTCTACTTTCTTGCAATCTATTGATTATCGCATGTGGCATATAATTCAAGTTGGTTATTCTGTACCGTCACGTATTATAAATGAAATTAAAGTTGATATTCCTTTTTCTGAATGGAGTAGATCAGATCAGATCAATGCTCAATTGAATGCTAAATATTTGAATTATTTTTTCTGTGCTTTGAATTTTGATGATTATATGTTAATATTTGCATGCACTTCTGGAAAAGAAATTTGGGATAAATTATGCACTACATATGAAGGTACTTATGAAATCAAGCAATCTAGGCTAAATATTTTAATGTATGATTATGAACTTTTTAGCATGAAACGTCATGAAACGATCTTGGACATGTTTACTAGGTTTTCTCAAATTGTGACATCATTACATGCTTTAGGTAAAGACATTTCAAATTTTGAAAAAGTCAATAAAATCCTATGTTCTCTACTTGATAAATTTGATGCCAAAGTCATTGTAATTTCTGAATCTAAAAATTTGAATGAATATTCTATTGATAATCTGATTGGCTTACTCATTTCCTACGAGTAAGGTTTGGGTCAAAAGCTTTTGGATGCAGGTGAAACTATTGTGCTGAAAATTGAAGACATTGGAAAAAGCGAGTCAGACGATGATGAAAGTAAGGAGTTTGCATCAATAACAAATAAATTGAAAAATCTACTAAAGCACAAACATCAACATCAACAAAAGTGGAACAAAGGTAAAAAAGGTAAAAATGTTAAGATTTCTTCTAATATTATTTGTTTTGGATGTAGGAAGCCTGGACATATGAAAAATCAGTGCCCAAACTTAAGAACCCTTCCTAAAAAAGAAAAGGGTAAAGCTAAGAAAATTATAATAAAGGCTGATAATGCAAAATAAAAAATGCCCTGGGCAGATCTAGCTTCTGAATCATCAGATCAGGAGCGAGATGATATGAATTAATGTTTTGCTTGTGTTTGTTTTTATGTTTTTACTTTTGTTGTTTGTGATTTTTATTCGTTGTGTTTTTTATATTTTATTATTATTTTTGTTTTTCTTTTAAATTAAAAAAATAGTTTCTTTGTTGTTTTAGTTGTTTCTCTGATCAGCACACACATATCACTTTTTATTTTATTTACACTTTAAGAAATCAAAATTATATTTCAAAGATCATATTTTTTAAAAATGAAAAATTTACCTCCTATTTTTCTTAAAATTCTATGTAAGTTGTGGTTGATTTCTCTAAAATCAAGCAAAGGAAGGAAACTCATGATTTTATCTCTCCATCTTATTTCTTTATGTTAGGCTATTTCACTTTTGATTGAAAATCTATTTCAAATTATAAATTAGTTTTTGAAATTGAAACTTTTTCATCTCCCGACATTTTGTTTATCTCATAGGAATCTTTTGCTTATTGAACTAACTTCCAGATTATCTTATTCAGGTTGTTCGTCTTTATCAAAAGAATAATGTTTTCTAATTTTAAAGATTTAGAAAGGAGGCAAATTATAAAAATTAAAAGATGCGCAATGTCACCAAAAATGGAAGGATACACAAAGTGTATCAAAATGTAAAAGATGCGCAATGTCGCCAAAAATAAATGGATACATAAAGTGTATCAAAAATCAAAAGATGCGCAAAGAGCGCCAAAATAAAAAGTGGCACAAAATGAGCCCACAAAAAGTTAGCTTCCCTTCTTGTAAACCTCTAAAGTCTAGAAAACCCATGTCTTTTTGATAAATTCATTACTTGAGCTTGAAAATTAAGATTTTTGATTCATTACTTTGTATTAATCTTCTATTAGATATATTTCATGAAAGGATTTTTGAAAGATTTTTGTTTCTTTATCTAATTTGTTCATTGATTTAGATATCGGCTTAAAAAGTCTTTTAGCCTTTTTAAAACCTGAGCTTTGATTAATAATTTCTGAATCTCTTACCTTTCTGGGTTATGAGTAGTCAATTCATGCCTTACTTAGCTTTTTGAATAAAATTAAGGGGTAGCTTTCTCATTACAAGAAAATTCTTGATTTTATAAAAATTTCACAAGATCAGAGACCATTTTCAATCTTTTAGTCTATTTTTGATTTACTTTTATTTTTTCTGCTCCTCTTCTTTTTGATAATGTCAAAGGGGGAGAATGTACTGTTGTATTTGTTATATTTGTGAAGTTTATTTATATTGTAATTGTACTGTTTTATTTGTGACATTTATTTGTATTGTGTAGTTTTTTTTAAATAAAAAAAAATTAAAAAAATGTGTTTCTCCCTATTTTTAAAAGTCTTTTCTTAGTGAGGGGGAGATTAGGAGAAAATACTTTTATTTGCAAATCCAACCAGAAATATTTGCCATCATCAAAAAGGGAGAGATTGTTGCAACTCGGGCTCACGAGTTCTTATTTTGATGATAACAAATATTATGGTTCATCTCCTAGTATTTGGAATATATATTTGTCTGTGTGTACTAACATTTCAGAACAGCATGCATCAATCCAAGAAAGATTCAAGACTCAAGAATGAGTAGAATAGGCTTTGTTGTATTTCTCATTGATGTACTTTTTAATTTCTTGAGTCAAGTCCTGTAAGGGTATATGCTTATTTGTGACTATGTGTAGACATACTCAGGAGGAGTGAGATCCTGTCAAAACCAAAAGTTCAACTTTTGAACAAATCGTACTGGAAGATTTCTGATCGTCCAGGCCGATCTGTTCATTGAACTAATCATCCTGGATGATATTTATATCATCCTGGACGATCCAATATGATCTCAAAACCCTAGTCGCCATGATAATTTAGGCAAGGATTTAAGAGTCAAAATTTGTTCTAATTGTCCTGGACGATATGTATATCGTACTGGACGATTTGTGCAAAATTTGTACTGATCGTCCTGGACTATCCTTGGATCGTACGGGACTATCAGGTAAAATTTTGCACATCATCCAGGATGATCCTGAGATCATCCGGGATGATGTTTGGCGGAAGAATTAAGTTTTTAGTGTTTTCTAAAGTAGTCTTTTGGAGCACATCGTCTAGGACGATCCTGCGATCATCCTAGACGATCTTTGGCTGCATAATTGAGTTTTTAGGGTTTTATGAAGCCGTCTTTTGGAGCACATCATCCTGGACGATCCGACGATCATCCTGGATGATCTTTGCCGCCAGAACTAATTTGGAAGGGTTTTTGGAGCTCTTTATTTAAGCTTTCTCAAGGCACTTGATAGGTGTCTTTAGCAGCCATTGAGTCTTCGTTCTTTTGGAGAAAACTTAAAGAGAGAGCTTGAAAGGGAGAGAGGAAAGGGTGGAGTTTGAGTGGGAGAAGAGCCTGGGAAGGGGGATTCTCGAGGGAGTGTGAGGGGGTTCACACGGTTGCTCCGACAAGCTTGCACCTAAGTACCATCAGATTCAAGGGTCGTCTCGAGGGAAGTTTTGGGAAGAAGAAGATCTCTTCGTTGTCGAAGGACCCGGCTACTCCGCCGCACCGGGGAAGGTGGAAGTGATTTTGTAAGGGCTTCTCCGCCTAGCTGTGGGGGCTAAAGGAGAGACACTTTTGGTTTAGTGAAATACTTGGAGGGTGCCTCCGAGGAGTGAACGTAGGTCAGGTTGGACCGGACCACTATAAATCCGGTGTGTTCTTTCTTATTATTTTTTGCACTTTATTTTGTTGTGATTATCTGCTTGGGTGAAATCTATGATTGATCTTTTTATGGTTGCTTTAATTCATTTTCGCTATAAGTTATAAAAAGATTTTGTTTTATTTTAAATAACCAATTCACCCCCCCCCCCCTCTTGGTTAGCCTTGGGACTAGTTCACAAGGGCTTAACATCCCTATCGAACTTTCAGATCATGCCATTAAAAACTCCATGACAAGAGTCTTTATTAAACCAGACAGTATTAAAAATCATAGAACCTTAGATAACCAATCATCTTAAATATCACCTTCCCTTCAAATATGAGAGATTCTATAATTAAATTTACCAAGAAATTCCAAGGTTTTGTTGAACAAATAAAAAATGTTGGCTTTATTACAATTTTTAAAATTAACTAATGAAATCAGTTTGGATCCAAATATTCAAAATATTCATTTTAAAGCATAATAAAATACCAATAAATAGAGCACTCAACTCTGCATAAATAGCATTACCTTTATATATGTTAGAAGCAAAACCATACATAAGTACACCTTAGTGATTCTGAATTAAGCACCACAGCAAACACTACCATTAGCAATAGAACCATCAATATTAAGTTTAAACTCTCTTTAGGAGGCTTAATCCAGCTCGCAATTTTGGGAGTAATGATCCTATTAGTATTATGACAAATAATATTGAAAAAAAAGGACAAGTGCCATTCTTTCTAAAGTGTTTAGGAATGAATACCTAAGCATTAAAAAGTTGTAGAATTTTAGCCTTTAGGCAAATGATAACCCTATCATAGCTCATTTTAGTACCATTATGCTTACTATTATTCCTCTCCATCCATAATAGCCAGAGGACAACCATAGAAACAATATTAAGAATATGACCTTTAGCTCTTCTACCAAACTTGTAAGCCAAAAAGGAAACGAAGTTATTACTATTAATCTGAACTTTCAACTCTAAATTATTCTCCAACACATACCACACTTTAGTAGAAACCAAGCCAATAAAAAAAATGTGACCTAAAGTTATAATATGAAAATAACATTTGCATTTTGAAGCCATACATATATCTTTTTTCTTTTAATCTACTATCAAATGGAACATAGTCTTTTAGAATTCTCTAAGAGAATATAAAGAAGTTTAAAGGAGTAGAAGAATTCCACACTTTATCAAAGATACTGATGTATACCTTCTTTCTTCTAAAATATTTCCACACTTTTTTTAAACTAAAATCACCATCTTCAATATATTTTAAAATAGGTTGATCATTAAGTAAATTATTTATCAAAATATCAAAAATAATATCCATAATGTTATGAGGAAGATGACTTAATAAAAGATTATCACACCACTTACCATCCCTAATGAAGTAAGATGCCTTCAATGAAGAGGTAGAATGAGTGTTAATGTAAGAGTTAAGAGACCTAAAACTAGTCTAATAATTCTACCAAATATGAGATGAACCATTCCTAATTGTTCATTAAAGAGATGATTCACCAAGCTATTTGATTTTACATAACTTGCTCTAACTAGAAGATTGGCCCTTTTTGAAAAACCAAAGAGTAAGATCACTATTTTTATAGTATTTATGATTCATAAAATTAGCATATAGGGATTCATTAATTCTAGAGTTCAACCATAATTTATAAGAGAAGCCTTTGACCATATCAAAAATAGACTTACAATTCAAACGACCCTCTTTAAGAGGGCTAGAGTAGGAGTTCCAATTAGACCAATAGATCTTTTTATAAGTCAATATCAAACCCCAAAAAAGTTTATTATAATTTTTTTTAATCCACGACAAACATCCATAGTAGGGTTAACTATTCAGAATAGAAAAATGGGCATAGAACATAAGACATGCTTAATCAGCACCAGCCTAATGCACATGTAAAGGAATTTAAAATTTTTTGTTATGGTAGAGAACATTTTATCAACAAAATGACTTTTGTGCCCATTATGCAGGGGGGCACCAAGGTAATAAATAAGAAGAGTTTGCTTTTAAAAACTAAAAATCAAATCGATATTGTTCCATTGCTCCAATGGCATGCCTTTACCCATAATAAAAGTGCTCTTACTATTATTAAATTTGAGGCCACTTTTATTTTCAAAAGTGTTAAGTAAAATTTTCATTCTTTTGATGCTACAAATAGAACCATTGCAAAAAAAAAAAAAACATAAATGTCATCCGTAAGAAAAACATGTGAAATTTTTAAACAATTAGAATTCTTATACGCTAAACTTTTATAAAAGGAAAATTAATGGAGCAAACCTCTTGATAAATATTCTGCAGAAATAATGTACAGAGTAGGAGACAAAGGATCCACTACAGCAAAAATGCTGATTTCCAGTGAATTTTTTGGTAAAAACAAATCCGTCAGAAATTCAGCTGGATTTTCTGGCAGATTTCTAACAGATTATTTCTGGCAAATTTTTCAATGGATTTCCAGCAGATTTTCCAATGAAATTTCCAGCAGATTTCCAACGAAATTTAGATTTTTTTATAAAATATTTATTATTAATTTTAATAATTATTCATTTTATTAAATAAAATTAAAAAAAACTAATATTGTTAAACTAATAATAAAAAAGTTTAAATAATAATTCATTTTGTTAAATAAAATGAATTAAACTAATATTATTAAACTAATAATAAAATAGTTTTAATAATTATTCATTTTATTAAATAAATTAAGTAAACTAAATATTTTTAATAATTATTATTATATTAAATAGATTAAATAATATAAACATAATATCATATATATATATATATATATATTAAAGTTTAATTTAAATATAAAAACATAGCAGAATAAAAGAAATATACATGTTAGCCCATTGGATGTAAATTATTTAAAGTGGGTGGGATTCAAGCCTCGCGCAACACAGGCACGATTAGGTGGTGTGGGCGGGCCTGGTTCACGGGCCCATAGAGTTCACGGCCTGGCCTAGTTCATGGGCCAGTGGTGTGCATGATGCACCTTATTCATGGGCCGCAGTTCGCGGGTTGGCCTAGTTCACAGACCCAGTGATTGCAGTTAGGTTCACGGTCCCGCTCGAGCTAAATAAATTTTTTTATTTTTTTCTAAGAAATTTTTGAGAAAAATCTATCAAAAATATTTTTGACATATTTTTCTCGATGATATTTATTTTCTGATGCGTGATTTACTGTCACAAATCCACTGGAAATATAAATTACAGATGGATTTCATTCATTTTCTAGCCAAAAATGGTAGCCTGAAAATGACATTTTTCCTGTAGTGATGCCTAACACCCTAGGCAGCATTGAACAAACCTTTAGATTTCCTATTAATATGATAAAAAATGAAACATTTTCAATAATACTTTTAATTAACTTAATGCAACTTTCATTAAACCCAAAAAATGAAGCATATTGAAAATAAAACACCAACTAATATTATCATATGCTTTCGAGAAATCCATTTTAAAAATTAAATTATGCATATAAACTTTTTTATGAATGTCATGAATAAACTCCTGAGTAAGTAAAACATTTTTTAGGTTTGCTTCTACCTTTAAAAAAATCTGTCTGATTCATAGAAATGATCCTACGAAGGATAAGAGCCCAAAATTTTAAAAACAAGCTAATTAAAAGTGGTACAAAGACTAATTGGTCTAAAGCTATTCCAATTCCCAGGATTCTCATTTTTAGGTAATAGAATAATAGAAGAGCAGGCAAAAGACTTAGGAATGTTATTATCAATAAAATAGGCCAAAATAGCTTTACAAAGATCATCTTTAATAAATGACCAGCATTTTTTAAAGAAGGAAATAGTAAAACCATCAGGCTCTACAATAAAGTCCTTATTCCTATTCATCAAAGATGTAAAATTTTAAAGCTCATCGAGACTTTCAGAAAGGTTAAAGTTATCCTTAGAAGATATAAGGAAAAGAATGAATTGGGGAAAAGAGATTACCCCAACATCATTAGCATGACCAAGTAAATCTTTAAAATAGGAGAGAGTTGATTCACTTATCACATCCTGATCTTCACTCCAAACACCTGACTCCAAATTAATTTTGTTGATAAAGGATCTAGATTTATTTTTATTGATAACAACATGAAAATACTTAGTATTTCTTTCAACCTAAAAGAGATACCTAGAAATAACCTTTTGCCTACAATAGGATTCCTCAATATTCTATAAATTAATAAGATTAGTTTTAGCATTACTCAACTGATTTCAACTATCATCAAAATTATTGATAATAAAGTTCGTTTCAAGATGAATAACCTCTTCTTCAACTTTTAGAATATTAACAAAGATGTTACCAAAGATATTTTTGTTCCACCATCTAAGGACCTGCTTAACCCTTTTCAATTTTAAAGCCAAATGAATCATATCATTATTACCCTTATAATAGAGCAACAAAACCATCCAATTATCTTTAACCACCATGTGGAAATCAGGAGCTTGACGCCATATATTTTGAAATTGAAAAGCGGAAAACTAATAAAAAGATAGCAAAGGAACATGATCAGAAGTAGTTCTGCTAAGATGCTCAATAGAGGTAATAGGAAAACAAGTAAGCCACTCATTATTAAATAAGATCCTATCTAATCTTTCCCACACTCTATTATTAGATAATATATAATAGGAGCAAGTAAAACCAATATCTATTAAACTACAATCCATAGTCATGTTATTGAAATTATCTATAGCAGATAAGATGGGAAGGGTGCCTCCAAGTTTTTCAGAAGCATTCAAAATTATATTAGAATCCCCACCAACAAACCAAGTAACATTATAGCTGTTATTAAAGTTATGCAATTTTTGCCACAAAGGAATCCTACCAACTTTAGAGCAACTAGCCTACAAAATGAAGCCCATTGCTAAAACATTAAACATAGAAAAATTATAGAGCAAAACTTAATCAATGTCACCAACTGTAATAGAGTCTTTCCAAAAAATCTCAAATTTTACTAGTAGAATTAGCATAAGAAGAGTCAAATCATAAACTATTTTTGACAGATAAAGCTTAGAAGCATCAACCATTTGCTCCAAAAGGGCTAAAAGGAAAATTTAATAAATCCTACAAAGGTTATAAATTTAAAAATGAGTATTAATATTTCCCACACATCTTATATTCCAAATAATTTTACAAATCATAAGAACTTACCCTATAAGAAGCATTTAATCTTGTTATTCTACCTTCAATAGATAAGTTATGAAGAATTTTCATTTTATATTTCTTATTTTTTTAGAAGTAACCAATGTAAAATCATCCTTAGAAATATGAACTAAATTAAGGACATCCTCTTTTTAACAATCATTAGGATATAAATCATCATATAGAATTAACTTCACATTCTCCCAATTAGAAACCATTTGACCAGAAGGGCTCAATTCCTCTGAAAGATCATTTAGATCCCTATAAGAATGAAGATCATCTGGTGCCACCCCATCCAAATGTATCAAAGGAACACCATCAGAAAAAGGAGACTTGGGGATGGAAATGATAGGCACTAGATTAGAGACATTGAAACAATCAAAATGTAAAACAAGCCCAACTAGAGAAGAAATTTGATTAGAAATATTAACTTCAGGAAGCAAACTAGGATTGACTTCATCAGCTAAAATAGGATTTGAAACCCCCATATTACCAGAAGTCTCAATGATAAGAGCTTTTGAGGAAGGATGGCCAAGAACAACCATATTATAAGCACAATTTCCCTTATTTAATGGATCATTAATTAGTACATTTCTTTCAGCAGATGGAGTAGGAGAAATATCTTGTTTAGAATTAATCACCAAAGTTTTAGGTTTTATAATCTATTGTTTTCTTCAGATGAGGATGATGTAGATAACATTCATTTTTAATATGCCCTAGGGTTTTATAGTGTCACAGAAAGAAGGGAAATCATCCATGACCACTTCTAGTCATAATAAAACTTCTCTAGACTAAGTCATATGATGTTAGGATATTAGTTAGAGATATCAAGTTACACAAGAACCTTAGCCACAAAAGGCCTAGTGTCGTTAGCCATCACATTATCAGTTTGTAATGGGTGACCAAATAGGGAGCCCAAATCATACAAAATCGTGGGAGAAAAAAGGTGAGGCCTTAGGTTAGGAAAGGATACCTAGATAAGGAGGATGCGAGATTTCATAGAAATATCCAAAAAGAGGAGACCACTTAATAAGCTTCATATAATAACTATTAACATAATATGATATATGCCCAAATACACAACTATAATCTAGATTGTTGGCCAAATTGATAAGAACATGATAAGGATCAAGAAGAGTAACTAAAAAATCACCACTAAGCTTAAGTTTGAAATTTTTTTTTTTTGAACCATATCCAATTTTGGCCTACAGGTAGTAAACTTCACAATCAAAATGAACTTGAAAGGAGCAGCTAGAGTCTCTACCTCTTCCTCTGAAATCCAAAGCACCGTCATCCCATAGTGAGTGGTGACCTTGAGTTTCAGGAAGACATGGAGGAGGAAGATCCAGAAAGAACATTTTTAAATGAACGAGATTTATTTTTCCTGGCAAGAAAACCCAGATCATTAAGCATGCTATGATTGATCACCATTCTATTAGACGAGACCCTCAAAAGAGGGTGAACCATAGAGAAAACCTAAAGATTAGAAAGAAAAACTAAACCCTAGTTGGTCGAAGGCCGACTAAAGATAATGAAAACCAGATAATGGATGAAGAAAATTGAAAAAATAATATAATAAATTATAAAAATAAATACATAATGTATTAAATAAGAATATATTCATAGTTGTATGTGGTGATCGACTGCCTCCACTAAAAGTGATGGGGTGACTTGTTGTTAAGGTTAGTCAAGGTCGATAGCATTATTCATGACTACTTGTGGAATGATTCAATGGTACACTAAAAGAATAATAGAGGAGCCAATTATTAATGGAGTAGTTTGGTGTCATGATCAAGGTTGAAGACATATTTAAGGAGAGGGAATGATCTCACTAAAATGAGGGCTCAACTTTGGTCCTAAGATTTTATTTTCGTTATTGACGTATTTCCAATTGTTTTACATGGTCATAAATAAGTAATTATTTAATTTGGCAAAAAATCTATCATGAATTTGAAATGTTGATAAATCTTACATTGAAAAAATCTTGAAATACAAGTGAGAAATTTTTTATTAATAATTTTAACATAATTCTAAATAATAACAAGTGACACATGCAACTAGTGGAACACTTATTAAATATCAATTAATATATTAGTGAATAGAATCAGACGATAAAGTCCTAACAAATTTATAATTTTTCTACATTGTAGGAAATTATTTGGCTAACAAAGTGATGTTGAAGCTCAAGCAAGGCCTAATGTATTATGTGACTACGGAAAATTGAGTATGTACTAATAGAAATGATGCTAACTCCTCCAAGCTTAGAAGGAATACTATTTAAGTATTTATTATATTATCCATTTTCACAATTTGTATGATGGATTTTTTTTATGAATATAAAAATTTCTTATGGATTTATCAATTTGTGATGGATTTATGATTTAGTTTTGATATAATTATTCATCAGCTTAGGATTTGTGATTGAGTTTGGAGAAAATTGACAAAAACAATATTGAATAGAAGCAGCATGTCAAAAGAATCACTAACAAATTAGCCTTGTTTAGTCTTCTGATTGATGAAGATGTCCTTATGCTTAAGATTCATGGCTTCCTTGATAATGATTACAAGGATAGTAGCTACGCCAAGCTTGTCCACAAAAATCCCATCATCTTTATGGAATTACAAGAAAGCTCATCAATTTTGAAGCTCACCTCAAATATAATACCATAAAGCAAGCAATTGTATCAACATATTGTCCATTACCAACCCAGCCCATAAACCCTCATATGACCATCACCCTAAAATAAATACAATACATCACTCCTACAAATAATCAAATATCCCAAAATATTCATAAATAAGTCTCTTAAACCTTATCTTGACAATCAATGTCACTCAAAACCCATCACACCTTCATCCCATCATTACAGCACTCCTAAAGCTCATCTAGTCAATCACCTAATAAATGATCATAAACATTTCAACCCAAACCCTACTACTAATGAGGTGTTATATTCGGGTGCCTCTCATCATGAAAATTTATCATTTTAGTCAGAATATGCAACCTTATAGAACACCCACGTCAATGATGGTATTGACTTACCCATATCTTACTCTAGCTGCATCACTCTCTGCTCTCCCTCTACAACTTGTTTTCTTAAAAATGTACAATGTACCCTATATGATCAAAAATCTTATTTTTTTCTTGAAATTTTGAATGAAATACATTGCTCTTGAACTTTGCTAGGAAAAAAAGAGTTCAAACCACCTTGTTCATGCGTCAAGCTCCATCTGCCAATAAACTTGTCGATGCTCTCACTGAATCTCTTTTTAGGCAATATATTGAATATCTTAGAACCAAAATTCGTGTGTCTCCAGGGACTCCATCTTAAGTGGGCCTATTAAAGGAATTTTTTAAGCTATATCTTTCTTATTTATTATGACCTCTTTAATAAGAAGAAAATTGCAATAGGTGGTAATATACATTCCTTTTTATCATCGTATAGTATGAAATTAATTAAAATGATTGTTAATATGCCTTCCTATTTTTTGCCAATAGGTGTTATTACACTTTCCATATTTCTTACTCTATCCTAGAAGATGATATTTTTAAAAAGGTAGCCATGACCTTAATTAGGTATTATATAAATTTAAATAAATTATTGCCAAAATCTTAGAATATTTTTATAACATTTAAAGTTCACCGATTAATATACTATTATTTTTTCCCTACCTCTATCTCACATATATCAAAATTTCCCTCAATGTTTCATCAATGAAGCACATACAAATATAAATATTTTTAATCTAGCTTTTGTATTCACACAATAATTACATAAAAATACTATTATTTTTTCTTGAAATCTAAGCTTCAAGTAATGCATTGTATGTTAGTAGATGGCTTATGTTATTGTACCTACTATAGCTTATCCATGAACGACAAGACGTGTTGATTGATTGAGCTTTGTACAACACAGTTTGTAGAGAGAGAGAGAAAGAGAGAGAGAGAAGAGAGAGAAGAGAGAGAAGAGAGAGAGAGAGAGAGAGCTAAAGAAGAAGCAGCCTGGACTGCAGTTGTGGGCGGTAGGAATCCTCGACTAGGGATAGAAATCAAATCAGCCGTAGGACTGTGGAGACTTCTGCCTGTCGGCTTCCTGAAAATCATTTTTTAATGAACGAGTTGACTCAAAGTCAGCCGAGTCACGTCTCGTGACTCGTCCTCACCGCCGCCCTCCACCGCTTTTCTGTCCCCTGATACTTTTCATTCATTTTTTTACTTTATAACTTTTTTTTTATTGAATTGAATAATATTTATTCAATTTCTTTAATATGAATATCATTAAATTTTTTATATGATTCGAACCCAAATCTACAATCCTTTTATTCTATAAAATTTTGATATTTTCATTAGTTATGTCATACTGCTTTATCATTTTCAAGTTTTTTTTCCTTCTTTAAACTATATACAAAAGGATCTTCATCTTGCCAGAAAGAGGATGAAATTCGTTTGAGACGACTTTCTTACTAAAAGTAGCAAAGTTAGGCTTCGTTTGAGACGACTTTCTTACTGCTCCTAAAAATAGCTTTTTAGTACAAAAATTGAAATTTTTTTACTAAAAAACTGCTTTAAGAAGCAATGAGAAAGCCGTCCCAAACGAAGCCTTAGACCCATCATTGCTTTTTATAATGTGATGGAATAAACTGCTATGAATTACAATTGGTTTCTACACAAATAGAAGGTCAATAGTTTTACTATTTTTTGCTAGAGGTTTTCGATAGATTTTTTATGATTCTTTTGTCAAAAATCCATCTTATCGAAAAAAATACGTCTTTTTAGACAAAATATTCAGCTGGAAAATTTCGGCTAAAATTTCTGCAAGAATTTCCAATAGATTTCCTGTGGAAATTTTCATCCCAGCGGAAATGTCGTCGATCCTGCTGCTCAGCAAAATTCCGATGGAATTTAACTCCTCGGTTAATTTTGAAATTTCCACCAGAAATATTTCGAAGGACAATTTCCGTTGGTATAGATTTAGCTACGTGTGTTTTACCGGTAAAAAAAATACCATCGAAAATTGTTATTTCTGGCAAAATTTTTATGATTTTTTACGAAGAATTCCATTGGAAATCAGACATTTTCCTACTGTGATTATTTTTGGAGAAGCGTCTCATGCCAAATTACTTATCCTTAAAGACATGTTGAACACCTTCCATTCTGCCACAAACCTTAATAGTTAACCATATAAACTATTTTTTTAAAATAACTATCATTAATGGCCCAAATTATTTCTAATGAATTTGAGAAACTCTTGTATAATCAATAGTAAGTTTTTTAACAGTTGGTATCAAAGCTTTTTTTTCAAAACCTTTGTCTTGATATTTTGATCATATAAAAATCTTAAGTTAGTTTCCCTTTATCATAAATAAAGCTATAAATTTTCTTGGATTAGTTTTATATCATATTTATGATTTAAAACTTGTATTGTGATTTTATGTATAATTTTTTGTTCTTTTATAAATTCTAAAATGATAGAATATTTTGAAATCGATTCTTCAATTAAATTCTGTCTATTAATTTTTGTAATTATCAATTTTTACAAGAAAATATCAATTACTTTAAATTAAATGTTTATTTACTATATGAAGGCATTTTAGAGGCTGTTTGGTTGCAAATGGATTTAGCCTTATGTTATTTGAATACTTATATGGTTGATGTTGGTATTTTCCATAAATAATTGTACTAATTTTGATAAAAGTGTAGAAAGAAAATTTTGCAAAATTTAAGATTCCTAATTATTTATTCAAATTAATTTGAGATTATGTATAAAATTAGTATTAAAAATTTCATAGGCAATAAAATTTATTTATCTACACACACGCACGTAAAAGGGTCTATGCGTTAATAACCAAAAAAAGGTAACAAGTCTTTACAGGGATCTTACGCTCAGTAATCGCTCAGAGAGCTACAATCAAAAGCTCGCCAAAAAAATCCTACGAGCACTTCTATTGAGTCATATATGTATAAATTTTATGATTATACATATAATGAAGTTAAGAAAATTATGCACAAAAGTTAATATCTAAGCGATTTATATATAATTTGAGTAATTAGGGATTACCCACAATATCTTTAAATATAAAAATTATATAATTAAGTTTTACAAAGCACATAAATAATTAAAGGCATTAATTATAATTGGTGAACAATTCAACCCTTTAGAAAAAGTTTTTGTTAGTACTCTAATTATGAAGTTTTCATCCCTGAAGCTAAATGAAATTAAAGATGTGTAAGAAAATATAATTCAAATGTCAGATATTACAGCTCAGCTTAAGAGACTTGAGGTTGATATGCCTAAATCTTTTTCGATGCACTGAATTCTGAATACCCTTCCATAATAATATTCTTTTAAAATATCTTATAACACACTTAAGGATAAATGATCAATTAATGAGCTTTTGACCATTTATGTTCAAGAGGAGGAAAAGATTATTACGGAATTGAATGAGAATGTAATGTTAGCTACACACAGAAAGTATTGGAGCCAATCCAAAAAGAAAGGGAAGTGTAAAGTACCACCCCACGATGACATTCATAAGGAATCAGAGTATTTCTTTTATAAAAAGAAGGGACACAAGAAGAAGGATTGCATTTAATTAAGGAATTTGCTTAGTAAGAAAGATAAAATATCTCATTTGTCTATTATAAATCAAATTTAGCTAATATTATTTATAACATATGGTGGATTGATTTTTGATTTATAATCCATATTTCTAATACTTTATAAGATATGCAAAATCTAAGGAAGCTAGTGTGAAGTAATACATGTACTCAGGAAATAAGATGAGCTCATATGTTGAAGTTATTGGAACATGCTACATAATACTTATAATGGTTTTATTTTAAAATTAGAAAAGATTTTTTTATGTACCTAATTTTTCTAGGAATTTAATTTTAGTTTCAAGACTTGTAACTTTTGGTTATGCCTTTAACTCTTCAAAATTTTTTTGTTGGTTCCTATTATAAATTTATACTAGTTGGAAATTATATTTTGTTTGATGGACCTTTTCATATTAATTTACAAAATAGTATCACTTATAATATAATGTATATTCAAGCTAGCATTAAAATATGTTTTATAAATAAAATTTTTTCTATATTGTGGCACCAGAGATTGGGATATATCTCCATAAATAGGATTAAGAGATTAGTGAATGAAGGTGTGCTTAATACTTTAGATTTCATCAATTTTGATACTTATTTGGGTTGTATTAAGAGTAAGCAAACTGATAAGTCAAAGAAATGTGCTAAGAGAAGTACACATATATTAGAGACCATATATACAGATATTTGTTATTTGGATATGAATATTCATGATCCAAAATATCTAATCACCTTTATTGATGATTACTTATGATATATGTATTTGTATTTGCTTCAAAATAAAAATTAAGCGTTAAGTGGCTTTAAGGGTTTTAAGGAAAAAGTTGAGAAATAATGTGAAGAATAAATTAAAATTGTGAGATCAAATAAATGTGGTGAGTACTATGGAAGATATAATGGAGGATGGACAAATGCCTAGTTTATTTATGAAGTTCCTTCAAGAAATTAGAATTATTGCCCAATATACTTTACCTGACTCACCTGATCAGAATGATGTAGCTAAGAGAATGTATAGAATATTGATGCACATGGTGACAAACATGATTAGTGGTTCTAAACTACCTAAGTTTTGTGGATCAAAGCCCTAAAGATAGTTGTGCACATATTAAATAAGGTTCCAACAAAGGATGTTCCTAAAACTCCTTTTAAGTTGTGGAATGGTTGGAAACTAAGTTTGCAACATAAACACGTATGGGGATACCCATGACAAGTTAGAACTTATAATCCAAAAGAGAAAAAGTTAGACCCAAGAACTATTATGGGTATTTTATTAGATATGCCAAAAAATTTGAGGGTTATATATTTTACTATCCATCTAATAATACTAGAAATTATTAATCAAGAAATGCACAATTTTTTTAGAATGACATAATAATAGGTGAGAATTATCAATTATAGAGTTTAATTCTTAAAAAAGAACATATAGATGCTCAAACTTCAAATTTAAGTCACAGATTGATTATTGTTCATTTGACTCCTCAAGTCCAAATGGGTGTTAAACAACCATTAGTGGAGATTTCACAAGCAACTAATGAACCAATATATATAGTTAAACAACCAACTCCAAAAAAGGTGGTTGCTACAAATATTAAGAAGATCTACTAGGGAAAGAAGATCAAAATTCCTAAAGGCTATATTGTGTATCTTTATGAATCAAACTATAATATTGGCAATTTCTTAAGGATTTATATTAATGCCCAAAAATTAGAAAAAAAATTAGTGTAATAAAAGCACTATAATATCTATGTTATGGGGAATATGATTTGTGATATAGACTAATTATAATGACTCCTGAAAATATTTATTTCACTATGTCAAAATATGGGTTATTATAAACTACCCCCTTAAAAAATATCATCCCTAGAATTTTTCTTAAGGATTATGGCATAAAATTGATATAAACCAAATTCGTATGATCAAAATAAAAGTTCAATGGAGGGTGTTCAACCTCGTTGAATTGCCCAAGGCACACCAAAGAGGGGGGGGGGGGGGTGTGAATTGGTGTTTATAAAATTTTTCTTTTTCAAAAATATTTTTTGAAAACTTGACAACCAAATTCAAAACTTTAAATTTAAATAGAAATCTAACAATGTGGTAGCTAGTCAATGTACTATTTTTTTTTATTTGGTAGAGAACTCAAGAGATGAACTTGAAAATATATTTTTCATTTTTGTATCGAATTAATCCAAACAATCACAATGTTTACAGTATGGATTTGTAAGAAAATAAATTATAGAAAATTATATTGTGAAAATTAAATGCGTAAGAAAAATAACAAGAAACGAGCAAACTAGAATTTTATAGTGGTTTGGTCAACCTTGACCTAAATCCACTCCCCAGAGTCCTCCCCTACGGGTATTACACTAAACTCTAAGTGACTCTCCTTTAGCCCCCATAGTTAGGCGGAGAAGCCCTTATAAAAATCACTTCCACCAACCCGGTGCAGCGAAGTAGTGGAATCCTTTTCACCCTCCTAATAAGAAAGAGAAACTTGGATGCTATTTTACCCTTCTGGTGAAGGAAGAGTACCTTGCAATCCTTTTTCACCCTCCTGATGATGGCAGAGAACCCAATGATCTTCAGCCTTGAAGTCTTTCTTCCAAAATAACCCCAAGAAATTAACAAAGCCACTAGAGGAAATAAGGTGCAAGCCTTCTTGGAGCAACCATGTGGAATCCCCTCATATTCCTTCTCCCTCTCACACAACCACACCTTATCCTTCTCTAATGCTCTAAGTCCTCTCACAAAGCTCTCTCTCAGAATCTCTTCAACCAAAGATGTTTTTTTACTAAAGTCTTAAGTTAGTTTATATATTAGGCTTCAAAAAAATCTAAAAATCAATTATGTCACTTCTGATCGTACGGTATAATATGGGATTATAAAGTATGATTAGTCCATTTCATCCTATTAGTATTCTATGATGAATAAGAATCTATACGATTAGTTCATATAGTTTGAACTAATCATCTGTAGGATATCATGCATCATATAGTACGATTAGTTTAATCAAATAGAATTTTTGTCTAGTACGATCGTTGGAAATTAATTATCATCCTAAGATCAAATCAGGTCAGATAGTATGATGGGGGTATCATATAGTACAATCTGATGAATCAATTAATCTTGATTTGATTGCCTAACCAGAGAATTTGGGCAAAATTTATTAATATCATTCAATATGATTGACATAGTAGAGTACGATTAATTCAAATTTTAATTTTAAAATTATTTCCTAATTTGTGATTGGTGGCTGGAAACTCAATTTCTAAAGATCTTCCTATACGATGTATATCGTATAATAAAATTTGTTCAAATTCAAATTTTCTTAGCTAAGTGTTTAATTAATCACTATTTTATGCATATCATACAATACGATCCCGATTATAAAATATGATATTCATAAAATTTACAACACTTAATTTTTCTCTCCAGTGTGTGTGTGCATGGTCGCCAAATTAGTATACACCCTTACATAGCATAGACTCAAGAAATATAAAATTAAAGTAATCAAAAGTATAGACACTTTCAACACATCCTATTCTACCTAATCTTGAGCACTGAATAATCTTGAACTGTATATGATTTACCTAAAATTTTAGTGCACACAAAAATGAGTACACTATGCAAATTCTACGAGAAATAAAAATTAAATTAATAATGTTTGTTATCATAAAAATCAAAAGCTCGAGATCACGAATTGCAACAATCTCTCCCTCTTTGATAATGACAAATATTTTTGGTTTAAATTGTAAGTTAATTATATTTTCTCTTAGGCTCCCCCTTAATAAGTGAAGTATTTAAAAAATAGGGGAACAAAACCATTTCATTTCACTTTTTTTATTATTTTTATTAGAAATAATAATAATACAAGCACAGGAAGAAAATACTAAAGTAGATAAAATGAGAATGAACTACAGCCAAATACTACTCCCCCTATGGCCATCACAAAAAGAAGGAACAACAAACCAAAAAAATTATAACAACACAAATTGAAAAGCTAATAGAAAACACCAACACAAACTACAACAAAATGCAATCCTAGAAGTAGGATGGCCCCTGATCAGGTGATGGTGGTGGTGGCTGGAAAAACTGATGAAGTGTAGAAAATTAGTCACTAAACTAAACTCAATCATCCTCTCACTGCTGCTGGAGCTGCTAGTGTTACTATTGGAGCAAATCATATTACTGGTGAAGCCACTCCCATTGCTGATTAGTCTCTTAATAATAGGTGGTAGTTTGTATCTCTAGTCAATTTAGTGACTCAATGATAGAGTATTAGTCATGAGTAGGAGCTGGTGCTGGAGCTCCCTCTGCCTCCTCTATTGCAGGATCCTCCACATAACGTTCTTGATGGCGTCTATCATTATAGAGGACATGAAAGGAGTTGTTGGAGTAGAAAATTGGAAGGTGATCAGGTGGTGTAGGGTATTGCTGATTTTATTTAGATTCTAGAACATAAGCTATCAGGTGACCTAGCACTAGATTTTTCTTACGCTTATTTTTGGGATCACGAATGCTTGCCAAAATTTTAATGTAGCAAATATTCAAATCTGCTGCATTAAAATTAATTTCTTACATAATAAATATGTAACTAGGGATAGAAGACGTGTGATATTTATCCTATTTCCTACTTTTAGAATGATCGTGTTTCGAAGGATATGCAAAATTATATGGTCATCTTATACTTGGGGCAAACTAAGGCAGCATGAGTATTCAGATGAGTATTCCTCAAAGTGAGATTTGCTTGGGTCCAGTCATAGTAAGGAAGAAAAGCTATGGAATGTGCTTTGAGACCAATAGTGGAGAGATGTAGGATTTGGTCAAAATCTTCATAAGTGATTTCAACAGGTCTCCTACAGATAAAAGATTGAAGGGCTATCCCTTCACTATTAACTCTTAGACTGGCAAAGAATTCAAAAAGTAGTTCAGAGTTGAAGGGAAATGCTAATGTGAGAATGAACTAGAGTGTAGTGCCGACAAAGTTATTGAGAACTTAAAAATTAAGGACATCCTGATTGATGATTTTAGATGGTGTTATCCCGAGAGCCTTATATCGATGGTAGGCATCTTCATCGGCAACTTCATGAAACTGAGGGTCTACTTGATGTCTATAAGAACTACCTACTATAGCCCTAGAATACTTCCCTCCAGACATTTAAGAATGAAGAACAAGTCTAAATGAAAGAAGGAATAGAAGGATTATGTGAGTGAATCCTTACATTCCCTTCTAATTTATAGAGTTTTTAGCATATCATACTGATACGATGTAGATCATACAGTACGATCAGACACATTTAAATTATCTCGTTGACTATCAAAAAAAGATGATTAAATTATACAGTACGATCAGGATCATACTGGATAATATTCAAAAAAGCAATCATCTCGAGGAGTCATCGAGACTACTTTTTTTAACTAACAAATCCTCTTGTACGAACATGCGTTTTTATAGTATGATAGTGCAATTATTATCATACCGATTGATTTAAATTTGTCCAATGGTTGTTGACATATGGATCAAATAGTATGAAAAGGTTATCAAATAGTAAAATTATCAATAATTGATCAAATCAGAACCATTGATACCATAAATGGCGAGGATGTGCTGAGTTGTGTTAATTGTATAGTAGGAATGAGGTTCATATAGTACGCTGTGAACAAATTTTTAATTTTCTAGGATTTTTTTTCAATTTTAAAAGAATGGGTGGTGTGTGATGATCAGGGAACAACTATAGATAAAATAAATAAATAAAAATGAACAAAACAAAAAAAATACATGAACATAAATTATAAAATATAGCATATATATTGAGTACACAAAAAAAAGTAAATGATTACAAATGTTTAATGATTTCACTTTCATCCTAGATTAAGCATGAATAACAATAACACCTAATCTAGTCCTCAAGGTGTTAAATGTGTCATAATTTAAGAGTTTTATGAAAATGTATGCCAATTGATCTTCAACAGCTACATGATGCAGTTCTATATCTCCCTAAGCTACATGATCTCAAATGAAATGGTGCCTAATGTCTATATATTTTATTTGAGAGTGTTGAATTAGATTTTTAGAGATGTAGATGGCACTAATATTTTCACACATTATAGGAATAGTACCTACAAATAATCTAAGATCTAGGATATGTTAATGCTTTAGCCATAAGACTTGAGCAACATAACTTCCTACAGATATATATTTCAGCCCAGTGCTGGATAGGGCTATTGAATTTTGCTTCCTAGTGGACTAAGAGACTAATAATTGCCCTATAAATTGATAGGTTCCTTAGATGCTTTTTCTATCTACACTACATCCTGCAAAGTCAGAGTCTGAATATTCTATGATTTCAAATGAAGAGTTGTATCTAGGATACCAGATACCTAAGTTTTAGGTCCCTAGAATGTATCTAAGAATTCCCTTAACTACATTCATATGGGATTCCTTAAGATCAGCTTGAAATTTAGCATAGATACATACACAAAATATTATATCAGGTCTGCTAGTAGTCAAACATAGAAATAATCATATTATCCTCCTATACTTCTTCTAATCTACTAATTTTCCATTTGAATCAATGTATAAGTGAATGATAGAGCTCATGGGTATACTTATTGCCTTTTCATTCTTTATCTTATATTTCTTTAAAATATCCTTGATATATTTACTTTGATTAAGGAAAATTGCATCATCTCTTTATTTCAAATTAAATCCAAGAAAATAAGTAAGCTCTTCCATTATACTCACCTCAATTTCTCACTCATTATTTTTAAAAATTTATCAGAAATATTTTTATTTGTTAATCCAAAAAGTATATCATCAACATAAGTTTAAACAATGAGTAAATCATCTCCTATTTTCTTTAGAAATAAGATGGTATATACACTACTCTTAATAAAGAATCTATTGTAGAGAAATATGCTAAGCCTCTTATGCCAAGCTCTAACTGCTTACTTCAATCAATATAATATATTTTTTAATTTATAATATTATTAGGAAAATTTGTATTTTTAAATCTAGGGGGGTATTATATATAAACGTTATACTTAATAAGCCCATTTAGAAAGATACTCTTATCATACATCTGATATAATTTTAAGCCTCTAAAGCAAGCAAAAGCTAATAAAACTCTAATGGCTTCTAACCTAGCTATAGGGGTAAAGATTTCCTCAAAATTAATACCTTCAATCTGATTATACTCCTTGGCTACTAGCCCTGTCCTATTCTTAAATACTACTCCAAAGTGATTCATCTTATTCTTAAATACCCACTTGGTTTCTATAATACTCTGGTCCTTAGGTTTGCTTACTAATTCACAAATATCATTCCTAATAAATTGATTCAACTCTTCTTGCATAGTTAGGATCCATAATTCATCAGATATAGCTTGTTCTATATTAATAGGTTATACCATATAGATGAATGCAAATTGACTAACCTCCTTCCCAAGTCTATATCTAGTCCTAACTCCTACAAATGGGTCTCCTAAGATGAGTTCTTAAGGATGCCTAAATGAATATCTCCAATGTTGCAAATCTTTATTCAAGGATCATAATTTTGATGATAACAAACATTTCTATTTCTATACAAATGTTACTACTGCACATATGTTTGTAGTTGCCCTATCTACTAACTTTTCAGGTCCAAAAGATCAAGTGCAACTTAAGCCAGCTCAAGATTTGGTAGACTAGGACTGAGTCAGTCTGTAAGTTTAAATTCCAATGGTTTTTACCTTTTCTTGAGTCAAATATAATAAAGCGGATCCTGATGCTAAGTAACCTTGCACACACACACTCAGGAGAAGAAATTTAGTGAGTTAGAGTTTATTTTCTATTTTTTATTATATCATATAGGACGATCCTCCCATCATCCTAGATGATATTCTTATACCAAAAACACTCAACTGCCAAACATATTTAGGCATATTTTTAAAATTTATTTTGTATCTAATCGTACAGGATTATCCCACATTATCCTAGATGATTTGTACCAATCATGCCTATATTAGTCAGATAATTAAGGAGAGTAATTAAGGTTAGATTAATCGATCATATTGTCCAGGATGATTGCAGGATCATCCAAGATGATTAGTAAGAAAAACCTTTAACTTCTCCTAAATCTGATGGATGTCCCGAACTATCTGCTGCACGATATATTATTTTTGAACTAATCGTACAGGATGATTTCAATATCATCCTGGACGATCAGTTATATTTCAAGTCGTCCCGACTCATCTGCTGGATGTCAACTATTTGCTAAACGATAATGTCTTATTTTGAACTAATCGTACAGGACGATGTTGCGATCAACCTGGATGATCAATTATATTTTTGCATATCATCCCAATTTATCTCCTGATGACCCAAACTATGTTTTGGATGATTTAGTGAGTTTTGTACTAATCGTACAGAATGATCCGGTGATCATCTTAGATGATCTGTTGCGCAAAATTAAAAAAAATAAGGTTTTTGAAGCCTGTTATTTAAGCAAATTATTTTTACTTCTAAAAAAGATCATTTACTATAATCCACTCGAAGAGATCTTAGAGGAGAGGGAGAGTTTGGGAGAGAGAGAGGATCTTATGAGGGGGAGTTTGTGAGGGGTTTCATAAAGATTGCTCCAAGCAAGTATTTGATCATCGTCTTCCTTCCTCATCCTTTATTTCATGGTGGCTCTAGGGAGACGAACATCAATATCAAATCTAGGTTCTCTGCCTGCTTCAGGAGAAAGAAAAAGTATTTTGGGTTCTCTGCCTACTTCAGGAGGAAGCAAAAGGAGTTGGGGTTCTCTGTCTGCTTTAGGAGGAAGCAAAAGGAGTTAGGGTTCTCTGCCTACTTCAGGAGGAACCAAAAGGAGTCAAGGTTCTCTGCCTCACTGGTGTTGATGGAAATATTTTGTAAGGGCTTCCTCGCCTTGCTATTGGAGCAAAAGGAGATTCACTATAGTTTTAGTACAATACCTGGAGGGGAGGTTCCGGGGAGTGAACATTGATCAAGTTAATCGAACCACTATAAATTTGGTGTACTCTTTTTATTTATTTTTCCACATTTTATTTTCCTCATATTTTTGTGATCTGATATGTGGTTGAAAATCTGAGTTTGGTTATCTGCTTTCGCTTACATTATTTATGTTTTAAATATTCAAAAAGATAAAAATAATTTTTGTTTCGTGTACGAATTTTTAAAATACCAATTCACCCCCACCCCTTGATTATCCTTGGGACTAGTTCATAAGGGCTTAACAACCCTAACAAACTTTTAAGTGGTATAAGAGCGGGATTCATAAAATCAAGTTTGAAAAACTTTTGAATTTGATCCATGGCTAACTTTGGTAATACAAATACTACGGAAGGTTATTCAATCACATGACCACCTTTATTTGATAATATTCTTTTTTATTTTTAGAAAACACACATGTCCACCTTTTATAATCGATTGATTATCACATGTGGATGCTTATTAGAGAAGGTTATACTACACCTTATAAACTTGTTAATGGTGTCAAAATTGAACTTTTTTTTGCTGAATGGATAACTGATGATAGAGATCTTGCATAACTGAATGCCAAATGTTTAAACTGCTTTTTTTATGTATTAAAATCTGAAGATTATATGCATGTTTCAACTTGTGCATCTGATAAAGAAATTTGGGATAGACTGTGTATTACTTATGAAGGAACGAATGAGGTTAAATAATCTAGACTAAATATTCTCTAGCATGATTATGAACTCTTTCGTATGAAACCCAATGAATCAATTTCTAAGATATACACTAAATTTACACAGATTGTCACTTCCCTGCATGCCTTAGGAAGAGAGCTTACGAACTATGAAAAAGTGAACAAGATTTTATGATATTTGTCTTCCTCTTTTGATGCTAAAATAACTGTAATTACTAAATCAAAAGATCTAAATAATTATTCAATTGATAACCTAGTTAGATCACTAATTGCTTACGAGCAAGAAGTGAACTAAAGGCAGGTTGATGCAGGTGGCAAAAGAAGGAGAAAGATATAGCCTTGAAGGCTGATGATTCCGACTCTGGCTCTTCAGGTTCTGATGATGATGATATGGCCTTAATCACAAGGCAATTCAAGAGCTTCTTGAGGAAGAAATAAAAGCATCATTAGAAGTGGAACAAATGTAAATCTGGTAAAAATTTTAAAGGTTCATCTGATATTATTTTCTTTGAATATAGGAAGCCTGGGCATCTGAAGTCTGACTGCCCTATACTTAAGACTCACCCATGCAAGGAGAAGGGTAAGGAGAAACCTAAGTTCAAGAAGGACAAGAAGAAGACCCAAAAGGCTTTCTGGGTTGATTTAGCATTTGACTCCTCTGAAATTGAAGCTAAAGAGGAGGTAACCAACTTGTGCTTGGTGGCAGATCATCTTGATCACTCTAATCAAGAAGAGGTATGTGAATTAAACTACAATCAGTTGCTTGATGTTTCTGAGAAAATTTATTTATCGTACAGGAAGTTGAAAAAATTGCATGCTAGCCTGAAATTAGAATTTTTGAACTTACAAAAAGAGGATAAAATTTTGATTAAAGATCATTCCACCTTGGATAGCAATCATATTGCATTACTTGATGAATTAAATAAAAAATATTCTGATGTATCTACTGAGCATAATTTATTGAAAAATATTGCATGTTGAATTAGAAATTACATTCAAGGAATTAGAAACTCTTACATCTGATTTAGAGAGTTGGGTGCATGCATTGAGAATGAAAAATTCAATTCTTGAAAGTTTAAATAAATTTTTTGATGATGAATTGACTGCTTTTATGAAAAATAAATAGTCACAATCACTTAAAGAATTTTATAAAACTTCATCAAAGCATGTATCATCCAAACCTAGGAAGAGGCACTATCACCAACTAAGATTAGTTAACCCTTATCCTAGAGTTAGATGATATTCTTGTAGCATGCTAAGAAATATCTCCCACACTTGCACCATTCAATGTAGAACACATTTAGTGTGGAGACCAAAATTACAAAATTCATAACATAACATGCATGCTTCGCATTCTTCTTTTCATCACAAGGGACCCAAACCTATTTAGTTTCCTAAATCAGGCATTTGATGATTTATTAGGGATGCTCTCATAAAAGGCCTCATGAGAGTATGTGGTACCTAAATAGTAGATGTTCAAGGCATATGATTGGAGATGCAAATCAATTTATTTTGCTGGAGGTCAGGGCAGGAGGTAAGGTAACACTTAGAGACAACACCACCAGGAGAGTGGTGGGAGCAGGTATAATTGGTGATTCAAAAATTTTCATCATTAATAATGTTTTACTTCTAGATGGTCTAAAACATAATCTGCTCAGCATCAACCAGCTCTGTGATAAAGGCTTCAGCATAAATTTTTTGCCAACATGTTGTATTATAAGCTTAAATGACAAAATTATTTTGCAGAGAAAAAGGATCAATAATATTTATAAACTGGATCTTAATTTCTTTAAAGCTGATATTATTATTAGCTTAAAATTAATTATTGATGAATCATGATTGTGGCATAAGAGATTGTGTCATGCAAGCATGAAAAACCTCAGGAAGATCACCCAAAAAGACTTAGTGAGAGGTATCCCCAAGCTAGAGTTCACTAAGGACCACCTGTGTGATGTATGTCAGTTAGGAAAGCAAGTTAAATCCTCCTTCCACTCAATCAAAAATGTTAACACTAGCAAACCCTTAGAAGTCCTACACATGGATCTATTTAGACCTGTCAGCACTTCAAGCTTAGGAGGGAAAGTCTTTGGGGGTATGTGATTATTGATGATTATTTGAGGTTCACCTATGTTAGATTCCTATCTCACAAAAGTGAATCATTCGAGGAGTTTAGATCTTTTTTCACTTGGATTCAGAGAAAACTAGGTTATGAGATTGTGACTATTCATAGTAATCATGGTGGAGAATTTAAAAATGAGAAGTTTGGAACCTACTATAAGGAGCAAGGGATAGATCATAACTTTTTAGCTCCTAGGACCCCTCAGTAGAACGGAGTAGCTGAAAGGAAGATCATGACCCTAGTAGAAGTCGCTAAAGCCATATTAGCTGAATACTCACTTCCTAAATACTTTTGGACAGAAGTAGTGAATACTGCCTGTTATATTCTGAATAAGGTAAATCTTAGATGAACAAAACACCCTATGAAATTCTTAAGGATAGGACCCCCAACCTCTCTCACCTTCATGTCTTTGGATGTAAACTATTCATTTTGAATAATGGGAAGTCTCAACTAGAAAAGTTTGACCCAAAATCTGATAAAGGGGTGTTTCTAGGTTACTCAAGTGTTGGAAAATCCTATAGAGTCTTCAATAAAAGAACCCTGATTATTGAGGAGATCACTCATATTGTTTTTGATGAATCTAATAATTCTAGAGGGTCTAAGGTAGAAGAAGAGGATGTTATAGAAGTCACCCAAGGAGTAGAATCTACCAATATGGAAGAAAAGGTAGAACCTGAACTTTCACTGCCTAGAGAATGGAGATATTCTTCGAGTCATCCTAAAGAACTGATCTTAGGAGACCCTTCTGAAGATAGAAAAGAAGTAAACCACTCTGCCTTCATTTTAATTATTGAACCCACTAATATCGATCAAGCCCTTTCTGATGAATTATGGATCCTAGCCATGTAAGAGGAACTAAACCAATTTGTTAGGAATGATGTTTGGGAGCTGGTAGAAATACCTAAGGACCAAAGTGTAGTGGGAACCAAGTGAGTCTTTAAGAATAAAATGAATGATTCTGGTGTGGTGGTTAGGAATAAGGCAAGATTAGTGGCTAAGGGGTATAACCAAATAAAAGGGATTGATTTTGAGGAAACTATTACCCCTGTAGCCCATTTAGAAGCTATTAGAGTGCTATTAGCCTTTGCCTGTTATAAGGGATTTAAGCTTTTCCAAATTGATGTCAAGAGTGCCTTTTTAAATGGGATAGTAAAGGAAGATGTGTTTGTAGAGAAACCCCCTGGCTTTGAGAATTTCTAATTTTCAAATCATGTTTTCAATTAAAAAAGGTCTTATATGGATTAAAACAGGCACCTAGAGCATGATATGAGAGGTTTATCACATTCCTACTGGAAAGAGAGTTTGTTTAGGGGAGCATATACACCGCCCTTTTTTTGATGAGAGTAGGAGATGAATTACACATTATTTAGATCTATATTGATGATATACTTTTTGGATCTTTTGATAAAAATTTATGTGATAATTTTTCTAAAATAATGAGTAAGGAATTTGAGATGAGTATAATGGGGGAAATGTCCTACTTTCTAGGATTTAGCATTAGACAAATGGATGAAGGAACCTTTCTTAACTAATCAAAATACATTAAGGATACACTAAAGAAATATGAAGTGGAGAAAGCCAAGCCAATCAACACTTTCATGAGTTTCAGTGTCCAGTTAAATAAGGATTCAAATGAAAAATCTATTGATTAGAAGAAGTACAGAGGAATAATTGGATCACTTCTTTACCTGACTACTAGCAGACCTGATATTATATTTAGTATTTATCTTTGTACTAGATTTCAGGCTGATCCAAAGGAGTCCCACCTGACTGTTGTTAAGAGAATTATTAGATATCTCTTAGGAACCCAAAATTTAGGAATCTGGTATTTTAGGTACAACACCTCCTTTGAAATTATAGGATATTCTGATTTTGACTTTGCAGGATGTATGGTGGATAAAAAGAGTACCTCTAGAATATGTCAATTCATAGAATAATCATTAGTCTCCTGGTCCAGTAAAAAATAGAACTAAGTTGCACTATCCATTGCTGAAGTTGAATATATTACCTTAAGAAGTTATGTGGACCAGGTCCTTTGGTTAAAATATTAAATTTTAAATTTAGGACTTCCTGTTGGCACAATCTCTATCCTATGTGATAATACTAGTTTCATCTGTATTTCAAAGAACTCAATCCAACACTCTAGGACCAAATACATTGACATCATGCACCACTTTATTAGGGATCATATTACCAAAGGAAACATAGAGCTACATCACGTAGCCACTGAAAACCAACTGGTAGATATTTTCATAAAGTCACTAGCTTTTGAAATCTTTAGCACCTTAAGAATCAAATTAGGTGTGATAGATATTCATGCTTGTAATTGATATTCTCTGTTTATGTTTTAGCACTTAGTTTTTGTTTAATTTTTTTATGTATTTTTTAATTTCCTGCCAATTTTCCTCATTTTTTATTATTATTTGTTTTATTTGGTTATTTCTTTTTATGTGCTTTCCTTTTGCTCTTGATTTCTTGTTTATTTTCTTCAGAATCAGATCACTGCTCACTACTGTTGATAAACTTGATTTCTAAATGAGATTTTTGCCTTATTTTATTTAGAAGCTTGTAAGCAGTGATTGACTTCTAAAAAATAGTTAAAGGATGAAACATTGATGATTGTTTCTCTTCCTCTAACTCCTTTAATATATTTTTTTTGAATAAAAATCTTTTCCAAAATTAAAAAGTTGGATTTTGAAATAGAGATCTATTTTATCTTCCTATACTAATCTATCTCATATGAGTAGTGTTCCAAATCATTGAATCACTTTCATATTTTCTTAATCAGGTGGTTGTATTTATCATATGAGAATGGTTCTAATTTGTAGATTATTTTTCCTTATCTAAGAGAGTGAGTTTTTCTTCTGTTATATCTCAATGATAATCTCACAACTGAGAGTCTTTTAGAGTTTTTGAAAGAAAGGAAGCTCATAAAATATGCGTAAAGTGTGCCAATCAACTAAAAAAGAGGCACAAAAGGAGCCCAGCACTGAAAAGATGCGCAATGTTCACCAATAAATTTAAAAGATATAAAAAGTGTATCAAAAATTAAAAGATGCTCAAAGTGCGCCAAATAATTGAAAAACGAGGCATAATATGAGCCTATAAAGAAATAAGCTTCCTCCTCTTTCAAATCTTTAAAAATCTTAGAAAAATTTATGTGCCACTTAATATATTCAAATACTTGAGATTGAAAATTATGATTTCTGATTCTTTACTTTGCAATACTATTTTATCAAATATTTTTCTGGAATGAAGTTTGAAAGGATCACTTTTCTTATCTAATTTCTTTTCTTCTGAATTAAGATTTTGTTTGAAAGGAATTTGAACCTGTAAGGTATCCGAGGTAAGGTTTACAAAAATTAATTTTCCAACTTTTTTGGATTTCAGCTCATCAATTTCTTCTTGCTGGTTTTTGAATAAAAATTAAGGAAAAATGCTAATTTACTGGAGCTGATTGATTAAAAAAACTTTGTTTTTATTTATTAATTTTATCGTTTGTTTAATTTTTTATTTATGTTTTGATTTGAATCTTTTTTGTATTTTGGACTCCCTTGATCATTCCTCTTCATCATCCAACTTTTTCAAATTTTATTTATATTATCATGGATGATATCCACATCATCTTAGATGATATGATCACATCTCCAATCCAACGACTAATCTGAACCAATTATTGGACATCAACTTGGACGATACACCTAATCATCCTGGACGATCCACAACCTGAATGATTTAAATTTAGTTGGTATGACCCATTATTATTGATCATCCTGGATGATCCACCACATCGTCCTGGATGATACTTTTCATCAACAATCATTCAGAAGGACTCCTCGAGATGATCGCCTCAATCTAATCATCCTGGATGATACGTGATCGTCCCGGACGATATGATTACCTTTTTTAACAATCAGCCTGGCCGACATTATTGCTTCAAATTGCCCTGGATCATATCATGATTGTCCTGGATGATATGGGTAACTCTTTATATATAGGCCAATTTCAAAGCTATTCTTCACTCCGTCTTCTTTCTTCCCTTTAAAGCTTTCTCTCCTTCAGTCAAGCTCACAAATGGCTGGTGGCAAACATTCCAGGATGCTTACTGGAAGCTCCTCGAGGGGAACTGTGGACCCTCGCTTCACTGATGTAGCAGATCAGGCTGCTTACAATTATACTTTCCAAGATAGTCGATCCCTGTACCCTGATGTATCCAGTGTTAGACCTATTTGCTCATACTACTCTGACTTTTATTCTGACCCTTGCAGTTCCTTTTCACTTTGAACTTGTTTATGAAATTTTCGCTAGTCTTTAAATCAACTCCTCCTACACTACACTTCAATCCTATATAAACAAACAACCTGTAGAAATCACTTATCAGCATGAACTTCTTCAACTTTCCACCATTAGAGATAAGCTTCACACCTTTGTCTTAGATCCTGATTTCAACTGGAGTCCTATTAATCAGTAACTAAGGAACACAAATGTCACTTACCATAATAGTTCCTCTAGTTCATTGGTTAAAGATTCTAGGACCATCTAACATGTCCTTAGAACTTCTATAATTATCAAAGCTGGTGATCGTGTTCACATTACTCCTTTACTTTCTATCACTACCTATTATATCATGGCTCATAGGGAATTCAATGCTACTTATCTTCTCTTTCGATACATTGAGCACTTGACTAGCATTAGGGATCCCAGACATAGGAGGAAACCAAATTTGTCTCTCAGACACCTCATTGCTTATGTTCTTGAAACCAAGTACAATCTTCAGTATCCTACCCCACCAAATTATCACCCTTCTTCCTACACAAACAACTCCTTTCATGCCCTTCATAGCACTCGCCACCATCCAGAGCATGTGGCGGATGTGGGAGAAGAGGAAGAAGCTATTCCTACACCAGTTCCTGAACTTGTTCCCATTCACCAGCACTCACAGTTGGATCAGCTAGTGGAGAGGTTTGACCAGTGGGAGGCCTGGTTTGACTCCTATGTTGTTGCACAAGAGTAGTAGCATGCAGTAGATGTTGATCGTTTCAATGCCTATATGGCCCAACAACAACAACAGCACAACCAGGATCTTGCCTAGTTTGGGGAGCAGTTTGCTTCCATTCACCAATTCTTTCAGACACCTCCACCTCCTCCACCTGATAAGGGTCCATCGTACATGTAGTTTGTTTTGTTGTTATTTTTTTCTTCCAGTGTGATGTTTCTATTGTTGTTCTTTCATTGTGATTTTTCTCCTTTTTGTGATATCAAAAAGGGAAGTAGTGTTAGTGTTAGGGTTATATCGTTTACTTATTCAGTAAAATATGCTTTGCTTTATGTATAGTGTTTTGCTTTGCTTTGCATTACTGCTTGATTTAAAATTATCTAACAAATATTTGTCATCATCAAAAAGGGAGAAATTATTACAAATCTAGATTCAATGATCATAATTTTGATGATAACAATTTTTTTATTTCTCTACAAATATTACTACTGCACATATGTTTGTAGTTACCCTATCTACTAACTTTTTCAAATCCACAAAATCAAGTGCAATTCAAGCCAGCTCAAGATTGGGTAGACAAGGATTGAGTCAATCTGTAAGTTTAAATTCCAATGGTTTTTACCTTTTTTTGAGTCAAATGTAATAAAGTAGATCCTGATGCTAAGTAACCTTGCACACACACACTCAGGGGAAGAAATTTAGTAAGTTAGAGTTTATTTTTTATTTTTGATCATATCATACAGGATGATCCTCCTATTATCCTGGACGATATTCTTAAACCAAAAACACTCAGCCGCCAAATATATCTATTCATGTTTTTGAAATTTATTTTGTGTCTAATTGATCAGGACGATCCCACATCATCCTGGACGATTCATACTAATCATGCCTAAATTAATCAAATGATTAAGGAGAGTAATTAAGGTTAGATTGATCGAACATATCATCCAGGATGATCTTAGGATTGTCCAGGATGATCAATAAGAAAAACCTTAAACTTCTCCTAAATCTGCTGGACGTCCTAAACTATCTGCTGGACAATATATTCTTTTTGAACTAATCATGTAGGATGATATCAATATCATCCTAGATGATCTATTATTTTTCAAGTCGTCTCGACTCATCTGCTGGACGTCCTGAACTATCTGCTGAATGATAATGTCTTCTTTTGAACTAATCATACTGGATGATGTTGCGATCTTCCTTGACAATCAATTATATTTCTGCATATCATCCTAATTTATCTCCTGGATGACCCGAACTATGTTCTAGATGATTTAGTCAGTTTCGTACTAATCGTACAGGATGATCCGATGATCATCTTGGACAATCAGTTGCTCAAAATTAAAAAACTAGGGTTTTTGAAGCCTATTATTTAAGCAACTTATTTTTACTTCTAAAAACGATCTTTTTTGTAATCCACTCGAAGAGAGCTTAGAGGAGAGGGAGAGTTTAGGAGAGAGAGAGGAACTTGTGAGGGAGAGTTTATGAGGGGTTTCACAAAGTTGTTCCAAGCAAGGATTTGATCATGGTCTTCTTTCCTTGTCCTTAGTTCTGTGGTGGCTCTAGGGAGACGATCATTAGCATAAGATCTAGGTTCTCTTCCTACTTCAGGAGGAAGCAAAAGGATTCTTGGTTCTCTACCTACTTTAGGAGGAAGCAAAAGGAGTCGGGGTACTCTGCCTGCTTCAGGAGAAAGCAAAAAGAGTTGGGGTTCTCTGCCTACTTCTAGAGGAAACAAAAGGAGTCAAGGTTCTCTGCCTCAGCGGTGTCAGTGGAAAGATTTTGTAAGGGCTTCTCCACCTTGCTGTGGGAGCAAAAGGAGAGTCACTATAGTTTTAGTGTAATACCTAGAGGGGAGGCTCCGGGGAGTGGACGTGGGTCAAGTTGACCGAACCACTATAAATCTGGTGTGCTCTTTTTATTTATTTTTCTGCATTTTATTTTCTGCATATTTTTGTAAACTAATCTGTGGTTGAAAATATGATTTTGGTTATCTGCTTCTGCTTACATTATTTGTGTTTTAAATATTCAAAAAGACAAAAATAATTTTCATTTTGTGTAACAAATTTTAAAATACCAATTCACCTACCCCCCCCCCCCTCCCTCTTGGTTTGTCTTGGGACTAGTTTATAAGAGCTTAACAACCCTAACAAACTTTCATCTAATCTCTAGGAAATGGATCCAAAGGCTCTACTATATTTTCTAGGTCAATAAATTTTATTCCTTGAGTGACCTCTATCTCTTCTTCTTCTTCTAACCTAGGCTCAACAGATCTATCATATTCATCAAATATTATATGGGTGGTCTCGTCTACCACTAGGGTTCTCTTATTAAAAATTCTATATGCTTTACCTACAGATGAATAACATTTTTCCTTAAAAAAAAGATTTTTCAATAAAGCAAAAGGAGGGGTACAAAAAAGTATAAATTGGAAAAAAAAAGACAATAATGCCTCCCCAACACAAAAGAGTAGGTAGACACAAAAAATCAAAGAAAAGAACAACCAAAAAAAGAAAAGAGCTAACAAAAAAACCCCTCAACTGAAAAAGAGCGATCCCCCAGGGGCAAGAAGACCTCAATACTGATCATTTGAGGGTCCCTAATCCCCGCCCAAGATCTCATTAGTTGTTTTTTTCTTCTTTTGAGGGGTAGTGGTGACAGGCCCCAGCTACTGCAATTCTTTATGAAGAACTCTAAGTCTTTGTTTAGAGAGGTTTAGTCTGTTGTTCGAGATATCCTACTACTGAGATTTTTGAGCAGTGAAAATAATAGACTCTAGGTTGGAATCAACTGATATTGGAAAGGGGTGTCTTATTTCATGGCCTTTAGAAGGGTTGGCGTGAAGATGGCCTTTCTGCTTAGGCATTCTTCTTCTAGTGATGACATTCCAATTTCCCAAATGGTCTAAAGGTTGGGAAGATGGAGAATCTTACAGTTGAGTGTGCACAGGAATAGCTAGATTCACCTGAAGAGAGTTGTCAACAGATTACAGCTTAGTCTTTCAAGGTCAAGACTCCACTTTATGATTAATAATTCCACAATGGAAACAAATATGAGAAATTCCATCATACTTAACTCTTTAAAAAAATCTTTCATTTATGACTTTAATCCAAAATCTCGGGGGAGTTTCTAAGTAAGATTAATATGGACACACACTCTAGTAAAAGAAATTTGACCCTAAGAGGATGATTGTTCATCCATCCAAAGAGGTTCTCTAATCATAGCAGCCATACGAGCAATATTGAAAGGATCCAAATACATTAGAGGAAGCCAAGGAAACCAGACCCAAGACGAACCCCTTCATATCCTCAAGAGAAAAGGAACACGACCATCTATCAAGCCAATTATGCTTTCGGCCACAATCCAAGGACCACCCCTAAGGATGACATCACAAGCTGGAGGGCTTTCAAAAATACAAATAAAATAATTTGGAGCAATGGTGATCAATTGAAACTCTCCAACATGAGACCATCACCTTGATAGTTCACCTTAGAGGCAAGTAAAAGAGATGCGCTTGCCTAGGAGTTTCCTAACTTGAGCACATTCGAATTTAGAAATATTTTCTTGAACTTTATCAAAGTTAAGGCTCAAGGAAATTCCATCCTCATCAAGTGCCTCTTGTTTGAGAATCTTTTCTAAAGGAGTTTGAGAGGGCTTCCTCCAAGAAAAATGGCCTGGGCTTTGGTCACCAAACACCCTAGACTATTTTGGGGAATTCTGTTTGCTAGAAAGGGGTTGAAATTCTACACCAACTATGCCCAAGTTAAGAGAAGTAGGCTGAGAAGCATTAACACAAAAATTTTGAGCGCAATTTCTTGAGCAGCGGTAATGGGGGAGTTAACCCTACAGGAATCCAACCTTTCATCCAAACAATTCAAACAATTTAAACAAGCATCTACAATACAAACTAGTAAAGCCAGATCAGTCATAACATCTATACACGAGATGTTTGGATCAGGAAACCAACCTGCGGTAAACACTAAGACTTACGGTCACTGACAGAAGAAATGGCCCAAACAGACCCCAATGAAGGCTCATGAAGCATGTCAATGCAATCCTACTTAATATGCTCTGACATATTATGGACAAAGGAGTTCAAGTCCTGATGAATGCTGGGGAAGTTCTGAATGGACTCCATAACAGGCTCATGATACAGGTTATCATCCAAGGAAAGGTGCTCATGGTCCTTACGAGAAACATCTGCAGCTGAATGCTTAGAATCAGCTGCATGGGCGTCCTTGAAAACTTGCTCGCAAACCTCAAAGCCCATGCCTTCCAAAACCTTCTAATAGTTCCCTTTCCTAGAAGCCTTCCTACCATCACTACTTCCATCGGAGCAGGGAGAAGGCCTTTTGCCTCCCCTATTAACCATTCAACCTATAGCAGCTTATCATGAAGAAGAGGTGCATATATTTTTCTTTTTATTTATTTATAGTTCTTTATGTATAAAAAAACAAAAGAATAACTTTTTTTTAGAACAAATGAATAACCTAAGAAAATACCTTCATCTAATTTAGGGTTAAATTTTTCTAGAGAAAATTTTCCATTTATTAGAATGAAACACTTACATCCAAAGACATGAATGTGAGAGAGATTAGGTGTCCTACCTTTGAGTAACTCATAGGGTATCTTATTGAGTTTGGATTTAACATTTACCCCATTTAGAATATAATAAGCAGTATTCACTACTTCTGCCCAAAAATATATAGAAAGTGAATACTCAGCTAGCATGGCTCTAGCAGCTTCTACTAATGTTCTATTTTTCTTTCAACTACTCCATTTATTGCAAATCTGGTTTTGATGATGACAAACATGTTTCTATTGTGTTTTGCTTGGCAAACCCGTTTCAGGCACAAAAGATCACGAGCAACTTAAGCCAACTCAAGATCGGGTCCAAGTGTGTCTAAGTGTACTATTTTCTTTTTCTTGAGTCAATTGTAATGTAACTGATCGCCTAGCTAAGTAACCTTGCACACACACACTCAGGGGGAGAGCTTGAGTGAATTAGAGTTTCTGTTCAAGTTTTTGTTCAGATCATCCTGGACGATAGTCACATCATCCTAGACGATCAAGTAAAAATAGAAACCCTAATTAGGGCGAACAAGTTAAGTGTGTCTGATTAAGCAGATCGTCCTGGACGATCATTGCATAGTACGGGACGATATGCTCAAATCAAAAATTCTCAGCCGCCAGATCAAGTTAGGCAAGTTTTTTTTAAGATATTTGGTCTGATCGTCCCGGACGATACGTGTATCGTCCTAGACTATCCTGTACAATCATGCCTAAATTAGTCTAGTAATTAAGAAAAGCAATTAATACTTGATTGATACGATCATATCGTCTGGACAATCGCAGGATCGTCCTGGACGAACATGATCGTCTAGTGTGTTTCAGTTGGACATCCAGAGCGGTGCTCAGGATGATTTGGGCACATTTTGAACTAATCATACAGGATGATATCCAGATCATCCTGGACGATCAAGTCATTTTTGGGTCGTCCAGCACAAGTTTCTCTGGACGACCAGAGCAGTCTTCCGGACGAAATTCTTCAATTTACACTAATCATCCCAGACAATCGCAGAATCGTATGGGATGTTATGAATAACTTTTTCTACTGATCATCCAGAAGAGCCAGATCATCAAGCTGAAGCAGCTAATTTTGAACTGATCGTACAGGACGATCTATCGATCGTCCTGGATGATCTAGGCCGACCAGTTGAGATTTAGGGCAATTTTAGAGCCCTCCTTTAAAAAAAATTTGTCTTTGAACAAGAAAAATCTTTTGCCACTTTCTTTTCCAGAGAAACCCTAGAGAGAGAGAGTTTGGGAGAGAGAGAGGATCTTGTGAGGGGGAGTTTGTGAGGGGTTCACGAAGGTTGCTCCAAGAAAGGATCAGAGTCATCTTCTCCGCTCGTCGTCTTTCATCGTGTTGGTATTCTTTGTGAGAGGATCGTTCGCAAGAAGATCCAGGGTTCTCTGCTCGCTTCAGGAGGAAGCGAAAGGAGTCCTGGGTTCTCTACCCGCTTCAGGAGGAAGCGAAAGGAGTCTGAGGTTCTCTGCCAGCTTCAGGAGGAAGCAAAAGGAGGTTGGGTTCTCTGCCTCACCGTGTCGGTGGAAAGGAGGTTTTTGTACAGGCTTCTCCGCCTTACTGTGGGAGAAAAAGGAGAGACACTTTGAGTTAGTGCAATACCCGGAGGGGAGGCTCTGGGGAGTGGACGTAGGTCAAGTTGACCGAACCACTATAAAATTCTGGTGTGTTCTTTCTGATTACTTTCTACACTTTAGTTTTTCCGTAATTATCTGCTTGGGTGAAATTTGTGTTTAATCTTTTCGTTTGAGTATTTACTTATTTTCGCTGCATGTTATAGAAAATATTTTTTGTTGTTGCTCTCAAATTTTTAAATAATCAATTCACCCCCCCTCTGGTTAGCCTCGGGACTAGTTAATCATGGCTTAACATCCCTATCGAACTTTCAAGTGGTATCAGAGCGGTATTCAAAATTTAAGTTTAAAAACTTTTGAATTTGATCCATGGCTAACTTTGGTAATCGTAATACTGCTGAAGGTTATTCAATTACACGACCGTCATTGTTTGATAATATTCCTTTTAATTTTTGGAAAACTCGCATGTCCACTTTTCTTCAATCAATTGATTATCGCATGTGGATGCTAGTTAAGGATGGATACGAACCACCTTTTAGAATGATTAATAATGTGAAAACTGAACTGCCCTTTACTGATTGGACTTTTGATGATCGTGACATAGCATAATTAAATGCTAAATGTTTGAACTGCTTTTTCTGTGCTTTAAAATCTGAAGATTATATGCGTGTCTCTACTTGTACGACTGGTAAAGAAATTTGTGATAGATTGTGCATCACTTACGAGGGTACAACTGAAGTAAAATAGTCTAGGTTAAGTATTTTGCTTCATGACTATGAACGGTTTCGCATGAAACCTACTGAAACCATTCCTGAAATGTATACGAGATTCACTCAAATCGTCACTTCTTTGCATGCCTTAGGTAGAGAACTTACAAACTATGAAAGAGTGAACAAAATACTCAGATGTTTGCCTTCTTCATATGATGCTAAGATAACTGCAATCACTGAATCTAAAGATTTGAATACTTACTCTATTGATAACTTACTTGGATCACTCATTGCTTACGAGCAAGGGGTGAACCAAAGACAGCTTGATGCAGGTGAGAAGAAGAAGGAGAAAACAGTGGCACTGAAGGCCAACGAGAGTGATACTAGTGCTTCCGAGTCTGATAGCGATGACGTTGCCTTGATCACTAGGCAATTCAAAAGCTTTCTAAGGAAGAAACACAAGAACTTTTAGAAGTGGAATAAGGGTAAGTCCAACAAAAATTTTAAGGGTTCATCTGACACTGTCTGTTTTGAATGCAAGAAGCCTGGACACATTAAGGCTGATTGTCCTACACTTAAAACTCACCCAAGAAAGGAGAATGGTGAAGAGAAACACAAGTTCAGGAAGGATAAGAAGCAAATTCAGAAGGCGTTCTGGGCAGATTTTGCATCTAACTCTTCTGAGACTGAAGCTGAAGAGGAGAAAATAAATTTGTGTCTAATGGCTGATGATCATCTTGGTCAGTCTGACCAGGAAGAGGTATGTGAGTTTACTTACGATCAATTACTTGAAACATTTGAAAAAATTTATGCATCGTATAGGAAGCTTAAGAAAACCCATGCTAGCTTGAAATTGGATTGTTTGACTTTGTAAAAAGAGTATGATGTTTTGATTAAGGATCATTCCACTGTTGATTGTAATCACAAGTCTTTACTTGATGAATTTGATGAACTGAATAAAAAGCATTCTGATTTAACTGTTGAGCATGATTCATTAAAAACCACGCATGTTGACTTAGAAAGAGCTTTTAAAAATTGGATAACATGGCATGTGAAGTGGAGAGTAGCAATGGTTCTTTGAAATTTGAAATTGCAAGTTTAAAGAAAGAAAATGAATTTTTGAAAGTTAAAATCAGTGCTTTTGAGAAACATGAAACACCTCCTACGTTTGCACAATTTTATGCACCTCCACCTTTTGTAGAATCTGGTTCAAAATCATCAAAGCATGTTTTATACAAACCTAGGAAAAGGCACTATCACCCACGTAGATTAGTTAATCCTTTTCTTGGTGTTAGATGTTTTTCCTGTGGCATGTTAGGACATATTTCCCACACCTGCACTATTCACTATAGTACACACTGGATGTGGAGGCCCAAATTGCCTATTTCACAGCACAGCACACATGCATCACATTCTTCTTTTCATAAGAAGGAACTCAAACCTGTTTGGGTTCCTAAAACTGACGTTTGATGATTTTTTGGTGTGCTCTCACACAAGACCTCATGAGAGCATGTGGTACCTAGACAGCAGATATTCTAGACACATGACTGGAGATGCAAAACAGTTCATTTTACTGGAGGCCAGGGCTGGAGGCAGGGTTACACTTGGAGATAACACCACCAGGAGGGTGGTAGGTTCAGGTATAATTAGTGATTCAAAGAGTTTTATGATTGACAATATTTTGCTTGTAGATAGACTGAAACATAACTTGCTGAGCATCAGTCAACTCTGTGACAAAGGATACAGCATCAAATTCCTGCCTACTTGCTGTATTTTAAGCTTAAATGACAAAATTATTTTGCAGGGATAAAGGATCAACAATGTCTACAAGCTGGATGTAAGTTGCATTAAGGCTGAAAATCAATTTGCTTAAAAACTGCTACTGATGAGTCTTGGTTGTGGCATAGGAGAATGTGTCATGCCAGTATGAAAACCCTTAGGAGAGTCAACCAAAAGGACTTAGTTAGAGGTGTGCCCAAGCTTAAGTTCACTAAGGACCACCTGTGTGATGCCTTTTAGTTAGGAAAGCAAGTTCAGTCCTCCTTTCACTCTGTTAAGAATATTAGCACCTCTAGACCTTTAGAAGTCCTTCACATGGATCTCTTTGGACCCATTAACACTGTCAGCTTAGGGGGGAAAGTCTATTGGTTTGTGATTATAGATGACTAGTCGAGGTTCACTTGGATTAAATTTCTGTCACACAAATTTGAGTCATTTGATGAGTTAAAGTCCTTCTCCACTTGGATTCAGAGGAAGTTAGGTTGTGAGATCTCGACTATTCATAGTGATCATGGTGGAGAGTTTAAAAATGTAAAGTTTGGAAGTTTCTGTGAGGAGCAAGGGATTAGTCATAATTTTTAGCTCCTAGGACCCCTCAGCAGAACGGGGTAGCTGAAAGGAAGAACAGGACCTTAGTAGAAGCCGCTAGAGCGATGCTTGCTGAGTATTCACTTCTAAAATACTTTTGGGCTGAAGCGGTGAACACTGCATGTTATGTACTGAATAGGGTGAATGTGAGATCAAATATGAACAAGACACCTTATGAGATTATTAAGGGTAGAACTCCAAACCTGTCCCACCTCCATATCTTTGGCTGTAAGGTTTTCATTCTGAACAATGGGAAATCACCCTTAGGAAAATTTGACCCCAAATCTGATGAAGGGGCGTTATTAGGCTATTCTAGTGTGGGGAAATCCTTTATGGTATTCAATAAGAGGACTTTGGTGGTGGAAGAGACAACTCATGTTGTGTTTGATGAATCTGATCCTAAGGTGAATAGAGTTGAGGAAGAAGAAGAGGTAGAGGAGATTACCTAAGGGTTAAAATGCAAATCTGGAGGAAAGGGTAGAACCTCAAACCACACTGCCTAGAGATTGGAGAAATTCTTCGAGTCAACTTAAAGAAGTGATCTTAGGAGACCCTTCTGAAGGTGTTAGGACTAGGCATGGACTTAGGAAGGAAGTAAACCACTCTGCCTTTATCTCAATGACTGAACCCACGAACATCAATCAAGCCCTTTCGGATGAGTTTTGGATCTTAGCTATGCAAGAAGAATTGAATCAATTTGTAAGAAATGATGTTTAGGAGTTAGTAGAAAGATCTAGAAATCAAAGTATAGTGAGAACTAAGTGGGTCTTTAAGAATAAGATGAATGATTCTGGTGTGGTGGTTAGGAATAAGGCAAGATTGGTGGCTAAGGGGTATAATCAGATTGAAGGGATTGATTTTGAGGAGACCTTTGCCCCTGTAGCTAGATTGGAAGCCATTAGAGCTACTAGCCTTTGCCTGTTATAAGGGATTTAAGTTGTTTCAAAAGGATGTCAAGAGTGCCTTTTTAAATGGGGTAATAAAAGAGGATATTTTTGTAGAACAACCCCCAGGTTTTGAGAGTTCCCAATATCCAAATCATGTTTACAAATTAAAAAAGGCCTTATATGGATTGAAACAGGCACCCAGAGCTTGGTATGAGAGGCTTAGCACATTCCTATTAGAAAGAGAGTTTGTTAAGGGGAGCGTAGACACCACCCTTTTTCTGAGGAGAATAGGGATGACTTACTCATTATCCAGATCTATGTTGATGATATAATTTTTGGATCTTCTGATAAATATTTATGTGATGAGTTTTTTAAAATACTGAGTAAGGAGTTTGAGATGAGTATGATGGGAGAATTATCCTACTTTTTGGGGTTTAGCATAAGGCAAATGGATGATGGAACATTTCTCAATCAATCTAAATACACTAAGGACATTTTGAAGAAATATGAAATGGACCAAGCCAAGCCAATCAATACTCCCATGAGCTCCTCTGTTAAGTTAGATAAGGATTCAAGTGAAAATCAGTTGATCAGAAGAAGTATAGAGGAATAAATAGATCGCTGCTTTACCTGACTGCTAGCCAACCTGATATCATGTTTAGTGTCTATCTTTGTACTAGGTTTCAGGCTGATCCCAAAGAGTCCCACCTGACTGCTATTAAGAGAATTCTTAGATATCTTTTAGGGACCCTAAACCTAGGAATCTGGTACCCTAGGCACAGCACCTCTTTTGAGATTATTGGATATTATGATTCTGACTTTGTAGGGTGTAGGGTGGATAGAAAGAGCACTTCTGGAACTTGTGAATTCATAGGACAGTCGTTAGTCTCCTAGTCCAGTAGAAAATAGAACTCAGTTGCACTTTCCACTACTGAACCTGAGTACATTGCCTTAGGGAGTTGTGTGGCCCAAGTTCTTTGGTTGAAGCAACAAGTCTTGGATTTAGGATTACCTGTGGGCACAATTTATGTTCTGTGTGATAATACTAGTGTCATCTACATCTCTAAGAATCCAATCCAACATTCTAGAACCAAACATATTGATATAAGGCATCACTTCATTAGGGACCATGTTACGAAAGGGGACATTGAGCTACATCATGTAGCAACTGAAAATCAGCTGGCTGACATATTCACTAAACCACTGGCCTTTGACTCATTCAGCATTTTGAGGACCAAATTAGGAGTGATTGATATAAATGCTTGATTCTAATGATTGCTGACTTCTGATTTCTCTGGTTTTTATTATGCTTCTGTTAGTTAGCTGTTTGATTTGATTATTTGCTTTCTGTTATTTTTTGTTTGTCTTCTATTGATTTCTGTGTTAGCCTTGGTGTTAGGTTGATTTGAGTATTTATGTTGATATAATTTTCTATCTATTTTTATTTACTGGTTCATCTCTTTTATCTACTGTTTTATATTTTTTAAAATCCTATCACTGCTCGCTACTTCTGTAGACTAGATTTCTGACTGAGAGTTTTACCTTATTTTGATTTGGAAGCTTGTAAACAGTGATTGATTCCACTGGATCTGTTAAAGGGAAGAAATATTGATGATTTTTTCTCTTCCTCTAACTCCCTTAAATGGTGTATTGTTTCTTTTGGATAAGTTAGTTTTTGAAATAGAGATCGGTTTTATCTTCCTACAGTAATCTACCTCATACGAATAGTATTTTTCAAAGTCTTGAGTCATTATTATGATTTTCTAAACCAAGTGATTGCACTTATCATATGACGTAAGGTTTTTATTTTGTGAATTACTCTTCCTTACTGTGGAGAGCGTCTCCTATGTCTAGAGGTAATTTTACAGCTGAGATCCATTAATGGTTTTGAGAGGGAGAAAGCTTACAAAAGATGCGCAGTGCGCCAAATAAATTGAAAAAGAGGCACAAAATGAGCCCAAAGCTGATAAGATGTGAAATGTCGCCAAACTCAAAGATACACAAAGTGTATCAAAAATCAAAAGATGCGCAAAGCGCCAATCAAATTGAAAAAGAGACACAAAATGAGCCCAAATTAAGCTTTCTTCCCTTTCAGATCGTTAAATGTCTTAGAAAAATCTGTGCGTCCCTTAATATTTTTAAAAGCTTGTGTTTGAAAATCCTGATTTTTAGTTTATTACTTTGTAATACTATTATATCATATATTTTTCTAGAATGAGGCTTGAAAGGATCTCTTTTCGAATCTAATTTCTTTTCTTCTGAATTAGATTTTTGTTTTGAAAGGGATTTACATCTATAAGGTGTCTGAGGTGGGAGTTACGAAAGTTGATTTTCCAACTTTTTCTAGATTTCAGCACTGTCAATCGTCTTCTTATTGGTTTTTGGATTTAAAATAAAGGAAAATTTTTGATTTATTGTTGTTTTTGGTTTTCTGTTTTCCCTCCTCCTTTTTGTGATGTTAAAAGGGGGAGTTAGTTGTAGTAATTTTTGTTCTTGATTTCAGTTATAGTAGCTTTGTGTTTCCTGTACTATTTTGATTGTTCAATGAAATTTGAAAAAAATTGTTTTTTGATCTCCTAGTTCTTTTATTTTTTAAACTAGTGCACATATGTTTACCATCATCAAAAAGGGGGAGATTGTTATAAATCTGGTTTTAATGATACTAAACATGTTTCTATTGTGTTTTGCTTGGCTAACCCATTTTAGGCATAAAAGATCACGAGCAACTCAAGCCAACTCAAGATCGGATCCAAGTGTGTCTAAGTGTACTATTTTCCTTTTTTGAGTCAATTGTAATGTAACTGATCCCCTAGCTAAGTAACCTTGCACACACACACTCAGGGGGAGAGCTTGAGTGAATTAGAGTTTCTATTCAAGTTTTTATTTAGATCATCCTAGACGATAGTCACATCGTCCTGGACGATCAAGTAAAAATAGAAACCCTAATTAGGGCGACCATGTTAAGTGTGTCTGATTAAGCAGATCATTCTGGACGATCATTACATAGTACGGGATGATATGCTCAAATTAGAAATTCTTAGCCGGCAGATCAAGTTAGGCAAGTTTTTATTTTAAGATATTTGGTCTAATCATCCCGGATGATACGTGTATCGTCCTGCACGATCCAGTACAATCATGCCTAAATTAGTCTGGTAATTAAGGAAAGCAATTAATACTTGATTGATACGATCATATTATCCTGGAAGATCGTAGGATCATCCTGGACGAACATGATCTTCTAGTGTTTTTCAGCTAGACGTCCAGAGCGGTGCTTAGGATGATTTGGGCACATTTTGAACTAATCGTACAAGACAATATCCGGATCGTCCTGGACGATCAAGTCATTTTGGGTCATCCAGCACAAGTTTCTCTGGATGACCAGAGCGGTCTTCTTGATGAAATTCCTCAATTTACACTAATCGGCCCGGAAGATCGCAGAATCGTAAGGGACGATATGAACAACTTTTTCTACTGATCATCCAGAAGTGCCAGATCGTCCAGGCTGAAGCAGCTGATTTTGAACTGATCGTACAGGATGATCTATCGATCGTCCTGGACATTCTAGGCCGACCAGTTGATATTTAGGGCAATTTTAGAGCCCTCCTTTAAAAGAAATTTTTTTGAAAAAGAAAAATCTTTTGCTACTTTACTTTCTAGAGAAACCCTAGAGAGAGAGAGAGAGAGTTTGGGAGAGAGAGAGAGAGGATCTTATGAGGGGGAGTTCGCGAGGGGTTCATGAAGGTTGCTCCAAGCAAGGATCAGAGTCGTTATCTCCACTCATCATCTTTCATTCTGTTGGTGTTCTTTATGAGAGGATCGTTACAAGAAGATCTGGAGTTCTCTGCCCGCTTCAGGAGGAAGCGAAAGGAGTCCGGGGTTCTCTGCCCACTTCAGGAGGAAGCGAAAGGAGTCTGAGCTTCTCTGCCAGCTTCAGGAGGAAGCAAAAGGAGGTTGGGTTCTCTGCCTCACCGTGTCGGTGGAAAGGAGGTTTTTGTACAGGTTTCTCCGCCTTGCTATGGGAGCAAAAGGAGAGACACTTTGAGTTAGTGCAATACCCAGAGGGGAGGCTCCAGAGAGTGGACGTAGGTCAAGTTGACCTAACCACTATAAAATTCTGGTGTGTTCTTTCTGATTACTTTCTGCACTTTAGTTTTTCTGTGATTATCTGCTTGGGTGAAATTTGTGTTTAATCTTTTCAGTTGAGTATTTACTTGTTTCCGCTGTATATCATAGAAAATATTTTTGCTGTTGCTCTCGAATTTTTAAATAACCAATTCACCCCCCCCCCCCTCTTGGTTAGCCACGGGACTAGTTCATCAGGGCTTAACATCCCTATCGAGCTTTCACCATTCTACAGAAAGATTATAGGGGAAAAAATTTATATTATATTCCTAGGTCCTTACAAATTAATTTAAACTAATCATTTTTAAATTCTCCACCATGATCACTATGGATAGTAGATATTTTATATCTTAATTTCTTCTAAATCCATGAAGAGAATATTCTAAATTTCTCAAATGATTCACTCTTATGAGATAAGAACCTTACACAGGTAAATATAGAGTAATCAATGATCACATACCCGAAGGTCTTCCCACCTAGGCTGGCTGTACTAACCGGTCCAAATAAGTTTATATGAAGGATTTCTAGTGGCTTAGAGGTGATGATGTTCTTAATGGGATGAAATAATGATTTGACTTATTTTCTTAATTGGTGGTCCTTAGAGAAATCTAACTTAGGTATATCTCTAACTAGGTCTTTTTGGGTGAACTTCCTAAGTGTGTTCATGCTTGCATGATATAGTCGTCGATGTCATAACCAGGATTCATCAGCAATAATTTTTAAGCATAAGGAATATGAATATTCAACATAGTTTAAATCAAGCATGTAAACATTTAATCCTTTTTATTCTAAATAAGTTTACCATTTAAAATAATCAAATATTTGGTAGACGAAAATTTGATATTAAATCTTTTATCACATAATTGACTGATACTAAGCAGGTTGTGTTTCAAATCATCTGCTAGTAAAACATTCTCAATGATAAAATTTTTAGAATTACCAATCATACCTAAGCCAACCACTTTCTAGGTGATGTTATCTCCCAGTATAACCTTGCCTCCTACCGTGGCCTCGAATCTTATGAATTGCTTCATATCTCCAGTCATGTGTTGTGAGTATTCGCTGTCTAGGTACTACATGTTCTCACTAGGCCTTTTGTGAGAGCACCCATACAAAGTTAATCAAGGGTTAGATTTGTGAACCCAAGTGAGTTTGGGTTCCTCCTTATACTAACTTGAATGAATTACATGCATGTTATGTCATGATGCACTTAACTTTGGCCTCCACACTAAATGTGTTCTATAGTGTACAGTGCTGTGGGTAATGTGTCCTAATATACTAAAATAATAACACATAACTCCTGGGAAAGGGTTTACTAGTCTATGCAAGTGGTTATGCCTTTTCTTAGGAATATGAGAAGTATGTTGTGATGTGGGATTATACCATTATGTTAGTGTAGGTGGTGGTCAATTATTTTGAAGTGCATGAACTTTTTCTTTTAAAAACTTATTTACACTTCCAAAGCTTTAAATTTCACATTTCAATGCATGCTCACTTGAGTCTAATTCATCTGCAAGTATTTCTAATTGCTTGTATGAAACTTCTAATTAAATACGCTCACTCTTCAAGGATTCATGAGTCTCAGTTCAACATGCTTTTTATTCAAATCATCAAATTCATTTAATATAATATGTGTTCTTTATCTAAAGACATATGTTTAATTCTAATACTATCATGCTCTTTTTAGAAATAAGAAAATTTTAGATTTAGACTAGCATGTAGTTTCTTTAATTTTCTATATGATTCATGCATTTTTTAGAAATAGTAAATAAATCATCATAGGAGAGTTCAAATATCTCATCTTGATCAGAGTGATCAAGATTATCATTAGCCATTAAACACAAATTAGTTACCTCTTCATATGCTTTCTGTTCTAATGATTTTAAGGTTGTCTGCCTAAATAGCTTTGTGTGTCCTATATTTCCCCTTTTTGAAGATAGAATTTCCACACCCATATCCTTGGTTGGATAATTTTCATATTAGGATAGTTTGATCTCAAGTGCCTTAGTTTCCTACATTCAAAGCAGATAACTTAAGATGAGTTTCTATTGGATTTAAAACCTTTACTTTTGCTCCTTTTGAACTGATGCTTCTATTTTCTCTTTATAAAGCTTTTGAACTGCCTTATCATAAGTGCTATATTATCATCTTCTTTAGCTACAAAGCTATCACTTTTAGAGTCATTGACGTTTAATGATACTACTCTATCCTTCTTCCTATCACCTGCATCAAGCAATCTCTGACTCACACTTCACTCGTAGGTAATGAGTGAGCCTAGTAAATTATCAATAAAATAAACATTTAGATCTTTAGATTCAAATATAACAGTAACCTTAGCATCATAATTATAAGATAGACAAGGTAAAATTTTGTTGACCTTCTTAGAGTTTGAAAGTTCTCATTAGATTTTATGCAAAAGAGTTCATAATCATGTGGTAAAATGTTCAACTAAGATTATAATGCATAACCAATCCCAAATCTCTTTGCGAGTAGTACATATAGAGAGCCTCAAATAGTCTTTAAATTTTAGTGTACAGAAAAAGTAGTTTAAATATTTAGTATTGAGTTGTGCAAGATCTTTATTCTCAATACTCCATTCAGTAAAAGATACATCAATTTTTACTATATTAACTATGCATGATGGTACAAAATAACTAGTTTGTATTTATTTGATTAAAAAAGTGTTATTTTAAAAAAATTTAATTATCTTTAGAGGAATTGAATTTTTAGAATTTTAGTTTTGAAATCAAGCTCTTTATTATGAATACTATATCACCTCAGGAGGCAAATATATCGTTCCCTAATAGGTTCAAATTACAAAGCCTTAAATTTATTCTGATCATCATAGTCAACTTAAGAATAGATAACATATTATTTCGAAGGATCAAAATGATGTTTGATTGAGTGTTTGACTATAATGATTAGGATAAGAGATCATTAATTTCATAATCAAAATCTTGATAATATAACGATATATCTTCTCGAAGAAAGAGGATTTTGTCTAATGTCGCTCATTTGAAAATAACGATATTGATCGTTGAATTTTGAATTTCCCAAAGGTAATTAATTGAGGGTTTTGAAAACTTAATTTTTGAAAATTTGATCTAGATTTCTAAATCTCCTACGAGCGCAAGCTCTCATAGTTAATTACATCATAAGGAAACCAGAGTTTCCTACAAACACTCTCGTTGATGTCAAAGGAGGAGAGGTTGGAAATTCAAACGGGATTATATCAAAGTTGAGCACTTATTTTTGGAGTCAAAGAAAGAATAGAAGGAAGTGTCTTGAGATTCTAAATTACTTTAGAAACACCCCAGCCTATCCTATTTGTTGGGCTTGAATTTGATTGAAATAGATTTAAGTTCAAGTTGTCGATTTTATTAGAAGGTGGGAATTAGATTTTTGGAGGGTGAGGACTTATAGCCTGAGCCTGCCTCAAAACCTAAGTCTAAAATGGGTACTAAAAATTAGTTACCTGCACCAAGCTAGTGCAATACAAATCTAGATTTATCCCAGCCTGGATTTGGGAACCAGTTAAACCACCTAGGCACTTTAAAACCATGTATCTGATCTTTTATGTAAGAGTGGGTAGGGATATTGTATTAAGTTAAGTTTAAGGAATGTAGGGCCGACATCTAGAGTAGATTCTTAATTGGCCCCTTTAACTTATATTGGGTTAAGCTAAAATATAATTAAAGATTTAGACACTTTTAAGATTGTATCTAATATAATGCATGCTAGCTGACTTGATAAATATTTAAATCTGAATGAAGTAATTTTAAAAAGGCTTAAAAAATAGATTTTTTCCTAGAAGAATGCACATACTCCCCTTGACAGATATGCACCCTCATAGGCCAGGTGGTCTGCTAGAACCCGTAAGTGGGGAGGTGCCTAACAAATGGAAAGAAAATGTAACAACATGCTATGAGAACTCCCGGTGGTCCCGGACTTACTTCTTAAGAGCATTAGAGTTATTATATTATCTTAAAAAATTTAATTTAATTAAACTAAAAGAATTTTTTTTGTACCCTCACAAGCCTCTGATCGTTCCAGGATAAAATAAATACGACATGCAAGATCACCAAAAAACTACTAAAAGCACGTACGCCTATATTGCAATCAATATCAAACAATCAATTTTAATAAATAAATCAATTAAAATTTAATGTACATAGGCAAATGCCTTTTAATATTACAACCCAGGGTCTGTAGGAAAAGTAAAGTGACCGGGTACCACTGACTACAACCCGGATTCTACTCCTAAGATACAAGTGACTTTGAGAATTGGGATTCTTCTTATTCTTCATTTATTCTTCCTTCTATGGGCTCCTTAGATCCATCTGGTCTGGATATCTAAGTAAAAAGAAACTCCTCCCCGAAGGGATGTTTCTTTTCTCCTTGGATACTCAAAGTATCCTAATCTGGATATCCAACTGAAGAGGGACTCTCCACTAGGGGATATTACCCTTCTCTTTGGATTTCAGATTGGATATTTAATATCCCATCTCAAAGAACTTAAGCATTACAACTCAATTGAATTAAAATTACATCAAATCATATTGAATATAAAAGAAAATTTCTAGACTCAACAACCTGCAGGGTTATCCTAATAAACTAATAATTAATTTAATATTCCAAGCAGTTATATATATCAAAAAAATTAAATACTCAAATTTATAGCTACGCTTGGCTATGCTCTTTTACTTTAAAGGGGGACTTAGCAAATTTTTGAAGCACCTGCAGAAAATATCGTCATTTTTTAAAGCTTTATTTATTTTTCTACCTTTAATCCCTACCCTATGCGAGCATGGACACCTGTATAAGATTGAATTAGTATAAATTATCTCTAACCTAGGGGTGGATCTAACAAATAATTAATCACATCATAGAGTGTAGAAATTAAATAAATAGGCATATCAATCAATTCTATCACTAGCAACCAACATGCAGTGAAAACTCAAAAAATCTGGCACACAATAGCAGGAAAGTAAAATACCGACCTAGCCTAAGACTAGAGTTATTGTCCTAGCAAACCATCTAAAGTGTGTGAGGTAGGCTGTGTGGTTTGGATATGTCATATGTAGGATAATTAACGTTGAGGTTCTGGTTGGTTGAAAGGCTTAAGGAAGAATTTTAATTAAAGTTAAAGTATTAATGATTTAAGATTAATTTTTAAAGTATATTTTAAAGTGTTATTGACTATCACCTTTGTTGCTCACCGAGGCCGTGAAATTTATTTCACCTTCCTTGGGGCTAAGTTAATAGCCTCGTAGGCCTGGGTTACCTAGTGGTAACCGATATAACTAAATGATTTGATTTGGTTAAGGTTTGAGGGTCATTAAATTTTTAATTATACTTAATTATTTTCCAATTTTAAGGTTTAAATTAATTTAAGTTTTTTATCAATCGGTTTGTGGCGTTGTGCCAGCAGGCTCGAGAAACAAAGCCTCCTTAGGACATAGAGCCCCGCAGCCCGGAATAGTCCAGCCTAAAAACATGGTTGATATAATTAGATTAAAGGTTTTAAGATTTATTGGATCATTAATAATTAATTAATTTTAAGATTTTAACACTCAATTGAATCCATTCGTGTTGTTGTGCCAATAGGCTTAAGGAACCAGGCCTCCTTAGGACACTTAGCCCCGCAGCCCAGAGTAGTCCATCCTAAAAACTTCATCTTTGGAGTGTTTATTATGTATTAAAGGTTATTTGAGTAATTTAAGCATTAATTTAATATTTTCTGAAATTTGAAATTAATTATCAAATTTTAAGTATTTTTTGGATTATTTAAATGATTAAATTAAGGGGTTAAAATTTAACTTTTTGATTAAGTTTAAAATCTAGAAAGTTAATATTTTATTAAAATATTAGACCTTAAGATAATCAGTTAGATTACAAATTTGGTGGATTTGGAATTTTTTATATTTTATTATGAAGGTTTGAAGTTTTGACTCGATTTTGATTTAAGTTTGGCCGTATTTGTTGACTTTTTGACTTTAACTGATTTTTAAAGGTTTGGTATTTTTAATAAATATTATATTTTCATATGAGTTGAATGCCTTTGAGTTTAATCAATTTGGAATTTTTTGGAATTAGTTATGATTTTGCAAAATTTGAGTATTTATTGAATTATTAAATTGATTTAATTAAGGGGCTTTTTATGATTTGAATCTAAATGAACTCCAAACTTCTTGAAATCATATCCAAAGATAAGAAATGATCTAAGGAAGGATTACCAAGTGTTTGAGAATTTTTTTTGAATTTTTAATTATTTTAATTAATTAAATTAATTAAATATTAATTTTTAATTAAAATTAAATTAAACTTAAATTTGATGTCAAATTAAAGGGATTTTATTTTTTAATTATTAAGGATTGAATTTTGGTCAGTTATAGGTATTATTTGTATTTTTTTATTTAATTTAGATTTATTATAAGTTTTGGAAATTTTAAGGATTAATCAAGAGTTTAAACTTAAGCAAATTAATTAAGGGGCTTAATGACTTCTGAAACTTCTAAAAATTTTCTATGGGCTGTAGGTTTCACTAAGTTTGAATGTTCAAACTTTCAAATCAATAGGAGATATATCCTAATTATTAAAATTTTAGTAAACTCTCTAAACAAGCCCTTAATTATTATCCTTAATGTTGTCACTAAGTTAAATAGATTTGAATCAAGGTTTCTCTAACCCTTGGACTTAATATATATGATGTGTGCATACATAACATAATCAACTTCTTAAATCTAGGAGTGCCTAAGCTAAGTAGTGTGTGTATCCTACACATGCAAAAGAAAAAATTAACTTAAGTAATTAACAAATTGGTTATTAAATAATTAGGATAATTATTTACTAACCATCCCATCAAATCTATTCATTCAAGCTCAACCCATATTAAAAATTTCAAGGGATCTCTCAATGTTCAAAGGTTTAAATACGTATAATTTTAAAACAAAATTTAAAATATATGTATATATATTCAAAAATCTATACATGAAAATATATGTTTTAAAATAAAATAATTAATAACATTATCAAAATAACTTAAATATTTTTGAGAGATCCTCGATTATTCAATATAATATAATTTTTTTTTATTTTTAAAATATTTAACATAATACTGAATTAAATACTAATTAATATTAAAAATAAATTAAGATTTTAATTTTGAAATTAATTTTCGAAATTAAAATATTTAAAATTCTTAAAATTTTGATATATTAATTTAAATTTTCTGATTTAATTTTAAATTGTTTTGAATTTTTGGAGTTTATAGTTATTTAAAATCATTAAAAGAAATTAATGTTTAAAATATTCTCTAAGTTAAATTAAAATAAATTAGAGATATTTTATATAATTTTAAAATAATTTTAAAATAGTTATTTTAATATTTTAAAAATTATTTAAATTTAATTTTAATTAATTAAAATACTAAATGCTTAAATATTTAAAATTTATTCAAATTATTTAAATATTTTAAATTTAATTTAATTTTAAATAAAAATATTATTTTTTAATCTTAAATAATTTGATATAAAGTATTAATTAAAATTTCTTTAAATTTAATCAGAATTTTGTTTAAGGTGTTTAAAGTTAATAACAATTAAAATATTTAAAAGCAATCAATTATTAGAATAATTTTCAAATAACATATGTGTATATATATATATATATATATATATAATTAAAATAATTTTGGAAAGTTCTGAAATTTTAGAATGGATTAAAATTAATTAGAATATTAATTATGTTTGATTTTAAATATAATTAAATATTGATTGGATATGTAACTAATTAATATTGAATATTTATTTAAAGTAAAATTAATATTTCAAAGTAATTCTTAATTTTAAATTAAAAATTCTGAATTTTGATGATATTAATGTCAAATATTAGAAATTTTTAATTAAATTTGAATATTTAATTATATCTTAAATGCTTTATTAATTAAAATATATTTAAAATAATTAAATATAAATAATAATTATTAATTATTTAATAATTAAAATAATTTAAAATATATCTAATATTTTAATTTAATTTTAATTTTAAATTAGAGGTCTTAATTAACTGAGCATTTTGAAATATTATACCATTTTTTTGGATTTAAAATATATTTTTAATTTTTTTAAGGTTTATTAATTGAAAAAGCCTTAAAATTAATTTAAATTATTAAAATCCAAATCGACAGCTCCAGCGCTATGTGGCACATTCTAATTCATCGGATCAAATTGCGACTGTGGCTTTACATGTGTCAGGCAACGGTTGGTAGGTCAAAACAACAGTGGTGGCAAGGCATTAAATGTCAATCATCAGATGGCAGTGGCACGGCTTTTAATACGTGATTTTGACTTATCGCATTAGCACGCGTTGTCAGCCGTCTAATGCCCCACTATTTGGAACTGATGGGTGAGATCACGCCGGACGGGAGATGAGCCGTGGGATCTTAACCCTGGTTAAAAAAAAATGATCAAAACGGTGAGATTTGAGCCTTTAATCAAATGATCAACGGCTCAAATCACCAAGGGAACATGCTGAATGCGAATGGAGCCCCAAAAATGAAAATTAACTCGTTCTCTCAATATATGCAATCAAACTCAATAAAATTTTAAACATAGATAGCCTATATGAAGAGCATTGATGTGGGATTAATTAGAAAGCTTAAAAATCACTTTTGAAATGTTATTTAATGCTAAGTGTGTGACCTAGGGTTAAGGTTTTTGAGAGATCTAACCATTGGATTGGAACAATTTTTGTTTCTCTGAGCTTGTTGATTATCCACGCAACTTTCCTTAGTTGAGGTCGTGCTTTGAAAAGCTTTGGATCGAAGGATATGGCCCTTGGATGGAACTAGCCTTCGATTGGCCAGAAAGCTTGTTGCTGGCGACTTCTTATGACTGGATTTGACTATAAATATGTGAGGGGACATGTGGGAAGCTCAGACGAAATGAGAGCTAAGTCTGGGAGGCTGAAAGTAGTGAGAGAATGTTATGGTAGTGAATGAGACTCCTTTAGAGTCTTTTGCCCTATTCAAACTTTTCCAAGCCATTTGGATGGTTGAGATTAGCTGGGGGAGCTCCTAGATGCTGCCACATGTCCAGGGGTTAGGTAGAAGCAGGGGAATTAAAAGTACAAGGGTACATCCCATGTGTAAAGGGATTTTTGGCCTCTAGTGCACATGGGATAATTAGGGAATTCTTAGGATTAATCTAGAGCTCAAAGTAGACTTAAGAAACTTCTAGAAACTATTTGGAATAGTTGGAGTGGCTTCGGAATAGAGGGATTTAGTTTAAGATGGGTTTTGACCATCTTTGACCCATTCAATGGCTAAGTTTGAATGTTTGACCATTCCCATGCCATGTGGTTGCTCAGGTGGCATAGGAGGGAGGTGTTGAGCTGGTTAGAGTAGGTTAGAAAGAGTTTGAGGTCTGGGTTTGAATAGATCTAGGGGTCAAGATTGATTTGAATCTGGATTAATCTAAGATCTAGATTGATCTAGGATCTAGATAAATCATAGGATCTGGGTAGACCTAGGGTCAGGGGAGATCTTGGTGCCTTGATTGATCTAGGGTAGATCCTAGGGTCTAGGTAGATCTTAAAGTCTAGGTTGACTTTGGGATTTAAACTGGTATTGAGTTTGAATAAATCTAGGGTATAGATTGATCCTATGGTCAAAACTAGATCCTAGGGCTAGAGCCTGGAAAAGTCATAGGATCTAGATTTGATCCTAGGATCTTGAATCTGAAAGAATCCTAGGGTCTAGAAAGATCCTAGGGTTTGGAGTAGTATAGGGTCTAGGTAGATCCTAAGATCTGGATTAATCTAGAATCTGGATTGGGCCCTAATGACCTCATACAAAAATAAGGTCAATAGTATCAGATACCACATGCAAAAATTAATTAATTATAGAAAGGTAAACATGCAAATTTTCTAAATATCAAAACGTATATTATCAAATAATGGTTGATGGGTTATAGAATAACCCTCTGTAATATTCATATTTCTAAAATGTGCCATTAGATAATTTCTCAGGGATTTGGAAATCACTAATTTAGAAACCCACTCTAATACCAATTAAAAGTTCAATGGAGGGTGTTAAGCCTCGTTGAACAACCCAAGGCACACCAAGAGGGGGAAGAATTGGTGTTTTAAATTTTTTTTCAAAATACTTTTTGAAAACTTGACCACCAAATTAAAAACTTCAAATTTAAATAGAAATCTATCAATACAAAAGCTAGTCAATGTACTAATATTTCTTTAGTGATGAAGTCAAGAGATGAACTTCAAAATATATTTTTTAATCATCACAATGTTCACTTAATTGATTTATACAAAAATGAATTGTAGAAAATTAAAGTACATAAATTAAATGCATAAGGAAAAAATAAAAACAAATGAGAACATCATAATTTTATAGTAGTTCGATCAATCTTAACCTATGTCCACTCCTAGAAGTCCCCTATCCAAATATTGCACTAAACTCTTAGTGACTCTTCTTTAGCCCCCACGTATAGGTGAAGAACCTCTTACAAGAATCACTTCCTTTAACCATGTGCAGTGGACTACCGGAATCCTTTTCACCTTCTTGGTGAGGCAGAGAACCTTTGACACTTATTTTCACCCTCCTAATGAAGGTAGAGTACCTTATAATCCTTTTCACCCTCCTAGTGAAGGTAGAGAACCCAATGATCTTTAGCCTTGAAGTCTTTCTCCCCAGAGCAACCCCAAAAGATTAACAAAGCCACTTTAGGAATCAAGGTGTAAGCCTGCTTGGAGAAACTGTGTGGAATCCCCTCAAATTCCTTCTTCCTCTCACACAACCTCACCTTCTCCTTCTTCAATGCTCTAAGACTTCTCACAAAGCTCTCTCTCAGAATCTCTTCAACTTCCAAATATTTTTTACTAATGTCTTAAGAGAGCTTTTATATTAGGCTTCAAAAAAATCTAAAATTCAATTATATTGCTTCTGATCGTACGATATGATATGCGATCGTACAATAGGATTAGTTAATTTCTTCATGTTAGTATTGTATGATGAATAAGGATCTGTATGATTAGTTCAACTAGTTTGAACTAATTATCTAGTATGATATCACGATTCATATAGTATGATTAGGTTAATCAAATAGAATTTTATCCAATATGATCGTTAGCAGTTAATTATCATCTTGGGGTCAAATTAGGTCATATAATATGATTGGGGTAATCATACAATATGAACTGATGAATTAATTAATTCTAATTTGACTACATAATCATGGGATTAAATTAGGTAATATTTATTAATATTGTCCAGTACGATTGATCGTATAGTACAATTAGTTCAAATTTTATTTTTCAAATTATTGCCTAATTTATGATTGGAGGCAGGAAACTTAATTTCTACAGATCATCCTTTATGATGTATATTGTTCAGTATAATTTATTCAATTTTAGATTTCCTTGATTAAGTGGTTAATTAATCATTATTTTATGCGTATCATACAGTATGATCCCAACCAAACAATACAATATTCATAAAATTTACAACACTTAATTTTGCTCCATAATGTGCGTGTGCACAATCACCAAAGTTGTAGACACCCTTACATGGCATAGACTCAAGAAATATAAAATTAAAGAAATAAAAATATAGACTCTTTCAACACATCCTATTCTACCCAATCTTAAGCCTTGAATAATCTTGAACAGTGTATAGTATACCTAAAATATTAGTACACACAAACGAATACATAATACAAATTCTAAGAGAAATAAAAATTCAATCAATAAAATTTGTTATCATCAAAATCACAAGCTCGGGATCCCGATTGCAACACAAAACTCAACACAAATAAAAATTTTTCAAAAAATATACAATTATACAGTTCATTTTATCACATGCCATTCAATTATGTATGCAAAATAATATACCTTGATCTACCCAACTTATAATTAATTCCTACAACTCTGATAAGATCAATTCTTCCAACAAAATTGCTTTGATACCAAGTTTGTGATGTCCTAGAATCTAATTTAGAAAAACAAATTTTATCTTTTAATATATAATAACCAAAGCTACCAAATTTTTTTATCAACATAAATATAAGCAAAATAAAACTATCAATCAAAATAATAATATATACATCTGTATTCATTTTCTTAAAATTATGTACAGAACATAGGATCTATACAATCATATCACAACTACTCTGCCCTAAGTACAAAATATTAGCTAAAATAATTAGAATCTGAACTTAAAGGATCCTAGTTGCTCTCACACTCATGTGCCTTGCCCTGATCTAAAATCATTTAACCATATATAATGAGCTCAAGAGTCTAGCAAGTAATCAAATCCTACAACTGACACTATAGTCAAGTCAAGTTTTTATGAAAAAAAAATCCATCACAAAATAAGCCAAATTTGTCACAAATTTTGATTTACGATAGATTTAGTTCTAACACTAAAAGCCATGTCGCAAAAGTATTTGTGATGAAATAAATTCATTGCAAATATTTTGCGACAAATTTATAGTGGATTTATAATGGAATCAGATTGAGAAAATGATAACTTCATTTTTTCAAAATTCCATAAAATTTTTGCCATAATTTGCAATGAAAATGTTGCCATAAATTTTGGCAGATTATCCATCGCAAACCGACTGCTATATGTGGCAAATTATTCCATCATAAAATATGATACTCAGCGATAAAAATTTCACCACAAATCTACCAATACTCTATAGGAAAAGTAAAAAAAATATATCCCATAATCAGCAATTAAAAATTTCAACAATAACAATCCAAGCAGTTTAAAAGCAATATTAATTAATGATATCATTTCTAATGTTAAAATAAATATAAAGAATAACAATTTTGTATAATCACATTCCAACTACTCAAATAAATAATCACATTCTATAAAATTTTATAATTATAACACTGAAGTATCAATAGTTCTTATACATAAAAACCCCTACATAGATAATCTAAGCAGAATTTGTATCCTCGCTATCATGCTCAATTGATGTAGGCACGGGCCAATTTTCGCCAATAATCTCTCTCAATCTCTATAGCTCATAAAGATCTAAATATTAATGTATGCTTATGATTTTTAGATATTTTCTAGCTCTGTTCTCAAATTAGCCAACTATTGGCTATATAAACTCTTATGGCTATTTAGAGAGTAGCTAGAGGAAGAAGAGGATTGTCCCTTATATGTATAGGCCTATGAGCCTAATCCATAAATTCATCCCTTCATCATTCTTCCTACTCCTGTGATTAAGTGCGATAATCAGAAATATCTATGGAACCCCAGAGGATCACTTCTCTAGCTATAGTTAAGCTCTCTTAATGCTATGTATATTTATGCTACAAAATATAACATAAGATTAATCATATAATCATCACTTATAATTTATTTTTAAGTATAATATTCTTATATACTTCAATACACCCTCCTCGCTTGCTCATCCACCCACTACTAGTCCTCATGTGCTTACGAGTGTACTATGTAACTCAACTGTAGTTGATTCTCTACCAAGCATCTCCTTCTATAATATACTTAGATTAGCAAGCATAACCAAAGAAATTATTAAAATCTACTAAAATTATTACCAATCATTATCCATGTTTAGTGTCTGGAACTGAACCCCCTATATGGAGGGGGCCTCTAATGTCAGAGGCTTGATTTTGTATGTTATGATCCCTCCTCACTGTATAATTTGGGTTTCCCCAAGAACTATTGAGCTATGCTAATCCAAAATGGTTGCTCACCTTTCCTCTTAATGCAAGTGAACATATCTCGCATGCAAGTTACTCCACATTTCTTAAAACTTGTTCTGATTCAATTATATTGCTTAGGCAACAATTAAAAAACTCATTGTATATAATAAACTAGAAATAATTATTCTTTATTATCTTAATAAAATATGGATAGATGTTAATAATATTACAACTTACTAATCTCAATATCCTTAAATTATATTTCACGCACTTCCTTCAAGATTTTCTTCCAAGAGATATATGGAGCATCAAATCTACTCCGTATAATATCTTATATCTTGTACGAGTGTTACTTTGATAGGTAAAACCTATACAAAATATTTAGTTAACAAATATTATTTTTAAATATATGCATAATATAAAATATACACATTTATGTATGTGTCACCCTCGGGCTGAATAAGCATACGCCCATCTATAGCCGATGCTATAGCAATCTGCATGAAAGAAGGACTAGCTATAATCAGGGTGGAAGGTCCAGCTGCAGAGGGCTAAGGGGGTGGTGGGTAATAAATGGTAGAACATATAGCAGATAGGTATAAGTAGCAGGGACTCCCTGAGAAGATGGTGGAGGGTGTATGGGTAAAAGGGGGCCGCCTGTGTAGCCTATGGTGATGAAAAGCAAGGGTCTATGGAGTAAAATTAAGGACTCCCTGTAATAGGTATAGGCAAAGGGGTGCTAGGATGGGTATAAGTGAAAGCCTGTAAAGAGAAGGCCCCCATAGTACCTACACCCCTATCATATCATCCACTGATACTCTTTTTACACATGAAGTTATTTGTGATTGACCGCCTAGGGGGATTATCACCTCTAGAAGCCATCTATAAAAAATAAAGGATATAATTAGCTAGAATTTATATATTTATAAAAATATAAGAAAAAATAAATTAAATGTAAGAAATAAGTAGTAAATACTATTATGTTATTAAAATATATATGTTTATTATTACTATGCTATAATAAAAAAAGGAATTATTGTATGTATGCTAACATGTTGTAAAAAATTTACTAGGTGATTCAAATTTACCTCCTAACTAATTATCACTAGGTGATTCACTTTCTTCTGATGAGACCACATCCTCACTACTAACATCTTCAATATTTTCCTCAATGTTTAAGTCTACCTCCTCTAACCACAACTCGATCTCATTAGCTACTATTTGATCATCTACATCATTAGCATGCTTTTTAAAGTTTGACATACACTCTTCTTGATGTAATGGTGTGATGTAGTATTCTCAATTACCCTCTTAGGTTTAGTATTGATAACTATAAACCAATCTTACTTACCCCATAGTCTACCTAGATAGTTAGCAAAGAAGACTTGGGTAGCCTGACTAACAATAATAAATGGGTCATACTTTCCATATCTTCTACTTCTCTTTACTTTTATAATACCATAAAGTGTATGTACTCTTATTCCTCTATTTTATACTTGATTAAATTAATCATAATTAAAAGATACAAGTTTTCCCTTCATCAGGATTTCTAACTGTAGCACTTTCTATAAGACCCCATAAAACTCACAATCATCACCCGTATGAATGTTCTCTTTCATACATACACCATAATTTTATGTTTTTTGACCTTCACGCCAAGCTTTGGTTTGAAATCTGTAGCCATTGACAATAAAAATTGGCCAACATTTTATTACTCTCATAGGTCCCCAAGCTAGATTTATTAGTCCTTGCTCTTGCAAATCTATGGCTTCATTATGGACCTAATTAGTGCAAGAATTGTAGCTATATTATTATCATTTTCACTAATTTAATTGATTATGATATATAAGATTGAAGCAACTTATCAAAATACATACCATTTCTATAAACCAATTTAGAAATTTAGATTCCACTCTCTTTTTCTACTGTAATACCAATGTTGTAGTAAGACTATTAACGAACTTCCTACAAATAATTTGAATTTAGGGTCTCTATGTATTAGTCTACAAAATATACAAAATCTTTACATAAACATACTCGAGATAGGGCTTAACTTCAGCACAATTAAGTAGTGTGTAAAATGTGGCAACTCTCATCTCCTTATCTGTCAAATAGCACAGAATACAAGCGCATATTATCTCACCATGTCCGTTGAATCCTGATATATTACTAGTAGATTGACATATATCTAGATCACCCAAATTTTGAGGCACAATATTCCTTATTGATTGTAACTCTGTGTAAAAGTAGTATAAGCAAAATTGAGTCTCTCATACATCAAGTATGCTTCACATATTGATCCTTCGGGACATGTTTTATTCTTTACAATCTTTTTAAGTTTATTTAAATACATGAATGATGTATGGTTATGAATTAATAACTTACTAATAATATTTTATATGTTACATTTGTACAAAATTACCTCTCAAAAGGATACATTCACCGATATTGAATAGGTCCACGAACTCTAACATCATATGATAAAGGTATGGAAAAATGCTCCATCGAGTCAAAAAACCCTGGAGAAAAATCTTCTCAAGCTTATATAGAATGAAAGGTATGTTATGCTCAATATGGACCAAAGATTCTTTATTCAGTCTTGATGAGCATAAGTCCATGAAGAAGATACTTAGTTTAATCGAGGGATTTAAGATTGAATCTGGAAGAGAACTGAAAGCAATGGGTAACAAGCATTCCATGAAGATGTAATAGTCATGACTTTTCAATCTAAACAATCTCCCCAATCTCATATCAACACATCTATTGAGGTGGGAAGCATATCGATCAGGTAGATTTAGGCTCTGCACCTATTCATAAATTGCTCACCTCTACTCTAAAGTGAAGGTGAAAGAAGCTTTTGGCTTTAGAAGTTTACCATTTCTATATTCGTTCAACTCCAGAGTTTTTCACTTGTAAATATCCTTCAAGTCCATCCTAACTTTTACATTATCTTTAGATTTTCCCTTGATGTCCATCACTGTATTGAACACATTATCGAAAATATTCATTTTTATATGCATCACATCTAATTAAGTCTGATCAAGTTTATTCTCCAATATGGCAAAGACAAATTTAAGTCATTAATTAAAGGTTGTATGAACATATCTATCTTTATCTTCAGATTATGTGGTCCTAGAATAATAAGTGTCAGAAACATGTAGGGTGTAGTCATACATAACTCTGGAGGAAGATTGCAGGGGGTGAGTATCACGGGCCAGCATGTGTAAGATGAGGCATATTGGCTAAATGGAGTAAAACCATTTGCATATAAATATAATCTTACATTTTTTAGTTTTGCAGTGAAGGTAAGATGTGTACAATGAAAGTGTTTCCAAGCTTCTATTTCTGACGGATGAGTTAATACCTACTTGTGAGATGTATTCCTTATGACACCTCATATATATAGTAGAGCTCATGATGCATATAAGCATTACAATCTGGGAATGATGGATAAGTAGAATAATTGACTGGCTAACACATCCTTCTACTTTTTTTTAGAAGTTGGTTTAAACCTTGGCGCAATACAACAATGACATGATATCTCTAACAAATTATCCCCATAGTATAACATACATTCGTTAACATAGTAATATATTTTTATAATAGCCAAACCAAGTTTGGAAACTAATATTTTAGCCTAATATAAATCTGTTGGAATTGTATTATGGTCTCCCTAAGTAGGACAACAAATTGATTAAAGTAATCTTTGGGTATATTATATTCTATCTTTATGCTTAACATCTTCATAATAATAGATAACTTTGAGTGAGTAGTGTACCCATTCTAAATTAGTTATTACGCAGCATGAAATAAACCTTAAAAGTCTTGTTCCTCCTTATTCAAGAACTCTTATGTATATTGTTGAAATTGTGGTCCAGTTGCATCATAAACTAAGTCCTCAAACATCTTAACTCTGTCTTCCTCAAGAATGTTGGAACTTGTAGACAAGCCACATTATGAGTCAAAATGAGGCTTATATTCATCATATGAAGTCCAATACCAATATTCTGGCATGAATCCTCTATAATATAGATTAATAATAATCTCATCTAGTGTGAGGTGAAAGTTTGAGAAGATTGTGAGACCTCAAAGAATAAGCCCGAGGCTAACCAAGAGGGGGGTGAATTAGTTATTTAAAAATTTCTTTAACAGAAAGGAAATCTTTTTATAGCATTAACAATACATTTTAAGAGGGGGGATTCCTTTTTCTCCCTCCTATAGATGGCAAAGAAATAAGACCTAGTGTTGTAGAATGTCTCCCCAGTGCCACCAAATGATCAATGAAGAAGCTTGAAGAAGATAGGGAAGAACCTTGCTTAGAGTAACCTTATGAATTCCTCAAAACTCTCCCTCACAAACAACTCTCCCTCTCTTTTCACCCAAAGCACTCCTTAACTCCCTCTCTATGCTCTCTCTCAAGACACTTAGTAGCAAAAGTTTTTTTTTTAAATAAGATTATATGAAAGCTTAAATAGAGAGCCTCTCAAAAAGCTCTAAATTTTAATCTGTCGACTCTGATCATCTAGTATTATCCAATATCATCTTGTACGATTGATTCAAAGTACTCATATTAGTACTGTTTGAGGAGACAGACCCTATACGATCAGTTTGAAGAGATGAACAATCATCCAGGATGATTTAGAATATTGTCCAGTACGATTAGTATAAAATAGCCCTTTTAGATAATATAAAATATATTATCCTGTATGATCAATTCAAGAGTTTGTACTGATCATCCATTATGATAGGCAATGATAAATTATCATTCCATACAAAGCTTAGTTTGTACAGTACAAAATCAGAGGGTCGTCCTGTACGATTAGTTGAAAAGCTATGGCATTTTATCTTGGATGATGGGTGACGATAAATTATTATTCCATGCATCAATCGATTCGTACAGTATGATCATCACCAATCATCCTGTACTATCTGATTGAACAAATTAACCATAATTACTCCTCTAATCATAGGATCAATTTAGGCATGATTGTTATATATCGGACAATATAATGCATATCGTATGATATAATTAGACAAAAATTTTAAATTTTAAAATATTACCTAAATTGTGATTAGCGGCTATTTTGCTGATTATAACTGATCATGCTATACGATATGGATCATACAGTATGATGAGTTTAAGCAATCTGAATTATCATAGGTTCCATAATTAGGATTTTTCTAGTTAATTGATCATCTAGTATGACATAAATCATATTGAATGATAGTTCAAAAAATGCAACTTCTTCCTAACTCACTAACTCACCTCCTTGAGTGTGTGTGTGCAAGGTTACTTAGCTTTAGGAACCACCAAAATACATGATTGACTCAAGAAAGGTAAAAAAGTATAAAAAGATTAAAAATATAGGCTTTAATCTTAGTCTACCCAATCTTGAGCTGATCGAGGTTGCAAGTGAACTGTGGACCTGAAATGTTATTGAGCAAGGCAAAAAATAGATATGCATAAAATTCAATTATCAAGAGATAGCATAGTGAGAAATTTAATAATATTTATTATCATCAAAATCACAAGACGGGTCCAGATTTATAACATGAGGTAGGCTTAATTTTTTATGTTTGGAACATGCATCACGAAACCTTTCCTTTAATATAAAGGAAGGTAATTGACAGTCTACCTGAAAAAATAATTCACTATGTTCAGAAATTCATCTATTAATTTCTTACATCTAGGCATTAAATGATACATCCAACTTCTATAATTTTGAATATCCATAACACAATTGGGCTATAAATTCCTATAACCAAATAATGAGATTTGTATCAATTTAAAAAAAATTAAATGAAATCATGCAACATGCCCATGGGAGCATTCTAATGCTTTCATTGAAAAGCTTTGTAAATTTTAGTACTACATCAACAAGTTTTTATCCCACTATATATGGTCGACTGTATGGATTTTTTTTTCTCTATTGTGTCCTATTAAGAGTCAAATTCTCATTTAAATATAATAATTTTTTTTTAAAAATGATTTCTAACCAATGTTTCTTAAGTCTACCTCTACCTTTCTTAACAAAAACCTGATCTAATATATCTGCTCTCCTAAAAGGGTCATCAGAAAGCCAACTTTTTTTATGACCAAACTATCTAAGATAACTCTCTCTAATCTAAATTGCCACTAATGCTACTCCAAACTTTTCATGAATTATGTCTCTAAGTGTGAAGTCACTCATCCTCCTGAGCATCCTCAGCTTTGTAACACTTAATTTTATGCTTCTTTTGTAATGGCCAACATTATGCGTCATAAAGCACTGCATATCTCGCCACCATCTTATAGAATTGTTCCTTAGGTTTGAGGGGTACTTTTCTATAACACAATAGGTGCGATGCAATCCTCCACTTCAACCATCCAACTTAAATTATAATAATAATATCCCCATCTATTTTGCCATTGCTTTGAATAATAGACCCAAGATAACTAAAAAGTGTACTCTTTATAATGAATCAATCATGAGATATAATAATTCCACCACTAGATTAGTACCCCTAAAATTATGCTCCATATATTATATTTTAGATCTACTCAAATGAAAGCTTATAAATTCTAAGGTTGACCCCCATAATTCTAACTTTTCATAAACTCTCTCTCTAGTCTTATCAATAAAAAGAATATCATTAACAAATTGCATACACCAAGGTATATCCTTTTGCAAATGTCATAGTAAGAATATCTATGCCAAAAGAAAAATATCCTACCAAAGTAGCCAGTAGATCTCACAGCTAAATAAATCTAAGGTTTAGGCTTTAGGGTAATAGGGACCATCTATTACCCAATCACACACCCATTTTTATTCTCAATGCTTATATTGATAGTATGCTTAAATATAAAAATCCAATTATTTATTTAGTGTAAATAATATAAAAATCAATAACTTCTTTTTACCTAGTAAAATTTAATAATATTATAGTCAAAATGCTCATATTGATGACATCTATCACTTACCAAAAATTATGCAATAAAAATTTGCTAAAAATTAAGATATTCTAACTTTTATAAGTTTGACCAACTTAAAATGCATAAAATATAAAATATAGAAAATCTTTGAAATCAAAAATAGGATAATGATTCCTTACAATGAGACGAGCAAATCTCTCAATAGTGTTAATTGGAAAAACTATTCTACAGCCTCCAAATGTTAAATTATACTTTCTCTCTCCTCACATTTTTATCTAATTTATGTTTCTAATTCTCTGTTAGCCAAAGTCATAAGGACGAAAGGGATTTAATGGTTTACATAATGGCTTAAGATATTTTGAAAAAAATAATATTATAATATAAATATAATTATTTAATTATTTAACTTTTAGCAAAAATCTTTATAAATTCTTTTATATCTTCAAATTGGGAGCTCCAAGAATTATAAAAAAATATTCATAAAATAATCTATCATATTTAGAAATTTAAGTGAAATCAATTTGCAAAACGGACACGTGATAGTCCCAAAATCCCACACTTGTACCAACAGGTGAAAATTTTTTAAAGAATTGTACCAATGCCTAAAAATAATGTAATTAAAGCACTATAATATCTATATTTTGGTGAAAATGGTTTGTGATTTGGACTTATAATAACTCCTAAAAAAAATTATTTCACCAGATCAAAATATAGGTTACTACAATCTATCCACCTTAAAAAAATATCATCCTTAATATTTTCCTTAAGGATTCAAGCACAGAATTGATATAAACCAAATTCATTTGATCAAAACTAAAATAAAAAACTCATTGAATAAAAACATACAGTCATGCAGTTCATTTTATCATATGTCATTCAATTATGTATGCAAAATAATGCACCATAATCTACCAAATCTACCTGACTCACAATCAATTTCCTATAGCTCTAGTAACAATTAATTCTTTCAAAAATATTTCTATAATACCAAGTTTATGATGGCCCAAAATCTAATTTGAAAGAATTATTATTTTGTATTTTAATATATAATAACAAGAGCTACCTATTTTTTTTATTAATATAAATAGCAACATAAATAAAATTTTTGACCAAAATATCAATATATACATCTGCATTCATTTCTTAAAAAATCATGTAAAATACTCAGGATCTATACAATCATATCATAACTACTTTTCCCTAAGTAAAAAAGAATAGCTAAAATAATAAGAACCTAAACTTGAAGGATACTAGTCAATCTCACACTCTTGTTCCCTTATTTGACCTAAAATCATTTAATCATATATAATGAGCTCAATAGCCCAGCAATTAACCAAATTTTATAAAAAAGAAGCAATATACATGTCAGTAGTCAAATCATGACAGTAATATTTATGTGATCATGAATCAATGCTGAAGTAATAAAACTTACATATAGTAACAATAAAGCCTAAAATTGGTAAAATAATATGGTATATATTCTAATATAGTAGTATAGAGGAGAAACCAGTGAATCAATATGGGTATCAAATTACTAAAGTAGATGTCGTATCAGTACTATTAATCATTATAGAAATTATATTAAGTGATAAAACCAAAGCATCGATAAGAACTATCAAAATTATATCAATACACTAAAATCATATAAATGTATGTACATATATCATATTGGTATTCTAATCACATGCTCAATATATTACAAGTATGGTATAGTAATAAGTAAAGTGAATTAATAAAGTAACATTAACAGTAATTAAGTAAAAGTATCAATAATAATATCAATGTACATATCAGTATCAGCAAAATTAGTGGTAGTAGTAGTAAAATAATATAATAATTATAAATTTGTATAGAAATAATAAATATGTATAGTAATAAGAATAATACCTCATTAATATGTATTTCAATCGTTATACTAAACAAGTAAAAAGTTCAAGTTTAAGCAGTATTTTTTCAGTAGTAAATTAGTTATTAGTAATTATTAGCTCTTTTACTAGAGTTGTTACTCTTTGTCCATCGGCATAACAAAAACTCCTTATTCCTCACAATCAGTGTATCACGTGAATTAGTAGAGGATAACACATAATCATAATATTTAAGGGAAAGCTCGTCAGCCCACTATCCTATATAGGTTAGTCTCCATCCAATGTCAATGAAATCAACTTTTACTTATGTTCACACATATTAGTATCACAGTATTATAATAGTAATATTGACTAGTTATTATCTAATCACACACATTTTCATTCTCAATGTTTGTATTAACAGTATTCATAAATAAAAATACTTAATTATTTATTTAGTGTAAATAATATAAAATTCAAAAACTTCTATTTACCCGATGAGATTTAATAATATTATAGTCAAAATGCTCATATTAATAACATCTATCACTTACAAATAGTTATGCAAAGAGAGTTTTCTAAAAATCAAGATATCATAATTTTATAAGTTTTGACCAAATTAAAATGAATTAAATATAAAATACATAAATTTTTGAAATCAAAAATAGAGTAATGGTTCCTTACAATGAGACGAACAAATCTCCCAACATGGTCAACTCGAAAAAATCACTCTACAGACTCCAAATCCTATCTATCCTCACTTTCCTCTCTAATTTGCATTTCTAATTCTCTATTAGCTGAAGTGATAAGGAGAAAAGTGATTTAATGGTTTACAAAATGGCTTAAGATATTTTGAATAAAATAATATTATAATATAAATGTAATTATTTAATTATTTAATTTTTAGTGAAAAATCTTTAAAAATTCTTTTATATTTTCAAATTAGAAGCTCTAAAAATTATAGAAAAATATTCATAAAATAGCCCATCATATTTAGAAAATTTTGATGAAATTGGTTTATAGAATAAACATTTGACGGCCCCAAATCCCCCCACTTGTATCGACATGTGATAATTTCTTAAGAATTTGTACCAATACCCAAAAATTAGGAAAAATTTATTGTAATTAAAGTACTACAATATCTATGTTATGACAAAGACGGTTTGTGATTTGGACTTATAATAACTCCTGAAAAAAATTTATTTCATTGGGTTAAAATATAAGTTATTATATTTTGTTTGCAAGCTTAAGAGGTCTATATATGGATTGAAATAAACCTCTTATCAATATTATTTAAATATCCATGATGTGATTTCTTAATTTGGTTTAATAAAGAACATTATGGATTAATGTATATATCAGAAGATTAGTGGGAGCAAAAATTTTTTCCTAATCCTATATATATATGATATTATACTTTTAACTAATGATAAAACCTTATTATGTGAGATGAAATAATTTCTCTCTAAAAATTTTGATATGAAGGATATGGGTGATGTTTTTTATGTTATTGGCATTAAAATACAAAGACAGAGACTTCAGGGTATTTAAGTTTATCTCAAGAAACCTATATCAATAAAAGTTTGGAGAGATTTAAGATGAAAGGTCACTCACTATGCATAGCTATCATTATGAAGGGTGATAGATTAAGTTTAAGTCAGTGCTTAAAAATGATTTTGAAAGCGAGGAAATGAGAAATACTATATGTTGGTAGCCTAATGAATGGTCATATTTGCATAAGACCTAACAAAGCATTTATAGTTGGGATGTTAGAGAGATATCAGAGTAATCCAGACATATACCACTTGTGAGCTGCAAAGAAAGTGCTAAGGTATAATACCCACTAAAGTAGTATGAAGTCACACCAGCTTAGCCCTAGAATGGTAAGGGAAATTATTAACCTCATTTTTGTCTGAGGTTAATTAAACATCAAAACTCTAAATCACATTCAACATGCTTAGTACACTGGATTATTGATCTCATTTCTGACCAAACTTATATCACTAAACTTTGAATTAATACCATAATCAGAATGTTGCAAATCTAGGCCCAAGCACTATAATTTTGATGATACTAAATATTATTATTCTCTTACTACTATTTATTGCACATCTATTTTGTTTCCCTACTCACTAATATTTCAGGTCTACCCCTCACTTGCAACTTAAATCAGCTCAAGATTGGGTAGACTAAGGTTGAGTCGGTTTGTAATTTTAATTTCAATATACTTTTACCTTTCTTGAGTCAATGGTGGATACTAAGCTAAGTAACCTTACACACACACACACTCAAGGGAGTGAGTTGGTGAGTTAAAAAAAATTTATTTTTTAAATTAGGACACCTTAGTTAATTAAGATTGATTAAGCTTATCACACTGTACAATTTAAATCATATAGGATGATCAGTTATAATTAACAAAATAGCCATCAATCATAATTTAGGTAATTTTTTAATATTTAAAATCGGTGTCTAATCATACCGTACGATCTTCATTGTACTATACGATCTATAACAATCATACCTAAATTAATCATGTGATTGGGTGTTTAATTAGGATTAAATTATTCAATCAGATCATACAGGATGATTGAATACGATCGTACTGTATGAACTGATTCCTGCATGGGATGATAATTAAATGCATCCCATCATCCAAGATAAAAAACCATGATTTTTCATTGATCATACAGAACGATCCATAAACTTTGCATGGTATAAATTGATCATTATATGGGATGATATTTAATCGCCAGCTATCATACTGGATGATCAGTTCAATCTCTTGAACTAATTATACAGGATGATTGCAAGATAGCACAGGACGATTAGTACAATCTATTGAATTAATCATCTAGACCAATGTAGTTCATACTGGCTGAAAGAGCTATTTTAAACTAATTGTATAGGATGATCTTGGATCGTACTGGGTGATCAGAAGCATCATATTGAAAATTAGGGCTTCTTTGGAGGCTCTCTATTTAAGCTCTCATATTATCTTGTTAAAAATCTTTTGCTGATTGAATTGCTTTAGAGGGAGCTTAGAGAGAAACCTGAGGAGAGCTTTAGGAAAGAAGAGAGAGAGTTCTTACGAGGGGGAGTTTTGAGAGCTTTATAAGGTTACTCCAAAAAAATTTCCTTCCAATCTTCTTCAAGTCTCTGCTTTGATTCTTGGGTGACTCTAGAAAGACATTCTGCAGCACTAGGTCGGTGGTTCTCTATCATCTCTAGGAGGGAGAAAAAGGATTCGTGGTTCTCTGCCCTCATCTGGAGGGTGTAAAAGATTTAAGATTTGTTGTTGTCACCAGGAGACTATAAAAGCTTATGATTCTCTGCCACACCGAGAAGGTGAAAGTGATTTTGTAAGGGCTTCTCCACCTTGATGAGGGATCAAAATGAGAGACGCTACTTTTAGTGTAATACCTGAGTGAAGGGTTCTGGGGAGTGGACGTAGGTCAGATTTGACTGAACCACTATAAAATCTAATGTGTTCGTTCTTTTACTTTTTTGTATATAAAGTTTTGCACTTTTTTATATTTGTGTGTGGTTGAAAACTCTGATTTTGTTATTTTTATGAAATTAATCTGCTTCCGCATTAAGGGATTAAATTGATATTTTTTAGATATTTAAAAAAGCTTTAAAAAGGGAATTTTCTTTTTGCTTAAAGAATTTTTTAAATTACCAATTCACACCCCCCCCCCCCCCCCCCCCCCCTCTTGGTTAGCCTGAGGCTAGTTCTTAGAGGTTTAACAACCTTCACAAATTTTCACAGAATTTATGATTCTAGTATTAAAAGTAGCTTTCTTAACTGCATGCATTAGACCTTAAAATTATAGTTTTAGATTTATGTGCTTATGTAGTTAGTTCGCAATACACTCCAAGTGAGCATAAGCCTAGATGCATTTGCATCCCTCAAACTTCCTTATGGGAGGATTATCTCGATCTTCAAATAGGTTTTATAAACTCTAAAATTTCTCCAAAAATGATTAATTGAAATTTCTAAATCTTCAGACCAAATCTATTAAATTTTAAATTAAAATAAGTCTAATATCAACTTTAATAAAAAAATTCTCTTTGGAGATGTAATTAACTATAAAGGCTTTCCTCTATTGGAGCACAAGAACCCAATTTAAAATAAACCTTATTTTAGTTCGCTAGAGTAGAAGAAAAATATTTTGGATGCATACTAAAACATATGCTTAATTAATTTCATTTTCAAATGCTAGATGAATGTGAATTTTATCCTTCAGGATAAATTGAACATTCCCTTATGTTGAGTTTTCTTATGAGAATAATTTTTTTTTCTCATTTCAAGTCGATAATGAAGCATTAAACTATCTTTTGAGATAGCATAATGCTAACTATGTGGATTTACTTTAAGAAATATAAAGTGAATTAGTTACACATTTATTTGTCTACAGTAATGTAATGGAATTTCATCATTTATATTTCTTGCATGTGTCTGGGAATATTTTGCATGCATGTGAGTGTCTAAAATTATTTTGAAGTGGTCCTAAGGGTCTATGCGCATGAAACCAAACATCTAGAGTTTTTCCCTTGGAAGTGTCATCGTGCTGGGGTAGGCGGCGCTACAGCATTGAGCTCTTTTTTTTTTTTGGAAAAATGGGGAGTGTTGCAGCACTAGGATTGGGTGTCGTGACTCTAGATCCAGATTTTATAAAAATATTAAAATCCACTCATTTTTCATTTTACAAATTTCTCATGCCTCACTTAAGGTTGGCGACTAGAAAGAGAAGGATAAAGTGTTAAAGAAAGAAAGCTAGGATTTGGGCAACTCTGATCCATTTTCTGCTAACAGCCTGATTTGAAAAGTTATTTGGATCGAGGTAAGTTACATTCTGCTTGCCTCAGTCATCAAATATATGGAAATTTTAGGAATTTTTTTATTAAAATTATAATTTTATAGCCTAGAAATGGGGATAACTAAATATCTGTTAAACATTCACTATGTAACATTTTATATACTATAGATATGTTCATACTGAATATTTAGGCATTTGTTTGAAAAAATTTGCAAGCTAAATTAAAAAGTGAAAAATAATTTTAATCTAAAAAAATTTATAGTATAATTAAAGCTTCAAAATAATGTTCTGAACAATCCCTAATAATCTGGTGAAATTTTAAAACAATGAAATTCTTCTTAGTTATTGAATTTATTGCCGGCATGTATAACATTATGTGAACTTCTAAAATTGATTTATTTATATTTATTTTATTACAAACCCATTATATATGCACTTGTCTTCTTGAATTATGAGTTTCTGTGGAGCTCTAATGTTGGAGATAGTTCTATTATGTTGAATGCAAGGGTATTCATAAGTATCTAAATTTTTTTAATATTTGATATGTGCTAAGCATTGAGAGTCACAAGGGCCTATTTTCTAACATGCTAGCACAAGGAGTCATAAAGGCCTAAATTTTGATATCTATTTGTTTATGGGAGCTATAAGCAAGGTTGTGAAAACTAAATTGGATAATAAATCAGAAGAAGGAAAGGTTCATGATTCGACTGGTTTGACTAGTCGAATTGGGGTTGAACCAGATGATGTAATAAATAATAATATTACTAAACATAATAAAATTCATATAATAATGATGTTATCATTTCAAATATGAGATAAAAAAATTAAACAAAAGAAAAAATTATGAAACAAAAAACTTACATAATTAATTAAAAGAATTACTTTTAGAATCCCACATAAGAGCAGAAAAACCCCAAACCTCATAATTCTAAGAATTTACACTCATAATAATCTGATAATTTTAAATTTAAATATTTTTTAATTTTTAAATTTTATTTTTAATCTAAATTTGATTTACATATATCCATATAATTTAATATAAATGATTACCAATTTATATTACATATTTAGATATAATTTATAAATATAAATTATATAACAAATTCATATTATAAAATTATATATATATAAATAATTCATGTGTGTAATTAAATATATAAAAATTAATTATTTATAATATATAATTAAATATATAAATAATAAAATAATAAAAATTAAATATATTGAAATAAAAAAATAAATACTATTCATATTATAAAAATTAAATAAAAAATATTTTTTAAAAAAGACATGTGATGTAAACATGAAACTAAATAGAGCTTTTTTACTTTGTATGGTTTAGTCCCACATCACTTATAAAGTTTTGCTTTGTATAGTTTATATAATGTTTTAATTTTAGTCATGATAGGAGCTCACAAAGAGTGGTGAGGCCATGTGAGAATATATGAAGCTATTATTAATCATATGTATTTAACACTCATTTAAGAGTTTTAATATATAATATTTATATTTAATATTAAATCAATTTATTTAATTATTTAAATAAAAAAGTATTGAACTAGCCATTTTACAAAACCAAGACTAGTTCAATGAATCACCGGTTCTTGTCAGTTCAACCCAGTTTGATGCAAAGCTAGTTCTTAAGTTCGTTTAGACCAACCATCTGACTGGTTTTCTAGTTTGATATTGGAAATCTATTACTTCTATTCTGATATATAAATTACTTGTTTATTACATTATATTTAGTTATCTGCAAATAACATTCTACTCAATATAATAAATTCTTATTAATTAATTCTAAATTTAATTAATGTATAATGGGTTAATTATTAAAAATTAAGGTTGGTAGGTGTCACAACCAAAGCCGATATGACACTGAGACAAAACAGGTCATATCGTATTGACTTGTGTAGACCAAGCCCAAAATTAAAGTTTATGGTCTTTTAAGATTTCTTTTAGATTTCATAGACTACATAGCTTCTAATTAATTTTAGCAAGTATAAAAAATACTCATCCATAATTTCTATTCTTTTCATTATCATCAAAATATATACAATAATTTATACATTATAGTGCATGGCCAAGAACTAGAATAAAGAAAATAAAAACCTAGCCATGATTACAAAAAAAATAAAAAATACCTCTATAGACTCAAATAGTTTAGATCTTAAACCCTAGCTACTCAACCAGCTTCTTCCCCTTCCTCAAGCCTAAAATAAGATGCACAATTAACACAGCTCAGCAGGTCACACCCACCAATCTAAATTTCTAAATATTTCACTTATTATATATTTAACTAAACTTAAAGGTAGTTCATTAGAAATTTATGATACTAAGCATAATATTAATTATAAATAATTAAAATAAAGCAAATAATTTAATCAAGAAAATCTCAAAAATTTTATATTTTTCAAAATCAAGTTAGGAAGAATGTAACCTACCTCGATCCAGACAACTTTTAGAACTGGGTGGACAATAAAAATGGATCATAGTCACCCAAATTCTAGCTTTCTCTCTCTAAAATCCTTATCTCTCTATCTATTATTGACCTCATTTTTTATCTCAAGCATGAATTCCAAACTCATGTCCCTTGTATGATGAATCCAAAGCATGGGTGAGTCATCTTAACCAAGTTTGATCGATCAAATGATCAAACTTATGAAAAAAATTCAAAAATATTCAAAAATGTTAATATTAATCAAATCTCATACATGCATACCACATTGCTTATAGGGACCCTCCATATCTATCTTAGTCACCTTGACTAAGTTTGACCAGTCAAAGTGGTCAAACTAATTAAAAATGCCAAAAATATCCAAAAGGGGAAAATTAGTAAAATGCTTGGATTGATCTAACAACTTTGGACTAGTTGATTTGAACCCCTCCAAACCACTCTAGAATGTCCTTAAGAGAATTTTGCACCCAACCCAAGCCTTGGTTCAACCCAATCAAACCCAAATGGTTCCCCCATGCAAAGTTATAAAATGGGTTTTCCACCTTAGCTTGTCCTCACCTGGCCAAAGGCTTCACCCCTAACCTCATGGGACAATTGGCAAGCATCCAAGAGAGAGCTCCAAGCCATTCCAACCCTCCATGTGTTGCAAATCTGGTTTTGATGATGACAAACATGTTTCCAGTGTGTTTTGCTTGGCTAATCTGTTTCAGGCACAAAAGACCGCGAGCCACTCAAGCCAACTCAAGATCGGGTCCAAGTGTGTCAAATGTATGATTTTTCTTTTTATTGAGTCAATTGTAATGTAACTGATTCCCTAGCTAAGTAACCTTGCACACACACACTCAGGGAGAGAGATTGAGTGAATTAGAGTTTCTGTTAAAATTTTGTTCAGATCGTCCTAGACGATCTCCACATCGTTCTGGACGATCTCCACATCGTCCTGGACGATCTCCACATCGTCCTGGACGATCTCCACATCGTCCTGGACGATCTCCACATCATCCTGGACGATCCAGTTAAAACAGAAACCCTAATTAGGGTGACTAAGTTAAGAGGGTCTGATTGAGCTGATCGTCCTGGACGATCTCCGGATCGTACGGGACGATATGCCCAAATCAAAAATTCTCAGCCGCCAGATCAAGTTAGGCAAGTTCTTATTTTTAGATACTTGGTCTGATCGTCCCGGACGACACGTGTATCATCTTGGACGATCCAGTACAATCATGCCTAATTTAATCTGGTAATTAAGGAAAGCAATTTATTTTTGGTTGATACGATCATATCGTCCTAGACGATCGCAGGATCGTCCTGGACGATCTTGATCGTCTAGTGCATTTAAGCTGTACGTCCAGAACTATGTACAGGACGATTTGGGGCCTTTTTGAACTAATCGTACCGGACGATGACCCTATCGTCCGGGATGATCAAGTCATTTTTTGGTCGTCCAGCACAGATTTCTCTGGACGACCCGAACTGTCTTCTGGACGATTTCACTCAATTTGCACTAATCGTCCCGGACGATCGTAGGATCGTACGGGACGATATGAACAACTTTTTCTACTGATCGTCCAGAAGAGACAGATCGTCCAGGCTGAAACAGCAGAATTTGAACTGATCGTACAGGACGATCTACCGATCGTCCTGGACGATCTTGGCCGACCAGTTGAGATTTAGGGCAAATTTTAAGCCCTCCTTTAAAAGAACTTTTTCCAATTTTTGGAAAAATCTTTTGCTGCCTTCCTTCCCTGAGAAACCCTAGAGAGAGAGAGAGTTGGGAGAGAGAGAGAAGATCTTGTGAGGGGGAGTTAGTGAGGGATTCACTAAGGTTGCTCCAAGCACGAATCAGAGTCGTCTTCTCCGCTCGTCGTCGTTCGTCTAGTCGGTGTTAGTCGTGGGAGGATCGTTCGCAAGAAGATCCGGGGTTCTCTGCCCGCTTCAGGTGGAAGCAAAAGGAGGTCGTAGGTTCTCTGCCTGCTTCAGGAGGCAGCGAAAGGAGTTCGAAGGTTCTCTGCCTGCTTCAGGAGGAAGCGAAAGGAGGTCGGGTTCTCTGCCTCACCGTGTGGTGAAAAGGAGATTTTTGTACAGGCTTCTCCGCCTTGCTATGGGAGCAAAAGGAGAGACACTTCTGTTTAGTGCAATACCCGGAGGGGAGGCTCCGGGGAGTGGACGTAGGTCAAGTTGACCGAACCACTATAAAATCTGGTTTGCTTTTCTGATTCAATTCTGCACTTTAATTTTTCCTGATATTAACTGCTTGGGTGAATATCTTTGGTTGATCTTTTTATCGTTGTTTTAATTCGTTTTCGCTGCACGTTATAAAAAGATTTTCATAGTTATCGTAAAATTTTTAAATAACCAATTCACCCCCCCTCTTGGTTAGCCTCGGGACTAGTTCACTAGGGCTTAACATCCCTATCGAACTTTCAAGTAGTATCAGAGCGGGATTCAAAATTTAGGTTTAAAAACTTTTGAATTTGATCCATGGCTAACTGTAATAATCGTAATACTGCTGAAGGATATTCTATTACAAGACCACCGTTGTTTGATAATATTCCTTTTGATTTTTGGAAAACACGCATGTCTACTTTTCTACAGTCTATTGATTATCGCATGTGGATGTTAGTTAAGGACGGATACGAACCACCTTTTAGACTGATTAACAATGTGAAAACTGAACTGCCTTTTACTGATTGGACGTTTGATGATCGTGATTTAGCACAGTTAAATGCAAAATGCTTGAACTGTTTCTTTTGTGCTTTAAAATCCGAAGACTATATGCGTGTTTCTACTTGTACAACGGGAAAGGAAATCTAGGATAGATTATGCATAACATACGAAGGTACAACTGAAGTCAAACAGTCTAAGTTAAACATCTTGTTACATGATTACGAACTTTTTTGCATGAAACCTAGTGAGACTATTTTAGAAATGTACACAAGGTTCACTCAGATTGTTACCTCTTTGCATGTTCTAGGTAGAGAACTTACTAACTACGAAAGAGTGAACAAAATTCTAAGATGTTTGCCTGCTTCTTATGATGCTAAGATTACTGCTATTACTGAATCTAAAGATTTAAACACTTACTCTATTGACAGCTTACTTGGATCACTCATTGCTTACGAGCAAGGGGTGAACCAAAGGCAACTTGATGCAGGTGAACGCAAGAAAGAGAAGACAGTGGCACTAAAGGCCAAGGATTCAGATGCTAGCACTTCCGGGTCTGATAGCGATGATGTTGCCTTAATCACAAGGCAATTCAAAAGCTTTCTAAGGAAGAAACATAAGAACTATCAGAAGTGGAACAAGGGTAAGTCCAATAAAAATTTTAAGAGTTCATCTGAATCTGTTTGTTTTGAATGCAGGAAGCCTGGACACATAAAGGCTGAATGTCCTACACTTAAAGCTCACCCAAGCAAGGAGAAGGGTGAGGAGAAACCAAAGTTCAGAAAGGACAAGAAGCGGATTCAGAAGGCGTTCTGGGCAGACTCTGCATCCGACTCTTCTGAGACTGAAGCTGAAGAGGAGGAAACAAACTTGTGTCTTATGGCTGATGATCACCCTGGTCAGTCGGATCAGGAAGAGGTGTGCTCTCACACAAGACCTCATGAGAGCATGTGGTACCTGGACAGCGGATGTTCTAGATATATGACTGGAGATGCAAATCAGTTCATTTCGCTGGAGGCCAGAGCTGGAGGCAAGGTTACACTTGGAGATAACACCACCAGGAAGGTGGTAGGCACAGGTATAATTGGTGATTCAAAGAACTTTATGATTGATAATATTTTGCTTGTAGATGGACTGAAACATAACCTGCTGAGCATCAGTCAACTCTGTGATAAGGGATATAGCATCAAATTCCTGCCCACTGGCTGCATTTTAAGCTTAAATGATGAAGTTGTTTTGCAGGGGCAAAGGATCAACAACGTCTACAAGCTGGATGTAAGTAACATTAAATCTGATAATTCAATTTGCTTAAAAATTGCTGTTGATGAGTCTTGGTTATGGCATAGGAGATTGTGTCATGCCAGTATGAAAACCCTTAGAAGAGTCACCCAAAAGGACTTAGTTAGAGGTGTGCCCAAGCTTAAGTTCACTAAGGATCACCTGTGTGATGCCTGTCAGTTGGGGAAGCAAGTCCAGTCCTCTTTTCACTCTGTTAAGGACATTAGCACCTCTAGACCTTTAGAAGTTCTTCACATGGACCTCTTTGGACCCATTAGCACTGTCAGCTTAGGGGGGAGAGTCTATGGTTTTGTGATTGTAGATGATTATTCGAGGTTCACTTGGGTTAAGTTTTTGTCACATACTGAGTCATTTGATGAGTTTAGATCCTTCTCTACTTGGATTCAGAAGGATGTGAGATTATTACCATCCATAGTGATCACGGAGGGGAGTTTGAAAATGAAAGATTTGGAAGTTTTTGTGAGGATCATGGGATTAGTCACAATTTTTCAGCTCCTAGGACCCCTCAGCAGAACGGGGTAGCTGAAAGGAAGAACAGGACCTTAGTGGAAGCCGCTAGAGCCATGCTTGTCGAGTATTCACTTCCAAAATACTTTTGGGCTGAAGCGGTGAACACTGCCTGTTATGTGCTGAATAGGGTGAATGTGAGAGTCAAACTGCACAAGACACCTTATGAGATCATTAAGGGTAGAACTCCAAATCTGTCCCACCTCCATGTCTTTGGCTGTAAGGTTTTCATTCTGAATAATGGGAAATCACCCTTAGGAAAATTTGACCCCAAATCTGATGAAGGAGTGTTCTTAGGATATTCAAGTGTGGGGAAATCCTTTAGGGTGTTCAATAAGAGGACTTTGGTGGTGGAAGAAATAACCCATGTAGTGTTTGATGAATCTGATCCTAAGGAGTCTAGATCTGAAGTAGAAGATGAAGAGATTGTTGAGGTTACCCAAGGGGTTGGAAATACAAATCTGGAGGAAAGGGTAGAACCTCAAACCACGTTGCCTAGAGATTAAAGATATTCTTCGAGTCATCCTAAAGAACTGATCTTAGGAGACCCTTCTTAAAGTGTTAGGACTAGGCATGGACTTAGGAAAGAAGTAAACCATTCTGCCTTTATCTCAATGACTGAACCCACCAACATCAATCAAGCCCTTTCGGATGAGTTTTGGATCTTAGCTATGCAAGAAGAATTGAATCAGTTTATAAGGAATGATGTTTGGGAGCTAGTAGAAAGACCTAAAAATTAAAGTATTATGGGAACCAAGTGGGTCTTTAAGAATAAGATGAATGATTCTGGTGTGGTGGTGAGAAATAAGGCAAGATTGGTGGCTAAGGGGTATAATCAGATTGAAGGAATTAATTTTGAGGAGACTTTTGCCCCTGTAGCTAGATTGGAAGCCATTAGAGTGCTACTAGCCTTTGCCTGTTATAAGGGATTTAAGCTGTTTCAAATGGATGTCAAGAGTGCCTTTTTAAATGGGGTAACAAAAGAAGATGTTTTTGTAGAACAATCCCCAGGTTTTGAGAGTTCCCAATATCCAAATCATGTTTATAAATTAAAAAAGGCCTTATATGGATTAAAACAGGCACCCAGAGCTTGGTATGAGAGGCTTAACACATTTCTGTTAGAAAGAGAGTTTGTTAAGGGGAGCGTAGACACCACCCTTTTTCTGAGGAGATTAGGGGATGACTTACTCATTATCCAGATTTATGTTGATGATATAATTTTTGGATCTTCTGATAAATATTTATGTGATGAGTTTTCTAAAATAATGAGTAAGGAGTTTGAGATGAGTATGATGGGAGAATTGTCCTACTTTTTGGGGTTTAGCATAAGGCAAACGGATGATGGAATCTTTCTCAATAAATCTAAATACACTAAGGACATTTTGAAGAAATATGAAATGGACAAAGCCAAGCAAATCAATACTCCCATGACCTCCTCAGTTCAGTTAGATAAGGATTCAAGTGGAAAATCTGTTGATCAGAAGAAGTATAGAGGAATAATAGGATCACTGCTTTACCTGACTGCTAGCCGACCAGATATCATGTTTAGTGTCTGTCTTTGTGCTAGGTTTCAGGCTGATCCTAAAGAGTCCCACATGACTGCTGTTAAGAGAATTCTTAGATATCTTTTAGGGACCTTAAACCTAGGAATCTGGTACCCTAGGCACAACACCTCTTTTGAGATCATTGGATATTCTAATTCTGACTTTGCAGGGTATAGGGTGGATAGAAAAAGCACTTCTGGGACTTGTCAATTCATAGGATAGTCATTAGTCTCATGGTCCAGTAGAAAATAGAACTCAGTTGCACTTTTCACTGCTGAAGCTGAGTACATTGCCTTAGGGAGTTGTGTGGCCCAAGTTCTTTGGTTAAAGTAACAAGCTTTGGATTTAGGTTTACCTGTTGGCACAATTTTTGTTCTGTGTGATAATACTAGTGCTATCTGTATCTCTAAGAATCCAATCCAACATTCTATGACCAAACACATTGATATAAGGCATCACTTCATTCGGGACTATGTTACAAAAGGGAACATTGAGCTACATCATGTAGCAACTGAAAATCAGCTGGCAGACATATTCACTAAACCACCGGCCTTTGACTCATTCAGTATTTTGAGAACCAGATTAGGAGTGATTGATATAAATGCTTGATTCTGATGACTGCTGATTTCTGATTATTCTGATTATTATTCTATTTTCTGTTAGTAGTTTTTTAGTTATTTGATTTGATTATTTTCTTTCAGTTGTTTTTAGTTTTTATTCTTCTATTTTCTATTTTAGCTTTAGTGTTAGTTTAATTTAAGTATTTATTTTGATATGGTTTAGTTTTTACCTGTTTTATTTACTGATTCATCTCATTTATCTATTGTCTTATGTGTTTGAAAATCAAAAAGAAAAATGGATTTCTGACTAAGAGTTTTGCCTTATTTTATCTGAAAGCTTGTAAGCAGTGATTGATTCCACTGAATCTGTTAAAGGGAAGAAACATTCATGATTTTTTCTCTTCCTCTAACTCCTTTACTGGTGTATAGTTTCTTTTGGATAAAAATCCTCTTCAAAATTAAAATGTTTGTTTTTAAAATAGAGATTATTTTATCTTCCTACAGTAATCTACCTCATATCAATAGTACTTTCAAAGTCTTGAGTCATTATTTTGATTTTCTAAACCAAGTGACTGCACTTATCATATGATGTCTGGCTTTTATTTTTTGAATTACTCTTCCTTGTCATGGAGAGCATCTCCTATATCTGAAAGGTAATTTCACAGCTGAGACTAGTTAACGATTATGAAAAGAAGAAAGCTTACAAAAGATGCGCAGTGCACCAAATCAATTGAAAAAGAGGCACAAAATGAGCCCAAAGCTGAAAAGATGTGAAATGTCGCCAACTAAAAGATACACAAAGTGTATCCAAAATGAAAAGATGCACAAAGCGCTAAATAAATTGAAAAAGAGGCATAAAATGAGCCCAACCAAGCTTTCTTTCCTTTCAGATTGTTAAAGGTCTTAGAGAAATCCGTGCGCCACTTAATACTTTCAAAAGCTTGTGTTTGAAAATTCTGATTTCTGATTCCTTACTTTGTAACACTATTATATCAGATATTTTTCTGGAACGAGGCTTGAAAGGATCTCTTTTCAAATCTAATTTCTTTTCTTCTGAATCGAATTTTTGTTTTGAAAGAGGTTTGCATCGATAAGGTGCCCGGGGTCGGAGTTACGAAAGTTGATTTTTTCAACCTTTTCTGGATTTCAGCGCTGTCAATCGTCTTCTTATTAGTTTTTGGATCGAAAATCAAGGGAGAATTCTATTTTACTGGAGCAGACTGGTCAAAGAAAAAAAAATTATTGTTTTTTCTGTCTTCTTGTTCCAAGTTTTCTTTATTGTTTGTTTTATTTTTTTTATTTTATTTTACTGGTTGTGTTTTTGGGATCCTAATCTGTCATCTCCATCCTCCATCCTTTTCTGTTTTCTTCACATCATCCTGGACGATACCTCGATCGTCCTGGACGATCCAAACATCATCCTGGACGATCCATTCAAAATCGTCCCAACACTGCTCTTGCTGCTGAGAAACACCAATTATTGGTGATCGTCCTGGACGGTCCATATATCGTCCTGGGCGATATGATCCATATCCTCCTGATCTGATCAAACGGCTGATATTGCACCAATTATTGGCCATCGTCCTGGATGATCCACTTTATCATCCTGGACGATCCACATGTCAAGCCGCTGGATGATTCGAATTTGGCCCGTCCGACATATTTATTGTATATCATCCTGGACGATCCACCTAATCGTCCTGGATGATACTTTTCATCAACGGTCGTCCAGCCTGACTCCTCGAGATGATCGTCTGTGTCTAATCATCCTGGACGATCGGACCACTTTTTTGACCAATCGTCCTGGTCGTAATTATTGCACCTATCGTCCTGGACGATCTCGCGATCATACGGGATGATCAGGACAAATTCTATTTAAACAGCCATTTTCTTAAGGATTTTCCACACTCTTTCTTCCAATCTTACTCTACTTCCCTTCACTCTTGATTTCTAATGGCTGGTGGCAAACGCTCGCGGCAAAAGGGTGCGAGTTCCTCTCGGGGACATGTTGATCCTCGCTTCCCAAATGCAGCCGATCAGGCTGCTTTCGAGTGCTATCGTGACGTGGGGATCACGCATTCTAAAATAGTAAATCCCCGTACCCTCACATATCCTATTCTTGATCTGTTCGCACACACCTCCCTCACCTTCATCCTGACCTTAGCCTTTCCTTTTAATCTTGAACTCCTTCAAATTTTCTTTGCCAATTTGCACATTTCCGCGGACTATTCCACTCTTCGCTCATACGTCAATCAACGTCCCGTGGAACTAACTACCCATAATTTTCACAATATTCTTAACCTTTCTATCACTGGCGACAAACTCCACACGCTTATCACCGATCCTGACTATGATTGGAGTGTCGCCAATCATTTCCTTCGCAATACAAATGCACCCTATCATGACAATACTTGCACTTCACTTCTTAAGGACGCACGGACAATTCAGCATGTCCTTCGTCCCTCCGTCATTCCAAAGGCGGGGGATCGAATTCACATCACCCCGTTACTGTCCTTGACCACATACTACATCATGGCCCGTAGAGAGTTTAATGCCTCTGACCTTATTATCCGATACATAGAATACCTCACCACTATTAGAGATCTTGGTCACAGGCGTCGCCCAAATCTAGCTTTAGGTAATCTCATTCATTATGTCTTAGAAACAAAATATGACCTTCAGTATCCTGTCCCTCCTGATGTCCCTCCTTCCTTCTTCACACACAACTCATTCCACTTCCTACACATCACCCGACTACATCTGGAGCCCGCCCCGGATGTTGAGGAGGAAGAGGAAGAGGCTATTCCAGTTCCTACTGCACCTGAGGCACCTGCTCCCCTTCGCATTGCCTCTCCCTTTGACCACCTGGTGCAGCGCTTCGATCAGTGGGAGGCCAGATTCGACTCCTATGTGGTTTCCCAGGAGCAGCGACACGCCGAGGACATCCAGCGCTTCACTGACTATGCTGCGCAGCAGCAACAACAGCATGACCAGGACATTGCCTGGATTGGAGCCCATTTTCAAGCCATTCACCACTAATTCAACCCACCACCGCCACCTCCTTCTTCCGATCAGGATCCGCCTTCGTTCTAGCTTTCTATTTTGTAGTTGTTTTCTTTTCTGTTCTATACTGATGTTTTAGTATTTCTGTTTGCCCTCCTCCTTTTTTTGTGATGTCAAAAGGGGGAGTCAGTTGTAGTCATTTCTGTTTTTTGTTATGTGTTATGTTTTCTGTATTGATTTAGTTGTTAAATAAAAATTTGAAAAAATATTTGTTTTTCGATCTCCTAGTTATTTTTTATTTTCAAACTACTGTACAAATATTTGCCATCATCAAAAAGGGGGAGATTGTTGCAAATATGATTTTGATGATGACAAACATGTTTCCAGTGTGTTTTGCTTGGCTAACCCGTTTCAGGCAAAAAAGATCACAAGCCACTCAAGCCAACTCAAGATCGGGTCCAAGTGTGTCCAATGTACTATTTTTCTTATTCTTGAGTCAATTGTAATGTAACTAATCCCCCAGCTAAGTAACCTTGCACACACATACTCAGGGGGAGAGCTTGAGTGAATTAGAGTTTCTGTTTATTTTTTGTTCAGATCGTCCTGGACGATATTCATATCATCCTGGACGATCAGGTAAAAATAGAAACCCTAATTAGGGCGACTAAGTTAAGAGGAACTGATTAAGCAGATCATCCTGGACGATCTTTGGATCGTACAGGACGATATGCTCAAATCAGAAATTCTCAGCCGCCAGATTAAGTTAGGCAAGTTTTTATTTTAAGTTATTTGGTCTGATCGTCCCGGACGATACGTGTATCGTCCTGGACGATTCAATTTAATTATGCCTAATATAATTTAGTAATTAAGGAAAGCAATTTATTTTTGATTGATACAATCATATCATCCTGGAAGATCGCAGGATCGTCCCAGACGATCATGATCGTTTAGTGCATTTCAGCTGTATGACCCGAACTGTGTATAGGACGATTTGGGCACTTTTTGAACTAATTGTACAGGATGATATCCATATCATCCTGGACGATCAAGTCATTTTTTGGTCATCCAGCACAAGTTTCTCTAGACGACCCGAACTGTCTTCTGGACAATATTCCTCGATTTGCACTAATCGTCCGGGACGATCGTAGGATCACGGGACGATATGAACAATTTTTTCTATTGATCGTCCAAAAGAGCCAGATCGTCCAGGCTGAAGCAGCTGATTTTGAATTGATCGTACAAGACGATCTAGAGATCGTCCTGGACGATCTTGGCCGACCAGTTGAGATTTAGGGCAAATTTTAAGCCCTCCTATAAAAGATATTTTTCTTCCAACAAGAAAAATCTTTTGCCACTTTCCTTCCCAGAGAAAATCTAGAGAGAGAGAGAGTTTGGGAGAGAGAGAGAGGATCTTGTGAGGGAGAGTTAGTGAGAGATTCACTAAGGTTGCTCCAAGCACGGATCAGAGTCGTCTTCTCCGCTCGTCGTCTTTCGTCTAGTTGGTGTTCGTAGTGGGAGGATCGTTCGCAAGAAGATCCGGGGTTCTCTGCCTGCTTCAGGTGGAAGCAAAAGGAGGTCAGGTTCTCTGCCTCACCGTGTGGTGAAAAGGAGGTTTTGTATAGGCTTCTCAGCCTTGCTGTGGGAGCAAAAGGAGAGACACATTTTGTTTAGTGCAATACCCGGAGGTGAGGCTCCGGGGAGTGGACGTAGGTCAAGTTGACCGAACCACTATAAAAACTGGTTTGCTTTTCTGATTCTGTTCTGCACTTTACTTTTCTGATATTAACTGCTTGGGTGAATATCTATGATTGATCTTTTTCGTTCTTGTTTACTTGTTTCTGCTGCAAAGTATCAAAAAGATTTTTCTGTTCCTCGTGAAATTTTTAAATAACCAATTCACCCCCCTCTTGGTTAGCCTCGAGACTAGTTCACTAGGGCCTAACATCCCTATCAAACTTTCAAAAATTTATATCATAGAGTAGTTCATATTACATTTCTTGAATCCAGACAGAATCACAAAGGATTCTATCCCCTTATGACTCCCTTTTGTGCTTATAGCACCTGAATATGGATTATAGTTGATGAGGGTTATCGAGTCAAATTTTTATTATATAAAGATCTAGGGCTCTAGCACCCCTAAATAATGCTTATGTTATTTTGAGTGTCGACCTCAACATGACCTCTGGGGTTTTTACTATTTTATTGAATCATTATTATTATATAAAGATCTAGGGCTCTGGCATCTCATGGGTTACAAGTAAGCATACATATATATATGTTGAATCAAGTAATAAAGTGATATAATAGAGTATTGAACCCATGAGGAAGTATGCTTACTTATAACAAACTACTACAATTTACTCTAATTATAATACATATCCTACTGAAATAAAAAATAATATTTTTGGAGATTCTATCATTGAATAAAATAATTAAAATTTAATATAATATTTAATTAAAGTGTTTTGGATTAATGAGTTGAAATTATATATTTTTTCTAATGAGACTTAATTATAGAAGTGATTTAGAGTATATATATCCCTAGATCTTTATCGAGCTTGTAGGGGTGAAAAGGAGATTTTTTGACCTCCTACAATTATAATATCTTCTTAAGAACTTGGAACAGTTTACCTCCTATGTCTATGCATGCAAACATCCTATCTCGATATTCCTGATTTGTTCTTGCATTCCTCCATAGAGGCTATACATCACACTTATATTTTAACTGCAAATATGACTACTGTGTGCATTGAATAAAGAGCGAGATAAAATTGAAAACTTCTTTTAAAAATTATAGAATAAGAGTCTTCATTAGTACATAATATGCACTTTATATTATCAATCCAAAATAAGAGAATTTAGCCAGACATAGAATGAATGACAAGTAAACTCATTTTCATTAAACTTATGGAAGAATTAAAATATAAGAGAGTGATATCACTAGGAAGAATCAAAGTATCTCCTCTACAGTCCTTCTCCCTTAAACTTATAGAGGTTCCTCAAGAAATATAGGCCAAACACTCTAAGTTATGGTATCTTATACTTCCCAAGCCCCCCTTAGATTTTACTCTAAGAGGGAATTAGAGAAGTACTATAAAAAGTATTGAATTTTCATAAGTGACTAAACTTCTTACAAACATAAAATCACAACTATTTATAAAAAAAATATAAAAAAGGTATCTGGCACTACGGTGCTTAAAAGAATGGAACTACAGGGGTGTTGAAGTGAACTAACACCTAAACATTGAAGCTTTTGCATTACCGTGGTGCTCACTAACATGGATCCGTTATTTAGTGAATAGTCACAACTTTTCACTAAGAGAATGTGGCTCTTGGAGGTTACAACTACAATGCCATAATAATGTAGACATTTGAGTGCTGTAGTGTTTGAGTGGCAAAAATGACACCAAGACATGAGAAATTATGGGACCATGGCATTTAAAAATAGAGAATTTGGCACTACAAAGTTGTCTTTTCAATGTTGTGATGCTAATAATGTTATGACTCTATTTGTGTTACCATTATAGTGCTTGTAAATAGAGAACTCGACGTTGCAATGTCAAAATTAGGGTGCATCGATGGTATTGAAGGCAGTGCTACAGCGTGGTTTTGTTAGATGCCGTGGTGTTGTCGATCCTTAGAATTTCTAAAATTTTTTAGATTTTCCTGCATAAAAATAATTAAAATAACACATTTTCACTAAAAATAAAACACATAAAATAGTACATAGTTTACACTTACTAAATTCTCCCCAACTTAAACTCTTGCTTATCCTCAAGCAAATAAAAAATCTATCATTTTGATTAATCAAATAACCAAAATAAAAATTGATAATTTAAAATTATTAAAATATATGATAATATATCACAATCTAGAAGTGGTGGAAATGAATAAAGTTATAATGCTAGTTTGAAAAAAAAATACTAATAATTATCCTAGCTAGTCATCCTTATTATTTCTTAATTTGAATTACATGTTATGAATATAATCATTAACTTTTGAATTCTAAATTAAATAATATAGCTTAAAGATTAGATGGGTTTGTAATTAAAATTGAATTTTCATTAGTTCACCTTCATTTGTATTAGTTCTTATATCTTATCCTTTGTGAATTTAAGTATAAGATTGTAGTTAGACTCTAAGCTTTTATCTGATACATATTTTTGAATATACTTACTTTCTTTTCTTTCTTTCTTTTTTAAAAAATTCTTGTAGAGTATATAGTTAATGATTTTGAATATCAATTTTTCTTAAGATCTTCTTACAGTCTGAATGAGTTTAATGTAAGAATTTAATAAGATTGCTAATTCCAAATTTAGGTTGCTATGATTTTCAATTTTAATTTACACATATATATTCTTTAATTTCAATTAATAATCTTCAATTCAAAGATAAATATATAGATGATTAACCTATAAATTTAAGTTAAGTCAATAATTTAAATGATCTAAGTTAGTTAATTATTAGTTTTTTTAATATATGAGTTATAAAGTAGTGTTTATTTAAACTATGATATAGGGTTTTATTATTATCCTAATTTTATATAATTTTTAATTTTCTTTTTTATTATGGCCTAATTAAATATTCAGAATGCAAATATATTAATGGAAGGCAATGAGAAGAAAAAATATAAGCATAAGGTGAATTTAATTAAATGTAAATAACAACACAATTTAACATTAATAAATAATACATGCTTTCATATGAATGATAAAAAATTGTAAAATAGGTGATATGTATAACAAACTATAATACAAGGTACAAAATAACTAGTGCATAAAGCACCACTCTATCCATCATGATAAGCTTACTAAAGGCACAAGTGGGTTGCCTCCCATAAGCACTAAGTTTATAGTCTTCTGCCAGACTATACTAATGATTTAATTTCAAGATGAACCAATTCAATTATACTTCATAATTGATCAATGTCTCCACCTAAATAAGGTTTCAATCTATGGTCATTCACTTTAAAAACAAGTAGGCTTTTCTTATCCTAAATTTTCATAGTTCCATAGGAAAATATTCTTATGATAGTGAAAGGTCCTGACTAGCTGGATTTTAATTTTCATGAGAATATCTTAAATCTAGAATTAAAGAAGTAAAACATCCTGTTCAGGAGTGAATTCTTTCTTAAGAAGCTTACTATCATGCTATTTTTTAACTTTATCCTTATAAATCCTTGCATTTTCATAAGCTTCATTTCTAATTTTTTCCAATTCACTCAATTGCATCAATCTTTTTTCTTAGTACCTTCACAATTAAAATTCAATTCTATAATTGCTCAGAATGCTTTGTGCTCTAGTTCCACATGAAGGTGACAAGCTTTTCCAAAAATTAATTTATAGGGAGTCATAGCAATATGAGTCTTAAAAGCAGTTCTGTAGGCCCATTACACATCATCTTGTTTAATCGCCCAATACTTCATATTAGAATTGACCATTTTTGCTAAGATTTGCTTGATCTTTCTATTGCTAATCTCAGCCTAACCACTAGTTTGGGGATGATAAAGTAGTAGCTATTATATGATAAATCCTATATTTCTTTAAAGCTATTTCTATCTTTTATTATAGAAATGACTTCCTCCATCACTGATTAGAACTCTTGATATTTCGAATCTAGAGAAAATATTTTTCTTTAAAACTTGATCACAATTTGAGCTTCAGTTTTAGAGGTTACCACACCTTCAATCCACTTTGAAACATAATACACAATAATAATAATATATTTATTTCCATGGGATGACACGAAAGGTATCCTAAAATATAATCCCCAAACATCAAATATTTTTATTTCCAAAATATAATTCAAAGGTATTTCATTTTTTTGAAATATTTCCTACTCGTTGACATTGATCACATTTCTTAATGTATTTATTTACATCTTTGAATAGAGTAGGCCAAAAAAAATCAAGATTGAAAGATTTTAAAAGTAGTTCTAAAATCTTCTAAATGTCCCCCATAATGAAAATTATGACACTCCCTAATAATTGGTTCTATTTCTTCTTCACGGATACATCTTCTCATATTTTAATCATTATAAGATTTTAATAAATAAGATTCATCCCAAAATTAAAACTTGGTATCATATAGAAAATTTCTCTTTTGAATTTGCAAAAAATCATAAGAAAGTATACCACTAACAATGAATTGGAGCAGTAGTCAAGTGTTATTTTAAATTAATAAAGCCTTCAAGACATGCAAAATTAAATATAAAAGGAATATTCTTCTCCAACAATTGACATAATGGTTTAGAAATTTTAGAGAAGTCCTTAATAAATATCCTATAAAATTCTGCATGATCTAAGAAACTCTTAATGCCTTTAATAGAATTGGGAGGAGGTAGTTTTTCTATCATCTAAACATTTGCAATGTCTACCTCCAATCCTTTCTTAGAAATCTTATGCCTAAAATAATGTCTTCAGTTACCATGAATTTACACTTCACCTAATTTAACACTAAATTTGTTTCTACACATCTTTTCAAAATAGAGGTTAAAATTTCAAAATAAGAATCAAATATAGTGCCAAATACAGAGAAGTTTTCTATGAAAATTTCAATACCCTGCTCAATTAAGTTTGAAAAGATTGATATCATACATCTCTGAAAAGTAGTAAGAATATTACAAAGACCAAAAGGCATTCTTGTAAAAGCAAAAGTTCAATAAGGAATAGTGAAGGTAATCTTATCCCAATTCTCAGGTGCAATAAGAATTTGATGATAATATCCATCTAAAAAATAGTATACCCTACCAATCTATCTAGCATATGATCAAAAAAAGGCAAGGAAAATTGATCTTTTATAATGGCTTTATTTAATTTCCTATAATCTATGCAAATTCTCCAACCTATAATAATTCTTATTGGTATAAGTTCATTATGTTCATTTTTTATAACAGTCAATCCTCCTTTTTTAGGAATACAATGAATTGGGCCAATCTAAGAACTATCAAAAATAGGGTAAATAATCCCAGAACCAAGCCATTTGAGAATCTTTCATAACATCTTTCATGGAAGGGTTAAGTCTTTTTTGAGGGTCAGGTTTTGATATTGAAGTAGCTTCCATTGAATTTCTATGCATGTAAATTGAGAGAGTAATTCCCTTAATGTCAACAATTGTCAGCCAAAAAGCTTTTCTAAAATTACTCAAAATCCTAATAAATTTATTTTCTTGAAGTGGTTTTAAATTTGCTGAAATGATTATAAGAAGAGTAGAGTCATTACCCAAAATGGTATACTTGAGATGGCAAGGTAAAGCCTTAAGCTGTAATTTAGGGGTCTCTTCAATGGATGATTTTAAAATTTTCTCAAAATAGGATGTTTCTAATAATTCAAAATTTCCATTAATCAAACTTTCATTCCTTTTATTTGTTACAACTGATTTTTCTAACATCTTTTATTCTTTTTATCTTCTTCCTCTTCCAATAATTCTCTTTCCAACAATTCTTCCTTGAGACTCTCTATTACAATATCTTCCAAATCCACCCTAAAGAAATCTTTATTCTTTTCTTGAGGGAATTTTATAGATTTTAGTACATCAATTGTAACCTTTTGATCTTGAACCCTCATAGTCAATTCACCCTTTTGCACATCGATCATGGCTTTTCCAGTAACTAAGAAAGGTATTCCTAAAATGAGAGGTATTTTCTTATTTTCTTCCATATCTAAAATAATAAAATCAACAGGGAAAATGAATTTATCAACTTTAATCAAAACATCTTTAATTACATCTCTTATGTAAGTGAAATATCTACTAGCTAATAGAAGAGTAATAGAAGTAGGTTGAACCTCTCTTATTTCTAATCTTTTAAAAATAGAAAGTGGCATGAGGTTGATAATAGAAACTAAATCGTGTAAAGCTCTCCGACATAATTTATAACCAATAGTTAAAGTAATGGTAAAACTCTTAGAATCTTTAAGTTTTTTAGGAAGTTTCTTTTAAAATATATCACTACACTTTTCAGTTAATGCTACAATTTCAAATTTCCCTAGCTTCCTTTCTTGTTGAAAGTATCCTTCATAAATTTTGCATAAGTGGGCATCTATTCTAAAGCTTTAGAGAAGGTTATATTAATGGTTAATTTTTTAAATACTTCTAAGAACTTTGAGAATTGTTTCTAAAAATTTTGTTTGATTAACCTCTGAGAAAAAGGTGGTGGTGGTCTCTTTATAACTTTCCTAATTAATTTTTATAGGGTTAGGTTGTTCAATTGAAGATTTATTTTCTACTTATTCATCTTCACCATCATTTTCTTAAGGTAGATCTCTATCCTTGTAAGGTCAACTAAATCTTTTCCACTTCTAAGTTGAATATTATGACATTGTTCCTATAATTTTTAATAATTAATCAACCTAACAAGATGTCCTATTTAATTCTCAATTTTTCTAAGCATAGTAGATTGATTATGCAATTGGATTCCAAATTGCATAACTATATTTTTCAAGGATACCTTCCTATTCTTGCCATAATGGAGTTATTCAAAATATGAGTGATAATGTTATGATGCTAGGTGGAGAGGCACTACGACACTTAAATCTCTAGGATCTTTCTTCACATTATCATACCCAACTGTCCTAGTTCTAATTTTCAAGTTATGTAATTTCTTTGAAATTACTACAACTTCTGTAGTTAACATTGACAAAGCCTCAGATTCATAAATTCCTACTACTCTCTTAGGATTTTCCCCATTAGTAGGCTATAAGAAATTATTAGTTGTCATTTTTTTAATTGATATGCTTCCTCAAATGGCTTAGACATTAATGATTCTCCATCTACAACATCTATGATTGCATTTCCAAAGCATTTCTTAAAATCTCTCCCAACTCTTATAAATTGATTCTCCTTCAAATTGGGTAAAAGAAATGATATCATTTCTAAGTTTGGCAGTCTTTGAAGGTGAAATATACTTAGTAAGAACTTATGAGCCAACTCATTCCAAGTGGTTATAGAGCCTAGGGATAAAGAATTCAATTGCAGCTTAGCTTTATCTATTAGAGAAAATAGAAATAATCTAAGTTTAATAGCATCATCACTGACACCATTTTGCATAAATTTCTAAGAAACTAGCTAAGTGTAAATTGGGATCTTTAATAGGAGTTCGCCCAAACTAGGAATTTTGAAGCATTTGAATTATGGCAGGTTTTAATTCAAAATTATTAGCTTGGATCGTAGATCTATTAATGCTATGATGAATTCCATCTACTAAAGGGTTAGTATAATCCTTAAGAGGTTTAGAATAATCTTGATATAATATAGGTTCAACCTTTTTAATAATCTTTTTAGTTTTTTGAATTTTTGAAAGGGTTCTTTCTATTTCAGAGTAAAATGAAAAAGGTTCCTTTTAGTGAAAAGTCACATCTTTTCGTTGAGAGAATGTGGCCCTTGGATATTACAACTATAACACCGCGATGCTGTATACATTTAAGGGCTGTAGTGCCCGAGTGGTAAAAATAGTGCAAATACATAAGAAATTATGGCACCATGACATTTGAAAATGGAGAATTCAACATTACCAAGCTGAATTTCTAATGTCGTAATGTTATAGTGCTTTTTGGGTTGCCGTCGTAGCACTTGCAAATAGAGAACTCAGTGTCGTAATGTTGGAATTAGGGTGCCTCAATGATATTGAAGGTAGCTTTAAAGTTCAATGGAGGGTGTTAAACCTCGTTGAACTGCCCACGACACACCAAGGAGGGGGGGAGGGGGGGTGAATTGGGGTTTTAAAAATTTTCTTTAACAAAAAAAACTTTTTTTGATATTTTCAGATAAATTAAATCACCCATTACGGAAGCTAATAGATGTAATAACAATCACAATGATGATGTTAATTTAATCAAATTAATATACCACCTATCATAACATTCTCAACATGAATCTTTGAAAAAAATAAATTTATATTAAATTAAAATGCAAAAATACAAGTAAATAGAAGAAAAGTAGAATGAGCACACCAGAATTTTATAGTGGTTTGGTCAACCTTGACCTACATCCACTCCCTAGAGTCCTCCTCTTTGAGTATTGCACTAAAAACTATAGTGTCTCTCATTTATCCCCCACAACTAGGTAGAGAAGCCCTTTCAATCTTTTCACCAACCCAGTGTAGCAGAGAACCTTAACTCATTTTTCACCCTCTTAGTGGAGGCAGAGAACCTTGACTCATTTTTCACCCTTCTAGTGAAAGCAAAGAACCTAGCACTCCTTTTTCACCCTCCTAGTGGAGGCAAATAACCTTGACGATCTTTGGCCTTAAAGTTCTTCTTCCCAGAGCTACCCAAGAAACCAAACAAGACACTTGGAGGAAATAAGATAGAAGCTTGCCCGGAGCAACCATGTGGAATCCCCTCACACACCTTCTCCCTCATACACAACCTCTCCTTTCCCCTTCCCAAAGCTCTCCAAGATCTCTCTCAAAGCTCTCTCTCTAGAAAACACAACAGCAAAAGAATCTCAAAGAGTCTCTTAAGAAAGTATTTAAGCAAGGATTCAAAAAAAACCTAATTTTTTAATTTAACCATCACTATTCGTATAACATGATTAGTTCAAAAACCGAGTTCTTTCAGTATGATGGAATAGTCATGGGACGAACTGTTCAATTTTTATGTACTAATCATATAATACGATCTGACGATCGTACAATATAATTAGTTCAATTTTCTTATGTTGATAGAGGATGATCACCCGGATGATTGGAAATCATCTTTATAAATCGTCTAGTATGATTGACATCGCACTGTACGATTAGTTCAAAAATCAAAATTTCATCTAATATGATATCCGAGATGATCAAATTTTGTCTTTGTAGATTGTCCAGTATGATTTATATCGTATAGTATGATTTATCATATTTATTAAACCTTGATTTGATTGATTAATCAATGGGATTAATTTAAGTAAGTTTCAAATAGCGTACAATATGATATGGATCATACAGTATGATCAATTAAAAGAAATGAAAATTTAAAAACTTAAACAATTTGGTGGCTAGGGTTTCTATATAAAACTAATCGTACAGTACAATTAGTTTAAAAATTTTAAAACTTAGTTTCTCACTCCCCTCTATGTGTGTGCACGGTCGCCAAGTTCAGCATCCACCTTAAATAAGACTTTGACTCAAGAATTATCAAAAATTAAGTTAATAAAAAAATATAGACTCTTGAAAAAATATATACATATTCAATGCAGTCTTGAGTTGATCAGTTCACGCGGTATGCAACAGACCTGAAATATTACTGCATGAAAATTATATCCAATAATAATAATATCAGAAAGCATGGTAAATAGACCAATAATATTTGTTATCATCAAAATTATAAGATCGGGGTCCAGATTTGTAACACAATGCTATGGCATGGTTTTGTCAAATGCTGTGGTGCTGTGGGTTCCTCAAAACTTTTACCATTTTGTGTTTTTCTATACAAAAATAACTAAAATAATACATTTTAATTGAAATTAAAATATCTAAAAAAGTACATAATTTACACTTATCAATGGACACCAGAACATGCCTTATAGGCACCAAAATTTGACTTACAGCCATTGGAACATGCCTTATAGGCATCAAAATGTTCTCTGACACAAAAAGAAATTCAAAGGATTCTTGCCCCTTATGCCTCCTAGCATATTTAATTTAATCACATATGCATATATATCATCACATTATAGCAATTAACGTGTAATTGAGTTGTGTCAAAATTGTACAGTTTTATATAATGGTAGACAATAGAAAATCTTACAAAGCAAAAATGCATATTTTTAATATATAACAAAATTATTAGGGATTATGTAAAATAATGTTTTAAGACTTATATCATATTATAACACCATTTTTTTAGAGTCTATATATTTTTCTATTAAATGAAAATCCCATAAATTTTAAAACCCCCATTGTAAAATTTCTAGAAAATATTCAAAATATGTATAATCTTAATATCTATAACATACAAAAAGTTACGTAATAAAAGTTTTATGAGTGCAAAGATATCCCCATTTTTTGCTAGCAAAATATAAATTTAATAAAAAAATTTGATAAAAATTGAGATATGCATAATGTGACCAACCTTGAGTGAACAAGTTTTCCAACTAGATCGATGTGCAAAAATGGCTCGAAGTCGCCCAAAATCGGGTATTTTCTTTCTCTCTCCTCTCTTTTTTTTTTCTTCTTTTTCCCTTTTCCTTTCTATTATCCCAAATGGATTCTCGTTGGGTGAAAATAAAAAAGCAAATGAAAAAAAAACAATTTAATGGTTTTAAATTTTTTTATAATAAAATATTCAAAAGATATAAATATAATTATATTAATAATTCAATTTTAGCTCAAAATATTTTGATATCTTCAAATCTGGTGATCCAAAAATTATAGAAAAAATATTTATAAATTAGCTAATCATATTTCAAAGACTCTCATGAAATTGATTTGCAAATATCATCAGCAGATAATCTCTTCCTAGTGTCGAATACCCACTTTCTCAAAGAAGACATATGGAACACACTATGTATATCATACGTATAATCAGGTAGCAATAATTTGTAAACAGAACTACCAATCCTCTCATTGATCTCAAAATGTCCAATAAAACTTAATCTTAGCTTGCTAATTTTCTCAATTTTGCTGATACCTTTCTTAGAGCTGACTTTGATTTAAATTATTTTGCTAATTTCAAACTCAACCAACTAGTATTTCTGATCATAATATTTCCTCTACCTATCCTATGCAGATTTTAACCTTTCTTTTATTAAATGAATATTTGTTGTAGTGTTATCTATAAAGGTTGGCCTTATCACCTGTCTATCTCCCACCTCTATCAAAGTCAAAGCAGTCATGCACTTCCTACCATACAGAGCTTCATAAGAAGCCATACCTATGATGTATTGATAATTATTATTATATGCAAGCTCTATCAACCAAATATGATTCTCCCAACTACCCCCAAAATCTAAGATACATAATCTCAGAAGATCCTCTAGTACCTGAATAGTTCTTATAGAATGTCCGTCTATTTGTTGATGAAAAGTAGTACTAAAGTGCAACTTTGTACCCAATCCCTATTAAATACCTCTTCATAATCTGAAGGTGTAACCATCCTGATCAAATATAATCACCTTTGGCACACCATGTAATTAGATAATATCTTTAACATATATTTGTGCTAACATATTTATTATATTAGTCTATCAGATCAGAATAAAATGAGTAGACTTTGTTAGTCGATTAATAATAACCCAGATAGCATCATGCCCCTACTTCAACATGGGAAAACCCATAACAATATTCATTGTTACCATTTTCCATTTACACTTCAGAATAGGAAATGATTATAAAAGTTTCCTGGTTCTTGATGTTCTACATTTACTAACTAATAAGCCTCACACTTTGAAATAAACTATGCTATATCCTACTTTAATCCAGGCCACCAATACATACCATTCAAATCTCAGTACATCTTACTACTTTATGGATGAATAGTAAAGCCTAAATAGTGAGCTTCATGTAGAATCTCTCACCTCAAATCTCTAAAAATAAGAACCCAAATTCTATCCTTATAAAAAATAATACCAGAATAAAAAACTCATATTTCAAATTTCTTACCATATCTAATCTAATCAATTAACTTTTAAAATACTCTATATCTAACTTTTAATATTTCTAAATATTTTCTTATAGAGAAGGCTGAATACTCATCTGAGCCCCCATCATAATTCCCAGCAGAAGAATAAATCACCTCCAATTTTAATCTCTTCATATCCCAGATCAAATACTCATCAGAAGTAAGTTATATACATGATAATCCAGAAGGCTTCATGCTTAGAATGTCTTTGATCAACTCAAGTCATCTCTTTTGCCTCTAGTTTAGATCTTTTTGAATAAATATGTACATCAAAATCTAATGATCAGTGAAAATCTCACACTTAATATCATACAAGTAATGCCACCAAATCTTCAAAGCAGATATAATGGTAGCCAACTCCATATCATATATTGGATAGTTCCTCTTATGTGTCTTCAACATTCTGGAAGCATAAGATATATCTCTATTGTGCTGCATTAAAATAAATCCAAAACCTCTTAGTGAAGCGTGAATGAATACCTTAAAGCCTTATATACCAGAAGAAAGAGCCAAAATTGGAGTAAAAGTCAAATAATCCTTCAGTCTAAAAACTAGCCTCACTTTCTGGAATCCAGATAAAAGCTATTGACTTTTGAGTTAGTCTCATCAGAGGTGTAGAAATTTGAGAAAACTCCTTCATTAACCTCCGATAATATTCAGCCATACTTAAGAAATTATGTATGTCAATTATAGTAGTAGGCCTAGGTCAATTAGTGATTGCTTGAAATTTTTAGGGATCTACTGAGATACCTACATTACTCACCATATATACCAAAAAAGAAATACTCCTCAACTAGAATTCAGACTTGAAGAATTTTACACATAATTAATGCTGCCTTAGAGTCTCCAAAATAATACTTAGATATTTGGTATGATCTTCCTCAAGAGAAGAATATACCAAAATATCATTTATGAAAATAATCACTAACTAATCTAAATTTTTTTTTAAAACTTTGTTCATCAGATCCATAAAGATAGCTGGTGCTTTCGTCTCCCCAAAAGGCATGACCAAAAACTCAAAGTGTTTATACCTCATATTAAAAGTTGTCTTCATCACATCAGCCTCTCTCACCTTCACCTGATAGTATCCATATCACAAATCAATCTTTAAAAATATAGAAGATCCAGCAAATTGATGAATAGATCATTAATTAATGGAAGGGGATACTTATTCTTGATTGAGAATATTTTTAAATCTCTATAGTGAATGCACATATGCATCATACTATCCTTTTTATTCATAAAAAGAATATATGCTCCTAATGGAGACACACTAGGATAAATAAATCCCCTGTCAACCAACTCTTGAAGATGAACCTTTAACTCTTGAAGCTCCTTAGTACCATCCTATATAGAGCTTTAGACATTAGGGCCGTACCCAAAAATATATCAGTACAGATCTCTATGTCTCTACCCAGAGGTAAATTATCTAACTCCTTAGGCAATACATCCAGAAATTCCCATGCTATCGGGACATAAAAAAGAAGACCAAAATTTATACTTCTATCCCAGACTAATGCTAGAAATAATATGTAGCCCTTCTTCTATAATCTATTTGCTTCCATAGTAGAAATTAGACAAGACAAAACACCTCTAACTCTTTAGAATACATAACTTTCACTTCTCAAAAATAAGGTAACTTGCTTCTTTAAGTAATCAATTTGAGCCTCATACCGACTAACCAGTCCATACCCAAAATAATATCATATGAGAAAATGGGTATCAAAATCAAACTAGAATTTTACTTCTTATCAGAAATCTCAATATCACATAAATAAAATCTACTGGCTATTATACCATCTCCAGTCAGTAAGATAATAAAAAGAGAAATAGGCAGTACAATGGAAGGCAAGTGCGGTAAATCAAAGAAATACAAAAAAATAAATGAATGACTAGCTCCAAAATCAAATAAAATATGACATGGATGCTCAAAAATATAAATTATACCTATCACAATATCTAGAGCATCATTAACCTCTTATTGAGTTAATCTATTTGCATATGGTTGAGCTGGAGCTAAAGCAACATAACTACTTGTCTCTCATTGACCACTAGTAGATGTCCTCCATACCATAAAATTAAAACTTTTGGCTCTACTAGATGGTCCCTCAAAAAAAGTATGGAGTGAAAATACCCTTAATTTCCTTGTCAGTTTAATAAAGCTCTCATATATGGGCTCAAAACATCAATCAAATCCTATATATGTACACTTAACCACTCTATGTCCGAATAGTCCACTCAAAAAATACTATCCAGTCATCCTGTAACACTGACCAAAATGACATCTTCCATAAATCTGGCATACAAGTGCTCCACTAATAGAATAAGAACTAGCTACGATGCCACTACTAGAGACTGCTATGCAAATTGACTGTCCACCTCTCCCAAAATCTCCAAGTATAAATATGCTCTTTTTCCTAGAAAAGCCACCAGAAGTATCACTACTAAACCATTTCCTACTAGTAGTCCACTGCGGCTAACTAGCCATCTAATTATTCTTTTTCAGATGAGCTCACTCCATAATCTCAAAAAAATAAAAAATGTGAAATGGTACTAGTGGCTATCTCAGACTATTTTATGGTCCCCTCAAAATTTTGTAGCACTTCTCAGTAGGAATGCTAACTAGTTTTGGAGTATAACTGGCCAAAGAAGTGAACTCTGTCTCATACTACATAACTATCTTGCTCCCCTGAACTAGTCTAAAAATGTCTCTTACATTTATTATTGTGTAGAAGGTGGTACAAACCAGGCTTAAACACATCAGAGAACTCCTCCCAGGTAATCAAAGAATTCAATTTCCCTTAAAATTTCTCTTCCTCCTGGCCCATCCATCAGCTGTGTGCCTCGCCATCTAATAAAAAGACTATTGGTACCTTTCTCTCAAGATAACACTGCATACCTTCAAATATCTTCTCTGATCTCCTTAACCAGTCCTCTAATGCTCTGGTCTTAACAGTACTCTTAAACCTCAGAGGCCTCAATCATAAAAATATATGTAGATGTTTGTATATCTCATTAGATCTCACAATAGGAACTCTTCTCTATGTCTCATCCATCATCTAGGCTATCGAAGTAGTAAGCTGTGAAACTATGTCAGAACTCACTAGCAGAGCCATACTATATATAGGAGCTGCCTGCTGCCACTCTACCCATCAGTCATATTTAGATCTCGTAGATTTATAATCAAATAAAATTTATAACTAAATATATGCACAAGAAATAGATAATAATAAACACCTAGATAGACTCAAAACTACCCCACTTGATTTATAAATTAATTCATATAGCTCTATTTTATAATATATTCCAAAATTATTACTATGCTACCACAAAAGCTTGGCACAATCCAACCTGACCAGGATAAGTCCCATCATGTTGAGTTAGGATAGATAAACCCTAAGATTTATTTTTGAAATATTTTAGATTCTTTTACAATATTCATTTATTAAAAAATAAACTACAGGCTACAGAGTTTTTACACATTCACATACTTAAAGCAAACTCATATACAAGATTTTCTTATTTCATCAAAATATATAAACACTATAATACATGGCTATAAATAAAATTATAAAATTAAATAATAAACTAGACATGACTATACAAAAATTAAAAGAGAAATACTTATAAACTCAAATCTGACCCTGAACTACTAATCAACAGTCTCTTTCTTCCAGATCCTAAAAACTAAAAGCAAAAAACTTAGCAGGCCACACAATCTCATCTAAATTTCCAAATTATTTTATTAAATATTTTACTAAATATTTAAAAGTAATTAAATACAGTTTAATAAATCACTATACTAAGAAATATAATAAGAGCATAATAGTTATCCAATTATTTAAATATTAATATTATGTAGATAAATAAATTAAAATTCATATCATAGAGCACTTCATATCACTTTTCTTGGACCCAAATAGGATCTTAAAGGATTCTGGCCCCTCATGACTCTTTCATACTTATAGCTCTTAAACATGCCTTATAGGTATCAAAACATAGCTTATAGCCACCAGAATATGCCTTATAGACATCACAATATGACTTATAGCCACAAGAATATATCTTATAAGTACATAAATATTCTTTGACATAGATAGAATCTCAAAGGATTCTGATCGGTTATGTCTCCCAATATATATAATTTGATCACATATGCATATATATCATTACATTATAATAGTTAAAGTGTAATTGAGTATGTTTCAAAATTGCACAATTTTTTGTAATGGGAGGAAAAAATCCTATTATGGTGAAATACACATTTTAAATAAATAATCAAATTTCAATGGATTATATAAAAATAATGTTTTAAGACTTTTATTATTCTATAACACTATTTTTTAGAGTCTAAAAATTTTTCTATTCAATAAAAACTTCACAAATTTCAAAACCCCATAAATTCCATAACCCTATTATAAAATTTCTTGAAAATATTTAAAATGTGTATAATTTTAATCTCTATAACATAAAAAGTTATGTGGTGAAAGTTTTATTAGTGCAAAGTTATCCGCTTTTTTCGCTGACGAAAATATAAGTTTATTATTTTTAAAACTTGAGATAGGAGTAGTGTGACCTTCCTTAAGATGAACAAGTTTCCCAACTGGGCTGATAGGAAAAAATGATTTGAAGTCACTCAAAATTAGGCTTTCTCTTTCTCTCACATCTTTTTTTCTTTCTCTTTTTTTTTCATTTTCCTTTTTATTAACCCAAATGGAGTCATATTGGGTGAAAAAAAAGGAAATGGAAAAAAGTAATTTAATGGTTTCAGATTTTTTTATAATAAAATATTCAAAAGATATAAATATAATTATATTAATGATTCAATTTTAGCTCAAAATATGTTGATATCTTCAAATCTGGTGATCTAAAAATTACAGAAAAATATTTATAAATTAGCTAATCATGTTTCAAAGACTCTAGCGAAATTGATTTGCAAAGCATACACATAACAGTTTCAAAATTCTCACTTGTACCAATAAGTACCAATTTCTTAAGAAATTTCACCTAAGCCCAAAAATTATGAAAAAAATAGTGAAATTAAAACCCAATAATATATATGCTCTAATAAAGATAGTTTATGATTTTGACTTATAATGACTCCTAAAATAATTTTTGACTATTTTAGGTCAAAAAACTCTTTAAAAATAATTAAGGGTTGACATAAACGATGCCCAGTTGAGGAGTGATTTAAGAAATACCCTACGCATTCAATTATAAATAACTCTTTAGATATCTTTCAAAATATTTTATTTTATTTTTAAAATGTAGAGCTCATCATTCTAGGTTCCATAGCTCCCAAAATCATTAAGTTTGGTCCATAAATAGATTTTTGGTGAATTTTTTAAGTTCAAGATTTTTTTTAATTATAAAAATCATTTTTTTTTGAAATTTATTAGCTATGGTGGCGTGATGAGATAGCGGAGTGACATGTGGTAGTGGTGTGAGAGCAAGAATGTGAGCGGGGTCAATATGTGGTGCAATGGTGGTGGTATGTGTGGCGATATGTGATGGGACGTGTGTTAGGCATAGGGCGGGCCACGCGGTGGTGATGGGGACCAAGTGAAAGGGTGGGTGAGTGCCACATGGTGTGATTCAGGCTGTTCAATCTGCATGGTTCATATCAATGGCTCAGATTGTGCCACCTCACATTGCTCAGGATCTTGAGGTGGGATCCTGTGGAACGGGTTAGATCATACACCCGTTCAAGAAGATCTAGGTTTTCAAGTTGAAAATGGATAGCCCAAATTTCATCTTCTTCCTTCAGAATAGTTTCCTTAAGAAAATTATTTCCTTGCCAAGGGTTATCTACTGAACTAAATTTAATGAAAATTTTAGACCTTATAAACTACCTACACCTTAATTTTGGGGGCTTTATATAATGTATTTTGAAAGTTATTTGTAATTAAAGTTTTAATAAAAAGTTTAAATATACCTTTATCCATTGATCAAAATGATTTGTTCTTAGGCTCATTTTCTTTATAGGAATTATATAAACAACTTCTATGAAGGACTCTCCTCCTCAAATTGCTTGGATAGAAAGTTATGATTACTTGAAGGAAAAATAGCCTAGGTGGCACCTTAGATCTTCTCTCCAACAAAATTTAAAGCTTTTGATTAATGTGGAAGTCAAGGGGAACTCTCTAGGAGTGGAATAAAAGCAATGGAGGCTTTGGAGACAAACTCTAAGGGGGGATGTGTGTGAATGAGGATTTTGGAGAGTTTCTGTCCTATTTTAAATCATTGGGCTTGCATGGTGAAAGTTCGATAAGGATGTTAAGCCCTAGTGAACTAGTCCCGAGGCTAACCAAGAGGGGGGGTGAATTGGTTATTTAAAAATTTCACGATAACTATGAAAATCTTTTTATAACGTGCAGCGGAAACGAATTAAAACAACGATAAAAAGATCAACCAAAGATATTCACCCAAGCAGTTAATATCAGGAAAAATTAAAGTGCAGAATTGAATCAGAAAAGCAAACAAGATTTTATAGTGGTTCGGTCAACTTGACCTACGTCCACTCCCCGGAGCCTCCCCTCCGGGTATTGCACTAAACAGAAGTGTCTCTCCTTTTGCTCCCACAGCAAGGCGGAGAAGCCTGTACAAAAATCTCCTTTTCACCACACGGTGAGGCAGGGAACCCGACCTCCTTTCGCTTCCTCCTGAAGCAGGCAGAGAACCTTCAAACTCCTTTCGCTTCCTCCTGAAGCAGGCAGAGAACCTACGAACTCCTTTTGCTTCCACCTGAAGCGGGCAGAGAACCCCGGATCTTCTTGCGAACGATCCTCCCACGACGAACACCGACTAGACGAAAGACGACGAGCGGAGAAGATGACTCTGATCCGTGCTCGGAGGAACCTTAGTGAATCCCTCACTAACTCCCCCTCACAAGATCTTCTCTCTCTCTCCCAACTCTCTCTCTCTCTAGGGTTTCTCAGGGAAGGAAGGCAGCAAAAGATTTTTCCAAAAATTAGAAAAAGTTCTTTTAAAGGAGGGCTTAAAATTTGCCCTAAATCTCAACTGGTCGGCGAAGATCGTCCAGGACGATCGGTAGATCGTCCTGTACGATCAGTTCAAATTCAGCTGTTTCAGCCTGGACGATCTGGCTCTTCTGGACGATCAGTAGAAAAAGTTGTTCATATCGTCCCGTACGATCCTGCGATCGTCTGGGACGATTAGTGCAAATTGAGGGAAATCGTCCAGAAGACAGTTCGGGTCGTCCAGAGAAATCTGTGCTGGACGACCAAAAAATGACTTGATCGTCCCGGACGATAGGGTCATCGTCCGGTACGATTAGTTCAAAAAGGCCCCAAATCGTCCTGTACATAGTTCTGGACATACAGGTTAAATGCACTAGACGATCAAGATCGTCTGGGACGATCCTGCGATCGTCCAGGACGATATGATCGTATCAACCAAAAATAAATTGCTTTCCTTAATTACCAGATTAAATTAGGCATGATTGTACTGGATCGTCCAGGATGATACACGTATCGTCCGGGACGATCAGACCAAGTATCTAAAAATAAGAACTTGCCTAACTTGATCTGGCGGCTGAGAATTTCTGATTTGGGCATATCGTCCCGTACGATCCGGAGATCGTCCAGGACGATCGGCTCAATCAGACCCTCTTAACTTAGTCGCCCTAATTAGGGTTTCTGTTTTAACTGGATCGTCCAGGATGATGTGGAGATCGTCCAGGATGATCTAAACAAAATTTTAACAGAAACTCTAATTCACTCAATCTCTCTCCTTGAGTGTGTGTGTGCAAGGTTACTTAGCTAGGGAATCAGTTACATTACAATTGACTCAATAAAAAGAAAAATCATACATTTGACACACTTGGACCCGATCTTGAGTTGGCTTGAGTGGCTCGCGATCTTTTGTGCCTCAAACAGATTAGCCAAGCAAAACACACTGGAAACATGTTTGTCATCATCAAAACCAGATTTGTAACAATCTCCCCCTTTTTGATGATGGCAAACATTTGTAAAGTAGTCTGAAAATAAAAGTAAACTAGGAGATCAAACAAATAAATATTTTTTAAATTTTCATTTAACAGCTAAAACACTACAGGAAACATGACTCAGAAAATAGAAACAGACACGACTACAACTGACTCCCCCTTTTGACATCACAAAAAGGAGGAGGAAAAACAGAACATGAAAATAAAACATAAATAGAACAACTACAAAATAGGAAAATCAGAATTTTCCTTGATTTTAGATTAAAAAAAACCAATGACAGGACGATTGACAGCGCTGAAATCCAGAAAATGTTGGAAATAATCAACTTTCGTAACTCCAACCCCGGGCACCTTATTGATGCAAACCTCTTTCAACACGAAAAATCGATTCAAAAGAAAAGACATTAGATTTGAAAAGAGATCCTGTCAAGCCTCGTTCCAGAAAAATATCTGATATAATAGTGTTACAAAGTAAAAAATCAAAAATCAGGATTTTCAAAACTCAAGCTTTTGAAAATATTAAGTGGCGCACAGATTTCTCTAAGACATTTAACAATCTGAAAGGGAAGAAAGCTTATTTTGGGCTCATTTTGTGCCTCTTTTTCAAATTGGTTGGCGCTTTACGCATCTTTTGATTTTTGATACACTTTGTGTATTCAATTTGGCAATTTCGCATCTTTTCAGTTTTGGGCTCATTTTATGCCTCTTTTCCAAATTATCTGGCGCACTGCGCATCTTTTATAAGTTTTCTCCTTTTCATAATCATTAAAGAGTCTCAGCTGTGAGATTATCTTCCAAACATAGGAGATGACTCTCCGCAGTAAGGAAGAACGATTCACAAAACAAAAGCCATACAACATATGATAAATGCAATCACTTGGTTTAAAAAATCAAACTAATGACTCAAGACTTTGAAAAACACTATTGATATGAGGCAGATTACTGTAGGAAGATAAAATAATCTCTATTTTAAAAACTAACATTTTAATTTTGAAAAGGATTTTTATTCAAAAGAAACTACACACCAGTAAAGGAGTTAGAGGAAGAGAAACAATTATCAATGTTTCTTCCCTTTAACAGATTCAGCGAAGTCAATCACTGCTTATCAGCTTCCAAACCAAAATAAGGTAAAAACTCCCAGTCAAAAATTCAGATCACCAGAAGTAGTGAGCGGTGATCAGATCTTAAAAAGCATAAAATAGTAAGTGTAAGATATGAACCAGTAAATAAATAAAAATAGGTAGAAAATCATAGCAAAGTAAATACTCAAATCAAACTAACAATAAGTCTAACACAGAAATCAGCAGAAGAAATAAAATCAACTGAAAGCAAATAATCAAACCAAAACTAACTAATAGAAATCAGAAATCAGAATACCAAAACTAACTAACAGAAATCAGAATACCAATCAGAACAATCATAAATCAGCGGTCATCAGAATCAAGCATTTATATCAATCACTCCTAATCTGGTTCTCAAAATACTGAATGAGTCAAAGGCCCGTGGTTTAGTGAATATGTCAGCCAGCTGATTTTCAGTTGCTACGTGGTGTAGCTCAATGTCCCCTTTTGTAACATGGTCCCTAATAAAGTGATACCTAATGTCAATGTGTTTGGTCCTAGAATGTTGGATTGGATTCTTAGAGATACAGATGGCACTAGTATTATCACACAGAACAGAGATTGTGCCAACAGGTACTCCTAAATCCAATACTTGCTGCTTCAACCAAAGAACTTGGGCCACACAACTCCCTAAGGCAATGTACTCAGCTTCAGCAGTGGAAAGTGCAACTGAGTTCTGTTTTCTACTGGACCAGGAGACTAACGACTGTCCTATGAACTGAAAAGTCCCAGAAGTACTCTTGCTATCCACCCTACACCCCGCAAAATCAGAATCAGAATATCCAATGATCTCAAAAGAGGTGCTGTGCCTAGGGTACCAAATTCCTAGGTTTGGGGTTCCTAAAAGATATCTAAGAATTCTCTTAATAGCAGTCAGGTGGGACTCTTTAGGATCAGCCTGAAACCTAGCACAAAGACAGACACTAAACATGATATCAGGTCGGCTAGCAGTCAGGTAAAGCAGTGATCCTATTATCCCTCTATACTTCTTCTGATCAACAGATTTTCCATTTGAATCCTTATCTAACTGAACTGAGGAGGGCATGGGAGTATTGATTGGCTTGGATTTGTCCATTTCATATTTCTTCAAAATGTCCTTAGTGTATTTTGATTGATTGAGAAAGGTTCCATCATCCGTTTGCCTTATGCTAAACCCCAAAAAGTAGGACAATTCTCCCATCATACTCATCTCAAACTCTTTACTCATTGTTTTAGAAAACTCTTCACATAAGTATTTATCAGAAGATCCAAAAATTATATCATCAATATAGATCTGGACAATGAGTAAGTCATCTCCTAATCTCCTCAGAAAAAGGGTGGTGTCTATGCTCCCCTTAACAAACTCTCTTTCTAACAGGAATGTGCTAAGCCTCTCATACCAAGCTCTGGGTGCCTGTTTCAATCCATATAAGGCCTTTTTTAATTTATAGACATGACTTGGATATTGGGAACTCTCAAAACCTGGGGGTTGTTCTACAAAAACATCTTCTTTAATTACCCCATTTAAAAAGGCACTCTTAACATCCATTTGAAACAGCTTAAATCCCTTATAACAGGCAAAGGCTAGTAGCACTCTAATGGCTTCCAATCTAGCTACAGGGGCAAAAGTTTCCTCAAAATTAATCCCTTCTATCTGATTATACCCCTTAGCCACCAATCTTGCCTTATTTCTCACCACCACACCAGAATCATTCATCTTATTCTTAAAGACCCACTTGGTTCCCACAATACTTTGATTTTTAGGTCTTTCTACTAACTCCCAAACATCATTCCTCACAAATTGATTCAATTCTTCCTGCATAGCTAAAATCCAAAATTCATCCGACAGGGCTTGATTGATGTTGGTGGGTTCAGTCATTGAGATAAAGGCTGAATGGTTTACTTCCTTCCTAAGTCCATGCCTAGTCCTAACACCTTCAGAAGGGTCTCCTAAGATCAGTTCTTTAGGATGACTCGAAGAATATCTCCAATCTCTAGGCAAATCTGTTTGAGGTTCTACCCTTTCCTCCAAATTTGTATTTCCAACTCCTTGGGTAACCTCAATAATCTCTTCATCTTCTACTTTAGATCTAGACTCCTTAGGATCAGATTCATCAAACACTACATGGGTTGTTTCTTCCACCACCAAAGTCCTCCTATTGAACACCCTAAAGGATTTCCCCACACTTGAATATCCTAAGAACACTCCTTTATCAGATTTGGGGTCAAATTTTCCTAAGGGTGACTTCCCGTTGTTCAGAATGAAAACCTTACAGCCAAAGATATGGAGGTGGGACAGATTTGGAGTTCTACCCTTAATGATCTCATAAGGTGTCTTGTTCAGTTTGACTCTCACATTCACCCTATTCAGCACATAACAGGCAGTGTTCACCGCTTCAGCCCAAAAGTATTTTGGAAGTGAATACTCGGCAAGCATGGCTCTAGCGGCTTCCACTAAGGTCCTGTTCTTCCTTTCAGCTACCCCGTTCTGCTGAGGGGTCCTAGGAGCTGAAAAATTGTGACTAATCCCTTGCTCCTCACAAAAACTTCCAAATCTTTCATTTTCAAACTCCCCTCCATGATCACTATGGATGGTAATAATCTCACATCCTAACTTCTTCTGAATCCAAGTAGAGAAAGATCTAAACTCATCAAATGACTCGGATTTATGTGACAAAAATTTCACCCAAGTGAACCTCGAATAATCATCTACAATCACAAACCCATAGACTCTCCCCCCTAAACTGGCAGTGCTAATGGGTCCAAAGAGGTCCATGTGAAGAACTTCTAAAGGTCTAGAGGTGTTAATATCCTTAACAGAGTGAAAAGAGGACTGGACTTGCTTTCCTAACTGACAGGCATTACACAGGTGATCCTTAGTGAACTTAAGCTTGTGCACACCTCTAACTAAGTCCTTTTGGGTGACTCTCCTAAGGGTTTTCATACTGGCATGACACAATCTCCTATGCCATAACTAAGACTCATCAGCAGCAGTTTTTAAGCAAATTGAATTATCAGATTTAATGTAACTTACATCCAGCTTGTAGACGTTGTTGATCCTTTGCCCCTGCAAAATAACTTCATCATTTAAGCTTAAAATGTAGCCAGTAGGCAGGAATTTGCAGCTGTATCCCTTGTCACAAAGTTAGCTGATGCTCAGTAAGTTGTGTTTCAGTCCATCTACAAGCAAAACATTATCAATCATAAAATTCTTTGAATCACCAATTATACCTGAGCCTACCACCTTCCTGGTGGTATTATCTCCAAGTATAACCTTGCCTCCAGCCCTGGCCTCCAGCAAAATAAACTGATTTGCATCTCCAGTCATGTGTCTAGAATATCCGCTGTCCAGGTACCACATGCTCTCACGAGGTCTTGTGTGAGAGCACACCTACAAAAATATCAAACGTCAGTCTTAGGAACCCAAACAGGTTTGGGTTCCTTCTTATGAAAAGAAAATTATAATGCATGCGTGCTGTGTTGTGAAACAGGTAGTTTGGGTCTCCACACCCAATGTGTACTACGGTGAATAGTGCAGGTGTGGGAAATGTGTCCTAACATGCCACATGAGAAACATCTAACACCAGGAAAAAGATTAACTAAACGTCGTGAGTGATAGTGTCTCTTCCTAGAAGTGTATGAAACATGCTTTGATGAACTTGCAACAGATTTTTTAAAAGGCAGCGGTGCATAAAACTGTTCAAAAGTAGGTGGTTTCTTGTTCTTTTCTAAAGCAACAATTTTCACTCTTAAAAATTCGTTCTCCTTGTTAAGACTAGCAATCTCAAAAGTTCTTGCACTTTCATTACTTTCTAATTCACATGCCATATCATTCAATTTCTTAAAGGAAGCTTCTAATTCAACATGCGATATTTTTAATGCATCATGCTCAACAGTTAAATCAGAATGCTTTCTATTCAGTTCATCAAACTCATCTAGTAAAGACATGTGATTGCTATCAATAGTTGAATGATCCTTAATCAACACATCATGCTCTTTTTGCAAAGTCAGATAATCCAGTTTCAAGTTAGCGTAGGTTTTCTTAAGCTTCCTATACGATGCATGAATTTTTTCAGATACTTCAAATAATTGATCGTAAGTAAGCTCACATACCTCTTCCTGGTCCGACTGACCAGGGTGATCATCAGCCATCAGACACAAATTTATTTCCTCCTCTTCTTCTTCAGTCTCAGAGGAGTCGGATACAGAGTCTACCCAGAACGCCTTTTGTATCCGCTTCTTGTCCTTTCTGAACTTTGGTTTCTCCTCACTCTTCTCCTTTCTTGGGTGAGCCTTGAGTGTAGGACAATCCGCCTTTATGTGTCCAGGCTTCCTGCATTCAAAACAAACAGATTCAGATGAAACTTTAAAGTTTCTACTGGTCTTACCTTTGTTCCACTTTTAAAAATTCTTATTCTTCTTCCTTAGAAAGCTCTTGAATTGCCTTGTGATTAAGGCAACATCATCGCTATCAGACCCGGAAGTGCTAGCATCTGAATCTTTGGCCTTTAGCGCCACTGTCTTCTCCTTCTTTCGTTCACCTGTATCAAGTTGTCTTTGGTTCACCCCTTGCTCGTAAGTAATGAGTGATCCAAGTAAGCTGTCAATAGAGTAAGTATTTAAATCTTTAGATTCTGTGATCACAGTAATCTTAGCATCGTAAGAAGCAGAAAAACATCTAAGAATTTTGTTTACTCTTTCGTAATTAGTTAGTTCTCTTCCTAGAGCATGCAAAGAGGTAACAATTTAAGTGAACCTTGTGTACATTTCTGAAATCGTCTCACTAGGTTTCATGCGAAAAAGTTTGTAATCATGTAACAAGATGTTTAACCTAGACTGTTTGACTTCAGTTGTACCTTCATATATTATACACAATCTATCCCAGATTTTTTTACCCATTGTACAAGTAGAAACACGTATATAGTCTTCAGATTTTAAAGCACAAAAGAAACAGTTCAAATATTTTGCATTTAACTGTGCTAAATTACGATCATTAAAAGTCCAATCTGCAAACGGGAGTTCAGTTTTCACATTGTTAATCAGTCTAAAAGGTGGTTTGTATCCATCCTTAACTAACATCCACATGTGATAGTCAATCGATTGAAGAAAAGTAGACATGCGTGTTTTCCAAAAATCAAAAGGAATATTATCAAACAACGATGGTCTTGCAATAGAATAACCTTCAGTAGTATTATGATTGTTATAGTTAGCCATGGATCAAATTCAAAAGTTTTTAAACCTAAATTTTTAATCCCTCTCTGATACCACTTGAAAGTTCGATAGGGATGTTAGGCCCTAGTGAACTAGTCCCGAGGCTAACCAAGAGGGGGGTGAATTGGTTATTTAAAAATTTCACGAGGAACAGAAAAATATTTTCGATACTTTGCAGTGGAAACAAGTAAACAAGAACGAAAAGATCAATCACAGATATTCACCCAAGCAGTTAATATCAGAAAAGTAAAGTGCAGAACAGAATCAGAAAAGTAAACCAGTTTTTATAGTGGTTCGGTCAACTTGACCTACGTCCACTCCCCAGAGCCTCCCCTCCGGGTATTGCACTAAACAAAAAGTGTCTCTCTTTTTGCTCCCATAGCAAGGCGGAGAAGCCTGTACAAAACCTCCTTTTCACCACACAGTGAGGCAGAGAACCTGACCTCCTTTTGCTTCCACCTGAAGCGGGAAGAGAACCCCAGATCTTCTTGAGAACGATCCTCCCACTACGAATACCAACTAGACGAAAGACGAAGAGCGGAGAAGACGACTCTGATCCATGCTTGGAGCAACCTTAGTGAATCCCTCACTAACTCCCCCTCACAAGATCCTCTCTCTCTCTCCCAAACTCTTTCTCTCTCTCTAGGGTTTCTCTAGGAAGGAAAGTGGAAAAAGATTTTTCTTGTTGGAAGAAAAATATCTTTTATAGGAGGGCTTAAAATTTGCCCTAAATCTCAACTGGTCGGCCAAGATCATCTAGGACAATCTCTAGATCATCCTGTACGATCAGTTCAAAATCAGTTGTTTCAGCATGGATGATCTGGCTCTTCTGGATGATCAGTAGAAAAAATTATTCATATCGTCCCGTACGATCCTGCGATCGTCCGGGACGATTAGTGCAAATTGAGGAATATCGTCCAGAAGACAGTTCGGGTCATCCAGAGAAACTTGTGCTGGACGACCAAAAAAAGACTTGATCGTCTAGGACGATATGGATATCATCCTGTACGATTAGTTTAAAAAGTGCCCAAATCGTCCTATACACAGTTCAGGTCGTACAGCTGAAATGCACTAGACGATCATGATCGTCCCGAACGATCCTGCAATCGTCCAGGATGATATGATCGTATCAATCAAAAATAAATTGCTTTCCTTAATTACCAGATTAAATTAGACATGATTATACTGAATCGTCCAGGATGATACACGTATCGTCCGGGATGATCAGACCAAATAACTTAAAATAAAAACTTGCCTAACTTGATCTGGCGGCTGAGAATTTCTGATTTGAGCATATCATCCCGTACTATCCAAAGATCGTCCAGGACGATCTGCTTAATCAGACCCTCTTAACTTAGTCGCCCTAATTAGGGTTTCTGTTTTTACCTGATCGTCCAGGATGATGTGAATATCATCCAGGACGAACTGAACAAAAAAATGAACAGAAACTCTAATTCACTCAAGCTCTCCCCCTGAGTGTGTGTGTGCAAGGTTACTTAGCTGGGGGATCAGTTACATTATAATTGACTCAAGAAAAAGAAAAATAGTATATTGGACACACTTGGACCCGATCTTGAGTTGGCTTGAGTGGCTTGTGATCTTTTGTGCCTGAAACGGGTTAGCCAAGCAAAACACACTGGAAATATGTTTGTCATCATCAAAACTAGATTTGCAACAATTTTAATTTATTTATCTGGTTAATATTAGTATTTAAATATTTGAATAACTACCATGCTCTTATTATACTTCTCAAAATACTGATTTATTAGACTGCATTTAACTTCTTTTAAATATTCAGGAAAATTTTTAATAAAAGAATTTGGAAATTAGATCAGATTATGTGGCCTGCTGAGCTGTTATTGCTCACTATGATTTTGCTTCTAATTTTTAGGATCTGGGAAGGGAAAGGAGACTGTTGATTAGTAGTTCATGATCATATCTAAGTGTATAGGTATTTTTCTTTTAATTTTCATATAGTCATGGCTAGTTTATTATTCAGTTCTATAGATTTTATTCGTATCCATATACTATAGTGTTTGTATATTTTGATGAAATAGAAGAAATTTTATAGATAAGTTTATTTTTAGTATGTAGATGTTTAGTAGCTCTATATTCTATAGTTTAATTTTAAATAAAGAATATTATAAGATAATCTAAAGTATTCCAAAACTAGATCTTGGAGTTTGTCTATCACAGCTCAACAAGATAGGACCGATCCTGATTGAGTTGGGTTGTAACATCATCTTGAGCTCAAATTTTGATAGAGCAAACTATGGGATGCCCCCTACATCCCCTAATTTCCTTTGGACTTGGTGAGAACCCAAAGTTCTAGAATCAATTTTTTAAAGCATGGGTCATTAGACAATCATGTCCTTTAAAGCATGTAGGCATAGGTCATCTTATTACATGCATCATTTCACATATTCATGCATTATTTATATATCATTTGCTTACATGTGTGTTCTCTTTATGTTAATTATAAGGGATATGGGTATAAGTGAGCTAAGCCACCACACAAGCCAGCTCAAACCTGACTCATTAATAAGCTTGTGAGCCAAGCTTATCAAGTTTTGAGTTTGAGCTTGAGCTTATAGTCAAGATCATATATTATACAAGCTCAAGTTTGAGCTTAGGTAGATTCAACTTGTAAGCTCGTCGAGCCAAATCGATTAAAAAAATAATATTAAAAATGCCTTATATATTAACTATTGTTACTACTATCCCTTAACCTCGTTCTACACTATTCCAATTTGAAAGTCACACAGCTGCCAGTGACCCCAAGCCCTAATTTTGTTCTCTCCTTGGCAATGATTTGGATTTCAAGATGAGGTGGAAGATGGATATCAATCTTCATCTCGTGTGACCTAGCAAGGACAAGATGCGATAATTTCCCAAGCAGATAGTAAGATTCTAATTGCACTCTGTAAATAATCTTCCTCTTTGGTGCTCAACATCTGTGAGGTTCGTATTTGGTGAATCATTATATGTTCCACAAATTTTTAGTACTATATTTTACAATCACAACTTCTAATTATTGGTATTTCCTTTTGAATTAAATCAATGATATGTTTCTTGGCAGGGTTTTTGTGGTGTTTGAAGACTTTGTGCTGAAGACCATTCAGTTCATCTCCTTCAATCTCCTTATTTTGCTTTATTTTTTTTCTATGTAATTTTTCAACTACATGCTTCATACCTAACTTAGGTTAAAATCTCACTCAATCATTCCCTCACTTGGAAAATAAAAAGTGTTTGTGAATTATTAAGATAGTACATAGAGAAGTAATAAGGCATATTTTGTTTTTTCTCTATAGATCAATTAGTTAGAAGTGAAGTTCTCTTTTTCTATTCATTGGAATGCTTTTTTATGCATCTTGACAAAATAATTTCCTGTAGAAGTGAAGATCTTTATATGCATTTTAACTATCCAATAGTGGATGAGCGGGAAAAAATAGGAAACATTGTGAGAGGTTAGGATTCTTTAATGAAGCCACCAATATCATTTCAAGCACAAAATACCAAACTGCTACTCTCTTCCTTTCCAAAATTGGTACTATAAAGAAAGTTTTGGATGAGGATGTAGCTTCAACTGATGATTTCATTGTGGATATGACAAAGAAGATGAAAGAAAATTTTGATAAATATTAGTGTGAGTGTAACCTTCTTATGGCATTTGGTGATGTAATAGATCCCCGTATAAAATTTGTTGTGATTGAATTTGCATATCCAAAGTTATATCATGTAGATGAAAGTATGAGAAATGTGGCACTTGTACGAAGCTTGCTTTATGAATTGTATGAAGAGTATGTTGATAGTTTTGAGCCAAAAGTGGAAGGAAGTAGAGCTAGCATAAGAGTTGTTTCAAGGAGCACAAACAGTTCAAGAAATATTCTAAACATACATATGAATCCCAAAAATATAGTGGCTAGCATTACTTCACTTCATATGTATGAACAAAAACAAACACAAGGCCTGTAAAATATGATTTGGATAAATAATTGGAAGATGGTCTAGAAATTGGCAACAAAGGTCAAACATTTGATGTTATAGATTAGTGGGGAAGCAATCAAAGTAAATATCTTATACTTTCAAGAATGGCTGTTGACATATTATCTGTACCACTAAGTGTAGTAGCTTCAGAGTCCACTTTCAGTACAAGTGAAGGGGTAATTATGAATATATGGTGCGTTCTATCTTGTTGGAAGAAGAAGATGATGAAGAAGTGGATATTCTCCTACCAATTAAATGAGAATTTACGAGGTTGAAGGTATAACTCATTTTTCTTATATCCTAACTCTTGCTTAGATATGGGTTATTCTTTATGAATAAGATGCAACGTAACTACAAATTCAAATTATGTAACTACAAATCATCTTTTGTATTGAAAGATTTAACATTTTTTTTCTTTTGTCAATTTTTAATTTTGGTTGTACAAAGAGACTTTACTACTGTGTATTTTCAGGTTTTCTGAATTTGCTATTTTTCATAATATTTCATGCAATAATAGTGCACATTTTTTTAGTCTATGAAGTTTGGTGAGCATATTTTCTTCAAAGGTTAATAAATATGGAATTAAACTACTTCCAACTATTCTCTTAAAATATGGACTAATCATTTGTCTTTCAATTCAACTCTCAGGTTCACATTAGAGTAAACAAAAGTCAAGATGGAAGTATTGGGAGAGTATGAAGTATCACAAAGATAAAGACAATAAATAGTTCGATCTTTCGTTAAGTTTTTCTTTTGGCTTTATAAAAGAACTTTTTAATGGATTTTTATTGAAATGATGTAATGATATACACAAATATATGTTTTCATATATCTTGCTTTTTAGTTTGATAAGTTTCAACTTTATGAAAGGTTTATTGTTGGAAGCAGCTACATGAAATTTTTCTTTGAAATTGCTGCATGAAAATTGTTTTTAAAATTGCTCAAAATTTTAAACTCATACTGACATTTTTATTGTACATCATGAATTTATATACAATATATGCTTGCTTATCTTATTAAGAACAAATTTAGGTTATTGTTGGAAGTATAAATTCTAAAAAACATTAATTTGTTGTTGATTTAAAATCAAATAATCGAGCCAAATAAACAAGTCAAGCTCAAGCTTTCCAAGTGAGTTCAAGTACTCGAGGTGAGCTCGAGCTCAATATTACCTAAATGAGTCGAGCTTGAGCACAGCAACCAAGCTCGAGCTTGAGTTTGAGCTCACTAAAAATTAAATGAGCTTAGCTCGATAAGGCAGATACTCGACTCGACTTGACTCATTTATACCCCTAGTAAAAGACATCATTATTGCATGTCAGTTGATGAGTCACAGTTCCTTGAGCCTTAGGCTAGGTTCCTTCATTATGTTAGGACATACGTATATGCCCTATTTTGCTTCTTGATCATGTATAATTTTTACAACTTATCAAGACCTCCTCTTTTATTGTGAATAACTTGGTGACACTCGTACACACACTTTGGATTGCTTTTACTTTCACCCAAATACATATGGTAGGATGTTTTAGACATTGGTCATAGGTTAGTTCAATAATCAATCCTTGGCCATATTGGCCAAGGCTTCCTCCCTCTGTGAATCTTAGTGACTTTCATGTAATCAAATAGGGCTATAGTGTAGGTCACCCATTTTTACTAGGTGCATCGATATTTTTTTATCTGTGTGCTAGATGGGTATAGTGTATCTCTCCAATAGGTAATAAATTAGGCTCTATTGCTTCAACCTAGTCTAGGATCCCATGCTTGAGTTGCATTTGTTATTTCAAAATTTCCATGATTAAGTTCTAATATATATGTATATCTTTCACACTATATATTCTGTCAATGAAGTTTATAGTCTAAAAATCTCATGTTGCGAGGCTATGTGTCCTAATGAGGCTTTGGTCCTCATGTTAGTTGTGACAATGCCATGAATGAATTGATGGGATATAGGTGTTAAATTATAAACCTTACAAAAAAGAAAATTTTATTTTAAAAGTACTTTTAAACATAACATATGATGTTGGAGAAGCAAATGCACTTCAAATCAAGCCTTAGTGCCTTAACTCATGTCTGATTTTTGTTTATTTTTTATATCCTCTTCTTTAATGAGAGGTATATAGGCTAGAATCCTTAGGCTATGGGGCTACATATCCTAAGGAGGCTTTGATCCTCATTTCCTTTATTATGACACCATGTACCTCACAAGTAAAAGAAGGGTTAAATTATTTGCACAAATCACTCTCTTTAGAAATTTAAAGCCACCCTTAGAAAACCAATCAAGCTCCTTAACCACATAAGTATCAAACCCTAGATCTGGTAGAACTCTTTTATATCCTTAAGGTAATCCCTCCTTTTAAAATTGATTAACCTTAGACAAAGAAAGCCTAGGATTTTTGTGGTGCGCAATAGGCCCACTTTAATGTGTCACCTGTTGGCCTTACCTCAAGTCTTAGGAAACTAAGGAGGGATTAGCCACCCATGCAGTATTATAACCACTCTAGCCATAGTTAAGTTTAGGATTAAGGATGGATCATTTGCCCCTCGGTTCTTTATAACTCTAGCATAAGTTAGGGCTCATATATGCTGGGCTCTTCATAACTTAATAATCAAAACCATAACTTTAAAAATAAGTTCATAATTAATTCACCCTAAATGGCTAATCACTTATAGAAAAATCTATGGGTTAATAAATTGAACAATATGAACTCGATCTTGCAACTTGAACCCTTCACCTATATTAGGGTAGCTAGCTAACACTAATCTTGCATACACTTAGGTGTTGGATAGGACACATTTTTGTAGGCATCCTAAGGTAGAGTGTAGCTTGGATAGCAATTTTTAATTTCTTTATTTCTCACTTTGCATTTGTGATGCTATGATGTAGTATTTTATTTTAGATTATTTGTGATTATTTTATTTTTAATTTTGTGGATTGATGAGTGGGCACTTTCCCTTAAGTGGTTAGAATTTTTCTAGAAATATCTTCTATAAATGACCATGTTCCCATAGGACTAATGAAAATGCTGTAATTATCATTATAAATGTACTCTTTAATAGGTACCAAGAGGATTACTAAACCTTTAAAAATGTGGTCCTAATGATTAGATCTGGATGTGAATATAAGTGCTTTATCATAATGTACTAACCTCTATTTTGTAGGGAGCTTATATAATTTTCTTTTATATATATAATTTTAGTTAGAAAAATCATGTAGGCATATGGGTATTTCGAAAGGTAGGAGGACAAATAGGTGAATATTGGTCAATACCCATATGCCATTCAAAAATGTATAGTTTTAGGCTGAGTTATAATTATAGTAGAGCTCAACTACCTATTTTTCTTTTCATGGGGTGTATTATAGAACTCAGCTGCACTTCTAGCCTCTTATTTATAATTTATCTTGGATGATTGGTGTGTTTACTTTGATTGCACACTAGAGTACCTTCTTTTATTATATTTCTTTGATTGTGTTACTTGAGGATGGATCAGACAGAGTACTCACGTTAGGCTCTTAGGATGTTAATTTTTTTATAAAAGATAAAACTTGGTTAATCAAGATGAAAAAGATATAGGGCCTAAAATCAACAAACATACTTTCAAAACTTAATGCATGACCCCTCTTGGTTCACTTTTTTAAAGTATAACTTGTATTAAAAAAATTAGCACACTTTATGGTGGCTCCCAGCTAGTTCTGATTTGCCCAACCCTTCATGCATAGTCTAAGTCAAGTATATAGATTTTATTTTTATCACATTAAGAGATAGTACTATTTTATTAATATAGCGCCATTCATGGTTGAGCCCGAGGCTCATTGCTCTTGTGTACCTCCTCACCACTCTTGCATTTACATAAGACTGGACTGTATAAGTTTAAGATGCTAGGTGGATTTTTAGCTGGTACCCCATTCCGAGCAGGGTGATAATTCCAGGTCAAGGCTGCTTAGATCCCCAATGGAATTTGATTTATAAGTCCCCTCATTTTCTTACATTAACTAGGTTGAGTGCATTAGTACTGAGAGTATGGTACGTCCCCTATAAATTTTGGACCAAAGGCTAGAATTAGGAGCATATTATCACATGCCTTATCATTGGGTAAGCTCTCTTGGCTATAAGTCTCACTCATCTATGTCATGCTGATGACGTATCTTCCATATTTCTCTCTTGCTTGCTTTATGTGTGATTTCTCCTCTCTTAATTTCTTCCTTTCAGATCGACCAAATGATTGCATGATCTTTGCATGTGTTGAACAATCCATTGAGCCCATCTCTTTTAGATTAGAAGAACCTAGGAATCCTAGCAAACGGAGGTACAAACCAAGTCCTAAATGTCTTTATACACTCATCCTAAATAATCAAGGTATTTTCATGACCCTAAAATATCTCTCTCTTCTAGCCTGACCACCAACACTCTACCTCACCATCTAGAAATACAGACAATATAACCCTCCTCTTAGGAGGATAATGCATCACATCTAGAGTCTTCTCTATCCTTATCAGCTAATCCTTAATTGCTCTAGACTCAAAAACACCAGAAATTCTATGAGGCTATAACCTCATAAAATTGTATAAATATATATCTATATCATCAAGATGGGCACCAGAAATCTGTGTATAAGCCTCACCTACCATCTGTACTAATATACCTACATTCTGAGAAATCACCTCAAAATTAATCACAAGAGCTGTACCATGAACCTGCGCTACCTAATAAGTGTTCTTACCATTGGTCATATCTAGATCTGGCTGAGGTGGATCAGCCACCACAGAAATACTAAACAAAGTTATATGCGACACATACATATAAAAATAAATAAAATGAGCACCCAAAACTACCTAGAATATCTAACTCTTTTATAGATTAAATTATATGGATCAATTACGATTTACTTCTCCAACCTTGTTATGATACTAAAAATGCTTATCACAATTCGACCCAATATGACCCGATATCACATAGGTCATACCATGTCCAATATGAGATTGACCTCAAGATCCGATTGGAGAAGCACTTAAACAAAAGTTTTCAATGTATATACTAGATAGAGCCACTACTGAATGTAATATAAAGTGAACTACTAAATCTCAAAAATAATTTTGTATATATCATCTAAAAATATATATACAATTTAAAGTCTATCTATAATAGTGCTTGGTAATAGAGAAAATAATAAAATAAAAGCCAAGCCTATAAAAATCAAAACTAATCAAAATATACCTATATATCATAGATCGAAGCACACTATCCAAAACTACTCAGCTCGCTCAACTTTTCCCTGGCTTGAAAATGGAAGCAAAGCAGGAGAAAGCTAACATGACTCGGTAGGCTATCACAACCTAAAATATAAATTAATAATTGAAACCAAAAGAGAACTAAAAATATTATGCTGTAAAATAAACTAAAGTACTGTACGAAAAACTAAAATTGAAACTAAAACAGAAGCTAAAACTGAACTTCATATATAAGCATTTAAAAGAATTTAAATAATTTTGGAAATTATATAGAAATAAAATGAATTTTGGAAGCAAAATATTCCTTTTTATCGGAATGGCTATCAGCCAAAATTTTTATATATCATTATAGCTGCACTAACAGAATCCTACCTCAAAAACTTATAGGCCCCGGTATAACAGAATCCCACCTCGATTGCCCACTGGCACCGACATAACAGAATCCTATCTCAGTTGCTCACTGGCGCCAGCAAAATAGAATCCCTCCTTAGTTGCCCATTAGTGTCAACATAATATAATCCCACCTCGATCTCCCACTAGCACTGGCATAACATGACATCTCCTCACATCACATCATAACACCTTTCTTTCATAATTATACACATTTCTTAATGCATTTTATTAATTAGTGCATAATTGGACTCAATTCAGAAATTACCAAAATGCTTTAACGGTAGGCAACAGAAATACTACTGATCATAAATACATAATTTCATAACATAACCAAATTACCAGATATTGTTTAAAATATTATTTTAAGGCTTTAATCATATTATGATACTATTTTTTAGAGTCTAGAATATTTTTTATTTCGATGAAAAATGCAAAATCAAAAACACCTTGTACAAAAATTCTAGAAAATACTCAAAATATTCATAATCGTGAGCTCTATAACATATAAACAGTTACGCGGTAAAAGTTCTAACACTAAATTTATCCTCATTTTTTGATAATAAAAATATAAATTTTATCGAATAAATTCCAAAAATATTGATCTATTAAAAATTGAGATAGGCATAAAAACACCAACCTCAAGGCGAATAACTTTTCCAACTAGCCTGATAGCTAAAAATGACCCAAAGTAGCTCAAAATCTTTCTTTTTCTCTCCAAAACCTCTCTGTTTCTCTCTCTACTTCGAATGGTTATGAGACCAAATGCAATTAAATAGTAGAATTTTTGTATTTAAAGTGTTGTTAATGGCCTAGCAATGCAGCGCTCAATTCGAGCATTGCGATGCTAGTTTAGAACTCAAATACTAGAGTTGGGAGCACTGTAATGTCATTATTTGGCACCTGATATTATAGCAGCACTGAGGTGCTCGAACACCTAGCACTAAGGCGCTCTAATAGTAACGTTTCCCAGATTTTACAAAAATTCACACCAAACACTTGGGACTTCTTGTAGAACACATATAATCATTTTTTTGCATAAAACACTCCCAATGGCATGCAAATGGGTTCAAAACTCAAAAATTCAAAGATTTTCCTTTTACAATTAGGTCAATTGGTCTAAACTGAACTTTGATCCTAGAGGTCTCATATCTAGCCTACTTCCTAAGGGGGAGAAAATGGCATGATTTTAAAACATTTTGGTGGAAATGAATATTTTTATAAAATTTGAGCCTTAGACTATTGCACTCGACCCTACTGCGCTGCAGAATTCCTTACTAGAAGGCATAGCACCATAATGTTGCCCCATGTGATGGGACTTAGCAAAAAGATAGAGATCTAAATGCAACGATGCCATGGCGCCCAAGAAAAAAATTCCATATTACAAAATTATGCACACAGACCCATGTGAACCACTTTAAAATGGATTCAGATACTCACATACATATAAAATACTTACAGACATAGACAAGGGGTGTTAATCAAAAAAGTTTAGTAGGGTACCCATAGGTGCAACAGTGCACTAATTTGGTAGGTGTTAAATTCCTCTACTCCTCAGAGAAATGTTATCCTCAATATTTCAAAAGTTAGATCAATAGAACATATCAGAATATATCTGTCTCATTTCAGATTCCTTCACCCAAGTGGCTTTTCTTTATGTTATGTGTTTCCATTGTACCTTAACTATTGGTATCTTTTTTTCTTAACCTACTAACATTATAGGTCAGAATCCTTTATGGTTCTTCTTTATAACTCAAATTCAGATGTAAATCCACCTCATCATTAAATAATTAACTTTCAAAATAAGATACCCATTTTCTCAGAGATGGTACATGGAATATATTATGAATATCAAATATATGCTCTAATTATTGTACCATATAAGTATATTATTTTAATTCTTTCAATGATCTTGAATGGTTTAACATATCTTGGACTCAACTTTTCTTCATTTTCAAATCTACTTACACCTTTAATTTATCTGACCTTCACATATATAAAATCTCTAACTTAAAATTTTACAACCTAGTGCTCTACTTTATAATATGATTTTTATTTTCCTTATATAGCCCTTAATCTATCTCTGATAAAATAGATACTTTTAGTAGCATCATAGATAAAGGTTGGCCTAATCAGACTCCTTTATCCTACCTCAGTCCAAAATAAAGGGGTTCTATATTTTCTATCATATAGAGCTTTATAAGGGGACGTACTTTTACTTGATTAAAAACTATTATTGTAAGTGAATTTGAATAGAGGTATATGATCCTCCTAGCTACCACCAATGTCTAGAATATATCATTTCATAAGATCTTTTAGTATCTAAATAGTCTCACACTGTCAGTCTATATGTGGATAAAGCGTTATACTAAAATGCATTTTAGTACCCAGACTTTGTCGAATGCCTCTCCACAGCCTAGAGGTAAATCTATCATTTCGATTAAAGATTATCACTTTCAGTATTCCATAAAGTTGAACTATCTCTCACACATGAAATTAGGTCAATCTGTTTACAAAGTCAATTTGTTGGATTGGAATAAAGCGTATAAACTTGGTCAGATGATCTACTACAACCCTGATAACATCATGTCTCTAACTCAATCTAAGAAGTCCCATAGCAAAATCGATTGTCACCTCTTCTAATTTCCACTCTAGAATAGGTAATGGTTATAGAAGAACTCTAAGTTGCTAATATTCTACATCAACTAACTAACAAGTTTTATATTTTGAAACAAAATCACTCTATTATTCCAACCATAAACACTCAACCTCACCATCCAATAGAACTATGGCTAACGGTACCTTTCTCTCAAAAGGACACTGCATCCCATCAAAAGTCTTCTCCAGCCTCTTCAACTAGTCTTCTACTACTCTGGGTTCAACTACGCCCTCAACCCTCATAGGACTCAATCATAGAAATAAATGAAAGTGCTTGTCAATATCATCAGATTTGATATAAGAAATCATGCTCTAGGCCTCACCTATCAAATGTGCCACCAAACTAGAAAATAGAGAAATTGAATTAGAACATACAACAAGAGTAGTACTTTATACTATAGCTTCTTGACTAGCATTCTGCCTATCATTATATCGAGGTCTTGTGGATCCATCAGATAACCACACAGATAATAGGAAATTCAAATAAAATACATATGAAAATAAATAGAAATGAATGCCCAGATACTACCTAGAACTGCCTCACTCAATTACAGATCATTTCTTATAGTTTTATTTTATAATATAACCCCCAAAACTAGTGCTCTGATACCAAAAAGGATTGTCGCAACCCAACCTAATATGACCCCTAGATATAGTAGGTTATATCATATTTGCTTGTGATAGGCCAAGCCCAAGATAAAAGTTTCAAAGCCTTTTTATATTTTTTAAGATTTTACATACCACGAAGCTTCTAATAAACTTCCAATAAGCATAAGAAAATACTCATCCATAACTCCTATTCTTTGTGTTTATCATCAAAATATATATAATAATTTATACATTATAATACATGGCTATTGACCAAAATAAAGCAAATAAATAACTAGCCATGATTATACTAAAAATAAAAAATACTTCTATAGACTCAAACTGATTAGATCCTAAAATTCCAGCTACTCAACTGACTCCTTTCCTTTCTTCGAACCTAAAACAAGATACAAAATATGTGCGAGCCAACATAGCTCAGTAGTCACATCGATAAAAAAAATTTTAAATATTTCACTTATTATGCATTTAACAAAATTTAAAGGAGTTCAACAAAAATGTATTATACTAAGTATAATATTAATTATAGATTATTAAAATAAAGTAGACTATGTACTGAAAGTAAATAAATAAGTACTTCATATACAAAAGTAAAAAAATAATAGATTTCTCTCATGCCCTTATACCTTCCATCAAAAATAAGCCTTTTTAACTCACTGTATTAGCATGTCAAAAAATAGACCCTTATGACTCCCAATGCTTAGCACATATCAAATATTCATAAATTCATACCCTTATGACTCCTCGTGCTTTTAGCACCAAAACTTCCACTATACATCAGATCTCCTCACAATCACACATTTCAAGCAGATAAGAATATGTAAATCATTGCATTACAGTAAAAAATGTAAGTAAATAAGTTTCAAAAATACACATAATGCTTTATCGGTAACAATAATATCAACTACTGAGCATAATTTTATAGTTTCTTAATCTCACCATATTATCAAGGATTATTCAAATCATTATTTTGAAGCTTAAATTATACCACAACACTATTTTTTTTAGATAAGAAATATTTTCTAATTTGATAAAAATAGCATACTTTTTAAACTACTTGGTAGAAATTTTCTAACAAAATACCTAAATATCTAAAATGATTGTCTTTATATCATACAGAAAGTTACACGGCAAAGTTTTGGTGGCTGGGTACGAAGTTCTCCTAGATTTTACACTAAGAAAATATAAATTTAACCAAGAAAATTTTATAATATTTATATTTTTAAAAATTAAGATAGGCAGAACATAACCTACCTCGATTCAAACAACTTTTAAAACTAAATTGACAGTAAAAAATAGACCAGAGTTGCCGAAATCCTAACCTTTTCTCTCTAGAATCCTTCTCTCTCTAGCGGGTAACCTAAGAGAGAGAAAATGGCTTAATTTTATAAAATTTTGGTGGAAATGAATAATTTTTTATAAAATATGATCCTGGCGCCTTTATGTCAGACCCTACTGCGTCTCCGCTTTCCCCACTGGAGTTGTCATAAGGCCACAACACCACCTCAAGTGCCGCAACTTAAAATTATTTTAGAAAATGATAGAGAGCTAAATGTCACGGTGCCACCAATCATGGCACCATGGTTCCTTAGGAGAAAAATTCTAAATTTCTAAATCGTGCACACAGACCCCTAGGACCCACTTCAAAATGGATTCAAACACTCACATGCATACAAAATACTCATAGACACACACAAGGGGTGTTAATCACAAAATTTTAATAGGGTACCTTTACCAAATTAGGTTAGAATAGGTGTAATTGTGCACTAATTTTGTAGGTGTTATAGTAGGTGCGGCCTTGTGAGCTATGTTAGCTCACACCTATTCTGCATTTTATTTCAGGTCAAAGAAAGGGAAAGCAGCAATTGAGTATATTTAATATCAAACTGAAAGACTTTTCACTTCATTTTTTATGCCAATGCAAAAAATAATCTAACAATTTCAAATCTAGCAACAGGAGAAAAGATTTTATAGAAATCAATACCATATTTTGTGCATAACATTTGAAAACAAGCCTTGCTTTGTATCTTTTTATACTTTCATCCGAATTATACTTCACCTTATAAATGCATTTCATGCAAATTGGAACTTTTCCTTGTGGCTTATCAACTAGCTCCCAGGTATCATTCTTCTCAATACCTTGAATCTCCTCTTTCATGTTATTTTTTCATTCTTCTTTTTCACAAGCATCTTTATGACATAATAGCTTTAGGTAATCATAAGAGTAAATATATAATCATATAACTCATGTAGAGATGTCTTCTTTCAATAATGCCACTCATCAGATATGCTTGAATCTACATATCTTGGACTTCAAAGAGATGAATTAGATGACAAATCATCATTAATTTCTTTATTATTAGCTATATCAAATTGATGATTCTCCTCAAAATCAACTAATGCTTTTTCTTTATCAAGAATAGTAGATTCATTCCAATCCTATATATCATATTCATCAAAAATAATATTTCTAATGATAATGATCTTCTCATACTTTGGTTCAAATAATCTATATGTCTTTCACTGAGTATTATAACCAATAAATATTAACTTTTTAGATTTTCTACCCAACTTACTTATATTGTGATCATCCTCTAATGCATATGCAATACTTCCAAATACTTTCAAATGACTGATTATAGGCTTTTCTACCATTTCATGCTTCATAAGGTGTAATATTTTGGATAGCCTTTGTTGGAGATATATTCAAAATTTAAACAATAGTTGCAATAGTTTCATCACAAAATGTATTTAGCAAGTTCTTCAACTTCAACATATTTCTTACCATATCTACAACATTTATGTTCTTTCTTTTCATAACTCCATTTTATTGTGGTGTACTTGAAGCAAGTAATTGTCTAAAAATTCCATTCTTATCACAATATTTATCAAACTCATTTAATGTAAGATCTCCACCTATATATATCAGTGTGTGGAATTTTAATATTCTTACCACTTTGATTCTCCACCAATGCCTTAAAATGCACAAACTTTTCAAAGACTTCTAATTTATGATTAAAAATATATACCTAATTTATTATACTATAAGTATATTCAAATAAAATAAAGTATTTGTACCCTTCATAAAATAATGTATTCATTGGTCCACACGAATCTAGATGAATCAACTCCAAACAACTTCTTGATCCCCACAATTTTTCATATGAAAAGGCTTTCTAGATTATTTTCCATAACACCAACTTCATAAATTTCATTGTAGTCAACTTTAGGCCAATCATAAATCATCTTTGTTTTATAAAATAGTTTTAAGCATCTCGTATACAAGTGGCCTTATCAAAAATGTCATCACTCTGAATTGTTTCTCTTGTACTGTAGAAATATTAAGTGGAAAATCTTACTTACTTTTCTTATCTCAATATTACAAGATTTTTCATCAAATTCAACTTTGTTTCCACTATCGATCAATTGTCCAATACTTAACAATTTATGTGCAAGTTTTAGAACGTATAGAACATTATGTAATAACTTTACCTTGTCTTCATTTGTCACAATAGTCATGCTCCCCTTGCCTTTAACTTAAGTAGTATTATTATCACCAAATCTGATTTTTGATTTCTTTGACATATCAATCTCTTTGAAAAGAGATTTTATTTCAGTCATATCAGTAGAATAACCACTATCAAAACCAAAATTTTGAATTATCAAATCCACCTTATATATGTGTCATAAACAAATTATTTTGATCTGCTGCCATTTCTGTAACATTGACTTTTGTTTTTGTACCAACATCTATCTTTTGAATGTCCCAACTTTTTACAAAAATCACATTGCATTTTGTCTTTTCCTTCTTGATTTCTTTGCCTGTTCTAAAAATTTATCTCAATATGACAACTTCTTTTAATAATAGCATAGTATTTTACCTTCACATGATCTTTTATCTCTATATGTTCCTCATCCATGAAATGCCCCATAACCACCTCTTCCTCTATAAGTACTTCTTGTCCCTCTATCGTGATCTCCTTCTTTGCTACTATTAGTTGAAACTTCCTTCACTTCAATGCATTCTTGAATGTCTTTACTTCTCTTCTATTTAATCTCTCATCATGAGCCATTAAAGAACTCATCATCTCATTAAAAGAATACAAATCAGGATCTTTGGATTCTTCAATAGCAACCACTACACATTTATAATTTGATGGGAGACTCCTTAGGCTTTGGAAACCACCTTTTCATCAAATATTTGCTTTCCAAATGATCACATTTAGTTCACAATTATTGCTATATGAGAGAGATAATTATGAACACCTCCACTCATATTCATGATTTCAAAGTCACATCACATAGATTGCAGCTTTATTATCTTTACTCTTATAGAAACTTAAAATTTTTTCTCCAAAATATCTCAAGCTTCTTTTGATGTCTCTATCATAGAAATTCTTGAAAAAATATTATCATCCAAAGCTTTGTTGAATGAAAAATAATATCTCCATCGCCTTTGATTGTTTAATTGAGGTTGCTAAAGATCTTAATTCTAACAGCGCTGGAGTGAAATTCTTGGCTATGACTCCTCTAATCCATCTTTAACTAATCTTAAACTCTTTGTTTCTGCCTACAAACTCATATTGGAAGATTTCTAGCCTCTTACTGATAAAATCATGATTTCTTGCTTGGTGGAAAGCCAATTTTTTCTCCTTGGTTAGAGATTTCAATTGATCAAATTTACTATTTGGAACATCATCTTTTGTTGTGCTAGAGCTCCTTGTCTCCCTCCCTAAAGGCTGAATTCAAACCATCCATAACTGGTTTTCCAAATTTCTTCTTCATGGCAATAACTCTATCAAAAGTTATTCATGATTTCCTGAGAGGTAATCTGTAAGCCATGCGTTGCGGTGGACATTTCACACTGCTTTGATATTAGATCCTTTAAATTTTAATGAAAAAACCAAAATATAAGAACAAAAGAGCCACAGCCTGATCCCAATTCTTCAATCTCGTTTTCTTTATTAGTTTTACCACTTCACAAGGCTACTAGGAAGGCGAAGTCAACTTTCAGAAAGTAATTATTTATACTTTCCATGCAAGCGAAGTTGTTCTGAAAATTAATTAACGTAAAGCCAAACTAAAAGCCTGCGGCGGGGGCGGAACGCAGTGCTTCTTTACACGCAAATGCATGGACGGAGAGGAATGTCCAAACCTGCACGAGAAAGTGAACGTATCCTATTCCACTACTAACTGCTAGCTAGCTGGCTTCAAAAACATTTAATTTCTCCGACAAGTTTTTTACTCTTTTAGGCTATAGTCTTTACTACTCATTTTACTAACGACTCACATAGATAATAATATCATATTTGTTTGCATATTTGTTTGATATTCCTTTTCGTCTTAATTAGATGACTAGGGATATTGATCAAAATGCTTTTTTTTCGGACTTTTGAGTAAATTAAACTCAAATTCATACATATATTGCATATATAAGCTTTGAACTCAAGACCTCTTTAGTTGGTAACCTATGCTTCCAACCAACAAATCTAGATGGGCTGCATATCAAAATGCTTGATGATTGACTTATTACATGCTAGTGTGACTAGGGGTGCAACGAGTCAAGCTGACTCACGAGCCGAGCTTATCAAGCTTCGAATTTGAGCTCAAGCAGCAATTCGAGCTCGTTGGCTTATCGAGCTTCAATTCGATCCTAAATATGCTCGACTCGATTAGTTGTTGAGCAGCTCGATTAGTTTGGGCGAAGCGAGGAAAGCGAAAAGCTCGGGGCTACGGGCGAAGCACGGAAGTGCAGGGGCTCGTGTGAACTACAGTCATGTGCGATCGCGGAAGACAGATCGGAGGAGTGCGACCGCAGAAGACGAAACGTGTCAACAAGCTAGCAAGCCGCTCGTCGAGCTCGGGTCACTGGCACGAGTCAAGCTCGAGCTCGACTTTTGACCTCAACTCGAGTTCGAGCTTGGGATTTGGATCGAGAGTTGAGCTCAAGTTAGAGCTCAACTCGTTTGCACCCCTAGGTGTGACACTCCTAATCACAATTAGTTGGTCGGTGATTGTGTGATAAAATCCTATTTTTTATATGCACTAGTCGTTGGAAGGTTGAGGATGATCACCCGTTGAATCTCTCCTCGCTCCCTTCATTAATAGTAACTTTATCCCATTATTTTTCATGCACCACTTTTACTCTCTCTCAGTGCTCTCTACTCTATTCTAACAATGAACTTCAACTCACTTCAATATATGATTATAATCCCTACTAAGCACGTTCTAGCATCAGATACTAATTTTTAGTATGTCAAAGAACTTCACACAAACATGCACTTTCTAAATCAGTTCAAGTTGCAATGTATGTCTAATGATTGGTGCACCATTAAAAAGGTTGAATATCTTAAGATTTGCTAGAATAAAATTGATTTATACTATTTAGAGGGGCATGTAGAATCCAGTCCATATAAACCATATGCCTATGGGATCATGATAGTCAATCATCACTAGCAGACATAGAAGTTTATTTGCAATTACTTAGTATAAGCTATTTATCAATAGCTAAACCAAAAATTTATTGGAATAATAGGGTACATAGTGGAAATATTTAATATTAAAGTTGGTAATATGAGAACATGTAATGTCTAATGAATGAAAGCAATCAAGTCTATATTTAGATATTAAGAAGAATCTTTTCAATCATGGAGGCTATATATTTTTCTTTGTATTATATGTATAAAATACAAATAAATACTTCACATCATTTTTTTTAAGATTTTTTGGGCATTTATGTTGTGTATAACTTGTTGGATATATTACCATTATGTCCTTAGAATGAATAGCATATTCTTTCGTAGTAAGTACAATGTTGAGTTGATGTCTTTCATCTATATTGATGATAGTAATGACTTATTCCCACTTGTCTTTGCTATTGTTGAATTATAATGTAATGATTTGTGCGTATATTACCTTCACAACATTAATTAATTATTCAAATTAGTTCAATTAAGAAGGAATTTACATAATATCAAATTGGAATTTTGGCTTGATTCATGGAAGTCAAGGAATCTTAATATGGGAAGCACATCGATAATTTTTAAGACTCCTATGAGAGACTTTTAATAAGGCTCTAAGGAGTAAAATCTTGGGTATATAGTCATTATAAATGAAACATATTAGGATGGTAATAAAAATGATGTTAGAATACTTAATCAACATATAACATGCATTAGAAATGTGAAGGAGAAATCACACACATGGCTCATTGAATGAGACTTAACTGAATAGACTTTATCCATGACAATGGATTAATAAAAAAAACACCATGCATAAAAGCTTCAAGTACAAACACTCATATGTGTTATTTACTTCAATATCATCACAACATTCATCAAGTACACCAGAGATACTTGATAATAGAATATTATGAGTGAATCATTATTTGTACCCAAGATTAAGACAATATTATAGAAATATGAATGTGATGCAAGAAAATATAGAAAGCCCGTATTTATTAACATGCTAGAGTTTGAAGTGTTTGGCATATTATGTAAGTCCTTTCACATTATAAAAATTGGTGATGAATACTATTAGTTTGCATATACAATCGTCCTCTATATCATATGTCATGTTAACATGACATTCTGCACTTAGAATGAAATAATTAGATTACTTTGTCTATAATTTAAGGTACTTTATGGTGTAGAATTATGGCAGAGATCTAAAGTCGCATATCATGTCTTCCTTGAGCAATCAAGATGGTGTGAGTATAGCCCAATATGAAGCATAGTTGAATTACTTATGTTAGCTTTTAAAAAAAGGGTCAATATGCCACAAATATAGTCATATCAAAATGCTATGGATGAACATTGAGCCTGTAGAAATAGATTTGCTATATTTATAGGTATAGTGGACATAATAGAATAGTATTCCAATTAAATTATAGAAATTTTGGTATTCTTGTATATTATGATTTATATGTGTAAATGAAAAATCAAGAATGGGAATTAGGCTTTTAGGAAAGAAAATGGGATCAAGAACAGAAAGAAATTTTAGCCCCTTAATTTTATTATTGAGCTATTTGCAACCAATAAATCTGATCTCAAATGCAGCCTCAAACATATCAATTCGTGATAGATCTTGAGAGCACTTTCAAGTGCGGTTATAAATGTACAATAATCTTGTAGTAAAAGCCTTTTCACTTTTTTTTTAATTGTAAAAACCTAGTTATTTCTTATTATATTTGCATATATTTATGAATCAATATAGTGAAAAACTCAAATGTCCTATTGATCACAAAAAATTTCCTTAATTAAGTATGAAGAGTGTGACCTCAACTAAAGATGTTCTACTCCAAAACTCCACTACCTTATGATCTCACAACAATTTATATTTTTAGATGTTGTAGGAATGAAGAAAATAGCATGCTGATACAATTAATTAATTAAAAAAATTTATCAAAATACCATGATGCAATGAGAATATTCTTTTGACATGTGTCCTCAATTTTTTTGCTTCATATATTATCTCTTAATAAAATTAAACTATTAGATAATATAACTAAACTATTAAATAAATATTTCAAAACTATTAGACAATAAAGCTAAATTATTATACATTCATAAGTATAATCATTATAGAAAAATATTATAGATACATAAGTTATATTATTAAATCATTTAATTATATTCTTCTAATAATTAAATTATATTATATAATAGTTTAATTATATGAAGAATAACTCGTGAAATATAAAAAATCCGATATAATCAGAATATCTTGATAAATTAAACATGTTTATTTCGTAAGCTCAATTAAAAATTAAAATTACATGATCTTAAACTTGCCAAATAACAAAAATCTTCAACGTCCAGAAATAATTATTTCATTTAGATAGTCTAAGTATATTCATATAAAATGTAAAATTTAACACTCAATATTTCTAAAATAACTATAATATATTTAATAAAAAATATCTCACACGCTCAATTTTTTACTGCATTATATAAAAAAATTTCGCTCGTGACAAGTAAGGTGACATGAAAAGTAAGATGGTGACATTCATAGCTTTCACACAAAGCTATGTGGCTTCATAAATTGGGAAAAATTATTCTATTCGGAGTCCGGACAAGAAGAATTGTTCGGACTGTGAGTGCACACATAGTCTGTACACTGACTAGATATACATTATGTACAAATACATATTTGTACACTCACATATCCGGATAGTTTTTTCCCTTCCGGACTCCACATAGAATAATTTCTCCATAATAATTAGGGCCTTGGAGGATTTAACAATTACATGTAAATTTCTTTAAAAAATCATGGCTTTTGACACTCAATGATAAATTATTAAATGTAACCACGTATTATAGCTTCTATATGGGGAGCATTGGAGTTTACAATTCTATATTAATTTTGTAATTTAATTTTAGCACTCAACGAAAATATATTATATTAGCTCTTTACTCCAAAAATAATAATAATAGTAATAATATACAAATAATTGCAGTATTACATACTATTCTTATCCACATAGAGAGTCTCTCTCTCTCTTTTTGGAGATAGGAAGAGAAATCAAGGCGTATAGAGAGAGAGAGAGGGAGAGAGAGAGAGAGAGGGAGAGAGAGAGAGAGACAAATATATAGGACGAAGTGCCCTCTCTCAGAATAGGGTAGAGAAGATAGAGGGAATCAGAGGACAGCAACTTGGTAGTTCTCTCAAGTTGCAATCCCTCTGCGAATATGCGGTGCGAAATGGACCACTGTTATTTGTACTGATCATTGATGGCTATAAAATCGATGCATTGCCGTGTTCAGAGGGGAGATAGAAAGAGAGAAGAGAGAGAAAGAGAAAGAAGAGGGAGAGAGAGGAGTTATTATGAAGAAAGTGAAAGAGACTAGAGACAGAAAGTTGGGTGGGGTAGCTCTGAGTGGGAGATCTCCGCCGGCACCAGGAGGCACCCTGTCTCAAGATTTTCTTAGCCCACAACAATACTAGCTTAGCTTAACCGTACCTGTGCGTCTCTGTGTCAAGATTAACGAAGGTGGAGGAGAAGAACTCCAATTTTTAGAGAGAGAAAGCGCTCGCAAATGGTTTGATAAAATAAATAAATAGATTTATTTATATCAGGATTAGTGGTCAAAAGTGACCGGGATGAGGCTAAAAAATTATATTTTGATAGTTTAAAAAATAATTAAATATACTTTAAAATTACTGTAATAAATATTTTTTTCATAATTAATACTAATCTTAAAATAAATTTAACGATATTGAAGTGCATCATAATATAATTTGAATTAGTATATATCCATAAGTAAATTTTTTTCCTTAAAAATATAAACATGGAGGGATTTTTTTTTAGATCAGTAAGATATTAATGTTAATTAACTATTATATCATTCATTAATTTCAAAAACTAAATATAATGATTTTAATATCCCTTATTTTTTTCTAAATTGATGTGAACTTAAATTAAAAAAAAAATTAAATATGTATTATAAAAAACAACAGACATTTCTTAATTTTCTTATATTCAACACATGATTTAAAAATTATAATTTATGAATTAGTTTTTATTTTTGGAACACACATCATAAATTTAATCATATTTTGACATAGAAGTTGTTGATTTTTTATTTCAAATTTTTATCTCAAAATTTTGTAACTGGCGGCCATTTATGTAATTTTACAATCTTTATGAGAAATCGATAAATAAAAGAAAATTGATACAATAACATCTTTATCATTTCACTAAATATATTAGTAATAAGAATATGAGAGAAAGGTTTGATGTGGAATGGAAAGGGATATATTGAGTAGGGATTAAGTGTGCTATATACTACCAAAATAGAGTTTCATTTGTTAGAAAGTTATCACATAAATTTAGATTTTTAATATCTCAAATTCACATTTGTTTTACAAAATTTACCTCACAAGTTCAAAAAATAAACTTTTTTAGAAGCTTTTGTTCTATTCTTCTTTCTCTCTTCTTCATTATAAGTTTTGTTTCATGCATAATGCTTAAACCTTAAGGAGAAGAAACAATTATGCATATTGGAAATTATTTTATGATACAAAGCAAATGTCTTATCCATGCAAACTCTTAATGCTTAATTGGCTTTTTAAAAATGTCACAAGTGGGCCTTGTGATCTCACAAACTATGTTTTCCCCGTTTTTGTGATGCATTATCATCTTTTTTTTTTGAAAAAATCCACTAACGAGCTTACGCGTTAATTTAAAAGGAAAAGTACAAATCCTTAAAGAAATCTTTAGACCTCTAATGCTCAAAAGAGCTACATCGAAAAGAGAAAAAGAAAAAATTAGAGCCGAAGATTCCATCTAATTACAATAAAATAAAAAAACCTAAGAAAAGAAGCTAGGGCAGCCAGGAGCCAGCACCCAAAAGAGGCGAACAAAAAAAGGGAGCAGATCGCAAAAGCAAAAGAAGACCCGAACACCAGCAAAGAGGGTCGGCAAGACACTAACAACAAGAGATAAAAAGACCACATAAGTAGAAGAACAGCAGCAAAAGCACCCACCATGGCCAGCAGCAACAACAAACAACAGCCAATCCAACCCAAACCAAAACAAGACTGCTAGATAAACTTGCAAGAAAAGAAGACTCAACAAAAATCAGAATAAGAATCACAAAACAAAAATCACAGAACGAGCAATAAGAACAACGGGAGCACCCAGCCCAAAAAGAACCACCCACACAATCAGGGGCAGAGGCAACCAACCAACCACCGAACCACCAAAACAATAGCTAGACCCCCACCACAAAAACTCCCAACAGCCATAACCCAACCACCACCATGAAAGGACAGCAAAAAACACCCAGCCAAAACAAAAAAGCCACCAGCACCAACGAACCACACCCAGAGCAACCCGCCCACCCACACAAGCCAACGAGGGACCATAACACCCAAAATAAATAGGAAAAGCTAAACAAAAGAAGCAATCCTGGAAGAGGCATTGGCTCTAGTCACCCAAGCATCAATAGGATTGATTTGCATTTTTTTTCTTCCTCGTGTTTTTTGTTCTTAGAAGAACCCAGAATCGAACCATCTTTGGAAATGGTAGCAAGTATCAATTTTTCTTTTGTCGATGAAAAATATCGGTATGCTCTTCGTGTAGAATATGTATATCTTCAATAAATTTTGAAGTTCAATTACATGACAAATATATTATGTCACAGCTGCATATTTAGCTTCATGACTTGAGAGGGTGAGCATGGTTAGTTTCTTCTACACTCAGGAAAAAATTATTTAGTGATTATGACATCCAAGAGGAGGGTGAATACAGTTATTAGGTTTCATTTGGGACAACTTTCTTACTACTATAAAAAACCCAAGTGCAAGTGAATAAAAATTTGAGGACAAGACGGCATAAGACATTTATGTGGTTCGGCCTTCTACACGGCATAAATACACACGTAGCCAACATTCAAAAAAAAAAACTTTCTCATTAATCAGAACTTGCCTCACAAACTCCCTTCTTAATGATAGAGAATGCCAATTCAAGCTTCATAATTTTCTAGCGGGAAAGCACCCACACAATTTTAAGTTATAAGTTTAAGGAAAAAAAACTAAGCCTCTCAAAAGACTGAGAAATGGAAAAACGATTTCAGATATTACAGAACAAAGCTCATAAACTTTAGATTGGCAATCTTACAAATCTTTGCAAAATTATTTGGAGAAGAGAAGCTCTCGAGTTTTGCCAGTAAATTTAGCACTTACGAAGCTCAAAAGTTTTAGGAAGTAGAGAATTCAGCGCTTAAGGGGAAAAAACAAACTGAGAATAGAGTTTAGAAAGAAAGGTTTTATGAAAGGATTCATGGTCGAGTGATTAGTGAATCAGATTGTTTGCTGGAAAAGCTTATTGGGTTGTTGGTGATGTGCGTGCAAATGCAGTAGCATGAAGCACCAAGCAAATGCACCTATCTGTTGATGATAAGTGTCAAAATTTTCTTTTTATAATTTCTGGAAATTCGCTATTTTAGTATTAAAATAACAAATTAATATGAGTTTGACTGAAAATGACATTCTAGATTCAATTAGGAGTGTCAAATTTTGACACGACACGAAAACCCGACTCGAATCCGACCTGAAATTTTCGGGATTGACCCGACCCGTTTCTCAAACGGGTCGGGTTCGGGTTGCAAAAAACGGGTCGGGTTCGGGTTGACTCGGCAGGTTGCCGGGTCAACCCGATAACCCGTTTAATTTTTAAAAAAAACCTTAATTTCCCGCCCTCTGCCCGCGCTGCCCTGCTGCCCTCACCCCCGCGCCCGCTGCCCGCACGCCCGTGCTACCCCGCTGCCCGCTCGCCTGCGCCCGCTCTGCCCCGCTGCCCGTGCGCCGGCGCTGCCCCGCTGCCCGCTCGCCCGCGCCCGCGCTGCCCAGCCGCTCGCCTGTCGTTTCGCCGCCCGCAACGCCCTGCGCGCTCTCGCTCGCCCGCCGCCATTCCGCCGGCCACCGCCGCAGTTCTGTATCTGGGTCGGATCGGGTCAACCCGGTAACCCGACCGGATCGGGTTCGGGTCAGACTTTCCAACCCGTTTACGTACCCGGGTCGGGTTAGGGTCAACCCGTTTGAAACCCGGGTCAGTTCAGGTCTGACCTGAACCCGACCCGCAACCCGATTTTGACACCCCTAGATTCAATGATGATGAAATTTTGTGTGTCTCTATTGATTGCATATTTAATGAACAAATTAAATAAGGAACTTCCTTTAGCTTTTATCAGGCAAAAATAGTGTTGTAGGTCACTTAGCTATCTTCAATCCCTGAAAGCACTTAGTTAAACAAATTAACAACTTTTAATCATTAATGTATGTTATAATAAAAATTGGTTTTATATAACTTGAGGCTCATGCAATTAACAATTTACTCTTTTTTATGATGAGAAACTTATGGTAAAGATGATGATGAAGGTGCTTAGTGATATTGCATTATAAATTTTATTAAATATAGCATTGCAAATTGATTCTAAATGATATGAAAATGGATATTGTCCTTTTATTAATATAAACATAGCTCCACATGCCATGCATATAGGGTTTCCCGATAGTGCGTGCCTCCTTCTTTGTTCTTCTTCCCTCGTCGAGGGAAATCCTAGTTGCTGGATCGTCTCCACCTCGCCGAGGTATCCTAGATCGTACACTTTGCTAGGGTCCACATTCATCATTTCACCTTATCGAAGGAAGTTCCTTATCTCTTTACTCTGCCTTTTCTTTTGTTTGTTTTGAATCTCTTATTTCTTTTGCTATGTTTTTTCATCTCTTTTTTGGGTTTTGATATTCTTAGGGTAGATGATCCATTCAGATCCTTCCATTTCCAAGATGGCAAATCGTCCTATAAAAAGATCTGATCCCAATTTTTGGCCTCTAAGAATCAGTCAGTCTTTCAAAGATGTTTTGGCTAGTTTTCAAGGCCTTAATTATTTTTCTTGATTTAAAAAATACTATGCGCTGTGGTTTGCCTTGTAGTAACCCAAATTAGAGAAGGTGAACAGAACCGATTCAGCTAACCTGGTTCACTTCACCTTGTGCCCTATTAGGCATATACGTGCCTTTAAGTTAGGAATCAGGACTTAGGGCATGAGAGGAGCGTGAGGAAAAGGGAGAAGCGGCCGCCAGAAAGGGAGCACAAAGTCAAATGTAGCGAGTGAGCAGGGATTGAGGAGGTGATGGTCGATGTTGGCTTCTCATGTCACGTGACATTCCAATAAGAGAAAGAAGTGGCCATGGCCGGCTGCTTCAAGGTTCGGTGACTTTGCTATCATGGTGTCGGCAAGGTTGATGACGAGGACGCCGATGGAGGCAGAAAGTTAAGCAACCATTGACACTGTCTTCTCCTACTTTTATTTCTTACACCACCATTAACTTCTTTCTTCAAAGGTTAAAAACTTGAAAGAGGTTATTGTTTGATAGGTTGCAAGGAAGAGGAAGAGTTAATTAATGGTTGAAGAGGAAACGACAAGGATCTTCCATGAAGTTGTTATTCTTCTTCCCCTTTGCTTAGATGAAGTAGAAACCCTAACCTTTTTTTTCACACATTAATAATTAGTAATTCCTATCTTTTCATGGCAATTAGAATTGAGGAAACCTTTATATATTTTAATAACAAATTATAGGGACACTATAGGAAAGTCAACTATTACCAGTGGTTAATACCGGCGGCAAATTTTTTTTCCGGCGGTTTACCGTCGGAACATAAACCGCCAGTATTAGGGGCGTAGGAAATGATTTTCGGCGGCCTTTTACCGGCGTCTTACTAACGGTTTTGGTGGCCGGTATGTTCCGGCGGTTATTGCGCCGGTAACCGCCGGTAATTCACCGGCGGCTTTCCAGCCATGAACAATGCCGGTATAACCGGCGGTTTTACCGGCGGCTCATTTATATTTTTGGCGCTATGTTAACCGTATGGTATCGATATTTCCGGCGGTAGAACCGCCGGCAACTGCCGGTTAACCACCGGTCCGTTCTGGCGGTTTAATCATTAGACCGGTGATTTTAGTGATCCGTCTGGTGACGAATATTCCGGCGGCCAAACCGACGGTTCCCAGTGGTCTAACCGCTGGGGTTCACCGGTAATTTTTGGTGGCTATTTTATATTTCCGGCGGTCTCTGAAACCCGTCTGGTATCGAAGTTTTCCAGCGGCCAGACCGCCGGAAAGCCACCGGAAACCTGTAGCATTTGAAAAAAAAATTTACAGCCCCTCCTCTATTTACTCAGATTTCTACAAACCTGCACAACAAATATTTATCACAGTATATATTGGGCAATACTATAATCAATACACATATATGGGCAACACGCCACTATAAATAAAATAATTTCAACAATAAACAAAACATATAAAGTTTAAACCAAATGTTCATTAAACCAAATATTTAAAGATGTCAACCTTCACATAACAAGTTCATCAAACTCAATATTTAAACCAAATGTTCATAAAATAAATAAAATAACTAATCATCATCCGTCTCCTCGCTACCTGGTGTTTCATGTGTCTGCTCTTGATCTTTCTTCTTTTGATTTTCATCTCTATAAGCTTGCAGCTCTACCTGCATCTCATTTTGTACCTTTCTCATCTCTTCTATCTCTCTCGTCAAGGCTGCAACCCTCTGGCTAATAGTTTCTTCAACTCCAATAGGATCATAAAATACTGATGTGGATGAACTGCCCTCAATAGCATGGCCTTGCGAACCCAGGTCATATACCCTCCCTCTCTGCCTTCCTCCAACAACATCTAACCATATATGATACTCATAATACTGGGTCAATCCTGAAGATGATCTGTCACCAGTAGACTGACGACTCTCCCGAACTTGTATAAAATCATTCTATGAGAATAAATTCATAAAATAAATTGATATTAAAATGACATTTTTTATATTAAATTTATATTCCCGAACTCCAAAAATTATAATCACATGAGCTTTTTTGGCCTTTTCATCAACCCACTGATGGTCAGCTTGATGTTGGTGAGTCCTCATATGCAACTCCAGTGGGGTCGGCTCCCGGCCAAGAAACTCTTTCTGAAAATAGAGGATAGAGTTAAAATGATATACATATTTTTATTAAACTAATTGAAAGCTTTTACCAGTCGTCGTCTATGTTCCGTATGAGGAACAGATCCACCAGTATGAAGGGAGCTTCCTAAACCCCCACAATCAGATGCTTTGTTCTGCTTGTTTTGCTCTCTTATTTTTATGAACTCAGGGGTCGCCCAAGCTCTACTCAGATCTGCCCATACGCCCTCTCCAATCCATGATGAACGCTGCCTGAACTTTCTAATGTCTATGAACATGTCCCTAAGATGAGTCGATCCTCTCCTCTCAAAATTATTTTTGATCCTCGTGCTATGCTCAGGCAACCACCTAAAATCTTTCTATAAAAAAATTATAAACATAAAAAATAATATTAATACAAATTAAATCAAATATTTTAATTCATGCCAAATAAATATACCTGAAATTCTCTAAACCACATATCCCTAATTTCCTTTGGGATCTTCTTCCATGATAAGTAAGGAGCATCATATTTGCTCTTTATGATGTCCCGAATCTTGTAGGTAAGTAGCCTTTAGGGATTGAAGCTGCAGGTTAATTTATTTTGTCAATAACATATAATATATCAAATTACAATAAACTAAACAAAAAAAGCTTAACTTATGTATCGCCCTCATGCTCAATATATAAACGCTTATCTGCTACAGCTGCAGGATCCCCTGTACTAACTACTGTTGGTGTAGATGATTCACCGTGTTCTGGCTGCACCGGACATGGCTAATAATATGGCGGGGGGTAAGGAGGGTAAGGTACGGTGGATGGACCAGTTTGTGATGCTGGTGGGATGTAATATGGATAGAACGGAGCTGCATGTGCCTGATCTGGAGAGGGAAATTGAGGACTCATCGACGCAGGAGTGAAGTACCCAGGAAAGGGTGGTGGTACACTAACAGCAGGTGGATCTAACTGGCCCTGACCCTGCGCACTGGGGGACTGCTGCTAACTCCTGGGTGGTGGTGGTGGTGGTGGTGGTGGTGGTGATGGTATCACTGGTGGAACTGAACTCCGCCCCTCACTTTCATCAGGCTGTCTAGGTCTGCTAGGTCTAACACTCAACTTTTTTCTAGAAAACTTTGAGGTGTAGGATCTACAAGGGGGATCGTCACCTGAAGCCATCTGCATTAAAAGAAGGAATTAGTAAATTATTGTAATAATTAAAAATTAAAAAAAATAAAATGTAGATAAAAAAATTACAACAAATAGAAAGAATTACAGAATATACAATGATAATTAACATACAAAATAGATTTGAAAAAATTACTCAGAATCTGAAATATTTTCACTGCTCTCCAGGGTATCTTCAATTTCATCGTCGTTCTCACTTGATGAGCTAGTTGAACTATTCACAGTTTCTAACTGCATTTTAATATTATGGAATGTAGTTGGCATCTCCTCAATTTCAACAGACCTATAATTTGACATCTCATCCTCTTGATGTGCAGTTGCTACAACGTACTGTTGATCAATTATCCCCCGTGCTTTTGTTTTAATGACAGCTAGCCAATCTTATTTATCCCTATGACCACTGGGATATTTGCTGAAATAAACTTGAACAGCTTGACTTGCTAACACAAATGGATCAAACTTCCCGTATCTTCTGCTATGTTTTACATCTACTAAATCATACGTAGGATGAACCCTTGTGCCTCTATTCTGTACTAGATCATACCATTGACAATTAAACAAACATACAAAGTTTTCATCTTCGCCTGGATACTTCAGGTCAAGAACCTCATTCAGAATACCATAATAGTCACACTCATCTTCTTCATGAGTATTCCCTCTAACACATACTCCACAATTTTCAGTTATTCTTCCTTCACTCCATGACTTGGAATGAAATCTGAACCCATTCACTATATATATTGGCCAGGTCTTCACTTTTCGTATTGGGCCCCATGCTAGTGCTTGCAGACCTTTATCGAAACACTTATTATCAGCGTTATGTACCTAAAATTTTTTTTACATGTATTTAGTATTTAATAAGATATAATTCAAATAAAAATTTTAAAATTTAAGGGCTCACATAAGATTTAAACTAAGTTAGGAATTCATTTGCAACAACTTGCTCAATATCCATAGTATCTGTTAGAGGCAAATTGCTTACGAAATACCTGGTGACAAATCATCCAAATAATACTTTAGTATTTCAAATAAATATTACTCATTCTGCACATTATGGAAGAACTTACTCTAAGATTAGTTGGACTTCTTCACAGTTCAGAAGCACATATAAAGTCGCTGTTTTAATTTTTAAATCGTTGAGAAATCTTTCAATGCATTTACCACTGGGCTTTCCATGACTTCTAAAGACTGATAGTGCAGCATGTGATTGTTCTTGTACATCGAAGTCCATATTATGAGCAATCTTTGTTCTTGTACTCCTTACATGGGGCTCAAAGTAGTAAGAGTAGAAGTGGGTTGTTTCTTGAGATAAATATGCTTCACATATCGATCCTTCTGGTCGTGCTTTATTCTTAACATATTTTTTCAACTTGTTCAAATATCTATTAAACAATTAAAAATATCAAGTTAGTAAACTTATGTTTTCAACTTATTCAAAAATATTTTAAATAATTTAATAAAAATATATTTTACCTCTCGAAAGGATACATCCAACGATATTGTATAGGTCCACCAACTCTAGCTTCGTAAGGTAGATGGACTGGAAGATGTTCCATAGAATCAAAAAATCCCGGGGGAAATATTTTTTCTAACTTGCATAAGATGATTGGTATGTTCTCCTCATGCCTCCTTAAAGCATCTTCACTTAATTTAACTGAACATAAGTCTTTGAAGAAAATGCTAAGCTCAGTCAATGGATTCGATATGTAATCTGGTAACATACACACTATGATTGGAAGGAGAACCTCCATGATTATGTGACAATCATGACTTTTGAGTCCAAATAATCTTGCAGATTTAAGGTCAACACATCAGCTTAAGTTTGATCCATAGCCATCAGGCATTTTTAAACCTTTAAACCACTGACATATTGATCTTCTTTGCTCTAACGTGAAAGAGTAAGGTGCTTTGGGCTTCATAATTTTTCCGTCAGTGGTTATTACTAACTCTAAATTTTTTCACCAGCAGTACTCTTTAATGTCCATCCTAGCTTAGACATTATCCTTTCTCTTACCTTTGACATCCATAATTATAAAATGTTATCCATGAAGTTCTTCTCAATGTGCATAACATCCAGATTATACCTTATCAAATTTGTTCTCCAATATGATAATGTCCAAAAAATACTTTTTTTAATCCAATTATGTTCAACACCATATCCCAGAAATTTAGACTCTGATAACATTGAAAAATTAATAATTGATGAAAAGTTAGAAAGTCTCTATAGTACGTCATCACCATTTAATCTGGGTGGAGGAGGTGACCTCTCAACTCTGTTTTTAACGAATACATCCTTATTCCTCCTAAACGAATGATCAGCAGGTAGGAACATACGATGACAATCAAACCAAATATTTTTTCCTCCATATTTTAGTGTGAAAGCTTTACTATTCTCCATGCAGTAAGGGCTAGCTAATTTTTTTGATGTGCTCCAACCAGACAACATATCATAAGCTGAAAAATCACCAATGGTCCAAAGCAATGCAGCTCGAAGAAGAAAATTTTGTTTAGTTGAAATGTCATATGTGAGGACACCTTCTTCCCATAATAACTTGAGATCATCAATTAATGGTTGCAAAAAAATATCAATTTTTGCTTTTGAATTTTGTGATCCAGGTATTATAAGTGTTAAGAACATGTACGGGGTAGTCATACACAACTCTGGTGGAAGGTTATATGGTGTTAGTATAACTGGCCAACAAGAGTACGGTGAAGCTGCTTGACTATATGGGGTAAAATCATCAGCACATAATCTTAATCTTATGTTGTGTGGTTCAGCAGCAAATGAAGCATGTACTCGATCAAAATGTTTCCACGCTTCAACATCTGATGGATGAGAAAGAACACCATTATTTTCTAATTTCTCCTTATGCCATCTCATATGACCTGTTGAACTCATTGATGCATAAAGTTGTTGAAGTCTTGGAATGATCGGTAAATAAAATAAATGGGAAAATGGAACATCTTTCTTTTGACGACTTTGTTTTCCCGAGTTTGGCTTAAATCGAGGTGCATTGCAGGTGTGACAATAAACTTTTGTTGCATCATCCTTGTACTATAACATACATCCATTGATACAATAATCAATTTTTGTGGTAGTAAGACCCAACTTGGATACTAATTTCTTTGTTCCGTATAAATCTGAGGGAATTAAATTGTCCGTTCGATTTGTTTCCTTGAGAAGACCAATGTGAAACAATCACGAGGAATATTATATTCAATTTTTGATACTCAGCATCCTCACTGCAATCGATAATTCTGAATGAGTTTTACAACCATCCCAAATTAGTTTTTGAGCTACATGTAGTAACTAAAAGAATTTTTGAGTTTCTGCATTTGGTGGCTCTTCCACATTAGCCCTTAAATTAGGACCTGCTATATCTAAAATAAGCTCTTCATACGGTCTAGTCATTTGATCTTCATCATATATTTCAAAAGCTGTGGATGGACCGGCATGAGTATCTCTGTGTCGCTCGTACTCACCATGTGAGGTACAAATCCAGTAGTTTGGAACAAATCCCTTACGATATAAATCAACCTTCACATCATCGGGCTTGAGGAATGCTTGATTTTTATGCTTCGAATATGGATATCTAAACATTCCATCGAACTTAAATGAAGGTAGTTGAGATGCAACTTGAATAAAAGTCTCAACTCCCTATATAAATTCATCTGTCAATCCTCTTCGCCCTGGTAATAATCTGTTATACATCTAATATCTTTCTTCTTGGATAGTTATTTGAATGTTAAAGCAAAAGCAAACATTTTCCTACATATAAAGTTATGAAATCAATTATTAGAAGATATGCAGCGTGAACAAGTGTACGTTATTTAGTTTTGAACGAGCCAAAAGAGGAGAACACTAGGACTAGTAGAACATAAGTCAATTCAAAACTAGTAAGCTGACATCCAAATAAATGAAATAAAATTAAAATTAAAAAAAAACTATCCTCAGAACAACCGGCAAACGGTTTCCTCGCATGTAAGTAAAAAGTAGGCAATATTAAAAAAGTGCTTAGGGCTTGCATAAACCAAGGGTCCACCATAGCTATATGGTCCAATGTCAACCAAAACTCCTCCGCAAATGTCACCAAATCATCCAACAAATACCTCCCAAAAACACAGCGAAGGAGAAAGGCAAGACTCAACTCCATATAACTTTCCAAAATAATGACCTAAAACAGCAGGTCAAGCCCTAAACCTAAAGCTAGAACCAAGAAACTCCCCAAAATACAACCCAAAACCAAGCAGCCAAGCCAAACCCGAGAAGCATCCAGCAGCCCAAAAACTCAAAGAACCCAAGTAGCTAGCACACCCAAAGTTTGCCATGCCCAAGCACTACCTACTCATGCTCATTAGATGTCTTCCATCATAGGGTAGCATAAAAAATTCAAAAGAAACTAATCTCTGCAATACTTAACTTAATATTATGCTTCTCTTTTAATGGCAAAAATTCTGCACCATAAAGTATTGCAGGTCTCACCAACATTTTATAGAATTTTTCCATAAAGTGTTACAGGTCTCATTACGTATATGCTCATTTCGTATCCGGTCTTTAAGAGTAAAGCCACTAATCCACTTGAGCATCCTAATCTCTTTGAACACAAGTAATAGCTCCTACATACATATCTCTGCAATACCTAACTTAATATTATGCACCAGTATGAATGGCGAAAATTCTGCACCATAAAGTATTGCAGGTCTCACCAACATTTTATAAAATTTTTTCGTATAGTTGGGAACTTATCAACAAGAAGAATATCATCAACAAAAAGCATACACTAGGGTACAATTACCTCATGCAAATTTCTAGTTAGAACATCCATGACTGAAGAAAAAAGATATGTGCTTAAGACTGATCCTTAATGTAATCCAATTGAAATAGGAAAATACTTGGTCAAACAATCTTGTGTTCGAACACAAGTAATAGCTCCTACATACATATCCCTAATGACTTGAATAATATAAGCATCCAGGTGAGAACATCCATGAATAAAGGAATTGCAAATTTCACCTTGAACTCCCTCTCTAATCTTATCAACAAGAAGAATATCATGAGCAATAAGCAAACACCAAGGTACATCTCTCCTACATACATATCCCTAATGACTTGAGTAATATAAGCATCCAAGTGAGAACATCCATGAATAAATGAATTGCAAATTTCAACTTGAACTCCCTCTCTAATCTTATCAACAAGAAGAATATCATGAGCAATAAGCAAACACCAAGTAATAGCTCCTACATACATATCCCTAATGACTTGAATAATATAAGCATCCAAGTGAGAATATCCATGAATAAAGGAATTGCAAATTTCAACTTTAACTCCCTCTCTAATCTTATCAACAAGAAGAAAATCATGAGCAATAAGCAAACACCAAGGTACATCTCTCCTACATACATATCCCTAATGACTTGAATAATATAAGCATCCAAGTGAGAACATCTATGAATAAAGCAATTGTAAATTTCAAGTTGAACTCCCTCTCTAATCTTATCAACAACAAGAATATCATGAGCAATAAGAAAACACCAAGGTACATCCTCTTCAAAATGTCCAGTGAGAACATCCATGAATAAAGCAATTATAAATTTCAGAAAAAATAAAACCAAACCGAAGGGAGCTTGTCAGCGGCGGGAACTCGTCGGAGGCCGGAAGGCTCTCATCGGCCGAATAATGTGCGAGATCCTCGGCCGTAGGGATCTCGTCGGCGGCCAGAGGTAGCTCATCGGCGGCGCAGCTAGCGTGTGCAGCGAGAGGTGCGATCACAAGCGAGCGTGTGCAGTGAGAGCTAACCGAAGTAATGAAGAGAAAGGGCTCGGGATGGCCAATATTAGGTCAATATCCGGCGGTTCTGACGATTATGGCCGCCGAAAAAAATTACTTGTCACCGGCGGTTTCTACCGTCGATAATAGCAACGGTAAAACATAAAACCGGCAGTCTTACCGGGGGTTACCATAGCGCCTCTATTTCCGACGATTTTTAATAAAAACTGCCAGAAAACCGCCGTACTTACCGACGGCTAACAAACTGCCGGTATTATCCGCCGGTAATACCTAAATTTCCTGCAGTGGGATTGTGTTTTAAGGATTTGCATATATGAGTTTAAGATTTTAATTCCCTTTTTTTTACTTTAGAATAAGATAAATCTTATTTAGCATCTTATTAATTTTATACTTAAAAGTTTAATCATCTTGATCAACTCTAAGTATGTTTCTCTCATGAATTATTATTTGGTCTCCAAAGAGAATTTGAGATTATAAGAGATTATATGTGAATATTTTGTTGGCATAAAATTTGTATAGTTAAATCGATCGATTTAAGGTGATGGTGAGAAGGAATCTTGAAAATGGTATTAGGGATTTCACAAGGTATTGATCAATGATATTCTGTATAGTAGTTAGTAAATAACTCATTGGCAATTGAAATAGAGATTGAAGAATTATTCATTCTAAAATATGTTTTATTGATTGTTATAATTATTTAATGTTTTAATGTGCAATGCCTTGAATGTATAATTAATTTAAATTCCTATGAATTAAGGTTTTCTTTTGGATCATCACATGTTGGATTGAGAAAATTAGTACATGAGCGTCTTGTTAATTGTTGCTTAGTTTCCTAAATAATTCGTGTTCTTTATTTCGATCACTATGAATAGTAATTGTCCATATAAATCATGTATGTATATATATATATATATATATATATATATATATATATATATATATATATATATATATATATATTGTATTATAACCTTTATCATGTATTATTACTGCAATACAATATGTATATAACATAAGCTGGTGTGTTTGATGCTTGTAAATGTAAGAAATTAACCCTATTGGATATTAGGTAACCGGACCGATAGGTCCTCAGAGTGACGACTCTATAGGAGATCATTGGGATTTCCTTAGGATTGGTTTCTACCTTCCTCGACAGAGTATTATAGTATGAATATGAATATATGTAAATAATGATATAAGGAGAAAAATAATAAATGATTGACGAGTCATCGGTGGATGTATAAATATCAAATGCTTGTTAGTGAATGTGTTTATAGTTGTATGTGATGACTATTAGTTGGCACATATAATTTTTTATGAGTTCTACTATACAAGAAGTTTTATTAAATGAAGTATATATATTCAAAATCTCTTATCTCATGCATTATTTATAGCTATTGTATTTTACTATTTATTTTTCACTTATGTTCATCTCTTTGCTCATATTTATGCCCCATGCCTTGTCGTTTATGTTTTACTTAGTGGGGTTTTACCTACTGAGTTTATTTATTGCAAACTCACACCTATTACATCATGATTTCAGGATGCTAGTTGGGCTGCTTCTTGTGGGACTTTCAATTCCATGCATGAGGTTCATCTTTGATGGATATTTAAGGTTAGAGTTATTTAAATCGGTATAATTGTTTAGTGGAACTTCATTTATGTTTGGTGGAAATTTAGTAGGTGTTCGGGTTCATAAGATGCTCTGATGATTTATTGATATGCACAAGTTGTTGAAGTCTTATATCTCCAATGATTTGATTTTTTTAGCTCACACCCTACCATTGGGTTCTTGTGATTTTCGTCCAGGCCCGATGGTAGGGTGTGGCAAAGTGGTATTAGAGCCTAGGTTTGATCTTCTAGGCTTAATCTTAGTAGGGATTTTCTATGGGTAAGATTTTGACCTCTCAATTTTTGCATCACTTTGGAGGTGTCGATAATAATGCATAAGAAGTTGGGGATTTAATATTTTTATACTCCCAATGTTGATTTTGAGATTCTTTGCTTGATGGATGTTTCTTGTGATTAATGTGTTATGTGTTGAGAATGTCTAGGTTGTCTCAATTTAAAATTTTGAAAAATTTTTGTGGAATTATAATTGAGGCTTAATGAAGTTGAATATCTTTAGGTCTGGATGTGGATTCTACATATTTAAAATTTGAAATGCCTTCCTTTTTCTTTGGACTCAGGAGTCATTATATATATAGCAATTAAATTAATAAGTTGAAGGAAATATGTATATAACTTGGTGTTTTCATGAGGTAAGGTTATATGTTTATTCCCCATATCAATTGGTAAAAGATATGGTTAACCTAGGGAGGTTACACTATTTAGCTTATTTGTTCTTACAACGCATCTGTGAACGATAGCATTATAAAATTTGTGATGTTTAGAATGAGATGTGTCTCCCATATTGTAAATTGTTTACTTAAAATTTGATGAAGTATTTATGTTTTTAATCTAATTAATTGATTAAGCACAAATTAAAATGATTTTTTATATATAATGATATTGTGTTGTAAGAATATCTTTTATTGGTAAGAGTAGTAAGATGAGTAGTATGTTTATTAATTGTTTCTAATGATATATTTATGTCAAAGTATGAAACTTGTGCACCATCTCGTACAAGAGAGTTTTAGCCTATTTAATAATTCTTATGTCTGCTATCTTGTATTAATGTTGTAATTAAAAGGAATTTAATAATGCTAAAATAGGTAGAAGGGTAGTAGTATATTGTATTGTGATAGTTGCCATCTTAAAAGATGTTTTCTTATTTGGCTAGTAGGTGTATCGTATAGTGAGCTTAATTGAAATGTTTATAATGGTTATTTTGGTACCTGATGTGTTTGTAGTGATGTATTGTATCTTTTTGAATGATATTCAGTTAGGGCTACATGTATTGATGCACAGTTATATATCTAGTAGTATTGTTATGTTGTTGGCACTCTTAAGTTTATTTAATTAGAAAATATTTAGCTTTCTTTTCTTAGTCAACATAGAATTAAGAGTGCGTGGATCCTGCGCTTGTAAGGTGGTGTGTAATGAGCATGTGACAACATTTAAATCTAACTTGTGGTCATTTTCACATAGTGTGATGTCTATAAATTTTTTCCCCTTAAGTTTGATGTAATATGTTTAACATTATCAAGATTGGTTTAGTGATGTGACTTTTATATCCTTATTTGTTCAATGATATCATGGGTTATTGGGGATGGTATTAGTTCTTAGGGTAATAGGACTTGTGTAGTGATGTTCATGAAGGATCATGTGTTGAGTTGTTTAAATTAACATGATTTGATTTGAGGTGAGCAGGTGACTACCTAATTATAATGTAGCCTTTTAGTTGAGTGTTTGGTTTGGCTAATTACTAATCTTTAATGATTGTGATGATTGTTTGTGTGAGTGAAGTTTACATGTATGCTTTCTTTATTTCATACAGCTATAGTGATGAAAGTGAAATATTAGATTTTTCATTAAATTATAAGGTTTGTTTTGTCAGGTTAAGAGAAGAAATGATTTTATTGATTAATTTTGAATGTAAAATACATTTACTAGGTGATGATATTTACCATCATGTGATCTTGGTATTCTGTTGTGATTACTTGATTGAATGTGAATTGTTATTTTTTTATAATTCTCGTGTGCGTGTTTTTTTAAGTATGTGAGATCATATAAAATCTCACTTTTCTATGTGTTGATTTATGGATGAATGGTTGTGTGATGATACTTTCCTTCTGTAAACCTTACTTCATGCTTGTTAGGGATGACTTTCTTCTGTTGCTTACCATGTTTCCTTGGTATGGTGTGTAAAATGTAAATTTGATAAGGTGTATGAAATATGAATTTGATGTGCATTGAAATTTGGCCTTCATTTGAATCGCTCCTTTAATGTTTTGATGCCAATGAATGTTATGCTTGAATGGCTTGTGTAGTGATTAAACTTAAGTTTAACCTTAGTGATGATGTCGAAATGGAATATATGCTTTAGACATTAAGTTTAAGTTTTTAAGTTTTTTGTTTTATTACATATAACTGGTTTGAATTTCGAGGATAAAATTCTTATAAAGGTGGGGAGCATGTAGTAACCCGAAGTAGAGAAAGTGAACCGAACCGGTCCAGCTAACCTAGTTCACTTGCACCCTATTAGGTAATCCTGGATGGGGAATGGTTTTGCCCCACTCTGCACCATCGGTGACCATAGATGATTTCAATCATTTTTTTACCTCTATGAATCTAAAGATGCTTCTCCTCCTCTATCTCATGAAGGTTTTTATTTAAGATTTCATCTATTATTTCTTCAATTTAAGGTTACGAAGTTTTAGTCTTCTTTTTTTAAAGCTATTCTTAAATTATAAGTTTAATAAGTTCGAAATCTTTTTTTTTTTTTGTAATAAAGATGTATAATGTTATTGTTAGATGTTTGTCAGAAATTGTTTCATTGATTTGTCATACCATAACCTTTTAAATAAATATAGCCTATGGATATTAAAAATGAACGATCGTGCATATATGATAATATGTTATCTAGACAAAAAGATTAGTTGATAAATTTTTCAATCAAGCTGAATATTTTATCCATGTCACTTCTCAACTACCACTTCTTAATCTAAGTGGAAGTTTAGATATCCATATTCTAAATATAAAAATCAAGTGTACCTAACACCAGATAAAGTTAGGGTTGATTTATATCAGAGGGGATTTCAACCCAATTATTTATTTTGGTCATCTCATGGAGAGTGCAAGCCACATGTCGATTCTCACAATGATGCTTCAACAAGTTATGAAACATTAAATGAAGAACAAACTCAAAGATATGAAGAAATGATATTCAATACAATTGGCCCATAATTTATGGAAGCTTTTGAAAAGTCCCCAACTTTGAAGCCTTTATGAATTATTAAGTGCTTCCCAACAAATTTTGTGGAATGATTGTATCAATCATTTTGTGTTATCTTTTGTAGTAAGAATGTTCAATGTTAAATTAGAATTTAATATTTTAGGAGAATATTTCAACCAGTTTGTTGAGTTGCTAAAAAACATAGTCCAGCATATAATTTATTATTTGCTAATTTATATAAGATAGAAAAATTAGCATCCAATTTTAGTTTAAATACATAAAAAATAAACTTGTTGCAATCTAGATTATGTTTGTAAGAGGAAATAGAACAAACAAATTGGGCTTTTGATTGTGGGGCATGTAGAGCTCCCTCATATTGTTGGTTTGGTTCCATATACTATGCATAGAAGAATGACAAATCTTAAATTGTTTATGCATGCTATATTTTCATTATATATTTATTAATTTTAATAATTTTCTGCAAAAAGAAATGATGGGAAGGGAACCCACGATTGTGAAGTTGCATGTGCAAACTCACCAACATCAGAAGATTCAGTGGTTGCAATAGTTTTATGTAAGAATTTTAATGCATTATTAAGTTATAAATTTTATAAAGATAAAATAAAATTATTAATATTATACTTCGATAAAGGATGAGTACATGCGGCTTGGGACCTTTAGAGTCAATCAAGTGTAGGATAAGGATCTATCAATGAGCCTTCTCAACAATCAAATTTGGGTTTGTATATTCAAGTAGTTAGATGAAAAAAGAAGGGGTGGTTTTATGGGTTAGGCGGGCGGGTCATAGCATATGATGTTCATACATCTTATTTTGGCAAGGGAGATAACAATATTGATGATGCAGTGAGGAAATGGAAAGTCACATTGATTAAATAGATGAATGCTTGCATAAATGCACTATAAGTTGAGGTACAAGAAATGCAACGCTAACGATAGAGCAACAATCAAAAAAAGAAGGAAGAATAGCACGAAGAAGAGGAAGATAATGTTGAAGATATAAAAGAAGATTAATCAGAGAGGATAGTCTGTGTGTCTGTGTGTGCGCGCATGTGTGAGGTTAATTTTATATATATATATATATATATATAATTTATGTTGTTGTTCTGATACAACTTTATGTTTATTGGATTTATTATTGGATTTTACTTTTCTTTTAAATTTATGCCTATTATATATTAGTTTAAATTATATTATTGTCAATAAAATTATGATTATTATAAGTATTATTTATGGATGTTAAATTTATGTAAAATGTTATGTTTCTTAGTTTTTAAAAAAAATTTACAGAAGTTTCTGGTGAAATTCTCCTTGGAATAGGCAATATCAATGCTCAATGAAACAAGCTCTAGTGGAGCAGCCACTGGCTTTATTGGCAACTTTATATGAAAATTTTATGTCCATAATTTTATGAGCAAACTTGACGCAGCTAATGCTTGTGGATGCTCTATCTAATTATCCTTCCTGCAGGTAACCTTTTCAACATATAAAGTATTAGATCAAAATTTGTTCATGAGCGATACCCAACCATATTAGTATGTGAGCTCTATGAGTATAGTCTGAGAACCTGTGTGAGGATAGAGAGAGAGAGAGACATTACCTCAAATATGCATAGTGCAAGTGCTAGTGGGTACCAAAGATGCAAAAGATCTAATTAAAATACTTAACTTTTCCCTTTATTTATAAAGATCTAAGGGGTACATAAAAAGCTACATTAGGTAAAAAAAATGAATGAAAAATATAAGGCTTAATGACTATTAGTATAACTTGCCCTAGACATGTGTCACACATTAGCTAGTTGGAGGGGTGATTTCTTTCCTTGACCTTGATTATCTGACTTAGGGAAAGTTTATAATGCAAAGGGCATATAGGTGAGTAGACATAGGCAAGTCTGAGATCACCTAAAAGTGGAAGGCAAGTGTAATGACCCTAGATAAATAATATGTTAATTAATGAATTAATAAGAACTTGATATGATTTCTTGCATGGATGAATCTTTTGGCTGAGAGCACTATACCGTTGTGTTGGAAAGCACAGTGATGCTATGTACTCAAGAAGCTATGCGACAATGTTGGATATCTGTGCAGTGATGTTGGGCTCTCTATTAGAGGGCATTGCGATGTTGGATAGGTAGTGTTACGACACTATGATGCTAGGTAGGTAGAACTAAGGCCCTAGTACTTTAAAAAAAAATTTAATTAAAATATATAAATTCATTTTTCTTAAATTGAGACAAAACCATCACAAACCCCCTCATTTCACTTCTTTGTTTAGGGTAGAAGAAAGGAGAGAAGGAGGAGAGAGAAAGTTTACCTTGGGCCTTTTTCTATCATATCAGTTGTGAAAAGTATTCATCTTGTTCTAGGAGACCTTTACCATACCTCTAATTTCAATGATTTTAATTCTACATGCCTTATCTCTCTCAAGTCTATAAAAATATAATATCTTTTGATTTAACAAACTTCAACTGTGTATAACTTTTGATATGCCTTAGGAATTTTCATTCTAAAGAAATTGATATAATCATCTTTAGATTTTACCAAGTAGTTTTGTATATATGGTATTTTACATAAAATGATCAAGATAAAAGAAAAAAAAATGATTTAGGACTATTATATTTGGTTTAATCTAGTCTGACATGACATGCATCTGCAACATCTAGCATAACATGCATAGTTGATAGGATGCATCTGATCTAAGATGCATTCCGACATGATTTCCAACATGCACATTGATAAGTATATTAAATATAACTACTATAGCTCATAGTATTAATATGATTTATATACTATTTTAATTACACTGGACATACACAGGATATATGATATAAGATATATGATATTATAAATAATAAATATATGATCTGGCAAATGTGTGTATCTGCAAGAAAAATTGGCTAAAGATTTGACTCATTCAAGTTAGTTTGATACATATGTACAGGAGAGTGAGTCGATGGACTTTCTTTAAATAATATTTGTGGTGTAATCTTAAAAGATGGAATGGGAGGCATAAGGAGAGTATAATTGATATGATATGATAAATTGATAGGCAAGAAGTAATGAGTTCTTATATAAAGTCACTTGACCTATGATTGATGAAACTGATGATTTATATGACTAACTTATATAGGTTTGACATATAGGACATGAGATGATCGATATAGAAAAATTACCACATGAGCCAGGTGTTTTGACTTGTATAGTATTATATGATATGTGTACATAACATGATTTTATATGTTTAGATAGAATATGATATGACATGATAATTACATAGGCTATATAATATGATTGATACATGAATAGAATATATGATTAAATTAATACATGTATATAATACACATGAACTGATATGATGCAACATTTAATGGATATTATATGATATAACCGATAGTATTTATGATATAATAGATGGCATTCATAATATGGACTTGCATGGATAATGATAATTAATATAGTAGAGATACCACATGCATTAATAACCAATTTCATATATATAGTCACAATACATTGATATTGATAGAAAATAGACATGATGTATTGATAATAGATATAATAATTTATATTGTGTCGGTAACTGACATGTACTGATTTGGTCACTACTGCATTACACATGACAAAACCACATGAGAAGCTTATAGAATTCATTAATATAATCAATCACAGTTGCATTAGCTCATGTGATAACATTTCATAGAACATTTCACATGATACACTAGAATAAGATTGAGATAGGGATACTAATCCATCATGTGTTTACTATTTATATTGATTGACATTGTTCATACTAATTTCTACTTTTCATACTAATCTAATATAAATGGTTACATGCATATTATTTTAGTTTTCTGTGCATTGAATATAGTTAAAGATTCTCCATGACATACTAGATAGTTAGCTCATTATGTGGTTTAAATGCTTCTCAGAAGGGTAAGGCTTCAGTGGAGTGAAGATTGATTCTGATTTGTCAATTATAGTTATTTTATTTTCTATTGGTTATTATTTTGTAGTCATGGATATATACTGGGATGGACTAATTTGCATGTAGTCTATGATTATTATATATAATTTTTGGAATATGTGATATGTATATGATGATAAATAGAAATATTACTTTTGTTATTTTATTTTATATATAGATAATTAGTGGCTATGGGTAAATAATTAGAAGATAAAAGATATAATTTTTCCATTTAGATATTGGGGCAAGACAGCGAGTGAGCATAATTGTGGGGAAGAAGGGCTCCAGGATTGGTTGGTTGCTATAGTGTGAGTTGAGAGCATCTTGGGTAGGCGCTTTTCTATAGCAGAGGGGCGAGCATGGTTCATGGTATTTCATCATGGGTGAGGGTGATCAATCTTGATGGTTAGCCCCCCTAGAAGGCGAATGGAAAATCAATCAATCTGTAGGGAGCCTTGAGTAATCTATGAGGATTTCTTGGAAATGTAGTGGGAGAAAATTTGATTCTAAGTTCCTTAACGAGTTAGGTTTATCATTTATAGGTGAGTTCCTTTATGGGCCCATAAGGTACGAGCTCTTCTACCGTGGCCCACTAACTACCAGCTAAATAATTTAAAAGGTATATGCGAGTATACATCATCGTCATCAATAACAATAACAGCAAGCCTTTTCTCATAATATGGGGTCAGCTATATGAATCCTTTTTCCACATTGTGTCCTATTAAGAGTCAAATTCTCATGTAAATCTAATAAAAAATGTCATTTTTAATACTTTCTAATCAAGTCTTTTTAGGTCTATCTCTATCTTTCTTAACATAGGTTGAATCTAATATATTTACTCCCCTAATAGGATCATTGAAAGGCCGATGATTTATGTGACCAAACCATCTAAGGCGGCTCTCTCTAATCTTATCTTCCACTGAAATCGCTCTAAGCTTTTCACGTATATACTCATTTTGCATTCACTCTTAGAGATAGAATGCAAAATGAGTATATACGTGAAAAGGTTGAAGTAGCTCCAGTGGCAAATAAGATTAGAGAGAGTCGCCTTAGATTGTTTGGTCACATAAAATGTCGGGCTTTCGATGACCCAGTTAGGAGAGTAGATGTGTTTGATTAGGCTTATATTAAGAAAGGTAGAGGTAGACCTAAAATGATTTTAATAGAAAATATTGGAAATGACATTTTTATTAGATTTAAATGAAAATTTAACTCTTAATTGAACACAATGGATAAAAAGGATTCATGTAGCCTACCCCACATAATGGGATAAAAGCTTAATGTTGTTGTTGTTGTTTATCATTGGTTGAAAATGTCCAATATTAATTTTTCATACATATTATGATCTACTTAAACATAATGTTTTGACAGAATTTTAGATTTTATTGGCTAATTTGTCCATTGGTAATGACATTTCATGTAGTGCTTGTGGTGGTTTGTAATGATATGAAAAGAGTCTTAGAGTGTGAGTAGCCTAAATATCTACGTGACATCTAAATTAACATGATGTTGAGTTTATATAAGACAGCCCGCCCTTGCCCAAGAAGCCATTAGAAAAGAGAATAATAAATAAGACTTGAAGTCCCAGGGTTTGTAAGCGACTGCCCAAACAGATGGATCAAATGGAATAGTGGATTTGAATATTTTAAATATTAAAATTCGATCCAGCGTTGCGATGCCACACTATGGTACTTCAAGAAGCCCACAGCGGCATAGCGCCGTCGCGCCGAATTTATTTCTAATTTTTTTGATAGCACTAGCGTCGAAGTGTCGCCAACCCTAGTGCCAGGGTGTCCCAAGGGAAAATTTTTAGATTTTCAAACATATAAACAAACCCCTAGGACCCACAATGGAACATATGTAGACTCACATGTACACATAACCCTTTCAAAAACATATAGAACGGGTTAAAAAGTAGAGCTTTAGTGGGTTTCCACAGTGGAACATATGTAGAAGTATTATCATATGTACGACTCAAATTATTCTTCAAGAGGCAAGTTTTGTCACCCAAAATTATGACCTTTAAACAAGATCCAAATCATGCATTATCTTTTATAAAATTAAAGTTAATGGCATCCACAATCTCTAAAACTTTCATGATAATTTGATTATCAATTAGCACCAAAAATTTATAATGGATGGCATTAATTACAAGTGAAGATAATGGTAATTTTTATGTTTAAACTTTAAAGGCTTTCAACCTTGATGATTTTTACATTATAATTGAGGGATTTTTGAATAATTTTTAACTAGGCTATTGAGTTCTGGTTAATCTTCCAAGCTTATATATATTTAATAAATGATTAAATTATTCAAAAATTATAAATAATTTTCATATTATAGATCATAGTTAATGAAATGATTTTAAAATTGCAGATCTTAGAAAGCAAAAGAAAACTAAAATAAAATAAGAAAATGAACATTCTCCACCATTGAACAACACTAAATAAATTATATAAATCATACTTTTTGTGTTTTTGTTAGTTTATCTTTGTCAATTTCTAACAAGCTTTTTAAAAGAAAACAAAATAATGTCAAGCAAGCCCTTAGTGTTTGAGCTCAATTAAAGAAAGAAAATCCACATCAACTGATAGCCAACTGCAATATACATTCATATTTTTAATTCAATAAAGTCTGGGCGTACAATCGAAGTTCCTAACCCCTGCTTACAAATCTGATAAATGAAAGAATCCAACAGGAACACAGATTTCACCTTCCAACACTAGTCATAGAAACAGAAATGGAATTTCTTGAATAATCTTCTACAGCATTATACAAAGTAGAACTTGATGAGGATTCTCCTAGATTAGACAATGTCGATGCTTTAGTTATTTCAGTGCCAGTAGCAGTACTATATCTGTCTGTGTTGGTGTTTGAAAGAGCTGAAGAGGTACTAGTCCACCCTCCAATCCTTCCCCTTAGGCCTGGCATTCCAGGCTTTGGTAGTGTGAATGAATCACTAGATAGCATGAGATGAACGTTATACATGTCTGGTCTATCAGATACAATGGCTTGGCAGCATAGCAAACCAATCTGAATGCATAACAAAGCTTCATCTGAACTATAAGAAGACAGGGTGGGATCCATTATGTCTAATGCCTTCCCTTCTTTGTGGAGATTCCATGCCTAAGAGATTGAAATAGACATTAGCTTCATTATAATCTATATCAGGCAAATATAAATGATGGGTGCAGAGTGAAACAAGGCTTTCAAATGGAGATGATGAAATGGTTTATAGTAATCACTGAGAATTTATTTAGATGTTTCTACAGAATCCATTTGAAATTTCTTAGTTGTTTTCGATCCAAGTTGATATATTATGTTCTCACAATTCAATATCAGCTGTTTGATTGTGAGAAATTTTTTGGGCACTTCTTTCTGGTAGATCTAATAGTAATCACGCAAAAGGAAGAAAGTAATTCGATTGCATATTTTTTTTATAATTACTTTGACTCACATAGCTCAAAAGATCAGCCTTCTCTTCACCAAGTAGAGGTTCAAGATTCTTCCTTCCACTAACAATTTCTAACAACAGGACCCCAAAGCTGAAGACGTCGCTCTTTGGAGATAAGTAGCCATTTAAGGCATACTCGGGAGCCATGTAACCACTGCAGAAACAGAACAAATTATTCAAGTAGTTCATCTATGTAGACAGCCATTCAAGCAGTTCATCTATGTAGTTTACATATGACAGAAAAAATTTATTGGACTGATAAGAATACAAAAAAGGATCCAATGCTCCCTTGTAGCTGAAGCAACTGTGCCAATTGGCAGTGCAGATCGTTTGTAATGCTGGTCTGTGTCAATGGATGGGGGCTTACGCATGAAATCATGATTATTGTCATCATCCTAGAGTCTAGTTCTCATGTACCAAGAATATATCTAATTTTATTTTTATTTTCTTTTGTATTGGACCATTGTGTTTGTTAGTTCTTTGAGTCATGATGTTTAGAACACGTGTTAGATCATTTCTTGCATCCCTAAAACTTCCAACTTTCAGGCTTTGTCCAAATTAGGTTATTTTAACCCCTTTAACCCCCTGTTGATTATCATCAGCAAAGGTGACTTCATGATCACTATAAAAACTTGCCAAGTTATTTTTATCATCATAATGACTGCCCCCTTCAGTCTCCTTAAAATATTATATAATTATGAAGCCTTAAGAAAATCTTAAAAAATAATGTCGTGCATTCAAACCACCTTGAACCTTTGAAAAACAACCAAATCTTTCCAAAACCTTTCCCCCATAGCTCCTCTCATTCCCCATGCATGGTCGTCCCCCTATCCCTCCATTTCCTTTAGTTTGGCTTCTTGTCATGTTTATGATTACCTTCGCCATGTTTTATAATTGAACAATTATGTAATTGAATGAAAGATTGCTTCTTGAATTTTCTACTCTTTTTGCATGTTTATCACCCCAAGAAAGAACCATAAGAGAGAAAGACATCAGAGCCATTAGACTCTAAAGATGGAAAGAGATCCCTAAGATGGACTATTCGTAGAGGTCACCTATTCCTACAGTACTACTGGATGACTTAAATCCATCAAAGGTTTAGATCATCAATAGCTCTCCTTTTAGGGTAGTTAATATAACTAGAATTTAAATCAACTAGCCCTCATTATATGTTATTATTACATTTGAATTATATAATAGTCGCATGTTTATCATCATTCACTCGTAGGTAAATTGAAGAAATATCAATGCAAACATAATATTTTTGTCATTCACAATTATTTTGCATGCATCTTATAATAACATACATTCATCTTACATTAGTTTGTAATTATCATGCATCATATTTGATATCAAAACCAATTTAGTTAACCAGGAACTTTTTGTTGAGTGGTAAATTGCATTTTCTATAATAGATTGTCTATTAGCTTTATCTAAATTAGCTTATAATCTTACCATCAAAACCAAATGAAAAACTCCAAATCATCACTTCATTGGATCCTCCACTCATACATATAGTTGTATTTTTAATTCCATCATATTTGCATATCATTCAAAGAAACATCATATTTTTGCATTTCTATTTTCTATAACAATTCTTTGTATATTAGCTATACCTTTATCATTTATGATCCAGCTTGTAAACAAATAGTCCAATTTGATCAACCCGATATGCAAGTTTCTAATAGCTAATTTTGCTAATTCTATCAACTAGGCCTTAAAAAATAGAAAACTATAGCACTCAAAAAAATTATGCTACGAATCTTGTGTCTTAATAATTTCAAGATGACTACTCATGATGGGCACCCTTAACTATAATCATACGTGTTGTGAGCAAACCCCAAATACTACAAACGATACAAACATGCGGGCCAATGCTCCTTTAATAACTCATTTGTCATCCCATCACCTAATGTCTCATTGTCCAAATCAAGTTTTAAAGAACCAAGCTATCACCACATTGAATGAAACACTCATAAGTTCCTAGTTTGTCAAAAAGGCCTTTCTCTACTTAAAGGATTTGTGGCTAACTTTTGACTAGTTGCACCAATTGAGCATGTTGTTGCTACAAGAGTATCTAGATCTTCATTTTACGAAAGAAAATCTTATGAAGTTGGGGAGTGTGATGCCGCGCATTATAGTTGTTATCATCATCCTAGAGTCTAATTCTCATTAACCTAAAACAAGTCTGATGGTATTTTTATTTTCTTCCATATTTCCATTTTTTATGGAACCTTATGCTGGCAAAACTTATTCATGTTATATTTTAAGCCTATATATCTTTTATCATTTCTAGATTTTTAATCTTGTGTTGCATACTGTGTCATGTTATGATGGCTATGTGGAATTGAGTAGTGACCACCCATTGACCAACATCATCAAAGTTAACCTCTACATTACCAATGTCAACTTGCCAAGTCTTTTTGAGTTACCACCTCATCATCCCCATCATCATGGTCACTCACCCCTCTCATCTCTCTTTGCATTAATAAACATCATTGCATCATGAAAAAAGATTGAAAATATCTTAAATAAATGGTAACATGCATTGAATCTACCCTGAACCTTTGGAAAACATGCAAAACTCATCAAACCTTCCAAAACCCTTCTCCATACTAAACTCTTCTCATTCTCCATGCATGGTGGCACTTTCTACCTGCATTCCCCTTGGTTTGGCTTCTTTGCTCAAATCTATGAAAATCATGATCGTGTCTTGTATTTGGGCGGTTATGTAATTAAATGAAATATTTTATTAAATTCATACCAAATAAAAGACTAATTATGAGTGAGCAGACACAACCCTTAAAGGATTTTAAAGAAAAGGAAGGAAATCTCAATGATCAAAGACCATGGGAGGAAATCTCAAAATTGCCACATGCAAAAAATTTTTCTTTAAGTTTTTTATTAAATTCATACCAAATAAAAGACCACTTAAGAGTGAGCGGACACAACCCTTAAAGGACTTTAAAGAAAATGAAGGAAATCTCAATGATGAAAGACCATGGGCGGAAATCTAAAAATTGCCCACCCTCAAAATTTTTTTCTACATATGAGGAGGGCAATTAATTGGTTTTGCCCATCCTCAAAATTTATTTCTACATATGAATGAGGATAATTTTGAGATTGTCTTATATATTTTTTATTTTTTTATATTTAATTATTCATGTAATGAGTTTGTCCACCCTCAAAAGTATAGCTAGTTCTGCCCCTTGAAAGACTATTCATAAAAGTCAATTTCAACTTATCCTTGCTTTTACACCAATTGTCTTAAGTTCACCATAGTTTCATCAATAGCTTCCATTTTTCATTTGCTTTCATAGGGTAAGACATCTAGCATGGTTAACTAAAACTCGAATCATCTCTACTCTATTACATTTTCATTATCATTTGTGCTCCATAATAGTTGTGTATTGATGTAATTCACTAGCAAGTAAATTAAAAAATTGTCAATGTTAACATCATATTTCTGCACTCAAAATTAGTTTACATTCATTCTATAGTAGTTTATACTAATCTTACATTAGTTTGAAATTGTCCTACATTACTTGTTTGTGAAAAATATGCTCCTTACATATTGAGTTGGCTCCATGAATGCAATGGAATATTTCTTAGCACTACTCATGTCGCTAAAAACAAGTAATACATTTTTCTTATTATCAACTAAAGGAAACACTAAAAAGATCAGTTTTAAGTACGGAAAATGTGCATAGGCTTGGAGTTCAAACTCACTAGGTACCAGATATTTTAAAAGTGTTGACATGGGTTTCATCGCCTGAAAAAAGCCTAGCCAAACCGAAGTCTGAGATTTTTGCGCTTAGTTGTTCATCAAGCAGGATGTTGCTAGCCTTAATATCTCTATGGATGATCTTTACTGGGGACTCTTCATGTAGATAAAGGAGACCTTTTGCCACTCCCCCAATAATCTCCAAACGTTTTGACCAACGCAATGGGGTCTGCTTGATTTTACCTGAACAATCAAAGCAAAGAACTGTAAACTAAAATAAGGAGATGTGGAATATTTAATTTGTTTTCCTTCCACATGATTCAAAACTACATCATATAAAAAAACTCTTCCAACAGGATGAATAAGGTACGAGATCACAATAAACTAGTCCATAATTTAGTAAGAACAATCTGATTGCACTCTTCTCCAATAGGGATATTTATTCAAAAATATTTGGTAACAAACTCAAAGGCCACTGTGTTTTTGACAGAAGAAGATATAATATTTTTTTATTAAAATATATAAAATCATGTTAAATGTCAGTGTCCATGAAGAAATGGTACCAATCTTTTGGAATTCTTTCAGATATTGCATTGTAAGTGACTGCATAGATTTCAGATAATAATTCTTATTTATTGTTCACTTGTTCTATATTGGCAAGAGCTTCATGCATTTAGGTATTCATACCAATTATCAAATGTTTTAAAGCAATGTACGATAAACATAAAGTTCACTTCATCAATGAAAGACACGTCATGAAAATAATCTAAATAATATTGCTTGATTTGTTTTGCTGTATGATAGAGAAAATATCTTATTGGCAGATTCTTTCATACAAGAGTTGCCATTTATGAAAGATGCCATTTATGAAAGAAATAATATTAATCCTCTTGATTGCTTTCCTTTGGATTTTCAAATCTCCATATATATATATATATATATATGAATAAAAAAGTGCAAGCAATTATCTCTTATGCCCCCCTCCCATGAAGGTAGCCAAACCCCCAAAAAAACTCTCTCCCACTCTCTCACACTCGATACTTTCCAATTCTTTGTTGATTCTTCCTCTCTTTGGCAAGCTTCAAATACAAACCTCCCTTCTTTTATCATCCAACTAAAAGGCAAGTTCTCCTCCCCATCACCAAGCCATAACCAAGCACTTTGAATAAAGAAAGTTCTCGTGCTTCCACATCACTATCAATTTGTTTCTTTCTCTGCCAATGTGTTTGTGGAGCACGTGCATAAACTATATGCTGATATCAGAAATAATATTACTTTGCAAACTAAAAACTATAATTTAACTTTCAATGCACAACCAAGCATTTGTGAGTTTCATGATGGAGAATATGTTCTAATTCGTATTCACTTTGAACACTTATCTATAAATTTTTAAGGAATTTCATGTGTAAAATTTTGCACCTTTAAAAAAATTTAAGAAAATTGAACTTAACGGCTATTTAATTTATTTTCTCCAAGAGTACAATATTACTCATTCTAATCAATTACCCTTTCAAGGCAATCTCAAGCCTTTTACATTGCCTATTAATATTATTGATGGTGGAATTTCACTAACATATTCTACTATTATTTATTTATTATCCCAAACTCCTCCTACATGTATTGTTGAATAGATTTTCACCAATGAGATAACCACTAGCACAGTTGGATAGCATCTCTTCCTGGTTCGATAGCATGGCCTTCCACCATCAGATGAAAGATGGATGCCCCTTGAGGAACTAACATTTTTCTTACTATGTTAGACGAGCACCTTGTTAAGCACTCCTTAAAGGAGAGTTCTTACCTAGTGGAGATAATGCAGTGCACCATTAGCATAAAGTACTACATCATCAATGTTGGAGGACAATAAAATCACTAATGAAAATAATGCTTGATTGGTTTTATTTTGTCAATAAAAGAATGTCTTAATTAGCGTACTCATTCATTAAAAAGTTTTCTTTCTATGAAAAATATAATATTATTCCTTTTTATTATATTTTAATTAGTTTCATTATTTTTTTTTTCCTTTAGATGTTTAAAACATTTTTATTATAAGGAGTGTTTGAAAGAGAGAATCAAAATGAAAAATATGAAGATAAAATTGATAGCAATTATCTCCTACACCCCTCCACTTAAATTTGGTGTGATGAAGACAAAAACTTAGGTTTGCTCCGATCCACGTAAGAGATGAGAATTTCCTGATGTTTGAACTTGTTGCAATGAAGATAAATTCTTCCTTGAATACTTAATTAAGAGTAAACCGTGAGGGGGATAATAAAGGGAGAGTAAGAGATGTGACGATCCGCCTCAAAGACTTGAATTAACGAGATAGGAACAGACACTCAAACGATTATTTAAATTTAGTTCACCAAAATTTTTAACAATAATTATTTTTAAAAAAATACTATAATTATTTCAGCAAATATCTCTCTCTCGGAGCATCGCGTCTGTGATACACGTTCTTTCCTCTTTTACTCATTTAAATTCTTTAAATAATACATGTATACATTTGCAATAATATGGATAAATGTTGACACAATTTTCGTGTTGACTCGACACAAATCGAGCTGAATTGGACCCAATTGGGCCTGATTGAGCTCAATCGACTCAATTGAGGTTAATCAAGCCTAATCGAACTCAAATTGGGTCTGAATCGACTCGTTTAGTTCAGTCCAATCTCCCAAATCAATTCAAATCCTTCCCAAATCAAACAATTGCAGCGTACGACTAAGATTTTCTTAAAATTCAGCCTGATCGTACCTGTTTCCCATCAAATACTAGAATTGTTGGGATTTACAATAGCTCGAGGCTTCTATTCACATGTGAGAGGGAATGGGAGAGCAGAAAGAGCTTTGATTTTGACCTGAGGATTGAGGGAAGGGAGACAAGCGGGACTTCTTGCTCTTCATCTTCCAGTGAGCAGGCGAGAAAGAGGGGAGCGAAAGCCTGGGAGTTCTCATGCATACCTGAGACTCTCTTCGTGCATGCCTGAGGTCAGGTTAAAATAGGGAGCGGAGCACAGGAGTCTCGAGCGTGCGCAGTCGGCCCTTTTTCTCTGTGTGATTAAGGGAGACGAGATCTGTTGGAGCTTCCTCTTACGTGTTTGGGCTGATCGAACGAGAGAGGAGCAGCTGGAATTAAGCTTTGTGCGGTCCAAGGCTTCTTACTTGCGACTTGACTACAGCAGTGCCTCCGAAAAATCAGGTCATCTATGCATATCTGAAGAAAATCGAGCAAGAGCTATAGGCCTCTCTCTTCTGACCTCCTTCAACACTCTATTTGACATGCAACCTTGGAGTGCAAATTAAGCTGCTTTCTGCTACTATCGTTCTTCCCAAATAGAGAGAAGAGTTTGCTACCCTCTCCCATGTAAATAAAGAAGAGGGAGAGTAAGAGAACATTGAGGATATTCAAGGGGTCGACTTCTTGCCATAGAACCTTCCTCTTTCTCATATATCAAACCCAGCGAGTTGGTGACAGCAGAGGCGGCGCTCATTTCAGTCGCCTTTATCTCTTCAAGATAAAATTGCTATGGCCGAAAACACCGAACACTAGCTTCGGTGTGGTAAATTTCTAAGACATAGAAAGCCCTGGGTCTCTTGGTTGCTTGAATGTGTGTTTGACGCTCCCCAAACCTTTAGGCCCTTAGAAACTTCATTTTTATGCTCCCCACAATCCCATATGTTTGTTATCCTCTCCTTAAACCCGTGCAAATCCAGTGATTTTCCACTGGTTGCTCTATGTAAGAACTAAAAGAGGATGGTGATGCGCATAGGGTCATCAGATTTGTGTTTAACAACCCCCTAATGCATGTAATTCACATTCATATTGCATCCCCATCCGTCGCCTACAACAGAACTTAAGCTTATGTAGTCATTGGACTCAAATTTTGCGGCCTTACATTTGATCGAATTAGATTGCATGATATTTAGGGACTAGATTGCATACATAAGTCTAAAAAAATAAATACATAAGCACGTGTATTATAGGTTTCTTGCATATGTTAGGACACGAGTTTTGGTGAATACCCAATAGGCCAATTTGATTGATTCAAGAAAGTTAAAACTTGTTGTGAGACTACTCATAAATTCCCAAAGACCTATGTTGCAAGTCTCATAATATGAGGAATCTATCAAGTTCGCATTTGGGTAATCTAAAAAACTCTGAGCTTTGAAATGAGAATTATCACCTGCTTAAATTTTTAAAATCCCTAAAACTCAGTAAGTCACTCACTGCACACTCCTAGTTTCTCTTGGATCATGCCAATATTGATCTTAAAATTTGCGTAAAGTCATGCAAATGATCACTCCTATCTAAAATGAATTTAAAACACTCTATTAAAATTAGGAGCTCTCTTTTAGAAGTCACCCTTCCTCATATATGAAGTTTTGGAGCTCTACAAAGCTCCAATTATGTTATTGCATGAAATCTAGGACCCTTTAAGAGTTGCCCATATCCTTAGAAAAATTTTGGAGTTGTCTTGAGCCAAGTAGAACAAAACTGAACAGTTTATCCCATGCTCCCTTGCTTAGTTCCTTCTTGAACTCATATAGAGATTTTCAAATGACCTTTATAGAGTTCAAGAGAGCATTAAGAGACTCATAAGACCAAATCCTAAGTCCTATTGATCCACCTGTTGAGCCAAAACCAATATGTGATCTCCCTTGCTTTTAGATATAGGACTCAAATCCTAGTCTCCTTCATTTGTATAGCCCAAATTAAGCAAATGGACCTTCCTCTTTGCACACAAAAAGTTCAAATAACTCTTGTGATTTGTAACCCAAAATTACATCCCCACGTCCTGATTAATGGATGCATTTACTTTACCCAAATTAAACAAATCAAGCTCACATTACTAAATATAAAACTCTAGGACCCCTGATGATTTGTAGCCCTGAAATTACATATCATCCCTCATTCTCATGGACCCAAAAGTCATAGGAACTCCCCCTAACCTCAGCCCAAAAGCTGTGTTAGATCATTTCTTTATTAGCCCAAAAGCTATGAGAGACCCTTCACCTTCCTTAGCCTCAAAGCATAAGAAATTTTTCCACTAGCCCAAAAGTTATAGGAAACTCCTTACCACATTAGTTTCAAGGCTATAGATCTTCCTCTCATCTTCATTTGTTTGGCCTCTAATCAAAAAGTTGAATATTTCTACAATTCTAATCTATTACCTCCATATAATAACATGCCATCTTCCAATTGAATGAAGGTACTTATAAAATTGTAATTAGAAAATATCGAAGATATTATAATAAAGGGGTATTTACATCTGTAACACTTAAAACTACCTTATTTACATGCATAGCACCTAAACTTCCTATCACTAACCTAAAACTTTGTTTAATTCCATCCTCTATACGCTCAAACTCACAAAACCCTCGGCTCAGTCCAAAAAGCTTGATGACAAATCAGTGCAGCTTCACAAAACAAAGGTTAAATGTTCCACCATGTATAAGCTAGTAGAAGTAGTCATCATAATAAAAGAAAGCCACCTAACACCCAAAATATATTTTATTAGAAGCCAGCACCATGAAAATCACTATGTATGCTTGACACAAGATCATATCTTTTTGTTGTTTCTATGTATGCTGATATTTCTTGCACTCTCGTCTCTTGAATTGAATGACTTGAGAAGAAAACCACATTCTTTAAGTTATGCAACTGATTGACTTATAATTCATAACTCTATTTTTCATTTATGAGGCATTCTTCTAATGATCACCTTTTCATGACAAGTAAAATATAAGCTTCTAGATGTTCTGTAGGAGCCTCTTCCTCCAGAAATTTATGTTGCCCAATTAGATGAATTTCACCAAGTCCTGAATCAAAACCTTCGGTAAATTTGTCTTACCCTATTAGGCAAACAATCATCTATTATCCAGACACCAGGAAAACTCCAAAAAAATTATAGAAATCACCTAGCTTTTTTTATGTAATGAATATGTCATTCCACCCCAAAAGGTGGAATGTTCACTTCATTGAGTCTTAGGACACCATAAGTAACAAGCACTCCTCAAAACAAGCAATGTTAGTTCTATGAATTCTTTATAATCCTCTAAATATAAACCTTAAAAATCAAAAAAAAAGCTTCAAGTCACAAACAACATAAAGAGGAACAACACTCATAGATTAAAAATTAAATCTATTCATATTCCACAACTGAAACAGAACACCATATCATAGTGTGACAAGCCATATAAATCAGCACACACTTAGATACACAACCCCCTGGGCATCTTAGGATTAGGATTTTTTGTGTCATGTGGTTGATATGTTTGGTGTAATGTTCATTGATTATCTACATTAAGGGCACTTGCCTTAAGTGTTATGGTAGAGACTTACATATTTTTTTATACAAGTGGTCATATCCAAAAAGGAGTTAATAATTAAGTCATGATTATCTAAGGATGTTTGCTTGCATGTGCTCCTTAAAATTCTAAAAAAGACAGCCAATAAGACAGAAGCTAGGCTTAGTACTGCTTTGTTTATATACTATACATGCTTTAGGATAAATCTGTAAATTATAACTAGGTTGTATAAGACGGGTAATTAAACTGTCATTTTATTATATTTCCTGATTGTGATAATTGGCATTCTATACTTTATTTTCTTGTGATTGGTTTTATATGCATATGCTTGATTGTTTACTTTATGTGTGCATTAGAAATATATGTTTTTTCTAGATTTGTATGGGAGTGGCCTGGACATATTTATGCGGTAGGCTCTTAAAACAAAACTAAATTTTCTATCAATTAAAAGCTGAATAATAAAATAAATCAACCATAGGATAACATATGTTTTCTACAAATTGCCGGGCTTATTCAAAATAAGTCACATTTTCAAAATTAAAAATAATGAAAATGATCATGTATGGCCTAGTGAGTCAGATGTAGAAACCTTTAGATTAAGGACTAGATAACAAAAAAAAATCTTTATTGTGAGTCCACATTTGCACCCACATGATTAGTCAACATTTGCACCCACATTAAGATTAGAGTTCATGGTTTTAAAAGCACTTAGGAGGGTGAGCAGGCAGGTATTTTCAAGCTGGATTGAAAATCCATAGTCGGCCTAACTTAGCTCCAGGAGGGGTTTCAAGTTTGTAAGTATCTTGCATTTCGCTAGAAGTAGGTTGGTGGTACTAACTATCGGTGGTTCTCATGTTAGATCTAAGGTTCGAGGTCGGTGTTCTTTTCAGTTACATCATAAGCCCCCACTTTCCTAAGCATTTCTCCCAACCCGTGTTATTGGAATATAAGCCCCAACTCTCTAAATTAAATTGGTCAACTTCAACCTAAATTTAATTTTAAGATAGAAAGCCCAATATATGATATTTTAAGTACATTTGAGTTTCTCAGAATCAAGTACTCCTACATATTTCTCCTTTGGCTTCCATTAAAAAAATATTGATTTGAAGTTAATCCAATCCCCTTTGAAATTCCATAAAAACCAAATCTTTGATAAGAATTTCTAAGAGCAAATCGTATAGACTGTTAGCTAATATTTTGATGAAACAATGCAAGCCACTATTTTAATCAAAAAAAATTCTAAGGGACAAATACTTAGAATGTATCTCATAACAAAATAAATCCTGCTCAATCAAAAAAATTTAGGAAAAAATCTCTAATAATATTAAAAAGGTGAATTTTGTAATTAAGACTATAGTAAAATAATATTTTTATCCTTCAGGGTAATATATTATTTTCTATGTCGTACTTGATCACAAATATTTTAATCCGTTGAGGATGACAAAATTCCAACAACAATCTATTGAGGTGAAAAATATCTCAAAAGAATAGGCAAGCTATGTGAGAAATTTATAGTTAATGCGTATAAAAAAAATGAGCCATATTTGAGAATTGGTTGACCGCAATAAATATGAAGTCATACCCATAGGGAGTTATAGATAAATAAAGTGTGAAATTCATGCTAAAATCTCACCAAGTAAAATTAAGGATGGGCAAGGGGTGTGCAAGCTCTAGCGAGTTGTCTGATTCATTACCATGAAGACAACTCCAACATTAAAAAATAATACAAATAACATCTCACTTGATGGAGCACCAATAAAAATAATTCTTAATTAAACGTATCTTGCAAAACCAGCATGTCTGCATAGAAGAGGTCTTGTAGGAACATGTGAGGATCAAAAGTGATCCCTAAAAAAAGAAATTAACATGAAGTGCAAAGGTGAAAAGAATGGGATGACTATCAATGAAAATTTAAGTGTAGATATCATTAAAGATAACAAGTAATCTTCTCTAATAAAAAAAAACATACATGAATCAGACTTCAAAGACAAAAGTGGATGAATGCAACTAAGGCTTTATTTGGAACAGTTTTGTTATTTCTTTCTAAAATAGCTTTTTAGTACAAAAATTTGTTGAAAGCAGCGAAAAAATAGTAGCAAAAAAGCTGTCCCAAATGAAATCTAAGTGTGTCAGCAACCTTACCATCAAAATCTACAAGGTGCTTGAGTATCAAAGTGTATTCATGAAGAAATGCATCTTATTTAGGATTGTTTGCTTTCAATTTCTTCTATTATAAATACTTAAGAGCCTCATGATTATAGATTGAAGGATGCTTGTGAGGCAAAAGAGATTTGTGCAGGTACATAAGAGAAATGATCAAAACCAATATTAGTGCATATGAAGACAACTACTTAGACTAGAAATATTTTTCTTTTCTTTATATGTAAGAGAAGTATGAACGAGGAATTAAAGAAGGCTAGAAAGCAAAATTAACCAATACCAAAACAATTTTCTAAATAATTAATTTCATTAAGTTTAGAGCATTATTATAGAAATTTCAAAATTTACGGAATATATTTAAAATGTCCTATAAATCAATTTGGGGCAACTAAAAAAAATGTACTTTGCAAAATCACTCCATAGAAAAATTATTAAAAAAATAAACATAAATTTTGAAATCATTTATAGGTCTCTATTTAAGATTTACTGGTCACCGCAAACTATTAGCACTGCTCCGTACATTAACAGAGATTGTGACCTAAATCTTATTAATTAGTGGGCCTCCGCAAAAGGTTAATAGGTCTTCAAACCCTTTCACAAGTTAAAGGCTTATTGTTGATGCCCGTGCCCATAACTAAGATGAGAGTACGATTTTCCTTCATAGAAGTAATTGAGAGTTTTCTCTACCTACGTGGAGCGAAGGTGTAGTAGACTGACAGGTACAAATCCTAGGTTGCTTTTTGTACCTCAGTATGGAAGTACGCTTCCTTAAGCTAAACCACATAATAAGGGTTTTGATTATCTAATTTACTTTTTTCACATGCTATTTCATTGTTATTGCTTCTGATTGATTGTTTAGATATTGATACTATCATTAATTTCTGCTAAAATAATTTTGTGCAACAAGTGTACATTTGGGGAAAAATTTTTTAAATACCCAATCCACCCCAAATGTTGTCCAAGGATTAGATGGGCATTTAAAAAATGTAAAAAAAAAATTATTTTTTAAGAGTAAGATTCAAGATCTCAAGATTTTGACTGTGCATGAGGAAGTTAATATTATGTGAAAAAAGTAACTCGTGATATTAAAAAATGTTATAAAGTATGTGCTTGGAATATCAAAAGAAAAAACTCTTAGTAATAAAAATAATTTGTGGTGAAATCAAAATGTGCAAGAAAAGATCAAAAATAAAAAGTTTTATTATAAAAATTGGTTTAAATATAAAAGCACAAAAAATTCAGAAAGATATAAAGAGGCCCATAAAAACCTAAGAAAGTAATATGCAATACAAATAATTTAGTTTTTAATGATTTATATCATAGATTAGATAATAAGGAGGGCAAAAGATGTATGCATAAGTTAGTCAAATAAAGAGATAAGAGAATGATCTAGTTCAAGTGAAGTGCATTAAGGATGAAGATCAAAATGTGTTTTTCTTAGAAGAGATATTCAACAAAGGTGGATGAGATATTTCGATAAGCTTTTCAATGAAAATTGTGAGAATACGATTGACTTTAGTGATCATAGCACCCTAAATGAAAATTGATATTTTTATTTTTATCATCATATTAATCAAATTGAGTTCGAGAGGCTTTAAAGAAAATGAAATGTAAAAAAGTTGTTGGACCTAATGATATTCCAATAGAGGTGTAGAAATGCTTAGGAGATAAAAGAATTTCTTGGCTTACGAAACTTTTCAATATTATTTTGAAGAACAAAAGATATCAGATGAATGGAAAAGGAGTGTATTGATTTCTATTTTTAAGAATAAAGGTGATGCACAAGAGTGTGCGATTTATATAGGAATGAAGTTAATGTGTCATACATTAAAACTATGGGTGAGAGTAATTGTGCATATGTTACGAAGTGATACTAATTGTTCTCAAAATCAATTTGGTTTCATGCCGGGTAGGTCTACTGTGGAAGCAATACATTTATTGAGAGGTTTGACGAAGAAGTATAAAGAGTATAAGGAGGATCTATATATGATATTTATTGATTTAGAGAAAGTATATGATAATGTTCCAAGAGAAGTGGTTTAGAGAGTTCTATAAAAGAAAAAGTTAATAATGCTTATAAGTCATTAAGGATGTGTATGCATGAGTTGTTATTTGTGTTCATACAAGGTGATTTGACCAAGTATTTTTCTATTTCAGTTGGATAACATCAAAGAATAGCTTTACGCCCATATCTTTTTGCTTTAGTCATGAATGTTCATGCTAGACATCTGCAAGAGGATGTTCCTTGGTGTATGGTTTTTGCTTATGATATTCTTCTTGTTGATAAGACTAGGAGAGTTGAAGGAATACTTTATTTATGAAAGTCAACCTAAGAGTCTAAAAGTTTTTGTTTGAGTAAATCTAAAACCAAATCCATGTAGTGTATTTTTAGTAGTAATAGATTTAGTGGGGGATTATGACTTTGGGTGATCAAGTCATTAAAAAGAGTACACATTTTAGATATCTCAGGTTTATTGTTCAAAGTGATGGTGAAATATATGAGGATATTATTAGTAGAATTCAAGTTGTATGGTTGAAGCGGAGGAATGCATCAAGCTTGTTGTGTGACAGAAAAGTACCCCTCAAACTTAAGGGAAAATTCTATAAGATGGTGATGAGACCTGCAATGCTTTATGGCACAAAATGTTGGCCATTAAAAGAGAAACATAAAATTAAGTGTTGCAGATATGAGAATGCTCAGATGCATGAGTGGATTCACTCTTAGAGACAGAATGCGAAAAGGGTAAAGATGTAAAAAGGTTGGAGTAGCTACAGTGGCAGATAAGATTAGAGTCGCCTTAGATGGTTGGTCAAGTAAAATGTCAGCCTTTTGATGACCCGATTAGGAGAGTATATATATAAGATCAAGCCTATGTTAAAAAAAGTTAGATGTAGACCTAAAAAGGTTTGATTAGAAAGTATTAGAAATGACCTTTCTTGATTAGATTTAAATGAGAATTTGATTCTAAATATGACAATGGTGAAAAGGATTCATGTAACTAATCCCATGTAGTGGGATACAGGCTTTATAATGTTGTCGTTAGTGTACCCCCCCCCCCGGTACACTTGTAAGACTATCAATTAGTACAAGAGTCTCGACTCTATAATTAGCTTCACTTCCAATATTAAATTTTCTGGGAAGTAGAGGTACACATCCATGTTGAACAAGCATGCTTTTGGAATGTTCTAAGAAGGTCATTCTAGCACATAACCTCCCTTATTTGACCTTTTTTTTTATTGAAAAAAATAGAATGATGATGGTTAGAGATTCACCATCACTAAAATGTTTTGGAGATTCAGCAAAATTACCAGAAATCTCCATGCAGTCGATAAGGAGCACATGAGTAGGGAAGAAATAAATAAGATCCTTCACTCTTTGCCAAAAGATTGGGACCCAAAGATAACTACTATCATTGACGCAAGTTATTTGAATACATATTCTATTAATCAACTAAATGGCTCCCTTATAGAGCACGAAAAAAAAAAATCTAGTAGAGATGAAGAAAATGTTGCAAAAAATAACAAAACATCAACCCTTAAATGCCAAGATTCATATGAGTGAAAGAACCTTGTCAGAAAGCATAAAATGATGAAATCACCCTATAGACCCCATCTTTAGAAAGTTTTTAAGAAATAATCAAGAATTCAAACGTAAGAAAGGTAACTCAAATTTTATTAAAGACAACAAAATATTATTTTGTAGGTGAGAAAGAGAAAAAGGAAGAAAAAGGTAAGACATGCTATAATTGTAAAACGCCAGGCTACCTTTAATGAGAAAGTCCATTTAAATAAAAATGAGAAGAAATAAAGAATATTACTACAAAATTGTAAAACCCCAAAAAATGGCATGGGTGGAATCATACAATGAAGAAGTAGGCACGTCAAGATCAGACAGCAATGAAGAAAACATTTGTTTAATGTCACCTATGATTCCACAGAAGAATAAGAAAATGAAACCCTATCCTATAAAGCTAAAATGATGCTTTATTTGAGCTTAATGAAGTGTCTATCAATCTTAAGAAAACGTATTGTATTATGAAGAAAGAGCATGCAAATTTAATTTTGTTAAAGATAAAAATAAACTATTGTTACGCAAGTCTTCTTTATATGATAAGCTTTCATCATTATCATGCCAATGTTGATTTCCTGCATAAACTATAGAAACTATTATATGGATTTAAACAAGCATCTAGCACCTAGTATGATAGATTAAGTACTTTCTTGATTAGCTTAGGTTTTACCAAGGGTAAAGTACATATCACCATATTTATCAAAAGAAAAAAATGATGACATAATTATTACTTAAATTTATGTGGACAAATATCCTGTTTAGAGTTACAAATTACTCTTTATGTTATGACTTTGTTACTACTATAAGCAAAGAATTTGAAAACAGTTTGACGGGCGAACCTACTTTTTCTAATCCTTCAAGTAAAATAGAAGGAAGAATGCATTTTTATATCTCAGACCAAGTACATTAATGACTTAATCACTAGGTTTAATTTTGAAATGTTGCAAGCCATAGGTACCCCCATGGACCCCTCTGCTAAATTAGTTAAATATGAAAATGAAAAATCCATAGATTTAAAGTTGTATAGAAGTATGATATGTTTCCTGTTGTATTTGACTATTGTAGACCAAACATTATGTTTGTTGTATGACTTTGTGCTTGATTTCAAGCAGACCCTAAGGAATCTCACCTTACAAGAATTAAGTGGGTTTTTTTATAATTAACACTACCAATTTAGGGTTATGGTATCCTAAAAATGAGCACTTATGCGAGCATGTAAGATTTATTGATTCTGATGATGCTAGTTACAAAGATGACCAGAAAAGCAGTTCAAACACCTATCAATTCTTAGGACTTTTATTAGTATCCTAGTCCAGCCACAAGTTGAATTTTGCTGTTCTATCCACTGCAGAGGTGGAATATGTCATTGCAAGTAGCTACATTGTCGAAGTACTTTGGCTTAGACAGTAATTAGAAAACTATAGGCTTAGTCAACATAACATTCCTAACAATACAAGTGTGACCAATTTGAACAAAAACTAGGTTCAGCATTTACAACGTGATGTTGCAGTTAAGACCAGATAATATTTTAAAAGAGATAACATAGCTTGAAGTGATGATGAGTTGAGTTTGTTAGCACCAAACACCAGCTTGTCAATATTTTACAAAGCCCTAATTGAGAATCATTTTTGCTCATTTAGGCGACGTCTAGGTATTCTCAACACATTATTATAGTAGTAAATTATAATTTATGTGTTGTACTAAAATTTTCCATTTCCATTTGACATCTCCTTTCACAAAAAATGAAAGAAATTCAATATTGAGAGGCTTAACAAACACCGTCAAGGTTAGTGGACCTTTACTAATTTAACAACTACCTATTAAAGTTCACGAATACCAATAAACCTGCAAAATGACTTTTTATATAAATTCTTTGCTATGTGGACTAACACCTCCACATCATCTTGGACCAAAATCATTTCTAATGCACGCAGTCCATTCTTCTTTAACAACCTTGACCAACTTGAATAGCATGCACCCTACACCAAGATCTATTAACCACCAATAAATCCTAAAATTAATTTATTTTATAGCTTAAAAAACCATTTTTTTCTATAGATAACATATTCCCTCCTATAACACTTCATCCTCTCCCTTCTTGAAAACTAGGAGGAAGCTTCACTCTCCATCAATCTCTCGAGGTAAAATCTTAGCTTGGTACAACTTCTAAATCTCTTCGATAAAATCCTATACTAATTTAATCCTAAGTTGGCATGGCATCTTGTATCATTCACACAAATATCTCCAATATGTACGTCAGTCTCCCAAAGAGATCTCACCTCACTAATTATGAGGGAGCGTCCTAATCATGAACTATCTCACATGCAGCACATCCCAACATTAATTGAGCCTTCATAAATCCTCCATATTATATTAATCCATCCATCAATTTGGGATGTAATATTTTGCCTCCCTTCAAGTCTTTTAGTCTTCGTATTCTATTGTACTGTACATCTAATTCTCTCCACATCTTTTATAATAACATAGTTGTTGATGATAGTTATGACTATCATATGAAATCCCATCTAAATAACTTCTAGACTGAGTTCAATATCGGCAATGTTATTTGAATTTTGACCTTCCCAAATTTGGTCCAAGTATTTGAGCCATAGAGCAATTTCTTCATCCTTTCAATTGGACTATGGTCAATACCACCATTCATCAGATATCATCACAAGATCACATCACTAACCTTAAAAATATCTATCATAGGTTACTACATCTAAGATTCTGAGACACTATTTTGTAGGGGCAAGAGATTCTTGTAAGCTCAACCCTACTCTCTATCTCTCATAACCAATTATGTGCTTACCACAACCACACTTGATGCAACAAGAGCACTCTATTTGCAATTATGCATAACATTCTCAAATTACAAAATCATTCCTATAAACAGCACACTAATCTAAGCCTAGTTCCCATTATTGAATTCATTTTGATCTTCAAATATCATAATAACAACCTCAATGACTATCCTCTTATTCACCATCCGAGACCATTTAATCGCATGAACTTTCATCATCTGTCTAGTCATGGTGAGACATCCAGTCCTCTTTGTCTTTCTATATACACATTCACATCTATGCAGGGATTGCTTGATGATACTTCCCATATCATGCATCAAATAAATGGGCATTAGGATTGAATGATTCAACACAAGCACGGTCTTATTCTATATTTTAATAATGATGACGATGATGATAATGTGAATAGCATGTACGCATGACTTGAATAATATTTTATTTTGAAGCTCTTTATGTTAACAATTCTTAATTAAAATGAATCAATTTATAGGTTAATCTAATGTCTTAATTAGTTTTATTCTACTAAGATATTCCTTGTTAGTGGATCATATTTTGAAACATTTGCATATCAACTTCCATAAATCAAAATTAAAATATACTTATACACATATCTATGTTATGAGAAGCACCCTAACATTTGAAAATCCAATTTTGGTCACAAGGAAAAATACTAACCTCTACCGCAAAAACATTTCAGCCACCAAAGAAATTTTTAAAGGACGAGAATTGCTAGCACCTGTAAATGTACTTCGATCTCTGGTGATACTATCTCATCTCCTCATGGAACAAGATCTGCATGTATGATTGTTTTGTTTCTTATTTTTCAATTTTAGTTTTAATATTATATAATTTGCTAAGTATTTTAGAAAAGTCTTAGAGGTGATACCCTTTCTGATAATTAAGGTGAGGGAAGGATTCCTTTATAAAAGTGATTGTAGAGGTTTCCCCACCTATATGAAGTGAAGGAACTAGATTGAGTAGTAGAAATCCTAGGTCACTATTTGCACCTAGGCATGGACATAGGCTTCGTTAAGACGAATTATATAAAAATACTTTATCTCTGTAATTTACTTTTTCTAGATTATCTTTCATATTTGCGCATGAGATTGATTGTTTAGATATTAACTCTATAATTAATTACCACCAAAATAATATTTATGCATCAAGTGCATATTTAGATTAATTTTTTTTAAATAGCCAAGTCACCCCCTTCTTGGATCATGTGTAAAACCTCCATGATTTCCCATCAATGGGATGATAGTGTATTAGACAAATTATTGAATCCATATGCTTGAAAGTTTATGTTTTAAAATGTCTATAATGGGTTACATCCATGCCAAACAGAGTGAATTCTTATCCTTGTTCAAATTATTTTTTATGTCGGTTGCATCCATTACAAATAAAGAGACATTTTAGTTCCCTTTTATTAAAAATTCAATATTATTCATCTTGATTGTATTTAGATTACTTTCCTTCATTTCTCATTATTTTAGATGTCAAAACCTCTTATAGATAGAAAATATGCGTGATAGAGAACCAAAATGATGATATGAATACAAATTTGCAAGCATCTCCTACTCCCCTCTCTTTAAGGTGGAAAAACCATTTCTCCACTCTCACTTTTCAAATGCAAACATCTCTTCTTTTATCATTCAATCAACTCAAAGGCAAACCATCCTCACCATCAACAAGCCATAACCGATCAGACTCACTACTTCTACTCACCCTTGCACGCTCAGTATTAAGAAAAATGCACCGAGCCAGGAAATTGATATTGAGAGATGTGACCACTCATCGATTTAGCCAGGGTGTGAAACAAGTCTAAGGTAGTCTGTACTAAGAGTCATTAATTCTTGTATTTTTTATTTTCTTTATTGATGTAATATTTCTTATAACCATTGGATCCCTATAAATAAAAAGTAAATAGAAACATTTTGGATCTTTTGGCATTTTTGCAATAGATATTTGAGCTAGTGGATTATTTCCTACATAATTTCCCCCTCTCTTTCTTTCCATTCTAACGTAGGTTCCTAGATTGTACCCCTAAAGCTCGCTTGCTAGTAAGATCGGATGTCACCCATGGATAAACTTGGATCCAACAACTATCTTAATTATGGATGCTGTAAATATTAAGAAGACAAAGATTACAGATTCTGCAATAAGAAGCTTAATTCATTGAATGTGTCTTAAATACTCAACCATCAAGCTGAGCAAGAAATGCTTTTGACTGTCATTCTTGTCAAATATAAGAGAAATATAGATCAACTTGAGAACACAATATTAACGCTATATTTGGTTTGAAGGTATCCAACGAGAAGAAATGAAATGGAAATGATAAAGAAATTTAATTAAAATTAGTTTTCACATGCCTTTTTGGTTGAAAAGAAATTGAGTGGAAAAAAAATCTTTGTTTGGATAACTAGAAATTTGGCTTGTATTTCTTCGATTATGGGCCATGTGAATTAAATCGATAACTCAATAAATTTTTCATTCTATTTTTCACCAAGGATGTGTAGGGAATTTTAAATTGAAAACTGAATTTTTCATATTTCCTAGATAATCCAATTAGTTAATCATTACATTAGAACAAAACATTCAATATAACATTTTGATGTAAATTGCATTTTCAATTCTTCCAATTCCTTCAAACCAAATATGCCCAAGTGACATGGAAATAATTATGAATTTTATTTGCTCATAGATATTTGAGTCATTTTATGTATTTTAGATTTCAATAAATTGTTAGGGCTATTTTGATACGTGTCATAAAGTTTGTTAATAATTTGTTTGAAGTTTGTTAATAACTTATTAGTTCTCTCATTTATAAATATGAGAATTTTGAGTCATGTTAGAAATTTAATGGTACTAATAAAATTCATCTATTTCATGAGACTTGAAACCCATTGGAGAGAGGTAACCTCCTTATTCAGGCATGACTTTTACTCATCCTGTTACTTTTATCTTCATGCCCTTTCTATAATCTATATCAGCTTTCCTTGTTTTTTCAAGATTTTTCACATCAAATTGGTATTAGAACAAAAAATGTTCGGTTCGTTCTTTATGCAAATTGCTAGTTTTATGTTGAATCCTCTAATTATCTTCTTTAATTTCTTAACTGAAAACCCTATAATTTTTCTGTCCTGTTTACCCATTCACAAAAAGAAAATTATTGCTTATGTGAACAAAAACCTACTTCATACCCTTTTTTCACATCCAACCCTTTTCTCTCTCCTCCAATAACCCTCTACATAACCTACCTAAACTCAACATTAGCTCTACTTAAGAAATCCTTTTTCTTTTTAATTTGAATTTGAAATTCTGACACATCTCCATGTAACCTGCCAAAACCTCCTCCTTAATAACCTCAAACAAATTAACAACAAACTTCCAAATTTTAAACATATCATATGTCCAGTCTTTTACATAGCATTCATCTTATTTTGCACAAATGATTCAAATCATCGTTCAAAGGAATCAACAAAGTCAAGGTTCAAATGCATAGTGATATTAAATTATATTATATCAATTGGAAAATCGGATTGACATTTTTTGTCAATTGACTAACCATATGTCATGCATAGATTTAAGCTTTTAAAGCTTCTTCTAAAATAATTTCAAATCATCCTTCAAAGGCATCAATATAGTCAATGTTTGAATGTGTATTAAGATTCAATAATAAAATATCAATTAAAATTTTGGATTAAAATATTGTGTCAATTGACAAACCTTGTGTCATGCATATATTTAAACTTTAAAAACTTATTTTGAAATAATTTAAATCTTATTGATATCCTTACAAACATTTACTTACAAATTAAGATTATTTTTCAAGAGTTAAATATTTTGTAAACCGCATGATATAATTAAGATCTTACTGAGTTTCATGTAACTTTCACGCTTGTATGAACTTAGTTGATAATTAATATAACTTGAATTGTGTATGAAAGTGCATCTATTGTCAAGAAAATAATTTCACATAATACTTCATATAGGTTGCAGGTATTACCATTCATCCCATCTAGTATTTCTCCGCAATATTTTCTTTAGCCATAACAAGAATCATAATATTACCAAGATCGTGGACCCATCTAACGAAAAGTTTAACAATTTTAGTTAAGATGTTACTAAAAATATTGAACGATGCCAAAAGAAAGGAAAATAAACTATGAAGATTGAATACATAAAAAAATATTGTGTCTGTGTCACACATGGCCATACCTTTGACATTATTGATATACTGAAAATCATGACAGATAGTTTTTTTTTCCCCAAAATTAGAATATCAAACATGGTTAACACATACCCTGACAAGGTAAGAAATGCGATGATGGAAAACATATTCTTTTTATAAGTCAACTTACCAAACTATAATTTTTTATCGATCATATTGACGATTTTACTAAAGAGGACATTGATGTTAGTGGTGATGATAATCGCAATGTAAATATGTCAATTAGTGATATATCAATATATTCATATTTTTTTAGATATTTTCAAGAAAATATACTCTTTTCTATTTTAACATTGTTGTGTAGATAATATAATATTAATCTTGATAAAATCATGTTTAACGATTAATGCTAATATTGGTGTGATGACAATTAAAAACACTTCATGAAGTATTGAAATATAGTTGTAATTAAACCAATGTATTATTTTAGATGGTCCTTAAGCTTTTTATATGATATATATGATATTATAATTCATTTTATAATCTTTTTATAAATATAGATATTAGGCATTTCATACACATTTTATATTAATAATCCATTAAAAAAAATATCAAACCCATGACACATCATGTCCTACATTTTATGCTTAAGTTGTTTCTCCATGTTCATCTTGTCATATTAGTATCTCGTGTTGGCGTCCATGCATCATAAATAAAAATATAAAAATTTTAATGATTCACATTATGAAAATGTCTATATATATACGAGATATCTCTAATTTTAATACTTGACAAAGCTCTAATGACTTATCAGATTTGTTAGATAATTTACTTAATGTTTCCATTAAGCATCACATGACTAATGAAAGGTTCATTAGATTTATTTATACTAAATTGGTAGGTTTTTGCTCAAATATTTTGGGAGAAGGTTAAGAATGATGATGATCTAATCACTACATGAGTTAAGATGAAATATAAACTTAAACAAAATATTTGCCACCACAATACCATAGGCTATTAATTGAGCAAATTCTAAGCCTTAGGCAAAAATTGTGTGATGAAATACCCTGAGATGTTTAGAGAGTTATTCAAAAGATATTGTTTGTTTCAAAAATCATGAACTGCTGAATCCATATCCATTGATGGTCTTATGGAAAACATTAGGCAGGAGCCAGGAAATAAATCTTTATTATCATGACATATGAGGCCAAATTTAGATCCATTCAATTTGAACTATATCTTGAGTATATATTATTGCTACATCTAATATTGTATTTCTCTATGACTTTAAAATAGAAAAATCTACATATGATCCACAACTTATTAAACATGCACTAACATCATATGATATGTAGTCAATCATGATCAGATGAAGAAGTTTGTAATATATCAAACGATTGAACCTCCTTTTTTTGACACAAACTTAGAATAAAATTAACACATTAAAGATGGCGTTCATTCATTCAATTTATATGTGCCAAAGATTGCATTTGTTTTTGAATCGAATGAACATAAGACATAAATTAAATCTAATAAATCACCGCTTGTTCAACAAACCATTATTTTAATTCAAAATCTTTATTTTTCTCATTTGTTCCATGATCCAATATAGTTGAAGAAACATGCATAACTATGATAAAAATTAATCACATTTGTTGCAGATAATATATGGATATAATTATTTTTTAAAAACTAATTCACTTAATCAACAGATATTTAGAAAATTACTGTATGAATCATAAGAATGTGAGTATTTACCTACAAATGAGTTTACTTATACTAGTTAAACCATTAAGACCCCTTAACAAGCCCATTTTGATATCATCCCTAACATATTAATTAGAAAAAATCAATATTTCATTCCATCGAATACACACGTATCATATTTTATTGCACCATTCATTAATCATTCACGAGTTACGTGTTTATTTAGCAATTTGGTTAATATACAAAATAAAAATTTTAAATGTTCTAATGATTGTTCGCAATAGTGTTTGGGGGGGGATACAAAGACAGATATTACATTTTTGTATGTATCATTCATATAAGCTGATTGCACTCCGTCTACTTGATACCACCAATTAGAGCCTCTAAGTTTTAATATATTATTAGAAAGCTTAGACCTCATGTATATGTACTCAATTTGCCTATTAGCATGATTATTAGCCCTACTTTCATACTGAAGATCCTTTACCAACTCGAGACATTTTTTAGCACCATAGATTTTGCCTTGATGCTTCTGCAAGTGGATTTTTAAACCTTCACCATTCATTAATCATTCACGAGTTACGTGTTTATTTAGCAATTTGGTTAATATACAAAATAAAAATTTTAAATGTTCTAATGATTGTTCGCAATAGTGTTTGGGGGGATACAAAGACAGATATTACATTTTTGTATGTATCAATCATATAAGCTGATTGCACTCCGCCTACTTGATACCACCAACTAGAGCCTCTAAGTTTTACTATATTATTAGAAAGCTTAGACCTCATATATATGTACTCAATTTGCCTATTAGCATGATTATTAGCCCTACTTTCATACTGAAGATCCATTACCAACTTGAGACATTTTTTAGCACCATAGATTTTGCCTTGATGCTTCTGCAAGTGGATTTTTAAACTTTCCAAGATTGGCGCAGACATCATTTCTTGTAATACTATTTCAACATGAACTAGCTAGTGTTATTTCAAGATCACATCATCCACTAGTCCATTGAAAATAATACAATTCAATGACTCATACCTGATGAAGCATGATGGTGGTTATTTGATAGTTTGTGTCACTTCTTGCTCTATATTCTATACTTAATTTACAGTTGAATAATAAACCTAGATCATGAAATCACCAACACCTTGATGTTTTTGTACCTTCTCAAAATCACTGCAGGACCAAAACCAATGCCGGTTTTAAGATACATGTATGTGCATGTAAATACCAATGGTATTAAAAAAAACAAGCAATCAGTTGCCTACTTCTCCCAGCAAATTTGAAGAAAAATAATTCAAGTTTTTTAAATGCTAACCAAAATTGGCCGTACTTGTCCTCAACTTATTTTGGTCCATAAACATCGTGAATGAGAATTACTGAAATCCAAACCCTCCGAAATGGTCAAATACTGCATGCCAATGCAAGTAACCAATTCAATTACAGGATCTGCAAAAGAATTCTGACTATACACAATATGAAGTGTTCAGCTTCACACACCGGAATGTTCGGATATATGCTAGCGGTTCATACTAAAATTGCATAAGAAAGGTAAAAAAAACAAGGGATCAAGCTGTTCATTCTATTCTCCGTCGAGTAAAACCATTTTCCTATTTTCCAGCATGCAGTCACGTTCACTAATGTAAGCAATAACTTCCTCCGCCCGAGTTCCTTCAGTAATAGAGAGTGGTGTTACACCTCTAAGGCTCTAAACACTTAATAAAGAAACCCAACAATTCATAAACAGCTAAGAACTATGTCTAATAACAATGAATTAGATGGGAAAGAAACTGACCAAATAGGAAATGGTCGAGGCTACGGTTAGGTAAGAAGGGGTAAACGAGCATCTTCTGGCCCGTAGCAGCACAGCAGCCAAGCAAGGAGACGAGGTTGCGGTGCTGAACCTTGAGAAGAAGCCTCACCTCATTCGTAAATTCTCTTAACCCTTGCCGCGAGTCCAAAGCCAGTTGCTTCACTGCAATCTCCTGCCCATTGGCCATCACTCCCTGAATTCAAAATTTCCCCTTAAGAAATTTGAGCTTATATATTAAAAAAAAAACTGGAATGGCGCAGCCGCAAACATAGTGACAGATACATCTTGGTAATAGCTTTTTTGATATTTTCCACTTTCCGCTGGGAAACTAAAGTGTTCTAAGGAGTTGGAATGCGAAAATCTACAATATAAAGGTCAATTGTGAAAGACTGTATAAGCGGAAATACCTTGTACACGGGGCCAAAGCCACCGCGGCCCAGGAGATTATCATCCGAGAAGTTACCAGTAGCGGCCTCCAGCGTAGCGAGGTCGATGAACAGGTTCCAAGAGGGCAGAGAAGTAACCTCCTTATCCTTGCCTCCGACTCCATCTCCTCCTCCTCCTCCGTCGCCGCGGCCCCTCCAGGGCCTTCTCTGCCAGCAGCAGCTGAGCCAGCTCAGGAGCCTCATCACTTCTGCGGCGATTACTTCGAACAAGCGCCGACCGTCGGGCATACCATCGACGAAGGATCGCCGGATTCTTCGGCGCCGGTGATGAGGGAAACGGGACGACAGGAGCTGAGGATTTCCGTAATGGCATGAATCGATTAGGCATGCTGGACCTGTTGTTCTTTATTATATGGTCATGAAAACCTTTTACATTTCAATGATGGGCAAGTTCATTTAATACGACGACCTGACTGGATCAAATTGCTTTTTAATTGGAATATTATATTTGGTTGACTGTTGACTTGCTAAATTGTTGATAACTACTACACCTTGCAGGTACACCTTTTTAAATTTTTATTATTATTATCATATTTACAAAATAATAGTCTTATTATTTTATTTGATAATGACATTTAAAAATATATATTTATGACATAATATTAAAAGATTTATTTTTCTTAATAATTTAATAATAACCTTTATTAAAAAATAATAGTCATCTCAAAATAAACTATTGATTGCATTTAAAAGGATAATTTTTCAAATTTTATTTTCAATTATTTTTTTAGCATTTGAAATTTGTATATCATGCACTTAAAATGCTATATAAATATAAACTTGGATGTTATTAATTACATAATCGTTTGTAATAAATGTGAAGCTCGTAATTTTGTCCTAACAAATAAGTTTCAGAACATAGAAATTTATGTGGGTGATAATAGCGGCATAATAATAGCCATTGCCAATGATGCCTCTAATTAAAAAATAGAGTACATCATTTTAAAGCTCTTGATAATATAGATTTAAAGTGATTTATCGATTAAATTTACAATAATCAAATTAATTGTAATAATTATAAGAATATTGAGATATATCATCAAAAAATTATCTTGTCGGGCACGAATCTCAAGGTAAGATTAAGTTATAAACTTTTGAAATTAAATTCGGAACCATATGAACTCTGATTTCAGTAAAGTTATTGTCGAAATGAACGTCTCGAAAAGATGAACCCAATGACACCAAATTCGACTCAATCCGAGCCCAAATGGGTCCAAATCGAAGACCCGAAGTGCCTTTGGAAAGTTGAAACCATAATTTGGATTATCAAACAAACTCCAAAAGTGACATGCTTATAGTCAAATCGAGCGGCTCAACGAGACGAATCCAACGAGCCCAAGATCGCCAAATTCTGATATCATTAAGATATTCAAATACCTAGAAAATAGTTTACAATCGAGGGGATCAATATCAGTCATCCATTCAAACCACTCCCAACATACCCTTGATCTCGCTCCTATCTATTGGTCATGTCACTCTCAGAAAATTATAAATAGACCTCTCATTCCTCATAGAAAGGGGACCAATCAAGGAAAAGAATGAAGGAAGAGAAATTAGAGCTCTCTTGCTACTAAACTCCTCGACCATCATCAGACTTCTGCCCTGTCAATGATTGGCGTTGGGCTTCTATCCAACTACCAACTGACAATGGACTTCCACCTAGCTTCCAAGTATTGTTGGATATACACCCGGTCGTCAACTGATGCCGAACTTCTGCCTGGCCACCGACTGACTCCAGACTTCCATCGCTCGTCGACTACGGTCCTTCCGAACACCCTCATCTAACTATGATCTTTCCAACCTCCGTCGCCTACTGACTATGATCATGCCATCCAAACAAACATGTCAATATTAATTATTTCAATTTCAACCATATAATGCACTTTATATGATGTATATTTACTACATCAAACCAAGGCCTTCCTCTAAGGAAGGGTCTCATTTGTAATCGACTGTAAATACTAGTTGAACTATTCAAACTGGACTAGACCCTATGACTTTTCCCCCTTTTAGGGGTTTCCACGTAAAAACTCTGGTGTCTATTCTGAACGTTATACTCTCTTTTATCTAATTGAGTGATGGATCTTCATACAAAGCTAAGGCATTAAACTTTACAGTCGAACTGAACGTCTCGAGAATACAAACCCAACAACACCAAATTCGACTCAATCCAAGCCAAAATAGGTCCAAATTAAGGACCCGAAGTACTGTTGGAAGGTTCAAACCACAATTTGGATTACCAAACGGTTACCAAATGTGACATGCTTATAGTCAAATCAAGCGGCTTGACGAGACAAATCCAACGAGCCCAAGATTACAGAATTTTGCCATCACTAAGACCTTTAAATGCCTAGCGAATTATCTACGATCAAGGGATTCAACATCGGCCATCCATCCAAACCACTCCCCATTTACCCTTGATATTCATCCTATTTACGGGCAATGTCACTCTAGGAAATCTATAAATAGACTCCCTTCCTCTTAAAAAGGGACCCCTAAGCTTAAGGAAATAAGAGAGAGATCGGAGATCGCTCTTGTCCCCTTGTCTCCTCGACCACCTGACACCGGAGTTCTGCCAGACCATCGCCTGATACTGGAGTTCCGCCGGACCACCACCTGACACCGGGGTTCTGCCAGACCACCACCTGACGCCACAGTTCAGCCAAACCATCACCTGACACTGGGAGTTCAACTGGACCACCACCTGATGTCGGAGTTCTGTCGGACCATAACCTGACGGCCACAGTTCTGTTAAACCACCAACTGACGTCGGAGTTCCGCCGGACCACCACCTGATACCCGGAGTTCCGTCGGACCACCACTTGATGTCGGAGTTCCACCAAACTTCCATCGGATCACTGCCTGATGCCGGAGTTTCGCCAAACCACCGACGGAAGCCAGAATTCTACCAACTGATGCTCAAACTTCCAAGTAATGCCAGACTTTCATTGGACCACCAAGTGAACCTGAAGTTTCTCCAGTCCACCAAGTTACGTCGGGCTTTCATCTACCCCGACTTTAACCATACATTTGATATTTATAATATGATCTCCCTCAAGGGTGAGTCGGCCCACTGTAATCTACTTAAATTCTAGTGGAATCATTTTCAACTGGGCCAGGCCCCGTGATTTTTACCCTTTCTAGGGTTTTTCACGTAAAAAATCTTATGTTATTTGTGTGTGAGCTAGATATCCATGCAATGCTAAGACATATGATTATAACTCTATCACCATGTATATTCTAGCCCGCAACACACTTCATATCATACAAAACTTTGAGAATTCTCACCCTTATGCCTCTTGATGCCAATACTAAAATAAAATTTATATATAGCACCAGAACATGCCCGTGGGCATTAAAATATGCATGTAAGCACCAGAACATGCATTTTGCACCAGAGCTAAACTTTATCCATCCACATCAAAATTTATCATAATCACACAATTCAATCAGATTAACACATAATTCATTGCAGTGTAGTAACATGAATGTAAATAATCTCATTTCAGAAATTACCAAAATATCATAATGGTAGATAGCAAAATACACTACTATGCCACTATTTCAGAATGAAAAAAATATAAAATGTTGTTCAAAGTACTATTTTAAGACTTTAATTATACTACAATATTATTTTTTATAATTATGATTATTTTTTAATCAATTATTAAAGTTAAGTTCTCGAAATCTCCGTGTAAAATTTTTTTAAAAAATATGTAAATATTTAGAATCACAGTCTCTATAACATATAATAAGTTACATAATAAAAATTTTACAGATAACAAGTTATCCCCATTTTTTGCTAATAGATTTATAAATTAAACAAGAAAATTTCCACAATTATCGTATTTTTAAAAATTGAGATAGACAAAATGTTACCTACATCGATCCGAACAACTTTTAGAACTAGACTGTCAGCTAAAAATGACCTGAAGCAACCCAAATTCAACTTTCTCTCTAGAAATCTCTCTTTCTCTTACTAGTTGGCCATTGGGTGAGATGAAATGAATGGAATAATGAAAAATTATATTTTTATTATTAAAATTCAACCTAGTGTCACGGCTCCCTATGACGTCTAACACGATGCTACAGGGGATTCATACTTTTCCAAAATCTGGACTTACCCCAGCCTGGATTGGGGAGCCAGCTAACCACCTAGTCGATTCAAAACCATGAGTCCAGTTATTTTTATGAAAGATGGGTGGGTAGGTTATATTTCTTGGAAATAGGGCCGACGTCTAGAGGATTTCCTAATTGGCCCTAGACTTATGTTGGGTGAATGCTTCTAAAGCTAATGCAATTAAAATTTTAATTTAATTAATTTCTAATGCAATGCATGCTGGTTAAAATATCCAAATTAGATATACACAGGATTTTAAAAAGGCTTATGAAAATAATTTTTAGAATTAAACTGGGCTTCCCCAGGTCCGGCACCTCATCCTCATAGGCCAGATTATCTGGACTCTACCCGCAGGCGGGGAAGTATCTTATAGAAGGAGAGAGAGATGTAATAATATGCATGCGACCCTAGATGATTCCGGCAGTTCCCTAGATCGTTAGGTTGCTAAATTATTTAAACCTTAAAACTTTAGATATTAGTTATGAGTAGAAAATGTTTTAGTCCTTAGAGAGCCTAACGAAATCAAGGCTAAAATAAAAGCGGCACACAAATGCTAAGAAACTAAGAAAAGCATGTATCCTATGCGCAATCAACATCAAATCAGACATAATAAATAATTAAACAAATCAATTAAATGTCCATAGTCCAACTGCCCTTAATTACAAACCAGGGTCTGTAGAAAATAAAGTGGCCGGGCACCACTGCCAACAACCTGAATTTCTAATCCTAAAACAGACGCAAGTTATTTTGAGTGGGATACTTTGGATCTTCATCTTCTTGATCTCCTCTTCTTTGGACTCCTTGGATCTAAACTTCCTTGGACTCCTTGGATCTCCTCTTCTTTAGATTCCTCGGGTAATAGAATGATCCAAATTTGGATTTCCAAATAGAAAATGACTATCCTTATATTGGGTGTCTTTTCCACTTTGGAATCCAACCTTTGGATTCTTGTATCTCCACTTAAAATAAACTTTCACAACTCTATATCAGATTACAAATAATTACATTAAATGAAAGCAGTAAATTCTAGACTCTCCTGCAAGGTTATCCTAATGAAAATCATCCCAAGCAATTTATATATCACAGGCAGTTTATATAAAATAAAGATACTCATCACAGCCACACTTGGCCATGCTCTTAGTTATTTTGAGGGCTAGGCAAGCTCTGGAGCACCTGTAGCAATTTATACTTATGATTTTAATTAGCCCTCATTTATTTAGGGGGGCTGAGCAATTTCTGAAGCGCCTGCATAAAATATCATTAGCATTTAAATGATAATTATTGCCCCCCTTTTATTAGCGCTGCATGAGTATGGCCACCTGTAAAAAATATCATTAGTATCAAGATCGATCCTAACCTATGGGTAGTCTATCGTGTAATCACATCAATTCCCAGAGTGTAGTAAAAGTAAACAAACACACCAGCATCATCTCAATCACAACATGCAGTGAAATCTCAAAAATCTTGGCACACAATAGAAAAGTAAACACCAGCCTAATCTAGGTCTAGAATTGGTGCCCTAACAAACCATCTAAGTGTATCTGAAAAGCTGTGTAGCTAAGATAGATCCTAAGCTGGGTAGTTATTTGAAGTTGTCTACTGTTTAGGTTGGTTGTAGGTCTAAAAAGGGATCTTATTTAAAGTTTAAATATTACTGAATTAGGATCTATTTTAATTAATTTAGCATGTGGATCGGTTTTAATACTTAGATTAATGATGTTTGGAGTTTAAGTTTCATTAGTAAATTTTAGGAGGTTCGGGGTCCACCTATACACTACCTAAGGGGTCCAAAATTGACTTTTTAATTAAAAGGACTTTGTAGATAGTTAATAATTTTATAACATAATAGAGCTTAACCCGATCAGTTAGCCTGTAAGCATGCCCAATTTGGATTCTTCTATCCAAAGTTATGAATTTCTGAAGTTTTGGTCTCACTTCGAACTAGGTTTGACCGGAGTGTTGATTTTTTTATTTAGGTTGATTTCTGGAATTTTAACATTTTTAATAAATACTAGACCCTAATGTGAGTTTAACGCCTTTGAGTTTGTTCAATTTGGATTTTTCTATAATTATTTATGAATTTTCAAAGTTTGGGTTATTTAGTGAATTATCGAATTTATTTAATTAAAGGACTGTTTTAGGGATTTTGATCCAAATCAGTTCCAAACTGCTTATAATCACCCCCAAAGGTCAGGAATGACCCAAAGAAGTGTTCCCAGATGTTTGAGAAAATTTTGGAATTTTTAATTATTTAATCTAATTAAAAGATGATTTTTAATCAAAATTAAATTAAAATTCAGATTGAGACCCAATCAAAGGGCTTTTAATTTTTCATAGACTAGTGACTGAATTTTGAAGAGTTTAATATATTATGGGTATTTTTATGATTTATAATGAATTTATTAGAATTTTCTGATGTTATCGGGTCCTAATTAAAGGGTAAATTAGGGTTGATCAATTAAGGGGTTTAATGAGTCTTACAAATTCCTAGAAAATTCTGAGGGGATTAGGATGTCACTAAGTTCTAGTTTTTAAAGTTTTATAGCAATCCAGAGTTTAACCTAGCTCCTAGAAATATTCTAAGTTCACTAGACGATCCTTAATTGTTGTCCTTAAGGTGTCACTACGTTATACAGGAATAAAGTGAAGTAACTAACCCTTAGGCATAACATAGAGGATAATTGCAGCAAACATAAACACACCAAACTATGTCCCTAGATCTAGGAGAGCCTAGGCTAAGTGCTTGTGCAACCTACATGTGCAAGGACTACGAAACACTAAGTAAAGAAGCATAATGAAATAATTAGTGAATGATTGGCATACAATCATCCACTAATCCTTCTCCCACATGAATGCTATTCACATATAGAGTCTAGGTTTAAAATTCCATGCAATGGATCTCCCAAAATTAGGAATTTAGTGGTATATATAATTTTAAAATACTTAAAATACATATGTGTATTAAGTATTTAAATATATAATTTTAAAATAAGATAATTTGAAAGTGAGTTCATGTTATATTCAGGGGAGATCCACTGGCCACCACTAGGATGTTTAAAAATAATTTTATATTCAAAAATAATTTTTTTAGTTTTAAAATAATTAAATAATATTTAAATAATCAAGTAATTAGGTAATATAAAAAAAATAATCCATAAAAAATAGAATTAGATATAGAAAATATTTTTAAATTAAAATTCATATTTGTCTAAAAAATTCAAGGTATTGTACGCAAAAATCTGATTTAAAATGAGATAGTTATGAATTTTTGAAGTTAAATAGGTTTAAAAGTAATTTTAAATGATTTAAAATAATTTATATTTAAAAATAATTAATAAATTTAAAATAAATCAAATATTAACATTTCTAGATTTTAAAAATAAATAATAAGTAATAATAATTAAAATAATTTTAAAATATTAATAATAATATAATAATAGTTAAGGTAATTTTAAAATATTAATAATATAGTAATATTAATAAAGTAATAATATTATTATTAATATAATAATAATATTAAAATAATAATACTATTAATATAATAATAACATTAAGATGATAATGATATTATTAATATAATAATAGTATTAAGATAATAATAATATTATTAAAACTATAATGTTATTATTAATCATAATAATAATTTTAAAATAACAATATTATTATTAACATAATAATAGCATTAAAATAATAATAACATTATTAATATAATAATAATATAAAAATAAAAATATTATTATTAGTATAATAATATTATTAAAATAATCATAATATTATTAGTATAATAAAAATGTTAAAATAACAATAACACTATTAATATCATAATAATATTAGAATAATAACAATATTATTAACACAATAATAATATTAAAATAATAATATTATTATTGATATAATAATAATTGTTATGAAAATTAAAGTAAAGATAATATTATTAGAATAATAATATTGATACTAATATAATAATATTATTGAAAATAATAATATTATTAAATTAGTGATATATATATTATTATAATAATAATATTAAGAAATAATAATACTATTAAAATAACAATATCATTAAAATAATGACATTGATATTAGTATAATAAAATTATTATTAAAATAATAACATTATTAAACAAATAATATTAATATAATAATAATATTATTAAAGTAATAATATTAATATTAATATAATAATATTATTAACATAATAATATTATTAAAATAATTATATTAATATTAACATAATAATAATACTATTAAGATAATAATGATATTATTAAACTAATAATGTTAATATAATAATTTTATTATTAAAATAATAATATTAATATTAGTATAATAATAATATTTAATGATATTAATATTAACATAATAAAATTATTATTTAAAATAATAATAATATTAATATAATGGTAGTAATAATAATAATAATATTATTATTATTAATTATAATTAACATATATATATACTAAATATTAAAATTAATTTTAAATTAATTTTTTAAATAATTCTGATTTAAAAAAGGGGTTTTTTTTAAATAATTTAAATAATTAATTTAAATAATCCGGCGGCGGCGGCGGGACAGCGGGCCACGTGGCAGCCTCTGGTTCGCTCCCGAAACGCGGGGCAATCATTGTCTAGCAGCGCAATGATTGCGCCATCGGCAATGATTGCCGCAATCGTGCGGCAATCAGAACCGCGGGACGCGGTTCGACTTAGCCATGTTAGCGGAGCCTGTCCGCCGTTCGATCTCCCGTGGAATGGAATGAACGATGCTGATTGCGCCGGACGGGAAACAGAACCACAGATCTGCTTCCGCGATTAGGAAGAAACCACGGGATAACAGGATCTCCGTCGTTGATCGTTTGATCGACGGCGGAGATCTTGTACACCCCGAACCTGGGTCGAAACCGAAACGCTAACACGTTTTTCGCTTCGTTTGTGAGATTGGATCAATCAAAACGCTTGAAATTTTATACACAGATAGGAGACATGAAGAGCATTTATGTGGTATAAATTTCGAGGTCTGAAATGCATGGTATGAAACGTTATTTAAATCTAAGTGACCTAAACTAGGGTTAGAGATTTTATCCAAAATATACAATGGATTTGTAAGATCTTGGGCTCTCTGAATTTGTTGTCTGTCCACGAATAAGTTTGTAGAAGGCTCCACGGGCTAAAGATGCCTGGATCGAGAGCTATGCTGCCTTGAACAAATATAGGCTCGGGTTCGCCGAATTCTCGCCGCCGGCGAGCTTTGGCCATCGGGTTTTGGGTGGGGAGAGGTGGAGGGGGTCCTAGGGAGCTCACACACGAAAATCCTTGGCTTGGGAGTGCCTAAGGTGAGAATCAAAGCAAAAGTCCCTAAACCAACCCTAAATCCTCCTATTTAAAGCTCTAATCCCATGATCAACAGCTAAGATCATCCTTAGGGCCAATTAGGAGGGAAAACCATGTGTTTTGGCCATGGTTTGAGTTAGGGATCAGTAAGGAATGAGTAGAATGATTTAAAAGGCTTTTAATGGGTCAAAATTGACCCATTAAGCCTTGGGTTGACCCAGTCATAGGTGGACTTGGTCAACCTGGTCAAGGGGATCCAAGGGAAGGGTGGATTGAGCCCAGGAAGGGTTTAAATTGATTAGGACTTGATTTGACCCATTAAGGGCTTAATGGGTCAAATCTAAGGTCAACAAACGGACCCCCAACAGGAGTGGCGAACAAACTAGTGAACCACTCGTGTTGGCGTTGACCGAATGTGACAAAAGGAGTAGAGTAAAGACCCAAGAAAAGGTAGCAATAAAAGAGGTGAAAGAGAGCAAAGGGGGATCTTCTCTTCACCTTACCCTGTGGTGCAGGTAGAGCTAAGGAGAGAACCAAAAAGTAAGGTAGTAAAGAAAACCAACTATCTGCCTGACCGTATCGAAACAGCAGGACAGAAGGTGAAAAGGTGGTCATCTCCTGACCTTACACTGTAGCAAGGGCAGAGCCAAGGAGAGAGCAAAGAGTAAAGTAGTAACAGGTCCCCAAAAGGTGACAGAGTAGGGGAGATCTTCTCCTTGCCTTCCCCTGCAGTGAGGGCAGAGCTGAGGAGAGAACAAAATGTAAAGTAGTAAAGGTAAACCCTCTACTTGCCCTCCCAGGGACTCTGTCGGGGCTCTCTCAACCAGAACGATAAGACAATCAGGGAAAAGGAGTGGTGAGGAATGCCCTCCCAGGGACTCTGTCGGGGCTCTCTCAACTAAGTAAAGTCTGATGCCTACCCGGCGTATATGCCTACAGTAGAGCGATCAGGGGAAAGTTATCTCAATCATATCCTAACACACATATGTGTAGGGATGTGAGGAAAAGGAGAGAGGTAGATTGAAGAATTACAAGGGGAAGGGCCGACTAAGAAGTCCTAAGCTAGCATCTCGGTTACCGCATGGTAGAGGACAAATCGTCGTGGTCATGAGTATCTAAATACTTGCGAAACTTCCCAGGTAATATCAAGATCATGCAAAAACAGGATGCATCAGACTGATGCCTCGAGGGACAACATGGAAAGGTACACCCTCAGCAGAGTGAGAGAGGGGCAATGCTCTTCCTAGCTAGTAACAACTGAAGTAGCGAGGGGGACACGCTCACTATAGAGAACAGAACTATATGAAAGAGAAGTAATTATGAAGAACTATAGTGGACACCCACACCAACTGGTGGGACCCTGTAGGAGGTAACAACAATACCCACATATTGTAAAACTACTCTAACAGCAAAGAGTAGAATACAGCTGAGAGAGTGGGTCTGTAAAGGAATGAAAGAGCTGATCTCTTGCTATAAGATCAAAGCTCCCAAGGCAGTGAAGCTAACACCTGAGATCATATGTACTACAACACTACTGGAAGGATAATTCAAGGCGGCGAGGGGACACACTCGCCACCAAGGATAATGAACCATGAACAAGATCAGTAAATATCAATCATCACAATGGTAACACCCACCCTGACGAGTGGGACCCTGTGAGAGGGGGAGCAACATTACTATATCCGTGGAACTACTCTGGTGGCCGAGAGCAGAGTAGGGAGGAAGAAGTAAATTTCTAAAGGAAACTAAAGAGCTGATCTTCTGGCTAGAGGATCAAAGCTCTCAGAGGTGTGATGTTAACAACTAGAACAAGATGTGTCACATCACTAACAAAGACTATCATGCTTGTAAAGGATCACAGCAACATGAGTGTGAACTCATCCTTGAAGCGATCACTTAGATGCTTCGCAGGAGAGGAAAAGGAAAAGCTTGGGGAACATGAGCTCTTTAAAGAGTATTACCGGGTTCCACCTGCGACAAGGGCAACCGGTTTTGCTCTACTAAGAGCCTCCCTCTTTTATTTTATTAATGCATATTTTTTTATTTTGCATATTTTTTTTATTTGTTCAGAATCACAGATTAAGTATATCCCGTACTGTCGAAGGTAATACGTGGTAGAGGGGACGTTTATCATATCCGCAAGTTACCCCTTGTATGAGATATCCTCTAATGATTAGAACACAAAGAGAGGGAGGTAGGATTGGCTTGATAACCCAGGCCACATTCGCCACATGAACAAAACTGGGGGCACAATCATAACAAAACTGATATAGCAATGAAACTCAAATTAGCATAGTGGATCAACATCACCATTCCTGCCGAATACAGGCTGGTATGGACCCAGCGTCACATCCCCTAAGGGATCTAAGTCAATGGCTTTGATATCCCAGGCCACACTCAATCTGATGAGTGAAATTAGGGACACAGAGAGGGGGAAACTCCCAAACAACCAGAACTCAAAAGAGAAAAATATAATAAATGTGAGACTCATATCAGTCCTTAAGAATGGGTTATAATCAGATGTTGGGGTCAAAATATTTTCGTGCATGAATTTTCAAAAGAATAAGGTAAGAATTTAAACAAACTCAATAGTGGGGACACTAAGAGATGTTAAGCACTTACCAATTAATCTGAGAGAAGTCTGACTCACACATTTCCTAAAGAGTGAAAATTTCATTAGAGAGTAAAAGGACTATTTTTAGAAATAAAAAATTAACCTCTTAATCATCTTGAACCTTAGAAAATGTTAAGAAAGTTCAGTAATATAGGTTGACTCCACCTGTATCCAAAAAGGTTAGGAATTTAAATTTTGCTAACCCAGCTTAAGCTCCCTACAAGCTAAATTGGGCTTTCTCCCTTATATATTTTAAATGAATATCTAATTCAAAAAGGTTTAAATTAGAGAGCGAAACTTAATATTCTCAATCTTCTTTCATGAAAATATTTTTATATCTAATAAAACATCATTGCACGATGATGAATCCAAAATCATGATTTTCAAACTCAAGTATCACAAATATCAAAGGGTATGGATTTTTTGAGACTTAGAGATTTATAAGAAATGGAGGCCATTTACTTATTCATTTTGGGCTCATTTTGAGCCCCTCAACTCGGTTTGACGTACTGCGCATCTTTTAATTATTTGATGCACTTTGTGTATCTTTGACTTTGTGGCGTATTTTGCGCATCTTTTCACTTTTAATACACTTTGTGTATCTTCAATTTTTATAATTGGCTCCCTTTCTAAATCCCTAAGGGAAAACTTTCTCAGTTGTAAGATTATCTTCCAAACATAAGAGAAGAAAACTCATTCTCTTGTGCAAGGACAAAAAATTCACAAAGCAAATACAATCCTATGATAAGAATGAATAACTTGAATAAGGAAATTATGAGGTAGGTTCATTAGCCTGTGAAAGATGCCTATGAGATAGAAAACTACAAGATGACGAGAAAAATATTCATCTCTAAATCTAATTTCAATTTGATATAGATTTTAGTTCAAAATATGAAATCATCCAAAGCAAGGGACGAGAGAGAAGGCACACATTTTTTTGAATCATCATAATTTTCCTTCAAGCGTTTAGATGAGTCAATCACCAATTACTTCACTTTTTAAAGAAGACATCGGTAAATCTTTCATTAGGAAAAATAAATCACATACTTTCCAAGAAAAATTCCCTCAAAAGTTTACTTTGCATTTTAAACTCTCAGACTTTTCTCAGATTAATTTGTTTTTTAGAAATTTTGCACACGTTGAATTTAAAGACCCTATCATTGAAGATAAAACTTGGATCTTTATTTGGACTGATATGGGTCAAGATCTGATCTAGAAGAGTACAGCCAAAGGAGATGATAGATACTAGAGTTTATACAAGTGCACAAATCATATCATCTCGCCTCACCACCCCTAAGGATAGCCTCATACTCTTCGTAATAAATGTCGTGTGGTAGAGGACAAATTGTCGTAGCCACACAGACTGCCAAAAAGTGAAGAAGCCCCTCCAAAGGGGGTGCACATACGGAGGAATATTTATAGGCGGTAGGGAGACCCCCCTTTTCCGAAGAGCAAAACTCATGCATAGTACTTTTTCAAGTTCTGCCTATTGATGACAGGCATATGGTGAACACCATTGGCATCAATAAGTAGGTAGGCACCACCTTTATAGACTTGCTCTACAGCGAAGGGGCCTTCTCAGATAGGCTCGAACTTGCCACTTCGATGATGGCGTGAAATAATAGGCCTACACAAAATAAGGACCAACTCGCCAACCCGAAAAGCACGGGTTCAGACAAGGTGATCATGTGATCGAGCCATACGGGCCTGGTAATGTTTGAGGTTCTGATAAGCTTGTAGGCGAAGCTCTTCTAAACCATCAAGCTCTTCCATCTATAGTCGGGCGTTATCTTCGTGGGAAAGATTGTGGCTGACTGCCACATGTAATGAGGGGAGCTCGACCTCAAGTGGGAGGACGGCCTCAACCCCGAAGGCCAAAGCATATGGGGTAGACTGAGTAGGAGTACGGTATGTAGTCCTATAAGCCCATAGTGCCTCGGGAAGTCTATCGTACCACTCTCGCTTGTTTGTAGCCAAGATTTTTCTTATTAATTGCAGAAGAGTTTTATTGAATGCCTCCACCAAGCCATTTGCCTTGGGATAGTAAATCGAAGAATAGTGCCAATTGATGTTATGACAGTGGGCAAATCTAGTAATCTTGGTGCTCCTAAATGATGGGCCGTTATCCGAAATGATACGGCACGGGACACCAAAATGATAGATAATATGATCACAAAAGAAATGCATCACATCTTCTGATTTGACTTTCTTAAGTGGCACAGCCTCTGCCCACTTAGAGAAGCAATCAGTGGCAGCTAAAATGAACCTATGACCCTTAGAGGAAAGAGGGTCGATAGGACCCACTACATCCGTGCCCAATCCCTCAAATAGCCAAGATGATACGGTAGGGTGCAGCGGATTAGGGGGTTGGTGAATCACCGTACCATGAATTTGGCACTGGTGGCACTTTCTAGCGTGCTCCATGTAATCACGGATCATAGTCGGCCAATAGTAACCAAGGCGTTTAATTCTGCCTTTCATTTTCGGTCCGGAGTGATGAGCACCACAAAGACCTTCATGTATTTCACCCATGACCTTGCGAGCCTCCTCGTTGTTGAGGCAACACAATCACATTTGGTCAAAAGAGCATCAATATAAGGTGTCATTCACATAAGTTAATGATAGAGCTCTCTTTCTGATCTGAGCAACAAGGAATCTATCATCTGGAAGCCTGCCATGCTTCGAATACTCTATAAAGGGTATTCCCCAATCTAACTCTTCCTCAACTAAGAACACTGTGAGGTCTGATCGGGGGAAGACAAGTCTGCGGGGCATAGGGCTTGACGATACTAGACAACGATAAACAGTGGGTTGCCAGTTGGGTCAGCCAGCTCCTTTGCTAACTTAGCTAATGCATCTGCCTTGCCATTGGTAGATCTAGGGATTTTAGCTAAGGTCACTTCAGGAATCAAGCACAAGAGCTCCATTGCCTTGTTGTGATAGGGAAAGAGCTCAGGTTTAAGTTTGTAAACTCCAGCTACTTGATTTATAATCAGTTGTGAGTCTCCAAAGATTTTCACACGCATGACACTCATCTGAATGGCCAACTCTAGTCTTAAAATTAAAGCTTCGTACTCGGTTTTATTGTTGGTATGAGGTTCTGAAAGACTGTAGAAGTAACGTAGGGTGTGGCCTTCAGGTGATACAAAAATGAGGCCAAGACCTACCCTAACTATGGGAGTTTCATTCGGGCTCAAGGCCTTAACGGATGACGCGCCGTCAAAGTAGAACTCCCAAGTAGGGGACTCCTGTTCATCCACACTCATGATTAGCTCGTCAGGTAGCTCATCATTGAGTGGGGAGTCTGCAGGGATCGGGTGAGCAGCGAGAAAATCAGCTAGAGCCTATCCTTTGACGGCCCGCTGAGGGACAAAAGTGATGTCAAACTGTAGTAGGATCATAGACCATCGTGCTAGACGACCTGAGAGGGTCGGATGGGTCATCAGATACTGCAAGGGGTTGACTCGAGAGATCAGGTTGACTTTATGTGAAAGCATATAATGCCTAAGCTTTTGTACTGCGAAGATCAAAGCTAAACATTGCTTTTCCATCACTGGGTACTTCAGCTCTGCGGGTATCAACCGTCTACTGAGATAGTACAAGGCATTCTCCTTGCCTTCCTCATTCTCTTGAGCCGACAGTGCACCTAAGGACTCATCCAGGGCCATAGTGTAGAGAATTAACGGCCTCCCTGGGATGGGTGCGGCTAAAACAGGGGGGTTCATCAGGTAGCGCTTTATACTCTCAAAAGCCTCCTGACAACACTCGTCCCAGTGAAAGCGGGCGTCCTTCTTTGCTAGGGTAGCAAAGGGGTGACACCTACCAGACAAATTGGAGATAAATCTCTACAGGTAGGTAAGCTTTCCTTGAAAAGACCTTAGCTGGGTAAGACTCTTATGAGGTTTTAGGTCTACTATGGCTTTGATCATGGAAGGATCAATCTCAATGTCACGATAGCGAACTATAAACCCTAGGAACTTTCATGTACTAACTCCAAATGCGCATTTTAGAGGATTCATTTTTAAATCATACTTGCACAGGCATTCAAAAATGATTCGTAGATCTCGAAGGTGATATCCACGGACCTTGCTTTTGACTATTAGATCATCCACATAGCATTCAACTTGCTCGTGTATCATCTCATCGAAGATAATAGTTATAGCACGTTTATAGGTGGCCCCGGCATTCTTAAGACCGAAGGGCATCACCTTGTAGCAAAATACACCTATAGGTGTACGAAATACAGTAAACTTCTCCTCCTCGGGGTCCATCTTTATTTGGTTGTGACCAGATTAACTATCCATGAAGGAGAAAATGCTAGGGATGATGCTATATCCACCATAAGCTTGGGGATGGGAAGAGAAAAATCATCCTTAGGACATGCCTTATTTAAATCACGGAAATCGATACAGACACGAATCTGTCCGCTCTTCTTCTGGACTGGAACAATGTTGGCAAGCCAAGTATGGTACTTCTCTTCACGAATAAAATATACCTCTATAAGCTTCTTAGTCTCAGCGATCACCTGTTGTTCTATCTCTAGCCTCATCCTACGAGGTGCTTGCTTAACAGGGACTGCATCAGGCTTAATGGCTAGTTTGTGGATGGCTACATCTGGGTTTAGACCAGGCATCTCGGTGTAGTTCCAGGCAAAGCAATCTCTGAACTCTGAGAGTATCTTGATGTATTCTTGAGCCTTTGAGTCAGATAACAAGATGCTATAAAAAATAGGTCTAGGATCTAATTCAGTACCTATGTTTACCTCACACAGTTCGTCCATGACGAAAGTGATGCCATCTTCAAACTCTCGAGGAGAATCAAGTACTCTATCCTCATCATCATCCGGGTCTTCTTTATCGATAAGAGAAATAACCAGATATGAGTGGGAGATGGCTTGAATATTAGCGTGGTTAGGTGAGCTCTGCTCAACATAACCTAAACTTTGTTTGGTTTGGGGCATATCGGTTCGCCAAATACGAGCCTGTCGTAGAGCTTGTTCATCTGACCAAGTCTAAATAACTGCGCCCCACTCTACACAGCCTTCCACAAAAAGGGAAAAATAATGAGGGGCAGTTGTGACCTTGTTATCCATAGCGGTCTCCGCTGAACCCTGACTCTCAGGACCCAGTGGGGCACCTACACCATGGGATAACGAGGCACACTCACTAGCTCGCGGTCGCACAAAGGTTTCGTATAGAGGAGGTGGAGGACGACCTCTAATCTGTAGTGCACCACCATCACTAGTGGAGGTGGTAACCAAAGATTTTTTGTGAGACTCCTCAACTCTTATTCCGCGTACCTGGCGGGAAAGGGGTTGTTGACTAGTAATCTGATGTCGGAGGTCTGTCTCCTCGTCTGAGCCACTATCAATAACTAAATCGCCCTCGGATATCAAGTACCTATAAAAGGTAGGCAGTGAACTATAATCAGTGAAATTTGGGGCTGGCGAGGGAGTTGGGCGATAAGGGACAACAATCATCTCATCGTTAGAGGAGTCGGACTCGACAGTCAAAGGAGAAGCGTAAAGATATGAGGGAGGAGGGATTTGAGTGTCGTAGTTTCGCGATGAGCGAGTTGACCCTCTACCTCTACCCCTACCTCGCTCTCCCCTACCTCTACTAGGGGGAACATCGTGTCCAACTGCAAATTGAAAAGGAGATCTAACTGGATCTGCAGTGGAGGTATCTGTCTCAATACTAACCTGTGATGGATCTCGCACAGGTAGCTGTATAGGACCCTGTACAGTACCAGCAGGTATCATTGGTGACTAGGCAGGAGGAGGTTTACTCTTTTTACAAGGTATGTAATGCTCGGCATCGTCGTAAATAGAGACCTCGTGCACAGAAAAGGTTGGGTATCCCCAGGAACGGAATACTCGACTTCATTCCTCATATACTTCATACATTAGTACATGGTAGAGGGCACCATTCCATACTTGTAGAGCCAAGGCCTTCCTAAGAGAGCCCTGTACGAAGTATCGGCCTCGATCACATGAAACTTTGCCTCAGTAAGAAAATTTCCAAACTTCAGAGGCAGGGTGATAGACCCTAGGGCACGCTATCCTTGGCCATTGAAGCCTTTCAACATAATCTTATCGGAGGTTAACTTCAGATGACCAAGGGAGAGGCTCTTTAAAGTTTCATAGCTCAGGATGTTTACTGAAGCTCCTTGGTAAATGAGGACCCTGTTCAACTCATAACTATTGACTTCAACAGTGATATACAAGGGATGATTGTGATCAGAGGTACCCAAGAGGAGATCGCGACCTGAAAAGGTAATGCATGGTATCTCTCTCAAATAACATGAATCCCCAATAGATTCAGAAGCAAAGAAGGCTTGATAGGACTCTGGTTCGAGTAGTACTTTTACCAGGGTCTCTCTCAAGTTAGGAGACATCATCAAAGCATCATAGATACTGAGAAGGGCAGGAATTTTCCTTAAATGGGCCAACACATTATAATCAACCTCCAGCTGAGGGCCTTTCCCTTTCTCCTTAGACTGCTCTTGGTAGGAAGGGATAGGATCGTCCTGCTGGGTAACAATATTCTTATCGTTTTCTTTTATATTCTTAGTCATCCTAAGTGGAAGAACCTTTTCTGAATGCAAGTGAACTTCCTGTATTGAGTCATCTTCAACAAGAGATTCACTTGGTTCAGCGGTGATGGCTTCTGCTGGCTCCAAGAAAAGTGACTGGTGTGGGTTCTCAGATTCGTCTTTTAAATCCATGTAACAACTACCCTCCGGAATCATAAAGACCGATTCCTCCTCACACTTAGACTCTTCATCACATTCAGCATTATTATAAGAAATATGTAAAACATTAAAAGAGCGAGTGCTAGAAGAAGTAAAAGTAGGGGCAGAACACCAAAAGTAGCTAGAATCACATTCTTCTATTATTTCATCATCAATCGAAGGGAGAACGAAATCCTTCAGCATAAGTGCTGGAAGGCGTCCCGTCTTCCCCTCAGAAGTTACAACAACCTTTTCCTTTTTATACATTTTCTTATTACATAAAATAGGAAAAGAAATATGCTCAGTAGGCACTACAACAGAAATAAAAGAAGAAAAAGATGCTGGCGAAGAAACTGGGCTGGCAACTATCGACTTGGCCCGGGTAGGCCTCCTCTCAACTGCCTCTGAACTGTCTGTCTGATCATCTGCTTCATCTTTCAAGAGAGTGCTAGTTGCCACTCTCCCTCATAACCTCTGGGTAATCTGCTACGACTGCTCTTGCTATCACTCTGACTGTCACTGCAACTACTAGAGCCCGAGATCATCTGAATTATCTGAGATGACTAGCCCTTGGGCTGAACCAAGTCACTGTCCTGTAGGTGGATCTGTCCACTAGCCATGAGCTTCTCAACTCTATCCTTGAATACATAGCAGTCTTCTATAACATGCCCGATATGTTTGTGAAATGGACAATAGAGTGGGTGGTCTGTCTATTCCTCCTCCTCCACTCTACTATTATTCGAGAATGTTAAGATGTTCCTCTTAGTAAGGAATTTGAAGATTTTCTTTACACTTTCCCTTTTAAAGGGATATTCCTTACTAAGCTTCTCCCATAGGTACTGCTGACTCTCTGAGGTCCTACGGGAGGGTTTAGGCTGCACTGGTGACTGACCTGGTCTGTGAGACTACTAAGGTGGTGCTGAACTGGCTAAGGGCTTCTTGCCCTTATCTGATGGTCCATATGTACTATGTACCTCCCCTCTCCTAGGTGGAGGTGCCCCTGAAGACTCCTGTCGCTGAGGTCTACGTGAAGGTTGACTCTCAACCTTAGGAGGGACTGCATCGGGTATGTTGTCCTGCAAACTGATCACCTTCATCAACAACTTCTGAAAGGTTCTGATGTTGAAACCCTTCAGATAAGGTGCTATCAGACCATTTATGTTCTTCAACAGAATCTCTACTGCATGCTGCTCCTATAACTGGGGCTCACACTGTAGGCTGAGGTTTCTCCATCTGACTATATAATCTGGGAGAGGCTCTCGAGGCCTACGTTTAGTCACAACTAGCTCTCCAACTGTAACCCGGTGCTCTGCACTGACAAACCGCTGAACAAACAACTTCTCCAACTTTGCAAAGGTGCGTACTGAGTCGTTGGGGAGGTCGGCATATCAAGCAAAGGCCACCCCAACTAAACTGCTGACAAAGAGCCTCAACATCAATGTATTGTTCCCTCCTATATTGCAGCAGATGGCTCGGTACTGGGCCATCTGCTGCCTTGGGTTCCCAAATCCATCAAAGACTCTGAACCTAGGAGGAAAAAAACTAGGGGGGTAGGGCTCATGCTTGTACTCTACTGGGTAAGGACGCCCCATGCTAACTATCTCTCCAAACTTTCTAGAGGAAATGACCTGCTCAACCTTCTGTGCTATCAAATCCTGAATCTGCCCGGCTGACAACTGAACTAACTGACTCTGGACTGGGGTAGTAAAAGTGACTGCTATAGGTGCTACTGGAACTGCTCTCTGGGCCCTATCTACTCCTTCGAGAGGACACAAACACCGCCGCCCCGTGAGGGGAGACCATATCTGGCCAATGGGAGGGCAGATTCGATCACACATATGATTAATCATTGAGGATAGTAGCTCTCACCAGCACACCCCGATGGGTAATAATATATGTGACCTTATCATCACAACGGGTTTCCCCCACCCGATACATTAGCTCGAGTGGGGTTTATTTGAAAGTGGGATTCGGTTTCCCACGGGCGCAAGCCCCCATGGTTAATTACATCTCAAGCCGAGGCCTGAGAAAACTCTCAATTAATGATTCTACATTATTCTTCCCAAATTGGGATTATTATATATGGAGAAGACTAGGAAATCCTACCCAAAGAGAAAGGAAGGTTCAACTAAGCTTAGTCAACATGCACGGCTCAGATCAGCATCCGGAGGGACTAAGGTAGTGAAAATAAACTGGAGAAAATAAATAAATCATGCACTCGAAGCATGCAGAAGAGAAGGATGGAGGTGGCGTCATCTGTGTGACGTAGATATGTAGGGTTTATAATCTCTGGACGACAGTAGACCTACCTACTGATGAGGCATACTACAAAACAATAGTAGCCTTGAGTCCTAGATCTAATAGGTTTAGTATTCTACGCAACACTAACACCCGTGTCCTGGCTAATACAATGTAAAATCTGGACTTACCTCGGCCTGGATTGGGGAGCCAGCTAACCACCTAGTCGATTCAAAACCATGAGTTCAGTCATTTTTATAAAAGATGGGTGGGTAGGTTATAGTTCTTAGAAATAGGGATGACGTCTAGAGGATTTCCTAATTGGCCCCAGACTTATGTTGGGTGAATGCTTCTAGAGCTAATGCAATTAAAATTTTAATTTACTTGATTTCTAATGCAATGCATGCTGGTTAAAGTATCCAAATCAAATATGTATAGGATTTTAAAAAGGCTTATGAAAATAATTTTTAGAATTAGACTGGGCTTCCCCAGGTCCGGCACCTCATCCTCATAGGTCAGATTATCCAGACTCTACCCGCAGGCAGGGAAGTGTCTTATAGAAGAAGAGAGAGATGCAATAATATACATGCGACCCCGAACGATTCCGACAGTTCCCTAGATCGTTAGGTTGCTAAATTATTTAAACATTAAAACTTTAGATATTAGTTATGAGTAGAAAATATTTTAGTCCTTAGAGAGCCTAACGAAATCCAGGCTAAATCAAAAGCGGCACACAAACGCTAAGAAACTAAGAAAAGTATACATCCTATGCGCAATCAGCATCAAATCAGACACAGTAAATAATTAAATAAATCAATTAAATGTCCATAGGCCAATTGCCCTTAATTACAAACCAGGATCTGCAGAAAATAAGTCGGGCACCACTGCCAACAACCCAGATTTTTAATCCTAAAATAGACGCAAGTTATTTTGAGTGGGATACTTTGGATCTTCATCTTTTTGATCTCCTCTTCTTTGGACTCCTTGGATCTCCGCTTCCTTGAACTCCTTGGATCTCCTCTTCCTTGGATTCCTCGGGTAATAGAATGATCCAAATTTGGATTTCCAAATAGAGAAGGACTATCCTCATATTGGGTGTCCTTTCCTCTTTGGAATCCAACCTTTGGATTCTTGTATCCCCACTCGAAATAAACTTTTACAACTTTATACCAGATTACAAATAATTATATTAAATGAAAGCAGTAAATTCTAGACTCTCCTATAAGATTATCCTAATGAAAATCATCCCAAGCAATTTATATATCACAAGTAGTTTATATAAAATAAAGATACTCATCACAGTCACACTTGGCCATGTTCTTAGTTATTTTGAGGGCTAAGCAAGCTATGGAGCACCTGTAGCAATTTATACTTATGATTTTAATTAGCCCTCATTTATTTAGGGGGGCTGAGCAATTTCTGAAGCGCCTGCATAAAATATCATTAGCATTTAAATGATAATTATTACCCCCCTTTTATTAGCGCAGCATGAGCATGACCACCTACATAAAATATCATTAGTATCAAGATCGATCCTAACCTATGGATAGTCTATCGTGCAATCACATCAATTCCCAGAGTGCAGTAAAAGAAAATAAACACACCAGTATCATCTCAATCATAATATGTAGTGAAATATCAGAAATCTCGGCACACAACAGAAAAGTAAACATCGGCCTAACCTAGGTCTAGAAGTGGTGCCCTAACAAACCATCTAAGTGTGTGTGAAAAGCTGTGTAGCTGAGATAGATCCTAAGTTGGGTAGTTAGTTGAAGTTGCCTACTGTTCAGGTTGGTTGTAGGTCTGAAAAGGGGTCTTATTTAAAGTTTAAATATTAATGAATTAAGATTTATTTTAATTAATTTAACATGTGGATCAATTTTAATACTTCGGGTAATGATGTTTGGAGTTTAAGTTCCATTAGTGAATTTTAGAAGGTTCGGGGTCCACCTATACGCTAGGCTAAGGGGTCTAAAATTGACTTTTTGATTAAAGGGACTTTGTGGACATTTAATATTTTTATAAAATAATAGAGCTTAACCCGATCTGTTATCCTATAAGCATGCCCAATTTGAATTCTTCTATCCAAAGTTATGAATTTCTGAAGTTTTAGTCTCGCTTTGAACTAGGTTTGACCGGATTGTTGACTTTTTTATTTAGGTTGATTTCTGGAATTTTAACATTTTTAATAAATACTAGACCCTAATGTGAGTTGAATGCCTTTGAGTTTGTTCAATGTGGAGTTTTTTATAATTAGTTATGAATTTTCAAAGTTTGGGCTATTTAGTGAATTATCGAAATTATTTAATTAAAGGGCTGTTTTAGGGATTTTGATCTAAATCAGTTCCAAACTGCTTAGAATCACCCCCAAAGGTCAGGAATGACCCAAAGAAGTGTTCCCAAGTGTTAGGAAAAAATTTGGAATTTTTAATTATTTTTAATTATTTAATCTAATTAATATAATAATAGTATTAAGATAATAATATTATTATTAATATAATAATAGTATTAAGATAATAATGATATTATTAATATAATAATAGTATTAAGATAATAATAATAATATTAATATAATAATAATATTAAAACTATAATGTTATTATTAATCATAATAATAATTTTAAAATAACAATATTATTATTAACATAATAATAGCATTAAAATAATAATAACATTATTAATATAATAATAATATAAAAATAAAAATATTATTATTAGTATAATAATATTATTAAAATAATCATAATATTATTAGTATAATAAAAATGTTAAAATAACAATACCACTATTAATATCATAATAATATTAGAATAATAACAATATTATTAACACAATAATAATATTAAAATAATAATAATATTATTAATATAATAATAATTGTTATGAAAATTAAAGTAAAGATAATATTATTAGAAAAATAATATTGATACTAATATAATAATATTATTGAAAATAACAATATTTTTAAATTAGTGATATCAATATTAATATAATAATAATATTAAGAAATAATAATACTATTAAAATAACAATATCATTAAAATAATGACATTGATATTAGTATAATAAAATTATTATTAAAATAATAACATTATTAAACTAATAATATTAATATAATAATAGTATTATTAAAGTAATAATATTAATATTAATATAATAATATTATTAACATAATAATATTATTAAAATAATAATATTAATATTAACATAATAATAATACTATTAAGATAATAATGATATTATTAAACTAATAATGTTAATATAATAATAATATTATTAAAATAATAATATTAATATAATAATAATAATATTAACATAATAATATTACTAAAATAATGATATTAATATTAACATAATAAAATTATTATTTAAAATAATAATAATATTAATATAATGGTAGTAATAATGATAATAATATTAATATTAATTATAATTAACATATATATACTAAATATTAAAATTAATTTTAAATTAATTTTCTAAACAATTCTGATTTAAAAAAGGGTTTTTTTAAATAATTTAAATAATTAATTTAAATAATCGGGCGGCGGCGGCGGGACAGCGGGCCACGTGGTAGCCTCTGGTTTGCTCCCGAAATGCGGGGCAATCATTGCCTGGCGGTGCAATGATTGCGTCGTCGGCAATGATTGCCGCAATCATGCAGCAATCAGAATCACGGGACGCGATTCGACTTAGCCACGTTAGCGGAGCCTGTCTGCCGTTCGATCTCCCATGGATTGGAATGAACGGCGCTGATTGCGCCGGACGGGAAAAAGAACCACGGATCTGCTTCCGCGGTTAGGAAGAAACCATTGGATAACAGGATCTCCGTCGTTGATCGTTTGATCGACGGCGGAGATCTCGTACACCCCGAACCTGGGCCGAAACCGAAACGCTAACACATTTTTCGCTTCGTTTGTGAGATCAGATCAATCAAAACGCTTGAAATTTTAAACACAGATAGGAGACATGAAGAGCACTTATGTGGGATAAATTTCGAGGTCTAAAATGCATGGTATGAAACGTTATTTAAATCTAAGTGACCTAAACTAGGGTTAGAGATTTTACCCAAAATATACAATGGATTTGTAAGATCTTGGGCTCTCTGAATTTGTTGTCTATCCACGAATAAGTTTGTAGAAGGCTCCACAGGCTGAAGATGCCTGGATCGAGAGCTATGCTGCCTTGAACGAATATAGGCTCGGGTTCGCCGAATTCTCGCCGCCGGCGAGCTTTGCCATCGGGTTTTGGGTAGGGAGAGGTGGAGGGGGTCCTAGGGAGCTCACACACGAAAAGCCTTGGGTTGGGAGCGCCTAGGGTGAGAATCAAAGCAAAAGTCCCTAAACCAACCCTAAATCCTCCTATTTAAAGCTCTAATCCCATGATCAACGACTAAGATCATCCTTAGGGCCAATTAGGAGGGAAAACCATAGGTTTTGGCCGTGGTTTGAGTTAGGGATCAAATCCAAGGTCAACAATGTAGAAGGGTTCAAATACAGAAATTAACAGATTACCTTAAATCTAGTCTGGTCAGAACAGAATGAATGGTATACAAACTTTACAAGTGTTATAAATAGTTGCCCACTATTTTTCACAATAAGATCTGTAAGTTAAAAAATAGTATATACCTTAAAAATATTGCATATATAAATTGCAACTAAAGAAAAAACTTATTTGTGTAATCACTTAGTTGACATTAATATAAACCTTTAGTTGGTGAGATAAATCAAGTTGTTGCTACCTTTTTTTATAATTTCATTTATCAACATAGTTTTTTAAAAATCCTTGTAACCATCTTCTTTTCCACTCAAAATTTATCTCAAAGGCTCTATTGAGGCCTGAAAATATGAAAATATTCAAAATATTGAATAATGATCCAAGAAGCCTTGAAGATGCTCAAAAGTAGAAAATCATGTACAAAAATGAACCCAAACAAGCTCATAAGTCTTCCTAGCCCATGTGGTGCATTCTAATAATGGCTATAATATAATAAATTCACCTTAGAACTTGTTTTTAATTTTACAACATCATCTTCAAAATTAAAAGACCTTTAATTCCAATGAAAATATTAGAATATGGAGCAACCCACTAGAAACCACCTTCATGAAGAAGAAGGTACCTTCATGAATAAGCCCCTAAGAGAAGAGAAGTGGGTGGAATATTATAATAACATAAGAAAATCAAGATGTGTGTGTCTCAACTTTATATCTTACATAAATGGTGTTATGAGGGAGGTAAGCTCTCAATCAAGAAGGGGAAGTGCTCTTGCTACACATAATATTCACATCTTCGACCTAGTTGTGCCATCATGAGACGGATAGAGGAGATGGAGAAGAGCATCGAGGGATTTTTTTTTTTCATTTATATGAGAGTTCGTATATTATCCAATTAAGTTTCTCAAAAGGACCCATTTTCCTATAGAAAGAAGAGTGGTATTTATAAGTGGTATGAAGGTTGAAATAGTATTAACATTGTTGGTGATGATGCAAGATGCCATGGGTGGATTTCCAAAAGCATGGGAAGTGGGACCCTAGCCCTCGGTATGCAGGTGTAATAAGCACTCATCCTCTCTGAGGCACATGTATGGTAGAGAATGTGGAACAAATGTATACTTGTAAGAAATCACATGCTATTGTAAAGAAATAGATGGTTGGATAATTACTGGCCCTTAAGAGGTATAATAGATGTGATTAGGGGACATTATAGACATTATGCGCTATTACATACGATGGTCATATGTTGCCAATAGAGTAGCAAGACTAAGTGATATAGCGTTAGAAGCCTAATTGGGCATCTCAAATAAGGTATAAAATTCACTAAGTGGTTCGTTAGTCTTCCTGAGGGAAGTTGTCATGGTGGGATGGTGGCCAAGTTTTATTAGTGATTTTCTTTTGAAGACTATGTCTTAAAAGAGTCAACTTAGGGAAATCATTTGCATAGTTACTTGATGCAGTTATTATTAATGCCAACAAGAATGTTACAAGAACATTGAGTATGGACATATCTATATCGTGATCTTAAGAGGATAATCAGATGGAATAGCAAGAAAACATCAAACTCTTAAAAAGGGTTACTTCTCAATATATGACATTGAGCATATTAAGAGCACTAGCTAAAATATTGAGTAGTCTACAAGTGTTGACTTAGCCTGATAGGGTTGAGTGAAAACTCTAGAATATGGTGGTAATAAGTAGTTTGACTACTTACAAGAGTCATCCCTAGGGTGAATCAACATCTTTTATCATATCTTCTTTCTTGAGTGTTTGAGCTAGAGAAATACCACCAAAGGCTTTGATAATATTCATTGTCTATAACATTTTCATGTTATGCCCCCATATTAGGAGCTGAAAACCTAGTGATTAAGCTAGCTAATTATAATTAAGTAATAGTATTATTACTCATTAGGAACAAATAATTGGTGACCTTCATCAATACATAAACAACAATTATAACCCATCCAAGTAAGTTTTATTTTGACAAATTAATTGAAAGTATAAATTAGAGGGGAAGCAAATCAAATCTTATTATAAATATAATGATTGGAGGGTGATTTTACAAGCATTACAACACTAATTATTGAGGTAAATAACAAGATAAGCTATGATTCAATTAACATGGACAACATTATAATCTTTGATCTTCTTGAATTCAATAAATACATATTTGAATAACTATTATAATGAGTTCCAATATATATATATATATATATATATATATATATATATATATAATAGAAAAGAAAATAAAGTTCATTATAGTCTTATATCTTATTCTTCTCGCTATAAAAAAACATAGTAAAGTAAGGTTCAGAAGGCTCAATTACTTTAATTATAACCTTCTGAGTGCTATCATACTCTATGTTTATTCGTTCCTCTAGTCTCATAGTATAGCATCTCAAATCTTAACTTTTTTCTTTTCCTCTATATGTTTGAACCTCAACCCATGAAATTATTTGTATCTCAAGAGTGTTGTATTCCCGTGGTTCATAATAAAAGGAAAAAAGGAATTGGAGTTTAATGTATGGATATAGTGGAACTATTATGTAGTATTCTTACCACAAATTTTGGAGTAGAATCTAGCAGCTGAGTCAACTCGTGAGCCTTCTCAAACTAGACTCACTAACAAGCTTAAGAGTCTAGTTTATTAACCCATGAGCTTGAGCACGAGCTCAAACTAGAGCTTGAATATTAAACGAGCACGAGTTCAAATTTGATGAAACTCTACTCGTTTGGCTGGCGAGCTGGCTCTTATTTTTTAAAATAAAATTTAATATGCTATTCTTTAAAAAGTGCTATATTACTAGGAAAATAGTGATGCTGATTGCTCATACTTCTTATTTAAAACATGTTAAATTTATTTGAGAAGTACCGTTGTTGTTCTTAAAAAATAAAAAGGACATCTCCTGTCATTTCTTATTAAAGCTGCTGTCATTTCCTATTGGAAGTTGCTACCATTTATTAAATAAAAATAAAAAAAATGCTTCACCTTCTTCACCTAGCTCTAACGGTGACTCTGCCTGTGGAGAAATTATTATGTGCGGAGTTCGAACGTAACTCTACGTCCGAACACCAATTAAATATTGACACGTGTTTAGACACTTGTTTTTCTTTGATCCAATCACCCGGCCCTACTCCTACCGTACATTTTTAACATTGACGAAACTCGCAAAAACTCCCAAATATTTCTGGCGAAGCAAGGGGAGAAAAAGTTCAAAGCTCCCAGATATTTCAGACAAGAAAGGGAGAAAAAGTTCAGAAAAAACGTTATTTCTTTTCAAATCGTTATTTAAGATGAGCTACCAGATGTCTTCTACCTTGAGCTTCTCCGACCGAGTTGAGTTTGAGCTTACCTTAAATATAATGAGTCGAGCTCAAGTTCAACACTCAAGCTCGAGTTCGAGCATACACTTGATTGGGCAACCCGAGTTCGAGTTAGGTGTGACTCGAGCTCGGCTCAACTCGTTTACACCCCTATCTAATACTAATTGGTTAAACTAAAAAAAATGTGTTAATAAAGAATTTATAAAGCTTGACGTTAGTGAAAGATGATCATTGAAAGTATAAAAATTTAAGTTAGATTGAAAATTTTATGACTATAAATATTGCTAGCTATTAGAATAAAGGAGAAGTTACCAATAATTGGAATGAAAGTTTAAATTTTTTGTCAAGAAAAAAGTTGGAGGCATGAATTAGATGACCAATAAATTAATTTAAATATGGTTGAAATGAGAAAGTAATGACCACAATATTGAAGGTTGTTGGATTAGGATTTTAGACTAAACTTAAGAACTTTATTTTGGTTAGCTTAAACTTTAATTGGTGCAATCTAAGTTTTTTCTATTTTTGCTTCTAAAAGCTCATGTTTTTAGGCTTCATTTGGAACAACTTTCTTATTGCTTTATAAAGCAGTTTTTTAATTAAAATTTTTTTATTTTAAAATATTTTTTTTACTAAAAAACTGCTTTAAAAAATGGTAAGAAAACTGCCACAAATGAAGCCTTCAGCATTTTAACAGTGCTTTTCCAAAAATAAAATTTTGAAGGCAAAAGTTTGAAATAGTAGTAAAAAGCTATCTTTCAAACACATATTATTTTTTATTTGCTACTTCTCTTAACATAAATGCAGTTTCAAACAAATCTTTAATTTGATTTTAGATTTGAATTTGTTATTTAAATTCTTTTAAATATTAATACTCACAATATCATTTAAATATTTAACTATGTATTATTTTATCATTTACCTCAAGTTTAGTTATTCTCTGTTTTTTAAATCACTATTGTGCCAACTAATATTTATTTGAGTTTAAGAGAATGAACTAAGATGTAATATTGTAATAAATGATTATATCATCCAATAAAAATAGTCTAAGAAGACCAATTTAACTCTTTTTAAAAGGTCTTTTTAAGGACTACTTACTCCCCTCTTATTTATGCCTTTATCAATAAGTTCAACACTTTTATGCTATAGAAGTTTATCTCTTTATTAATTAACTGATAAAGCATTATATTTTGTTGATATTACTTTCATAATTTTTAATCTTATGCACTATAGATTATTGGCTCATTTATAATTCAAAGTGTAATATTTTTTTGTAATTTTTTAATGATAAAATTTTAACAAAATCCTTCATGATTGCATATAATGTATAGTAGAAATATAACCCCTCTTGATTTGCCTCTTCATAAATGGTGAAATGAATAAACATTACATTTAAAATTTGGAAGATTATTTCAATATCTAATTATTTATAATCATCTATATTATAATATTATATATACTAATAAAGATATCATTTGCATAGTGACTTAAAAAGATTATTATTGATACAAAGTTATCGGAGGGATGCCAACAAGAATGTTCCAAGAACACTTAGTATGGGCATATCTCTTATCAAGATCTTAAGAGGATAAGTAGATGTAAGGGCAGGAAAACATCAAACTCTTAAGAAGGATGGCTCCTCAAGATATAACATTGAGCATATTGAGAGCACCGGGCAGAATGTTGAGTAGTCAAAGAGCATTGACTTAGCCTGAGGGTTGGGTGAAAACTCTAGAATATGGTGATAATAAGGCACATCTTAGGTTGACTACCTGCGGGAGTTATCCCTAGGGTGAATCACCATCTTTTATCTTTTTGAGCTAGAGAAATACCTTCAAATGCTTTGATAATATTCATTGTCTACAACATTTCCATGTTATGCCCCACATTAGATATTGAAAACCTAGTGATTAAGCTAGCTAATTATAATTATGTGATAATATTATTACTCATTAAGAACAAAAAATTGGTGACCTTCATCAATACATAATCAACAATTATACCCCCATCCAAGCGAGTTTTATTTCGATGTACTTTAACAAATAAATTAAATGTATAACTTAGAGGGGAAGTGAATCAAATATTATTATAAATACAAAAATTATTATTAGAGGATGATTTTACAAGCATCACAACATTAATTGTTGAGGTAAATAATAAGGTTAGCTATGATTCAATTAACATGGAGGACATTATAATCTTAGATCTTCATGAACACAATAAATACATATTTGAATAACTGCTAGAATGAGTTTCAATATATACATAACATAGAGGGGGAGTGAATCAAATCCAAAACTAATTAAAGGATCACAGACACACTCACACACACATACAAACATATATAGAAAAGAAAATAAATGTCATTAAAATCTTAATCTTTTCACTATATAAAAGAAAACATAGTAGACTTAAGTTTAAAAGCCTCAATTACTTTAATCCTAACTTTTTGAGTGTTGTCATACTCTATATGTTTTAGTTGTTCCCCTGGCCTCCTAGCATAGCATCTCAATCTTAATTTTTTCTTTTCCTCTATATATTTGAACCTCAACCTTCAAATTATTTCTATCTCAAGAGTGAGCTCGTTGCATGATTCATAATAAAAGGAAAAAAAAGGAGTTGGAGTTTAATGTTTGGATATAGTGGAAGCATTAGGTAGTATTCCCCCCATAAACTTTGGAGTAGAATCTAATACTAATTGGTTAACCTAAAAAAATGAGTTGAATATAGAATTTACAAAGCTTGAAGTTAGTAAAAGATAATCATTGAAATTATATAATTTTGAGTTATATTGAAAAAAGTTATGACTAGAATTTTGCTAGCTATTAGAGTAAAGGAATGATAAGTCTCCAATGACTTGGAATGAAAATCTAAATTTTTGTCTACATAATAAGTAAAAGGTTTCAAGAAAAAAGGTGTGAAAATTAATATTGATTTGAGTTTAAGAGAATAAACTAAGATGTAATATTGCAATAAATGATTATATCATCCAATCAAAATAATATAAAGAGACCAATTTAATTAATTTTTAAAGGTCTTTTTAAAGACTTATTGCACCCCATTTATTTATGCTTTTATTAATAAGTTCATCACTTTCATGCTATAGAAAGTAATGACTCTATTAATTAACTGATAAAGCATAATATTTGTTTGATATTATTTGCATAATATTTTATCTTATGCACTATCGATTATTGGCTCATTTATAATTTAAAGTATAATATTTTTTGGTATTTTTTTAATGATAAAATTATAGCAAAATCCTTCATGATTACATATAATGTCTATTAAAATTATAAATTAGTTTTGAAAGTATAATCCCTTTTGATTTGCCTCTTCATATATGATGAAATGAATTGAATTTATATTAAAAATTTGAAAAAAATTATTTAAATACATAATTATTTACATAAAATTCTTTATAATAATCTCTGTTAATATATTTTATGTATTTTTTTAGAGATGAGTTAAGAAAAAGGCAAATCCTCATCTTTATGCAATTTGATGATAAATAATAACTTAGAGTGTATGAAGTTTGAAAAATTAGGAGAATGAGAATATGTATAAGTTGATAGTCAAAGCACCCAACCAAGAGATAAAGGTGAGCTATGTATAAGTTGTAGATGAATTATTCTGTGCGAACATCGGATGGGGAGAACCGTCTAATTTATCTCTATAAACAATAAAAGTGTAGCTCACTGGGCTTTTACTATTCATGCCGTATTTTTACTGGTCATAGAGACAAAACCGAACGATTCTTCTCGTCTGGTGTCCGCACAGAATAATCTCTCTAAGTTGTGAGAGTAACAATAATAGAAGTACAAGTATTTTCTAATTTAATTTAAAATTTTCTGAAAAAAAAATAAATAATATTTTTAAATAATTTTATTATAGATTTATAATGCTAACTAAATTTATATATTTATCATATTTTTATTAATTTTATAAATCGTAACAACGTGCATTTACAGTGCCGACGACAATCAAAAACATATATGGTTTCTAGGCCATCAACTCCACCCGAAATTCCGATCTTGCTAGTGCTTGTGTCCACCCCCTCGAGAGCAAAGACGAGACTTCGAAGAAAGTTGGGCTTCCGGATCTAGGTTTTAGGATTAGGGTTGGGTTTTGGCTCGCTTTTCGTTGTACAATCTGCTCTCTTGGTGAAAATCCAATGGTGTTCATCTAGGTCCGATTGGAAGTCTAAGGAAGGAGGGGTGAGAGGTGGAAACCCTAAGATGAAGTCTACGGGGATCATCAGCATCGCGGCCAGCGCGCCAAAGCTGGACGTGGACAATCGGATCTCGCTTCGAAATTACTACCGTATTGCGAATAATCTCATTAAGCAGGTTTTTCTGTCTTTGAATATGTACTTACTGAATTTTGCTAAGTTTGACGTGCCATCGGTTTCACTTCGCAAGGATTATTCTCTGTCTCGAATTTACAAGTTCTCTGTGCTGAAAATCGTTAAAACTGCATAGTCTTGGATAAGAGTTGGTTAGGTTAGATGCGTTTGGCCCTTTTCTTGGTTGAGTTTGACATAGCTAATTTAGCTTTGATAGTCTAACTTACCTGGAAAAAAAAATTATTCTCAGCTCATCTAAGCGTTGTTTTTTGATGGACTTGCATCATAATCAGCCTTGAATAGATAGTTTTATTGATTTGCTGTGACCAAATACCAAATCCTCATTAGATAGATTACTTTAAGCACGAATTATTCTGAGTATTGGCTTTTCTTAATCACATTGCAAAAAAGTCTTGGATAATAAGGGAAGAGGCCTTAGCTCAAGTGTAAAAAAACAGTTGCTCCTATTATATGGGCCTCTTCTCATAGAAGGTTTGTAAAGAGTTGATAATGATATAAACAACCTTACCCCTTCTAAGTAAATAGGCTTTTTTATTACTTTTCAAACCTGTCACCTTAGGCCATTAAGGGCATCATAACTATTGCGCTATAGCTCCAATATTACATCTCAAATTGAGATCTTGTTGGCTTATATAGGCAACAAGCTTATCATAGGTTAGGTATAAGTTTGATGCATTCAGGTTGAGCGTTATACACCATTATTGATCTCTTAGGCACGACAATGTCTTTTGACTTGGATTAATACTTCTAACTTCTTGGTTCCCCAGAGGTTGATTTGAATACCATCATAAATTAGTGTCTTACATGAGGTTAGAAATTAGCAATCATAGGAGAGGCTATGAAGCCAGTAGATCAATAACCTTAAGAGAGAGGAATAGAAGATCCTAATCTTAGGACATCCTTAGAGACACGACATGTTGAATTTATTGTCCTCCCTATGCTTACTGTAGGATTAATTTCCCAACCACTTATAGGCCTCAACGAATCCCTCCACTCAACGACACTTCTATCACTTGCCATTATATGTTGAGGGGAAGGGCCACTTATAGATCTTATTTCAAGCTTTAGGGGCCTTCAACCTGCTTAGCAATTGTGGCTTATTTCCATGAATCCAGTATTGAGTTGGACCTATATTGCCTTATAACTTTAGGGATCTATTGATCTTTCCCCTTGGATGATAATCTATTCCCTTAATATACATTTTTTTCTGTTTGAACTATTTTTAATCGAGAAGGTTTGAAGTCCTTTTTATAAACTATCCCAATATTGGGGTGGTGAACCTTATCTTTGGGCATCTCTAATAGTAGAGTAGTAGGCACCAATTCTCAACTTTCAAGACCTAGTGCATGATTTTCACCAATATATTTAACTTCACATTTGCATAAGACCTATGAAGCCATTTATAATAAATATTTGGAACCATGCCACTTGCCTTTAGGACAAATTCCATAAAGCTTATCTATGGCTTTCTGACCTAGAGGTCCCACCAATTTGTGGAGTTTACCCTAACAATCATGAAGTTATTTGGCTACTTTGATGGGTGTTTTCAGTATGAAGAAAGTAGAGACTTCATTATTCTTTTGTCTTTGGTTGACCCTTCATAAGTACCATTAAACTTTTGAGCTGGTTTTTCATACCATGAGTCTCGTTACCTTATTGGGTTGGGTTATCATCTTGTAAGCCCATCATCATTTCGGATTGGTGTATCAACCTATAATTCCGATTATCTTTCAGGGATGGGCTATCACCCCGTAAGCTCTAACATCTTCTTAGGCTTGTTCATCACCTTGTAAGCCCCTATCTCTCTTGGCAAATACTTTGAAGTGAGATTGCTCAACTTATTTTAGGGCTCCCTACTCGAAGTAATTTGTGGATGCAACAATCAACCATTTACCTGCAAATGATAATCTTTACAATAGAGGATGGTTCCTCGAGAATTAAGCTTCATAACAAAAGTGCCACCATCGCATAGAACCCTTACATTTCTCTCTAGGAGCTTTACGTTGTCTCGAATTGAAAGTTTTCTCTGGTATTATACCCATGATGTAATTAATCATGGGGGCTTTGCAATGGGAAATCTCAATCCCCTAAAACTAAATAAAACTTATTTAGACCTCTATAATTTAGGGAAGTATCTAGGTCATATTTTAAATAATCTATGTTAGAATTTGCTTTTCTCCATTACGCATTGAACTTAACATTTGGAATTCGTGAGACTCCTTTGAAGCCTATATATCTTTGGCAACTTCATTAAGGTTACTCTATCCTTTAGTAGATGTTGTTGCACTTTTTTTGTTGATGTCGCTATAGATGCACATTAGAGGCTCTTCTTTATTCAAATTTTTGTTGTGTTCAATCATACATAGTTCTAGAAACTACATTGGAGAAGATGGCTTTGTCCATCTCTTAATTCGCTACGCTTTACCCTTGATGTCATCATACATGCACATAAGCGGTCTTTTTGTTATTATAATTTCTTTGCATTATGCCACGGCTTTTCACCGACTTTCCTGATGTATTTGTCCTTGACTTATGTGCAAATTTGACTTTCCAACAATTTTAGGAGGTTGGCTCTTGATGAATTTCTAGTAAAGTTAGCCATGAGTCATTCCTGAAGTCTTATCGGCATATATGTTATCTTGGTCGTGACTTTGTCAATGTACACCTAACTTTAATTTTGTGACTAAAAAGAAACTTTTAGTTGTGGTCACATTTTAAATGGTGTATTGCTTATGCTGGTTTCTTTTTAAATTAAATTTAACTTTTAAAACTCGTAAGAAGTTCAATTTAAATAAAAAAAATGATTTAAAAATATATAAAAAATAGAAATTTTATAAGAAAACCAATTGTGATAAGTTTATAGTATTTGGAATAAAACAAAGAATTTGCGTTTTAATATAATTTACTGTTCATCCAAATGTCAAATTGCCTTTGAATAAATTCAAAAATATATTAAAATCAAGAGAATTATTTTAAAAGTGTCATGATGTTTTCTTGTCCCACTTGAGTACGTGGACGATGATGTAAAACATCCGCTCTGCATTAATAGATAGATGCAAATTATTGGAATGCTCTTGGGCTTAAAATATTTCTAAATAATTCATTAATCATTAAAATATTTTGAAACTTAAACCCTACCCTTCTTAGTAAAATATAAAGGACATGGATCACTAAAAAATACTCTATATGGTGTTTCAGAAATACCTAGTCATCTCAATCAACTTTCAAACTATATATCGAATAAATTTTATCTAATCGGTACTTGGTAGACTATTGAGAAGAGTGAGACCCTCACTAAATAAGAGGATACCTTATCCTAATCTTTAGATAAGCGGACAAAGGCTATGTTTTGATGCACTAGCTTGTATAGTGCATCCTTTCTCTATAACCCCACTTTGAGCTTCATCTAGATAGTTGGCTATACATCTTACAAAAAGGCTATTTGGTGCAAAGAACCATTAATCAAAATTGCGCTACCTTTAGGGTTATAAGTTTGGATGGTGTTTGAGGGTTGTTGTGAGGTCTATAAGTTATATTTAATCTAATTCTTGGCCTCTCTATTTTTCAGAGTTGTAAGCCCCATCTTTAGGCTTGCCCTTATCCTTAGGATTGTAATCCTAATCGTTAGAATTTCTGATACAAGCAAAAATTAGAAGAAAACCCTAATTTTTGCAAGCAAAAGAAAAGACACATAATAAAAAGATAACTCTCCAAAACATGTAGAACTCAAAATAATATGCTTAAAAGACTTTCTTAAACATAACATGACCAAACATTGCTTTTATTTATAAAAAAAGGACAACAACACAACAAACAACTTCATCCTAAACTTTCTTTGAGAAGAAGGATACAATGGGGTGTAAACTTGCGGAGAGAAGAAAGAGGTTAGAAGTCCGAGACGAAAGAGGAGAAGCTCGCAAGCTTTCCTAGAAGACGAGAAGAAGAGGTGGAACAAGCTCGCAAGCTTTTCCGAAAAATCCTCAGGTTTTCCTTTCCAAAAATATCATCATCACACTATATCTTTATTACAAAACATTTCTAATTTATAGGCAAAAGAAAGAAGCCAAACAGCCAAAAGTTCCCCCAAACAGCAGCCCAAAAGTTCCCCAAACAGCAGCCCAAAAGTCTCCCAAACAGCAGCCCAACAGTCCCCCAAACCAGCACAGAAAACAAGGAGAAAAAGCCACGGGAAGCCCAGCCAAAGCCACGGGAAAGCAGCCAGTGAAGGAACCCGAAGAGCCATTATGGGAAAACCAGCCAGGGAACCACGGGGAAGCAACCAGGGAGGAAACCGAAAAGCACAAACAGCCCACCCAATAAATCCCATGGAAGAAACCAAAGAGGCAAGAATGGGAAGAGGCAAGTTCCACACTACATACCTTTTTTTCATTTATGAGCTAGGAAGTGAAATATTCAACTCATTATTGAGCTAAACTTCAGCTCAAACATTAATGAGCTAACACCAAGTAGAATCCGCATTTTAAGCTCAACACCAATCAACCAAGGCCCAACCTTGCCTACATCAATTTCTTTCGGGTGTGAGACTCAAACTAAGGCCATCTTTGTTCTAATAATATGAGCCCTCTACTCCTAGAGCCTTCACTAGAATGCTAGACCCAATCCTAAGTTGAATTTGTAGAAACAACAATACGAAGACATCAAATGCCAACACTAGGCTTCTGTCCATGCTATTAAACTCATTTAACAAACTAGAATTTGCATGAAAGTGCAAGCCAACAAGCTAATCGAATGTTCTTTTGATCATAAACCCCAGCTTCATAACCAATTGATCTTTACTTGGGCTGTAAGCACGCCTTAACCAAATTAAATCAAATGAACCTACTTAAAACAAACTAGAATTTGCATTAAAGTGCAACCAATAAGCTAAATCGAACCTTCTGTTGAATTATAAACCCTAGCTTCATAACCAGTTGGTCTTATCTGGGATGTAAGCATGTCTTAACAAAATCAAATCAAATGGACCTACTTAAAACTATAATGTTATTTAAATTGGATCACCTCAGGGTTAATAAGTTTACAAACAAATTGAGAAGGTGGAGAAACATCAAGTTCACAAGTTAAATGAGCTGATATTGACCCATTAAGCTATTAATTGATTTGCTTGAGTTAACTTGACACTGCTTATGTCAACTTTTTTCCATATTGTGGCAATGATATCTTTGAAGTTAGCTAAACTCCAACTCGACTTTCGACCTGAACACAAGGCCCCCATCATGAGGAACTTGTGTAATGAAATATATTCCTCTATCGTGGGATTTAATCATCTTACAAAATAAGGGATTGGTACCTGACAATAGTCATTAGGTTATATGCTTGAGATGGACTAAAACTTCACCATGAAGTATGCTCGAAAGCACAAAATCCATACTGGTGAAATTGGGATACTCGAGAATAGGCAACCTATGGCTACTAATTAGACTCCCTTGAAGTTACTACATAAGGCCCTTTCACTTCGGTAGGTTAGGTACATTAAGTTGATTTGGGATGATGAAATTGTGAGATCTTGATTTGGTTAACCATTCATTGTAAAACCCATTCTCAAATGATAATTTTTATATTGGTACATACATTGATGTTGTTAATGGAGAGTGTTACTTGCCTACAGATGAAGATGTAATTAATAATGAGGACTAGTGCTCATAGGAAATCTTGAATATATAGAACAATGCTTGGATGGAGAGTTGATCCTACTCTGATAATACTTTGTTGATAAAATTTTGACCATTTGATCCCTAAAATCAGCGAGAAGGGATATTTGACCAAATTTTTATGATTTTGTGACTTTGTATTGAACTCAATTTACATGCAAGTCTCTACATGCACTTTATGTTTTAAGAGAATGAGTGCTTTTTTTTCCAAATTAGGAGTATGGGTACCAACAAATCTCCTCTAAATCTAATATTTTCAGGATTTGCATATTCCCAACCTCAAAGCATTTAGGCTATGATTTCTTTTCAAGTAGTATTTTTGGTGGGCATTTGTAACAGGTAACCAAGTTGAGGCTATTGTCTACAAGGTTTATGCAAAATAGGAATTTGGTGATGGATTGTTGTGAATGACATGGGTGATGCACTTGAAGAGATAATTGATTTTTTCTGATTAAACATGAGAATTATAAGACCTAGATTACCAATCATCTGAGGATTATTCTTCCCGTGGAAGCTCCCTTGATATTCTTCTCTTCTCAGATCTCACTTTTATCTTTTTTTTCCTTCTTCCTTTATGTTGCTTGACTTTTTTTAGTCTTATTGAACTAGGAGATAAAATCTTTTGCTGTGCCCATGGGTAGAGAAAGGATAGAAAGGTAGAGAGATTACTATAGAGAGATAATTGGACTGGTTGAAGAGAAACTGAGGGCTAGGGCTAGATGAAGAGAGATAAGGAGAGAGTCTTGGAAAAGAAAACTTGCTGCTTAAATTTTTGCATGAAAGATTGTAATGCAGTGAACTTTATCTTAAGAATCCTAAATAAGGAAATGGGGTTGTCAATCTTGCTTGGATCAAGTAAATATTTCTTAATTCAAGTAGCTTTCTGAATGAAGGGAATTTCTTCTTTTCATTCTCTTGGTTGGATGGATTTTTGGAATTTGAAAGCTCCTTTGTGAGTCTAATTGTTTGTCCGATATTCTAAAGTTTTAGGTTTCTTGTGGCTTCTTGTATGCCCATGCACCCAAGTTTAGTATGCATGAATAATTTCATACTTGTGCTTGGAGCTGCTTGAATCATGGATTCCTCTTTTGAAATTGATTTACTTCATACGGTTGAAATTGGTTTGCTCCTTCATACTAAGGGAATGGCATGCATATGAAACACTGTAGTGTAGTCATGTACAAATTGCTCATGCTTTTGTCTTTGTTAATGCCATCAAATTCACTCATTATCTTCATGGTCAGTCAGTAGAATTGAGATATAAGTAATCCTTTAAATCTTGACCATGACATTCTTGATAGATCGTGTTCTTTTGGATTCAACATTCCATTGCATGAATGCAGGTGAGGATACATTCGGTCAATCAAATTAAATATGTTTTGCATTACTATATCTATATATGGAAAAGTATATGTTAAGTGGTTCTATCCAATTCTCCACCCTTGTTGCATTGACTGTGATATCATGTGAGAGAATTTGTAATTTTGCATCCACTTTGAATATAGGTTGATCTCTGTGGTGATGATTAGATTGAATTCATTTTCCACCTCTGCAATGACTCGTTCGTCATAAGAGATAGTTTTGAACTCCATATCTATGTTGAATTAGGTCTTGTTCAGATTAATTTCCTTAGTCTTTATCCTCAAGTGGTATCCCAAGTGCCATCATCCTTCTCATCAATGAACATTGCCCTTATACTATGGTGACCATGAATAATAGTGACAATATTTTTTATTTGGAAGTGCATGTGTCTTTTGTAGAGCCATACGTTTAACAATTTTGATTACCTGTTTTTCTATCTTATTTAATATACATTTAAAATCTCCTTGGTTGGCCGTGGAGATTTCTCCTTGTGTATTGTTAGGTCCAAAGGAGTCAATTGGGTTTAGGCGTTTAGCATGCCACTCTTGTTTTTATCATTTTAATTTCTCACACTTTATAAGTAGGAATCTATGCTTTGATACTAAAAGGATCTCGGATTGGGAGGATCTTTTTTTTGGCAAGCCTTTCTTAATCTAGGATGCGAAGGATTTATATGTTTCCTTGGCCAGGTCATGGGTGTATCATTGATTCTTTGAGCACGTTTAATAGGCTGGGTAATGGTTTTGGTGACCCTTGTGATGAGAATATTGGCAAGAAGATGCTATGTAAATTTATTTTAAAGCTTAAGGATGTAATCAGGAGTTGTTGGTGGATAAGTGAGGAGTTTAGATAGGTTTCGTGGTGGAAATTCCAAGATTAATTCTCCTTGGCCAATTTTGGATGATTTAGAAGGTCTCTTTAGAAAATGAGTTTTAGGCTAGCTAAATGATGGGAAATGATGATAGATGGTTAGTTTATGATGTGTATTAATGATATAGAGTAGATAGTAAGATTGGTGGAGCATAAATGGGTGTCAAGGGGTAGCGAACAAGACTATGTCTTAATCTTACTTGATTTGGCAGTGAGCTATAGATGGGGTTTTACAGTGGTTGTAAGGTTTGGATTTGGTGCTGGTTGATCTTTAATGATGATTGTAATGTAAGGGAAGGTGTAGGAAAGATTGAGAGCAGATGTTTAGAGAAGAGTAAAAAACTTAACATAAAAAAAAAATCACCCAATCTCACTAAATAAAGGCGAACCCTTAAAGCCATCAAATAATAAGCAAATGAGAATTAATTGTCCACCAATATCTATCATTCAGTAATTAAAATTTAATTACACATCAGCTCTTATTTATAAGAAAAAAATGACTCTTAAACTTCCTCATTTTATAGTGGAAAATTGGAGGGAAAGAGTGAATAGTTGGCCATTTAATGGAGGCAATCTCCAAGATTTTCATTAAATATTTTTATTTTTCATGCGCTTTCATTAAGGTTGCCAACCATATACATAGTTTGAAGGTTATTTTAAGATGTAAAAAATGAAAATAAAATTACATTTAAATAATTCCATCATCGGGCTTTAAAATGGGCTCTTATTTATGAAATTTTGTAGCTTGGGCATTTGCTCATACTCGTGTAATGGGTCAAATGGGTTGATTTGAACTATTTACTTGATGTGCTATATCAACTCCCTCGAGCTCAATTTAAGTCTTCTTAGTAGAGTTGAAATCGAACAAATCTTTTACTGGTTGTGGGGTCAGGGTTTCCAAATTAGTGCGGTTCGGCTATGTGTCATCTATATGTGTCTAATCCAATGAACTATAAATCTTAGTAATTGGATCAATAAGTACTTTCTCCATGATGATATAGTCAATTTTTCACTAATAAGGGATTTCATAAGTGGGGAGCTATGTCTCCTATTCAGATTGGACAAGTGGATATTTGCTAATTCTCTTATATGATAGAATATTTTTAATGTTAATAATATGATACAAATCAAGATAGTAAGCATTAGATCTAAATTTTTAAAGAATACTGAATGAGCAATAAGCTCTTGCATATAATTTTTTAAATTTAGTGGTGTGGTATTGGTCATGACAAATGCGAATTAAAACAGTCTCTTTATTTGAATTTCCTTGTTGATCTATTATGGTTTGCCTTAGAAGTATACTTGTCAGTGCTTGCTATCTTATTGTATTATGGAAACTTTGAAAATTGTGGCTAATGAAAATACAAAATGATAAAATGTATGAGATGGGAGGTTGGCCACATCAATAGATTGTCCAGGGCTATGGCTATATGCTATTTCAAAAGGTGAGGTCTTGATTGTTTTGGGAATATGACAATTATATGCAAATTCAGGGTAGGCAAAAGTTCTAATTTTTTAAACTTTTTCTTACAAGACATCTCACAAGATTTCTTAAAGCCTAATTCACTATCTCAGTTTGTCAGTTAGTTTGAGGGTGAATAGCAGATGAAAATTTCAATTTATTCCTAACAAATTTTAGTCTTCTAAAAATATTAAACAAATATAATATCTCGATTTGAACCACTCAGTTTCCTTGACAAAATAACCTAGTAATGTAAGAGGAAGCGTTAGTTTTGGAGCAGGGTAGAAAGTAGGCCATCTTAGAGAATTGATTAACTACTTGAAAAATGCTATTACGTTCTTAAGCTATTGGGGCAATCTTAAGATGAAATCCATCGATAAATCTTTCTAAGGCCTATAGTGAATGGGTAAGGGAATGTATTGACTAGATTTTTGTTTGGTGGCTTTAGCTTGTTTACATGTCAAACATTTTTCCATCTATTTGTGAATATCTCGCTTTAAATGAAGGTTAGAAAAATTGAATTTTTCATTAAATAAATTGTTTTATCTTTTTTCAGAAAGTATAGCGTCTCTCCTAGAATTTAATTCATAAATTAGAAATTCCCTTTGTGAAGTTATGGGGATGCAAAGTTATTTTCCTCGATAAAAGTATCCATTGATCACCGATAATGTTACTAGCAATATTAAAGGCTTATATAGGTGTTCATGATAAGGGGCTCTCATCTTTAATTCATTCAAATTTTAGAAGTTTGAGTTCTTAAAAAGTGATAGTCAAAGTTACCCTAGATGTGGCATCAGTATGTTTATATTCAACTTTGAGTTTATTTTCAAGAATAAAAAAATAATTTTGGAGAAATTCAACTAGTTTGGTGTGTCACTAACTTAACTTTTGTTGGGTATTTATAGATTTGAGGGTATGATGGGCTGAGTTAAGGAAAAAACTCTCTATGTTGAATGTAGCGAAGCCAATGTCTTATAGATTGAATACTAACATAAAATTTTCTATCATAGGTTGAATATTATCATATTGCCTCGTTCAATTTCTCATTAGGGAAATCGATTAAACAGTTCTCCTGACATAAGACTTTATATCGATTCCAATTCCAAAAGCTTCATAAGTTACCTAAAAAGATTTATCAAAGTTAAATAATCTAAGGACAGGGCCAAAGATAATTGGAATCTTAACTTGATCTAAAACTTTTTGTGCTCTAGGAGTCATTTTTTTTTGTTTTAGAATATCAGTGACTGGGGCAATGATTGAAGTTGATAATGAATCTTTTGTAGAAAATAGTAGGACCATGAAGTCTTCTTAGATGAAAAGCTTACGCGAGCGCCAATTTAAGATTGCTTGAAGTTTGGAAGAATCATGCTTGATTCCAACAATAGAAACAATGAATCTTGGGAAAATCATCTCAATTTATAAAAAAAACACTGCTTCATGTTGATGTATAACTATTATTACCTAGGGGTTTGAAAGATCTATCTAAGATGTTGCAGATGGTTTGTCCCACTTAGGATAAAAAACAAGATTTCATCAAAGTAGACAATCATAAATTTTTCTATGAAAGGTTTTAGGATAGTACTTATTAATCTCATAAATGTGCTAGGGGCATTTGAAAGTCTAAATAATATCACCAACCATTCATACAGTCCATGAAGAGTTTTAAAAATATGGTGATTATCATTTCTTAGTTCATTTTTTTTAAAAGTGACCTTTGAGATCAAATCTAATATGCCCTCTAATTGAGAGAGAAGATATTTATTTGACAATGATTTTGTTAATGACCTGAATATCAATGCACATTCTATTGTGTCATTTCTTATGTGAAAATAAGGTTAGAATTGCACGGGGATTGAGATTTTCTTTTGTGAAGCCCTTCATAAATAAGTCCTCAACATGTCTTTCAAGTTCAACATGTTGTGGGCTCCGAAAATTTAGCCCCGGCCTCCGCCCGCTTTTCTTTTGCTTTTCTTTCGGGGGGAGTTTTAACGGATTTAAGTTCCGGGGTAAATTTTGGAAGGTAGATGGGTTTGTAGATAAGACACCACCCAGAGATTTCGCCCTCATTTTGTGAGGACTTTATGATCTGAGTTCTGGTTTCCTATAGGCGCAAGCCCCTATAGTTAATTACCCCTCCCAATAATGAGAGAGAACTTTCGATTATGGCTAGTCGTCAATCAGATACGTAGAGATACGAATACGTAGTATCTGGCACATAGTAGCAGCATAGGGTTTAGAAGTTTGGTGATGAGTGATTGATATTTAAAATTGAAAGTTTCACCATCTTGCACTTAAAGTGGATGGTGGGGGAATGGATGATGGACCCGATCAAGATCCCATGGTTCCGTCATCCCGGGCCATCGTGGTCCCTGGTCTACTTAGTCAGAGGAGGTAGTCGACCCAACCTGACAGAAGGATCCTTGTCGGCAGCCATGGGTTGCTTCGTCCAAGGGTACCTTGTAGACCTGGGGGGAGTGTTTGTCTAAGGGGACAAATTTGGATCCACCTTAGCTAACAGAGGGCTTTGTGCCCTATCGATCATATCCTATTGATTCATATCTCAAGGATTTGATGCCATTGGGGAGCATACGGGCTCTGGCCATAACCATAATATAATGGTGCCATTTGGCGGCGACCACCTGGTTCAGAGGGCCCCGAGTCATAACCGTTTATCCTGCAGTGCCATTTGGCGGCGAAACTGCCGGTTAGAGGACTCATACCATGTCCTTGCTGGCAGGAGATTGTTTTAGAATGGATCCTAGTGATATTTTCGACCAGGCATTAGCTCTTTATGAGCTGAAGTATTTTTTAATTTGTCCACCTCAGCAAACTGTTGCGGAGGGTGGATGGGTTTTGCTTTGAGTGTTTTGATAGTTGGATTTCAATTTTTAAATATTTTTGGAATTTTGAGATCTTGGGAATTTTTGTGGAGTTTTGGAGTATTTGGGTGGTATTTGAAATGATCTGTGTGGACCCCTCCGATTGAGATTTGCATTCAACACGGCCATCATCGGGGTGACAAGTTATTCATCTTTCTGTATCTTGAACCCTGTCGACTCTATCTAGCAATTGACAGAGGACCGAGTTTCGTAGGCTTTGTGCCTTTGTAAGTGAATTTTCTCGATTATAAGCCTTGAAGGCCTAATATGAACTATAAAATAAATATCCCGGTCGATCTCGTGACCGCATATTTATTCAATGGTTCGAGCCGTGTCGACTCCTATCTACCCGTATAGGAGGATCGGGCTCGAACTGGAATTCACTTGTTGACCCGCGCAGCATCCCTAGACGTCACGTGTGTTCCCACAACACGCTCGCCAGGGCCCATGCGGGTGTTATAATACGTTCCCCTTTATATGTACCTACGTGTATACAAATTATGGTGCATGTGCGGGGACATTCTTGGAATATTTATAAACGCCTTCTGTCCGCTTGCATGAAAGTTGCGGATCCGGTGGCGTGGCGCTGAGATTTTATTTGGGGATTTGTACTCCTTCTGTCTGCTCGCATGGGTGCTGCAGATTCGGTGGCGTGTTGTAACTATTTCTGGACTGAGTTGTTTGCCGCTTTCATACAGGTAGATTGTCGTGCACTACTGGTTGCTTTCTGTAATGGATTGTAGTGCACTGACGGATCTCCTGCTTTACATTTGTTGTACATCATTCTTGTGTCGTAGAAGATTGATACATTCATCTGCATTTTGACCAGTGTTGACTGCAGGATCCTTCCATACTCACTGTCTCCTGCTACGCAGCTCGTACACATTTTCATTTATTATAATTTCATCCATATTTTATTTGTGCTCTTCCGTATTCATAACATTTCAGTGGTTGCTACTTTCCAATAGACTATATCAGCCATGATTGCTTGTAGATAGAATCACGATATGACAAAAGAGTCTTATGCATTAGCTTATAGGAGTTTATACGCTTTGCCAATGTATTACCCTTATAATGTGCAAGATGCGTTGTAACTCGTTACATATTCTTCATGCTTCACTCGCGACTATCCCCTTCATTTTTATTGCTTGCAATGTTGAGTTCTTTCTTCTGTTGGGGACTCTATTGTGTTGGTTGCACATTGCTAGCTGTCATCCATATGCTGACTGTTATACGAATGAGGAGTCTTCTACAGTGGCTCGTAGGGACTTCCACTTGTGCTTGTAAGCTTACTATTTGAAGTATTATTGTTCACAGTCAAGTTGACTTTCTTGCTTGGAGTTGAATAGTATTGACTGTGCACAAACCTCATTCATTCTGAACTTATTGAATGCATCAAACTGTCATGTTCATTGTACATCGATTCCCTTGAACTGTTGATGACATAAACACTGTTGCATTTCTTTATATTCATCTACCTTACAATCCTATTGCTTGAGTCATGTTAGCATTACGAATCTTGTAGCTTCCTTGGGAACGGATTGTAGTTTGCATGCTGACTTGTGTTGACTGTGGAGGGGCCATACTTCAACTTTAATTTGATATCTCATTTGTTGCATGTCTCCTTTTGAACATGCCATTGCCCCTACCATAATCCTCTTGCATACGTTTGTGGGATGGTGATTGATGCTGTTGCAAGTTTTTTTGAGTTCCAATTACAGGACGAATGATTGTATTACAAGTTTCTTTTGTAGCTTGATTGGTTGATCATAGCAATTTGCTTTAGTCTCATTAATGGATGTTCATTTGAATGTTTCAGATCTTTGATTGGCATCTTGTGCTTCCAACTTTATTATGCATTTGAAGAGTCTGTAGTATCATTCAATATTTGTAATTCATGTGGTCAACTTGTATATTCAGTTCAAGTTCAACTCAATGTCAAATTTGAATCCCCTGCAGTTCAAGTACTGTGTGTCCAGTTGAATTCAAATTATGTTAAGTTCAAGTTCATGTTCGACTTTGAATTCTTGTCCACTATATTTAGTTCATTTGAGTTTGGATTCTAGTCCAGGTCCTCTTCTTTTGAGTTCAAACAAATCCAAGTACGGTCTCAAATTCACCCGAAATTTCGGCAGCCTCCCGGCATCTCCCCCGTTTAGGGGAAAAAACGACAAGAGTCTGGGCCTTCCCACCACGCGCAATAAAGCGCGTGCATGGTAGGTGTCCTTAGACACCTCGGCCGTGGTCTTCATTCCCACCACGCGCAATAAAGCGCGTGCATGGGGTCTTCGACGGTACCTGTTTAAAAAGATAGTTTGCTTTCCCCTCGCTCGAGGGTACTTATAGATAACCCCGTCTCGCCGTAAGCATCGCACCGGGTTCCCTTCCCACCACGCTTAAGAAAGCGTGTATGGGTGGTTTGCCGGTCCGCTGCAAACGACGAAATAAGGCTTAAGGTGGTTACCTGCTTCGTCGTAGGCACCGCACCGGGGTCCCAACCCACCACACGCAATAAAGTGCGTGCATATGTGTTTTTCCGGTCCGCTGCCAATGACGAAAACAAGTTCTCGGAGATTACCCATCTCGTCGGGGGGTCCCAACCCACCACGCGCAATAAAATGCGTGCATATGTGTTTTCCCGGTCCGCTGCAAATGACGAAAGCGGGTTCTCGGAGTTTTAGGGTTTAGGGGATATACCTTGGCAGCGCCGGTGGAGGCTCGTGGTTTGAGGCAAGCAAGAGAAGAACATTTTTTTCAACCAGTTACAATTAAGAATAATTAACTGTAATTAATGGGAATTAATTATAATTAATTGAACTCATTTGTAATTAATGAAGAATTAATTATAACTAATGGAAAATTAATTATAATTAACTGAAGATTAATTACCACTAATTATGATTAATTATAATTAATAAAGATTAATCATAATTAACTTGAATTAATTGTGAGTAAAGCAAATTAATTATAATTAATTAGAATTAATAATAATTAACTACAATTAATATTAAATTAGTTGTAATTAGCAATAATTAAGTATGTTTAATAAGAATTAATTATAATTAATCTATGTTAATTATAATTAACAAAAATTAATTATAATTAATTGAAATTAATTATAATTAATAATAATAATAATAACAATAGCAATAAAATAAAAGCAAAATTAAAATAAATGTATACCTAATGACTAAGGGATCGGGTAGAGGTGGAGCTGAGCTCGGGTTTGGATAAGAGGAAGAGGAGTTGGTGGCTCTTGCGGCTAAGGCAGAGAGAAGGGACCGGGTATAATAGCGAGAGGTGAGGTCGGCAAGCTAAGGTGCTCTCTTCCTCTCCTTCTCTCTTTCTCTCTCTCTCTCTCTCTCTCTCTCTCTCTCTCTCTCTTTCTCTCTCTCTCTGTGTGGACCGACGAGAGCTAGGGCAGGGGCGTCGGACAGAGCTTGGAGGCGGAATCGGGACAGGGAGTGGATCGGAACTGGGAAGAGGAAGTCGGAGAAGTGGGAGGCTTGCGCGGGGTTGAGTGCGAGAGCTGTAGGAAGGAGTTGTGTGAGGAGAAGCAGCCCGCTCGGTTGGCTTTTAACGACGTTGGAGAGCAGCGATCGAGGCCGGTTATATGCAGATATCGCGGAGACGAGGCTGGAGCGGCGCCGATTTGTAGAGCCAGGTACTGTAGATGCGGGATTCCTTGCAGATTTTCAGGAATTTGGGTTGAGGTTTGAGCTGGCTTTTAGCATTTTACCCAGAGGTCAACACATGTTTAGTAAGATTGATTCTATAACGAGGGAAATTGAGAAGTTGTGAACATGGGGCTAAACCAATGGCATGTTGAATGGTAGGAGGTAAACTATCAGGCAATTCATCATGTACAACTTCACTAAATTAAAAAAGGAGAGAAGAAACCACAACATGTATGTGATTCTCATCAAAATCAGGTGTTTTTTCCTTCACATGCAATAATTATTTTTTTGTCATTGTTCTAAAACAAACCGTTTCTATTATTGAAGATAGAGAATACAAGAAAGAGATACTAGAACTTGGATCATAAATGATAAAGTTATCCATGCTAGTAGGGTTTCCTACATTCAGTTGAAGCTTTGCACCTTTCTTTGGAGGGGGTTTAGGTTGCAAATTAAAATTGATTTTGTGAGGTGCTATGATGGGTGTTTTTTATATATGTTTGACGTGAATTAGTTTAATGGTATTATTGTTATGTTTAAAAATATATGTATTTTCATTATCACGAGAGTCACATTTAAGTCATACAATCAGGGTTTACCTGACAATATCTGAGTAATATCCACAGGGAGGACATCACACCGGGTATGAAGCACCTACTTATGATGGGAAAAGATGTATGGTTGACCAGATTAATATAAGAAGGTTCATAGTATCATTTAGTTTTGAGATTAGGTCTAGTAGTGGTAGGGGTTGAGATTATATGCATCACACTTTCTTCATCCATGATTAGTTTTTTTTTTCTTATTACAAATAGCACACATACTAAATAAATAATTTTTTTCTCCATTTCTCTATCATTTTTGGTTATTGTTAAATATCTCATCACATTGATTGGGCGTCATCTATGAACTGCATATCTTCATCCGAAAGGGGTGTATCATCGTAAACTTCTTCAATATTATCATTTATGATATTTTTAGTTTCTTTTAAGAAAATGATATGAGCTTTACATTAGTTTTGCATATGATCATTTATGTGACATTTAAACCAAATTATTTCCTTGGTGTTCGTAGAATTTCCATCAGTGAGAGCTTTGGGAAAACGAGTTGGGCCAGTTAGTGGAGCGGGTTTTTAGTAATATACCTATGGGATGAGTTAGATGGGATTTGTCCTTTTAATTTAGAAAAAGAAGCAGCTATCTTTTGATTTTCTGCCAATAAAACATAATGGAAGGTATTTTCTAGGGTTTGGGAATCAACTTTATTCCTAATTTTCACCTTAGGTCTAATGATATATTTATTGGGCAATTGTCAATCATTGTCAGCATAGTTGGTCCTAGATATTAGGCCTTCAAAAGTGTTCAGTTATTTAGTACTGGGAGACTACTTTGCTTTAGAGTTAATAACTGCTCATGTAATATCTTGTCATGGTCAGTAGGACAATATTTGACTCTTAACATCTCATTTGTTTCAATCCAAGTAAGTTTTGTCTTTCCAAACCTCAAATCTTTGGCTAAAGTATTGGTCCAATAGATCTTAGTATGTTTAGTCAATTTCATTTTGGCATATGCATCTCTTTAGTAGTCATCCATATGGGCTAACCAACATAAGACCTATTAGGGTCATGAGTGCCATCACAGATGGAGCTTCAACTTTAAATTTTTTGAAGGGATCATTAAGTCACATTATTCCTATGGGGATATTTCTGTTCTAACTCCATTCCTAAGATTGGGTTGGCTCAAATCAGGTTGTTTGTCTCATTAATCTACGTAAGGATCATCATCTTTTAATGGTGAATTGTGGTTTAGGTGAGGAGTGGGTAGGGTTTATATTATTTTACAAGTGGTTTGTAATAGCTTACACTTGGTCTTTTATTCCTTGCATTTTGGTCATATTATCCTCAAGTATCTCTTTGGTCTTAGTGTCATTTTTATAAATCGCAAGGTCTAAGGAATTAATCATCCAAGTTATGTTTTCAATTCGGTCTTGAGAAATTGATATGGTTGGGATGATATTTTTTTTTAAAAATAAAGAGAGAGAGATGATAGGAAAAGAGCTATAGATGATAGAAAGTGAAAGTTAAAATATAGATGAAAAAATAAAGTGAGCTTTAATTTTTATAACTTCAGGTTAGGAGGGGTGGGGCATAAAGATCTCTTGTATCTCAAGTTCTCATTATGCAGTTTAAACTTTTTTGACAAATTTATTTTTAGCCTAAAAAACATACGAAATTTTGTAAACATATATTTTTATCTGTATAATTTTGAATGCAAGAAAATAAGCTTAGATCTACAAGCTTTAAGATTACAAATGTTTAATTTTTTAGCAAATAGACAATTAATATTATCATAAATAGTTAACATAGAAAATAAACAAGGTTATGGAAAGTTTTGTGTACATTATGAGAAGTTTTTCTTTAGGTAGTGCTCACTCTTATCAAAGTTTTTATCAGGAAAGAAGTGTAAGGACATATTCACACGGAGATATTGGTCAGGCTTTATGGTAGAGCTTACATCATAGACTTGCAAGAAATATACTTGGCGTCCAAGTTATTAATATAAAATAGATCTAGCATAAAAAGGATTTATTAACCTCAAACTTGTTGTAGTTACTTACAAGCTCTTCGAGACATTCACCATAAGAAAATTTTTCTTATTGAAAAAAAGTTGACTGAAATTTTCTTATTCTGATATTTGCTCTAATGCCAAATATGATGGCGTTGGTGGCCATTTTGATGAGAAAATGGCTATAAAATGCTATGTAATTTTATTTTAATGTTTAATGATATGGTTTAGACTTGATAGTGGAAAGGTAAGAGAGTTTAGATATGTTTAGTGATGAAAATCCCAAAACTTGTCTACCTTGGGCTAGTTTGGGTTACTTTGGATGATCTATTTAGGGAATGAGCCTTAAGTGGGCTAAATGGTGGGAAATGATTGCGAATGATTAATTTAAAATGTGGAGGAATGATATTGAGTAGATAATAGTGTTTAGTGGAGTTTGAGTGTGTGTTAGGGGTAGGGAACAAGAATAGGACTTAGACTTGCTTGGTATGGCCATGATCTGTAGATTTGGTTTTGAAGTAGTTGTAAGGCTTGAGTTGGGCAGTGGATGATCTTGGGGGATTATTAGGACGTGTTGGAATTTGTAAGAAAGATTGAGAGCATGCGTTTAGAGAAGAAGAAGAGCAAAAAAAAAATAAAATAAAAATAAAAACAGTCACCTAGTCTTATCAAAGAATATGCCAACTCTTGGAGCTACTAAGCAACAAGCAAATGAATATTAACTTCACCAAAATATATTATTTAGTAATTACAATTTCTTTACATAGTAGCTCCTATTTATAAGCAAAAAAATGACCCTTGAACTTTCTCATTTTGGAGAGACAAATTGGACTGAAAGATGGAGTAGTTGGCCATTACATAAAGCATGATATTTTTCAATATTTTCATTAAATATTTTTATTTTTCATGCTGCATCATTAAGGTAGCCAATCATATATGGTTTCAAGATCATTTTATTATGCAAAAAATGAAAATAAAATTATTTTTTTAATAATTCCATCGATGAGCCTTGACATGGGCTCCTGAAGTTTTGCTTTTGCAATTGCTCTTATAATGTGTCCTGTGGACTGATTTGTATTATTTACTTGATGTGCTATATCACTAGGATTTTGTATAAAGTAGAATTTATGATGAGCATTTTTGATATGCAGTCATAATGAGGATGTCTTTCTCTAGGTTAGGCCAAATAGGAATCATCTGAGGTATTGATACGGGCAAGTAGGGTGATGCACTTTGGAGAAATTGATTTTTAATGTTGTTGACACTAATTTTAAGCCATAGACTACCAACCTTTTGAGGATTCTTATTCATGTTTGAGCTTTCTTGTTTTTCTACTCTTCTTGGATCCCCTTTTTCTTCTTTTGCATGCTCCTCTTCTACTTGTATTTTTCCTTACACTAAAAAATAATTTTTAGCCTTAGATTACCAAGTTTTAAGGATTCTTCTTATTGTAGAAGCTCTCTTTATCTTCTTTTTTGGGCTCTTACCTTTGTCTTCTTTTCTTCTTCTTCCTTTGTGTTGATTCTCTTCTCCTATTAGTCTTCTTGCATTAGGAAATTATTACTTCTCCTTGTTCCCTCATATAGAGAGAGAATAGGGGAAGAGTGGGCGAGAGAGAGTGAGAGTGAGGAGTCAGCTAAAGGGGGAATGGGGCTAGAACCCCTTGAAGAGAGTGGGAGTATTGAAGATGAAAACTGTTTCTAGAATTTCTTGCATGAAAACTTATAATAAAATGATCTTGTGTTTATGGAACCAAAGTTTTATCCTAGTCGGAATAAATATAAGAAAAATATTAAGAAAATCTTTTATAATTCAATAACTTTCCGATGAACTGAAGCAATTCGCCCTCATCACCCTTTTGTCTAGCCCTTTTTAAGGAGGGACTTTTTATATTTGAAAACTCTTTATCTTCATGGCCTCAAGCATGTGTCCTTTTTGAATTTTTTATTTTTCTTGTAACATTTTCTCTGCCATTGCACAGGAGCTTATCTTGCTTGAATAATTTTATGCTCGTGTTTGGAGCTTCCTAGATCATTTTTTGATTGAATGCTGTGATTCAAACTCACAGGCATTTGTTTTTATTTCTTGGGTCTCATTCGGTAATGCTTTTTAACGGCTTCGCTTTTGTATAAAAAAAACATCTCAATTTTGATTGTGCATGTGTGGCAATGATGTGTTGCAGATTATCTGTGGAAATTGCTGCGCACCTCCTTGATGGCTTCACATTTAGTAGTTTGTCCAACTCTGTTGGCCAAATTTTATACTAAGCAACACAACATAGCAAAAACACAATTACCAAGCGGATCCTTATTGCTATGTGATTGTGCACTTTGTATTCCATGTATATAGCTGTTAACAAATTTTTTACCATACGTAAGGCAATGATGTGTTGCAGATTATCTGTGTTTTTGTTTTTCATCTTTTGATCATATAATGAATTCCTTGATCTACCTCTTTCTAATTTATTTGCCTGCTATTCTGTTCTCTCCTTAACGTGATCTCATGTTAAGCTGGGATCACGTTGCGTTAGCTTTTTCTATTCCATTCAGGTGCTGAAATTCTACATGGCAATGTTTTGTAGGTTTATGTATTTTATATTAACGTCTCTGGTACTTCATCGTGCATGTTGGTTAGCTTGATCTTTATGTTGCTTAATGCAGGCTGACATCTATCGCGAGGAAAAGAATATAATTGATCTGTATGTTATGCTGCTGCGGTTTTCAAGGTCAGTTATATTTTACATACTAATACATGAATTAGAAATGCATGCAGCACACCCATATTTTTATGTGCGTGCATGGACACACATAGCTATATATTCATTATACTAATAATATTACTGATAGCACTAATAATGATAATAGCATTATAATAAATAGTAAAGAGAGCAAGTCAAATGCTCGTTGTAAAGCTTTAATTTGAAATAAAGTGATCAAACACGCAACATTCACACTTGTATTGTATACTTTACATGCGCGCATATATATATATATATATATATATATATATATATATATATATATATAAAAGAACTTTATGGGGTCACTTTAATAATAAAAGCTATTTGCCTTATTCCTAATACAAAGTTGTTGCAAATGCATAGAATTTGAGAGAAAAAGTAACTTATGTTTTATAAAATATTGGACCACATTATTTGAAAAAGTTGTAAACAAAATTTTAATTTGGTTGATTAATAACTAAAACAGGCTTTGAATTCAATGGATTTTGGTTACTTAGTTGTCAATGGTAGGAGTGAAGATTTATTAACTTGATTTAGGTTTTGGGTACTTAAAGGGTAAAATACGATGAAGCCTGAATGTTCATGGGAGTTGGGTGTGGTGCATGTAGGCTGGGGTTGTAGATGTGATGCAGAATAAGCATAATAACATGTAGCTGTGCATGAGTCAGTGATAAGATCTATGATCAGGTCTTATCACCTGACATGAATCATGTAATTAATTTAGTCTAGTATTTAATGTAATTTTGAAAAGCAAGCTGATTTGAATAGCATTACGCATTCAAATGAAATTTGTCGGGACTCACCTCCAAAATTTAAGGCTTTGGGATAGTTTTTCCACAATTCAAGGATTAGTTTCCTCCCTTCAAACTCATGTGGTCGGTGGGTTCTTCTTGAAAATTTGATTTATTTTTATTTTTGCTATTTTGTAAGAACTCTTAGGATTTATATGTTTATTTTTGGTAACACATTAGAGATTGATTGCTTCCTTGATTAAATTTGGGGTTCTTTCCTTGTGCTTGGACGACTTGGTATCCTATCCTTGGCCAAATTTTTTAGGTGAGGTTTTCTTATCTTCCATCCTCCCGGACCCTAGCCCCTAGTGAGCCCTATCTTGCGACATTACTATCTACAACCAAAATCCTAATTTAGAAGCTCTAGGTTTTCACCCTATCTACAAACTCTAATCCACTCCCAAGATTTCTCAAGTCTACTGTTCTATCCTCTACAATCCTAAACTCTAAGCATTAGATTTTAGCCAATCTCATTTGGCCACTAGAACCGAGCCTTTTCGCCTCATTAACTGCACAGAACTTAGCCCTACCTGATCCACAAACCTGCCAAAGCCTTCTACTTCTATGATCTCTAAACCTTTTCAACATGAAATTCTTCCATCTACCCTATCAAGATGAAGATGAGGCTAGGGTTTGGTGGTGGATTGGGTGGAGTTTAGACTAGCTTATGATCAGTTGAAGGCAAGCTTGCACTTCTTTTGATTGGAGAAATTGATCATGGATTTTCTAAATTTAAATTCCATGATTAGCTAAACTATATAATGTTTTGACAATAGTCAGCCAACCAAATAATTCAATGCTGTTCAATTCATATGGTAGGAGAATGCTTGAAGATATCTTTGAAAAAGGACACCCATGGTTCTATTCAAATACAAAGTTATGGATGAAGATAAATTTCATAAGAAATTGTTTAATTATGAGGAAATGATCTGAGAAAGCTTGATGCTATCTTTGAAAAATGGCACTCGTGGCTATGTTCAAATGCAAAGTTGTGCATAGAGATAAGTTTCATAAAAAGTTATTGAATTATGAAGAAATGGTTTATTATGCTAGCCATTCTATTATTTGTGATTTTTAGCATGCTTTACTCATAAATAAATGATTTAGGAACCGACTGAATTATTTTTCAGGTCTATATTTAATTATGAAGATGATCTATATTTAAAGAGCTTTAAATCCATATTTATTGGAAGAGAAAAATAAGGCTAAAAGCTGGTAAAAAAAAGGGCTAAAAGCTGGTTTTCTGTCCTAGTGAATAATAACCTAACTGTATATAGGCATATATATATTTGGTTTAAATATATTTACATTACATTATCTGTATTTATTCACACACATGCATTCAAACATTTATGTAAGCTTGACTTGCATTTGTGTGAAAGCATTTGCCTTGAATGCACTTCATTTTATATTTGGAATCTGGGTCTATTTTTTTAGTAGTTTTCTTCTGGATTTATTCCCGTCTCTCTAGAGCCATATTAAATTGCGACAACTTGTTCTTCTTTGCTGCAGTTTGATCACTGAAACTATTCCATATCATCGAGATTACCATGTGTCTCTACAAGGTGAAAGAATCATTTTTAAGAAGGTACAAGCACTAGAGATGTTACCTGCTAGTGAATGCTTACTTAATACTTAAATCTTCTGTTACCTGCTCAATATTGTCACCCTTCACCTTATATCGTCATTATTTGTTCAACCTTGGATTCTTCTTGGCCTGATGGATTATTCTTTTCCAGTTGGAAATGGATTATTAGACACGGATTTTAAGTTAGTTTAAAATTTTCTGTGTAGAAATTATTACATGTCATTACTGAGCTGGAGGCACTTAAGCCAGAGGTACAGCAGCGTCTTGAAGAATTGAACCGCAAGTCTAGGAGTCAAGTTAGCAGATGGGATCGAAAACATCAAAACAATTCAGTCAATAACTCTTTGGAGTGGCCTTCTATTAAAAAACAGAACTTAAAAAGTGACAGTAGACAGGTACTACCTCAGTACCTCTTAGCGCCTTATCGACTAATTTGACTTGACAACAAAATGTTGGGTTTCCATCTAATAATTTTCTAAGTAATTTATGGTCATGAATTGCGATAAGTTTTTCTTTATTTTCAAACATTAAGCCAGGTTGTACCATAATTGCAGGTATACCGGGTTATAGGACAAAATGGAGTCTCTAGGTTTCCATCTGGTCAGCAAGATGTACTACCACAATCCAAGCCTAAGGGAGATTGGATTCGCAATTTGTAAGGCCTGCAATGTTTTCAAATTGTGAAATAGCTTGAATATATTACTCTTAGGAGTAATGTGCAATTTCTATTGAAAAGTAAAATCACTAAAAAATTGCAATTCTGAAAGAATTTTAGCTTATTCGATCAATCCTTATTTTAGTTGGCATTCTTGCTTTTCAATTCCATTTTAACTATATGGCTATGCTAGCTATTTTCAACTTTTCTTTCGGGTATTCTTTCTTTATTCATTATTCCAAGTGTGGATCATGATGGGCTATCTTAATTGTGTTTAGAATCTCTATAATTCAACTCTAAAGGTGAAAATATCTCATGTTTTCTTATCTGTAATGCTAGAGCCTCCTGCGGGAATGTGTATATGCTTGGTTGTCATGCAAGGTTTTGAAAAAGTGAGACATGAATACATAATGTTACGTATGTTTGTTGATATAGATATATTACATATGCTCTGATGACAATGACTGAATACATGCATATATGGGACCCTATTGATTGTGGTTAGAATCTTTATAATCAAATTCGGGGTGAAAAGATCTCATGGTTTTTTATCGTAATGTGTATATGCATGGTTGCCATGCCAGGTTTTGAAAAAGTGGGATGTGAAAACAGAGTTGTATGTATGCATGTTGATATTGAAATATTACATCTGCTCCCGTCAACATGACTGAATACATGCATATATGCGTTGATATTTGGAAAATGGAAACTTTTTTTAATATATTTTAGCATACGCCAAAAATAAAAGCAAAATCGCTCACACAAGCATAAAAAGAAACTGAGAATGGCATGACCGGGTTAAAAGAAAAGAAATCTGAACTATGAAGGACATGACATGATGAGGTGATTAGATAATTTTTTAGATGTAGGAAAAGAATTAGTAGAGCAAAGTGATTTGATAATTTTTTAGATGTAGGAAAAAAAATACTAGAGCAATGGCTATATATATAGTCATTTGTGTGCTATGATGCACAGACACGGACACGGCGATACGGATACTACACGACACGGACACGGGACACGTCAATTATTAAAAATATAGGACACGGACACGGGTTGGACACGGTATTATAGTTTTTATATTTTAAAAATAAGTATAAAAATTAAATAATTATAATTTTAAAAATAATTTAGAAATAATAAGTCATTTAATTAGATTTTGTGCTTAAAATGATTAATATTAGGATGTCGAGAGTCAGGCGTCGATGCCGTTTATCAGTCATCGAAAGAGGAGATTATAATACTGTCGAGAGTCGGGCATTGATGTTATGCAATAAATATTGGGCGTCAATATTGAGAGGGCGTTTATCGTCGATATTGAGAGGGTGTTGGTCGTCGATATTGAGAAGGTGTTCGACAAAGATAAGATGTCAAGTTGTGGGCGTAGAAATTGCTAGCATCGAGCATCAATGTAAAGACAGCGTTAGACTTTGATATGGAGATCGTTTTGAAATGTTGATGTTGTAACGACGTTAGACGTCGATGTTGAGATGACATCGGATATTGTTATGAAATCAAAGTTGTAACCCACCAAAGAGAAATGAAAATGAGAATATTCGATGAATGGGGTATTAAGTGCGGTATTAAATTTTGTCGACTCTACGTAGTGGGACAAAGGCTTGATGTTGTTGTTGTGGCGTATTAAGTGCGGGTGATTGATTTGATGTTGTGGATAAGAAGTAAGAAATTTAGTTTTTATATTTTAAATAAGTAAAAAATTTAAATACAAAAAAGTTATATTTAAAAAAAATTCATAAAATATTTAAGATACGCGTGTCAGACACGCGTGTCCAACTTGTATTTAATATATTTTTAATTGGACACGTTTTCGGCGTGTCCGACACGTGTCGGAGGAGTGTCGGACGCGTGTCGTGTCGGATACGTGTCGGACACTGCACGCCTCTTTGAGGAGAAGTGTCGGTGCATCATAGTTTGTGTGTGTGTGTGAGAGAGAGAGAGAGAGATTTGTGACATGATGTGTATGTGCGCGCACACATTATATATTAAGCCACAATGAGAGATGAAATCTCTTTCGAAATATTTTCAAATCTACTAACAAGGAATCCCATCAATTGATTTGATATTAGTGCAATGCATTATAACATCTTAGATTAGAGAGGTTTTGATATTTATTAAATTAGAAGAGATTTATAATAGGCAAAACCTTTTAGGCGTCATTTATATATTTATATCAAATTTGAAATATTCTAATTTTAATATAAAATTAAGATGTGACTTTAATTATTGGTCTAATTTCAAATATTATATATTTAAAATAATTTTAAAATATTCTAATATTTAATAAGGGTTAAACAAATTTTAATTAGCTTTAATTATATATACATATATATATATAGTATTATCTGCAAAATATAAAAATTACCAGTACTTTGAAATTATTATATAGCATCTAATCTAGAATTGTTATAATAATAATAATTTTTAATTTCCTATGTATTACATTGGGTCATTTTCTTGTACTATATATTAGCAAGTTGTTTCATGAATTTTGTTTTTAAATACATACATTTTAGAAAAGCAGAGTAATTAGAATGCATGAATTTATGAAATACATGAGTTGTTTGGTTGGATGCAAATCTAATACATTGAAATACTTGTTGTGTTTGTTATCATCAACAACAACAACAACATCAAGCCTTTATCCCACTACGTGGGGTTGGTTATATGAATTTTTTTTTCTCCGTTGTGTCTTGTTAAGAGTCAAATTCTTATTTAAATTTAATAAAAAAGGTCATTTCTAATATTTATTAACCAAGTCTTTTTATGTCTATCTCTACCTTTTTTAACATAGGCCAAATCTAAAACATCTACTCTCCTAACTGGGTCATTGGAAGGTTGATGTTTTATGTGACCAAGCTATCTAAGACGACTCTGTCTAATTTTATCTACCACTGGAGCTACTCCAACCTTTTCACATATATACTCATTTCACATTGTCTCCAAGAGTGAAGCCACTCATCCACCTGAGCATCCTCATCTCTGCAAGACTTAACTTAATTTTATGTTTCTCTTTTAATGGTCAACATTTTGCACCATAAAAATTGCAGGTTTCACCACCATCTTATAGAATTTTCTTTCATTTTGAGGGGTATTTTTCTATCGCACATGCCTGATGCATTCCTCCACTTCAACAATCCAACTTGAATTCTACTAATAATATCCCCATCTATTTTCACCATCACTTTAAACAATAGACCCAAGATATCTAAAACGTGTACTCTTATTAATGACTTGCTTGCCCAAAGTCATAGTTACCCCACTAGATCTATTACTATTAAAATTACACTCCATATATTCTATTTTAGATCTACTCCAACAAAAGCCTTTAGACTTTAAGGTTAACCTCCATAGTTCAAGTTTACCTTCAACTCCCTTTGTAGTCTGTAGTCTCATCAATAGGAAGAATATCATCAACAAAAAAGAATACATATATTTTAAAGGTATTGAAATGTGGTGGATGGTGGCAACGAGTAGAGGTGGTGATAGTGGCAATAGGTGATGTCTAACAAGAATCACGAGCGACATATAGCGATGATAGTAGATGGGATTGTGAGTAGTCATAGCATGATATTTAAAAATCACCCATTATGTGTAATTTCCTAATACACAGAAAATATGGATTTTGTGGCATTTTAAATCCCTCAAAATTTAACTTTATTTTTTTCTTATAATTTTGAAGCGAAAACCCCAAAGTTATAATACATGGAAAATGAATACAATACACTCCTAATGCTTTTGACCAAACAACCCCTAAGCCATAGAGAAAAACATTCTTCCAAAACTTTTCGAAGATACACAAAAGGAAAAAAATCTATTTTTAAATGGGGTTGATCCGAAATCGTGTGTGAGAACCGAGAAACTTATGTAACCAACTGCATTTATATAGAGTTAAGGATTTATCTTTTACGAACGAATTGAGGGTTAATGCTTCTTATCTTAAATAACCTAATAGGAGAGAGGGGAGGAGGTGCCAATGTTATCTTGAAACTTGTTTCATAGGGTTTGTATTCCCTTTGAATTCATGCCTTGGGAGGCAATGAGGAGAATGACTCATTGGGACCTTTGGCCAAAATCCCTTGAGGGAGGATGAGAGACTCGAGAGGAATTTCTAAATACTTTATTTAATTTTGAAATCAACTTCCTGAGGTCCCCTATGAATAGAATAGTAGAAGCCGTTTCATCTCTATCCATAATTAAAAAAAAAAATGCATCAATTTAGAAAATCTTTTCCATGCTTGAAAAGAGCAAATTATTTTATTTTACCTTAAAAGGTGGTAGGCCAATCTAGGATAAGGAGGAGAATTTTGTGGAATACATTTAGCTTTATTTTCTTTATTATCTTCACATAATTTTCTCTTTTCTACCCCTTGCTACACCCTCTCCTTATTGGATTTCAATATTATGGTTTTTATCCCTCCTCAATTCATATTTTACAAATTTATCCTTTTAAGATTGATATTACATATTAACAAGTATTCTTGAGTGCCTATTTGACCATGATTCCCCATTTTAGATCATTTACTACAAATGAATGCTATTTGTTTTCTCTCTTAGCTCCTTGTTGGGATTCCTAGGTCTTGTGGGCTTCTCCATCCCCTCTAAGTGAGTTGTAATCAAGACATTCTCATTTGAGCGCTTCATCAAATGCAGCTATTGGGAATTCATCCATTCTATTCTTTATCTTGAGATTATATCGTTCCAAACGCATGCTTATTGATTATCTATTTAGAAAAAAATAAGAGTGCTATATTACCGAAGTATGATTAAGTAAATGGAGGACTGAGTGGAGGAATGAGTGACACAAAAACAAAGAATTGCATAAATGTAAATGAAATGTGATGGTTCGTGTGCAAATCTGTGAAATTTGTGGTGGAAAATTTTGAAGGAAAAATAAAAGAAAAATTATAATCTCCCTTATAGAGTCCCATATCTAGGAAAAAAGTTTAGTTCCTTGAGTGCTCCTGTGTATCTAGTGAAATGAATACAATTATGAAATATGATGCACCGACACTTCTCAAAGATGTATGCAGTGTCCGACACTCCTCCGACACGACACGCGTCCAATGTTCCTCTGGCACATGTCGGATATGCTGAAGACGTGTCCGATTAAAAAATAATTAAAACTAAATTGGACACGCATGTCTTAAATATTTCATAAATTTTTTAATTTCTTATACTTAAAAATTTTATTTATTAAAAAAATAAAAACTAATTTCTTATTTTCTCTTTATAGCCCCAAATCAATTACCTGTACTCAATATCCCATTCCCTCAACATTCTCATTTTCATTTCTCTTTAGCGGTTTACAATTAGAGTTTTACAACAACGCACAATGTAATCTCTCTAACACTGTCAAAATAACCATCTTAATGTTAAAGTATGATGATATCTTGACATTAACACTCAACACCATCAATTTGTACACCCACAATCACGCCCCCGCCATTTAAAAAAAATAGCCCCCTCACAATCTCTATGCCCCATCTTGTCCAACATCATCTCAGCATTGACGACCGGCTTCGTCTCGATATTGAGGGTTGATGTTATCTTGACATCAAAGCTCGATGCCCATTGCACAACATTAATGTCTGACATCTCCCATCTCGATGCCTGACATGACATCCTCCCCCAACTCTCAACACCCTAATTTTAATCATTTTAAGCACAAATCCTTGTTAAATGACTTATTATTTTTCAATTATTCTTAATATTCTGTTTATTCAATTTTTATGCACTATCTTTAAGATATAAAAATTATAATACCTTATTGAACCTGTGTTCATGTCTTATAATTTCAATAATTAATGTGTCCCATGCCTGTGTCGTGTCATATCCGTGTTGCTGTGTCTGTGCTTGTGCATTATAGATTATGAACATTTAGAAGGTAATGGTAATCATAAACTCTTAGAAGTTCCACATATTTTTGTATATCGAAAGAAAAATATATTGTCAAAAGGCTTCTGATATTTTGAATCTTAAATCAAGTATGGGAGTTGCGTAATGAACCAAAAAAAGAAATTTCTTAATGCTTTTGTTCAAATTCTTGTGTAGTAAAAATTATTTTGCGTCTTCTTGAGCTATAGAGTTTTCATCGAAGTTTCTATATCCTTTTCTTGGAAAAAGAGTTAATTGTACTATATTTCTTGGTCAACATGCATGTGCATCCATTGATTGTATGTAAGCTATGCCTTTATCCTTACCTTCCCAGATCAGTGGATGAGGCTTTGTAACAATTCCCACCCACTTCAGGGATTCGAGAATGAATGAGCCTTTCAAGAAAATTTGCCCTTGTTGAATTTTGTTATTGGTTCTTTTTTCTGATTAGGTTTGTTGGAGAACTATCAAACAGTGAGAATCATGTTATTTTTTTAATTTATAATGAGTTTAGGCACCTGTCGAAATTGTTAAGCTATGTTGCTCAAGAAAAAATTTGTGGTTGATGTGATATACCACTCCCACTCGCACACAATTTTAATCTGAAGAGTGTTTAGGCAACCACCAAAATTGTGGACATGTTGAAGAAAAATTATTGAGTGAATGCCATATATCAGACGCACACACATGCTTCAATGCACAATGTTCCTCCCCATGCTCCCCAACTCCTCACACCCACACACTGGCCTACCTGCACACCACATGCTCATCCTACACCCACGCACACACCCCCACCCCCAACACAACGCTTGCCCTTATCTACAATTTTTTGCTTGAGAAAGCTTGACAAGATATTTTAGTGGGCTATCTCCAATATGCTAAGCATGAAAATTAGCGTGTTGGGGTATAAAATAAGATTGATGAAGATCTTGTGTCTAACTTGTGTGCACGTTTTGTGTTGGAGGGCGTCAAAGATATTCTGGATTTTTTCTTGAGAAAGATTAGCAAAATATTTTAGTGGGCCATCTCCAACCTGCTTAGCTCCATGCTATGATAATAAATGTTCTTAATTTTGCGTAGTATTCATTGTCATATAAGGAAATATATCTAATTGTAATTGTTTTTGTTTTGGAGAATTTTAAAAGTTTAGCTAGTTTGAGACGTGTATCCAAGTACCTGAATAATGTCAAATACGTCACCCCCTTTAGGAGAATCTATGGTTTGCGGTTCTTATCATAATCTTAAGACATTTAGAGCACTCTTTTGATTAACTTGCTAGTTAAATGGTCAACCATAATTCCCACTTCACAAGGATCAATTGGAATGCAAAAGAATACTTAAGAGTTATAGTATTTTGTACTTTGTATCCTCCTAGTCTTGAGATTTAAATTCACAGAGTCATTTGTTCAAATAAATTGTAGTACCATAATATGATTCAAGCTAATTCACATGCATATTCCCTTTTTATTATCATAACCATTCATCACCCTCTACTCAGGTGATTATTCTCATTTGAGTTTTTTTTTTTCACATCAGGATTTATTATTGTATACTTATTTGGAACATTTATAATGTTAAGAAATTGTTTATTTGTGAGTCACTTTAAATGTTTCTCCAACATGCATAATTAACATATGTTGAAGTGTTTTTTCCCTTAAAATATAATCAGTCCCACTTTTCTCTTTGCAATTCATCAACTAATCTGCTTATCATGAGTGATGAAAATAAATGGAAAGTTTGACCAATTCAGAAAATGCTTCTATAAGATAAAGAGTGTAAAATTGGTAGAATAAAAAGTTTAAAATTGATAGAATAAAAAATAAGCAGATAATATATAATTTCATTGGTTGTGATATTATAAACTATCAATTGATATTATTAAAAGATAAAGAAATATTTAGTTTGATAGGTTTAAATATCTTAGATTTAATATGTAGAAAAATGAGGATATAGATGAGTTTATAACTTGTAGGGTTAAACTTTCATGATTAAAATAGAGAAATACTTCAGGAGTATTATGTAATAAGAAAACATTATTGATAAAAGTAAATTTTATAAAACTATAATTGTGTTGGCTATTTTGCATGGGTATGAGTGTTGGACAATAATGGACATTTTTGATAGTTGAGTATGACAAAATGAGAAAGTTAAAATGGGTTTAGAACAACAACAACAACATTTTAGTCTTCAAAACAGTATTAAAAAGTTTAGTAAGCAAAGCAATTCCTTCATCTCCTAAGCATTTCCACACCTGTATTGGAATATCATCAGGTCCAACAGCTTTTCCACCCTTCATTTTCTTTAAAGCCTCTCTAATTTCAGTTTTACTAATACGCCGATAAAAATAGAAATCTTTATTTTCATTTAGGGTGCTAAGGTCACTAAAGTTAATCGTATTTTCACATTCTTCATTAAAAAGTTTGGTAAAATATCTCATCCACCTTTGTTGAATATCAACTTCTAAGAAAAGTACTTTTTGATCTTCATCCTTAATACACTTCACTTGAACTAAATCCTTACTACTCCTAATTCTTTGTTTGGCTAACTTATACATATATCTTTCTCCCTCCGTAGTATCTAATCTATTATATAAATCATTAAAAGCTAAGATCTTTGCATCGCATATTGCTTTCTTAGATTCCTTATGTGCTTCTTTATATTTTTTCCAATTATCGGAATTTTTACATTTAAACCAATTTTTATAACAAATCTTCTTTTTTTTATCTTTTCTTATGGAATATTAAATTATTAAGTGATTATATTAGAGAAATGGTTGGGAAATTTATGTAAAAGGATAGAAAACACGTCATTAGACAAGTAGATGAAATTAATGTTAAAGGATTAGGAAGAAAAGGGATAGATCTAAGGTTAACACTTTTTCCTCCTGCAAATTGTAATAATGCAACTATCCAAGATTAACATGTATAGAATTTGTTTAAATTATTTGTGATAAAAAGATTTAACACTCTAGAAAACACTTAAAAATAAACGAAAAATAAGTATTCATGCTGAACTTGAATAGTTGGTTTGAGCCAATGATGATGACACTCGATCATTTAATGACTTCTTGAAAACTAAATTTTCTTGAACATCCTAATCATTTTTTAGAAAAGTATACTGTCAGCTTGGGTTTAATGTAATAGAATATGTATTTATAGATGAATTTGGCATTCTTTATAGATCTCTTACCACCCTGCGGCCTAAGGAGGAGACGTTATCAAGGCACTCTATTTTAGGACCCAATGGTCTTTCAGGACATTGGCTGCCACCAAATATTGGTCAACCGGTACATTTTATTTGTAAATTCCCTCTTTTGAAACAAATGCAGTAGCAGATTTAACCAATTTTTATTTGTTTATGCAGGTTCAATATCCAAGCAATGTAGACTTATCTCCTATTGAAATCCCAAGGTTCGTTCATACATTTTTCTGAGTCGTCATAGTTTTTCAAATTATATATTTGTAGTTTCTATGCAATTTTCTTGCATGGGAGTGAAAACTACATTATCCTATTTTACCATTATTATTAGTTTTGGTTATGATAATTTTTTGCTGTCTATCTGAGTAGCTTGCCTCAGCCTAAACTAGATGATCCAGCTATGAAAGATAATGGCACTTCTCACCAGGATAACACTATGTTAGCGGAAGTGCTCTCCTTACATGATGGTGTAGCATCGTTTCATGCTGAACAACCATCTTCCATGATAAACTTTGATGCTACAGAAGTTCCTGCTAAAATGGATCTTATTAGAGATCCGTCACCTCCACCTGTGCGTGCAGAAGTAGAAGAGTTAGTTACTATGACATCACAGCTATCTAATTCACTTGAACAAACATCTTTATCCACGAATGAGCTGGTCGGCTCTGAATCTCCTTTAGAAGTGCACATTGTGAGATATCCTACACTTGCTTGCTTCAATTTTCACAATTAGTTTCAGTATCTACTATATAGTGTAGTAAGGTGTGTGATTTTAAAGCATTTTATTTTGCATCATTTCCTTATTTTCCTAATAAGCCTTTTTGATGTTTGCTTTGTAGTCGACTTCATTGATGGAGAGCTTTCTTAGAGTGGCTAAGTCAAATACTGATAAACACATAGAAACATGCGGAGTGATTGCTGGTTTACTTGTAAGGCGAGATTTTCAAAATGTTGTTCAAAGTTCAGGGTCACCTTTGATTAAATAAAAATGCGCACTGGTTTTCGTTTTCCTATGCAGAAAAACAGAAAATTTTTTGTGACTGCTCTTATCATTCCGAAACAGGAGGGATCAACTGACTCAGTGAGAATTGAGCCATAAATTTTCAAATCCTTTGATTAATGACGATGTCCTAGCTTTATTCATGTTATTTTACTGGTAATGCAGTGCCAGGCAACAAATGAGGAGGAAATATTTGAATACCAGGATAAGCATTCGCTTTTCCCCCTTGGTTGGATTCATGTGAGTATTTCTGCTTGATGAAAACCTCACTGCTATATGATTTCATTGGTGATGAATGCATGTTGGATTTCTAATGTTTACCTTCTGCATTAACAATAGTCCTCTGTTTAGTTTTAGGAGTTTGCTATACATAGTTTCAAGGTGCATCTTTTATCCATTTCATTAGCTCAAGTTTATGTATAGACTGAAGTTTCCTTGTCTCCCCCGTGTCTAGCTTAGGCTGAGGGAAAGCAAATAAATAGGGGAGGAAATTTATCTAAAAAAATATTCCTAGGGCTGCTTAACAACCTAAATCAAGTAGCCTTTTGATGAATGTTTAAATCCGAGGATGTTTGGAGAACCTGTAAGGTTTTAATTGATATATTCATGAATTTCTTGATATCTTAAATTTCAATGTGTTGATGCTTTTTAGTCAAATTTCTTCTGTGCTTTATGGTAGTTACATTGTTTTCTTCCTGCAAAATAAATGCTAAATTTAATATCTATCACATGCATTTAATCAATGTTCAGTTCGTTTGGACAATATGCTGTTATGAGATAACTTAATCTGTGTTTAAATGACGTTGAAATATGTATTTTTCTACCTTGCTTCTCAAGTTCCACCTTACTTAAATCTTGAAATTTATTCAGTAATTCCACTTTTAAGTAGCAATACTGATATGTCATCAATAATTTATCTTGATCGGGCATAAATCTCGATGCAAATATGAATTGGAAACTTCTAGAATTAAATCCGGAATCATCCGAACTCCGATTTTAGCAAACTTATAATCAAACTGAACGTCTTGAAGAAACGAACCCAACGACACTAAAATCGGTCTAATCTGTGAACCCAAATGGGTCCAAATTGAGGGCCCTAAGCCTATTTGGAAGCTTCAGATCATTAATTGGATAACCAAATGATTTCCAAATATGACATGATTATAGTCAAATCGAGCAGCTTGACGAGGCGAATCCAACGAGCCCAAGATCGCCGAATTCTAACATCATTAAGACACTCAAATTCTCGATAAACGATTCATGATCAAGGGAGTTGATATCGACCGTCCGTTTGAAACACTCCCAACATGTCCTTGATCTTCTCCCTATTTACTGGCCATGTCACTCCTAAAAAACTATAAATAGACCCCTCATTCTTCACTGAAGGGGGGGAGGAAGCAAGAGAAAGAAATGAAGAGAGGAAGAGAAATCCAGGAGCTCTCGTGCCACTAGACTCCTCCTCGACCACCTCCCGGTCACCGATCATCGCCGGACTTTCGCCGGACTTTTGCCCGACCACTGACCTAAGTCGTACTTACGCCCGACCACTGACCGTCGCCCGACTATAGTCCCTTCGACCATCATCACCTAATTATGATTTTTCCGGCCACCATTGTCTACCTACTACGGTCCACTCCGACTACCGTTACCTGCCGACTACGGTTCATTCTAACCAGCGTCGCCCTCTGACTACGGTCTTTCCGACCAGCGTCGCCCGCCGACTACGTTTAACTCCTACCACCGTCGCCTACCGACTACGGTCCATTCTGACTACCGTCGCCCGTCAACTACTGTCCTTCTCGCCATCGTCACCTGCCGACTATGATCCCTCCCATACTTGTTAACAGCGAATGGCGTAACACGGCGCAAATGTTCCTTTGGAGCCACAGCGTAGCGGACGGCACGGCGCGGCGCGTGCCATTTTGAATATGGTGCAAACTATACAAGAATTATAAAATAATAGACATGAATATGAAATATTATTAAATTGAAAGACAACTAGCAAGCTATCATAATAATGAAAGACAACTATAGTTATATATAAATTCAAGTAAACAACTCAAATATCTCATAATTTAAAATATTTTGATAATTTTTTTAAAGGTTAATGATTTTATAAGAATTTAATCTACTCTTCTTGGGAATTATCATCATCAGTAGCAAATATCAAAAAGGCTTCATTATCTTCATTAGCATTATGTCCTACTTCATAGTCCTCTTCATCATCCTCATCCTCATCCTCGTTCTCAATAACAACAATGTCATTCTTAGATGAAAATTCTCTCTCTTTGCCTTTAAACCTCTCCCGAATGTTGTAGCGTTTATCATAAATACAAGTAGCCTTAGCAACACTTGTTTAAGTTAAATCTTCCTCTCCAGCAATAAAGTCATTTTCTTCATTAGACTCATCATCTAATTTTCCTGTTAGCCACACATTTGCATCATCTATCTTTGTCAAAGAAATAGGATCATTCACATCACGATGATTGTATCTCCGAATCAATGCTCTATTATATTTTACATAAACTAAATTCTTTAAGCGACCATGATCCAATTTGCTTATTCGTTTGCTATGAAGCTGCAATTGAAATATTATTACAATACTATACTATGAACATACATAAAAAAGCAACATATACTCCGTAAAAATACTTGCATGTTAAAAAATACTCCAATTGCATTCGCATACGGATGAACTATATGTTAGACTTAGGACTTTGATAGCAAAGCTTTATAAATTGGGAGCTCTTTGGCCATATGCCAATCACCAATCAGCTGGAAGAAATGAAATATTTATTTTCAATATTTTATACTTGCAAATCAATCTTCATTTTATGTAAATAATGATACCTGGAGATCGGGTAGTTATTTGTCTTACAACTGGAGGAATATCAAATAGTCATTCACCCCCATTGTATAAATTTAATTCATTACTAATTTTATCTTCTTCATCTACATCTCTAGACAATCTTTCAATACATTGATAAAGACCATCAACTATTTCCCTATCCTTGGCAATGTTAGGGTTATTGAAGAAATATGCAGGATTTAAAAAATGTGCCACTGCATGTAGAGGCCGGTGTAATTCACTTCCCATTTTCTATCAATAATTTTAAAAATTTGATCATACTTATCACTGTTATTGAAGCTTGCAGTAATTGCCTCGTTTGCTCTATTCATTGCTTCATATATGTAAGCCAATGGGGGCTTGTTCTCTCCATCAACCAATCTAAGAACCTTTAATAAAAGACAAGCTATTTTTAAGACATACACTACAGTGTTCCAAAATGATTGCTGCAAGATTGTATGTTGAGGTTGTTTTGCTTTAGCCTCTTTCGCATAAGAACTCAAGATAAACTCTTCACAAGTAAATATTTTCTTCAAGTTTAGTTGCTGTTGATGAAAACATTGTAAAGTTAAGAAAGCTGTTGCGAAACGAGTCTTAGAGGGTTTGACAAGTGCTCTTTGATTTGTGCACCCTCATTAACGCAAGTAAGCGAGACCTAGAATATATAAAACTGTGTACTTTCACCTCTTTTTCAAAGCATCGCCTTAGCTTTTGAATTTTGAAAATGTCCACTATTATTAAATTCAAACGGTGAGCAGCACAAGGAGTCCAATAAATATGAGGATATTTGCCCATTAATAATTTTCCTGTACTATCATTATACGTTAAGATCAAATATTCATTCTTCATATGAAATAACACAAGTTTAGATTATAAGTTGTGACAAACATGCGAGAACTTTTTTAGATGCATTATCAATAAAAACTTGGATCACATTATATGGTCCAATAACCTCGATGTACTTGCAAAACAGTTTAAACATTTTCACAGTGTTCTTGGAAAAAGAACTAGCATTAATTGACTCTACAAATGCGCTACCTATCAGACAATTAATACGAAAATTGATTAAGCTTTTCCCATTCCTCGATGTCCATCCATCTGCCATTAGAGAACAACCATATTGTACAGTCTTCTTGATGACGTCGTAATAGTTCATGTGTATGTCTAATCTCTTTCTTCAAACAAGTAACTCGTATCTTATGATAACTCGGAGGTTTCATTCTAGGTCCAAACTGTCCAAGTGCCTCCACCATAATAGGGAAACTATCATATTTCACAGTAGTAAATGGAATCCCAGCATCATACATCCATCTACAAAAAATTTGAATAGCCCATTTCCTCATTTCCTTTTTAGCTACATCCATTTCTTTGCTAACTGACCTTTTCTATGCTTTACTACATCTTCAAGATTTGGTGTAAGGAAAGTATCTAACGGTCCTTTAGGTCATGATGCTTTGAAGAATGATGTTGATGTGGAACTCTGATAAGAAGTGTTAGATTTATTTGTTCGTAATATTTTGGATGGTCTAGCACCTAGAATATCATCTGCCATCACATCAAAGTCATCTCCTTCATCAAGGTTGACATTTGATGTGTCATTAATCTGCTCTTTTAAATCTTTTTTTTTCAACATGGATGCCTTTATTTCGGACTTCACATGCTCGGGGCAATTAGAGCAAGGTCTAGCATTCCTAAAACCCCCAACGAGGTGTTGTTTGTGACGTGTAATTCCTCCTTTTGTTATTTTGCCACAAAAAATACATGTCACGGTGTTGTTATCGGATTCATTTGTCAGTATTGCATATTTCCATGTTGGATCTTTTTTTTAAAGATTGAATTTAATCTTACATTTTATAATCACCTAAAAGCAAGTAAATTCAAATAAATAAATTTTGGTCTCCATTAGAATTAGATGAATAAAATCAATGTAAACTTCATCATACAAAACACAAATCAATGTAAAGTTCATTAATGCTCGGTAGGGCTCATGGCAGCAATCTTGTAATCATAATGTTTGGAACAAATATAATCTTCAAAATAAAATAAGACGAATCAATAATATAACTACTATGTTACGAGCTCTATACAATGTGTATTTGCTACATAAAGCCTTCCCTCCAAGGAAAGGCCTCATTTGTACTCAATCATCAATGCTAGTGGATTCATTCAAACTAGGCCAGACCCTGTGGTTTTTTCTCTTTTTAAGGTTTTCTACGTAAAAATCTTAACGTCTCTTATGAACGCTACACCCCAACTCTCTTATCAGTTTGTGTGCTGGATCTTCGTGCAAAGGTAAGACACTAAACTATATCTCTCTCTACTGTCGCAAATTTTCCAAGACGCAACAAGTACAATGGCTTCTACCCTTCCATGCATGATATGCTTCTTATCCCAATTTTAAAGATTTTCCAGTCTTCTTCCTTACTATGATGATTTGCTGCTTATCTGAAAGTGCGTCTTGCACCTTGAACATAAATAAATGTACCACATCCATATGTTAGGGAAACTCATGTCTGTTTCTATTTTAAAAAGTGAATTGCATATTATATTCACAATATTGGTGTGTTTTAATTACTTGAACTTCATTCCAAATATGCAGACGCATCCTACTCAATCTTGTTTCATGTCTGCAATTGATGTCCACACACACTATTCCTATCAGGTGCGTAATAATAATGCTAGTATGTGGCTTCCTATTTGGGTGGAAGAAAACTGAAGGCAGGCCATTTATGGCTTCATTATGGATCTGCAAATATTCATTTGAGCCCTTTTCAACTTCTTTTTTAATATTCTTATTTTCCCAGCATAACTTTAAGACTTCAATCATTACCTTCCTGTTAACTTTTATTTTCTTGTTATTGGAGTTGTTTTGATTTATATGTGTTCTTTTGACATAACCTGAGTGTTTGATCAGGTCATGCTACCTGAAGCGATTGCAATTGTAATGGCCCCTAGTGACAGTTCAAGGTAAGGGTGACTAAAATTCTTATTTTAGCACAATAAAGTTCCAGTTATACGGGTTTTGTACATATACTTTTCTATCTGAAAAATCGACATTCATTTAATTAAAGAATTTTTTATTCTAAAAAGAGAGGGAAATGATTCGTAAAACCTCATCACTTTATTCTAATCTTACAGATCAATAGCAGGTAAATTTTCTCTAATGTTACTGAAACATTATTCTTCCAAATTTTTGTCTTGCAACATTGCATTGGTTGACTTTTCCTTCATGCAAATAAAAAATTATGATATATTTTTAGACGCTTACAAATTTCTGAATCTATCACATTGAAATAGCATAAAGATGAACTTGACAATGAATTAAGCTTGTTAACCAGAGGTTTTCATGAATATTGAGCGGTTTGGTTGAAGCAAATAGTTATATTACCTTAATGTGATCCGAAGGTAGCTGGTTCGAAATCACGGAAATGACCCTAAACCCTACAATGCAGAGTTAACGCTGCATATACCTACCCCTTCTTACCCGCAGCATTGGTGAGAAACCTCATGAACTGGGGTTTTGATGCCAGTTTTTGTGAGTGATTTTAACTTTGTTCAAATGTTTATTTGAACTTAAATGCAAGTGGGATCTTATTTTGGAAACTCACCACCTTCCCAAAAGTAACAAATAAGCTTATAGATGTTTGATGGGTGAGAATAAACCTTTTTTTATATAAATAAAAATTTAAATTATAGAAATTTGTAGGAAGTGAATTCAAGATAAAAGTATCATTCATCAAAACTCATTTCACAGAACTCACCTCCAGACCTCAACTCCAACCATTCCAGCCTTAGAGCTAGCTATCCAGATATTACTTCAGTGCTTTAGATCAATGGCAATGGCTCGTGATCAAATACTCTACTGTTTCATTTTTTCTATCCTGATTGGAAATTTTCTTGTGTCCAGAAAACATGGCATATTTAGATTAACGACTCCTGGAGGCATGTCAATCATTAGGAACTGCGATCAGCGGGGCTTCCATCCTCATTCATCTCCACCAGATGGCGGTCCGATCTACGACCATTGCTCTGATGTTTATATGAATCCATCTTTGCAGATTGATGTGGTTGATCTCAGATGAGAGTCCCCTGACTTCTTATACAACAACTCTTGATTCGTCGTTAATTATGTTCCATTCTTTCTCTGGATCTGATTTTCCTGTACATAAACATATAGATTGTATTGTAGAGCAGAGTGCTGTCTCTGAGCTCTTAAGCAAGCTGATGATTGAATTCCTCATTAATCAAATAATGCTGCTTTTCAAATAGATCACTAAACTTGAATTATTCTTTCTATTGTCTAATACTTAGTTCTTGTTGCAATCACTCATATGTTCAGTTTGTTTAGGCTTCATTTGGGACGGCTTTCTTGTTGCTTCTTAAAGCACCTTTTTAGTAAAAAAATTAAATATTGTGCTAAAAAGCTGTTTTAAAAAGCATTAAAAAAGCTGTCCCAAATGAAGTCTTAGTCGTAAAGATGTTAGCTGCAAAAAGTCTTGAAATCGAATTTGCTTATATTTTTGTATAAAAAATTATTTTAAGAAGCAGGAAGAAAATTGTCTGGAAATATATATATATATATATATATATATATATATGAAGAGTTGAAAACAAAAAAGCATTCTAAACTATTGAAGGACTGATATTGAACTTCTAAAATGGAGAAAATTATATCAGAATGTTGTAATATAATTTTTATCAAGTTGAATTTAATTTTTTTTTTTAGTATGTTTTAGCTCTTCTATTTGTTCTTTTAAGTATAAAGTGGAGATCAATCACTTATAGTCCATCATGGATGCTAAGGCGCATGATATTGGTTTTCCTTTTCTTTTGGAAAACACATCGGATCCCAATTCATTGAAAGCGCCCCTTGACCTCGATGTATCCACTATATTATTATTATTATTATTATTATTACTACTGTTATTCTTATTTAATGATACGAGTTGGAGCTTAATTAAATTGAAATAGAAAACAAAAAGGAATTATGAAATGAGGTAGCAATGAACATGCATTTAATATAAATGAAATTTAAACAAGCTAATTACATTTTTATGTATTTGCCTGAAACATCTATTTTTTAATATTTATTTATATAATATCTTAATTTTTAAATGATATAACAAACATAATTGGGATTATTTTATTTAGAGTGTAATTATATATATATATATATATATATATATATATATATATATATATATATATGTTGTTGACTTTTCTAGTGGATTGATCTGATGAGTTGAGAATTTGTTAGTGAGAATGGAGAGTAGAGAGAGGAGTAGACTAGCATAATCTTGACAATTTAGATTAAAAAATATAAGAAAAAAAATTAGAGATCTAAAGTCTTTAACCAAAGGTAAAAAAGGGTGAAGAAAAGGTTCCAAATTATTTCTCGTCGCCTTTTATTTATAGGATTTTTAGGGCTATAAGAAAGATTATACAGAGAAAAAAAATAAGAATACAGGCTACACAGAATACCAATACAACTCTATACATGAATCTATAACACATGTCACATCCTAATTGATTGTAGGCAAACAAAGTTGACGGTCGTGCGAGCTATCTGTCGTTGTGTAGTTCGAGAGGGGCTAGTAGGTGTAGGTTGACATAGGCGAGTTTGAGAGGAGATGGATATGTAGTTGATGAATCATCTTGCTAAGTTGGTGACCCTCGTAGGAGGTTCAAGGTCATCTTGTCGTGGAAGGCAAATAGAAGTATTTGTGAAAATGAAGGGTCTCTAAGCCTGACAGTGGTAGCCAAATGAAGTGTGGAACCTCTAAGATAAGTACTTTTTTGTAATTGAGTCTAAAGACTCGAAGGAAGAGGTATGATTGAGACGAGCGGTGATTTATCCACTTAGTGAGGAACTTTTTGGTCGCCCAGCGGAAGGCGAGCTCCCTACTAGATGTCAACAAGTGACACCCATCGATATTCTTAGGTGGGTTCCTCTTTTGGTTCCAAGTGAGTCCTTTGAGGGATCTACTCTTGAGAGTGATGACTCTCATCATGACCTGGTTGGCCTGGTCGCTACCTGTCAAAATACCTGAGAAGATGATCATGGATATACAATTTAAATATTATGGTGTTATATTATTAAGTATAAAGGTTTGAATTATATTTATACAAGAATTTAACATAAATCTATTGTAAGCTATGTTAGGCTTCTGTATTTTTGGTCTCTTTCATTCCTTGCAATTTATATTTGGAAACCCATTCTCATCTATGTTTTTTGCTGTTGATAGTCTATAGGATTAATTAGAAATATTCTTTTGGATGCCAATTCTTTCCATTTGATACCTTTTTCATCAAAGGTTAGAAGCTAGTTCCACTTATAGTAGTCATTTGATAAAATCAGCTCCATCAATTTATTGTTAATGTTCTGATTTGCAGCTTTTGGTTTGAAAGAAAGCTCCACAAATTTAAATTTTCCTTGTGTTGATAATTTGCTTCACAATCACATAGCTGGCAAGGCTTCATCGATCTATTTTCTCAAATTTTATGTTCTGTTTCTATTACCCTAAACCTCAAAATTGAGAAAATAGATTGATGAAGCCTAGTCAATTATGTAATTGTGAAGTAGATTGTCAACTTAATAAAAATTTAGATTTGTGGAGTCAATTATTTCTTTCAAATCAAATGTTGCAAATAATATTAACAATAAATTGATGGAGTTGCTTTGTCAAATGATCTCTATAAGTAGAACTAGCTTCCAATGTTTGATGCAAAGAAAAAGAATTGCCCATCCAAAAGAATATTTCTAATTAATCATATAGACTATTAGTAGCAAAGAAATATATGAGAATGGGTTTCCACATACAAAAAATTATGGAAGCGTGAAGTATCTAATTCGACATGAGCTTGATTTAGTGTATATCTAAAGAAACATCTTTGAAATGTTATCAATTTTATGATGGTTTTGTCATATAAGATAAAAGATGCTAACAATGTTGGTAGGGATTTTAGGATATTTGTAATGGTTATCAATGCTTTTGATTGATAATGGCACAATGACACATAGAGTATCATATGTTGAACCCCGTGAGCCTGGTGCACATACTAGGGTTTTGATGACCATAAAAATTATTGGTTATACTAATACAAATTATAGTTATGTTTGGATGTCATTGCTTTAAACTAATAATTCAGGTTAAAGAAAATATAAAAGATAGAGTGATATCTAGCACACAAGAGACGAGATCAAGAATAGGAATTGATCTAGCCTAAAGTTGCAAATGTGAAGCCGTCAATGACAAAAAGATCTCAAAGAATGCAAAGTGTGTCAATTTATATATTTTTTATTTTCTTAAGCCTTCCTTTTGTACAAGAATATACTGGGATAAACAACCAAGCACACATAGACACACATATTAGAGTACAAAATACATTAAGAGCAGAAAAATTTGTAAGTTAATTAAAGCATTGGGTCTCTGATTAATCCTATTGTATGATATTACTATGATAATTTTGAAAAAAAAATCAAGTAATATTAATTAACATAAAATTAAAAATCAAAATTTTAAATAATAAATTGTATTTTACGATGAATATCATCCTATATGATATACTATTTGAAATTAAACTCGTCGTTATCTATTATTTGAAAGTTTGATAGGGATGTTAAGCCCTGATGAACTAGTCCCGAGGCTAACCAAGAGGGGGGGTGAATTGGTTATTTAAAAATTCAAGAGACACAGTAAAAAATCTTTTCGATGATTTGCAGCGAAAACAAGTAAAACACACAAACGAAAAGATCAAACACAAATTTCACCCAAACAGTTAATCACAGAAAACTAAAGTGCAGAAAGTAATTAGAAAGAACACATCAGATTTTATAGTGGTTCGGTCAACTTGACCTACGTCCACTCCCCGGAGCCTCCCCTCCGGGTATTGCACTAACTCAAAGTGTCTCTCCTTTTGCTCCCACAGCAAGGCGGAGAAGCCTGTACAAAAACTCCTTTCCACCGACACGGTGAGGCAGAGAACCTAACCTCCTTTTATTTTCTCCTGAAGCAGGCAGAGAACCTCGGACTCCTTTCTCTTCCTCCTGAAGCAGGCAGAGAACCTGAACTCCTTTTGCTTCCTCCTGAAGCGGGCAGAGAACCCGGATCTTCTTGCCGACAATCCTCCTAAGAGACACCGACAAGACCAGAGACGACGAGCGGAGAAGACGACTCTGATCCTTGCTTGGAGCAACCTTTATGAATCTCTCACAAACTCCCCCTCACAAGATCCTCTCTATCTCTAGGGTTTCTCTGGAAAGAAAAAGTGGCAAAAAGATTTTTCTTGTTAGAAGAAAAATATCTTTTAAAGGAGGGCTCTAAAATTGCCGTAAATCTCAACTGGTCGGCCAGAATCGTCCAGGACGATCGAAATATCGTCCTGTACGATTAGTTCAAAATCACCTGTTTCAGCCTGGACGGTCTGGCTCTTCTGGACGATAAGTAGAAAAAGTTGATCAGATCGTCCCGTACGTTTCTGCGATCGTCCGGGACGATTAGTGTAAATTCAGGAATTTCATCCAGAAGACCGCTCTGGTCGTCCAGAGGAACTTGTGCTGGACGATCCAAAAATGACTTGATCGTCCAGGACGATACGGATATCGTCCTGTACGATTAGTTCAAAAAGGGCCAAAATCGTCCTGATGACCGCTCTGGACATAAATCTGAAACACACTAGACGATCATGATCATCCCGGACGATATGATCGTATCAATTAAATATTAATTGTTTTCCTTAATTACCAGACTAATTTAGGCATGATTATACTGGATCATCCAGGACGATACACATATTATCCTGGACGATCCGATCAAATCTCTAAAATTAAAACTTGCTTAACTTGATCTGGCAGTTGAGAATTTCTGATTTGAACCTATCGTCCCATACGATGTATGGATCGTCCAAGACGATCGGCTTAATCAGACAGACTTAACTTGGTCGCCCTAATTAGGGTTTCTATTTTTACTTGATCGTCCAGGACGATCGGAACAAAAAATTGAACAGAAACTCTAATTCACTCAAGCTCTCCCCCTGAGTGTGTCCGTGCAAGGTTACTTAGCTAGGGGATCAGTTACATTACAATTGACTCAAGAAAAATAAAAACCAGTATATTGGACCTGAATTACAATACAGACTGACTCGTTCTTGAACTGGCTTGAACTTGCAATTGATCCTACATTCCTGAAAGATTAGATAGTCAATAAGAACCAGAGATGTTTGTTATCATCAAAATTATAGTCCTTGAAACCAAATTCGCAACAATCTCCCCCTTTTTGATGATGGCAAATATTTGGTAATAATTTTAAAAATAGGAATTTAACAACGGGTGAATAATACAAAATCACTGAACTAATCCAAAACGCAAGACTTACTACTCCCCCTTTTAACATCTCAAAAAGGGAAAGAAAACATATAAAAATAGTAAAACCCGTATAATTCCAAAACTGCAAGACTTACTACTCCCTTTTTTTTATCAATCTGCTCCAGTAAATTAGAATTTTCTCTTAATTTTAAATCCAAAAACTAATAAGAAGACGATTGACAGCGCTGAAATCTCAAAAAAGTTAGAAAATTGACTTTTGTAACTCCCACCTCGGACACCTTATAGATGCAAATCCCTTTCAAAACAAAAATTCAATTCAGAAGAAAAGAAATTAGATTCGAAAGGGGATCCTTTCAAGCCTCGTTTCAGAAAAATATCTGATATAATAGTATTACAAAGTAATAAATTAGAAATCAGGATTTTCAAACTCAAGCTTTTGAAAATATTAAGTGGCGTACGGATTTTTCTAAGACATTTAATATCTGAAAGGGAAGAAAGCTTAGTTGGGCTCATTTTGTGCCTCTTTTTCAATTAGTTTGGTGCTATGCGCATCTTTTAATTTTTGATACACTTTGTGTATCTTTTAGTTTGGCGACATTTCACATCTTTTCAGCTTTGGACTCATTTTGTGCCTCTTTTTTAATTTGTTTGGCGCACTGCGCATCTTTTGTAAGCTTTCTCCCTCTCAAAATTATTAAAGGATCTCAGCTGTAAAATTACCTTCCAGACATAAGAGACGCCAAAGCTTACTCCCTACAATAAGGAAGAGTAATTTACAAAACAAAAATCATACATCATATGATAAGTGCAATCACTTGGTTTAGAAAATCATAATAATGACTCAAGACTTTAAAAATACTATTCATATGAGGTAGATTACTGTAGAAAGATAAAATAAATCTCTACTTCAAAAATTAATATTTTAATTTTGAAGAAGATTTTTATCCAAAAGAAATAATGCACCAGTAAAGGAGTTAGAGGAAGAGAAATAATCATCAATGTTTCTTCCCTTTAACAGATCCAGTGGAATCAATCACTACTTACCAGCTTCCAAATAAAAATAAGGTAAAACTCTCAGTCAGAAATCCAGTTTATCAGAAGTAGTGAGCAGTGATCGGATTTTGAAAAGCATGAAACAGTAAATAAAAGAGATGAACCAGTAAATAAAAAAGGTAGAAAATCACATCAAAATAAATACTCAAATTAAACTAACACCAAGGCTAAAATAGAAATCAGCAGAAGAAATTAAAAATAATAGAAAGCAAATAATCAAATCAAACAGCTAACTAAAACAAACATAATAAAAAGGACAAATCAGAAATCAATATTCATCTGAATCAAGTATTTATATCAATCACTCTTAATCTGGTCCTCAAAATACTAAATGAGTCAAAGGCTAGTGGTTTAGTAAATATGTCAGCCAGCTGATTTTCAGTTGTTACATGATGTAGCTCAATGTCCCCTTTTGTAACATGGTCCCTAATGAAGTGATGTCTTATATCAATGTGTTTGGTTCTAGAATATTGGATTGGATTCTTAGAGATGTAGATGGCACTAGTATTATCACACAGAATAGAAATTGTGCCCATAGGTAATCCTAAATCCAAGACTTGTTGCTTCAACCAAAGAACTTGGGCCACACAACTTCCTAAGGCAATGTACTCAGCTTCAGCAGTGAAAAGTGTAACTGAGTTCTATTTTCTACTGGACCAGGAGACTAAAGACTATCCTATGAATTGACAAGTTCCAGAAGTACTCTTTCTATCCACCCTACACCCTGCAAAGTCAGAATCAGAATATCCAATAATCTTAAAAGAGGTGCTGTGCCTAGGGTACCAGATTCCTAGGTTTGGGGTCCCTAAAAGATATCTAAGAATTCTCTTAACAATAGTCAGGTGGGACTCTTTAGGATCAGCCTGAAACATAGCACAAAGACAAACACTAAACACGATATCAGGTCGGCTAGCAGTCAGGTAAAGCAGTGATCTAATTATACCTCTATACTTCTTCTGATCAACAGATTTCCCACTTGAATCCTTATCTAACTGAATAGAGGAGCTCATGAGTGTTGATTGGCTTGGCTTTATTTATTTCATATTTCTTCAAAATGTCCATAGTGTATTTAGATTGATTGAGAAATGTTCCCTCATCCATTTTCCTTATACTAAACCCCAAAAAGTAGGACAATTCTCCAATCATACTCATCTTAAACTCTTTACTCATTATTTTAGAAAACTCATCACATAAATATTTATCAGAAGATCCAAAAATTATATCATCAACATAGATCTGGATAATGTGTAAGTCATCCCCTATTCTCCTCAGAAAAAGGGTGGTGTCTACGCTCCCCTTAACAAACTCTCTTTCTAACAGGAATGTGCTAAGCCTCTCATACTAAGCTCTGGGTGCCTGTTTCAATCTATATAAGGCCTTTTTTAATTTATAAATATGATTTAGATATTAGGAACTCTCAAAACCTGGGGGTTGTTCTACAAAAACATCCTATTTTATTACCCCATTTAAAAAGGTACTCTTGACATCCATTTGAAATAGCTTAAATTCCTTATGACAGGTAAAGGTTAGTAGCACCCTAATGGCTTCCAATCTAGCTAAAGGGGAAAAGGTCTCCTCAAAATCAATCCCTTCAATCTGATTATACCCCTTAGCTACCAATCTTGCCTTATTCCTAACCACCACACCAGAATCATTCATCTTATTCTTAAAGACCCACTTGGTTCTCACTATAATGTGATTTTTAGGTCTTTCTACTAACTCCCAAATATCATTCCTTATAAATTGATTCAATTCTTCTTGCATAGCTAAGATCCAAAACTCATCAGAAAGGGCTTGATTGATGTTGGTGGGTTCAATCATTGAGATAAAGACAGAGTGGTTTACTTCCTTCTTAAGTCCATACCTAGTCCTAACACCTTCAGAAGGGTCTCCTAAGATTAGTTCTTTAGGATGACTTGAAGAATATCTCCAATCTCTAGGTAATGTGATTTGAGGTTCTACCTTTTCCTCCAGATTTGCATTTTGAACCCCTTGGGTAATCTCCTCTACCTCCTCTTCTTCCTCAACTCTAGTCACCTTAGGATCAGATTCATCAAACACTACATGAGTTATCTCTTCCACCACCAAAGTCCTCTTATTGAACACCCTAAAGAATTTCCCCACATTAGAATAGCCTAAGAACACTCCTTCGTTAGATTTGGGGTCAAACTTTCCTGAGGATGATTTCTCGTTGTTCAGAATGAAAACCTTACAGCCAAAGACATGGAGGTGGGACAAGTTTGGAGTTCTACCCTTGATGATCTCATAAGGTGTTTTGTTCAGATTTGATATAACATTTACCCTATTCAACACATAACAGACCGTGTTCACCGCTTCAGCCCAAAAGTATTTTGGAAGTGAATACTCAGCAAGCATGGCTCTAGCGGCTTCCACTAAGGTCCTGTTCTTCCTTTCAGCTACCCAGTTAGCTGAAAAATTATGACTAATCCCTTACTCCTCACAAAAACTTCCAAACTTCACATTTTTAAACTCTCCATCATGATCATTATGAATAGTCAAGATCTCATAACCTAACTTCTTCTAAATCCAAGTGGAGAAGGACTTAAATTCATCAAATGACTCAAATTTATGTGACAGAAATTTAATCCAAGTGAACCTCGAGTAATCATCAACAATCACAAAATCATAAACTTTCCCCCCTAAGTTAGCAGTGCTAATGGGTCCAAAGAGATCCATGTGAAGGACTTCTAAAGGTCTGGAGGTGCTAATATCCTTAACAGAGTGAAAGAAGGACTGGACTTGCTTCCCTAACTGACAGGCATCACACAGGTGGTCCTTAGTGAACTTAAGCTTGGACACACCTCTAACTAAGTCCTTTTGGGTGACGCTCCTAAGGGTTTTCATACTGGCATGACACAATCTCCTATGCCACAACCAAGACTCATCAGCAGCAATTTTTAAGCAAATTAAATTTTCAGCTTTAATGCAACTTACATCCAGCTTGTAGATATTATTGATCCTTTATCCCTACAAAACAATTTTGTCATTTAAGCTTAAAATACAGTAAGTGGGCAGAAATTTGATATTGTATCCTTTGTTACAGAGTTGTATGATGCTCAGCAGGTTGTGTTTCAGTCCATCTACAAGCAAAATATTGTCAATCATAAAATTCTTTGAATCACCAATTATACCTGAACCTACAACCCTCCTGGTGGTGTTATCTCCAAGTGTAACCCTGCCTCCAGCCCTGGCCTCCAGTGAAATGAACTGATTTGCATCTCCAGTCATGTGTCTTGAACATCCGCTGTCCAGGTACAACATGCTCTCACGAGGTCTTGTGTGAGAGCACACCTACAAAATCATCAAACATCAGATTTAGGAACCCAAACATGTTTGGGTTCCTTCTTATGAAAAGAAGAATGCAATGCATGTGTGCTATACTGTAAAACAGGCAGTTTAGGCCTTCACACCCAATGTGTACTATGGTGAACAGTGCAGGTGTGGGAGATGTGTCCTAACATGTCACATGAAAAATATCTAACACCAGGAAAAGGGTTAACTAATCTACATGGGTGATAGTACCTCTTCCTAGGTTTGTATGAAACATGCTTTGATGATTTTAAAATAAATTCTTCAAAAGGTGGAGGTGCATAAAACTGTGTAAAAGTAGGAGGTGTTTGATTTTTCTCAAAAGCACTGATTTTAACTTTCAGAAATTCATTTTTTTTGTTAAGACTTGCAATTTGAAATTTCAGTGCACCATTGCTACTCTCTACTTCACACGCCAGATTGTCTAATTCTTTAAAAGCTCTTTCTAAATCAACATGCGAGGTTTTCAATGAATCATGCTCAGTAACTAAATCAGAATATTTTTTGTTCAATTCATCATACTCATCAAGTAAAGACATATGATTGCTATCAAGTGTGGAATGATCTTTAACTATCAAATCATGCTCTTTTTGTAAATTCTGAAGTTCTAGTTTCAGACTATCATGAGTTTTCTTAAGATTCCTATACGATGCATGAATTTTTTTAGATATTTTAAATAATTGATCGTAAGTAAGCTCACATACCTCTTCCTAGTCAGACTGACCAGGATGATCATCAGCCATCAGACACAAATTAGTTTCCTCCTCTTCAGCTTCAGTCTTAGAGGAGTCAAATGCAGAATCTGCCTAGAACACCTTCTGAATCTACTTCTTATCCTTCATAAACTTATGTTTCTCCTCACCCTTCTCCTCGCTTGGGTGAGCTTTAAGTGTAGGACAATCAGCTTTAATGTGTCCAGGCTTCCTGCATTCAAAATAAATAGTATCAGATGAACCTTTAAAATTTTTGCTGGACTTACCCTTGTTCCACTTCTAAAAGTTCTTATGTTTCTTCCTTAGAAAACTTTTGAATTGCCTAGTGATTAAGGCAACGTCATCGATATCAGACCCGAAAGTATCAGTGTCACTCTTGTTGGCCTTCAGTGCCACTATTTTCTCCTTCTTCTTCTCACCTGCATCAAGCTGTCTTTGGTTCACCCATTACTCGTAAGCAATGAGTGATCCAAGTAAGCTATCAATAGAGTAAGTATTCAAATCTTTAGATTCAGTGATTGCAGTTATTTTAGCATCATACGAAAAAGGCAAACATCTAAGAATTTTGTTCACTCTTTCGTAGTTTGTAAGTTCTCTTCCTAAGGCATGCAAAGAAGTAACAATTTGAGTGAATCTCGTATACATTTCAGAAATGGTTTCAGTAGGTTTCATGCGAAAAAGTTCATAGTCATGAAGCAAAATATTTAACCTAGACTGTTTGACATTAGTTGTACCCTCATAAGTGATGCATAATCTATCCCAAATCTCTTTGCCAGTTATACACATAGAAACACGCATGTAATCCTCAGATTTTAAAGCACAAAAAAAATAGTTTAAACATTTGGAATTCAATTGAGCTAAGTCACGATCATCAAATGTCCAATCAGTAAAGGACAGTTCAGTTTTAACATTGTTAATCATTCTAAAAGGTGGCTCATAGCCATCTTTAACAAGCATCCACATATGATAATCAATTGATTAAAGAAAAGTAGACATGCGAGTTTTCCAAAAATAAAAAGGTATGTTATCAAATAATGATAGTCGTGTAATTAAATAACCTTCAGCAGTATTATGATTACCAAAGTTAGCCATGGATCAAATTCAAAACTTTTTAAACTTAAATTTTTGAATCCCGCTCTGATACCACTTGAAAGTTCGATAAGGATGTTAAGCCCTGATGAACTAGTCCCGAGGCTAACCAAGAGGGGGGGGTGAATTGGTTATTTAAAAATTTAAGAGCAACAGTAAAAAATCTTTTCGATGATTTGCAGCGAAAATAAGTAAAACACACAAACAAAAAGATCAAACACAGATTTCACCCAAGAAGTTAATCACAGAAAACTAAAGTGCAGAAAGTAATCAGAAAGAACACACCAGATTTTATAGTGGTTCAGTCAACTTGACCTACGTCCACTCCCCGGAGCCTCCCCTCCGGGTATTGCACTAACTCAAAGTGTCTCTCCTTTTGCTCCCACAGCAAGGCGGAGAAGCCTGTACAAAAACTCCTTTCCATCGACACGGTGAGGTAGAGAACCTAACCTCCTTTTGCTTCCTCCTGAAGCAGGCAGAGAACCTCAGACTCCTTTCGCTTCCTCTTGAAGCAGGCATAGAACCTGAACTCCTTTTGCTTCCTCCTGAAGCGGGCAGAGAACCCGGATCTTCTTGCCGACGATCCTTCCAAGAGACACCGACAAGACCAGAGACGACGAGCGGAGAAGATGACTCTGATTCTTGCTTGGAGCAACCTTTGTGAATCCCTCACAAACTCTCCCTCATAAGATCCTCTCTCTCTCTCTCTCCCAAACTCTCTCTCCCTCTAGGGTTTCTCTGGAAAGAAAAGGGGCAAAAAGATTTTTCTTATTGGAAGAAAAATATCTTTTAAAGGAGGGCTCTAAAAATGCCCTAAATCTTAACTGGTTGGCAAGAGTCATCCAGGACGATCGAAATATCATCCTGTACGATTAGTTCAAAATCACTTGTTTCAGCCTGGATGATCTGGCTCTTCTGGACGATCAGTAGAAAAAGTTGATCAGATCATCCCGTACGATTCTGCAATCGTCCGGGACGATAAATTCAGGAATTTCATCCAGAAGACCGCTCTGGTCGTCCAGAGGAACTTGTGCTGGACGATCCAAAAATGACTTGATCGTCCAAGACGATACGGATATCGTTCTGTACGATTAGTTCAAAAAGGGCCAAAATCATCCTGATGACCGCTCTGGACGTAGAACTGAAACACACTAGACGATCATGATCATCCCGGACGATATGATCATATCAATTAAATATTAATTGCTTCCCTTAATTACCAGACTAATTTAGGCATGATTGTACTGGATCGTGTAGGACGATACACGTATCGTCCGGGATGATCAGATCAAATCTCTAAAATTAAAACTTGCCTAACTTGATCTGGCGGCTGAGAATTTCTGATTTGAGCCTATCGTCCCGTACGATGTATGGATCGTCCAGGACGATCGGCTTAATCAGACAGACTTAACTTGGTCGCCCTAATTAGGGTTTCTATTTTTACGTGATCGTCCAGGATGATGTTAATATCGTCTAGGATGATCGGAATAAAAAATTACACAGAAACTCTAATTCACTCAAGCTCTCCCCCTGAGAGTGTGTGTGCTAGGTTACTTAGCTAGGGGATCAGTTACATTATAATTGACTCAAGAAAAATAAAAACTAGTACATTGGACTTGAATTACAATACAGACTGACTCGTTCTTGAACTGGCTTGAACTTGCAATTGATCATGCATACCTGAAAGATTAAACAGTCAATAAGAACCAGAGATGTTTGCTATCATCAAAATTATAGTCCTTGAAACCAAATTCGCAACATTATTTTCAAAAATAGGTAAATTCAAAATTTGATCTAATTATATTGTATGAACTTGCTTGTCTTGTACAAAATGTAAATATCTATTTTAATATTTACATATTTTAGGATTGAAAATTAAGAGTGGAATTATAATACATTTCATACTGTATGATATCTATCATATAGGCCGGACAAATAGAGAGCTTATCCAATGATCTCCATTAGAACATGACGATTTAATGATCTGGTTTAAAAAATTGAACTAATCCTATTGTACCCCATATTGTATAGTCTGATCAATCTTAGATAAATTTTAGGATTTCAGGATAATTAAACTAATCATACTATGCAATCCTTGATTGCACTGTATGATCAGGCCAATCATTTTAATAAATAGCCTTTTAGTGTTTCTTTTGGAACCCTCATATAATATCAATAACCAAGAGTTCTAAAAGGGTTTTCTAGAGTTTTTATAAGAGCTTTTGGAGAGAAACTTTCAAGAGGGTTTGGGAAAGAGATTGAAGTTGCTTTTGAGAGATGTTTTGGGAGGGACCAAAAGAGTTGGGTGAGAGATTCACTAAGGTTATCTATTCCAATTTACTTCCTTGTTCCTCTATATTGTTGTTAAAGGTCTTTGGAGAAGAGCTCTAATGAGTCTTGGTGGGAAGACTCAGATATAACTGATGAGGCTATGAAGAAGTTGCTTTTTGAAGAGAAAGACTTGTAGGGTTCCTCTATTATCTATGAAGGAGGGAGACTTCTCTACCTTGCTAGGAGCAAAATAAGAGAAGTTTCTCTGCCTTACTAGAAGCAGAAGGAGAGAGTTAATGGAATACCTGAGGAGATGACTCAGGGAGTGAATATAGATTAAGTTCAACGAGCCACTATAAATCTGGCTTGCATTCTTTTTTATTTTTATGCACTTACCTTATTACTAACTTATTTCCTGGTTGTAATAGTTTGATGATCTATGAAAAAAATATTTGATCTTGCAAGCTAGTGCTCTTAATAGTAATTTTGCTTCATAAAATAATTTTGAAAAAAAAACTATAACAAAAATTATTTTTGAGCAAGTTTTAAACAAGATTTTTTTATTAATTATTCTATTTATTTTTCTTACTCTCATTTCTTTAAAAATAAAAACTAAAATCTTGGTGTTTTTATTTATATAAATGCTTCTGCACATAATTAAATTTTTTTAATACACACATATTCACACCCCTTATTGGGTGTGCTATATGGTTTAGAATTACATCAAACCACTTTCATCATATATTTTGACAAAGGATCATAAGAAAGAGGTTTGTTGAGAGTTAACAACTTCATCATTTCCATATGGATGTACTTCAAACACTAAATATGAAAGATTTGACATTATATAGTATAAAAGCACATGACAACCACATGTTTATGTAGAGATTATTGCTTATTGCATTTCATGATTAATTCCTTAAGCCAAATTGGGATGCATTTATAGAATTATGTCATTTTTGTAAAGACATTATTGTAATAATTATAAACATAGAGCATATAAAAAGGTTAGAGGAGGGCATAGTGGCTAAACTTTACAAGTTCCAAAAAAAATATTTTTGTTAGTATTTTTTGACTCAATAGAACACTTATATGTACATTGATTTGTAAGACAAGGATAGGTGATCTTGTATAAATGAATTTAACCAATTGCAATGTAATATATTATTACACAATTTTAATTTAATTTTAATTTTTAATTTGTTATAATTTATTCAATCTATGAAATATAAGGTATATGGAAGATTTAAAAAGAAAGTGAAGAATTTAAATAAAATTGAAGACTTAATATGACATACTAATAGAAGAGTTTCTAGCATTTTGTTCAATATACTTTAAAGAAAGTGTACATACTAGGTAGAATCACATATCAATAAATGATGATGAAGGTGAAGTGCTAAATGATACAGATTGTTTATCAATTTTTTAACATCATTGGAAGACTTTGCATCAAAACAGATAGGTTAGATATTTACCCCAAATTGAATGAAAGGTTGGTCAAATATATGTTCTTAATGATTATGAAGAAAAGATATTTTTTATATTAATCAAATAATGCAGTATATAACATAAAATATATGATGACATACTAACTGTAGAGAAAGATAATTTGAAGGGAAAGAATTTTTCTCCTTAACATTGTATTAAAAGCTTTGTACAATATTTATAGATACAAAATAGTAAACAAAAAGGAAATTGAATTAACGCTAGTAATAAATATTAACTTAACATATAGGTTAGATGAAAGAAAATCAAAAGGAAGTGAATTACTGCTCATAATTAATGTCAATTTAAAAATAGATTAAATGAAAAGAAACCAAAAGGAAAGTGAATTAACACATATAATGAATGTCAATTTAATAGATTGTCCAAAATAAAGGAAACCAAAAATAAAGAATTAATTGATTTATTTGATTTCTCCAATATGCCCTCTCAAGATAGAGTCACGTGAGATGATACCATTCTTGACATATAGATTATCGAGTCAATGACGAAAAAGAGGCTTGGTAAGAGCATTGACAATGTGATCATTAGAGGACACACGAGACACATGAATGGCACCATTTTACACCTTTTCTCAAACAAAGTGGAAGGAAATAGCAACATGTTTTGCACGTGAGTGAAAAATTGAGTTTGCACATAAGTAGGTTGCATATATATTATCATAATAGACTCTGTGTATGGTAGGTAGATAGATACTGAGTTCAAAAATTAAGTATTTTAATAAAGTGATTTGAATAGTGATAGAGGCAATTGCACAATATTCTGCTTTAGTGGATGAACAAGCGATAGTAGATTGTTTCTTGGAGTGCCAAGATATGACATTGTGACCAAGAAAAATAATGTGAGCAATTGCGAAAGTTTGGTCCACAATATTGTCTGCCCAATTAGCATTTGAGAATCCATAAAGGGAGAATGCGGAATTGTAGCAAAAATATAGACCATGATGACTAGTGGCAGAGGCTAGCAAAGAAATCGTTTAGCTGCACTCCAATAATTATGGTCAGGCGATGCATGAATTACAAGAGTTTGTTGAAAGAAAGGACTATATTGGATTGAGAGAGTGAGAGAGAGAGAGAGAGAGAGAGAGAGAGAGAGAGAGAGAGAGAGAGAGAGAGAGAGAGAGAGAGAGAGAGAGAGAGAGAGAGAGAGAGGCTGAAGGCCACCAACTAGTGAGCAATACTCAGTGGCATTGGTGTGGGAGATACCATTAAGTATGATGGGCATGTTGGTGGGAGACATGGGTATCATTTTAATTTTCCATATTTGTACATTCTAAGTGATCATGAATATATTGTGTTGAGATAGGAAAAGGCCTTTAGTGGAGGGTATGACTTTTACACCAAGAAAATATGAGAGATCTCCAAGGTCTATGATGGAGAATTTTGTGAAAAGTTGGTTTGCTACTTGTTTAAGAAGATTATCATTACTACTTGTGAGAATGATGTCATCCATATATACTAAGAGATATACTGTTAGGCATGCTTTTGAAAAAATGATCAATGATGTGTCTGACTTTGAATTAGCAAAGCTAATAGATATGAGAAAGGAGTGAAGTTATTTATACCAAGCTTGAGGATTATGCTTGATACCATATAGACCTCTTTGTATGTGGCACACATAAGTTGGGTTGTTGGTAACTTGAAAGCCTTGTGGTTGGCGTATGTAAACATCCCTAGTGAGATGACCATAAAGGAAAGTATTGTTGATGTCAAGATGTTAGATTGACTAACCTTCGGAGAGAACAAGGATGAGGATGAGCCAAATTGTTTCAAGTTTGAATATGGGGGAATGTTTCATGATAGTCAATACCAGGGCATTAGCGAAACCCTTTCTCCATAAGACAAGCTCCGTAGTGACTGATCAAGCCATTAGGATTGTGTTTGATGTGAAATACCCACATGCAAATAATAAGATTTTGAGAAAATGTAGGAGGTATGAGGTTCCAAGTATGATTTCAAAGGAGCATTAAATTCTTCAGACATGGAAGCATTCAGGATGTTGCATGGTTTGGGCACCTGATTTTGTTTTATGGGTTAACATGGTTGGACAATATACTGTGAGGCTAAGTTTGGTGAGAGATTTTTAGATGTTATTTTTGGGTCGCGTTTGCTTGTAATGTTTGTTGTGAGAGGAGAGAGTATAGTGAGGTGGAGGTATTAATATGTTTGAAGGAGCTGGGAGAATGTTATCGATCAAAATGCCATTTTTATTGGAAGTTGATAAATTGGTTCGATGGCTTTTAGTGTGGTTGCATAAAGTTTTTGGTTGTTCAAATTGATGAGAGTTGAGGGAGATGTTGTAGAATTTATGCTCACTATAATTAGGGATGATTGGGCTTGGTGTGAGGGGAAGAGGAGCAATGAATAATATTTTCTTTATTTGGTGTAGTGGGGTCATTTCATGGTTCGTGAGGATTAGATTTATGTGCAATTGTATTCATAGGATTAGGGGGTTGAGGGGGGGGGGGACCATAACTGCCATATTATACACTTTTCATTATTGGTTTGGAAATATTTGATTTTTGAAAAGTTAGTAATAGATTTTGGGTATTTAATGAGGAGTTATTGAGAAGATTGGATTCAAAGTCTATTATGGTGGGAGAGGGTTGCATTAGTTAAATTTGCGGGAGCAAACGAGCATTGAATTCAGTGGACTTAATTTGGGTGGAATTTTTTTTAGTTTTGAAATGGGTAAGAGTTTTGATAGGGAATGAAAATATGGAATGACTAGCAGGATTATGAAGTGATAGATGTTTCAGGTGTATAGAAGGAAAGAATGTAGGTGTTTGGAGGATTTCTTGGTAAAAAGATTGTGAGGAAAATGGTGTACACGATTGGTTTTTGGACAACATGTTTGATTGATTGGTCCAAAAATATAAGGTAGATTCAATGGAGAGAAGACAAATACTAGAATTTATTTCTAAGAAAGGGAATATTATTTAACAAATTTGACACGATGAGATATGACTAATTTGTTGGTGGTGATGTTGTAGCATAGGTAAACAATTTGAGTGGTTGAGTAGCCAAAAAAATACACAAGGGTTGGAGCGTGGACCAAGTTTGTGTTTCCCATAGGGTCAAAGCAATATAACACAAGCAGCCGAACACCTTTAGCTTAGAGTGTTGACCGAATAATTTTTTGAATGAAGATTTCATGGAAAATACAGTTGTGGGTATACAATTAATAAGGTAAGTGCCAGTGGATGTTTCATGTGGCCAAAAATTTATGGGAAGATGGGCATGATGTAGTAAAGTAAGTTGTTTCAATAAGGTGCCGATGGTGACATTTAGTGAGACCATTATGTTTTGGAGTATGTGGATGCATAGTTAGGTGTGATATATCATGTGAAGCAAGGAAGGGCTTTAGTGAGATAAATGCGCTACCATTATTAGTGTATATGGAAATAACTGAATGTTGAAAATATTTTTTCACCAATAATTTAAATCTGATAAAAATATCGCAAACTTCAAATTTTTTTCTTAGGGGATAATTCCAAATATAATGTATAAAATGACCAACATAAATAACATAATATTTGTAGCCATCTTACGTAGAATAGGAGAAGTCCATACTTCTGAGTAAAGTAGCTCAAGCATATATGAACTTGTAAGAGATGTAGATGCAAAGGGTAACTTGTGAGCTTTATTGCAGTAGCATGAATTACACACAAGTTTACATATATTTGAATCAGATAGAGATTGATTATAGCATGAGGCTAAGTGATGTAAAATCTTAATTGATGGATGGCCTAGACGTTGATGCCATAGATCACTAGAGGCTTTTATGGTTGAGAGGCAAACATTGGTATATTCTTGGATGATGATTGAGACCATTCATAAACGCTTTTTTAGTTGTACCTTGCACCATTATTCTCCCCAAGTGTTTGTATTTCAAATAAAATAAATGGGGTAAGAACTTATAAGAGACATTATGAGCATAATAAAGTTGTGAAATATAGATAAGATTTTTTTTCATTGATGGAACACTACATTTTTTAAGGTGAAAGTTATAGCATGAGAGGATAAAGTGATTGAACCTATGTAAGTGATGAGAATTCCTATGCCGTCATTGATGCGGATCTTTTAGTAACGAGTTACTCAGAGTGCATGGAAAGATTTTGAAGAATGGATGTGGCATGGTGGGAAGTGCCTAGTCAAGAAGCCATTCTATTTTAGAAGGTGCTAGAGGATATGAATATAAAGTTGTAGCATGAGCTTGAGGAGAAAATGATGCATGCAAATTAGGTTATTGATGAGATTTTTGTGTGTGGGTAAAGTTGGGGCCTCGTTGGGCAGTTGAAAAAGTTGATATTTTCCAAGTCAATGATGGGCTTGAATAGGTCGATTTTGGTTGATTTGATGATAGTGTTGGTGGTTATTTGAATTGGAGGAATAACAATTTATGTAGTTAGATGGGTTATAGGGAAAGGGTTGGTTTATGGATTTTTGAGTTAGATTGGTAGTGGCAGGCATATGAGATATACTTTGTTTCTTGCTTCAATTTTGAGGTGAGCTTTAAAGTTAGAGTTTTTTTCATGTAATTCTTGAAAAGTGATGGAACTCTCTCGTACATGTATGGATAAGTAGAGATCATTCTATTCATTATTGATACCACCAATAATTTTTAATGTGAGGTCATCTTCTTCATTGGGGTATCCAAGCATGGCTAGTTCATCAGTGATAAGTTTAACACTTTGCATATAGTTGGTGTTTTCTTCCATTCCTTCGATGAGAAAATGAAGGTATTCTTTTAGTTGGGTGAGATGCCCCAAAATTAAATTGGAAGAATTATTCTTTTAATCTTTTAATAAATAACAATCAGAGCTATTTAATATCATCTATTAGTAATAAATAATAAAAATAAATTTTATAATTCAAAATATTAATATACACATCTATATTCAATCCCAAAAATTATATATAATACTCAGGATTTATAAAATCATATTATAATTATTCAGTCAAGAGTACAAAAGAATAACTAGAATTAAAAGAAATAAAACCTGAAGAACCTGTCCAGCCTCACACTCTTGCTCCCTTGCCCTAACCAGAAATCATTTAACCATATATAATAAGCTAAAAAGCCCAGCAGGTCACTAAAACCTACAACTGAATTCAAAGCACGGTAAAGGAGTAATATGCATATAAACAGTCAAATCATGGAATTTACATACATATGATCATTGAGTCAGTGTAAGAATAATAAAACTCAAATGAAGTAGTAGTAGAATCTATAATAATAAAATCTACGTATAATAACAGGTAAAGTAGTAACCCAATACGAGTGTCAAATCTAGAAATTAATCATGTCTTTGTAATCGAATAAAATATCAAATCAAAATATCGATAAAGACTATCAAAATTAAATAAATGTAGTAAAATCATATAAGAATGTATACATGTTATCTAAACCTCATATATCATGTGTTCAATATATCACATGCTTTGTATTAAGTACATTGAATCAATATTATCAAATAGTATCGATATCCAGATTGATAATAATAACAACCTAGTGGCAGAAGCAGTAGAATAATGCAATAATAGTAAATCCATATAGTATTAATAAATTTATATAATAATAAGAATAATGCCTCAAAATATGCATTTCAGTAGTCATATTAAACAAGTAAGAAGTCCTGGCTATCACGGTATTTTTCAGTGTTAGTAAACCGTTGGCTCAATAAATAGAGTCGTCACTCTTTGCACGTCGGCATAGTAATAATATCTTTATAACTCTTAACCAGTGTATCACATGAATTAGTAAAGGATAACACAAAACCAATTTATTTAAAGGAAAGCTCATTGGCCCACCTTCTATACAGGTCAATCAGTCTCCAACCAACGGGTCAACCAGTCATTACTTATCATTAACACGCACGCGCATTATTATCATAATATTATAATAATAATAGCGACCATCAATTACTCAAGCACATATCTACATTCAGTTATAATATATTATAGCAAATAAAGCATAATTGGGTATAATTCAGAAAATATCAAAATTTCATAACGGTAGACAATAAAAATCATGCTGAGCAAAAATTCACATTTTCAGAATTTAACCAAATTACCAAATATTACATAAAATAACATTCTAAAGGTTTACTTGAACTAAATAATTATTTTTAGACATTAAAAAAAATTTTGAGTGGGAAAAAATTGCTATATTTCAAAATCACCTATGAAAAATCTTAAATAAATACTCAAAATTTTAATAATCTCAATCTCTATAACATATAAAAAGTTATACGGTGAAAGTTTTGTCAATACAAAATTATTCACATTTTTAGGTAAGAAAAACACAAATTTGATTAGAAAAATATCAAAATACAAAATCTTTGAAATCAGAAATAGGGCAACAGTTCCTTATAGTGAGACGAGTAAATTTTTTAGCTAGCTTGACAGACGAAAATCACACCGCGACCTCCAAAACCTAAGCTTTTCTTTCTCTCTCCTCACTTTCTCTCTAAAAAAAAGCAAGCCATTCTCTGTTGCCAAAATCAAGAAGAGAAAAGAAATATTTACTGATTTAAAAAGATAATGCATTGAGAAATTTTGAATAAAATAATAATTTATTATTATATAATTAATTTAATTAATTTTTAGTATAAAATTCAAATAAATCAATTTAGGACTTCAAAAATTATAAAAATTATCATTAAAATAAATCATTTTATTTAAAAAATATTGGTAAAATTGGTTTGCAAAATGGATACCTGATGGTCCAAAAATTCCTACTTGCACCGATAATTGCCAATTTCTTAAGGAATTTCACCGATGCCCAAAAATTACAAAAAAATTCATGTAAGTAAAATACTATAATAACAACACTATGACGAAGATGATTTATGATTTGGAGTTATATTGACTCTAAAAAAAATTATTTACCTGGATCAAAATATGGGTTATTACAGGTGAGATGTCCTCAAGATGACTTAGCGTAGGTATTGGCAAGAGTATTCCACTCCTTTTGTGATGTGTGAGATGAAGCAATAAAAGGGATTAGGTTTGGATAGATAGAACCATCAATGACATTAAGAATGAGTTATCTTTGATGAATCCACAATGAATAAGTGGGATTTGGAGTCGAATCGTCACCAGTGTTTAGGAGTTTTGGTGGGCATGTATAGGATCCATCAATAAAACCCCCAAGGTCATATCCAATGAGATTTTTATGAAATTGAAATTGCCATGTTGAGCAGGTAGAGGTCGTATGCTTGATTTTTGTGTTAGTATTGATTGCAATGAGGGCTTGAGACATATCAAATGTGTTAAGAATAGTATGAGTGTGATGTCCTGTGATCTAAATGAATGATTAAATATCTAAACCTAGATTTTAACTTAACCACAATACTAAATAAACTAGAGCTAACTATAAAATTCAAAATGATAAGGACAACAGTCTAAACATCATTTAATTTTATTTCTTAAAATGAAATATATAATAATCCAATATACATATAATCTATGAATCAAAAGAATTGAAATTGGATTTAAAATACCTCAAAAACCTGCTCATAATGATCTTACTCTTATCAACTCTACTCCACAGGATCTTTTCCTTTTCCTAAAATATAATAGGAATATCATAGAATAAGTATACTAGATCAGCAGACTTTTTTCGCACTCCCATTATAGATATCAATATCCATTTGAATATTAGAACAATTATTCAAGTATTTTATTAATTAATAAAGTATAACTTAAAATGCTATCATAAAATAAACTCCTAATAGTTATCAGAATGCATTTGGTTTTAGAGTTACTACATGTACTTTCACATATAAATTTCACATAGATTCAAAAATATACTTGTTATCAAAACATTTCTTGTACTTCTACCCTTTTGTTTCATTAGAATATACACAAAGGACTCATAGCTATCACACCACCCTATTTTTAAAAAAGGTAAGAGATGAACTACTGATTGTGTTGCAAATATGGTTTTGATGATGACAAACATGTTTCTATTGTGTTTTGCTTGGCTAATCCATTTCAGGTACAAAAGACAAGAGGAACTCAAGCCAACTCAAGATCGGGTCCAAGTGTGTCCAAATATATTATTTTCCTTTTCTTGAGTCAATTGTAATGTAACTGATCCCCTAGCTAAGTAACCTTGCACACACACACTCAGGGGGAGAGCTTGAGTGATCTGTTCAGTTTTTGTTCAGATCGTCCTGGATGATATTTACATCGTCCTGGACGATCAAGTAAAAACAGAAACCCTAATTAGGGCGACCAAGTTAAGTGTGTCTGACTAAGCAGATCATCTTGGACGATCCCTACATCGTACGGGATGATATGCTCAAATCAAAAACTCTCAGCCGCCAGAACAAGTTAGGCAAGTTTTTATTTTAAGATATTTGGTCTGATCGTCCTGGACGATCCAGTACAATCATGCCTAAATTAGTCTAGTAATTAAGGAAAGCAATTATTATTTAATTGATACGATCATATCGTCCGAGATGATCGTAAGTTCATCCGGGACGATCAGGATCATCTAGTGTGTTTCATCTGTACGTCTAGAGCGGTGTTCAGGATGATTTTGCCACTATTTGAACTAATCGTACAGGACGATATCAGTATCATCCTGGACGATCAAGTCATTTTTCGGTCGTCCAGCACAAGTTTCTCTGGATGACCAGAGCGGTCTTCTGGGTGAAATTCCTGGATTTGCATTAATCATCCCGAACGATCGCAGAATCGTACGGGACGATCTGAACAATTTTTTCTACTGATCGTCCAGAAGAGCCAGATCGTCCAGCCTGAAATAGCTGATTTTGAACTAATCATACATGATGATATTTAGATCGTCCTGGATGATTCTTGCTGACCAGTTGAGATTTAGGGCAATTTTAGAGCCCTCCTTCAAAAGATATTTTTCTTCGAACAAGAAAAATCTTTTGCCACTTTCCTTTCTAGAGAAACCCTAGAGAGAGAGAGTTTGGGAGAGAGAGAGAGGATCTTGTGAGGGGGAGTTCGTGAGGGGTTCACGAAGGTTGCTCCAAGCAAGGATCAGAGTCGTCTTCTCCACTCGTCGTCTTTTATCGTGTTGGTGTTCTTTATGAGAGAATCATTCGCAAGAAGATCTGGGTTCTCTGCCCTCTTCAGGAGGAAGCGAAAGGAGTTCAGGTTCTCTGCCTGCTTCAAGAGAAAGCAAAAGGAGTCTGAGGTTCTCTGCCTGCTTCAGGAGGAAGCGAAAGGAGGTCAGGTTCTCTGCCTCACCGTGTCGGTGAAAAGGAGTTTTTGTACAGGTTTCTCCGCCTTGCTGTGGGAGAAAAAGGAGAGACACTTTGGTTTAGTGCAATACCCGGAGGGGAGGCTCCAGGGAGTAGACGTAGGTCAAGTTGACCGAACCACTATAAAATCTGATGTGTTCTTTCTGATTACTTTATGCACTTTAGTTTTCTGTGATTAACTATTTGGGTGAAATTTGTGTTTGATCTTTTTGTTTATGTGTTTTACTTGTTTCCACTGTAAATCATCGAAAAGAATTACACTATTGCTCTCGAATTTTTAAAATAACCAATTCACCCCCCTCTTGGTTAGCCTCGGGACTAGTTCATCAGGGCTTAACATCTCTATCGAACTTTCAAGTGGTATCAGAGCGGAATTCAGAAAATCTAGTTTGAAAAACTTTTGAATTTGATCCATGACTAACTTTGGTAATCATAATGCTGCTGAAGGTTATTCAATTACACGACCGCCATTGTTTGATAATATTCCTTTTGATTTTTGGAAAACTCGCATGTCCACTTTTCTTCAATCAATTGATTATCGTATGTGAATGCTTGTTAAGGATGGATACGAACCACCTTTTAGATTGATTAACAATGTTAAAACTAAACTGCCCTTTACTGACTGGACTTTTGATGATCGTGACTTAGCACAATTAAATGCCAAATGCTTGAACTATTTTTTTCTGTGCTTTAAAATCTGAAGATTACATGCGTGTATCTATTTGTACGACTGGTAAAGAGATTTGGGATAGATTGTGCATCACCTATGAAGGTATAACTGAAGTCAAATAGTCTAAGTTAAATATTTTGCTTCATGACTATGAACTTATTTGCATGAAACCTAGTGAAACCATTTCTGAAATGTATACGAGATTCACTCAAATTGGCACCTCTTTGCATGCCTTAGGTAGAGAACTTACAAACTACGAAAGAGTAACCAAAATTCTTAGATGTTTGCCTTCTTCGTATGATTCTAAGATAACTGTAATCAATGAATCTAAAGATTTAAATACTTACTCTATTGATAGCTTCCTTGGATCACTCATTGCTTACGAGCAAGGGGTGAACCAAAGACAGCTTGATGCAGGTGAGAAGAAGAAGGGGAAAATAGTGGCATTAAAGGCCAACGAGAGTGATACTAGTGCTTCCGGGTCTGATAGCGATGACATTGCGTTAATCACTAGGCAATTCAAAAGCTTTCTAAGGAAGAAACACAAGAACTTTCAGAAGTGGAACAAGGGTAAGTCCAGTAAGAATTTTAAAGGTTCATCTGACTCTGTCTGTTTTGAATGTAGGAAGCCCGGACACATTAAGGCTGATTATCCTACACTTAAAGCTCACCCGAGCAAGGAGAAGGGTGAGGAGAAACACAAGTTTAGGAAGGACAAGAAGCGAATTCAGAAGGCATTCTGGGCAGATTTTACATCCGACTCTTCTGAGACTGAAGCTGAAGAGGAGGAAACAAATTTGTGTCTGATGGCTGATGATCATCCTGGTCAGTCTGACTAGGAAGAGGTATGTGAGCTTGCTTACGATCAATTATTTGAAATATCTAAAAAAATACATGCATCGTATATGAAGCTTAAGAAAACTCATACTAGCCTGAAACTAGAACTTCTGAATTTATAAAAAGAGTATGATTCGATAGTTAAAGATCATTCCACACTTAATTGCAATCACATGTCTTTACTTGATGAGTTTGATGAATTGAATAATAAATATTCTGATCTGACTACTGAGCATGATTTACTGAAAACTACGTATGTTGATTTAGAGAAAGCTTTTAAAGAATTAGACAATCTGGCATGTGAAGGGGAGAGTAGCAATGGTGCTTTGAAATTTAAAATTGCAAGTTTAAAAAAAGAAAATGAATTTTTGAAAGTTAAGATTAGTACTTTTGAGAAACATGAAACACCTCCTACGTTTGCACAGTTTTATGCACCTCCACCTTTTGTAGAATCTGGTTCAAAATTATCAAAGCATGTTTCATACAAACCTAGGAAGAGACACTATCACCCACGTAGATTAGTTAACCCTTTTCCTGGTGTTAGATATTTTTCCTGTGGCATGTTATGACACATTTCCCACACCTGCACTGTTCACCATAGACACATTGGGTGTGGAGGCCCAAATTACTTGTTTCACAGTACAACACACATGCATTGCATTCTTCTTTTCATAAGAAGGAACCAAAATCTGTTTAGGTTCCTAAAATTGACGTTTGATGATTTTGTAGGTGTGCTCTCACACAAGATCTCGTGAGAGCATGTGGTACCTAGACAGCGGATATTCTAGACACATGACTGGAGATGCAAATCAGTTAGAGGTGTGCCCAAGCTTAAGTTCACTAAGGACCACCTGTGTGATGCCTGTCAGTTAGGGAAGCAAGTCCAGTCCTCTTTTCACTCTGTTAAGGACATTAGCACCTCTAGACCTTTAGAAGTCCTTCACATGGATCTCTTTGGACCCATTAGCACTGCCATCTTAGGGGGGAAAGTCTATAAGTTTGTGATTGTAGATGACTACTCGAGGTTCACTTGGATTAAATTTTTGTCACACAAATCTGAGTCATTTGATGAGTTTAAGTCCTTCTCCACTTGGATTCAGAGGAAGTTAGGTTGTGAGATCTTGACTATTCATAGTGATCATGGTGGAGAGTTTAAAAATGTAAAGTTTGGAAGTTTCTGTGAGGAGAAAGGGATTAGTCATAATTTTTCAGCTCCTAGGACCCCTCAGCAGAACGAGGTAGCTGAAAGGAAGAATAAGACCTTAGTGGAGGTCACTAGAGCCATGCTTACTGAGTATTCACTTCCAAAATACTTTTGGCCTGAAGCGGTGAACACTGTCTGTTATGTGATGAATAGGGTGAATGTGAGATCAAATCTGAATAAGACACCTTATGAGATTATTAAGGGTAGAACTCCAAACATGTCCCACCTCCATGTCTTTGGCTGTAAGATTTTCATTCTGAATAATGGGAAATCATCCTTAGGAAAATTTGACCCCAAATCTGATGAAGGAGTGTTCATAGGCTATTCTAGTGTTGGGAAATCCTTTAGGGTGTTCAATAAGAGGACTTTGGTGGTGGAAGAGATAACTCATGTGGTGTTTGATGAATCTAATCCTAAGGTGACTAGAGTTGAGGAAGAAGAAGAGGTAGAGGAGATTACCCAAGGGGTTGGAAATGTAAATCTGGAGGAGAGGGTAGAACCTCAAACCACACTGCCTAGAGATTGGAGATATTCTTTGTGTCATCCTAAAAAGCTGATCTTAGGAGACCCTTCCAAAGGTGTTAGGACTAGGCTTGGACTTAGGAAGTAAGTAAACCACTCTACCTTTATCTCAATGACTGAACCCACCAACATCAATCAAGCCCTTTCAGATGAGTTTTGGATCTTAGCTATGCAAGAAGAATTGAATCAATTTGTAAGGAATGATGTCTGGGAGTTAGTAGAAAGACCTAGAAATCAAAGTATTGTGGGAACCAAGTGGGTCTTTAAGAATAAGATGAATGATTCTGGTGTGGTGGTTAAGAATAAGGCAAGATTGGTGGCTAAGGGATATAATCAGATTAAAGGGATTGATTTTGAGGAGACCTTTGCCCCTGTAGCTAGATTGGAAGCCATTAGAGTGCTACTAGCCTGTGCCTGTTATAAGGGATTTAAGCTATTTCAAATGGATGTCAAGAGTGCCTTTTTAAATGGGGTAATAAAAGAAGAAGTTTTTGTAGAACAACCCCTAGGTTTTGAGAGTTTCCAATATCTAAATCATGTTTACAAATTAAAAAAGGCCTTATATGGATTGAAACAGGCACCCAGAGCTTAGTATGAAAGGCTTAGCACATTCCTGTTAGAAAGAGAGTTTGTTAAGGGGAGCGTAGACACCACCCTTTTTTTGAGGAGAATAGGGGATGACTTACTCATTGTCTAGATATATGTTGATTATATAATTTTTGGATCTTCTGATAAATATTTATGTGATGAGTTTTCTAAAATAATGAGTAAGGAGTTTGAGGGAGTATGATGGGAGAATTGTCCTACTTTTTGGGGTTTAGCATAAGGCAAATGGATGATGGAACCTTTCACAATCAATTTAAATACACTAAGGACATTTTGAAGAAAATATGAAATGGTCAATGCCAAGCCAATCAACACTCCCATGAGCTCCTCTGTTCAGTTAGATAAGGATTTAAGTGGAAAATCTGTTGATCAGAAGAAGTACAGAGGAATAATTGGATCACTGCTTTACCTGATTGCTAGCCGACCTAATATCATGTTAAGTGTCTATCTTTGTGCTAGGTTTCAGGTTGATCCTAAAGAGTCCCACCTGACTGCTGTTAAGAGAATTCTTAGATATCTTTTAGGGACCCCAAACCTAGGAATCTGGTACCCTAGGCACATCACCTCTTTTGAGATTATTGGATATTCTGATTCTGACTTTGCAGGGTGTAGGGTGGATAAAAAGAGCACTTCTAGAACTTGTCAATTCATAGGACAGTCGTTAGTCTCCTGGTCCAGTAGAAAATAGAACTCAGTTGCACTTTCCACTGCTGAAGCTGAGTACATTGCCTTAGGGAGTTGTGTGGCCCAAGTTCTTTGGTTGAAGCAATAAGTCTTGGATTTAGGATTACCTGTGGGCACAATTTCTATTCTGTGTGATAATACTAGTGCCATCTGCATCTCTAAGAATCAAATCTAACATTCTAGAACCAAACACATTGATATAAGGCATCACTTCATTAGGGACCATGTTACGAAAGGGGATACTGAGCTACATCATATAGCAACTGAAAATCAGCTGGCTGACATATTTACTAAACCACTGGCCTTTGACTCATTCAGCATTTTGAGGACCAGATTATGAGTAATTGATATAAACGCTTGATTCTGATGGCTGCTGATTTCTGATTTGTTTATTTTTTATTATGTTCCTATTAGTTAGTTGCTTGATTTGATTATCTGTTTTATGTTAATTTTTATTTTTCTACTGATTTTCACTTTAGTCTTGTTAGTTTGAGTTGAGTATTTATTTTGATATGATTTTCTACCTATTTTTATTCACTGATTCATTACTTTTATTTACTATTTTATATTTTTCAAAATCCAATCACTGCTCGCTACTTCTGATAAACTAGATTTCTGACTGAGAATTTTACCTTATTTTGATTTGGAAGCTTGTAAGCAGTGATTGATTCCACTGGATCTGTTAAAGGGAAGAAACGTTGATGATTGTTTCTCTTCCTCTAACTCCCTTAAATGGTGTATTATTTCTTTTGGATAAGAATCTTCTTCAAAATTAAAAAGTTGGTTTTTGAAATAGAGATCTTTTTTATCTTCCTACAGTAATCTACCTCATATGAATAGTATTTTTCAAAGTCTTGAGTCATTATTTTCTAAACCAAGTGATTGCACTTATCATACGATGTATGGTTTTTGTTTTATGAATTACTCTTCCTTACTGTGGAGAGCGTCTCCTATGTCTGGAAGGTAATTTTATAGTTGAGATCCATTAACGATTTTGAGAGGGAGAAAGCTTACAAAGATGCGCAGTGCGCCAAATAAATTGAAAAAGAGGCACAAAATGAGCCCAAAGCTGACAAGATGCGAAATGTCACCAAACTCAAAGATATACAAAATGTATCAAAAATCAAAAGATGAGCAAAGTGCCAATCAAATTGAAAAAGAGGCACAAAATGAGCCCAAATTAAGCTTTCTTCCCTTTAAGATTGTTAAATGTCTTAGAAAAATCCGTGCGCCACTTAATATTTTCAAAAGTTTGTGTTTGAAAATCCTGATTTCTGGTTTATTACTTTGTAATACTATTATATCAGATATTTTTCTGGAACGAGGCTTGAAAGGATCTCTTTTCGAATCTAATTTCTTTTCTTATAAATTGGATTTTTATTTTGAAAGGGATTTGCATCTATAAGGTGTCCGAGGTGGGAGTTACGAAAGTCGATTTTCTAACTTTTTCTGGATTTCAGTGCTGTCAATCGTCTTCTTATTGGTTTTTAGATTTAAAATCAAGGAAAAATTCTAATTTACTGGAGTAGATTGATCAAAAAAAATTATTGCTTTTGTGTTCTCATTTTATGTTTTATTTGCTTTGGTTTTATTTTTCTTTTTAATGGTTATTTTTTTGATATCCTGATCGTTCATCTCCATCCTCCATCTTGTTCCTGCTCTCTTCACATCATCCTGGACGATCCACAGATCGTCCTGGACGATCTTCTTTGTCCTGGATGATCCAAACATCATCCTGGACGATCAATTCAAAATTGCCCACACTCTGATCATATGGCTAAGAAACATCAATTATTGTTGATCGTCCTGGACGATCCTTACATCGTCTTGGACGATATGATCCATGTCTTCCTGATCTGATCGGACGGCTGAGCATGTGCCAATTATTGGTCATCATCTTAGACGATTCACCTCATCGTCCCGGACGATCCACGTGTCAGCAGCCGGACAATTCGAATTCAGCCATTCTGACATACTTATTGCACATCATCCTGGACGATCCACCTAATCGTCCGGCATGATACTTTTCATCAACGGTTGTCTGGCCTGACTCCTCGGGATGATCGCCTGTGTCTAATCATCCTGGATGATCTTTGATCATCCTGGATAATCCAACCGCCTTTTTGACCAATCGTCCTGGCCGTCATAAATGCTCATATCGTCCTGGATGATCTCGCGATCGTACGGGACGATCCGGCCGATTTCTATTTAAACAGCCATTTCTTCAGTTTTTTCCACTCATCTTCTTCCACTCTCCCTCACTTTTTCTTTCTAATGGCTGGCGGGAAGCGTTCTAGGCAAAAGGGTGCGAGCTCCTCGGGGGGGAATGTTGATCCCCGCTTCCCCAATGCAACCGATCAGGCTACCTTCGAGCGCTATCGTGAGGTAGGGATCACTCAGTATAAAATAGTAAACGCCCACACCCTTACCTATCCTATTCTCGATCTTTTTGCGCACAACTCCCTCACTTTCATCCTTACTCTCGCCTTTCCATTTAGCATTGAAGTTCTTCAAGTTTTCTTTGCAAATCTGCATATTTCTGCTGACTATTCCACCCTCCGCTCCTATATGAATCAACATCCTGTAGAACTCACTTCTCAGGACTTTCATAACATCCTTCAACTCTCTGTGTCTGGAGATGAAATCCACACTCTTATTACTGACCCTGACTATGATTGGAGTATCTCCAATCACTTTCTTCAAAATATGAATGCACTATACCACGATAATGCTTGCACTTCCCTCCTTAAGGATGCACGGACCATTCAGCACGTCCTTCGTTCCTCCGTCATCCCTAAGGCTGGGGATCGAATTCACATAACTCCATTACTATCTCTGACCACATATTATATTTTGGCTCACCGAGAATTTAATGCCACTGACCTTCTTATCAGATATATCGAGCACCTCACCACTATTAGGGATCCGGGTCATAGACGTCGTCCCAATCTACCCTTAGGACATATCATTGCATTGCATTGGAAACCAAATATGACCTACAGTATCCAGAACCTCCAAATTTCCCTCCTTCCTTCTTCACAAATAATTCATTCCATGTCCTACACAGTACCCGACTACATCCAGAGCCTGCCCTGGATGTTGAGGAGGAAGAGGAAGAAGCTATTCCCGTTCCTGCTGCACCAGATGCACCTGCTCCCCTTCGCATCGCTTCTCCTTTTGACCATCTGGTGTAGCGCTTCGATCAGTGGGAGGCCAGACTCGATTCGTATGTTGCTGCCCAGGAGCAGCGGCATGCTGAGGACCTGCAGCGCTTTACTGACTATGCTGCTCAGCAGTAACAGCAGCACGACCAGGACATTGCCTGAATTAGAGCCCACTTTGCAGCCATCCACGGTTACTTTACACCACCATAGCCACCTCCTCCTTCTGATCAGGATCCGCCTCCGTTTTAGTGTTATGTTTTGTAGATGTTTTTCTTTTTCTGTTTGTACTGTTGTTTCTATTTTTCTATTTTCCCTCATTCTTTTTATGATGTTAAAAGGGGGAGTCAGATGTAGTAGTTTTTGTTCTTGATTTCAATTATAGTAGCTTTGTGTTTCATGTACTATTCTGGTTGTTCAATAAAATTTGAAAAAAAATTGTTTTTCGATCTCCTAGTTTTTTTATTTTTTAAACTACTGTACATATGTTTGCCATCATCAAAAAGGGAGAGATTATTGCAAATCTGGTTTTGATGATGACAAACATGTTTCTATTGTGTTTTGCTTGGCTAACCCATTTCAGGTACGAAAGATCAAGAGCAACTCAAGCCAACTCAAGATCGGGTCCAAGTGTGTCCAAATGTATTATTTTCCTTTTCTTGAGTCAATTGAAATGTAACTGATCCCCTAGCTAAGTAACCTTGCACACACACACTCAGGGGGAGAGCTTGAGTGAATTAGAGTTTCTGTTCAGTTTTTGTTCAGATCATCCTAGACGATATTCACATCGTCGTAGACGATCATATAAAAATAGAAACCCTAATTAGGGCGACCAAGTTAAGTGTGTCTGATTAAGCAGATCGTCCAAGGCGATCCCTACATCGTACGGGATGATATGCTCAAATCAAAAACTCTCAGCCGCCAGATCAAGTTAGGCAAGTTTTTATTTTAAGATATTTGGTCTGATCGTCCTGGACGATCCAGTACAATCATGCCTAAATTATTCTAGTAATTAAGGAAAGCAATTAATATTTAATTGATACGATCATATCGTACGGGACGATCGCAAGTTCGTCCGGGACGATCAGGATCGTCTAGTGTGTTTCAGTTGTACGTCCAAAGCGGTCATCAGGATGATTTTACCACTATTTGAACTAATCGTACAGGATGATATCCGTATCATCTTGGACGATCAAGTCATTTTTCAGTCATCCAGCACAAGTTTCTTTGGACGACCAGAGTGGTCCTTTGGATGAAATTCCTAGATTTACACTAATCATCCCGGACGATCGCAGAATCATACGGGATGATCTGAACAAATTTTTCTACTGATCGTCTAGAAGAGCCAAATCATCCAGCCTGAAATAGCTAATTTTAAACTAATCATACAAGACGATATTTAGATTTTCCTGGATGATTCTTGCCGACCAGTGAGATTTAGGGCAATTTTAGAGCCCTCCTTTAAAAGATATTTTTCTTCGAACAAGAAAAATCTTTTATTACTTTCCTTTCCAGTCATGTGAGGGGGAGTTCATGAGGGGTTCACGAAGGTTGTTCCAAGCAAGGATCAAAGTCATCTTCTCCGCTCGTCATCTTTCATCGTGTTAGTGTTCTTTGTGAGAGGATCGTTCGCAAAAAGATCCGGGTTCTCTGCCCGCTTTAGGAGGAAGTGAAAGGAGTTCAGGTTCTCTGCCTTCTTCAGGAGGAAGCGAAAGGAGTCCGAGGTTCTCTGCCTGCTTCAGGAGAAAATGAAAGGAGGTCAGGTTCTCTGCCTCACTGTATCGGTGAAAAGGAGTTTTTGTACAGGCTTCTCCACCTTACTGTGGGAGCAAAAGGAGAGACACTTTGGTTTAGTGTAATACCCGGAGGGGAGGCACCGGGGAGTAGACATAGGTCAAGTTGACCGAACCACTATAAAAATGTGGTGTGTTCTTTCTAATTACTTTCTGCACTTTAGTTTTTCTGTGATTAGCTGCTTGGGTGAAATTTGTGTTTAATCTTTTCATTTGAGTATTTACTTATTTCCGCTGCATATCATAGAAAAGATTTACACTGTTGCTCTCAAATTTTTAAAATAACCAATTCACCCCCCTCTTGATTAGCCTCGGGACTAGTTCATCAAGGCTTAACATCCCTATCGAATTTTCAGATTATCCAAATTTATGTTGATGATATTCTATTTAGATCTTCTGATAAAAAACTATGTGATAATTTTTCAAAAATGATGAGTAATGAGTTTGAAATGAGTATGATAAGAGAACTGACCTACTTTCTTAGATTTGGTATAAGGTAGAAGGATGATGGAACTTTCTTTAGTTAATTAAAATACATTAAGGATATCCTTAAGAAATATAAAGTGGATAAAGCCAAGCTAATCAACACTCCCATGAGTTCCACTTTTTAGTTAGAAAAGGATTCAAATAGAAAATCTATTGATTAAAAAAATATAGAGGAATAATTGGATAACTTTTTTACCTGACTGCTAGCAGACCTGATATTATATTTAGTATTTATCTCTGTGCTAGATTTCAAACTGATCTGAAAGAGTCACACTTGACTCTTGTTAAGAGAATCCTTAGATGTCTCTTAGGAACCCAAGACTTAGGAATCTGGTATCCTAGGCATAGCACCTCCTTTGAAATCACAGAATATTCTGATTCTGATTTTGTAGTATGTTGAGTTGATAGAAAAAGCACTTCTAGAACATGTCAATTTATAGGACAGTCCTTAGTCTCATGGTCCAGTAGAAAATAGAAATCGGTTACACTGTCCACTACTGAAGCTGAATACATAACCTTAGGAAGTTATGTGGCCCAAGTCCTTTGGTTGAAACAACAAATTTTGGATTTAGGATTACCTATAGGAAAAATTTCAATCCTATATGATAACATTAGTGCCATCTGTAATTCAAAGAATCCAATCTAACACTCTAGAACCAATCACATTGATATAAGGCACCACTTCATTAGGGGCCATGTTACCAAAGAAGACATAGAGCTACATCATGTAGCCACTAAAAATCAACTTGCTGATATCTTTACAAAATAACTGGCCTTTGAAACTTTCAGTGTCTTAAGAACCAGATTAGGTGTAATAGATATTCATGCTTAAAATTGATGCTTTCTATTTTTATTCTTTTTATTTATTTTGTGTTATTTGTATGTCTATTTTTTTGTATGTGTTTTTATTTTATGTTTTTAATTTTTTGTTATTTTTCCTTCAGTATTTTATTTTATTTATATGTCTATTTTTTGTATGTATTTTTATTTTATATTTTAATTTTTTATTATTTTTTTCTTCAGTGTGTTTAAAGGAATCTGACCAATGCTCACTTCTGATATTGAATTCTCAAATGACATTCTTGCCTTGCATTTGGTTTTAGAAATTAGTAAGCGGTGTTTGACTCCTCTAAAAATAGTTAAAGGAAGAAAATTTAATGATCGTCACTCTTCCTCTAGCTCCTTGGGTGTATTTTATCTTCCTACAGTAATCTATCTCATATGAACAATATTCCAAGTCAATGAATCATTTTTAAGTTTTCTTAATCAGGTTATTGGATTTATCCTATGGATATGATTCTGTTTTGTGGTTTACTTTTCCTTATATTAGAGAGTGAGTTTTTCTTCTCTTATATCTGAAAGATAATCTCACAACTGGAGTCTTTAAAGATTTTGAAAGGAAATAAACTCGTAAAAATGATAAGAGATATAAAATGAGCCAAAAATAAAAAAGATGTGCAATGACCCCCAAAAATTACAAGATACACAAAGTGTATAAAAAATCAAAAGATGCGTAAAGTGCACTACATAACTAAAAAAGATGTACAAAATAAGCCCAAAAAAATAAGCTCCATCTCTTTCAAATCTTTAAATCTTAAAAGAATTTATGTGCCACTTAATATCTTCAAACACTTGAATTTAAAAATTATGATTTTTGATTAATTACTTTGTAATATTGTTCTATCAAATATTTTTCTAAAATGAAGTTTTAAAAAGATCATTTTTCCTATCTAATTTCTTTTCTGATTTAGATTTTTGTTAAAAAAGATTTTGACCTGTAAGGAGTCCAAGCTAGGGTTAACAAGATTTATTTTCTACCCTTTTTGGATTTTAGCATTATCAATTCATTTCTTATGGGTTTTTAAATCTAATAATAAGGTAAATTTATTATTTATTAGAGTTGATCGATTCAAATAAAAAAAATTTGTTCTTTGATTTTTATTTATGATTGGTTTTTGGTTTGGTTTTTATGTTTTTTTATATTTTTCATGTTTTTATTTTTTGTTTTAAAATCCTCCTGATCATCACAATTCCATCTCCTAAGTTCTTTTAGTTATACTCACATCATCCAGGATAATCCACATCATCCTTTACGATCTGAGAAAAAATATAACTCTCTGATCACATCACATCCAACAGTTGATATAAATCAATTATTGGTGATCGTCCTATATGATTCATACATCATGCTGGACGATCCACATGGCAGAAGTCATTGGATGATTTGAATGCAGTTGGGTTGATCCATTATGAGACATCATTCAGGATGATACACGTGTTTGTCCTGTACGATCCAGTTAGTCAATAATCATACAAAATAACTCCTCGGGATGATCGTCCTGAGTCTAATCATCTCGTATGAAGTCTGATCATACTAGATGATTAGACCAACCTTTTAGACCGATCGTCTGGACGAATTGATTACACCCAATCATCCAGGACATTCTCATGATCGTACTGTTGTGATTTGGGTGAATCAGTTTGTTCATGTGAATTCTAATCCAAGTTTATGTTATTTAGATTTTTGATGATTATAAAAGCTTATTATTTGTCTAATTCATCTTCTAACATATATTTGAGTTTTTTTTGTGTTGTGTGTACTAAAGTATTTTTCAGGAAATTCACACTCTAGACTGTTGAAGACTTCAAGTTCATTTGTTCACTGTAAATGGAGTCTATAAATTTTTCTTTTTCTTGAGTCTGAGAGAGTGTGATTGTAAGTTGGATAACTGTGCACACACACACAATGGGAGAGTAAATAGTTTAAATTTTTTAAACTGATCGTACAATATGATTTGATATCATACGGGATATTAAGTTCGGTATGCCTAGAAAATTTTTCTAAGTCATGTTCGTACAGTACAAATATGGTTCATACATGGGTTTTGCTGTACGAACTAGTCAAAATTAGGTTCGTCCATATATTCATACGGAATGAAATGTTCAGACGAAGCTTACTGACTTGATCATCCAAGCGTTCGTACGGGATGAAATGTTCGGACGAAGCTTACTGACTTGATCGTCCAAGCGTTCGTACGGGACGAAATGTTCAGACGAAGCTTACTGACTTGATCGTCCAAGCATTCGTACGGGACAAAGTTCTCTGACTTGTTCGTCTGATAAATCATACAAGACGGATTGTTAAAAATTCTGAACTGTTCGTACGGTACGATCTTAGATCGTACGGGACGATCGACACGGACTTAACTTGAAATTTCAGTTTTTGGATGATTTTTTCTATCCCAAGTATAAAATTGACTCAAAACTATTTGAAGGAAAAATCCTTCTGCGAAAATTCTTTTGGGAAGTGAAAGGAGAGTGATTGGGAGAGTGTTTGGGAGTGAGTTTAGAGAAATCTTTCAAGAGAGAATTATGAGGAGATTCACAAGGTTATCCAATTGAGAGGATTTCTTTTACTTGTTCTTCAAGCATCTTCCTAGTTCCTTGGAGGCTTTTGCAAGAGGATTGTTCGAGAGGATTCCGGTTCTCTGCCGCACTTGGAGAGTGAAAAAGACGACGGTTCTCTGCCGCACTTGGAGGATGAAAAGGATGACGGTTCTCTACCGCACTTGGAGGGTGAAAAGGACGACGGTACTCTGCCGCACTTGGAGAGTGAAAAAGATGACGGTTCTCTGCCGCACTTGGAGGGTGAAAAGGATGACGGTTCTCTATCGCACTTGGAGGGTGAAAAGGACGACGGTACTCTACCGCACTGGGGTTGGTGGAAGAGAGTTTGTAAAGGCTTCTCCGCTTTGTTGTGGGGGCAAAAGGAGAGACACTTGAGTTTAGTGCAATACCTAGAGAAGGAGTCTCTAGGGAGTGGATGTAGGTCGTGTTTGACCGAACCACTATAAATTTTGGTGTTTTCTGTTCACTGTTTATTTTCTGCATTTTTATTTTTCCACAGTATATTTTCTCAGTGGTTGAATTTCTGTGTTGAACAAAAGAGCAAAATATTATCACAGTTCGTACTGTACGAATTGATATCGTACAGTACGATTAGCATTAAATTTTTTTGAAATATTCAGGTTTTTTTTATAAAAGGGGCCAATTCACCCCCCCTCTTGGTTAGCCTAGGGACGTGTGCAATAGGTCTAACAACCTATTCAGACTTTCAAGTGGTATCAGAGCCAATTTCAAAATAACCGTTTTAAATACTGTTTGAAATTTTGATCATGGCTAATTTTGGAAATAGAATACTATGGAAGGATACTAGATCACTAGACCACCGTTGTTTGATAATATCCATTTTGATTTTTGGAAAACTCGCATGTCTACTTTTCTGTAATCTCTAGACTATCGCATGTGGATGTTAGTTCAGGATGGTTATACTGAACCTTCTAGGATTGTAGATGGAATAAGAGTTCAAACACCTTTTGCAAACTGGACTGTAGAAGAACGTGAATTAGCTCAACTAAATGCTAAGTGTTTGAATAATTTCTTTTGTGCTTTAAAGTTAAAAGATTACATGCGTGTGTCTACCTGTAAATCAGGAAAAGAAATCTGGGATAGACTTTTCATCACATATGAAGGTACTAATGAAGTGAAACAAACTAGATTGAACATTCTCTTGCATGATTATGAACTTTTTCACATGAAACAGAATGAATCAATTTCTGACATGTACACTCGTTTTACACACATAGCCACTTCATTGCATGCTTTAGGTAGGGATTGACAAATGCAGAGAAAGTTAACAAGATATTACGTTATTTACCTCCTGTATATGATGCAAAGATAACTGTAATAACTGAATCTAAAGATTTGAATGTTTATTATGTTGATAATCTTCTTGGATCACTAATTACTTACGAGCAATCGGTGACTCAAAGACAGATTGATGCAGGTGAGAAATGAAAGGAGAAAAACATTACTTTAAAGGTGGATGACTCTGAAAGTGATCAGTCACTAACTGAGGATGAAGAGGATATTACCCTGATGACGAGGAAATTTAGAAGTTTCCTAAAAAGGAAGCAGAGAAGACGCCAGCATTGGAATAAGGGTAAGTTCCAAAAGAATGTTAAGGCTTCAAATGAAGTCATTTGCTATGAGTGCAGGAAGCCAGGACACATCAAGACAGATTGCCCCAATCTCAAAGGAAATCCTAGCAAGGAGAAGACCGAGGAGAAACCAAAGGATAGAAGGGGTAAAAAGAAAGTACAATGAGCTTTCTGGGCAGACTCAGCTTCAGATTCATCAGAAACAGCACCAGAAGAGGAAGTTACCAATTTGTGCTTAATGGCTGATAATCTCGACCATTCAGATGAGGATGAGGTATGTGATTTAAGTTATGAAGAATTATTTGAAGTTTTTGAATGCATACACTCTACATATAAGAAACTTAAGAAACTGCACGCTAAGTTAAATTTGGATTACATAGAGCTGCAGAAAGATTATGAGATCCTCAGAAAAGATCATGCATTAATTGACAGTAACCACATGACTTTGTTGGATGAATATGATGATTTAAACAAACAACATAATCTTTTAAAATTATCACATGCTGAACTTGAAAAAGATTTTAAGACTTTTATGGATGAATCGGATTCTAGAGAGCATGAGTTGAAAATTGATAATTTGATTTTAGAAAGTGCCAATGCTTATCTTGAAGTTCAGATTAAAGCACTTAAGAAAAATAAAATATCACATAAACTTGAAGAGTTTCATGAATCTTACCACAATAACATTGACTTAAGATCTAAAAAGAAAATCTTTAGGAAGAATAAATTAGTGAATCCCTTTCCAGGGATAAAGTATTTTTCTTGTGGTAGTTTAGGACATATTTCTCGTACCTATACTTTGAAGTATAGAACACATTTAGTATGGAGACCTAAGATGTAAAAATCACAGCATATCACACATGCATCTGTTTTAAAGTTGTCAAGAGGTGAACCCAATTGTTTGGGTTCCCAAGGCTAACGTTTAATCATTTTGCAGAAACGCTCCCACAGAAGACCTCGTGAGAGTATTTGGTACCTGGTCAACAGATGCTCAAAGCATATGACCTGAGATACAAATTAATTTATATCACTGGAAGCCAGGAATAGAGGCAAAGTGACGCTTGGAGATAGTACCACCAAGAGAGTGGTAGGTACAGGTATAATTGGAAATTTAGAAAATTTTGTTATTGAGAATGTACTTTTAGTTGAAGGCTTGAAACACAATCTGTTGAGTATTAGTCAATTATGTGACAAGGGCTATCATATTAAGTTTTTACCTATAAGTTGTGTTATTAATCTAAATGGAACTGTTGTTTTGAATGGTGATAGGGTAAACAATGTCTACATGCTAGATTTTAATTCTGTTAAAGCATCTACTGCCTTGTGTTTGAAAACTGTATCTGATGAATCATGGTTGTGGCTTAGAAGGCTTTGTCATGCTAGCATGAAAAATCTTAGAAAAATCACTCAAAAGTAACTAGTTAGAGGAGTACCCAAATTAGATTTTACTAAAGATAACTTGTGTGATGCATGTTAACTAGGAAAATAAGTGAGATCCTCATTTAATTCTATCAAGGAAATTAGGACTAGCAAGCCCCTAGAAATTCTTCACATGGATTTATTTGGACCTGTTAGTACCTTAAGTTTAGGAGGAAAAAGATTTGGGTATGTTATTATGGATGACTATACTAGATTTTCCTGGATTAGATTTTTGAATCATAAGAGTGAATCATTTGATGAGTTCGAAGATTTTGCCACTAGGATTCAGAGAAAATTTGGTTTTAAAATAGTTAGTATCCAAAGTGATCATGGGGGAGAATTTGAAAATGAAATGTTTAATGATTTTTGCAAATCTCTTGGAATTGAACACAACTTCTCAGCACCGAGGACACCTTAACAGAATGGAGTTATAGAAAGAAAGAACAGGACATTAGTTGAAACTGCTAGGGCCATGTTGGCAGAATATTCACTTCCTAAATATTTTTGAGCTGAAGTAGTTAGTACATCATGTTATGTATTGAATAGGGTGTACATAAGGTCTAAATTGAATAAGACACCCTATGAACTTCTTAAAGGTAGAAGTCACAATCTCTCACATCTACATGTTTTTGGATGTAAAGTGTTCATTCATAATAATGATAAAACTCTTCTAGGAAAATTTGATCCGAAATTAGATGAAGGAATCTTTCTAGGATATTCAAGTGTTGGAAAATCCTATAGAGTTTTTAATAAGAGAACATTGGTAGTTGAAGAGACCACACATATTATTTTTGATGAATCCTATGATAGTAAAGGGTCTAAGATGGATGAAGATGAGGTTGAGGTGATAAACCAAAAACTTGAAAATCAAAAAGTTGAAGAAAGGGTTGAAGAAGAAGAGAAAAACCAATTGCCTAGAGAATGGAAATTTGTAAGGAGTCATCCAAAAGAATTGATTTTAGGTGAACCAAGTGAAGGAGTTAGGACTAGGCATGGTTTGAGGAAAGAAGTGAATCATTCAGCATTTATTTCAATGATTGAACCCACGAACATAGAACAAGCACTTTTGGATGAATTCTGGATATTGGCCATGCAAGAGGAGTTGAATCAATTCAAGAGAAATGATGTTTAGGAATTAATTGAAAGGCCAAAAGATCAAAGTGTAGTTGGGACTAAGTGGGTGTTCAAAAATAAGATGAATGATTCAGGAGTAATTGTTAGAAATAAGGCTAGATTAGTAGCTAAGGGGTATAATCAAATTGAAGGAATTGATTTTGAGGAGACATTTGCCCCTGTAGCAAGACTTGAAGCAATAAGAGTTTTGTTAGCCTTTGTCTGTTTTAAAGATTTTAAATTGTACCAAATGGATGTTAAGAGTGCCTTTCTAAATGGGATGATAGAAGAGGATGTGTATGTTGAGCAACCTTCAGGCTTTGAAAATTCTAAATACCCTAATCATATTTTCAAATTGAAAAAGGCATTATATGGACTAAAACAGGCACCAAGAGCATGGTATGAGAGCTTAAGCACTTTCTTGTTAAACTGATCATTTGTTAAAGGAAGTGTGGATACCACTCTGTTTATGAAAAGACTTGAAAATGAAATACTCATTGTACAAATATATGTGGATGATATCATCTTTGGATCAACTGATAAAGCTCTATGTGATGAATTTTCAAAAATAATGTGTAGTGAATTTGAGATGAGTTTGATGGGTGATTTGACTTATTTTTTTGGCTTTAGCATAAAGCAAAATGAGGAAGGGACTTTTCTTTGCCAATCTAAATATGTTAAAGAAATCCTCAAAAAGTATGAAATGGATAATGCTAAACCAGTCACTACACCCATGAGTTTCTCAGTCCTATTAGATAAGGATCCAAAGGAAAAATCTGTTGATCAAAAGAAGTTTAGAGGAATAATTGGATCTTTGCTTTATTTGACTGCTAGCAGACCTGACATTATGTTTAGTGTTTGCTTATGTGCTAGATTTCAAGCTGATCCAAAAGAATCATATTTGACAGCAGTAAAAAAGATCTTAAGATATCTTTTGGGAACTCAAAATTTAAGAATTTGGTATCTTAAGAACAGTTCTTCTTTTGATATAATTAGATACTCAGATTCAGATTTTGCAGGCTGTAGGGTGGATAGGAAAAGTACTTCTAGAATATGTCAGTTCATTGGAAATTCATTAGTATCTTGGTCCAGTAGAAAACAAAATTCAGTAGCACTTTCTACAGTTGAAGCAGAGTACATTGCCTTAGGGAGTTGTGTAGCACAGGTGCTTTGGTTGAAACAACAATTGAGTGACTTAGGATTAGTAGTTGGCACCATTCCAATATTTTGTGACAACACTAGTGCCATTTGTATTTCAAAGAATCCTATTCAATATTCTAGAATCAAGCATATTGACATAAGGCATCATTTTATAAGAGATCATGTAGCAAAAAGAGAAATTGAACTACATCATGTGGCTACTAAAGATCAGCTTGCAGATATTTTCACAAAACCCTTAGCCTTTGACACATTTAGCATGTTGAGGATAAGGCTAGGTGTGATAGATCTAAATGCTTGATTGAAATTTATGCAAATGTATTTCTATTTGTTTGTGTTTGTTAGTTTGTTCATTGATTTGTTTTCATTGTTGTATTTTTGTTTCTTGTTTGAATTCTGAATTGTGTTTTTGTTCCTTGTTTGAATGTTGAAAGACATGCAAGTTTTTGAAGTGATGGGGGTTTATAATATCTATTTGTACTGTACGATATGTCATCGTACTGTACGATCACATTATCGTACCCACACTTCGTCTGTACGAACGTAGAGGAAACACGGTTAGGAGCAATTATTATTGGTGATCGTACGTACGAATACGTCATTCGTCTGTACGATCCACATGTCATTTCACGTGAGGGACAAACCTAACCGTCGCTTGAACGAACTTAAATTTTCTGATCATCCTGGACGAACACGTCATCGTCTGTACGATCAGGAAGTCAAAAAGCCTGTATGAAAGGATGCCTCGGGATGAGCAGTTTACGAAAAACTGTTTCATTTTGACTGCTTTCGTTCGTCTCGGACGAACTTTCATTCGTCCCGAACGAATCAAGGTTCATCTTGTACGAACTTGATTCGTACAATACGATAGCAGATTTTTTCTATATAAAGGCGAGTCATTTTCTTTCATTTTACTTTCTATCTAGAACCTTTAGAGCCTTGAGAGAAAATGTCTGGCAGTGGAAAAAGGGCACGGGTTGCTAGGGCTCCAGCATCTAGAAGGAACTGGGATGATAACTTTCTTAGTTAAGATAATGAGGAAGCATACCTTAGGTATGCAGCATCTAAGGTTACTCCTTCCCGCATACTACTGCAAGAAAATATTCATTATGCAGTTATGCCCCTCTTTGACTCGACCAACTTTTCTTTTCTATTGACCTTGATCTATGCCTTCAATAAGGATTTGTTTCATGTGTTCCTAGCCAACATGACCTTTAACGAGGATCACACATCCATTTCTTCTTTTGTCCTTAAACAAAAAGTTGTGATAACTAAGGAGGATCTAGGAGAATATGTTCATCTTAGAACTCAAGGGACTAGAGCTCATACCTTCTCCACAAGACCTGAAAATGGTTGGTCCGAAATTAACCAAGTTCTTAGAAGTGCAAGCATACCCACACATGTCGCTCGGGTAGATACATTGAATCAAAATGCTAGGATAATTCAACATGTACTTAGGACATCAATTATTCCTAAAGCAGGAGATAGGGTTAATATGCTCCACTTCTTTCCTCAACCACTTTTCTAATTATGACTGGTCAACCCATTGATGAAGCACAATTGATCTTAGACTACATCTATTATCTTTCATATATTGGTTTGGCTAGTGTAAAGAGGAAGAAAAATATTGCTTTAGGACATATTATGTGTTACATTCTAGAGAGGAAGTACAACCTAGTTCATCCTTCCGGTCCTTCTGAACTCCCACTGTACTTTACTGACACTTCCTTTAGAGCGTTATTTGGGAAAGAGGGTACAACAGATAGCTCAGATAATGAGCCTCCTTCAGCTTCTGCTCCTTCAGGTGCACCCTCAACTGCATCTGGACCTTCACAGGATTTCTATCAAAATATGGTCCAACGTTTTGATAGAATAGACCAAAGGTTTGATGACATGGAGGCTCATTTGAAGAGGCAGGATGATCAGTTTGATGCTGTAAACACAAATATTGCTACTCTAAATAGCTACTTTACGTTGTTTGGTGCTCCACCACCTCCTCCAAATCAGGGCCCTTCTCAGTTCTAGCTTGATTTGCTATGGTTTAGTTTGGATGTGATTGTGTTACTCTTTGTATGTCTTAGACTATTTTTATGTTGTGGTGAGTATTCATTTTGGATATGATAGCAAGTTTTTTTTAAAAAAAGATGTGCTTCAGTGTATAACTTGCTATGTTGTATGTTATAAATTATCTAGTAATGAAATGTTCCAGTGTTTCTGTGCTTATTCTTTTTGTGTTAGTGAATGGCCTTGTTGTATTTTTTTTCCTTCAATTCACTTGACTATAGTTGATTATTGATCTAGAATATTATTTGACTTCAAATTACAATTGAAAATACTATGCATAACTTTAAATTTTCAAAATTTTTAGATTTCATTATGTTTTTGGTGTGGATTAGAAGATCTTACTTAAATCTTATTTAGACATATATTATTCAGTCTAAATTAGTGTATTTTTGATGTTTTAATATTATTCTCACTGTCTAAATCTATGTGTTTGTTATTGTATTTGTGACTAAGAGATAATATTCTTGGAAAGAATCTTACATTTAAAGCAAAGCTTGAAAAGATGCACAAAATGTGCCACATAAAAAAAGATGCGTAATGGCGCTAAATGTGAAAAGACACACAAAGTGTGTCATACAATAAAAGATGCGCAATGTCGCCAAAATTTAATAAGGCACAAAATTAGCCTACATTTTGAAAACATGCGCAAAGTCGCCAAATTTTCTTTCCTTTAGCATTTTTTCTCTATTTTCACTAATCAATAATTGTCACTATAGACTTAGAATTTTGGTAATATTATCTCATCTTCTCTACAAAATTGAGACTGGTAATATGTCTAATACATTACTACTTAAGATCAACTTTTCTTCTCCGTAACATACTATGCAATCTAATATTTTTTTTGAGAATTTAGGATTTGCATCGCAATTGAATATTGTAGTTAAAACTTCATTTAACATTATTCCTCTTCTCAACTACTTTTAAGTGACCTTTTTGCTGTTGGCAAAAGGGAGAGAGTTTTTATTGTTTGACTTATGTATATTATGTGGTGTTTTGAATGTGTTATTCTGTATGTTATGTATATGTGTTTGTGCTATTTGTGTTTGTGTTATATATTTGTGTTATCATTTCTACACTCTTTCCACTCCTTGTATGTGTTATTCTGTATGTTATGTATATGTGTTTGTGCTATTTATGTTTGTGTTATGTGTTTGTGTTATCATTTCTACACTCTTTCTACTCCTTCCTTCCCTTCCATTGTGTATTCCATGTAAAATGCTCTATCCTCATATATCTTGATAAGTCTTTAAGGGGGAGATTAGGGATAGGATGAGTCACTTTAGGGATCTTTTATTTAGGGGGAGTGTAGTTCTTTTATTTAGGGGAGTACATTTAATGGATGTTAGAAGATTTATTATTTTATGTATTTCATTTCAAACAATAGTTGTTTTGCCATCATCAAAAAGGGGGAGATTGTTGTGATTTGGTTGAATCGGTTTGTTCATGTGAATTCTAATCCAAGTTTATGTTATTTAGATTTTTTATGATTACAAAAGCTTATTGTTTGCCTAATTCATCTTCTAACAAATATTTGAGTTTTTTTTTGTGTTGTGTGTACAAAAGTATTTTTCAGGAAATTCACACTCTAGATTGTTGAAGACTTCAAGTTCATTTGTTCACTGTAAATGGAGTCTATAAATTTTTCTTTTTCTTGAGTCTGAGAGAGTGTGATTGTAAGTTGGATAACTGTGCACACACACACAATGGGGGAGTAAATAGTTTAAATTTTTAAACTGATCGTACAGTATGATTTGATATCGTACGGGACGATCTGCAGAATGTGTCTTCCATAAAGAACCCGCATGCCTAGAAAATTTTTCTAAGTCATGTTCATACAGTACGAATATGGTTCGTACATGGGTTTTGCTATACGAACTAGTCAAAATTGGGTTCGTCCATATGTTCGTAAGGAATGAAATGTTCAAATGAAGCTTACTGACTTGATCGTCCAAGCGTTCGTACGGGATGAAATGTTCGGACGAAGCTTACTGACTTGATCGTCCAAGCGTTCGTACGGGACGAAATGTTCAGACGAAGCTTACTGACTTGATCGTTCAAGCATTCGTACGGGACAAAATGTACGGACGAAGTTCTCTGACTTGTTCGTCTGATAAATCGTACAAGACGGATTGTTAAAAATTATGAACTATTCGTACGGTACGATCTTAGATCGTACGGGATGATCGACACGGACTTAACTTGAAATTTTAATTTTTGGACGATTTTTTCTATCCAAGTATAAAATTGACTCAAAACTGTTTGAAGGGAAAATCCTTCTGCGAAAATTCTTTTGGGAAGTGAAAGGAGAGTGATTGGGAGAGTGTTTGGGAGTGAGTTTAGAGAAATCTTTCAAGAGAGAATTGTGAGGAGATTCACAAGGTTATCCAATTGAGAGAATTTCTTTTACTTGTTATTCAAGCATCTTCCTAGTTCCTTGGAGGCTTTTGCAAGAGGATTGTTCGAGAGGATTCCGGTTCTCTGTCGCACTTGGAGAGTGAAAAAGACGACGGTTCTCTGCCGCACTTGGAGGGTGAAAAGGACGACGGTTCTCTGTCGCACTTGGAGGGTGAAAAGGATGACGGTACTCTGCCACACTTGGAGAGTGAAAAAGACAACGGTTCTCTGCCGCACTTGGAGGGTGAAAAGGACGACAGTTCTCTGCCGCACTTGGAGGGTGAAAAGGACGACGGTACTCTGCCGCACCGGGGTTGGTGGAAGAGAGTTTGTAAAGTCTTCTCAGCCTTGCTGTGGGGGCAAATGGAGAGACACTTGAGTTTAGTGCAATACCTAGAGAAGGAGTCTCTAGGGAGTGGATGTAGGTCGTGTTTGACCGAATCACTATAAATTCTGGTGTTTTCTGTTCACTGTTTATTTTCTGCATTTTTATTTTTCCACAGTATATTTTCTCAGTGGTTGAATTTCTGTGTTGAACAAAAGAGAAAAATATTATCACAGTTTGTTCTGTACGAATTGATATCGTACAGTACGATTAGCATTAAATTTTTTCGAAATATTTAGTTTTTTTTAAAAAAAGGGGCCAATTCACCCCCTCCCTCTTGGTTAGCCTAGGGACGAGTGCAATCGGTCTAACAACCTATTCGGACTTTCACATACTGTACAATCTGATGATTTCTTTATAAATAGTTAATTTTCTTCCTTTCCTTCACACCCTTCCAATCCTTTCTACTTCCCTCTTCAGTTATTCCTTCCTTATAATGGCTAGTGGAAAGCGTTCTCGAGCCCTCACAGGTAGTTCCTCTAGGAGAACCATCAATCCTAGACTCACTAAAGAAGCTGACAAAATAACTTATCATTGCTACAAAAATGCTGGAATTAACCCATCCAAAATAATCAACCAAGAGGTGTTAAACATTCAGGTGCTTAAACTTTTTGCCCATACTACTCTTGGATTCATCCTTACTTTAGCCTTTCCCTTCAATTCTGAATTACTTTTTAAATTTTTTGTGAGCCTAAGAATCAATAACGAGGGCACTGCCCTCCAATCCTTTCTTAATAGGAGGCTAGTAGAGATTATTTATCAAGACCTACATGAATTTCTCCATCTTTCAACTACTGGTGAAAAAATTCACATTCAAGCTATAAATCTTGATTTTGATTGGACCCAAGTCAACACAGTTCTGAGAGAATCTAATGTTAATAGTCAAATTTATACTGTTAGCACCTTACTATAAAATGCTAGGATCATCCATCATATTCTTCGCAACTCCATAATTCCAAAAGCTGGTGATCAGATAAGTATTACTCCTATGTTGTCTCTTACAACTTATTTCATAATGGACAAAATTGACTTTAATGTGGCTGACCTTTTTATTCTCTACCTTAAACATCTAACAGTCATTTTAAGATCCCTGCCATAAGAGATTGCCCAATCTAGCTTTAGGACATCTCATTTCCTTTGTCCTAGAGTCTAAATATAACCTTCAGTATCTTGCACCACCTGATCACTTTCTAGTTTTATATTCCAATAGCTCCTTTCATATCCTTCACAGTGCCTCTCACTGCCAGGCTTGCTACCGAGAAACAGATGAACACGAGGAAGGTCAAGCACCTATTCCTGCACCTACCCCCATCTGCCAGTAGTCCTGGATAAGATGGTAGAGAGGATTGACCAGTAGGAGGCTAGGTTTGACTCCTACGTTGCCGTACAGGAGCAGTAGCATGCCCAGGACTTAGTTTTCTTTGATGCCTATATAGCCCAGCAGTAGCAGCAACACGACCAGGATATGGCCTAGTTTAGAGAGCAATTTGCTTCCATTCACAGTTTCTTTCAGCCACCACCACCACCTCCACCTGATTAAGGTGGTTCCTCTTTCTAGCTTGCTTCTTCTTTTTGATTTATTATGGTTGTTCCTATTTGTGTGTTATTCCTTACTTCTGTGATATCTTTTTTATATGTTTTTTGCTTTGCAGTTGTTTCCTTCTTTTTGTTATGACAAAAGGGGGAGTAGTAGTATGTTGTTAATTACCTGTATATTCTATTTTAATGAAGTTTGTTTCATATTCAGTGTTTAGTTTGTTTTCCACTTAGAGTTTACTATTTTTGCATTTAAAAAAAAATTTACTCCCCTTACTTTTAGAATTTCATCCTCTAGGGTGGAGTTTAAGAGAATGTCAAAGGCTTTGAAATTTTTAACTATAATATTTTCCATCATAAAAAAGGGGAAGATTATTACAAATCTGGGTCCAAGTACTTTTGATAATGACAAATATTATTATTTCTTTTCTATCACTATTATTACATATCTATTTTATTTGCTCTACTTACTAACATTTCAGGTCCACAAGTTCACTTACAATGCAAATTAGCTCAAGATTGGGTAGATTAGGGTTGAGTCTATCTGTAATTTTTATTTTAATGTACTTTTTACCTTTCTTGAGTCAAGTCATGTATCTGGTGGACCCCAAGCTAAGTAACCTTGTAGACACATACTCAAGGGAGTGGGTTGGTGAGTTAGAGAATTTTTTTTGTTTTTGACCTAATCGTACAGGACGTTTATATCATATTGGATGATTAGTTAAAAAATAAAAAACCCAAATGAGAGCATCCCTGTTAATTAAGAGATTAAACTAATCATATTGTACGATATAGATAGCATAGGATGATTAGTTCAGATTATGAAAAATAGCTACCAATCATAGTTTAGGTAATATTTTAATTTTCAAATTTTGTACATATCGTACAAGATGATCCTTATCATCCTAAACGATATATGAAAATCATGCCGAAATTAATCCTGTAATTAGGAGAATAATCATGGTAAAATTTGATTTGATTTGATCTGATCGTACAGTATGATCAATAATGAACATCCTGGATGATAGAGTACAGGCATGGGATGATATGGAATGGCCACATATCGTCCTAGACGAATACCATAGTTTTTCAACTAATCATCCAGGACGATTGAACTCTTTCGTACTAGATAATTGAGAAGTACATGGGACGATAAGGCATCATTGAGGATCATACTAGATGAAGTTCAATATTTTAATACTAATCATCCGGGATGATATTATAATCGTCTAGGATGATCCGTCTATTTTTCTTGAACTAATCGTATAGGGCTATGCAATTCGTACAAGCTGAATTGGTATTTTTGAACTAATCAAATAGGACGATCATATGATCATACTGGATGATCAGTGCCACCATATTAAAAATTAGGGCATTTTTTTAAGGCTCTCTATTTAAGCTCTCTTATTAGCCTTGAGACAATCTTTTGCTATTTGAAAGAGAGCTTAGGAGAGAGAGAAATCCTTGTGAGGGGGAGTTGTGAGGGATTCACAAAGGTTGATTCAAGCAAGGATTCCACCATCTTCGTTAAGCTACTTGTGTGGTTCCTTGGTGGCTCTAGGGAAGATTTTCATTAGCATCAGATTCAGGTTCTCTACCTACTCCAGGAGGGAGTAAAAGAATTCTAAGGTTCTCCGCCTACTCTAGGAGGGAGTAAAATAATTTACAAGTTCTCTACCTACTCCAAGAGGGAGTAAAAGGATTCAAGGTACGCTGCCTCACTGTGTCGGTGGAAAGATTTTATAAAGGCTTCTCCGCCTTGCCGTGGGGCCAAAAGGCGAGACACTACTTTTAGTGCAATACTTGGAAAGGAGGTTTTCGGAGAGTGGACATAGGTCAAGTTGACCAAACCACTATAAATCTGGCATGTTCTTTCTATTTTTTTTTTTTCGTATTTAATTTCCACATTTTTCTATGATTTGTTCTGTGGTTAAAATCTCTGATTTTCATTATCATGAAAGTAATCTGCTTCTGCTTCAAGGGATTTTTAATTTCTTATTTTGTTAAAGAATTTTTAAAAATAATCAATTCACCCCCCTCTTGGTTAGCCTCGAGCTAGTTCTATAGGGTTTAACAACCCTCACGAACTTTCACTTCTTAAATGTCATGCTATGAATTATATAAGTTAAATGTAATAGTGGATTATTATGAATTTAACACATGATTATGCTGATACATGAACTATCAGAATTACCAATATTAAGTCACATTGGATATGCAAAAGCCTACCCACTAAATATTTTCCATTTCAATAATAATTTAGAGGAATATCTAGAATAATAATTTAAGATTTAAAAAAATATTATAAAAATAAAAAATATTTCAATCATTCAATACACATAGAAATCATCAAAAAGAAAATCAACCAATAAAAAATTAACTTCTTATAGTTAAAAGGTTCGAATTAAAGTATATAACAATATATAAAAAGTTACACGGTAAAAACATCATCAAACCTAAGAAAAATATATTTTTATCCATAACTTATTTTAAATTCCTGGAATTAAAATAAGAGATATGTGTTTATAAGCTTACCTCATGCTCTATAAAATCCTTAATTGGCTCAATGGACAATACCTGAGCTTCAGCCTTCGAATCCCTTTCTTTTCTTTATCTCTCCTTTTCTCCTCTTCCTTTTCTCTCTTCCTTCTTTGATAAGTGAGGGGATGGGAGGAGGGTTTTATGAATTTTTGAAAATAGTTTTACATATTTATTTTAAAAACACCATTTTAGGTTTAGTGCCTCGGTGCTCACCTCCCCACACCATTGTGCTTAAATAGAATATTTCAAATGCTCCTACATTCCTCAATTCAAAATCTGAGGGTTGTAGCACACTACCACCATACTCCCCCAAATCCTCTTTCTAAATGGAGAGGACAATGCTACGGCGCAGCCTCTCCTAGTGCCGCCACTCTCCAAGAAGCATTTTCACTCCTTATGATTTTCTCTACAATTTTTTTATTATAGTTGCATTTGAGGTAATTTAGACACTACATGACTCAAGTTTGATGACTAAATCATGATTAAGCAAGAATTTTTACAATGTCAAGTTAATTACTTAGGTTTGAAAACAATAGATGTTATATCAAGCTTTGGGATTGAGGGGGAGCCAACCATGGGAGGAACAAGAAGCTTGATCAGATTAGACTGCTCTGATACCATACAGAGAACAATAATTTGAAGGGGAATGAATTATTCTTCTTAACATTGTATTACAAGCATTGCATAATATTTCTAGATACAAAATGGTGAAGAAAAAAAAGTAAAGTAGCACTCATAATTAATGTTAATTTAATATATATGCTAAATAAAATGAAATCAAGATGAAAGTGAATTAACACTCATATTGAATATCAATTTAAAAATAGACTAAATAAAAGGAAACCCAAAGAAAAGTTTTTATTTAAGTAAAAACCACTCACTGGCCTACGCATTAATACAAAATAATATTATAAGTCCTTAAGAGGGATAAATAGCTTGCTAATGCTCAGATGAGCTACAATCAAAAGTAAAACAGAAACTTAAGAGCCATAAATCCCATTCTACTTATAATCCATAAAAAACTTGGAAGAGAAAAACTACAGAGGGTCAGGAGCCATCTCCCAAAAAAAGCTCAAATAGATATGAAAAATGCTTAGGAGCATAATCTACAACAACAAAATGGACCACTTGCAAAAGATATGAAAAAAAAATAGGCCAAATAGCATAATACTAAGCAACAGGAACCAAGGAAAATAAACAAAAGAAAAGGAGAGGGGCTAATAGACCCAACCTATAAGCATGCACTAATCAAAGCAGCTATAAACAACAAAGAGCAAAAAAATATAGATAAACCCAGAAGAAATAGCAAGCCAATCGGCAAGATAGAGCCACAATAAAAACAACAATAACAAAGCACAGCTAGATAGCAAAGGCGACTAATCCCAACTTACCATGAATAGAAAGTAAAACAAGTTAAAACACACTAAAAAGAATAAGACAAATAAAAAGAAACCCTTTAAATAAAATCAATTGAGAGAATAAACCTCATAAGTGTAGTATCAAGAACTAATCTTCATAAAATTGCTGATAGCAGCCATCCATATAGCCCAAATGAGACTAATCAACAAATAATTAAAATTCCCAAACCAACCAAACAACTAAAAACCCAAACTAAAGAAATAAAACTATAAGACTTGTTGTAAAGAATAAAAAACATTATGGAGGATCCACACCCTATAATTCCCCTTCCAAGTCAACCTAGCATCCTTCCCATAAATTTAATTAACCCTCGATAAATATAGTAACAAGTTGCTAGCTGCTAAGCAAACTTCCAATCATAGTAGAATCCACTTGCAATCATAGCTAAATTCAACCCAATCAAAACATTCATCAAAATAGAATGGAATAAAGGAAAACCAAGAAGATTGAAAAAGGGAGAAAACTAAAAGTGATTAACCCTTATGCACCAAAATAAAAAAAGACCATAGCCAAATAATAGGTTAAGCCACAAACATCACAATAAATAATATAAAGAAAACCACAAAATCGAACCAACGCTTCACTGATACATAATAACTTTTCATAATTACTCTTGTCAAACAAAATATAACTGCTCAAAATCACATCACCAACAACATCACTGAACATTATCCCCACCAAATCCAAGAGTGGGTGACAAAGAAGAGGATTGACCAAAAAATAAAAAAATGAAAAGAACACCCAATAAGCAGTAACCAAAGAAAAAGCCATCATATCCTTAAATAAGGTAACCCAACTTTGTCTAGATTAGTCCTCCTCCTTTGAGGCTGAGGTAAAGACAAGCCAGATAAATCCTGAAAATAATCTAACTGGCACCAAAGTTTAGCAAGTGAGTCAGCACGATAAATATGAGTGAAATAATAATTGAACTTACAAAGAATCAATTTAATCTCCCTGATAAGATAAAATTTTCAGGATTCCCAGCTGCATTACCATTAATAAAATGTAATAAAAGCTTAGCATTAACCTCCACCTAAATGTCTATATATCCAAATAATAACACATATTGAGCCCATAGCTGAGAGCTCTAAGTTTAGCTACAATTGATGGGCAGGAATTTAAAGGACCAACATAAAATGATCCTTATTAATCCCACCACACCTAAAAGAATGATTGTTAACAGAACTATTAGTGTTCATCTTTATAAAAGATAATGTGGGTTTTAGCCAATACACAATCCTTTCCTTACCATATGTATCATTGATGTTAAAAGAGACACCAAAATTATAAGTAACAAACTTACAATTCTTAAAGTTACTAGCATTGATAAGGTTAATAGAAAATAATTGAAGAAATTTATCTTTCACTTTAGAAATAATACACATGAAGTTCAACTTAATGTTCATATGTTTAGAATCATTCCTTTCCATCCAAAAGAACCACAAAATAAGAATAGGAATTAGATTCTTGATGTGACCATTAACAAGAGAAAACCAAGCTTGCAAGATGGAGGACATATCACTATCACTGTTGAAACTATAACTACTAAACATATCATCAAAATACCTTCAAACTTTAATAGCTATAGATCCATTCATAAAAATATGTTTCAAAGATTCAGTTCGATAGCAAAATTGAAATTTAAAAGGAATATAAAACCCTTTTTTCATCAAGAAAATATTAATAGGAAGAATTTTATGTAATATTCTCCACACTAAAATAGAATAGGACATAGGGATGCTTTTATGCCAAATAGCAGCAAAAAGAGAATATTTGCAATAAGTAGGTCTAATAGAATCCCAAATATTGTTAAAGATAAAATTACCAAAAATGGACAACTTAAACAAAATATGATCCTCATTATTCATCTGTAAGGGGTTGCACATACTTTTATCCACTAAACTATCAGGAACAACCTCCATTAAATTATTAGCATTCTAGTTATTATCATAAATGAAGCTATTCACTTTAATAAAAGTAGTAGAATGGGAGTATAAATAATTATTAATAGAATAAGGCCCCATCCAATTATCTTGCCAAATGAAAAAATTATCATGATCAATACCCCATTGAATGAACTCCTCATCCTTCCACTTGATGGAGAAAAGTCTTTTCCAAACCAAAGAGCCAGACCCCTTATAGTGATAAAAAAGAGGGTATTTACCTTGACAGTGCTTGTTCATCATAAATTTAGCCCACAAACTTTTATTGGATCTAAAAGAAAACTAAAATTTATGAGAGAAAGCATGAGCTATATCCACAATACTTTTACACCCAAGCCCCGCTTCATCAAGGACACCACAGCTCTTCTTTCAAGAAGTCCAAAGAATGCTCGAACTGTTATTCTTAGAATCCCAAAAGAACATGTTAAAAAGTCTCTCCATGCACAAAAAAATACTCAAAGTAGGCTGGATAGTATGAAAAATAAAAATAGGTAAAAAACAAAGCACTGTTTTAATCAAGACTAACCTCCCACCAAAAGAAAGAAAATTGAAAGCCCAATAAGATAATTTTCTTTGAATAGAAGCAAAAATATCCTCAAAAAGATGAGATATTTTCTTACCTTTAAATAAAGGGGTTCCTAAGTACTTAATAAGGAGAGTTTTAGAAAAAAACAACATTTTTGATGAATAATATTAATTCTACTCTGGTTTATGGTCTTAGCAGTAATGAAGTAACTCTTATCTTTATTGATAACCAAACCACTAATTTTTTGGAACTGGTAAAGAAATTTAAAGAGGATATTGAGTATATTTAAGGAACCATTAGAGAAAGTAATAAAATCATCAACAAAACTAAGGTGAGTTATGGGGAAACCACCAATAGTATGATAATATAAGTTGGAATGCCGACTGTAAAGCTCATCTAAACCCCTAGATAAATATTCAACAACAATAATGAATAAAGCAGGAGAAATAGGGTCACCTTTGTCTTATACCTTGAAAGGATTTGAAAAAGCCATGGCTTTTACCATTGATGATCAAAGCGAAATAATAATTTTAAATGCTATTCTTAATAAGCATATTGAAAGATGAATTAAAACCAAAAAGAGATAAGATAGTATAAAAAAGTTCTAATTAAGGTTGTCATAGGCTTTAGAAATGTCAAGTTTAAAATAGCATTACCCCCTTCACTTTAGTATTAACACCATGGATAATTTCTTAAGAAAGAAGCACATTATCAAAAATGTCATGGCCTTTAACAAACCCAGTTTGACTAAGGGAGATTATTTTAGGAAGCAACAAAGCCAATCTTCCCATAATGATCTTAGAGTTTAACTTATTTAAGAAAGAACAGAGACTTATAGGTCTAAAGTCCTCCCAAAAGTTAATCACCTCCTTTTTAGGAATCAAAATAATGTTAGAGAAAGGGAAAAACTTAGATAAGGATATCCATTAAAAAAATCTCTAACAGCAGACATCAAATCCACTTTAATGATTTCCCAAACATTTTAAAAAACTTAGTTGTGAAACTATCAGGACCAGCTCCAGACTCAGAATTCATCCCTTTAATGGTATCTAAAATCTCTTTTTTAGAGGTGCTTTGAGTAAGAAAATTATTATCATCTTCATTAATTAACTCAGGGATGATGAGAGGATTATAAATAGGATCAGGGCTAAAGTTATCATTAAAAATACTTTTAAAATAATTAACCCTAGAAGTTGCAATCAACTCTTCACTATCATAAGAAATACCATTTGGAGTAGAGATTTTATGAATATGATTAATTGCCCTTCTTTTATTAGCTATATCATAAAAAAAATTTAGTATTCTTATCACCATCCATTAAAAATTTAGAGGCCATTTTTTATCTCCACAAGGCTTCTTCCTTCTCCTGCAACTAATACAAATCAACTTTAGCTTTATTAAGAAGATGCAAATTATAACTATAACCAATATCATGTCTAATACAATTCATAATCATATTATTAAAATCGTTCATAGCTTGAGGGTTATGGGACTTGCCCCCAATCCTTTCAACAACACTAGAAATTGTATTAAAATCACCACCAACAAGCCATAGGACATTAAAACTCAAAGGAAAATCATATAACTATTTTCAAAGGCTCACTATACCTAAACGAGAATAAGAAACATAAATAAAGAAACCATAATATGTAAACTGATAAAATTCAATTTGAGTGTGAACAACTTCAGGGTAATCAGAAATAATGTTGATACAAATAGGGCTATTCTAAAAAATCCAAATTTTATTCATGTAATCAGTAAAACTCTTATTAAAACCAAGACGAATGGCTACAGAAGCAAATTTAGAAGATAAAATAAGAGGTTCAATTAAAACAAGAACAACAACATTATACATTCTATATAAGTTTCTAACTCTATCTTTAGAATCAGAAGCCCCCACACCTATCACATTCCAAATAAGAGAATTAACCATCAGTATCTTTTAAAAAAGTTTGAGCTCTAGTAGAATGAGGAGTGGGTAAAGGAGCATTCTTATTATTTTTTTATTGCTTCTTGCCCACTTTTGTAAAAGCATCATCATCTTTAAAGTTAACACCACTGCATTTTGTAGAAGACAAGGAAGTAACAATGTTAGCATAAGAATTCTTGGATTCCATAGTAGCAGAAACATCACTAGAGTTAGGAACAATTTCCCCCTCCTCACAAGCATCATTTCTCATGAAACATGAAGCATCTAAAGAAAAACCATTTGATTCATTATTATTCTCTTTATTAACCAACTGAGTAGAAGGATTAGGTAACATATTCTGATTCTCTATAGGATTGTTATGCATCATAGAGTTTATAGATACAATAAGAATAAGTCATCCACATCCTAATTAATATCATCAAGTTATGAAGAAGAACATTATCACTCACATTAGGTAAATCATATTAGCTTGTAATTGAACATTCGACTCCTCCTCCACCCTAGACTTATTACTGGAAGATGGAACTAAGGGCTCTGATAGGATATTGGTAATAATATTACCATTAGTCTCTGGTGAAAGTTCGATAGGCATGTTAAGCCCTGATGAACTAGTCCCGAGGCTAACCAAGAGGGGGGGTGAATTAGTTATTTAAAAATTCGTAAGCAACAGGAATAATCTTTTCGATGATTTGTAGCAGAAACAAGAAAATACATAAGCGAAAAGATCATACACAGATTTCACCCAAGCAGATAATAACAGAAAAATAAAGTGCAGAAAATAATCTGAAAGAACAAACTAAATTTTATAGTGATTCGGTCAACTTGACCTACGTCCACTCCCCGGAGCCTCTCCTCCGGGTATTGCTCTAACACAAAAGTGACTCTCCTTTTGCTCCCACAGCAAGGCGGAGAAGCCTGTATAAAACTCCTTTCCACTAACCTGGTGAGGCAGAGAACCTGAACTCCTTTTGCTTCCTCCTGAAGCAGGCAGAGAACTCGAACTCCTTTCGCTTGCTCCTGAAGAAGGCAGAGAACCCGAACTCCTTTCGCTTCCTCCTGAAGCGGGCAGAGAACCTGGATCTTCTTGCGAACGATCCTCCCACAGAAAACACCAATAAGATGAGAGACAACAAATGGAGAAGATGACTCTGATCCTTGCTTGGAGTAACCTTTTTGAATCCCTCACAAACTCCCCCTCATAAGATCCTCTCTCTCTCTCTCCCAAGCTCTCTGTCTCTCTCTCAAGATTTTTCTGGAAAGAAAAGTGGCAAAAGATTTTTCTTGTTGGAAGAAAAAGATCTTTTATAAGAGGGCTCAAAATTTGCCATAAATCTCAACTGGTCAGCCAATATCATCCAGGACGATTTAAAGATCGTTCTGTACGATCAATTCAAAATCACCTATTTCAGCCTGAATGATCTGGCTCTTCTAGACGATTAACAGAAAATGTTGTTCAGATCGTCCCGTACGATTCTGCGATCGTCCAGGATGATTAGTGTAAATTCAGGAATTTCGTCCAGAAGACCGCTCTGGTCGTCCAGAGGAACTTGTGCTGGACGATCCAAAAATGACTTGATCGTCTAGGACGATATGTCTATCGTCCTGTATGATTAGTTCAAAAAGTGCCAAAATCATCTTGAGCACCGCTCTGGATGTACAGGTGAAACACACTGGACGATCATGATCATCATGGATGATATGATCATATCAATTAAATATTAATTGCTTTCCATAATCACTAGACTAATGTAGGCATGATTGTACTGGATCGTCCAGGACATAAAACTTGCCTAACTTGATCTGGCGGCTGAGAATTTTTGATTTAAGCCTATCGTCCCGTACGATGGATGGATCGTCCAGGATGATCGGCTTAATCAGACAGATTTAACTTGGTCGCCCTAATTAGGGTTTTTACTTTCACTTAATCGTCCAGGACGATCTGAACAAAAATTAAACAGAAACTCTAATTCACTCAAGCTCTCCCCCTGAGTGTGTGTGTGTGTAAGGTTATTTAGCTAGGGGATCAGTTACATTACATTTGACTGAAGAAAAGAAAAATATTACATCTAGACACACTTGGACTCGATCTTGAGTTAGCTTGAGTTACTTTTGATCTTTTGTACCTGAAATGGGTTAGCCAAGCAAAACAGAATACAAACATGTTTGTCATCATTAAAACTGTATTTTTTGGAACCAAATTTACAATAATCTCCCCCTTTTTTATGATGGTAAATATTTGTGCAGTAGTTTAAAATAAATCAACCAGGGGTTAACCAACGCACATATGAAAAATAAATATCTTTCCAAATTTTACTGAGCAACTAGAATAATAGAGGAAAAATAACTACAAATAAAATAAACAACACAAAATAAGATCAATGCATAAACCAAAATTACTATAACTAACTCTCCCTTTTGACATCACAAAAAGGAGGAGGAACAGAAACAACAGTACAGACAAAAAATAGCACAACACACAAAACTAAAATGGAGGGGGATCCTGATCAGAAGGAGGAGGTGGTGGTGGCGTAAAGTAACTGTGAATGGCGGTGAAGTGTGCTCCAAACCAGGCAATGTCCTGGTCGTGCTACTGTTGCTACTGAGCAACATAGTCATTAAAGCGCTGCAGATCCTCAGTGTGCTGCTGCTCCTGGGCAGCAACGTAAGAATCAAATCGGGCCTCCCACTGGTCGAACTGCTGCACCAGATGATCAAAAGGGGAAGCAATATGAAGGGGAGCAGTGTATCAGGTGCAATAGGAATAGGAACAGCTTCTTCCTCTTCCTCCTCAACATCCGGGGCAGGCTCCAGATAGAGTCGGGTACTGTGGAGTACATGGAATGAATTGTTTATGAAATAGGAAGGAGGGACATTATGAGGGACTAGATATTGTAGGTCATATTTTATCTCTAAAGCATATGTAATGATGTGTCCTAAAGCTAGATTTAGATGTCGTTTATGGCCTATATCTCTAATGGTAGTGAGATGCTTGATATATCTGAAAAGAAGATCAGTAGCATTGAATTCCCGGTGGGCCATGATGTAATAGGTGGTCAGAGATAGTAAAGGGGTGATGTGAATGCGATCCCCAGCCTTTGAGATGATGGAGGAACGAAGGATATGTTGAATGGTACGGGCATCCTTAAGGAGGGAAGTGTAAGCGTTGGCGTGGTAGGGTGCATTGGTATTTCTAAGGAAGTGATTGGCGACACTCCAATCATAATCAGGATCAGAAATAAGGGTGTGGAGTTTGTCGCCAGTGACAGAGAGATGAAGGATATTATGAAAATTCTAGGCTGTGAGTTCGACATGTCATTGATTAACATAGGAGTGAAGGGTGGAGTAGTCAGCGGCGATGTGAAGATTTACGAAGAAGACTTAGAGAAGTTCTAGGCTAAATGGGAAGTCCAGGGTGAGGATGAAGGTGAGGGAGGTATGCGCAAACAGATTTAGGACAGGGTAGGTAAGAGTGCGGGGGTTTATGATTTTTGACTGTGTGATTCCCACTTCAAGATATCGTTCGAAGGCAGCCTTATCGGCTACATTTGGAAAGCGGGGATCGATATTTTCCCATGAGGAGCTCGCACCCTTTTACCTAGATCGCTTCCCACCATCCATCAGAAATATAAGAGAGGAAGTATGGAAGAAGAGGTGTGAAGAAAATAGTTGTTTAAATAGAAATCGGCTGGATCGTCCCGTACGATCGCAGGATCATCCAGGACGATATGAGCAATTATGACGGCTAGGAAGATTGGTCAAAAAGGTGGTCGGATCGTCCGGGACGATCAGAGATCATCCAGGATGATTAGAGACAAGTGATCGTCCCAAGGAGTCAAGCCGGACGACCGTTGATGAAAAGTATCGTCCAGGATGATTAGATGGATCGTCTAGGACGATATGCAATAAATGTATCTAACGTGCTGAATTTGAATCATCCAACTGATGACACGTGGATCATCCAGGACGATGAGGTGGATCGTCCAGGACGATGAACAATAATTGGTGCATTCTCAGCCGTTTGATCAGGATCATGAAGTATGGATCATATCGTCCAGGATAATGGAAGGATCGTCCAGGACGATCACCAATAATTGATGCATCTTAGCAGTATGATCAGAGTGGGGATGATTTGAATGGATCGTTCAGGACGATGTATGGATCATCCAGGACAAAGAAGATCGTCCAGGATGATGTGGGGATCGTCCAGGATGATGTGAAGAAAAAATAAAAAAGATGGAGGAAGGAGATGAAAGATCAAGGATCCCAAAAATACATATAGTAAAATGAAAAACAAAAGCAGAGTAAATAAAACTCGAAACGAGAGACACAAAAACAACAATTTTTTTTATCTGCTCCAGTAAATCAGAGTTTTCCCTTGATTTTGAATTCAAAAATTGATAAGAAGACGATCAACATCACTGAAATCCAAAAAAAGTTAAAAAATTGACTTTCATAACTCCCACCTCGGACATCTTGTAGATGCAAATTCCTTTCAAAATAAAAATCCAATTCAGAAGAAAAGAAATTAGATTCGAAAAGAGATCCTTTCAAGCCGCGTTCCAGAAAAATATCTGATATAATAGTATTACAAAATAATAAATAAGAAATTAGGATTTTCAAACTCAAGCTTTTGAAAATATTAAGTGACACACAGATTTTTCTAAGACATTTAACGATCTGAAAGGGAAGAAAGCTTGGTTTAGGCTCATTTTGTGCCTCTTTTTCAATTTGTTTGGCGCTTTGCGCATCTTTTAATTTTTGATACACTTTATGTATCTTTCAGTTTGGCGACATTTCACATCTTTTTAACGTTGGACTCATTTTGTGCCTCTTGTTCAATTTGTTTGGCACACTGCGCATCTTTTGTAAGCTATCTTCTTTTTATAATCGTTAAAGAGTCTCAACTGTGAAATTATCTTTCAAACATAGCAGACGACATAACTCACTCTCCATAATAAGGAAGAGTAATTCACAAAATAAAAACCATACATCGTATGATAAGTACAATCACTTGGTTCAAAAAATTATAACAATGACTCAAAACTTTAAAAACACTATTCATATGAGGTAGATTACTGTAGGAAGATAAAATAGATCTCTATTTCAAAAACTAACTTTTTTTAATTTTGAAGAAAATTTTTATCCAAAAGAAATAATACACCATTAAAGGAGTTAGAGGAAGAGAAACAATCATCGATGTTTCTTCCCTTTAACAGATCCAGTGGAATCAATCACTGCTTACTAGCTTCCAAATAAAAATAAGGCAAAACTCTCAGTCAGAAATCCAATTTATCAGCAGTAGTGAGTAGTGATCTGATTTTAAAAGAGATAAAATCGTAAACAAAAGAGAATAAACAGTAAATAAAAATAAGTAGAAAATTACATCAAAATAAATACTCAAATCAAACTAACACCAAGGCTAAAATAGAAATCAACAGAAAAATAAAAATAATCGAAAATAAATAATCAAATCAAACAGCTAACTAATAGAAACAGAATGAAAAAATAGATAAATCAGAAATCAGTATTCATCAGAATCAAGCATTTATGTCAATCAGACCTAATATGGTCCTCAAAATACTGAATGAGTCAAAGGCCAGTGGTTTAGTAAATATGTCAGCCAGTGGATTTTCAGTTGCTACATGATGTAGCTCAATGTCCTCTTTTGTAACATGGTCCCTAATGAAGTGATGCCTTATATCAATGTGTTTGGTTCTAGAAAGTTGGATTGGATTCTCATAAATACAGATGGCACTAGTATTATCACACAGAACAGAAATTGTGCCCACAGGTAATTCTAAATCCAAGACTTGTTACTTCAACCAAAGAACTTGGGCTAAGGTAATGTACTCAGCTTCAGCAGAGGAAAGTGCAACTGTGTTCTATTTTCTACTGGACCAGGAGACTAAAGACTATCCTATGAATTAACAAATTCTAGAAGTGCTCTTTCTATCCACCCTACAGCCTGCAAAGTCAGAATTAGAATATCTAATAATCTCAAAAGAGGTGTTGTGCCTAGGGTACCAGATTCCTAGGTTTGGGGTCCGTAAAAGATATCTAAGAATTCTCTTAACAGTAGTGAAGGTGGGACTCTTTAGGATCAGCTTGAAACCTAGCACAAAGACAAACACTAAATATAATATCAGGTTGGCTAGCAGTCAGGTAAAGCAGTGATCCAATTATTCCTCTATACTTCTTCTGATCAACAGATTTTCCACTTGAATCCTTATCTAACTGAACAGAGGAGCTCATGGGAGTGTTGATTGGCTTGGCTTTGTCTATTTCATATTTCTTCAAAATGTCCTTAGTGTATTTAGATTGATTGAGTAATGCTCCATCATCCATTTGCCTTATGCTAAACCCCAAAAAGTAGGACAACTCTCACATCATACTCATCTTAAACTCCTTACTCATTATTTTTGAAAACTCATCACATAAATATTTATCAAAAGATCCAAAAATTATATCATCAACATAGATCTGGACAATGAGTAAATCATCCCATACTCTCCTCAGAAACAGGGTGGTGTCTACGCTCCCCTTAATAAACTCTCTTTCTAACAGGAATGTGCTAAGCCTCTCATACCAAGCTCTCGGTTCCTGTTTCAATCCATATAAGGCCTCTCTTAATTTGTAAACATGATTTGAATATTGGAAACTCTCAAAACCTGGGAGTTGTTCTACAAAAATATCTCTTTTATTACCCCATTTAAAAAGGCACTCTTGACATCAATTTGAAACAACTTAAATCTCTTATAACAGGCAAAGGCTAGTAGCACCCTAATGGCTTCCAATCTAGCTACAGGGGCAAAGGTCTCCTCAAAATCAATCCCTTCAATCTAATTATACCCCTTAGCTACCAATCTTGCCTTATTCCTAACCACCACATAAGAATCATTCATCTTATTCTTAAAGACCCACTTGGTTCCAACTATACTTTAATTTCTAGGTCTTTCTACTAGCTCCCAAACATCGTTCCTTATAAATTAATTCAATTCCTCTTGCATAGCTAAGATCCAAAACTCATTAGAAAGGGCTTGATTGATGTTGGTGGATTTAGTCTTTGAGATAAAGGTAGAGTGATTTACTTCCTTCCTAAGTCCATGCCTAGTCCTAACATCTTCAGAAGGGTCTCCTAAGATCAGTTCTTTAGGATGACTCAAAGAATATCTCCAATCTCTAGGCAAAGTGGTTTGAGGTTCTACCCTTTCCTCTAGATTTACATTTTTAACCCCTTGGGTAATCTCCCCTACCTCTTCTTCTTCCTCAACTCTAGTCACCTCAGGATCAGATTCAATAAACACCATATGAGTTGTCTCTTCCATCACCAAAGTCTTCTTATTAAACACCCTAAAGGATTTCCCCACACTAAAATAGCCTAGGAACACTCCTTCATCAGATTTGGGGTCAAACTTTTCTAAGGATGATTTCCCATTGTTCAGAATAAAAACCTTATATCCAAAGACATGGAGGTGGGACAGGTTTGGAGTTCTACCCTTAATGATCTCATAAGGTGTCTTGTTCAGACTGGATCTAACATTCACCCTATTAAGTAAATAACAGGCAGTGTTCACCGCTTCAACCCAAAAGTATTTTGGAAGTGAATACTCAGCAAGCATGGCTCTAGTGGCTTCCACTAAGGTTCTGTTCTTCCTTTCAGCTACCCCGTTCTGCTGAGGGGTCCTAGGAGCTGAAAAGTTGTGACTAATCCCTTGCTCCTCACAGAAAGTTTTAAACTTCACATTTTTAAACTCTCCACCATGATCACTATGAATAGTCAAGATCTCATAACCTAACTTTCTCTGAATCCAAGTGGAGAAGGACTTAAACTCATCAAATGACTTAGATTTATGTGACAAAAATTTAATCCAAGTGAACCTCGAGTAATCATCAACAATCATAAAACCATAAACTTTCCCCCCTAAGCTGGTAGTGCTAATGGGTCCAAAGAGATCCATGTGAAGGACTTCTAAAGGTCTAGAGGTGCTAATATCCTTAACAGAGTGAAATGAGGACTGGACTTGCTTCCCTAATTGACAGGCATCACACAGGTGGTCCTTAGTGAACTTAAGCTTGGGGACACCTCTAACTAAGTCCTTTTGGGTGACTCGCCTAAGGGTTTTCATACTGGCATGACATAATCTCCTATGCCACAACCAAGACTCATCAGCAACAGTTTTTAAGCAAATTGAAATATCAGCTTTAAAGTAACTTACATCCAGCATGTAGACATTATTAATCTTTTATCCCTGTAAAATAATTTTATCATTTAAGCTTATAATACAGTAAGTGGGTAGGAATTTGATATTGTATCCTTTGTCACAGAGCTGACTGATGCTCAACAGGTTGTGTTTCAATCCATCTACAAGTAAAATATTGTTAATCATAAAATTCTTTGAATTACCAATTATACCTGAGCCTACCACCCTCCTGGTGGCGTTGTCTCCAAGTATAACCTTGCCTCCAGCCCTGGCCTCCAGCAAAATGAACTGATTTACATCTCCAGTCATGTGTCTTGAACATCTGCCGTCCATGTACCACATGCTCTCATGAGGTCTTTTATGAAAGCAACCCTATAAAATCATCAAATATCAGATTTAGGAACCCAAATAGATTTGGGTTCCTTCTTATGAAAAAAAGAATGCAATGCATGTGTGTTGTGCTGTGAAACAGGTAATTTGGGCCTCCACACCCAATATGTACTATGGTGAACAGTGCATGTGTGAGAGATATATCCTAACATGCCACAAAAAAAATATCTAACAACAGAAAAAGGGTTAACTAATCTACATGGGTGATAGTGCCTCTTCATAGGTTTGAATGAAATATGTTTTGATGATTTTGAAATAGATTCTTTAAAAGGTTGAGGTGCATAAAATTATGCAAAAGTAGGAGGTGTTTCATTTTTCTTGAAAGCACTGATTTTAAATTTTAGAAATTCATTTTCTTTCTTCAAAATTGTAATTTCAAATTTCAATCCTCCATTACTACTCTCCTCTTCACATGCCATATTATCTAATTCTTTAAAAGCTCTTTCTAAATCAACATGCAAGATTTTTAATGAATCATGCTCAGTAATCAGATCAGAATACTTTTTGTTCAGTTCATCAAATTCATCAAGTAAAGACATATGATTGATGTCAAGTGTGGAATGATCTTTAACTATAGAATCATGCTCTTTTTATAAATTTAGAAATTCTAGTTTAGGCTAGCATGAGTTTTCTTAAGCTTCCTATACGATGCATGAATTCTTTCAGACACTTTAAATAATTGCTCGTAAGTAAATTCACATACCTCTTCTTGATCAGACTGTTCAGGATGATCATTAGCCATCAGACACAAATTTATAGTCTCCTCCTCAGCTTCAGTCTCAGAGGAGTCAGATGCAGAATCTGTCAGAACGCTTTCTGAATCCACTTCTTGTCCTTCCTAAACTTGTGTTTCTCCTCACCCTTCTCCTTACTTGGGTGAGCTTTAAGTGTAGGACAATCAGCCTTAATGTGTCCAGGCTTCCTGCATTCAAAATAAATAGTATCAGATGAACCTTTAAAATTTTTACTGGACTTATCCTTGTTCCACTTCTGAAAGTTCATATGTTCTTCTTTAGAAAGCTTTTGAATTGCCTAGTGATTAAGACAATGTCATCGCTATCAGACCCGGAAGTACTAGTATCACTATCGTTGGCTTCAGTGCCACTTTTTTCTCCTTCTTCTTCTCACCTACATCAAGCTATCTTTGGTTCACCCCTTGCTCGTAAGCAATGAGTGATCTAAGTAAGCTATCAATAGAGTAAGTATTCAAATCTTTAGATTTAGTGATTGCAGTTATCTTAGCATCATACGAAGAAGGCAAACATCTAAGAATTTTGTTCACTCTTTCATAGTTTGTAAGTTCTCTTCCTAAGGCATGCAAAAAAGTGACAATTTGAGTGAATCTCGTATACATTTCAGAAATAGATTCAGTAGGTTTTATGTGAAAAAGTTCATAGTCATGAAGTAATATGTTTAACCTAGACTGTTTGACTTCAGTTGTACCTTCATAAGTGATGCATAATCTATCCCAAGTTTCTTTGCTAGTTGTACAAGTAGAAACACTCATGTAATCTTCAGATTTTAAGGCACAGAAAAAATAGTTCAAATATTTGGCATTCAGTTGGACTAAGCCACGATCATCAAAAGTCTAATCAGTAAAAGGCAGTTCAGTTTTAACATTATTAATCATTCTAAAAGGTGGCTCATAGCCATCCTTAATAAGCATCCACATGCGATAATCAATTGATTGAAGAAAAATGGACATGCGAGTTTTCCAAAAATCAAAAGATATATTATCAAACAATGGTGGTCGTGTAATTGAATAACCTTCAGCAGTATTATAATTAACAAAGTTAGCCATTGATCAAATTCAAAAGTTTTTAAACTTAAATTTTTGAATCCCACTTTGATACTACTTGAAAGTTCGATAGAGATGTTAAGCCCAATGAACTAGTCCCGAGGCTAACGAAGATGGGGGGTGAATTGGTTATTTAAAAATTTGTAAGCAACAGGAACAATCTTTTCGATGATTTGCAGTGAAAACAAGAAAACACATAAGCAAAAAGATCAATCACAGATTTCACCCAAGCAGATAATAATAGAAAAATAAAGTGTAGAAAATAATCAGAAAGAACACACCAGATTTTATAGTGGTTCGGTTAACTTGACCTACGTCCACTCTCTAGAGCCTCTCCTCCAGGTATTGCACTAACACAAAAGTGACTCTCCTTTTGCTCCCACAGCAAGGCGGAGAAGCCTGTACAAAACTCCTTTCCACCAACCTGGTGAGGCAGAGAACCTGAACTCCTTTCATTTCCTCCTTAAGTAGGCAGAGAACCCGAACTCCTTCGCTTCCTCCTGAAGCAGGCAGAGAACCCAAAGTCCTTTCGCTTCCTCCTGAAGTGGGCAAAGAGTCCGGATCTTCTTGTGAATGATCCTCCCACAGAAAACAACGATAAGATGAGAGACGACAAACGGAGAAGATGACTCTGATCCTTGCTTGGAGCAATCTTTGTGAATCCCTCACAAACTCTCCCTCACAAGATCCTCTCTCTCTCCCAAGCTCTCTCTCTCTCTCTCTCTCTCTCTCTCTCTCTCAAGGTTTCTCTAGAAAGAAAAGTGGCAAAAGATTTTTTTGTTAGAAGAAAAAGATCTTTTATAGGAGGGCTCAAAATTTACCCTAAATCTCAATTGGTCGGCCAATATCGTCCAGGATGATCTAAAGATCATCCTGTATGATCAGTTCAAAATCACCTGTTTCAGCCTGGATGATCTGGCTCTTCAGGACGATTAGCAGAAAAAGTTATTCAGATAGTCCCATACGATTCTACGATCGTCCGGGATGATTAGTGTAAATTAAGAATTTCATCCAGAAGATCGCTCTGGTTGTCCAGAGGAACTTGTACTGGATGATCCAAAAATGACTTGATCATCCAGGATGATATGTCTATCGTCCTGTACGATTAGTTCAAAAAGTGCCAAAATTATCCTGAGCACCGCTCTGGACGTACAGGTGAAACACACTAAACGATCATGATCGCCCCAGACGATATGATCGTATTATTTAAATATTAATTACTTTCCTTAATCACCAGACTAATTTAGGCATGATTGTACTGGATCGTCCCGGACGATACACGTATCGTCAGATCAAATCTCTAAAAATAAAACTTGCCTAACTTGATCTGGCGGCTGAGAATTTTTGATTTGAGCCTATCATCCCGTACGATGGATGGATCATCCAGGACGATCAGCTTAATCAGACATATTTAACTTGGTCGTCCTAATTAGGGTTTCTGTTTTCACTTGATCGTCCAGGACAATGTGAATATCATCCAGGATGATCTGAATAAAAATTGAATAGAAACTCTAATTCACTCAAGCCCTCCCCCTGAGTGTGTGTGTGCAAGGTAACTTAGCTAGTGGATCAGTTACATTACATTTGACTCAAGAAAAGGAAAATATTATATTTTGACACACTTGGACCCAATCTTGAGTTGGCTTGAGTTGCTTTTGATCTTTTGTACCTGAAATGGGTTAGCCAAGCAAAACAGAATACAAACATGTTTGTCATCATCAAAACTATACTTTTTGAAACCAGATTTACAATATCTGGTTCCACGTGTTTGGATTCATCATCCATAAAAGTTGAAGGAGGAGCTTTTTTAAGAATCAGATGTAGTATAAAATAATTGTTCATAGCATGACCAGGAATCTTACAATGATTATAAAAATTTTAGACTTTTTCAAATTTGACTTTCTGCATATACCCAAGAGATTTCGACCCTAATTAGATTTCTTTAGGATGCTTTTTAGTGATATCCACTTCAATAAGGATACGAGCCACCGAAGGCATCGTCTTAGAGGCCGTCGCTTGGTCCGTTAGAAGTGGTCTACTAAAAATGGAACCCAAAGCATACAACATATGACAATTGTAGAAATGTAAACGTAAATTAGGGAGGAATCCAAATCAGAATGATTGAGAATTCTTCCTTAATATCAAAAATGGCGTCCATTTAAGACGCATCTGGCAGTTGTTAATGTAGTAAGATCGCCTAGCAAAACTCTACTGTAGTCCAAATCATTAGCAAGTTGAATGGATACATGACGTACATCCAACAACATAAAAAAAATAAATAGGAGAGTTTCATATTTCCAAAAAAAAAGCATGAATATAATCCAAATTCAGCCTACACACAGAACAATTTTCAACTAATGTAAACTGAAAAGGTGAAGCAAGTTTAACAACATCTTTATCCGAAATCAACACAACTGACACACCTTTAAAAGTCGCATGAGTAAACGAAAAAGCAGGAACATTGGAAGAGGAACTACTAAAAACCACATCTTTAAAAGACCGTGAAGACAAATTGTTACCATTCCCATTCAGGCCAAAAAAACCTTGATTCTTACTAGAAGTAGTCAGTAAAGAAGTTCCCCATGGTTTCGACGAACGAGGCGCCGCCATACTAACCTTGGATACACGGGACAGAGAAGGACCTAACCACAGAAGAGCACACAGACTACAGATCCACACACATGGAACAAAAAATCAATTGAAGGCGAACAAAAAACTTTATTAGAAGCAAAGACCAAATGGAACCCTAGGATCACTAAAGAGACAAGGGAAGTTGCTAAAGGAAGATATATGTTAAATGTGTTAAAAGTTAATGCAAGCGAAAGAAAAACAGAAGAAGATGAGATTTCAATTTAATATATAGACCAAAAGAAAGGAAATGGAAATAAAAATTTAATTTATTTATTTGATTTCTCCAATACTAACTTCATGTTAATACTTATTATGCAACAAAGTTAATGACATGAAATAAAAAAGAATTACCAAATATGATGATCACAAAATTGATAAGGCATGATGAAGAATTTTTTAGGCGGTTAGCATAATTTCTAATGTTAATTTGATCTAAATAATTTTAAATTGTAAACTGGCATAATTTGAATAATTATGACTAAGTTATATATATATATATCAAATGATTATTGAGCTAGTTGTGGATCCATAATGAAAAGTGACAACCTATAATGGTTATTTTATTAATGAATTCAAATTTCACATACAAAAGTATGAAAATAAAAAGGTAAAAAAAGAAAAATAGTGCAAAGACATAAAGTGAAGTTATTATAGTAAATATGAGTATGATTAGCATGGAGTTCTTACAGTATTTATTGAATTAGCTTATTTAATACTTTAATTCATGATTAATTTTGTTAAATGTAATTTGTTTAATAAGACTATAGAGGTGTGTGGTGGTTAATAAATGCCAAGAAGATCTAAAGAAAATGTCAAGTCTTTCAATAAACAAAAAATCATACTTATTGCATCCTGGAATATTCACGGTGATAGAGAAATATAAAGTTTAACGTCTTAGCTTTGTACGAAGATCCAACACACAATTAGATAAAAGAGAGGGTGCAACATTTATAAGAGACACCAAGATTTTTATGTGAAAAATCCTGAAAAGGGGAAAAACCATGGGGCCTAGCCCAGTTTGAATGAATCCACTAGTATTTGTAGTTGATTACAAATGAGGCCCTTCATTGGAGGGAAAGCCTTGGCTTGATGTAACAAATATACATCATATAGAATACATTACATGGTAGAAATTGGAAGAATCAATATTGATATGTTTATTTAGTCGGTAGGACCATAGTCGGCTGACGATGGAGGTCAGAAAAATCGTATTTAGGTGACGGTGGTAAGAAGGACCGCAGTCGGTGGGCGACAGAGGTCGGAAGGATCGTTATCTGGAGACGAAGGTTGGAAGGACTTTAGTTGATGGGAGACAGAGGCCAGAAAGACCATAGTAGTCCGGAGACAGAGGTCGAAAGGACCGTTGTTTGGCGATGGAGGTCGGAAGGATCGTAGTCGGCAGATGATGGAGGTTAGAAAGATAGTTTTCTAGCGACGGAGATTGGAAGGACCATATTCTGATGAGTGAGGTTGGAATGACTGTAGTTAGCAGATGACATTGGTTAGAAATTAAGATTATTGTCTGGTGATTGAGGTCAGAATGACCATAATCTGGCGACGGAGGTCAGAAGAATTGTAGTCAGCAGGCGACAGTGGTCAGAAAGACCATTGTCTAGCGATGGAAGTCAGAAGGACCATAATCTGGTGATGGATGTCAGAAGGACCATAGTCGGCAAATAATAGTGGTCAGAAAGATCGTTGTCAGGCGATGGAGGACGGAAAGATCGTAGTTGGTGGTTAAGTGGAAGTCCGACATCAGTTGGTGGACGGGCAGAAGTCTGGTGCCAGTTGGTGTCCGGGTGTAACTCTGGTGTTATTCAATGACCGAGCAAAAGTTCGGTATTAGTTGGAGGCCGGGAAGAAGTCCGGCGTCAGTTGGTGGCCAGAAAGAAGTCTGGCATTAGTTGGCAGTCAGGTGTAATTCCGGCGTCAATCAGTGGCCGGGCGAAAGTTTGGTGTCAGTCGGCAGTCGGGCAGAAGTCCGGCGTCAGTCGGCGGCCGAGTGGCAGTCCGACGGTGGTCGAGGAGGAGTCTGGTGGCAAGAGGGCTCTCTTCCTTCTCTTCCTTCCTTTCCTTGCTTGGGTCCCCCATCAATCAAGAATGATGGGTCTATTTATAGTTTTCTAAGAGTGGTATGGCCAGTAAATAAGGAGGAGATCAAGAGCAAGCTGGGAGTGGTTTGATTGGACGGTCGATGTTGATCCCCTTGATCATGGACCGTTTACTGGGCATTTGAATGTTTTAATGATATCAAAATTTGACGATCTTAGGCTTGTTGGATTTGTCTCGTCGAGGCGCTCGATTCACTATTAGCATGTCACGTTTGGAAACTGCTTAGTCATCCAATTTAATTTTCATATTGATATTGTGAATGCTAGTAATGTTCGGGCAGTATATAAAGACTTAAAAGAAGGAGATCATAATGCTCATGCATTCATTTCAAATAATTTAGATTATGTTAGAAAATTTGGTTGGTGATGAGCCACCCAAAAGTGTATATTTACCACCACATATAAATATATATAACACAATGATGTAGCTGAATACTGAAGGCTAAATACATGCCGAATGAATGCACAACCTCCTTATAATATAGTGATTGAAATACCCCGATGCTTTACTTGCTTATGTTTTGATTTTTTTTTTTTTTCTTTTTTTTTTTTTTTTTTGCTTTTTTATATTTTGTAGTTATTTCAATCCCAAATTATTTCTAATAGCCAACCGCCACTTAAGTGACACCATTATTTGATACCTCAATATATCATGTGTTCTAATAGATACATATTCTGACACTTTAAAGTGCCCTAATAGTCATTATTTCTTTTATGCATAAACCATAAAAAATATCAAGCCTCATATATATATTTTCTAAATGTTCACCCACCACTATTTCAGTTAGGCTTCATTTGGGACGATTTTTTTACTGTTTCTTAAAGTAGCTTTCTAGCACAAAAATTAAAATTTTTGTATGATAAAGCTGCTTTAAGACGCAGTAAGAAAGCCATTCCAAACAAAGCCTTAGTAGTGAGCTAAACTTGGACAAAAGCAGCATCACTTCTATAAAATTACTTCGAAAAAACGTACTGTACGTTAGAAAATTTTGTCAATTTAATTCTTTTATTATTATTTATTATTAGAGCACAATACCTTTAAAAAAGATGAATGTAATCAAATGAAATCTCTACATAAATTATAATTGTAATATTTAGAATTATAATCTCTTTAAGAGAAATATATTTCACTTTAAAAAAAAAACTTCTCTTGCCGTTTTATTTCCATAATAATAACATTTTGAATCTCTCGTCATTCCACCTACAAAAATACAATTTTTCCATCTCATGCAATGAGAGTACTAATGGTATATTTTCATGCAAATTATGCAACCACACGAGATTTCCTTCGTATCTACAAATCATAAGACCTCTCAAAGAACCCCAAAGTATTTTCTAACTTCTTCCCCACATCCCATAGTAACACTAATTGAGCCCACACCCCTCTATAAGCCTTTACAACTAAAGCCTTATGCCACACGCTCTTTCTGATAATAGAAATATCTCATCACCACCTTAATGCTCTTGATTACCCTTCACCATACACTACTTCTAATAGCGTCTTTTACATTATTTTTTCTTTGTGCATGTATTTCAATGAAAATCAAAATTTTATACTATTTTACTTTCATTTATTTGTACAAAACTTATATGTTCAATTTCTAAGAAAATGATTTATTGTATTTTTATTTTTCCTCGCATGTATATAAGAGTAAGAGGGAGAATACAGAGAATTAAGAAGCATTCCTCATCTAACTGTGGTGCAAGGGATTGCCCCTCTGAAGTAGACATCTTATACAAGTTATTACCAAACCTTATATTCATAATTCATGAAGAACAAATATGTATTGTGATCAAATGAATCAATTTGGTGTCATAGATACTAAACTAAGGTTTCGTTTGGGACAGTTTTTTTGCTGCTTTCGAAAACAGCTTTTTAGTATAAAAATTTTGTGAGTTAGAAATTTTTATACAAAAAAGCCATTTTAGAAAGAAACAAAAAAGTTGTCCTAAATAAAACCTAGAAGGAACTCAAATTCATGTGCATTCCATGTTGACTTAGTTCAAGGATGACCTAACTTAGAATGGATCAAATTCTTAGTCTAGTCACACCTCTAGCTAATACTTGACAAACCACTAAACACTATTCTAGCATATGTGTTGTTTGAAAGCGGGTTTTGAAAAATCTAGTCTTCTTTGGGAAATTTTAAAATTGATATTAAATTCCAATTCTAAGATCGAACATCCCATCGAAAAAGTATACCACCTCGAGAGGTGGAAATAAAATTTTAGGATGGGGTTCAGATTTAGAATTATAAATTCCACCTTGAATATCGTAACCAGATTTAAGAGAGAACTTCGTATGGCCCTAAAGGGTTAAAATAAAGTTCAATCAAATATCGAGTTAGGATAATCAAGAGGAGTGATCGTTAGTTTCATATTCGAATTCATTTTAATAAAAGATATATCTCCCTAAAAGGAGAAGATATCATTTATCAATAATCGTTTGAACATAACGATAACGATCGTGAGTAATTTCACTTCCCCAAAGAGGACTAATTGAGTTTTGAAAATTAATTTTTTTTATAAAAAATTAGATGTGGGTTCTAAATCTCCTACGAGCGCAAGCCCTCGTAGTTAATTACATCGTGGGAGACCAGAGTCTCCTACGAAAACTTTCAATTAAAATAATGGCAGAAATTTTATTTAGAGATTTTTTTAGGAATGATATCAAAGAGATGAAATTTCAATTTCAAATGGGATAGGAGCAAGATTGAACACTTATTTTGAAATCAAATGAGAAAGGGTAGGGGGCATTTTAGGATTCTGAAACAATTCAGAAGTGCCCTGACCTAAGCTAAGTATTGGGCTTTAAATTTTTGATTGAAAGAATATTTAATTCGAGTTGAGCATTTTATTAGAAATTTGGGATTACATTCCCCGAGGTTGGGGTCTTATAACTCAAAGTCTGCCCCAGATCTTAGATCTAAATTTAGACACTGGACCACAGTAGTCCGAACCTAACTAATGCAGTGCAAAATCTGGACTTACCCCGGCCTGGATTGGGGAGCCAGCTAAACCACCTAAACGCTTTAAAACCATGAGTCCGGTCTTTTAATGTAGAGTGGTTAGGGACGTTATTTAAGATTGGTTTAAGAAGTTAGGGTCGACATCTAGAGCAGATTCCTAATTGACCATTTGACTCATGTTGGGTGGAATGCTTAGACTAAAATGCAATTAAAATTTTAATTTAATAAGTTTCTAATGCGATGCATGCTGGTTAAAGTATCCAAATCTAGTATGCATAAAATTTTAAAAAGGCTTATAAAATAATTTTTTTGAAAAGACTAAACTTCCCCAGATCCAGCACCTCATTCTCATATGTCGGATTATCTGGACTCTACCCGCAGGCGGGGAAGTGTCTTATAGCAAGGAGGGAGAGAGATGCAGTAATATGCATGCGACCCCGGACGATTCCAGCTATTCCCTAGGTCGTTAAGTTTTTATGTTATTTAAATCTTAAAATTTTAAATATAAGTTATGAGTAAAAATACTTTTGGTCCTTAAAGAGCATAACGAAGTCCAGGCTAAAATAAAAATGACATGCAAGCGCAAAAGAACTAAGAAAAATAGGCAATCCTATACGCAATCAAATTAAATCACAACACATTAAATAATCAAATTAATTAAGTAAATGTCCATAGGCAAATTGCCTTGCTTATTACAACTCAGATTTATAGGAATTAAAAGTGGTCGGGCACCACCGACAACAACCCAGATTCTAATCCTAATACAGACGCAAGTGACTTTGAGGGGGATACTCTCTGTCTTCAACTCCTCGGTCTTCTCCTCCTCGAGCTCCTTGGGTTCTTTGTGATCGGATACCCAAATGGAAAAGAGAACTCTTCCCTTGAGGGGAAGGTTACTCTTTCCACTTTGGGTAGTAAAATGATCCAAATTTGGAGTTCCAAATGGATAAGGACTATCCCCCAAAGGGGTATCCTTTCCTCTTTGGAATCCAACCTTTGGATCTATGTATCCCAAACTCAAAGTGCTACTTTCACAACTCAATACTCAAATAAATTACATGAATATAAAAATAAAAATTCTAGACTCGATCCTGCAAGGTTATCCTAAACATTTAAATATTAAAACACATCCTGAGCAATTATATGTATATACGTGCAGAAAAGTAAACACACTTGGCCACACTCTTTTTTATTTGGTGGCTAAACAGCTGAAGCACCTATAGCATTTATATTTATAATTTATTTAGCCCCCTTTATTGTCCTACACGAGCGTGGTCACCTATAGAAAATCTAGTGAGCATCTAGATCATTCATAACCTAAGGGTAATCTAATCGCCCATCATATCAATCCATAGAGTACAGTAAAAGTAAACAAATATATCAATCAATTTCAATTACAACATGTAATGAAAACTCGAAAAACCTAGCACACAGTAGAAAAGTAAACACCGGCCTAGCCTAGATCTAGAGTTGGTTGTCCTATCAAACCATCTAAAGTGTGTGTAGTAGGTCGTGTGGCTGGGGTAGATCCTAGGATGGGTAATTTGTTCAAATTATCTAATATTTGAATTTATGGAAGGCTCAAAGAGAGGTTTAATTAAAGTTCAAATATTAGTACATTAAAGTTTAAATTAAACATATTTTAATAGTTAAATAATTACTACCTTTGTTGCTCACTGAGGCCGTGAAGTTTATTTCACCTTCCTTGGGGCTAAGTTAATAGCCTCGTAGGCCTGGGTTACCTAGTAGTAATCGGGGTTGATTAAGTTGATTTAGTTTGTTAGAAATCAAGGATTAGTTAATATTAATTTAATTAATTATTAATTTTAAAAGTTAAATTATTTTATATTTTCTATCAACAGGTTCATGGCGTTGTGCCACCAGGCTCGAGGAACTAGGCCTCCTTAGGACACTTAGCCCCGCAGCCCGGAGTAGTCCATCCTAAAAACCTTGCTGATGTAGTTGAATTAAGGGTTTTAACTTGGTTAAGTAATTAAAAGTAACTTAATTTTGATGTTTAACACTCCATTGAATTCATTCGTGGCGTTGTGCCACCAGACTCGAGGAACCAGGCCTCCTTAGGATACTTAGCCCCGCAGCCCGAAGTAGTCCATCCAATAAACTTCATCTTTGGTGTGTTTGTTATGCATTTGAGTGTTGGTTGAGTGTTTTATTAATCGAATTAAAGTTTTCTAGAATTTTTATGAATTATTGGGTTTTTAGAAATTATTGGAATTATTTAATTATGTTAATTAAGGGGTCCAAAAGTTAACTTTTCAATTTAAAGCTCATTTTATAAGTTTCAACACTCAAATATGTATTGTGATCAACTGAATCAATTTGGTGTCATAGATACTAAACTAAGGTTTCGTTTGGGACAGTTTTTTTGCTGCTTTCGAAAACAGCTTTTTAGTATAAAAATTTCGTGAGTTAGAAATTTTTATACAAAAAAGCCATTTTAGAAAGAAACAAAAAAGTTGTCCTAAACAAAACCTAGGAGGAACTCAAATTCATGTGCATTCCATGTTGACTTAGTTCAAGGATGACCTAACTTAGAATGGATCAAATTCTTAGTCTAGTCACACCTCTAGCTAATACTTGACAAACCACTAAACACTATTCTAGCATATGTGTTGTTTGAAAACGGGTTTTGAAAAATTTAGTCTTCTTTGGGAAATTTTAAAATTGATATTAAATTCCAATTCTAAGATCGAACATCCCATCAAAAAAGTATACCACCTCGAGAGGTGGAAATAAAATTTTAGGATGGGGTTCAGATTTAGAATTATAAATTCCACCTTGAATATCGTAACCAGATTTAAGAGAGAACTTCGTATGGCCCCTAAAGGGTTAAAATAAAGTTCAATCAAATATCGAGTTAGGATAATCAAGAGGAGTGATCGTTAGTTTCATATTCGAATTCATTTTAATAAAAGATATATCTCCCTAAAAGGAGAAGATATCATTTATCAATAATCGTTTGAACATAACGATAACGATCGTGAGTAATTTTACTTCCCCAAAGAGGACTAATTGAGTTTTGAAAATTAATTTTTTTTATAAAAAATTAGATGTGGGTTCTAAATCTCCTACGAGCGCAAGCCCTCGTAGTTAACATCGTGGGAGACCAGAGTCTCCTACGAAAACTTTCAATTAAAATAATGGCAGAAATTTTATTTAGAGATTTTTTTAGGAATGATATCAAAGAGATGAAATTTCAATTTCAAATGGGATAGGAGCAAGAATGAACACTTATTTTGAAATCAAATGAGGAAGGGTAGGGGGCACTTTAGGATTCTGAAACAATTCAGAAGTGCCCTGACCTAAGCTAAGTATTGAGCTTTAAATTTTTTATTGAAAGAATATTTAATTCGAGTTGAGCATTTTATTAGAAATTTGGGATTACATTCCCCGAGGTTGGGGTCTTATAACTCAAAGTCTGCCCCAGATCCTAGATCTAAATTTAGACACTAGACCACAGTAGTCTGAACCTAACTAATGCAGTGCAAAATCTGGACTTACCCCGGCCTGGATTGGGGAGCCAGCTAAACCACCGAAACGCTTCAAAACCATGAGTCCGGTCTTTTAATGTAGAGTGGTTAGGGATATTATTTAAGATTGGTTTAAGAAGTTGGGGTCGACATCTAGAGCAGATTCCTAATTGACCATTTGACTCATGTTGGGTGGAATGCTTGGACTAAAATGCAATTAAAATTTTAATTTAATAAGTTTCTAATGCGATGCATGCTGGTTAAAGTATCCAAATCTAGTATGCATAAAATTTTAAAAAGGCTTATAAAATATTTTTTTTTGAAAAGACTAAACTTCCCCATATCCAGCACCTTATCCTCATAGGTCGGATTATCTGGACTCTACCCGCAGGCGGGGAAGTCTCTTATAGCAAGGAGGGAGAGAGATGCAGTAATATACATGCGACCCCGGACGATTCCAGCTATTCCCTAGGTCGTTAAGTTTCTATGTTATTTAAATCTTAAAATTTTAAATATAAGTTATGAGTAAAAATACTTTTGGTCCTTAAAGAGCCTAACGAAGTCCAGGCTAAAATAAAAATGACATGCAAGCGCCAAAGAACTAGGAAAAATAGGCAATCCTATACGCAATCAAATTAAATCACAACACATTAAATAATCAAATTAATTAAGTAAATATCCATAGGCAAATTGCCTTGCTTATTACAACTCAGATTTACATGAATTAAAAGTGGCTGGGCTCCACCGACAACAACCCGGATTCTAATCCTAATACAGACGCAAGTGACTTTGAGTAGGATACTCTCTATCTTCAACTCCTCGGTCTTCTCCTCCTCGAGCTCCTTGGGTTCTTTGTGATCGGATACCCAAATGGAAAAGAGAACTCTTACCTTGAGGGGAAGGTTACTCTTTCCACTTTGGGTAGTAAAATGATCCAAATTTGGAGTTCCAAATGGATAAGGACTATCCCCCAAAGGGGTATCCTTTCCTCTTTGGAATCCAACCTTTGGATCTATGTATCCCAAACTCAAAGTGCTACTTTCACAACTCAATACTCAAATAAATTACACGAATGTAAAAATAAAAATTTTAGACTCGATCCTGCAAGGTTATCCTAAACATTTAAATATTAAAACACATCCCGAGCAATTATATGTATATACGTGTAGAAAAGTAAACACACTTGGTTATACTCTTTTTTATTTGGGGGTTAAGCAGCTGAAGCACCTATAGCATTTATATTTATAATTTATTTAGCCCCTTTTATTGCCCTGCACGAGCGTGGCCACCTGTAGAAAATCTAGTGAGCATCCTGATCATTCCTAACCTAAGGGTAATCTAATCGCCCATCACATCAATCCATAGAGTACAGTAAAAGTAAACAAACACATCAATCAATTTTAATTACAACATGCAATAAAAACTCAGAAAACCTGGCACACAGCAGAAAAGTAAACACTGGCCTAGCCTAGATCTAGATTTGGTTGTCCTATCAAACCATCTAAAGTGTGTGTAGTAGGTCATGTGGCTGGGGTAGATCCTAGGATGGGTAATTTGTTCAAATTATCTGATATTTGAATTTGTGGAAGGCTCAAAGAGAGGTTTAATTAAAGTTCAAATATTAGTATATTAAAGTTTAAATTAAACCCATTTTAATAATTAAATAATTACTATCTTTGTTGCTCACTGAGGTCGTGAAGCTTATTTCACCTTCTTTGGGGCTAAGTTAATAGCCTCGTAGGCCTGGGTTGCCCAGTAGTACTTAGGGTTGATTAAGTTGATTTAGTTTGTTAGAAATCAAGAATCAGTTAATATAAATTAAATTAATTAATTACTAATTTTAAAAGTTAAATTATTTTATATTTTCCATCAACAGGTTCGTGGCATTGTGCCACCAGGCTCGAGGAATCAGGCCTCCTTAGGACACTTAGCCCCGTAGCTCGGAGTAGTCCATCCTAAAAACCTTACTGATGTAGTTGAATTAAGGGTTTTAACTTGGTTAAGTAATTAAAAATAGTTTAATTTTGATGTTTAACACTCCATTGAATTCATTCGTGGCGTTGTGCCACCAGGCTCGAGGAACTAGGCCTCCTGAGGACACTTAGCCCCACAGCCCGGAGTAGTCCATCCAATAAACTTCATCTTTGGAGTGTTTGTTACGCATTTGAGTGTTGGTTGAGTATTTTATTAATCGAATTAAAGTTTCCTGAAATTTTGATGAATTATTGGGTTTTTAGAAATTATTGGAATTATTTAATTATGTTAATTAAGCGGTCCAAAAGTTAACTTTTCAATTTAAAGCTCATGTTATAAGTTTCAAATTTTTAATAAATATTAGATCTTATGATGAGCTGTTAGACTGTTAGCACACTCAATTTGGAGTTTTCTATGAAAAGTTATGATTTTTCGAAGTTTAGACCTAGATTTGGACTACGGTTGACCGAAAAGTTGACTTCTTTACCTTGACTTAATTTTGGAGGTTTGACATTTTTAGAAAATACTAGACCTTAATTGGAGTTGATTGACACTAAGTTTGCTCAATTTGGATTTTTTCTTGAATTAGTTGTGAATTTTCAAAGTTTTGACAATTTATTTGAATTATTTAATTTGTTTAATTAGAAGGCTTTTGATGATTTGATTCCAAATAACCTCCAAACTTCTTGAAATCACCTCCAAAGATCAGGAATGATCTAAGGAATGATTATGAAGTGTTTAAGAAATTTTTGGGATTTTTAATAATTTTTAATTAATTAAATTAATTAATTATTCAATTTCACTTAAAATTAAATTATTCATAAAATTGATATCAAATCTAGTTGGTTTTAATTTTCATGTCTAGAGACTTAAATTCTGGTCAGTTAGAAGGGTTATTTGTATTTTTTTTATTTAAATTTGATTTATTACATTTTTTGGAAGGTTTAAATACTTAATTAAGGTTTGATTTTGATTAATTTAATTAGAGGGCTTAATGACTTCAAAATTCAGTGAGCTATTTTTTATGAACTGAGAATGTTACTAAGTTCAAGTGGTTTGAGTTTCAAGTCAATAGAAGGTGGATCCTAATTATTAGAATTATTCTAAGTTCTCTAAATAAAATTCTTAATTATTGTTCTTAAGTGGCACTAGTGTTTGAATAGGTCAAAAATTTAGTGTCTCTAACCCTTACAGCAAAACACATATGCCATAAAAATTTTAAAGCCTGTTTCTATGTGTTTTGAAAGAAATGAATTTTTAAAGTTTTAGGTTAAAATATAATCTAGAGCTTTAAAAATTCAATTTGCCAAAATACAGTCATAAATAGGGGCCAAGAAAAATTGGGGATGTGAGGAACATCCCCAAATATGCCCTGACCAAATATGAGTTGAATTGGATCACTGGATTATAAGTTATCAAGGAAATTCAATTTTCCAAAAAAAATAAATATCATAAAATCCAGTGGTCCAAATTTAATGAAATAAATTTTAAAATAAAATTGGGCTCGAAACGATTCCAACGAGCCTAAGAACGTCAAATTTGGACAAGATATGACTTTTTGACGATTTTCCAAAGTTTCAGTCATTTCTGTGAATTAAATATCATGCCAGACGATATAAGTTCGTACAGTACGAACCAGAATCGTACTGTACGAACAAAAATCATACAGTACGATATTTACATGTATTCTGAGTGGGAAATCATATCGATGATCGTACTGTACGATCGTGAGATCGTATGGTACGTTTACGCGTGATCTGGAGCGAAATCACAGCCGTTTGATCAAAATAAAGGGAATGGAGGGCTGTGATTTCATCTTCTACCCATGAACAATCGAAACTTAAGCTTAGAAAACCTTCTAAACATAACTTAAGGTAGATTAAATGGAATAAAACTTTGAAAAATCATAAAATATGATTAAAGAAGAGAAAGAAAGTTATTTTTACTTTTAAAAATGCATCACACTTGAAACACATTAATCCCTAGATCTAGGAGCTAGGGCTGAGGATTTACCACTATTGGATGGATGATTTTTGATGTCCAATAGCTTGTTGAGCTTGTAGATTATCCACGAATAATCTTCTAGAAGGAATGGAGGGCTTCCAACGTCTGGATCACGAGCTAGACGAGTTGGACAGACTTCAAGAAAGAGGTGGCCGGAAGCTCATCGCCGGCGGATTTGACCGGCTGGATTTGAATGGGAGCTCAAGGGGAAGAGGGCTGGAGCTCAAACGGACTGAGAGTTCAGCTGGAAGAGCTTAAGGTGGTGAGAGAGTGTAGAGTAGATAATGATAGCCTTTTTGATCCTTTTCCCCTATTCAAACGGTCCAAAGCTTGAGGGACGGCCCTGATGCATCAGAGGGCTCCCTTGGATGATGGACAAGTGTCCCAAGCCTTGGAAGGCTGACCCAAAGGCTGGAGCAAAGGGGGAACTCCTATTGGAAGGTTCATGCTCATGGGGGGGGGGGGGGGACCACTACCATTTAAAGCTAAACCAAGGGCTGGGCTTGGTTTAGAGAGCTTAAAGAGAACTTTTGGATTTGAGTGGAAAGGGCTAAGTAGCCTAGATTAAGGGAAAAAAGAGTTCACATGCATGGTTAACCATTGAAGAAAGGGTTTAGTATTTGTTGACTTCTTTGACAGGTCAACCAGTCAATGGGGGCCGATGTGGCAAGGAGAAATGTCTTGAGAGCTGCTTGCAAGTGTCAAGTTCAAAGCCTAGGTAGAGGGATCAATGTTGAGTGGGGTTTGACTATTTGAAAGCTCTTTGGAGGCTTGGTTGACTAAGTTGACTGGTCAACTAGCCTACATGGCTAATGAGGTGGATTGATAGGATCCTAAAGAAGCATTTTAAGAGATTAGAGGTGATTCAAGAGATTAAAGGATGGAGCTTGAATAAACATATGATAATTTAAAGAGATTTGAACACATATATTAGGTTGACTTGGTCAACCATGTTGACCCAGGAGCTGGGAATAGGCTCAACAAGTTCAGTTTGGTATTTAAAAATTACTGGAAGTGATCCCAAGCCATTTGGAAATCATTTGGTTTGAAATAGGGATTTGGACCCCTTAGGGGTATTTTGGTCATTTTGGATTTTAGTCAACTGGGGGTCAAAGTGAATCCAACAAAAGGCAGTTTAATGTTTAATAGATGATAATCAAGGGTCTGTAAGTGACTGGAGACTTTAGAGAAAATTTCAGGGTCAAAATCCACTGGGTAGAAGGTCCAGTGGCATGGGTTATAAATATTTAAAGGTTTTACAGCCTTTAGATTTAAATTTAGTTTCTGGGGTTAGAGACCCCAAAATGGGCTCAAATTTGGAGGGTTTTCTCTAGAGACATATCGCATCATTATGCAACTGACAGATCATGAATCAGAGGTCATTAGACTGGGGTTTGAAATGTTTGAAAATTTCTTGAAAAAGGCTTTTAGGACTCAAGTCTTTGGCCTTGAATTCTGGATTTGGAAATCTGGATTTGATATAGATTTTGAGTTTGAATATCTGGATTTGAATCATCTTAATCATTTATGATCATTTGGAGTGATCATAAGTGTTTGAAAATGATTTGAGCTAGATCAAAGGTAGGATCAAAATTTGAATTAGAGTTTGAATCTTGGACTAGACTGGAGTCTGGCTTTTGATTAAGGTTTGAACTGAATCAAGGTTTGGATTGACTTTAGTTCAGGATCAATTTGAAGTCTGGATTAGGCTCTAATGACCTCATACAAAAATGAGGTCAACAGCATATTACAAAACCATATAAGCACTTATGTTTCTCCTTTCTTCATCTCTATAACATGCAAAATCATATAAATAAAAAAATTCCCATGTTTCTAACGATCTTAAGGATAATCTCTTGCAGAGTGAAAGGAAGAAGAGCAAGGAAGGAGGGGAGATCACCTGAGGTTGGGGAGACGAGGATCAAGGCCAGTGCCACCTTGGGCGGAAGGTCACCTAGAGCTGTAGCGATAAGAGGGAATATCGGCGTTCTCTAGGACGAAAGGAATTGAAGACGCATTGAAATGAGGAATATCGGGGAAATAGGGCTCATATCGGCAGCTATAGCGCCAGAAATAATTCACTTAAAACTGGTGATCATTCCGCTGGTAACGATGTCAAACTTATCAAATACCTGCAGAGTTTTCTGCAGTTACAGAACCATAGGAAATTTCGATGGTTAAACCGCCAGTTATTACTGACAATCAATCTGCCGGTTTAACTGCCGAAATTTCTAGCAGTTCTATAACTGCTAAAAATTTTGTCGGTATTTGATGATTTTCCTGTAGTGCGGGAGACATTGTGGGGCCAGGGAAGGCATTACTGGATTGGTGGCGCAGAAAGGAGCTCATTAAGGAAGGTATCATTGTGTGAAGGAGAAGAAAATTTGCCATATGTTGAAATCCAGGATCCCGAGTACTTAATTTTGATGGTAACAACTAATACTTACTGAATTTATATGGACTTCATTTAAGAGTACAAATGTTTATCTTTATCTATGAGCACTAACATTTCAAGTCAGATACACACTGCTCAAGGTTGTTGGAGACTCAAATTGGGTAGAATAGGATATTGAAGAACTTGTAATTTTTATTTTCTTGAGTCTGCCAAAAAAGCATGTATGTAGAAGGAGCAACCATACACACACACACAGAGGAAAATTTATTTTCATGTTAAAAAAAATTTTTACAAACTTCTCGTACTGTATGATTTTCAATCGTACTGTATGATGGATCATTAATACTCAAGCTAAAGGCTATTTCCAGACGATTAGTTTTGTAACATAATCGTAATATACGATGGTAATCGTACTGTACGATGAAATTCAATTAGAAAATCCTAGTATCCAGAATAAGTTTGGTAAGTTTATATTTTGATTTTCTGAAGTATTCGTACTGTACGATCCAGATCGTACTGTACGATTATTTGAATACTTACCAAAATTATCTCTCGTAATCAGGAAATAAAACTTTAGTTTCTTAACTAAATTAGATCGTACTGTACGATATTATATCGTACTGTATGATGGTTAGAGACGATTTCATTCGTCCCTTAGATCGTACCAGATGAAACCAAGGTGTTTTGTTCTATTCGTCCTGGACGATATTCATATCGTATTGGACAAAGTCCTGAAAATGAACTAATCGTACTGTACGAATAGTGCAGTGCTGGACGATGGTTAGAGACGAATTTGCTCGTCCCAGATATCGTCCCACAGATCGTCCTGTACGAACAGTTGAAAACAACATGATCGTCTTGTACGATATACATATCGTATAGTACGATATTTATAGAATTTGAGAACTATTCGTCTGTGCTCGTACTGGACGATGCTGTATTTGAACTGATCGTACTGTACGAACAGAGACGAAAAAGTTAAAATTTTTAGGATTTTCTAAAGCCTGATTTAAAAAGAACTTTTATTTTTCAATTGAGTGTTGTTGGTCTGTCTTCTTACTGTGAGAGGCATTGAGAGAGGAAGGGACTCTTGAGAGAGAAGTTTTCTTTGGAGACATCCAGGGCTTGTGAGAGGAAGGTGAAGGTGAGCTTGAGCGTGAGGAAGATGGAGTGTGAGGGGATCACATGGTGGCTCCAAGCTAGCTGCATGCTTTGCTCCTCTTGTGGCTTTAGGGAGTCTTGGGAAAGTTCTCTAGGGAAGAGAGGCTTCAAGATCAACGTCATCAAGGTACTCTGCCGTCTCCAGGAGGGAGAAAAAGGAGAATGTCCGCTGCCGTCACCAGGAGGGTGACATAGCGCTTGGTATTCCGCCACACCGGGGAAGGTGAAAGTGAGTCTTGTAAAGGCTTCTCCGCCTTGCTGTGGGAGAAAAAGGAGAGTCAACTTTTAGTAGTGCAAATCCCGGAGTGGAGGACTCTGGGGAGTGGACGTAGGTCAAGTAACCCAACCACCATAAAAATCTCTGGTGTGCTTTTTCTGTTTTTACCGTTCTTTACTTTCACGCATTTTATTTACAGTTTTAATTGTTTGGTGAAAAATTCTGATCTTGATCTTGTATTGTAAAATTCGTAAATTATGTCACCAATATCGTTGTTGTGAATGAACTACTAGCTTCCGCATTCAAATTATTAAGTTGCTATTTTAAAAATACAAAAAAATTAGAACTCTTGTTTATGTTCAAATTTTTAAAATACCAATTCACCCCCCCTCTTGACGCTTCTCGTACTTTCACCATAGGTTCCCATTGGGGCAAGCTTCAATGACATCGACACCTTGTGAGAAGAGCAGTCACAAATAAAGCTTGTTGGGTAAGGCATGGTGGGACCAAGGAAGAAATCAGGGGAACACCAAAATGCTCGTTGAGGAAGGTATCGTAGGATTGGAGCCATGCTCGTTGGGGAAAACATCATGAATCAACGCATATGGAGGAGACGATGTTCAAATAAAGGTTCAAATTAGGATCAAACAATGGTCTAAACAAATATTTAAATTCAAATCAATTCGAATTAATTTTATTCACAAGATACTTTAATACAGAGTTCACGAATGTAATGAGTTAATTTCATTTAAAATAAACTTATAGGCATATTTCTATAAAAAATAAATATCACACATAATAATTGACCATTTATTTATACTATTAGTCATATGAAATCAAATCCCTTTCATTTTTCTTGTAGAAATCACAAGAAAATTCTAAAATAAAATTCTCTTCATATCTCTTTGGTTAAAAAAAATTAAAAAAAAGGAAATTTAAAGAAAATAAAAATACTAAAGTAATTGTAATAAATTTTGTTCTTTAATATAATTACTCAATCAATTTATTTATTATTTTTATCTCAAAATAAATTTAATAATAAAAAAAACATCCCGACCTACTTTGATCAAAATATAAGGGAAAATAAATAACGCCGTTACAGTTACTGTTCCCTCAACGGTATGAATTTTTGGCGCCCAACCTTTCATCGCACAACCTCCTCTCTCTATCTCTCTGTTAGCTCAGCTCTGCAATCAAAGAAATCAATGGCAGCTCGCAAGAAGCGAAACTCATCGTCTCCTTCCACTAAAACCTCTTCCGAAGCCTCAAACCCACGAAAACCAATGCAAGCGAAGACCGCCGCTTCCTCTGTTTGTTTTTCTTCTTCTTCTTTCCACAAAGGAAAACGTGGAAGGCCTAAAAAGTTAGTTATCGCCACCAGAGGCAATGGCGATCTCAAGAGCTCTATTATTAAATCACCTTCCGGCACTACAGATTCCACCTTCACCACTACCAAGAAATTCGCGAATCCGGAAATTCCCAATTCCAAGAATGAGAAGCTCGAGATCGCCTCCGCCGCCATCGCCGGGGAAGTTGCTCTGAAAGACACGGCGATTCCTCAACAGAGCTCCACCCCTGCGGCCATCAATGAAGGTGCACTTGGCGATAGCTCTTCCGACGGCATCCAGCCTCCGTCGCCGCCGAATTTGAAGGGGAAGAAGAGTCCAAGAAAAGGGAAACCTAATCGGGCCCCTTTCTCCTGATATGAGTGGAGTGATTTTTACTCTCCCTTTCTTAATTGTATGGAATATACTAATCAGATTTCGTTTTTTTCTTCGATTAGATGCGAAATGCTGTGGAAAACTGGAAATGAAGAGGAAGAAGAAGAAGAGAAGCAGAGGAGGTTCTTGGAAGTTTTTTTTTTTTTTTTTAATCTTCTGTTGTTTACTCCCCAAATAGCTGATTTTGTACAGAAAATAATTGCATTGATCGATGCTCTGATGTGGCACCATTGTAAAATCAAGAGCTTTCTTCTTTCTTTTCTTGAGAGCATTAGTGATCTAATTTGGCATTTTTCTGAGTTCCGCATTTCCCTTCCTTTTCCCCCTCTTTTTCATGCTCATGGTAAGTTATGGTTTTAGTTTTTTTTTTTTTTTTTTTTGGACATTTAGATTAATTAAGGCAAACACACACACACATCGCATACACAAGGCTTGAACCCGAGACCTCTTAGTTGGTAGTCTATGCTCTCAACCAATAGACCAAGGTGAGCTATGTAGTTTTAGTCTCTAAAGGGAGAGATTATTACGTGCGGCATCCGAATCATCTGGAGACGAATTTTGACGCGCCACGTCACCCGGATGCACCGGGTCCCGGGTGATGTGGCCCGTCCGGATTCGCCTCCGGATGAATCCGGACGCCACACGTAATAATTTTTTCTCTGAAGGTTACTAGCTATTAAGATTAGGGCTGCTACATTTGGATCTAATAAAATAAATAAATATTTTATGATTTTTGAGAGATGAAAATAAATAAAATAAATAAATATTATAAATTTTCTTTTAACTTACAAAATAATTTTAAGATGTTTTTATATTATTTTAAATAAAAATTAACCCGATCACCTCCTAATGCTACTGACAACCGATCAACACTATCATGATCGTCATCACCCATCCCCACGTTATGCAATATTAAATAAAAATAACACTTATTGGATACCAAATTTATTTATTTTTGTATTAAAATATGAACAAAATAAATTTATAAAAAATAAAATAAAATGCAAATATAAGATGATTACAAACAGCCCCTTGGAAATTAATGATTTGCATATATTACTAAAATTTGTCAGCCTAAGTAAATAAATGTGGGTTGAGCTTAGGCAGTTATGACATGAGACAAATCATGTCCATCTATATATATATATATATATATATATATATATATATATATATATATATATATATATATATTTTATTTTTTGGTCAAGTGGATTATATTTATAAAGGCACTTAGCAGAAAAAATGTTATTTGAGTAGATTTATATGTAACTTCATGTATCTTTCTGTGTTTGGAGAAGGCACAATTTATCAAAACAATAAGAACCCAATTAGAGTTCTCTTTTGTAAGAGACTAACAAAGAATCACTAAAAAAATATTAATATACTTTTTCTTCTTGCACAAACTATGAGCCATGATCAACCTTATAAAGGCTTCATAAAACCCTACTAGAATTCTAAGATTCATAGTCACCCATTGTCACTGGTTATTATTGGATCAAGATTTATTCGTTGCTGATACTCAATTTTACTGGCACCCCTCTCGAAAGAGAACTTGGGAACTACATATGGGTATGGAAGACGCTAAGATACTTAGAGAGAGAGTGGAGTAGAGAACCTAAAATCTGTGGCACTCAGAAATGCATTTAAGTTATAAAAAGATATTAATGTGTCTAAAAAAATCTCAAATATCAAATATGACTTTTGATTCTTTATTTATAGAGATCGAGGACTACAGGGATGGATATACTAAAAAGATAAAAAGCATAATGATAAATACAACCTAATTCAAATTGTACAAGACACCTGCCATGATTTGATAAGTACTTTGCATGGTTATTCAATTTTGGCCTAACTCTTAGTTTCAGAGCAAGTCCTATTGGATGAGTGTTCATGGGCGAGTCAATGAGATTGAGTTTTGGGTTTGGGTGGTGCTGGATGAGTCTATGGAGTCAAATCCTTTTATCATCTTGATAACCCCTTAGGCCTAGCTCTCGTCAATGAGATTGAGTTTTGGGTGTGGGTGGTGCTGGATGAGTCTATCGAGTCAAATCCTTTTATCATCTTGATAACCCCTTAGGCCTAGCTCCCTAGCTGTTTGAATGTGAGGGATCAGTCCTCTTACATTATAGTAACTCTAAGTAGAGGATTGACATAGCATAGAGAAGTGTATTAGTGTTCTCATGGGGGGCGTCTTCCCTCTGATTGGATCAAAACATGCCATTGGTGGATTGCTAGTTTGGGTGATACTAGTTGCTTCGAAAGATGATCTTTGTCGATGAGGTGACTCCTCCAAAGCCTAGAGAGATCAGCATGAATCCTTGCAAAACCCACTGAGGGAAATCCCTTGGGATGGTTGGTCAATTTGAGCTATGACTTTATTTTGACGAATATATCTGGAAGATTAGGAGATCATTCTTGGCCGAATTTTCATTGTTGGAGCCCGTCAAGTTCAAGTTCTTCTACTAGAACCTGTTAGGCACTTTAGAATATTTGGGAAGACATGTACAAGCATAGAATTATTGGAATCTAGTGTTGAAAAAAAAAAAAGAGTTGTCATGTTCATTCTTCTCAATCCCAAACTCACATTTGAGCTAAATTTTAATTTATAGGTGTTAGAAGGAAGTAGGTTAGGTTCGGTTAGGCAAGTTTAATCCTATCTAGGTCAAGAATTTGTTGTTGTATTAATTTAGTCTCATTCAAATTTAATTTGACAAGTTGAAATATTCTTAAACTTGAATAAATATTTTAGCAATTGTTTGGGCTTGATCGTAACATTACGAGCTTATTTAGCCATTCGATCATTGAAACCTAATTAAGTTGGATTATGATTCAATTTTTTAAATTGTCTTAATATCTATGCTTCATAACATAATTTGCATTTGATATGATTAGACTTTATCCTAATACTTTAAAATTTTGATGTCTCTAAAAAATTCAATTGATTAGCATAAATTATGAGGCAATATTTGAATTAGGAATTTTGAAAATAAATTTAGGATCATTCGAACTCTAATTTGAAAAGCTTGTAGTCGACCTGAACATCTTAACAATATGAACTCATTGACATCACAAATGACCCGACTTCAGTCCATACGAACCAGAATCAAGCATTAAGGCATATTTAAATGTTTAAGGACATTAATTGAAGAACCAAACATTCTCCATATCTTATAATTATAGTCAAATTAAGTGGCACGATGAGATGAATCTAATAAGTCCAAGAGTATTCAATTATGAGATCATGAAGGTACTCAAATATTGAATAAACAAAATAATATCAAAGTGATCAACAAGGACAGCTCTATGGTGTGTTTTGGATTATGCCCATATTTATCAAAGTACCTTCTTAAAAAGTTATAAATAGGATTCCATTTTCAACGTTAGAGATTTGGGATCGCTGTCAATGACCACTATTGGTAGTAATGACAATTATCACATTAATTCTATCATCTAGTTGTTATTGCCTTAATATCCAACCTTATTATTAGTTTTCAACTATCTATTTATAAGCACCAAAATTTTGTTGTTCCAATAACTGGAATTAGATAATTATTCTCATTGTATAATTTTATTTTCTTCAATTTTAGAAAAAAGCATATTTTTATATCCATAATTATATAGCTAGGTCAGACCTTATAGTTTTTACCCTTTAAAAAATGTTCATGTAAAAAATTTTGATGTCTCGAACAACTTCTATCTGTGCATGTTGAACTTTTGTATAAAACTAAAGTATTAAACATTCTATTGCCGCAAATTTTCTATCCCGTAATAAAATAAAATAAAATTATATTCCAAATAACATTCCAATCCTATTAATTTTTTTTATTACCATTCAATTCTCTTTTCATTTATTTATTTCAGCAAAAACAAAACCACTAAGTCACAAGCCTTTGATATTCTTTCAAAATTCTATTAATTAAAAAAAAAAAAGAAAAATTAACTAATGATGTCCCTTCACAAGGAGTATCATATTAAAAATTTATTACGAGAGGTGTATAGCCTATTAATATTGATCTTTATATATTACAATAACAAATATTCTCAAAATTTAGTATAAATATAAACTTACTATTAATATCTTTATTTTTTTTATAAATTGTAAATAAAAATTAACAAATGAAATATACAATTTAAACATTTAAATGTCACTATTAATAGTTCAAATCTTCTCCTACAAAACCAACTCACCCGTCGCTCGTTGCTCTACGCGCTGTGAAATTATTCTATGCGGATACAGATGCCGTCATGAAGCGAATCAGAATGTGTCACATCACATCTTTGCTGTATACCGCAGCTGTGTACTGAATAACGTAGCACGTTTTAATTTATCTCCAAACGATCCGATGTCAGCAGAATAATTACTAGGGCTGTGAAATAATTCAATCTGTAAACATCCCCGCGCCCATAGAAGTTAAAAATGCGGGATACCGTATGGAAGCAGAACTCAAGGCACCGTTTCCTCATCTATAAAAGCCCACAACGGAGAATAGAACCCCCACATGAACGTGAGGCGTCCCCCCATCCGCCGTCTTCCCTCTCTTCTCCCGGTCTCTGCCTCAGTCTTCTTTTACGCGTTAAACATTCTCAAGTTAGATTCCTTTCCGCGGCCGTTGGGCTATCGGAGTATCTGGCGGCGATCGGTTCGTTGAAGTTTGCCAGCAAGCGACAGAGTGGCTTCCGATAATGGTTCCGAAGGAGGGCGAAGCTAGCTGGAGGGGAACAGAGCTCTCCGGCGCTTCCTGGGATAAGTCAGTCGCGAGCTTCCCGGCGAGAAGGGTTTTGAAGTACCCGCTACACAATTTCTCTTTTCCGACGAGGAGTTGGGGCGGTCATCGGGTTTTCCGTTGCGTTAACTCCGTCGCAGAAACCGGGCTTTCGAGCGCTGCACTAACGGATATGGAGACCAGAAGGGATAACAATAGCGGGAAGCTACAGAACAGTCCGCCTCCGGAAGGTGGATCCAGTGAGAAGGAGGCTTCTGCCTCCGCCGTCGCTACGGTTGCGACGACTGCGACTATGCCGTGGAATCTTAGGAAAAGGCGTGCGGCGTGCTTCGCTCCAGGGGAGAACGGCCGAAATCGGTGCCCTAGCATCTCTCCTTCTCATTGGCAGTTTGGAAGGGGTAATCCAGGAAAAGCCGATCAGATGTTGGAGGGCGGGGGTCAGGTGCAGCGGCGGAAGTTCTCCGTATCCCTTTCGCGTGAGGAGATCGAAAGGGATTTCTACGTGTTCAAGGGAACGAAACCTTCTCGAAGGCCGCCAAAGAGGGCTCGGATTGTGCAGCGAAAACTCGATGTGAGAAGATATGGGATTTTAAACAAAGAAATTCCTTCTAGTTCTTTTCTTTCTCCTTCTCTCTATATGGCGGAGTGAATTTCCATTGTATTTTTCGTTGTCTGTTGCTCTATTTTTGAACTTTGCGTTTATTTTTGCAGGAGCTCTTCCCTGGCTTGTGGTTGGAGGAGGTCACATTGGATTCATACAAAGTAGACGAGTGAGTAAGGTAATTTATTACAGTTATTCCTAAAACTTGGGGTAATTTTGGTCTCGAAAGTGAGAAACATAAGATTTGGTTTTCTTTGCAGATGAATCAAACAATGTGCCATAGGATGTCATCTTGGTGAAAAGTTTTTGGCTTACTTCAAGTTCTGCCGACTTGGTAGACTTATGACCTTTATGTGAATGGTTCTGCAGCATACCTTATCAATCTGTAAATTTGATAGGTTGCAGAACTTGCTTGCATTTTGGTCAGATTAGCTCCCACATGTTTTTCTTTGTTTTTTGATTGACTAATTTCAGCCTCATTCTCTTAAACGCCTGTTCAAGTTTAGCGTTATTGGTTGGAGGACCGACTAGAATAAATGTAATACACTGGCATTTTGTTTTGTTACAATAATTATAAGTTCTGTTATAGGATATATCACATTTCGTTGGTCATATGTAATTAACTAGTTTGTGCATTGAGCCGAGGAAGCAAAATTTGAAAAGCTTTTATGTTTTCATGGAAGAAATTTCAAAGATGCTTCCTACCCCCTTTCTGATTTGTTAGGAAAATTAGTTTCAGTTTCTTTAACAATAGCCAGCTCCTCCTCTTCCTAAAATAAGAAATGCGGGAGAAGATAATTTTTTTCTTGCATTGATTATTTTTTTTTAGTCACCGTTCTCTTTATTGTTACAGACAAACAGAATTAGTTAATTCAAATTTATTTTTGGAAAAAACACATTTCTCCATGGACGGGCCTAACATATGATTTTTCTCTCATAGAAATATACTTAAGAAACATTAATTCTTAGAGGGATGGAATTTAATTACGGTCAAGAGAATCTGGAAATTAACTTCATTGGAATCCTTGTAATTGATTCACAGTGGAAAAGATAGATCAAAAACAAAGGATGAGAGTAGCTTGATATCTTTTTCTTTTAAACATGAGAACTTTCTACATGGATTTAAAGTTTTTCCTTATGAATAAATAATACTTGATTTAATATTATACCTAGAAGTTTCAAAGCCATTTGTTTATTATTAGTATTATTATTGTTATTTTCATTTATGTTATCTGTATGTTCAAGGGTATTGCAGAACTTATTTTTTAACTTGAAGATTGGTTGCTATCATTACTAACTATAAAATGTCATTCATCAGGTGCAAAGTTATTTTATTAGTTAAGATTTTTATTAGACTATGATTAGTACATTAGCACTTTGAGTCTTCATTGCGTGATTGAATATTACATCCTAATTTGAGTTGAGTTGAATTAATGCATAAAAACTGAACTCATTCAAATAAAGTATGCAATTTTGATCCGGAAATAGAAGCACATTGGAAAATCAGGATGATTTTTGCTCAGATCAGAATTATCAGGCCGAATAATAAGCCATGGTTGAACATAAACTTAAATTGCATTAGTGTATGAATATGTGCATGCATATATGCATTAGTGTATCTGGAAAAATGAACTTGGTTCAGATGAAAATTGAATCGTAGTTAATGAGCCAAGCTAGCTCTCCAATCAATTTAGCCTATCGCTACACCTGGCTCGACTTGACCGGTAAGAATCAATTTAAGTGAATCTTGAATTGGAATTGAACCTACTTAATAGTGAATCATCAACATCTCTAATTTAGATAAGTAATATTATTTTTTTCGCACAACAAAGTCAATTTGTTGAAGACATGTCTTCAAACTGTATACCTGGCATTTGAGTTCTATTTAAAGTATTATTTACTTATTTAATATAACAATTTAATGCTCCATTAGATATTTTTTATGTTATTTGTTAATTTGTGTCGAGAGTTGAGCATCAATATTGTGCAATGGCAATGGGCGTCGATGTTGAGATAACGTTATACAAAGATTAGATGTTGAGATGGCACGGGGGCGTAGTTGTGGGTATAGAAATTGCTGGTTTTGAGCGTTAATGTCAAGACAACGTCAGACTTTGATGTTGAGATAGTTTTAAAACGTTGATGTATGATGATGTTAGACGTCGATGTTGAGATGTCATCAGAAGTTGTGAAGCCCTAGCCACGACACGCTAGTGAGAAATGAAATTGAGAATGTTTAGAGAATGAGGTATTGAGTGCGAGTGATTGATTTGAGGCTATGGAGATGAAATAAGAAATATAATTTTTATGCTTTAATAAATAAAAAATTGAAATATAAAACTTATATTTAATTTTTTTTTCATAAAATATTTAAAACACACGTGTCCAACTCGTTTTTAATATTTTTAATTGGTCATGTCTTCGGCATGTTCAACATGTGTCGGAGGCGTGTTGAACAAGTATTGTGCTGATGCATGTCAGAAACTGTTATCTCTTTGAGAGAAATATCTATGCATCATAGTTAAGAAGTCTTCTCCATTGCTAGATTTACATATAATCTGAAAAAGGCTCTGCTGTGTGGTAATTAGACTATAAGAAAAAGATGCCTCAACATGAGGAGCTAGATCTGAATAAAAAAATACGGTTAGCGTTTGAGTCAATTCCAATGTGGTGGCTTTAGAGAAACCACTTAAGAAGTCTTCTCCATTGCTAGATTTACATATAATCTGAAAAATGCTTTGCTGTGTGGTAATTAGACTATAAGAAAAAGAAGCCTCAACATCAGTAGCTAGATCTGAATAGAGAAATATTGAGTCAATTCCAATGTGGTGGCTTTAGAGAAACCACTTAAGCTTGAAGATGCATGGAAATATCACATGTGGAACCTCTTTTAAGCATAGCTGTGGAAAAAAAACATTAGTATCAATCAAATATGAACAACTTGAAATGAAAAACATGTACATCAACAGAGGGTTTGTGCATGACTTTTGTTTGGTACCTCTCTACATAGGATAGTTAATGCTTTATTCATTTAATTAACAAGGCAACATTTCTTTCGAGAGAATAACTTGTTGTAGGACGTCAAACTTAGAGCTAAATATTGTTTTTCTTAGCCCTATTTTGATAAACTTTGCTGAATTTTGTATAGTGCTAAATTCTTTATTCCATTCAAAACAGTTGCAGATTGATCCTGGCATCACATTTTTGTTTATTTATGTGTCATAAAGTATGAAAAAATAACCCCCCGAGTTAGACATTGTTGCAGAGTTCTCATTATTCCAAGGAAATTTCTAGTTGAATGTGGTCCTGTTTAATACATGCATTCTATCTGCAGGCTCAATCTAAGAACCTATCGTAGAATTGGATTTCCATGCAGATAAAATCTTTCCAATGAAGAAAGGTTTCATGCATCTTCTGACTGCTGATTTTGTCCAAGTTTGATTACTTCTTTTCTGTTTTCATAATGTCATCCTACTGCAGTGCCTTGTGTTAGTTTCATTGGATGAAATAATGCAAGAATCGATTTTATCAACTGTGTTAAGCTTTTTTGTCTTACTGTCTCATTGAAACAATGCACCTATAAATTATGAGTATTAAACCTGATCAAACAGCTCTTGCCAATGCATAACTGTGTTGTGCAGCCCATGTCAGATTTCTACTTGCAGCCTCATCGATTTGCCAAATATGATTGATTCCTCTCTTGAAATTGTTGAACATACTGCTAGAGGCATTTGATTGAAATGTTGTGGAACCTAATTTTTTTTTACAAAGAAAACAAGTTTAATAGTCTTGATAATAAGTTGACATTCATGTTAATGTATTCGTCGTGGTTGGAAGTGGGGTAAGGGGCATCTGAAAAGTATCCAATATTTGCTGGCTATTTCTTTAAGAGTGTTTTTTTTTTGTTGAAAAATTTACTATATTTTTAGCTGCTATAATTTTTTTTAACAAAGTGAGTGATGTTGTCTTCATATTAGATCTGAGGAATTAGAGTGGTAAAACTCTACAATTAAGGTTTCATTTGGGACGGTTTTCTTACTGTTTTAAACGAAGACGGCTTTCTTACTGCTTCATAAAGCAGTAAGTAAGATGTCCCAAACGAAGACTAAGGTTTTGTTTAGGATGACTTCTTTGCTGCTTTTTAAAACAGCTTTCTAGTACAAAAATTTCTTGAAAATAGTTTTATAAAGTAGCAAAAAAGCTGTCCCAAACGAAGTCTAAATCATATTGAAATCCGCAATGGTGTCAACATGACATATCAATCATTTAGTTGAACTTGTATAAAATTATTTATTTATTTTGTGCGTTTATCTTCCTTTTTTGTTTTCTATTCTTTTTGCGCTCATGATTGAATTAAATTTCACTTATTTCTCAACATTTATGCCATGCCTTGGCATCTCTTCTTTTTCTTGAGGATCCCATCATTTCTTTTTTTTTGGGGATATTTAGGTCAATTAAGGTAAACTCACACACACAACACATACACAAAGACTTGAACCCAAGACCTCTTAGTTGGAAGCCTAAGCTCTCAACAAACAGGCCAAAGTGAGCTGTGTAATCCCACCATTTCGACCCACGCTAGCTGCTGCCAAGTGAGATTTGTTAACGGTCACGCCTCTCCTAGGTAGAGTTGTTATCTAAAAAGCACACCTCATGCCTTGCTTCGCTCACAATACAAGCCATCTAACTTCTTATTTTCTAGGGTCAAAAAAAAAAAAAAAAAGGTTTTGATCATCCCAGTAGGCCTTACGCATGAGACCATATTGGCTCTGGCTCAAAACTTAGAAGGTTAAACTTTGATTAGGCCCAGATCACCCATTAAACTTGTCTGGTAAACATTTTCTACCAATGTACTCTCCTTATTTTTCTAGAGAGAGAATATTTTCTTTAGTAGTAAGAAGAAACAAACTCATTTCTTTGGATTTCTTTAAAATGATGGATTTGAAAATCTATTTCTTTTATTCTGTTGGATCCTGTTTTCAGATTTATCATGACTAAAAATTTGATGAAGTTGACCTAATTTTTTTCGTTTAAAATAAATTTGATCATTTTAAATGGCGTGAGGGACTCGGCATCATCAACCGATCATTGTAAACTTGTCAAATGAGAATGACGAAATGTTCGAACTTTAGTTCAAATCATGTTTGAAGAAATTTGATCAATTTAAAATCAAATTGATTTTGAAGTCTCCGACTTCAATAAACAACTCACGAACATAAAAGATTATCCCTCGTTGAAGATAATTTTTTTTAGGACATTTAGGCCAATTAAGGTAAACTCACACACACAATGTATATACAAAGACTCGAACCCAAGACCTTTTAGTTGGTAGCTTAAACTCTCAACCAACAGGCCAAAGAGAGTTGCGTTCGTTGAAGATAATTTCATCATAATTTCATTTAAAATAAGCTTTCAATCATATTTTTCCAAATAAAACATGATGCATTGTGAAATTAATTTTTTTATTGCAATCTAAATAAGTTAAGTAGATAGTAATGAGGGTTAGTGTGTGCTCTCAAGCCCGAGACCAAACTAGATCACGCCCACGCCTCTATCGCTAGCTCTTTCTACTTCCAGATATCCACAATTAGAGGTATGGAGAGTCAAGTGAAGATCAAATCCTGCTTGAACTTGAACTAATCAAATTTACGCTCAAATTTATTTTTTCTAGTTAGAGTCATCTCACAAATTGATTCATTTAGTATCCAATAAAAATAATAACAAGGGAGGCCTTTATTCCGCTATATGAGGTTGGTTGTTTGAATCTTTTTTTCTCTATTATGTCCTAATAATATTGAAATTCTCGATTAGATCAAGTAAAAAAAATATTATTTTTAATCATTTCTAGCCATTTTTTTTAGATTTATCTCTTCCTTTCGCCAGATCTAATATATCTACTTTTCTAATAGTCATTAGAAGAACAACATTTTATGAGACCAAATTATTTAAGACGACCCTCTCTAATCTTATATGCCATTGGAGTTAAATTGAATTTGAATCAAATAGTTGTTGTAATGGAACCACAGAAAAAAGGTATTGTAATGGAACCATAGAAAAAAGTTAGGGCTAGAGATTTTTTTTTTTGATTTTATTTTATGTATATATTGATTTGAAAAAAAAAATTGTTTGATATTTTAAAACAAATTATCTTATTTTTTGTGATGATGACAATGATTATTATCGATGACAGTGGCGGCCAGCGTTGCTAGTGGTGGTTGACGTTGTTGATGCTGTGGTAGTAGCGATTGCTAGTGGCCTATCGCCGATAGAGAGAGTGTCAGTGGCGGGGGAGTGTGACAACCAACGATGAGAGTGACTGTTGGCGATGACATGATTGATAGTGGGTAGCATTGATGGTTGATGGTGGACGGCCTTGATAATTATTTTTATAAAATGCTCAAAATATTTAAAAATTATTTTGAATATTAAAAAAAAAATTATTTTAAAACGAAAAGAAATGTACAAAATACATCAGCTAAATATTTTTTTCTTAAATAAACGCAAAGAATAAAAATAAAAATACAAATCAAAGTGATCCTAACAAAACCGGCGGGTTCAATCTTGTTACACCCATAGTCATAATTTGTAGGAACACTCTTCATATCTCTCGCCTTATCCGCTCGTCTGATAACAGGACTCCCTCAATTGAGAGGGGTCATCATTCTCCTCGCCTTGTCGGAGCTGCTGAAATGGCGGCAGCGATACCTACCGTTCCCTCTTTCTCTGCAACCCTGGGCTATTTCTTCAACGACATTTCCCTATCATCGCCGGCGACCGCCGTTGCTCTTCCGAGAACCTCTTTTCTTGCCAAATTCTTCGTCCCTCGCTCGAAACCCTCGCTTCTGAGTTCTTCTTTTCCTCTTAGGCACAAGCTCTCTGTTTGCTGTCAGCAGCAGCAGCAGCAGCAACTACCAGCGATTCCCCAGGAGCAGCGGTGGATGTTCGAGGAGTCCGAGATTAATGGACCTGTAATCCCTGCTGCTTCCTATTCTCCTACTAATTCTTCATCTTCTCTTATATTACAAAATGTTTTCTGTTACTATTGTTAGCATTTGATGAAGTTAATTTATGCTTGCAATGTTGTTTGTTCTATCGTTGTTATTTTGAAATTTTGATCTTAGGAAAAGTATGTGCCTGCAGGATATCTGGAACAAGACTTGGTACCCTAAGGCAGCAGATCATATTACCACCAAAAAGACTTGGTATATAGTAGATGCAACTGATAAGATCCTTGGAAGGATGGCTTCGGCGATCGCAGTGCATATAAGAGGAAAGAACCTAGCAACTTACACTCCTAGCGTCGACATGGGTGCTTATGTAATTGTGGTATGTGTTGCGCACATAAGAACTATCGAAAATTATTTCTTCGAATGGCTTTTTAAATGACTGTACAATTTTTTTTTTCCGAATGGATTTATAAGTTTAGGGTTGTTTTTTGGTGTAGCTTATGCAAAGAGTTAGAATTAATTAATTTGCTGGTGATACTGATAAAGCTATAGTTCGATATGGTTGGTGTTAGATTATTGGTTTCTTTCAAATGGTAAGAACCTTGAGATAGAAATAACATAGCAGCATAATGTATAATTTTATAACTCTTGCTCTTCATTCCCAATGCATTGGTATATACATTAGTTGATAAAAGATATTTATACCTTTAAGCATGCTAGAACTGCTATGAATTATTATGGTGCCATGGTTTTTTATTTTTTCAATATAATCACCCTCACATTATGTATCAATTTTCTGTGTCAATATATCCATAACTCTAGTACACTTATGGATTATGTCTAATGACATAGCATTTCATCCTTTTCATTGTATTTTTTTTCTTTGTTCATATTTAGTCTTTATGTGTATTTATTTTAATTATTATGGGACATTATTTTTATTAGTTTAAACCTTTGCATAAGTTATTTATTTAGCTTTATCTTGTAGGATCATCTAATATAAATAAAGGTCCTAATGTTAGTGAATTATGAGTAATGGAATGCATATTTGATGCACTCACTTCTCTTAAATTCAAATCAATTTGATTCCTAAATTTCCTACATAATTTTTTCTTGAAATATTAAATTAATAACACCTACACAAAACCCTCATAAGATTCTCATTACCTAACTGACCAACTTGAAGAGCTTAACATCGAGCTATACAAGCTATTCTCTCTCTCTCTCTCTCTCCCTCTCCTAAATCTGGCTACCTTATTATCAAAAGTTCATCTTACATTTTCACTTAAACCAATAATATACCAGCCCGACCCTTCCTAACTATACCTATTCTCTCTTTCAAAAAATTTGGCTAACCAAATCTTTCAAAAAAAAAAAAAAAAAACACACCTACCCTTTATCTTCAACCCAAACAATCAAACCCTAACCCTATATCGACAATTAATCCAAGTCATTAAAACCACTAAACCTAAAGTATGATCCTATCCATAAGCCATTAGGAAGAAAATACAAAAGATAAAGATGTATGGATTTTCTTCATTTACCCAACATGCTAACGCATTACTTCATAATGAGTTGGTTGTAATTCATAAGTTTGATTTAATAATTCTTAAATAAAGATTCCTTTTTTAGAGATGCTTGGTTGATTCAAAAGGTTCTACAGGTTGTGTATCCTTTATTTCACTCTCTATGTGGGATAGTCATTTTCTCTTTTCTACCACGGGGAGGAATTCTAACCTCATCTTTTGGATTTCTTGACTTGTCGAATTTCCTTACCTTGGAACTACAATAGAAGAACCTTCCAATTCTTCCTCCAATAATATTCATGATCTTTAGAGTAAAGTTCTTTGTATCTCGGGAATTGATGCAAACAAACATTAGATTTTTTGCCATATCCAACATTTTAATGTATTTATAGTTCTATTTTTTTTCTTAGTCGATGTTTAAGATTTATTTTAATTGTCAATAAACAATGTTGTAATGTGTTAGTTTAGGAAGTTTAGTCATTTTATTTTATTTTTATTAGTATGATTTTATATATTTTTGTTAATATTTGTTTATTGTTTGTCTTTGTAACTAACCTAACATATTTGAGTTTTTGACAATTGTAGGTTAGTTATTAAATGTCTTATTTTCACATTGTATAGCCTTTGTGTGTCCTTGGGAGCAGTTTTGATAAACAAGTAGGATGTCATGATTAGAAATACAAGTTTCGATTTCAATTCCAATGAACTTTCTTCTCTTTTTTTCCCTCTTTCTTGTCACATTACTCGACAGTTGTAAGGGTTATAACAGAGTATGTTCGCAGTTCAATTGTTTCTACCACTAGCTCTCTTCCTCGAACTTTTCTATTGTTGTTGTTGTACAAATTTTCGTTGTTGTTGTCATGGATGCATGAGGCTTTGGAGGTGCAAATGACTGAGGAGATTGCCGCATGTTTAGATCTCATGCTACTATCCAGAATCATGAATTTTGGGAAGAAGGCCCAATCAGTTGAAGTAAGAGTATTGGAGTTTACATCTTGATTCAAGAATCATAGAACATAAATAAAAAGTTGAAGATGATGTTGGCAAGATTGAAGATCGTGAAGTTCACAGGGAAAAAATGAAGTTCACAGGGAAAAATAGCTTTAGTATTCGGAGGCTGAAGATAAAGACATTGTTCATGCATCAAGGTTTAGATACAGCTTTGTCAGAAGAAGCCTTTTGCAATAGGCAGATGCAAATAATTGTTCAAATCTTGTTAAGAAGGCTCATAGTGCTATCCTCTTTGACTTTTGGAGATGAAATTTAAAGGGAGATTAATGAGGAGTCTGCCATTGACATTTGGAGGAAGTCTGACTCAATGTGCTTGAAGAGGTGTCTTGTAAATCTATTAGACTTCAAGAAGAGGTTATATATCTTACCACTGGATGAATCTAAGTCACTGAAGCATTTAGATAATTTTAATGAATCTTTAAATTATTGAAGCTAAAATCAAGGATGAGGATCTGTCCATAATGGACATTTTGTCCAAAAGTTATGGACATTTTGTAAATACTATGTTATATAATAAAATCACTTATTCTATGATGGAAATGAAATTATGTATAAATCCAAAGAATTAAGAACAGTGAAGAATTAAAGGATGAAAATGTTAGTGATAGCTTTAGGCTCATGGAATAATGGAAAAAAGTGATTTCAACAACAAGTATTAATCAAGATCCATGTCAAAGTTCAACAAGAATGCTTCATTTTCCACAAGGAAGATCACCTAAAAAAAATGTGTGCATAAAGAAAGAAAAGATGCTCATGAGAGGAAAATAATTAGGATAAACTATATTGCTCGGGAGGAAATGAAAGTATTGAGATACTCTCTATTACATAATTCTATTCTAATAGAGACTGGATTCTTAATTAGGGGTGTTCCTGCGACTTATGCCCAAATAAATCTTGGTTAGAATCATTATAAGATTTGGATGGCGGCATAGTGACGCTTGAAAAAATGACAAGCCACTTTATCTATTAGGGTGCTTGCTTTATCTCATGGGATGTTTGCTCTTTTAGGAAAAAAAAATTTTCTAAGTCTTTTTAAAATTTTAAATACTTATTTTTTTGCATGGTCAACTAGCATGTATTGCATTAAAAACAAATAAAAATTAAAATTTAATTGCATTTAGTTTTAGTTGCATATTCACCATTTTAAATTTATTTGATTAGGTTTTATTTAGTTTAGGCATGCAAGCTTTGGGTTAATAAACTTTCATATTTAATTCCACTTCAAGGACAAATTTTAATATAAACTTAAATCAAGTAGTTGAGTTTGATGTATTTTTGATTAGGTTTTATTTAGTTTAGGCATGCAAGCTTTGGGTTAATAAACTTTCATATTTAATTCCACTTCAAGGACAAATTTTAATATAAACTTAAATCAAGTAGTTGAGTTTGATGTATTTTGATTTGAATTATAATCTAACTCTATCTTAATATGCATATATAATTAATTTAAACTTGCTCAATGTCATAGCTGATTCAATTTTGAGTATTATTTCTCAAGATTAAATTACATTGGCTTGAAGATTCGATTAACTTTATTTACGTATATGGTTAGTTTATTTGTTGTGCATGATTTCATGTTTGATTTGATTCATAGAAAAATTTTTGGTTGATTTAGTTTTTATTTTGTTTGAATTTAAAACTGACTTACAGCCTATAGTAATTGATTTTGGCTATTTTATTTAAATGCATTTAATTGATTTATTTGTTATTGGTGGTTTTATGATTAGTTTAGCTTTTAGAAGTGATTGATGTAGGTTGGATAAAGTAAGATTCAGAATGGTAAACTGCCGGGAGGTAAGGACTAACCTCTCAAACTAGTATAATGCCCCCGGTCAAGATCACATGGTTTCATCTTCTCGGGTTCATCGGTTCCCTTAATCCACCTAAGTGAGTGGCGACCAAAGGACCCTTGTTAGTAACCATTGGTTATCTCATTCATGAGAACCTTTTAGACCAAGGTTGTGAATCTAGCTCTAAGCTGACAAATGAGGGGAATGCTTATGTGCGTGAATTTATGTCTAGGTTTACTACCTTATGGTATTAATCGGAGACTATATGTAGACTTGCGAAAGGGCATATTATGATAGACATTAGCCAAAAAATTAGAGGTTGTAGTAAGTAAAATGGCAATTGACTGAAGGCCTAAAACAATTTCTAAATCTCTTTGACTTCTACACTATCAAATTACGCAATAGAACAAAAACATCAAGTCATCAAATTATACAGTGATACAAAATATATGCAATGTCACATAACACATCTTTACCTTAATTATCGATTCACAAATAAAATTTGAAACATAAAAAATTATACCTCAGTCGGGGCTATGATCGATTGGATACCTACATACTTGTTCACTTTAGTATGATAGACATGGAATGCAGAGGTATTGAAACTGCTAACATATTGTCATACAACGGGTGTTATTCGCAAATATCATAGAAAGAAGATATACGTGAGAATTCATGCCTAAAGTTATCACGCATATAATATGACGACAAATATTTTAAGTAGCCTTATATGCAAATAAATAATGAAAGAAATAATGGAATGTACACATGACCAATGGAAATTATTGAAAGCTGAATGCATTCAAGACAAATTGGCGATCGATTAGAATCACATCACTAGCATTCACTTAAATATTCTAACTGTAAGGAATACAAACCATCTATTTAAATCTCTTTCTCTTACAATTAATCTCAAAGAGGATTTCAAATGTGTTAAATAATTTCACGAGTGCAGGATTATACATGCAAGACTTTAATGTTAAAAGAGAATCCTTAAGTATAAAACTAAAACAAAAAAATTAATGCTGCCATAAAACTTGAATTAACACATAAATGTATAATTGGAGATTTGCATAAGCTTGACTTAAAAGGTCTCATCCTTAATAATCCCTCCCCTTTTTAGTTAAATCTTATGAACACATGTTTATTGAAATGATTATGCCAATGAGTAACTATTAAAATTCTTATAATTAAATGAACTCATTAAGAGCGGTGTACCTGAGAATTCTATTCTTCCAAATGTTTGGTTTGCTTCTTCTATGATTTTTCAAAATGTTACTTGGTAACTTTAAAATGATTACTTAAAAGAAAAAAAGGTTACTCTTATATTCATACGAAAATATTTGATAATAAGCATGCAAATCAGGGATACTATAGAAACACACTTTATTTATTATTATTTTTTTTCATCAATATGAAGTTTAGGTTAAATGAATGACACATTGCAAATCTGCATGTACATATATGTAAGTGACTAAAGACCTATTGCTAAGCATTTAGAAATAAATCACACCATTTTTTGGCAAAGCTGGAACTCTAATAGGGAAATCAAACTGGAAGAAACCCATTTTATCTCATCAAATTAACTAACCATGAGGAAAAAGGAACATATATTTGGCTAATGGAGTTTAAATCATCATTGCAACCACTAATGAACCATCGGTAGTAAAGGAAATAAAACGACACTTTAACCCCCCTTACCATGCAAAGCTGACAGGTAAAAAATGATTAAAATGAAATGGTGCTTTCGATTCATTAGCTGATTTGGTACAAGACAACACATTAATAAAAACTTATAAAGTTTTGTTATGGAAATATCTGTTGATTTCTTTATTTTGATCCAAAAAATAGCGGTAGTTGGATGACACCTCCTCACAGCTCCCCTCTTTTGTTGCCTTCGACCTTGGGAGGAGAAAATAACTCTCAACTTCTTTCATAATTCTCTCTAGGAAGAATTGCATGCAGCTCCAGTTGGATTGAACCGCACTCTCATCGCTCTCTCCTGGAAACCCGCAGTTCTCTTTTTTTAGGAGAAGGAGAACGAATCTCCCACAAATTCCTGCCCCCTGTCTCGTCTGGATCATACGCATGTTAACTCCTAACTCGTCCCTATTTGAATACTCTGAAAGAGAAGATACAAAAAGACCATCTAAACTCTTAAAGGATTTTGATCTAGTGGCTGGTATTATACTCCCAATACCCTTAATTGTTTACAAGCACTGGTGGCTGCAGGGAACATGGGAAAAGAGCTGTGGTAATAACAGTGTGGGTTTTTTTTTTTTTTCGAATTTCAACCGTTTAATATACATGAATGTTGATTTAGCAATGTTTTCTTCAATTAAACCAAGGTATATCCATACCAATTTTAGAAAAATATGGCTAAATTGAGGTAAACTTAAACTTGATTGGTATCGATTAAAATCGGTTCGAGTAGATTTAAATTCAATTTGATTTAGCTAGAATTAGTTTGTCTTAATCGAACAAGTTCAATGCGAGTCAACTCAATTCAATTTGATTAATTTGATGTATCTTAGTTTAATTCAGCTTTATTTAGATCAACCTTGATATATAGGTATATATATATATTAGACTATTCCAACTTGATTTAATTCTGCTTACCAACTCAATTTGATTCAAATTTGGTTGACTCCAACAAAAATCAAGTTGACTTGAATTGGATCGATTTAGTCAAGTTAGTTTGATATATTTAAACTTAGTTTAATTTAAATTAATGTAATTGAGGTTGGATCGACCGTCATCACTCGATCAACTTGGATCGAATGACTCAATTTAGTCAATTTGAGTCATGGGAATTGGAAGAATCAGTATTGACATGTTTATTTGATTGGCAGGACCATAGTCGGCGAGCGACAGAGGTCGGAAAGATCGTAGTTGGGTGACGGTGGTCAGAAAGACCGTAGTTGGCTGGCGACGGAGGTCGGAAAGACCGTAGTTGGTGGCGACGGAGGTTGAAAGGACCATGGTCGGCGGGCGACGGAGGTCAGAAAGACCGTAGTCTGGCGACGGAGGTAGGAAGGATCGTAGTTGGCAAACTACGAAGGTCAGATGGACCGTTATTTGGCGACGGAGATCGGAAAGATGGTAGTCTGGCGATGGAGGTCGGAAACACTGTAGTCTACAGACGGAGGTCAGAAGGACCGTAGTCAGTGGCGACAGAGGTCGGAAAGACCGTAGTCTGACGACTGAGGTCGGAAGGATCGTAGTCGGCAAGAGATGGAGGTCAAAATGACTGTTTTCTAGAGATGAAGGTCAAAAGGACTATAGTTGGCTGGCGACGGAGGTCAAAAGGATCATTATCTGGCAATGGGGGTTCGAAGGACCGTAGTCGGCGGGTGACGAAGGTCAGAAAGACCGTAGTCTGGAGGCAGAGGTCGGAAGGACCGTAGTAGGCCGGCGACGGAGGTCAGAAGGACCGTTATCTGGCGACGAAGGTCAGAAAGATCGTAGTCTGGCGACGGAGGTTGGAAGGACCGTAGTAGGCAGGCTACGGAGGTCAGAAGGATCGTTATCTGGCGATGGAGGTTAGAAGGACCATAGTCAGTAGGCGACGGAGGTTGGAAGGATCGTAGTCGGCAGACGACGAAGGTCAGAAGTACCGTTATCTAGCGACGGAGGTCGAAAAAACTATAGTCTAACGACAGAGGTCAGAAGGATCGTAGTCGGCAGGTGACGGAGGTTAGAAGTACCGTTATCTGGCGACGGAGGCCGAATGATTGTAGCAGGTGGGCGATGGAGGTCGAAAACCATTGTCTGGCGACAAAGGTCGAAATGTTCGTAGTCGACGTGCGACGGAGGTTGGAAAGATTGCAGTCTGGCGACGAAGGTCGGAAGGGCTGTAGTCGGCAGGAGACGGAGGTCTGAAAGACCGTATTCGGGCAACGATTGTCAGGAGGAAATTCGACGATAATCGGTGGCCGGGTGTAAGTCTAACAATAATTGGTGGTCGGGCGAAAGTCTGACGATGGTCGGTGGCTGAGCGTAAATCTGGCAATAGTTGGTGGGCGGGCTGAATTCCGATGAAAGTCTGGCGATGGTTGGTGGCCGAGCTTAAATCTGACAATAGTTGGTGGCCGCGTAGAAGTCCAGCGACAATCGGTGGCTGGGCGTAAGTCCGGTGACAGTCGGTGGCCGGGCGGTGATCGAGGAGAAGCTTTGTGGTAAGAGAGATCTCAGATTTCTCTTCCTCTCCTCTCTTCTTTCTCTTCCTTGTTCCCCTCCTCCCTCAATGAAAAATGAGGGGTCTGTTTATAGTTTTTTTTTTTTGTGGCTTAGCCAATAAATAGGGAGAAGATAAAGGCCACGTTGGGAGTGTTTTGAATGGACGGTCGATATCAACTCCCTTGATCGTGGACCATTTATTGAGTATTCGAGTGTCTTAATGATATCAGAATTCGGCGATGTTGGGCTTGTTGGATTCGCCTCGTCGAGCCACTCGATTTGACTATAAGCATGTCACATTTAGAAATCATTTGGTCATCCAATTTATGATTTGAACCTTCCACATGCACTTCGGGTCTTCGATTTGGACCCATTCGGTCTTGGATTGGATCAAATTTGGTGTCGTTAGGTTCGTCTTTTCGAGACGTTCAGTTCAACTATAAGTTTGCTGAAATCGGAGTTCAGATGGTCCCAAATTTAATTTCAGAAGTTTTCAACTCAATATTGCCTTGAGATTCGTGCCCGATCATGCCTAATTTTTGATGATATATCAAGTATTTATCTCATTATTAGGATTTGTGTAGGTTTAAATTATCATATTTGAATTAGTTTGAATTATCCTTTTATCCATTTTCTGTAAGTAGGGTTTTTTTTATGCTCCTATAAATTGGGATGTGAATGTATTCTAAATAATCATCTTATCATGCAATGAAATTGAATGCAAACTCCTTTTCCGCAATTCTCTTCTCTCTCATAAAGTTGCAAGGCCAGAAAACTCCTTTTGAAGTAAAGGTGAATGCAGACTCCCACTTTCTTTATCCGTATTCTTTTCTCTACGAACATAATTCATGCCTCTCTCTAGAAAAGGTGAATTAAAGGAGAAACAAGCAATTCAAAAGCAACTTTGTGAGAAGAAGATAAAAAAGGGAGAACATCATCAATGACACGAAGTATACTAAGTTAATGGTTTGAAGAAAATGTATTATTTGCCCCCTGCTGATCAACTGCACATTCTTACATTACACTTGACTTTCTCATAATATTCAAATAGAAATGCTTGTTTATTTTCTGTTCTAATACTAATGAACTTTTTGGTTTGCTAGTTAAAAACACAAATTGTTATTACCACCTAGGATCATAACTTGCTTGAAGGTGGTTTTAACTTCATATTTGAGAATGTTTTATTATGTGTTATTTTGACATTACTTCAGCAATTAGAATTGCTTATCAAGATCTAATCATGCAAGCTTGCTGATCTTGATACTGTTGTTTCTAATATTATTATGTAATTTGTTCAAATATTCTATGTTCTTCTATAACATTCTGAAGGCATGTGAGATCTTATTATAATGATGAGTAGGTAGATATCAACTGTTACCCTACCCTGCATTCAAACAGATTAATGCAGAAAAAGTTGCAGTTTCTGGTAAGAAGCGGACACAAAAGCTTTACAGGCGGCATTCTGGAAGGCCAGGTGGTCTGAAGGTAGAAACATTTGATCAACTACAGAATAGAATTCCTGAAAGAATAATTGAACATGCTGTCCAAGGAATGCTTCCTAAAGGCAGGGTAAGAAAAATATTTACTTAATTATGCTCTTTTTATAAGATTTAAAGCATTAACATTCACATGAAGACAGAAAAATATAACTGCAAAATTAAAAGAATGAAGATATTGAAATGTCTGCTTGTCATCTAGACTGGTTCATATAAACTAGTCCATGAGTGCTAATGCCTATCTGTATGTTTACTGTGTTCACATTCATAAACTGTGTATGTGTGAACGCCTTCAATCATGCATAGATAGAATTGAGACTTTAGCTTGAAGATCACTCAAAAGTTGAATCGATTATTGACTAGTTTGAGCTCATATTGAGCCAGAAAAATGGATAATGAGCCAAATTTTGAGCTTGGCTAGATCTTAAAGTCAATTTTGAGTATGGCTTGGAACAGGTCCAATCACCTCAAAATATAAAATTATGTATATGCTTGTATATATATATATATATATATATATATATAAATGTATTGATTTAGTTGGGCTGAAATTTTTTTAGAAATTCAAGAGATCGATCAATTTTTTAGTCAAATCAAATTTGGATAAAAATTAATGATCCATGTTTAGATTGAATCGAGCCAAACTTTAACCAAAGTTAACTCGGTCCAAGCTTAGATCTAACAACTTTATGCTTAACTCCAGCTCCAGATTGAGGTTTCGTTTGGGATAGCTTTCTTACTGCGTTTTAAAGCTGTTTTTTAGTATAAAATTTTTTTGTTCTATAAATTAGTGAACTAGAAAATAGTTTTAGAAAACAATAAAAGAGCTATCCCAAATGAAGTCTGAATCGTTAATAACCCTATGCATAGACATCTTAGCAGCATCTAGTTAAGTTTATGTATTGCTTTAGCATATTCTAACGGTCGCCCATCTCTTAATTATGTAGTTACCATAATCATACAAATGGAATTGGAGTTCTTAGAACACTTCATGACAATTGTTTTATGCAGCTGGGAAGGGCTTTGTTTACCCATCTCAAAGTCTATGAAGGTCCAGATCACCCCCATGAGGCACAGCAACCGATTCCACTTCCAATTAGGGACAAGAGGATGCAAGTGGACAAGTAAATCATTTATAGTTAACTTCTGTTCTTCATTTCCCTTAAAATGTCATATTTTTCTTCCAGAGTTTGCTATATGTATGTTAGTAGTGACCGGTGAGGCCTGTAAACACTTCTGATTTCCTAATCTGTATATCAGAGCCCATAGGCAGCCACTAATTTGTGCATGGAATGCTTCTCCGTCGACCATTTTTAATGCCTTTCTGTCTATTTCTAATCATTTGGTCCTTCAAATTTCTAATTCTGTTCCTAAATAGGCTCTGCAGCTTAAACATTCCTACTTTTCTGTACTTTTTTTTTCTTCGCATGCGTTGATTTCCTGTCAGCGAGCTTTTATTGTGACTTCGCCTTCGTTTGGGACGATTTTCTTACTGCTTCTTCTTAAAGCAGTTTTTTTGTACTAAAAATTTACTTTAAGAAGCAATAAAAAAGTCGTCCCAAACGAAGCCTTCGTGGCTTCTTTGTCATAGAGGAGAAATTATTCTGGGCGGACACCGGACCGTCCGGAGATGAATGAGAGCGCATCAAGTCACCTGCTATGCAGCGGTATACAATATTGGTACACAGCAAAAAAGTGATATGGCACGCTCTCATTCGTCTTTGGATGTCTTTCGATGTCCGCACAGAATAATTAATCGTCATAGAGGGTTTCAAAATTTTGGAGAAGAAAGATATGGGTTTAGGATTTTAAAATTGTTAATATTACTTTGTTTGAATTAAATTTTAAATTAAATTTAGTGCTTATGATTAATTAATTAAAGCTTTTAATTTAAAAAAATATTAGTAATTAAATTGAATTTATTTATTATATTTAATTAGTGCTATAAATTATTAAATATAATTTAGTTAGTCAATTTAAGATTAGTATAAATAAAATAAATATAATAAGATGTTTTAATCAAGTAAATCCTTAAATCTCAAATAATTAATGAAATAATTTACTAGATTTAACATCTATTGACCAAATAATTTTTAAAATTTAACCCAAGTAGAATTTGTTAAATATTTAAATTCAGATTAACAAATTTGCTAGATCTATTTGAGTGAAATCTTACTTGAGCCAACCAGCCACTGGTTTTCATACTTGGTTCCAGCCTCATACTGTATATATAGGTACAAAAATCACAACATTGTATTTTCAGATTTTTCTTGAAATAAAATAAATTTGAATTTAAAAATAAAAGTAAAAATGGAGTTTATAAATTCTTTTATTATACATTTAATCTGAAAAAAAAGTAATTCCAACTAGTTGTGTTGAGTGCCAAAACAATTATGGTAATATAGAGAATTTTACATCTTAGCCTTACAAGAAGATCAGATCAAGCACGCATATAGATAACATAGAAGAACACATGACATACTAGAATTTTAATGTAGAAAATAAAGAAGAAAAAAAATGAGATTTGCGTCAATTGAAATAATTTACCATATACTAGAAGATACACAAGTATGCTTTTCTTCACAACTAGAGAACTGGATTGTAAAATTGTGAGATGGTGCTTGATCACCTATAATTATAATAGAGATTGTGGGAGTAATGAAGGGATGATGATAACTGTAAAATTATATTGGTCAGTCAACAATGATCATATGATAACGATCGAATGACAGTGAGTGGATTATACAATTGGGCTATGATAATCTGACAACAACAATTGAGCAATAGTGGTTTGATGATAACAATTGGGCAATGGGGTTCGGTAACGGTAGTGAGACAATGATCTTGATTTGTTGTGATCATCAACATTGAATGTCGAGTAGAGTCCTGTAATCATTCAGATCTCCAAGCCCTCTAATCTAAAGTTTAGGTCCTCTTTCATGTGAAAAATAAAGCTTTATTTATAGTATTTTGGAGTGAGGTTTTGATAAATCAATCCAAAATTTCATAACACTCATTTGCATGGTTCTTATTGAATTCTATAATCATAGACTATTTATTCAGCAATGAAGCAATGAAGTACTATCTTTATGATCTCATAATCAATATGCCGATAATAATTGCATGGTTCTTATTGACATGAATCTCGATGTATATTTGTGTTAGAAATTTCTTAAATTAAATTTAGAATCAACCAAACTTTAAGAAATTTCTTTATTAAAAAAATCAATTGTGCCTTTTGGTGCATTTTAGTATTATAAGATTTTTTTAATAAAATAAAATTTTATTTCTTCTCCAATTTTTTTACTAGAAAATATTTCAAAATGTCCTTAAATTAAAAAATAAAAAACTCAAAAAATTCCTTGTTGAAAATTTTACAAAAAATCCAAAATGTTTAAAAATTTGCAAAAAAAAATTTAGTAATTCCTCTCTTCTTTTTAAAGCATAAATATTACATATGGGTGGTGGGGAAACTCCTTTTTTTTTTTAATTCTCTTTTTATAGGCTCTAATTTTTGCATTAAGCATTTTATTTTCATCATTTTCAGATATTTTTCTTGCTTGTTACTACATCTATTCACATAATTTTGATCATTTTTTTTATAGATGAGAATTTTTATATGTTTCTCCCAAAAAAAAAAAAAAGTTACTGTGAAATTCTATAGAAGAATTATTATTTTCAAATACCCCTGTGCTAAAAATCTAATATTCTAAGAGAATTCATATATTTCTTTCTTCAATGATTTTTTGTAGTTAAATTTTTCATAAAAAGAATTTAAATTTTTTAAAAAACATAAATAACTTTCTTTGCTAATTTCAGGAAAAATTTCTTATAAAATATTGTTGTTTAATAGGATATAAAAATTCACGAATAGAAAATTTCTCGAGTTTAATATTTTGTTGTTTGCTAACTTCATGTATTTAATGTTGTTGGAAATAAAATTGTATAACCTATATTTTTTCAGAACTTTTTATACATTTTTATATTTATTGGTAACTTTTTCCTTCAATTTATACTCTTAATATAATATGAATGCTTATACACATTTTTGGTATAACACAAAATGGAGCTTGATTTTTAGCTTAGTGTCACTATTGGTGCTGTCATGCAGCTTATCTTGGTCTGTTGGTTTAGAACTTCGACTACCAACTAAGAGGTTTTAGGTTTGAGTCTTACGTATATGATGTATTTATGAATTTGTTTTAGTTGACCTAAATGAACCCCCCTGGGGGGAAAAAAATTATTGGTGATTTCAAACATCAACATTGACTTTGATGCACTTGAAATCATTTGAGATGTGCTGCAACAAAGACAAAATCTACATTCTTATAAGAAGATGGGATTACAAAATTATTAGCACATTCTCGATCTTTTTTAGTTGTAATGGAGATTATGAGTGTAATAACCTATAATTTTTACATTGTTAAAACTTATTAATGACATGTAAATAACTCTTATGAAAATTCTTGGATGCATGAAAAATCTAAATGGGAGCACTGTGGTGTCGTACTTGTGAGCGCATCAGTGCTGACTTCTTGGGTTTCTAAGTACTTGTTTGGATTCATTTGAACTTGGATTGAATCACTTTTGTTATCCTTGGGTTTATCTTGGGAGAGGATTAGTTTGATTATGAATATACTGAAATTAAAGTTTATATGGTTCTAAATTTAATTCTATATAAAATTTCAATAAAAATAATGTATCAAGAGTCATGAATTTTCATGTGAAGTATCAACATAACAAGGAAATATATCATTCCCATCTTAGAAACTGAAGTGCCAATATTTCAAAAAAATTCCCCATCTTAAGGAAAGATGAAGAAAATTTTGATGATGTATTTTAACTTTGTGGCTGTGTGAAAATGCTCTGCTAGGGTTTATGTGTAAACCTAAGTGCTTGGGGGTGTTTCTTCCTCCTGTCCGGATGTTTCTTTTCTCCAAATTTCTTTTCTTCTTATTATTATTATTTTCTCTTATGGATCTTACGGTTGATTTTCCTCTACTTAAGTGTACCTCTCATCATGGTTCCTCATCCGGAAGGGTTTCATCTGGTTTAAAAGATTGGAAGGGGCTTTTGACTTCTCTTCAATCCACGGCCAAAGATTTCTAGATTTCTTTTATTCCTCCCATAGATAATGTAGCTCACTTTTCTGAAGAAGATGTCTCGGCTGCATCTAAAGAATGGGGGTTGATGCTTGTTGGTTATTCTTTAGGTAAGCGACCGTATTATGAGGATTTGCGTTCTATTATGTTGAAAGCTTAGAAGCTGAAAGGTATGCTTACATTGCTTTATTTAAGTGAGGGTTTTAAATTTCTTGCTAAAATTTTCTTGCATTGAAGACTTTGATTTAGTTTGGACAAGAGGTCCAAGGTTTTTCTTTGGTAAACATTTATTATCCAAAAATGGTCACCATTTTTTCGTCCTAAACATGAGGAATTTGTTTCAATTCCTCTATAGATCAAAATTTTGGACTTGTCGTTGGTTTGTTAGACACCTGAGGGTTTATCAAAGATAGGTAGCCTGGTAGATGTTCCTATTGTGGTTTATTCTTTAACGGCTAAGCAATCTAGACTTACATTTGTTCGTATTTGTGTCTTGGTTAATAAAAAATCTTATTTGCTTGATGAAATTAATGCTTTAGTGGCTGGGAATATTGTTATATTGAAGGTGGTATATGATTGGAAGCCTGATCATTGTGTTTGTTGTGGCTCCATAGTTCATCATTCTTCATTATGTCCTAATAATCCTTAACCTCCGACTAAAATTCAAACTACTTTAGTTTTAAAAGAATATTTTAGGGGTAGAATAAAAAGTAGGAAGGTTTGAAGGGCTTCTTCTCGTCCCTCCCATCCTTCTAGGCCTTCTAACCCTAATATTTCTATTTTAGATCCTAATTCTTTATCTTATATTTCTAAAAAATTGAGGGTTTCAGAGGTTCTTATAGAATTTATAGTCATTAAGCCTTTGGATGTTTCTTCTTTAAATGGGAAAGCTGTCATTCCTAATTTGAATTCTCCTATAGATGAATTTTCAAAGGATAATAATAATGAGATTATTCATCCCACAAATGTTTCTTCTCCAAGAAAAGCTTTGTTAGAATCAAAAACTAATTTTAAAAATAAATATCAAATTTTACAAGATATGGATCTAACTTCTTTTGAGCAGGAGAAGGATGAATCTTTTAATAGTTTGGTTAAAAAAAAAGATAATATAATCTTAGGTAAAGTGGCTCAGAAGATTTTTCTCTTAGTTGCCTTCGATGTCAGGTAAATCTACTAGATCTAAGAATGTTAGGAAGGCAGCTTATTCCACTTTAAATTCTTAATGCTTTTTTAAATATTGTATCTTGGAATGTTAGAGGTTTCAATAGTTTAGTAAAAAATCAATGCTTGCATAGATCTTGTTAATAGCTTTAATGTGGGGTTTTAATGTATTTTGGAAGCTAAGGTAAATATTGATTTGGTTAAGGATCTTTGGTTTGCTGCAAAGCATAGGATTTCTTAGCAGGAAGCTTTTTGTGATAATTTGATTCTTCTAACTTTGGGTGGATTTGGTTGAAATGGAATACTTCTTGTGTTTCTTTTAGTAAAATATTTTCTTCTAGTCAATTAATTCATGGTTATTTAAAGGTTGGATTTGTTCCTCCCTTTCTCATCACTACGGTTTATGCTTCAAATTTGGCCATTGAAAGATCTATTTTATGGAATGATATTCTTAGCTTGGAGGCTAACATTTCCTCTCCTTAGGTTTTATTGGGAGATTTTAATTATTATAGGCTTTCCTCTGAAAAATCAAGGGGAAATGATATTAACAATGGTAAGCTTTATGAATTTAACAATCTTATTTTTAATGCTGGGTTACATGATCTTTCTTTTGTTGGGTATTTCATTACTTGATTTAATCAAAGAAGCGATTATCCTGTTCATATTAAGCTTGATAGGGTTTTGATTAATAATCTTTTGTTGGATGTTTTTCCTTCTTTTTTTTATGTTGTGGATAAACCTAAATGCTCTGACCATTCACCTCTTATTCTCTGTAATAACCGGTTGGCTTTTTATAGTCATAAATTTATTTTTAAGAATTTCTGGTATAAGAACCTGAGTTTTAGGATCTTCTTATTAATGTTTTTTTTTTTGCTAGGTCTGTTGGTAGTCCTATTAATGATCTTTATTATAGGTTGTGTAAGCTTAAAGATTGTATCAAGAAACAACCTTGGGTTTCCTCTAAGTTTGTTTCTTCTTATATTGATAATCTTCTGAATCAATAAGGTTCTTTATTGATTCAATTACAAAGCAATCCTTTGGATAATAAGCTTAATGATTCTTTAAAAGAGGTTAATCAGCTTCTTAATCACAATTTGTCTTTATAGACTTCTTGGCTTTCTCAAAGTCTAATGCTATATGGTTGTGTAGTGGTGAAGATGATTTGGGTTTTTTATATTCTAGAATTTGTTTCCATAATAATAGGAATAGGATTAATGTTATTTCTTCTTCTAAGGGAATGGTATCTGATAGTAAGAAAATTTTTTAGGCTTTTGTCTAGCATCTTATGAAAATTTTTAACTCTTTTAAGCCTATTTTTGCTTCTTTTAATGCAATTCCTTTAGGAAGCACTATTCCTGATGTTCTTATTCCTTCTCTTATAGCTCCTATTGTAATAGCCCAAATTCTTAACCATCGAGATATTATCTGATTTGGCCTAAGAGCCTCACAATTTTATCATGTTGCTGTAACTTCCCATAAGGTCACCCATCCCAGGATTTTTTTGGGATGAGCACACTTAATTGAGAAGTTTCTTAAATGAAATTCTAACCATTACAATGAAAGGTGCCCTCGATGTTTAAGAGTTTAACTTTTTTTTAATTAATGAGTTTCGCAATCTCCCCCACTTAAGTAACTGACGTTATCATCAGCATCTTTATCCCAAAATCATCCACCAAGTAGATAGGATTCTAGAGATGGCCCTTATAAGTTCAAGTGGTGACTCCCACCACGTAGCACTTTATCTCATACAGGGTTCAAAAGGTGGCTCTTATGGCGTAGTATTGTGTCTTGTATGACAAAGTTTCTATCTTTTGACTGGTGTATTGCTAAGAAATCATTTGTAATAGTCCAGACTCTTAATTATCAAGATATTATTTGCATTGACTTAAGAGCCTCACGATTTTGTCCTGTTGGTGTAACTTCTTAAGAAGTCACTCATCTTAAGATTTCTTTGGGATGAGCATGCTTAACTGTGAAATTTTTAAATGAAATTTCAATAATTACACCAAAAGGTACCTCGATGTTTAAGAGTTTAACTTGTTTAACTTAAGGGGTTTTACACCTATTGCTTTTGAAGAAATTGAAAAGGTTATTTTTTTCTACTCCATCTGCTACTACTCCAGGTCCTGATGGCTTTACCATTGAATTTTTTAAGAATTCTTGAGATATTGTGGGTATATGCTTTTATAGAGCTATTTTGCATCATGTTTCTTCTGGTTGTATGTCTGGGGCTGCTAAAGCCTCTACTATTGCTCATATTCCAAAAATTTCTCATGCTTCCTTGATTACCAATTTCAGACATATTTTTTATGTAATATTTTTTATAAAACTATGATAAAAATTTTGGCTAACAGGATGCAGAGTGTAGTGCCATTTATTATTGTGGGCTCCGAAAATTTGGCTCCGGCCTCTGCACGCTTTTGTTTTCTTCTGGGGGAGTTTTAACGAAATTAAGTTTTAGGATAAATTTTGGAAGACAGATGAGTTTGTAGATGTGGACCTCCGAAAGGACTACAAACACCATCGCCCCGCGAGGGGAGACAGTATCTGGCCAATGGAAGGGCAGATTCGATCACACATATGATTAACCATTGAGGATAGCGGCTCTCACCAGCACACCCCGATGGATAATAATATATATGATCTGATCGTAACGGGTTTCCCCCACCCGATACATTAGCTCGAAAGGGGTTTATTTGAGAGTGGGATTCGGTTTCCCATGGGCGCAAGCCCCCGTGGTTAATTACATCTCAAGCCGGAGCCTGAGAATACTCTCGATTAAGGATTCTATATTATACTTTCTGAATTGGGATTAGCACATAGGGGGAAGACTAGGAAGTCCTACTCGAAGGGAAAGAGAGGTTCAACTAGGCTTAGTCAACATGCACGGCTCACATCAGCATCCGGAGGGACTAAGGTAGTGAGAAGAAACTGGAGAAAAATAAATAAATCATGCACTCGAAACATGCAGGAGGGAAGGATGGAGGTGGCGTCATCCGTGTGACGCAGATATGTAGGGTTTAGGGTCTCTGAAAGACAGAAGACCTACCTACTGATGAGGCGTACTACGAAACAATAGTAGCCTTGAATCCTAAATCTAATGGGTTTAGTGTTCTACGCAACACTAACACCCGTGTCCTAACTAATGCAATGCAAAACCTGGACTTACCCCGGCTTGGAAGGGGGAGCCAGCTAACCACCTAATCTCTTTAAAACCATGCTGTCCAGTCATTTATGAAAGATGGGTAGGTGGGTTATAGTTCTCGGAAATAGGGCCGACATCTAGAGGATTTCCTAATTGGCCCCGGACTGATGTCGGGTGAATGCTCCTATGACTAATGCAATTAAAATTTTGATTTAGTTAATTTCTAATGCAATGCATGCTGGTTAAAGTATCCAAATCAGGTATGCATAGAACTTTAAAAAGGCTTATAAAATAATTTTTAGAATTAGACTGGGCTTCCCCAGGTCCGGCACCTCATCCTCATAGGTCAGATTATCCGGACTCTACCCGCATGCGGGGAAGTGTCTTATAGAAGGAAAGAGAAATGCATTAATATGCATGCGACCCCGGACGATTCCGGCAATTCTCTAGGTCGTTAATTTTCTAAATTGCTTAAAACTTAATATTTTAAATATTAGTTGCGAGTAAAAAAGGTTTTGGTCCTTAGAGAGCCTAATAAAATCCAGGCTAAAACAAAAGCGGCATGCAGATCGCCAATAAACTATGAAAAGCGTACAACCTATACGCAATCATCATCAAATCAAGCATATTACATAATTAAACAAATCAATTAAATGTCCATAGGCCAACTGCCCTTAATTACAACCCAGGGTCTGCAGAAAATTAAAGTGGCCGGGCACCACTGCCAACAACCCGGATTTCTAATCCTAAGACTGACGCAAGTTATTTTGAGTGGGATACTCTTGCTCTTCATCTCCTTGGTCTTCTCTCCCGTAGACTCCTCGGATCTCAGCTTTGTTGGACTCCTTGGATCTCAGCTTCCTTGGACTTCTCGGGTAGTAGAATGATCCAAATTTGGATTCCCAAATAGGAAAGGACCATCCTCATATTGGGTGTCATTTCCTCTTTGGAATCCAACCTTTGGATCCTAGTATCCCCACTCAAAATAGACTTTCACAACTCAATACCAAGTTACAAACCATTTACATTAAATGAAAGCAGTAAATCTAAACTCTCCTGCAAGGTTATCCTAATAAAAATCATCCCAAGCAGTTTATATAGAAATAAAAATACTCATCACAGCCACACTTGGCCATGCTCTTAATTATTTGAGGGCTAAGCAAGCTCTGGAGCACCTGTAGCAATTTATAATGATGATTTTAATTAGCCCTCATTTATTTAGGGGGGCTGAGCAATTTCTGGAGCATCTGCATGAAACAATGTTAGTATTTAAATCATGAATTTTGCCCCCTTTATTTTAGCATGGCATGAGCATGGCCACCTGCAGAAAGTATCATTAGTATCAAGATCGATCCTAACCTATGGGTAGTCTATCATGCAATCACATCAATTCCCAGAGTGCAGTAAAAGTAAACAAACACACCAGCATCATCTCAATCACAACATGCAGTGAAATCTCAGAAATCTCGGCACACAACAGAAAAGTAAACACCGGCCTAGCCTAGGTCTAGAAGTGGTGCCCTAACAAATTATCTAGATGTGTGTGAAAAGCTGTGTAGCTGAGGTAGATCCTAAGCTGGGTAGTTAGTTACAATTGCCTACTGTCCAGGTTTATTGTAGGTCTGAAAAAGGATTTTGTTTAAAGTTCAAATATTAGTGGATTAAGATCCATTTTAATTAATTTAATGTGTGGATCTATTTTAATGCTTAGGGTGATGATATTTGAAGTTTAAATTGCATTAGTGAGTTTTAGGGGTTCGGGGTCCACCTATATACTAAGCAAAAGGGGGTCCAAAATTTACTTTTTAATAAAAGGGGATTTGTGACCAGCTAATATTTTTATAAAATACTAGGCCTTAACCTGATCAGTTAGACAGTTAGCATGCCCAATTTGGATTTTTCTATCCAAAGTTATGAATTTCTGAAGTTATGGTCTTGTTTTGAACTAAGTTTGACCGGATTGTTGACTTTTTGATTTTAGTTGATTTATGGACACCTAATATTTTTAACAAATACTAGACCTTAATTAGAGTTAGGTGCCTTTTAGTTTGCCCATTTTGGGGTTTTCTGTAATTAGTTATGATTTTTAGAAGTTGGGGCAATTAAAGGAATTATCGAAATTGCCTAATTAGGGGTACTTTGGGGGTTTTGGTCCAAATCAGCTCCAAACTGATTGGAATCACCCCCAAAGGTCAGAAATGACCTAAGAAGGTGTTCCCAAGTGTTTGGGGGAAATTTGGGATTTTTAATAATTTTTAATGATTTAATCAAGGCAAAAAGGTGATTTTTGATTAAGGTTAATTCCAGATTAAGGTCCAATTAAGGGGCCCTAATTATCTAAGGTTGGGGACTGAATTCTGGAGAGTTTGAAATATTATGGGTATTTTTCTGTTTTAAAATGGATTTATTATATTTTTCTGAAGTTTCTAAGGCTTAATAAACGGGTAAATTAGGGTTTGCTAATTAAGTATTTTAAGGAGTTCAGAAAATTCCTAGAAAATTCTGAGGGGTTTAGGATGTCACTGAGTTTAAGTATTTCAAATTTCAAGTCATTCAGGATTCTACCCTAATTCCTGGAATTTTTCTAAGTTTTCTAGACGGGTCCTTAATTGTTGTCCTTAAGGTGTTGCTAGTGTTGCAGGGGATTAAGAGATGTTTATTTCTAACCCTTTAGACATTCGCATATATGTAGCTGGGTTCAAGGATCTATAATAAAATAATACATGAAAAATAATCTAATAATTGAAGCTTTTACAAGGTCCTAAAGTGTGGAGAACGTACACGCAAGAAGGCTCCCTAAAGGCTGTCTAAGTTTTAAGAAAAACTTACAACACTGGGGGCTATGACCCGGTGGTTCCGCCCGTAGCGCCCCCACCAGAATGAATGAGGGCGACTGATGCTCGGATCTGATTGTCCAAGCTCCTTCGTCAAGTGCCCCAAAAGGTCCTTCTTCTTTGCTCTCCAAAAGCCCCTCGCAAAGAATAAAGAAAAGAGAGAAGGTTGGAGTGAGCGTAGAGGCTATTCAAAAAGAAATGCCAGTAAGCAAAAATCCAATAATCATGTAATTCAATATTTATATCTACCAAACACATGCATATCATTATTAGAACATAAAGTAATGTGAGGGGTTTCCTAACATAGAGTGCAAGGACAGCTATATATGAATCATATGAAAAGTTGACAACCTCAGACAAAGAAGTTTACTATTGTGGTACATGTGGGAAGATTATACTTGAGGCATGTGAGAACTTATTAACATGAATATTATCCCTTACATCACAATACCAACAAATATGAAAGATTTTTTTTTTTAATTTTTTTTTATAGCAAACTTATACACCTTATTTAACACAAACTTGATGCTAAACAATATACTGCCACATATACAAACATTAATGAATGAATGAAGTTATGTTATCTCAATCTTTTGAATTCACTAATACAATTATACAATAATGTATCGAATGTATCAAGAAGTCATCCTGACCATATAACACATATAAATAGTCATACCAAATTCACATATAACAAACAAATCATTAATGTATTACTTTTGTCATTGGTGACAAGATATACATTCGATTAACTAAAGCATAAAGATAAACACTCTTCTCCTCAAGTTACATCATGAAGTCAATCACATACGAAATACTAAAACATACCAATGTATACATTACCTTCCAACGATGAAGGTCTGTTAAATGCATGCGATATTGAAACAAAAGTATGCTTCTAAAGATCTCTAATCTTAGTCATAATGTATCAAATGTTGGGGAACGTGTAAATACATGAGTATCCAAATGTTGTATAAAACACACTCTTTCGTTTGTCAAATAACTATGTTGTAAGAAATTAAAGCATGCGAAACTCCTCACAAAAGGCAATCACCTTTAACCATTTCAGATTTTATTTTAAAAAGAAAAAAAAGGGAACGACGAGACATAAATACACACATAACCTTTCCTATCTAGTTATCATTTATTGAATATAGCAGCATACAGAAGCATAGAGATTGTAAATCAAAGGTGAAATCAATCCGCATCATTGAAATTAAGCAAATGAACTGACAGTTAACTACATTAGTTATTTAAAACAACACAGTCTGATTATCAATTTTAATCTTATCAAAGTAGTTTACTATTTAAATATATATATATATATATATATATATATATATATATATATATATATATATATAAACATAGTACTATAAAACTTTTTTTTTAATTATTAAAATTAAACATATCTGAAATTGTAAGCCTATCTTTCTCTTTTTTTTTTTTAAACTTAAGTTTCTATTAAATTATGAATCCAAAACTATAACATTTAAGAAAAGGAAATGTTGTAAGAAAATGAAATAAATTTACACGCGATTATTTATCTTTGAGAAAAAAAAAGACCTTTCCACTTATTTAAATATTAAATATATGATTAGAGATTTTTTTTTAAAGTCTAAAATGAACAAATAACGATAATCTCTTTTAAACGATATCAAGAGCCTTTAAAATCCAAACAAAAAAATGTCGCCTCAACGCATTGATTGTTAACAAGAAGAACGCCAATGCTTACTCTCCCTAAAAAAAGAACAACACGCTTTAGCTTCTTAGAAATAAAAATTTAGGCATACTTATGGTCTGAAAAGAAAGGAATTTCAACAAATCGATGAATGACATAGAGAGGTTTATGATGTTGATTGATGATATGAGATACTTCGGTGACTAATCTCAATATGACATATGAAAGACTTCAGCACATTTTTCAATAACATTGGAGTTCTAGCACTTTATACTTTAAGAGAAAAATAGTCTAACACAAATGAAATCTTAACTTTTAACGTTGTATACAAAAGGTCATGCACAACAACTTTAAATGAAAAATACCACTATTTTTGGAACCAATATATTTGAAGAATTGACAACGGCAATGATTAATGTTAGGCAGGTTCATTTTATGAATGGTATATATACATTATAAATTTATGGAAGAACAATAAATAAGATGGCGAATATACCCTTTCTCATACAACAGGGGGATATCATATATTCCTTCACATGGGCCTGGATGCATCCGCCTTCAGCGAATCTCCAGTTAACAGGAATAAACTGGACAGCTCTCCTTCTTGTTCGAAGTGCTCAGAGTCAGCCCTATCTTCAAGCCCTTATGCATTTGTTGCTTTAGCCGCTGTATGTGAAACCATCCGCCGCCTCTTTTGCATTCTCTACTTCTGATTGCCGGCTATGCATGAGTGCTACCGTGGAGTGGGATGGTGGCTGCTTACGTTTGCAGTCTCAATCAATGAAAGAAACTCCACTCTTCTTGTGTTGACTGAATGGGAGCAGGTCCATCGGTGAGGTCAGGCCGACGAGGTCGGTTAAGAGGGGAGACAAATACCGGCGACTAGAGGTAGAGGATATGGCGACTGGAGACGAGCGCGGGGTCGCCGACAGCTCGAGGTTCTCTCCGAGAGAAGGCGTCGAGATGGAGAGCCGGCGTGAGCGTGAGCCGTCCTAGCAGCATCCCTCTTTGTTGCTATGTGTGAGGCTTACGGCTAGGAGATGAATCATGAGAGAAGATCCAAGAAGAAGCTCTTGGTCAGTCCTAGCAGCTTCCCCAAACGTCAAGGGGGGCGGCTTACCTTCAAATAGAGAAAGAAAACCAGAGAGAGGGGGGGGGGGGGGTACGATCTCCTGCTTGGCTTGCCAATCTCAGAGAGATCTGCCCGGGACTCCTGAATGCCCACCGCCCCAGAGAAGGAGATCCGTCCAGGCTCTCTTTTTTTTATTTTTTTTTCTTTTGTCGATCCGCCCCCCCCCCCCCCCCCCCCCCCCCCCCACGATCCTACAAGAGAGATCTCAGTTATGCTAAATCCCCAAAATCTGGAAATCAAACCCCGTGATTAAGGATTTCAAAACGACAAGATCAAATCTTTGACAAAATTAAGATCATCGGATCTGATTTTCTGATTTGGAAACAATTTCAAATTATTTTGAGAAGTTAAATAGGCTTTAATTGAAATTGAATTACCTCTATGGGGTTGAAATCATGTTCAAGGGAATTTAATAAATGAAATTAAGTCGGAATAAATGCGAATTATGTTTGAATCAAGCCCGGCGAGGCTCAAATAAATTAATCTAGCATAACAGAAAACAATTAGGCCTAATTTGACTAGATTCGAGCTAATGCAAGCTCGAATTGGACTCGACAGGGCTTAAATATATCGATCAAGGATAACTAAACCTCTTCGGGTCTAATTCGACTAGATCTGAGTCGTCCTGAGTTCAAATTAGGCTCGGCTAGGTTCAATTAAGCTGACCGAACATGCTCAAGGGTGCTCGTACGAAAAGGAGGTCAACAAACACAACCCCAACAGGTGTGGTGAACATTGGGTGAACCGCACATGTTGGCGTTGACCTCCCTACATATAGGAAAGTGCAACCCTATGCTCAACTAACGAGACTCACTAAGAAGATGCAATCCTACAATCAACTAATGAGACTCAAGGAACATACAATCATGCAACAATCATGTAATAAGTATCCCACCATGCTATGTCAACACAACCACACAATGACTATGCAACCATGCATCACTCACATACTCATGCGATCAAGCAATCATATGAAAATCACCAAACCATAATGTTATGTAATCCAACAAATATCACACCACATGCTACAATCAACTGATTATATAATGATAATCCAATCATAGCTCAATTATGAGATCACACAGTAACCACACAACCAGGCGATAAATATACAATAGACATCTAATCATACCAAATCACATACTAGTAACCAAAAGACCATGCAATAATCATACAGCAATCACATGACCATACAACAGGCATTCAATCATACGATAATCACACAAGAATGCACATATAATAATGCCATAATCATTCAACCATGCAATGATCATGCATTCATGCAATAAACACAATAATCACTAAATCATATAATGAGAAATCCAACATGCAATGATCATCTCACCACCGCACAATCATGTAATGATCGTATGCTCATTCAATCAATCATGCAGTCATACAATGCTCACATAATCATGTAAGCATCACTCAAGCATGCATCAATCATATACATGCAATGACCACTCGATCATACATACAATGCTCATATAACCATACAATGAGCAATCAATCATGCAATGATCACATCACAATCACATGATCATCACTCAAGCATGCATCAATCACATACATGCAGTAACCACTCCATCATACATACAATGCTCATACAACCATATAATAAACAATCAATCAAGAAATGATCACATCAAAATCACACAATCATCACTCAAGCATGTATTAATTATATACATACAATGACCACTCGATCATACATGCAATACTCATATAACCATATAATGAGCAATCAATCATGCAATGATCACATCACAATCACACAATCATCACTCAAGCATGCATCAATCACATACATGCAATGACAACTCGATCATTCATGTAATGCCCATACAACCATATAATGAGCAATCAGTCATGCAATGATCACACTACAATCACACAAGCATGCAATGCTCACACACATACAATGATCTCCCAAACACATAATGGTCATCAAATCATGCGACAATTATACATTCACATAATCATCACATAATCATGCCATAGTCATCTAATCAAATAACAATCACCAAATCATATGACAATCATGTGACAAACATGCCATCATGCAACAACCATATGAACACACAGTGATCAGACAATCATGGCATAATCACACAATAGTGCACACATAATAATGCCATAATCATTCAACCATGTAATGATCATGCATTCATGTAATAAATGCAATAATCACTAAATCATATAACGAGAAATCCAACATGCAATGATCATCTCACCACTACACAATCATGCAATGACTACACGCTCATTCAATCAATCATGCTGTCATACAATATTCACACAATCATGCAAGCATGGTGGGACAAAAGAGAAGGAGAAAGAAACCCAACATTCACCTGACTAAATCAAAATAGCGAATGAAAGAGGCTCAATGCTCGCTTAATCAAATCGAAATAGTGAGGGAGAGTCAAGGAAAAAAAAATCAACTATCTGCTTGATCACATCGAAGCAGCAGAGTGGAAGAAGAGAAAGGGATCTCATGCCCATATGAGCAGAATCAGAACAAAATCATAAAGAACTAAAGAAGACCCAACGATCATCTAGAATATGTCTACGATGATGTGAGGAGATGGGAGATCCAACAATTACTTAATCAAATCAAAATGGTAAAGGATAACCCTCCAGGGAAAGCAAGGAGGATCACCAAAGGAAAATGGTAGATCATCTATCTGCCTTACCCTATAGTAAGGGCAGAATAGAGAAGAAAGTAAAGGTAAAGGGTCTCACATCCACCTGACCATATCGAAACAGTGGGCATGGACAACTCGATGTTCACCTGACCATATCGAAACAGTAAAACAAAGAGTGAAAGGAAAAGCAAACCAACTACCTGCTTGACCGCATCAAAATAGCAGGATAGAAGGTGAAAGGTGATGAGGTATGCCTTCTAGGGGTACTATAGGGCTCGCTCAACCAGGTAAGTAAAACCAACTATCAGTCTGACCACAGTGGATCAGCGGGGTAGAAGGTGAAAAAGTGGTGAGGTATGCCTTCCAGGGACACTGTCAGGCTCACTCGACCAAGTAAAGACTGATGTCTACCCGGCGCATATGCCTGCAGTAGGACAATCAGGGGAAATGAGTGGTGAGATATGTGCCTCCCAGGGACTTTGTCGAGCACTCTCAACCGAGTAAAGTCTGATGTCTGCTTGATCAGAGCAAAACAATCAGGGAGGAAGTAGTGGTGAGGAATGCCTCCCAGGGACACTATCGGGCTCACTCAACTAGGTAAGTAAAACCAACTACCTGACTGTTCATTTCAAACAGTAGAATAGAATGTGAAAGGATCCCGTCTCCTCCTGCTCCTTTCGGAACAGCGGATAGGGGTGACTCAATACTTCTGTCTGACCTCAACAAAAGTAAATAAGCCACGAAATTGGAGTCTGCGTAGTCTTTTACAGAACATCCAGAGTAAAGGGGTGGTGAGGAATGCCTCCCAGGGACTCTATCGGGCTCTCTCAACCGGTAAGTAAAACCAACTACCTGACTGATCATTTCAAACAACAGGATAGAAGGTGAAAGGATCCCGTCTCCTCCTGCTCCTTTCGGAACAGCGGATAGGGGTGACCCAATACTTCTGCCTGACCTCAACAAAAGTAAATAAGCCATAAAATTGGAGTCTACGTAGTCTTTTACAGAACATCCAGAGTAAGGGGTGGTGAGGAATGCCTCCCAGGGACTCTGTCGGGCTCTCTCAACCGGTAAGTAAAATCAACTACCTAACTGATCATTTCAAACAGCAGGATAGAAGGTGAAAGGATCCCGTCTCCTCCTGCTCCTTTCGGAACAGCGGATAGGGGTGACCCAATACTTCTGCCTGACCTCAACAAAAGTAAATAAGCCACGAAATTGGAGTCTGCGTAGTCTTTTACAGAAAATCCAGAGTAAAAGTGGTGGTGGGGAATGCCTCCCAGGGACTCTGTCGGGCTCCCACTCAACCGGGTAAAGTCTGATGTCTGCTTGATCAAAGCAAGACGATCAGGGTAGGGGTCTGATGTCTACCAGAGCGGCAGGACAGTCAGGGTAAAGGTGTGGTGAGCTATGCCTCGCAGGGGCTCTGCGGGGTACTCCTAACCAAGTAAAGCCTGATGTCTACTCGGCGCATATGCCTGCAGTAGAGCAATCAGGGAAAAGAGGTGGTGAGATATGCCTCCCAGGGACTCTGTGGGGCACTCTCAACCAAGTAAAGTCTGATGCCTACCCGGCACATATGCCTACAGTAGAGCGATCAGGGGAAAGTCATCTCAGCCATGCCCTAACACGCATATGTGTAGGGATGGGAAAAGGAGTAGAAAATGGAAAATTTCAAAGAGAAAAGGGTCGTCTAAGGAGTTTCAAACTAGTGTTTTTGGTACCACGTGGTAGAGGACAAGTCGTCGTGGCCACGAGTATCCAAATGCCAGTGAAACTGCCTAGGCGAAACTAAGATCATACAAACCTGGAAGCACCAGAATGATGCCTCGAGAGACCATATGGAAAGGTACGCCCTTAACAAAGTGTGAGAGGGGTAATCTCATTCCCACTGAGTAGCTAAAGTAGCAAGGAGGACACACTTGCTACAGAGAAAAGGGCTATATCATGGAGAAATAATCATAGAAGACTACAGTGGTACACCCACATAAACTAGTGGGACCCTGTAGAGGTGGGAAGCAACATAAACACATCCAAGGGACCGCTCCACAGCCAGGAGTCGGGTCACGGTGGGAAAGTATGTCACCACAAGACGAGTGAAATGATTTTCTGCCAGAAAATTAAAGTTCACTAAGAAGCGATGCTAACATCTGAGACTTGTTGTACTGCATCACAACCAGGAAAGTGCACAAGAATAGCGAGGGGACGCACTCGCCACTAAGGGAAGTAACATCGCATAGGAATGATATTTACGAAAAGCTCACAGTGGTGGTACCCACACAAACTGGTGGGACCCTGTGGGAAGTGAAATAATATCAGTACATCCGTAGAGCTATCCTAGCAGCTGAGGGTAGAGCACGAATGAGAGAGAGAGTAAAGTAGAAAATGAGTTGATTTTCTACTAGAAAATCAGAGCACTCAAGCCAGTGATGCTAACACCTGTAACCAGGCATACCGCAACACTACTGGGGAAACAACTCAAGATGGCGAGGAGACACACTTGTCATTGAGGGAAATGATTTATGAGTAACATCAATAAATGTCAAACATCACAGCGGTAACACTCACCCTGACCGGTGGGATCCTGTGAGAGGTGGGAGCAACACTACCAGACCCATAGGACTGCTCTAGTAGCTCGGAGCAGGGCAAGGGTGAAAAAGTAGGTCACTAAAAGAAACTAGAGAGTTGATTCCCTGCTAGGAAATCAGAGCTCACGAAGGTGGGATGTTAACATCTTGAGCAAGATGTATCACACCACTAACAAGGACTATCATGATTGTAAAAGACCACAATAATCATAAGTGTAAACTCATCCTTGAAGCGATCACTCAGACGCTTCGTAGGAGAAGAAAAGAAAGACTTTGGGGAATTTGAGCTCTCAGAGAGTATTACCGGGTTCCACCTGTGACAAGGGAAACCGGTTTTGCTCTGCTGAGAGCTTCCCTCTTTTATTTTATAGATACATTTTTTTATATGTTCTCAACCATAGACTAAGTATATCTCATACTGTCGAAGACAACACCCGGCAGAGGGAACGTTTATCATATCCGTGCGTTACTCCTAGTATGAGATATCCTCTAATGATTGGAACACAAAGAGGGAGGTAAGATTGGCTTTGATAACCCAGGCCACATTCACCACATGAATAAAACTGGGGGCACAATCAGAACACGATTTATATGTGAATGAAATTTAGATTAGGATAGTGGATCAACATTACCATCCCTAGCTAGCATAGGTTGGTATGGACCGAATACAAAAGAAGTCTGAATTGGTTTTGATATTCCAGACCACACATGGGAGCACCAAGTGAAACTGGGGGAACAGAGAGGGGGAAACTCCCAAATAACCAGAACTCAAAAGAGGAAGGTACAATAAATACGAGACTCTTATCAGTCCTTAAGAAGGGTCTATAATCAGATGGTGGGGTCAAAATATTTTCGTGCATGAATTTTTAAAAGAATATGGTAAGCATTTAAACGAACTCAATAGTGGGACCACTAAGAGATGTTTAAGCCCTTACCAATCAATCTGAGAGAAGTTTGATTCACACATTTCCTAAAGAGTGAAAATTTCATCGGAGAGTGAAAGGATTATTTTTAGAAATGAAAAATTAACCTCTTAATCATCTTGAACCTTAAAAAAAAAAGGTTCCGAAAGTTCAGCAATATAGGTTGACTCCATCTAAACCCGAGAAGGTTAGGGATTTAAATTTTGCTAACCCAGCTTAAGCTCCCTACAAGCTAAGCTGGGCTTTCTCCCTTACATATTCTGAATAAATATCTAATTCAAAAGGGTGTAAATTAGAGAGAGAAACTGGATCTTCTCAATCTTCTTGCATGAAAATATTTTATATCTAATAGAACACCCTTGCACGATGATGAATCCAAAATCATGATTTTCAAACTCAAGTATCACAAATATCAAGGGGTATGGATTTTCTGAGACTTAGAGATTTACAAGAAAGGGAAGCCATTTACTTATCCACTTTGGGCTCATTTTGAGCCCCTCAACTTGATTTGGCGCACTGCGCATCTTTTAATTACTTGATGCACTTTGTACATCTTTAACTTTGTGGCGCATTTTGCACAACTTTTCACTTTTGATACACTTTGTGTATCTTTGATTTTTTGGTGCACTGCGCATCTTTTCACTTTTGATACACTTTGTGTATCTTTTAATTTTGTAATTGGCTCCCTTTCCAAATTTCTAAAAGAAAACTTTCTCAGTTGTAAGATTATCCTCCAAACATAAGAGAAGAAAAACTCACTCTCTTGTGCAAGGAAGAAAAATCCACAAAGCAAATCTAATCTTATGATAAGAATGAACGACTTGAATAAGAAAATTATGAGGTAGATCCATCAGCGTGCGAAAGAAGCCTATGAGATAGAAAATTGCAAGATGATTGGGAAAAATACGCGTCTCTAAATCTAATTTCAATTTGATATAGATTTTTGTTCAAAATAAGAAATCATCCCAAGCGAGGGATGAGAGAGAAGGCATACATTTTTTTTGAATCATTATGATCGTCCTTCAAGCATTTAGAGGAGTCAACCACCAATTACTTAATTTTCTAAAGAAGACAGGGGTAAATCTTTCATTAGGAAAAATAAATTCTGTACTTTCTAAGGAAAAATTCTCTCAAAAATTTACTTCGTGTTTCAAACTCTCAGACTTTTCTCAGATTAATCTTTCTTTTAGAAGTTTTTGCACGTTGAATTAGAAGACCCCATTATTAAAGCTAGAACTTGGATATGTATTTGGACTGATATGGGTCAAGATCTGGCCCAGTAGAGTTCAGACAAGGGAGATGATAGAGACTAGAGTTTATGCCGGCGCATGAATCATATCATATCACCTCACCACCCCTAAGGATAGCCTCATACTTCTCGTAACAAACGTCGTGTGGTAGAGGACAAATCGTCGTGGCCACACAGACTGCCAAAAAGTGGAGAAGCCCCTCCAAAGGGGGTAAATATACAGAGGAGTATTTACAGGCGGCAGGGAGACCCCCCTCCCTTTCGAAGAGTAAACTCAGGCATAGTACTTTTTCAAGTACTGCCCGTTGATGACAGGCATAGGGTGAATACCATTAGCATCAATGAGTAGGTAGGCACCACCTTCATAGACTTGCTCTGCAGTCTCCCAAGGTCGGAGGTGGAAGACGAAGTAACATCTGAACCCACTGCCTGAGTGATAGAGGGAACAGGGACTACAGGAAGTGTCGGGGTCTGCCCGAGGGTCTCTAGATGAGACAACCGAGTGAAAGCTGAAACCCGACGGGAGGAAAGCAAAGGAGCCTCGGTCTGGGCACCCCTCTTCTTGGAGGAAGAAGGAGGGGGAACCCGAACACGAGCTGCCTCTGCCGGAACAACAACAGGGGTAACTACTACCTGCCGGCGCTGAGGGGCCGAGGTAGTCTGAACAACAAGTGCAGTAGGCACTGGTCGCCTAACCGCTGGACGAGTGGGCTGAACAGGAAGTGGTCTAGGCACTGGCTTCCTAACCACAGGGTGTGCCGACTGTACACGAACAGGAGTAGGACGAGCAGGTGCCCGGGCTGTCCGCCGAGCAACTGGACGTCCAAAAGGTCGCATGGCTGCGTGAGCTCTCCTCTGGCGAGGAGAGTAGGCAGCAGCCTCAGCAGGGGTCGGCCCGCCAAGAGTGACGAAGGCCGAGTCAGTGAAGGAACCAAAAGTGATTCCTCCAGCGGGCGGACTGGCTAACAGGGACTCAGGAAGTGTCACCCGCGCGTCAGAACCAAAACTGAAAGTAACGGAAGGCACGAAGAAAGCCATGGCACTGTCTGCCAAGAAGAAGAAAAGAAATTTAAAATGATTAGTAAGAAATAACGAGAAGATGAATGATAGATAAGGGACGGAATGACCTAGAAGGTCCGAAGGAGGGAAGCTTAGCCAGGGGGAAACCCTAACTAAGAAGAACGGAAAGAAAGAAACCTAGTTAGGGGGGGAACCCTAACTAAGAAAAAGAAGGACGATCCTAACTAAGGAAGGACCCTAACTAAGAGTGGGACGGACCTAATCTAAGGAGTACCAATCCCGGAGTACACACAAGAAAGAATAATATAGAATCCAAAGATGGACAGAGAAACCTGTCCCACCGTGGTCGCCAGAAACCTGTGGACCTCCGAAAGGACTACAAACACCATTGCCCCGCGAGGGGAGATAGTATCTGGCCAATAGAAGGGCAGATTCGATCACACATATGATTAACCATTGAGGATAGCGGCTCTCACCAGCACATCCTGATGGATAATAATATATATGATCTGATCGTAACGGGTTTCCCCCACCCGATACATTAGCTCGAATGAGGTTTATTTGAGAGTGGGATTCGGTTTCCCACGGGCGCAAGCCCCCGTGATTAATTACATCTCAAGCTGGAGCCTGAGAATACTCACGATTAAGGATTCTATATTATACTTTCTGAATTGGGATTGGCATATAGGGGGAAGACTAGGAAGTCCTACTCGAAGGGAAAGAGAGGTTCAACTAGGCTTAGTCAACATGCACGGCTCACATCAGCATCCGGAGGGACTAAGGTAGTGAGAAGAAACTGGAGAAAAATAAATAAATCATGCACTCGAAACATACAGGAGGGAAGGATGGAGGTGGCGTCATCCGTGTGACGCGGATATGTAGGGTTTAGGGTCTCTGGAAGACAGAAGACCTACCTAATGATGAGGCATACTACGAAACAATAGTAGCCTTGAATCCTAAATCTAATGGGTTTAGTGTTCTACGCAACACTAACACCCGTGTCCTAACTAATGCAATGCAAAACCTGGACTTACCCCGGCCTGGAAGGGGGAGCCAGCTAACCACCTAATCGCTTTAAAACCATGCTGTCCAGTCATTTATGAAAGATGGGTAGGTGGATTATAGTTCTCGGAAATAGGGCCGACATCTAGAGGATTTCCTAATTGGCCCCGGACTGATGTCGGGTGAATGCTCCTATGACTAATGCAATTAAAATTTTGATTTAGTTGATTTCTAATGCAATGCATGCTGGTTAAAGTATCCAAATCAGGTATGCACAGAACTTTAAAAAGGCTTATAAAATAATTTTTAGAATTAGACTGGGCTTCCCCAGGTCCGGCACCTCATCCTCATAGGTCAGATTATCCGGACTCTACCCGCAGGCGGGGAAGTGTCTTATAGAAGGAAAGAGAAATGCATTAATATGCATGCGACCCCGGATGATTCCGGCAATTCCTTAGGTCGTTAAGTTTCTAAATTACTTAAAACTTACAATTTTAAATATTAGTTGCGAGTAGAAAAGGTTTTGGTCCTTAGAGAGCCTAACGAAATCCAGGCTACAACAAAAGCGGCATGCAGATCGCCAATAAACTATGAAAAGCGTACAACCTATACACAATCATCATCAAATCAAGCATAATACATAATTAAACAAATCAATTAAATGTTCATAGGCCAACTGCCCTTAATTACAACCCAGGGTCTGCAGAAAATTAAAGTGGCCGGACACCACTGCCAACAACCCGGATTTCTAATTCTAAGACTGACGCAAGTTATTTTGAGTGGGATACTCTTGCTCTTCATCTCCTTGGTCTTCTCTCCCTTAGACTCCTCGGATCTCAGCTTTGTTGGACTCCTTGGATCTCAGCTTCCTTGGACTTCTCGGGTAGTAGAATGATCCAAATTTGGATTCCCAAATAGGAAAGGACCATCCTCATATTGGGTGTCATTTCCTCTTTGGAATCCAACCTTTGGATCCTAGTATCCCCACTCAAAATAGACTTTCACAACTCAATACCAAGTTACAAATCATTTACATTAAATGAAAGCAGTAAATCTAAACTCTCCTGCAAGATTATCCTAATAAAAATCATCCCAAGCAGTTTATATAGAAATAAAAATACTCATCACAGCCACACTTGGCCATGCTCTTAATTATTTGAGGGCTAAGCAAGATCTGGAGCACCTGTAGCAATTTATAATGATGATTTTAATTAGCCCTCATTTATTTAGGGGGGCTGAGCAATTTCTGGAGCATCTGTATGAAATAATGTTAGTATTTAAATCATGAATTTTGCCCCCCTTTATTTTAGCATGGCATGAGCATGGCCACATGCAGAAAGTATCATTAGTATCAAGATCGATCCTAACATATGGGTAGTCTATCGTGCAATCACATTAATTCCCAGAGTGCGGTAAAAGTAAACAAACACACCAACATTATCTCAATCACAACATGCAGTGAAATCTCAGAAATCTCGGCACACAACAGAAAAGTAAACACCGGCCTAGCCTAGGTCTAGAAGTGGTGCCCTAACAAATCATCTAGATGTGTGTGAAAAGCTGTGTAGCTGAGGTAGATCATAAGCTGGGTAGTTAGTTACAATTGCCTACTGTCTAGGTTTATTGTAGGTCTGAAAAAGGATTTTGTTTAAAGTTCAAATATTAGTGGATTAAGATCCATTTTAATTAATTTAATGTGTGGATCTATTTTAATGCTTAGGGTGATGATATTTGAAGTTTAAATTGCATTAGTGAGTTTTAGGGGGTTCGGGGTCCACCTATACACTAAGCAAAAGGGGGTCCAAAATTCACTTTTTGATAAAAGGGGATTTGTGACTAGATAATATTTTTATAAAATATTAGGCCTTAACCTGATCAGTTAAACAGTTAGCATGCCCAATTTGGATTTTTCTATCCAAAGTTATAAATTTCTGAAGTTTTGGTCTTGTTTTGAACTAAGTTTGACCGGATTATTGACTTTTTGATTTTAGTTGATTTCTGGACACCTAATATTTTTAACAAATACTAGACTTTAATTAGAGTTAGGTGCCTTTTAGTTTGCCCATTTTGGGGTTTTCTGTAATTAGTTATGATTTTTAGAAGTTGGGGCAATTAAAGGAATTATCGAAATTGCCTAATTAGGGGTACTTTGGGGGTTTTGGTCCAAATCAGCTCCAAACTGATTGGAATCACCCCCAAAGGTCAGAAATGACCTAAGAAGGTGTTCCCAAGTATTTGGGGGAAATTTGGGATTTTTAATAATTTTTAATGATTTAATCAAGGCAAAAAGGTAATTTTTGATTAAGGTTGAATTAAAGTCCAGATTAAGGTCCAATTAAGGGGCCCTAATTATCTAAGGTTGGGGACTGAATTCTGGAGAGTTTGAAATATTATAGGTATTTTTTTGTTTTAAAATGGATTTATTATATTTTTCTGAAGTTTCTAAGGCTTAATAAACGGGTAAATTAGGGTTTGCTAATTAAGTATTTTAAGGAGTTCAGAAAATTCCTAGAAAATTCTGAGGGGTTTAGGATGTCACTGAGTTTAAGTGTTTCAAATTTCAAGTCATTCAGGATTCTACCCTAATTCCTGGAATTTTTCTAAGTTTGCTAGACGGGTCCTTAATTGTTGTCCTTAAGGTGTTGCTAGTGTTGCAGGGGATTAAGAGATGTTTATTTCTAACCCTTTAGACATTCGCATATATGTAGCTGGGTTCAAGGATCTATAATAAAATAATACATGAAAAATAATCTAATAATTGAAGCTTTTACAAGGTCCTAAAGTGTGGAGAACGTACACGCAAGAAGGCTCCCTAAAGGCTGTCTAAGTTTTAAGAAAAACTTACAACACTGGGGGCTATGACCCGGTGGTTCCGCCCGTAGCGCCCCCACCAGAATGAATGAGGGCGACTGATGCTCGGATCTGATTGTCCAAGCTCCTTCGTCAAGTGCCCCAAAAGGTCCTTCTTCTTTGCTCTCCAAAAGCCCCTCGCAAAGAATAAAGAAAAGAGAGAAGGTTGGAGTGAGCGTAGAGGCTATTCAAAAAGAAATGCCAGTAAGCAAAAATCCAATAATCATGTAATTCAATATTTATATCTACCAAACACATGCATATCATTATTAGAACATAAAGTAATGTGAGGGGTTTCCTAACATAGAGTGCAAGGACAGCTATATATGAATCATATGAAAAGTTGACAACCTCAGACAAAGAAGTTTACTATTGTGGTACATGTGGGAAGATTATACTTGAGGCATGTGAGAACTTATTAACATGAATATTATCCCTTACATCACAATACCAACAAATATGAAAGATTTTTTTTTAATTTTTTTTTATAGCAAACTTATACACCTTATTTAACACAAACTTGATGCTAAACAATATACTGCCACATATACAAACATTAATGAATGAATGAAGTTATGTTATCTCAATCTTTTGAATTCACTAATACAATTATACAACAATGTATCGAATGTATCAAGAAGTCATCCTGACCATATAACACATATAAATAGTCATACCAAATTCACATATAACAAACAAATCATTAATGTATTACTTTTGTCATTGGTGACAAGATATACATTCGATTAACTAAAGCATAAAGATAAACACTCTTCTCCTCAAGTTACATCATGAAGTCAATCACATACGAAATACTAAAACATACCAATGTATACATTACCTTCCAACGATGAAGGTCTGTTAAATGCATGCGATATTGAAACAAAAGTATGCTTCTAAAGATCTCTAATCTTAGTCATAATGTATCAAATGTTGGGGAACGTGTAAATACATGAGTATCCAAATGTTGTATAAAACACACTCTTTCATTTGTCAAATAACTATGTTGTAAGAAATTAAAGCATGCGAAACTCCTCACAAAAGGCAATCACCTTTAACCATTTCAGATTTTATTTTAAAAAGAAAAAAAAAGGGAACGACGAGACATAAATACACACATAACCTTTCCTATCTAGTTATCATTTATTGAATATAGCAGCATACAGAAGCATAGAGATTGTAAATCAAAGGTGAAATTAATCCGCATCATTGAAATTAAGCAAATGAACTAACAGTTAACTACATTAGTTATTTAAAACAACACAGTCTAATTATCAATTTTAATCTTATCAAAGTAGTTTACTATTTAAATATATATATATATATATATATATATATAAACATAGCACTATAAAACTTTTTTTTTAATTATTAAAATTAAACATATCTGAAATTGTAAGCCTATCTTTCTCTTTTTTTTTTTTAAACTTAAGTTTCTATTAAATTATGAATCCAAAACTATAACATTTAAGAAAAGGAAATGTTGTAAGAAAATGAAATAAATTTACACGCGATTATTTATCTTTGAGAAAAAAAAAGACCTTTCCACTTATTTAAATATTAAATATATGATTAGAGATTTTTTTTTTAAAGTCTAAAATGAACAAATAACGATAATCTCTTTTAAACGATATCAAGAGCCTTTAAAATCCAAACAAAAAAATGTCGCCTCAACGCATTGATTGTTAACAAGAAGAACGCCAATACTTACTCTCCCTAAAAAAAGAACAACACGCTTTAGCTTCTTAGAAATAAAAATTTAGGCATACTTATGGTCTGAAAAGAAAGGAATTTCAACAAATCGATGAATGGCATAGAGAGGTTTATGATGTTGATTGATGATATGAGATACTTCGGTGACTAATCTCAATATGACATATGAAAGACTTCAGCACATTTTTCAATAACATTGGAGTTCTAGCACTTTATACTTTAAGAGAAAAATAGTCTAACACAAATGAAATCTTAACTTTTAACGTTGTATACAAAAGGTCATGCACAGCAACTTTAAATGAAAAATACCACTATTTTTGGAACCAATATATTTGAAGAATTGACAACGGCAATGATTAATGTTAGGCAGGTTCATTTTATGAATGGTATATATACATTATAAATTTATGGAAGAACAATAAATAAGATGGCGAATATACCCTTTCTCATACAACAGGGGGATATCATATATTCCTTCACATGGGCCTGGATGCATCCGCCTTCAGCGAATCTCCAGTTAACAGGAATAAACTGGACAGCTCTCCTTCTTGTTCGAAGTGCTCAGAGTCAGCCCTATCTTCAAGCCCTTATGCATTTGTTGCTTTAGCCGCTGTATGTGAAACCATCCGCCGCCTCTTTTGCATTCTCTACTTCTGATTGCCGGCTATGCATGAGTGCTACCGTGGAGTGGGATGGTGGCTGCTTACGTTTGCAGTCTCAATCAATGAAAGAAACTCCACTCTTCTTGTGTTGACTGAATGGGAGCAGGTCCATCGGTGAGGTCAGGCCGACGAGGTCGGTTAAGAGGGGAGACAAATACCGGCGACTAGAGGTAGAGGATATGGCGACTGGAGACGAGCGCGGGGTCGCCGACAGCTCGAGGTTCTCTCCGAGAGAAGGCGTCGAGATGGAGAGCCGGCGTGAGCGTGAGCCGTCCTAGCAGCATCCCTCTTTGTTGCTATGTGTGAGGCTTACGGCTAGGAGATGAATCATGAGAGAAGATCCAAGAAGAAGCTCTTGGTCAGTCCTAGCAGCTTCCCCAAACGTCAAGGGGGGCGGCTTGCCTTCAAATAGAGAAAGAAAATCAGAGAGAGGGGGGGGGGGGTACGATCTCCTGCTTGGCTTGCCAATCTCAGAGAGATCTGCCCGGGACTCCTGAATGCCCACCGCCCCAGAGAAGGAGATCCGTCCAGGCTCTCTTTTTTTTATTTTTTTTTCTTTTGTCGATCCCCCCCCCCCCCCCCACGATCCTACAAGAGAGATCTCAGTTAAATGCTTCTTAATGCTAAATCCTCAAAATCCGAAAATCAAACCTCGTGATTAAGGATTTCAAAACGACAAGATCAAATCTTTGACAAAATTAAGATCATCGGATCTGATTTTCTGATTTGGAAACAATTTCAAATTATTTTGAGAAGTTAAATAGGCTTTAATTGAAATTGAATTACCTATATGGGGTTGAAATCATGTTCAAGGGAATTTAATAAATGAAATTAAGTCGGAATAAATGCGAATTATGTTTGAATCAAGCCCGGCGAGGCTCAAATAAATTAATCTAGCATAACAGAAAACAATTAGGCCTAATTTGCCTAGATTCGAGCTAATGCAAGCTCGAATTAGACTCGACAGGGCTTAAATATATCGATCAAGGATAACTAAACCTCTTCGGGTCTAATTCGACTAGATCTGAGTCGTCCTGAGTTCAAATTAGGCTCGGCTAGGTTCAATTAAGCTGACCGAACATGCTCAAGGGTGCTCGTATGAAAAGGAGGTCAACAGTAGATAAGACACTACCCAAAGATTTCATCCTCATTTTGCGAGGACTTTATGATATAAGTTCTTGTTTCCTATAGGCACAAGCCCCTATAGTTAATTACCCCTCCCAGTAATGAGAGAGAACTGTCGATTAAAGCTAGTTGTCAATCAGATATATAGGAGTATACGTTATTTGGCACATAGTAGCAGCATGGGTTGAAGGTTTGAAAGTTTAAAAATTTTGATATTTAAAATTGAAGGTTTTACCATCTTGTACTTAAAGTGGATTGTGGGGGAATGGATGATGGACCCGATCAAGATCCCATGGTTCCGTCGTCCCGGGCCATCATGGTCCCTGATCTACTTAATCAGAGGAGGTAGTCGACCCAACCTGACAGAAGGATCCTTGTTGGCAGCCATGGGTTGCTTCGTCCAAGGGTACCTTATAGACCTGGGATGGGTATTTGCCTAAGGAGACAAATTTGAATCCACCTTAGCTAACAAAGGGCTCTATGCCCTATCGATCATATCCTATTGATTCATATATGAAGGATTTGATGTCAATAAATAACGTATTGGCTCTGGCCATAACCGGTATCACATGGTGCCATTTGACGGCAAAACCACTCGGTTCAGAGGGCCCCGGGTCATAACCGTTTATCCTGCAGTGCCATTTGGCAGCAAAATTGCTAGTTAGAGGACACATGCCACGTCCTTACTGGCAGGAGATTATTTGAGAATGGATCTTAGTGGTATTCTCGACCAGGCATTAGTTCTATGTGAGCTGAAGTAAATTTCAATTTGTCCACCCCAGCAAATTATTGCGGAGGGTGGATGGATTTTGCTTTAAGCGTTTGATGGTTAGATTTCATTTTTTAAATATTTTGGAATTTTAAGATCTTGGGTATTTTTGTAGAGTTTTGGAGTTTTATAGGTGTTTTGGTGGAGCTTGGAAGGCATTTGAAAGTATTGGAGTTAACCCCTCCGGTTGAGCTCTATGTTCAATACGACCATCATCGGGGTGACTTTAGGGTCCTTTGTATTTATGGGTTGAACATTGTTGACTATATCGGGCTGTCGATAGAGGATCGGGTTTCGTAGGCTTTATATCTTTATTGGTGAATTCTCTTGATTATAGGCCTTGAAGGCCTAATATGAACGTATAAAACAAATATCCTAGTTGACCCCACGGCTGTATATTTGTTTAATAGTTCAAGCCGTGTCGACTCCTATCTACCTAGATAGAAGGATCGGGCTCGAACTTGAATTCACTTACTGACCCGCACAGCATTCCTAGACGTCACGTATGTACCAATAACATACTCGTCGGGGCCCATGCGGGTTATGATTGTACTTAACTCTTTTGTGTTCCTATGTGTATACAAATTAAGGTGCATTAAAAATTTATATATAAATTTTGAATTAATAAAATGAAGTATTTTTATGAATTCTACTGTTGACGAGCTCTCTTTCTACTGTTCTTGTGATTTCTGTGATTGTATTCCGAGTTGTGTTGATGGTGTTATAGATAATTTTAAATATTTATTTGGGGATTTCGGTACGCAGCGTGATGTTGATCCAAATAAATATTTAAAATACTCCCAGTCCTTAGGGACACTTGTAGATGTCATTCAGGATGATTCTTCTCATAGCTTTTAGCTTGAGTCCTGAGATTTTGATTTCTTCTGCCCTGTGCTTTATGCTGCGGACATTGATGGAGAGTTACCTGATTTGTCTTTACTGACTTGTTAGGTATTTTTTTTACCTTCGGCCCTATGCTTCTTGCTTTGGCGGGCTTGATGAATGAGTAAATGCCAGTGACCTAACCCTTAAGGTTATACTAAGTCGGTGGTGAAAAGTCATCTGTCCAGAGCTTTCTGCATAACAAACTTGTTAATGACAGAATCCTCTTAGTTCAGCCTCATGCTTTTCATAAACTTTGGGATAATTTCTTTGGTCCCTTGCTTTGTGCTTTGGTAGACTTCTTGAAGAAAAATTCTTTCTATCCTCACTTTGTGCTTTACGAATTTGTTGAAGGATTTGCATGCTTCAGATTTGATTGATAGTACCAAATTTGGGTAGTATCTTGATCCTTAATCACTTGAGGAGATTTTAATCTGAGTCACTTGAGTTCACCAGATTGGGCGAGCTGGGATTTAACAGCTCTTCATTCTCTGGTTGCTAAAATGGAGGTTCCTCTACTACGGACTTTCTTATGGCGTGTTGAGTAGATGGAGCTGCCAACGATCCGGCCATATTTGGGCTTGTTGGATCTAACATTTTACACTCATTCAGGCTTCAGCGTTGAGCTATGGGGAATGTGCTTCTCAATGCTAATTTTGTTGAAGTTGGTAGATTTAGAGTTCTCCTTTGTGATTGAATATTTAAAGCCTACGGTGGTAGTTGCTCGAGATTCCTCCTCTCCATTGGAACTTCGATTTTCCAGTCAATTAGGAGAATTAGGTAGACTACGATCACTTGAACTTATCGAGTCAAATTAGCCTTCGTACTTCCTACAGTCCCTACTAACGGGTTGACGAAGTGGGGGTTTCGCTACTACGGCCTTTCTTATGGCTTGTTGAGTAGACAGAGCTACTAGCGATTCAACCATATTTGGGCATGTTGGATCTGACCTCTTACACCCACTCGAACCTTAAGCTTCAGGCTGTTGAAAAACTTTAAGCTGTTCTGACTCGATTTGTTGGAGTGTGTAGTCACAAAAATCTCTTTTCTGACTTTTGAATCTTGGTGTGTTGGAGATGGTGGTGTCTCGATCTTTTGAAAGATCACCTGCACATACTTTGAAAAGAAGATTATTGTATTCTTTAATATAAAAGAATATTTATATTGATAATTTTAAATATTTATTCAGGGATCTCAGCCTGAATAAATATTTAAAATGCCCCTGTCCCGCAGAGACATTTTAAAATAGAATAAATTTAAAATTTTGTAATTTTAAATATTTATTTGGGGATCTCGATGCATAGCACGATGTCAACCCAAATAAATATTTAAATTGCCCCCTATCTCGCAGGGACATTTTGAAATACATTCTTGCAATAGAAGAGAATTTCAAAAAAGTAGAATGTATATGTTAATAAGCATGCATGAAACACATAATATATTAAACATAACATTTCTTTGAGTAATTTTATGCATGGTACTTCTTCAGATGTCGATCGGTTATCAAGGGCATAGGCCTTTAACCGTGCAAATCGATAAGCTGGTAGGCTCCTCCTTAGTATACCTTCTCGATAATAAAGGGGCCCTCCCAATTGGATATGAATTTGCCACCAATTTTTCGGTGAGGGATGATTGGCCTTCTCAGCACCAGGACCAATTCCCCCTCTTGAAATGCTCGAGGGCGCACCATTCGATCAAATGATTTCGTCGTTCTTCCTCGATAGATTTTCAGGTTTTGTTGGGCTTACAATCTAACTTCATCGAGTGCATCGAGCTCTTCCATTCTTAGGCGAGCATTCTGCTCTTGAGTTAGATCGTATTGAATCGTTACTCGAAGTGACAGCAGTTCAATCTCTAGTGGCAACACTGGTTCAGCTCCGAACTCTAATGAATAAGGAGTGGCTTTGGTCGGTATTTTGTAGGTTATACGATATGCCCACAACACTTCTACCATCTTTGTATGTCATTCTCTCTTATTCTTGGTAAGGATCTTCTTCAATAACTTTACTAGCGTCTTATTGAAGGCCTCTTCCAGGGCATTTGCTCTTGGATTGTATATAGATGAATATCGCTAATTGATCTTGTGTCGGTCGATTAACTTGTAGATTTTAGTACTCTTGAATATTGTACCATTGTCTGAGATTATGCATCGTGGTACACCAAATCTGTAGACAACGTTGTGGGTAAAGAAATTGATTACATGCTCAGACGTAACTTCCCTGAATGGAGCCACTTCTGCCCACTTAGAAAAGTAGTCTGTTGCTGCCAGAATGAAGCGATGTCCGGCTGATGATGGAGGATCTATCGGCCCGATTATGTCAGTGCCCCAGCACTCAAATAACTAGGATGCTACTGTTGGGTGCAGTGGATTTGGCGGTTGATGTATAATATCACCGTGGATCTGACACTCGTGGTACCTCTTAGCGTGGTCAATACAGTCCCTCACCATTATAGGCCAGTAATAACCCATTCTTTTAATTTTAGCAGGTATCTTGGGACCTAACTGATGTGCTCCACAGAGTCCTTCATGAACTTCTGCTACCACTTTCTCAGCTTCCTTAGTCCCTAGGCATCGTAGCCACATCTGGTCAAAAGCCCACCAATATAGCGTATCATTGACAAATGCATATCGTAACACTCTTTTCTGAATTTGTGTAGCTAGAGATTTATCTGTCGGGAGTTTGCTTTTTTTGAAGTAGTTGATGAATGGTTGCCTCTAATCATCTTTGACTTCAACATCTAAGCAATGTAACCAAGACTCCGAGCATCTACTAGTTCTTCATCTCTTGACTACATGGCATTCTCCTGGTTAATTTTTAGTGGTGATCTGTTGGGGAGGTTGAGGATCAACTGGGGTTGTATCCTACCGGCTTGAATCTGGTACTCCCTCTGCCTACAGGAATTGTAAGATTGCTGGCTCTAAGCTCCGATGATTTTCAATCGCAATGAATATAGGTAGCTTCTTGTCTTTATTTGCAAACTCCTTGGCCAGTTTGGCTAGACAATCTGCTTTTGTATTCTGTCCTAGAGGAACTCGAGTTATCCTGGCATTCGGCACTTATCTTAGAAGTTCGAGAGCTCATCGGTGGTAGTGGGCTAATTCAAGTTTGCAAATTTTATAAATGCCCAGAACTTGATTTATCACAAGTTGAGAATCGCTGAAAATTTGGAGATCTGTGATTTGGACATCAATTGCGATCTCCAATCCCACTATTAGAGCTTCGTATTCGGCTTCATTATTGGTCTGAGGTTCCGTTAAACTGAATGAGAATCTCATGATATCTCCCTTGGGTTCTATAAAGATGAGATTGATGCCAGCTTGGGCTTTTGCAAGATTTGGAGGTCTGGGAGATTTGATCGATGATGCCCCATCAAAATACATCTCCCAAAATTGTAACTTCTTCTCTTCCTCAACTTGCATGATTGTTCATCGGGCAAATCATCATTGAGCGAAGAGTCTGCTGGAATTGGATGTGTGGAGAGGAAATCTGCCAAAGCTTGTCCCTTTACCGCTTTCTGTGGCATGTACACGATATCAAATTGCAGTAATATTACTGCCCATCTTGCTAAACGACCTGTCAATACTGGTCTTATCATCAAGAACTTCAGCTGATTGATCTTTGATATCAAGATAATTTTGTGAGACAACATGTAGTGGCGGAGTTTCTGGACTGCAAAAATTAACGCCATACAGTGCTTCTCAATTGGAGAATATCGCACTTCTGTTCTGATTAATCTCTAACTGATGTAGTAGAGTGCATTCTCTTTACCCTCTTTATTGTGCTAGGCTAGTAATGCTCCGAGGGACTCTTCTAGTACAGTCGTATACAGTATAAGAGGCTTCCCAAGAATTGGCGCTGCGAGAATGGGCGGACTTAACAAGTATTTCTTAATACTGTTAAATGCTTCCTGACATTCTTCATCCCACTTGAAACGAACGTCTTTCTTCATCAGTTTGGAGAATGACTGGCACCTACCCAATAGATTCGATATGAATCGTCGGATGAAAGTCAGTTGCCCTTGAAGGGAGCGGAGTTGATGGGGACTTCTTGGCGATGGCATTTCTATAATCGCCTCGATTTTATTGGGATCAACTTTTATACCTCGGTGATGAACGACATACCCCAAGAATTTGCCGGAGGAGACCCCAAAAGCACATTTGAGAGGATTCATCTTTAGATCGAACTTCTTGATTCTTTCAAATATAATCCTCAGGTCATTTAAATGATCTTTTCGGTCCATACTTTTGATGACAAGGTCATCTATATAGCACTCAACCTTCTGATGTATTAACTCATCAAAAATGTGTATCATTGCCCGCTGGTAGGTGGCACTGACATTTTTAAGGCCAAAGGGCATGACTGTGTAACAGAATATGCCGATGTGTGTTTTTCATCCTCAGGCGTCATCTTGATCTGATTGTATCCTAATTATCCATCCATAAAAGAGAACATGTCATAATTTGATGTGTTGTCAACCAGAAGTTTTGATGCGGGAAGTGGAAAGTCATCTTTTGGATACGCCTTATTGAGGTCCCGAAAGTCGATACAGATGCGTATCTAACCGTTCTTCTTCCTCACGGGGATGATATTGGCGATCCAATCGGCATATTTCTCTTTGTGGATAAAACCAGCTTCTATGAGTTTCTTCGTCACAACAATTACCTGTTCTTCAATCTCCAATCTCATTCTCCTTGGAGCTTGCTTAACGGGTGTCGCATGTGATTTTATAGCTAATCTGTGAACCGCCACATCAGGGGATAAATTGGGCATTTCAACATATATCCAGGTAAAGTAGTCCCTGAATTCACAGAGAAGTTCTTTTATCTCTTCCACTTGGTCTTTCGGTAGAAGGAAACTAATGAAGGTTGGGTGAGGGTCATCCTCGATTCCCAAGTTGATTTTTTTTAGTTCATCCATAGTGACTGCCTGTCCACCATCTTCTAGTTCTTCTGGTGCTGGCTTAGCTTCTACAGGTTGATCCTCATGAGCGCCAACTTCATATGTCTCCTCATTGGCGCTGTAGTCGGATTCGACTTCCCTGTATGTGATTGCTCGATAAGTTTCCTTCCAAAGGTATTTCCGCCTGATAAATCCAATACCTTTGTATCCATCCATGTCCTTCCATCATAAAGGATGCGGTTTCCTTCCATACCAGAGGCATAGGAACGTACGAAGCTGTCGTTTGGAGGTAGGAATATTGATCTGATTTCATAATATTTTTTGAATACTTCTGGTATTAAACCTAGGTAGCCTCGTGGGTAGTGATTCTTCAGAATCAACGAGCCTACCATACCAATCTCGATTCTCTTCTTCAAGCCATCCCACGGAATAGAGCACATTCTTTGGCTCAGTCCCCTTTTTAAGAGGAGGCAAATAAAGGGTTACAAGTTCTTCAATCTTATGCACCTCTCATGGGATGATTTCTTTGAAGTACTACAGGGGAACACGCATGACTACGAGCACACTATCTGAGATCGACAGGCTATCTATTCTTCTGGAGAATATATCTTGCACTATATTCATGTCGATAGAGTCGTAGTCATAATCATCATTTGAATATTCGACCTCCCTATTCCATTCGTCCATCGAATGGCATACCCTCTGGGATTTTATAGGGGTGACATCATCTTCATCTGTGTCGCTCCCCATGTGAGGTATGTATTTTCTTTCTTTAGAAGTGGCAGCTTCTTTGGGAAGAGTCGGCGACGCCTTCTTCCTCCCCACATGCTTCTTCTTATCTTCTTATCCAGGTCGATTTGCAGCCTTTAGGTTTGATGCTTTAGCCTCAAGAGAGCTTGACGACTTCTGCTTCTTTGGCATGAAATATTACGCATCTTCGTAAACTATCACTTCATGGACTGCAAAGGGCTGAATATCATTAGAGATCCTGAATTCTTCTCCCTCTTTGAGATATTTCATGCACTGGTGTAGTGTTGACGGAACGATCCCATACTCATGCAACCAAGGGAGACCCAAAAGCGCCTTGAATGAAGTGTCTGCATCAATTATATGGAATTTGGCATATATATGGAGTTCTCCAAATATGAGGGAGAGCATAAATGATCCCAGTATATTCTGCCCCTTTTCGTTAAAACCATGTACCATCAGCTTATTGTTGACCTCATTTTTGTATGAGGTCATTAAAGCCTAATCCAGAGTTTAAATCAATCCATTTTAAACCCCATCAAATCCTCAAATGCATTCAACCTATGGCTCGAGTACTTCCAAATCAATTATGGATCAAACTCAAGTTGAGTTGACCAAGTCAACTCAATGCATTGGGTCAAAACCTTCACATTCACATTCAATTTCAATTCCTTAATCTTTAAACTCCCTCCAATCCTCCAAATCAGCTCATTAGGTTCTATCCATGCCACCTCACCTGGTTTGATCCTTTGACTAGTCAAACTAGTCAACTAATGGTCAAAAGACCATTAAGTATCCAAAGATTCAACCATATAGCATTGAAACTCTAAACCTTTAAGCCTCAAACCCTCTCCAATATATAACTCCAGCATTTGAGACTCCCCTCACTGCCACCTCAGCTTCCATTGACCCTTGACTGGTCAAAATAGTCAACAAAGAGTCCAAATAAGCTCTAATAGCCAAGATCACATGCAAACCCCCTTGTCCCTTGATTTAAGCTACTAGGTTAGACCTATTTAGGTTATAAAGCTTCCTTAGAAGCTCCCAAACCAAGCCTAAGGGCTGGCTTAACTAAATGAAGAAGTGGTCCCCCCCACTCATCCCAAAACCATCCAATGAGAGCAAGGGCCTTTCCAGCCTTTAGGATAGCCTTCCAATGGCATGGGACACTTACCCAGCATCCAAGCAAAGCCTCTGATGCATCAGGGCCGTCCCTCAAGCTTCAGACCGTTTGAATAGGGGAAAAGGATAAAAAAGGCTATCATTCTCTACTCTACACTCTCTCACCACCTTAAGCTCTTCCAGCTGAACTCTCAGTCTGTTTGAGCTCCAGACCTCTTCCCCTTGAGCTCCCATTCAAATCCAACCGGTCAAATCAGCCGGCGACGAGCTTCCGGCCACCTCTTTCTTGAAGTCCGTCCAACTCGTCTAGCTCGTGATCCAGACGTTGGAAGCCCTCCATTCCTTCTAGAAGATTATTCGTGGATAATCTACAAGTCAACAAGCTATTGGACATCAAAAATCATCCATCCAATAGTGGTAAATCCTCAACCCTAGCTCCTAGATCTAGGGATTAATGTGTTTCAAGTGTGATGCATTTTTAAACGTAAAAATAACTTTCTTTCTCTTCTTTAATCATATTTTATAATTTTTCAAAGTTTTATTCCATTTAATCTACCCTAAGTTATGTATAGAAGGTTTTCTAAGCTTAAGTTTCGGTTGTTCATGGGTAGAAGATGAAATCACAGCCCTCCATTCCCTTTATTTTGATCAAACAGCTGTGATTTCGCTCTAGATCACGCCTAAACGTATTGTATGATCTCACGATCGTACTGTACGATCATCGATATGATTTCCCACTTAGAACACGTGTAAATATCATACTGTACGATTTTTGTTTTCTGGTTCGTACTGTACGAACTTATATCGTCTGGTACGATATTTAATTCACAGAAATGACTGAAACTTTGGAAAATCGCCAAAAAGTCATATCTTGTTCAAATTTGACGTTCTTGGGCTCGTTGGAATCATCTCGAGCCCAATTTTATTTTAAAATTTGTTTCATTAAATTTGGACCACTGGATTTTATGATATTTATTGTTTATGGAAAATTGAATTCTCTTGATAACTCATAATCCAGTGATCCAATTCAACTCAAATTTGGTCAGGGCATACCTGAGGATGTTCCTCACATTCAAAATTATTCTTGGCCCTTATTCATGACTGTATTTTGGCAAATTGAATTTTTAAAGCTCTAGGTCATATTTTGACCTAAAACTTTAAAAATTCATTTCTTTCAAAACACATAGAAATAGGCTTTGAAATTTTTATGGTATATGTGTTTTTATGTAAGGGTTAGCTACACCAAATTTCAAGCCCATTTGAATAGTAGAGACACCTAGGGAAAATAATTAAGGAAAAGTCTAAAAAATTTATTAAATTCCTAGGAAATTGTACACACACCCAATAGGGGTGAAACATGAACATAGAAAAATTAGTGGCATGATGTACCTTAGATTTAAATTTCATTGAATTTAGAGGTCATTAGGTTAGAAAATTAATTATCCAAAGTTTAGCCCTTTTAAGGACCCAGCAAATTCAAAAAAATATAATAAATTCAAATTAACTCTACAAAATACAAATAATACCTCAAAGTTATCAAAACTTAGTCCTCTACCTAGGAGAAATAAAAGCCCCTTGACTGGACTCCTAATTTAACTTTAATTTGACTTTTAATGAAAATCAATAATTAATTAAATTAATTAATTAAAAATTATTAAAAATCCAAAATAATTTCCAAACACTTGGAAACACTTCCATGGGTCATTTCTGACCTTTGGGATTGATTCCATGCAGTTTGGGATGAGTTTGGAATCAAATCATCAAAAGCCTGCTAATTAAACAAATTAAATAATTCAAATAAATAGTCAAAACTTTGAAAATTCACAACAAATTCTAGAAAAATTCAAATTGAGCAAACTTAGTATCAATCAACTCCAATTAAAGTCTAGTATTTTCTAAAAATGTCAAACCTCTAAAATCTGGTCAAAATCAAAAAGTCAACTTTTCGGTCAATCATAGTTCAAATCTAGGCCTAAAATTCAAAAAGTTATAACTTTTCATAGAAAACTCCAAATTGAGTGTGCCAATAGTCTAACAACTCATCATAAGGTCTAATATTTATTAAAAATTTGAAACTTATAAAATGAGCTTTAATTTAAAAAGTCAACTTTTGACCCTTAATTAACATAATTAAATAATTCCAATAATTTCTAAAAATCCAATAATTCATCAAAATTTTGAAAAACTTTAAATTGATTAATAAAACACTCAACCAACACTCAAATACATAACAAACACTCCAAAGATGAAGTTTATTGGATGGACTACTCCGAGCTACGGAGCTAAGTGTCCTAAGGAGGCCTAGTTCCTCGAGCCTGGTGGCACAACGCAACGAATGGATTTAATGGAGTGTTAAACATCAAAATTAAGTTACTTTTAATTACTTAACCAAGTTAAAACTCTTAATTTAACTACATCAGTAAGGTTTTTAGGATGGACTACTCCGAGCTGCGGGGCTAAGTGCCCTAAGGAAGCCTGGTTCCTCGAGCCTGGTGGCACAACGCCATGAACCCGTTGATGGAAAATATAAAATAATTTAACTTTTAAAATCAATAGTTAACTAAATTAATTAATATTAATCAATCCTTAATTTTTAACAAACTAAATCAACTTAATCAACCCTGATTGCTACTGGGTAACCCAGGCCTACGAGGCTATTAACTTAGCCCCAAGGAAGGTGAAATAAACTTCATGGCCTCGGTAAGTAATAAAGGTAGTAGTCATTTAACTATTAAAATGGGTTTAATTTAAACTTTAATATACTAATATTTAAACTTTAATTAAACCTCTCTTCGAGCCTTCCACAAATTCAAATATTAGATAATTTGAATAAATTACCCATCATAGGATCTACCATAGCCACACAACCTACTACACACACTTTAGATGGTTTGTTAGGACAACCGACTATAGATCTAGGCTAGGCCAGCATTTACTTTTCTGTTGTGTGCCAGGTTTTTTGAGTTTTCATTACATGTTGTGATTGAAATTGATTGATATGTTTGTTTACTTTTACTGCACTCTATGAATTGATGTGATGGGCGAGTAGATTACCCTTAAGTTAGGAACTATCTAGATGCTCACTGATTTTTTTGCAGGTGGTCACGCTCATGCAGGGCAATAAAGGAGGCTAAATAAATAATAAATATAAATACTACATGTGCTTCAGCTGCTTAACCCCTAAATAAAAAGAGCGTGGCCAAGTGTGTTTACTTTTCTGCACCTACATACATATAACTGCTTGGGATGTGTTTTAATATTTAAATGCTTAGGATAACCTTGCAGGAGAGTCTAGAATTTTCATTTTCATATTTGTGTAATTCATTTGAGTATTGAGTTGTGAAAGTGGCACTTTGAGTTTGGGATACATAGATCCAAAGATTAAATTCCAAAGAGGAAAGGATACCCCTTTGGTGGATAGTCCTTATCCATTTGGAACTCCAAATTTGGATCATTTTACTACCCAAAGTGGAAAGAGTAACCTTCCCCTCAAGGGACGAGTTCTCTTTTTCATTTGGGTATCCGATCATGAAGAATCTAAGGAGCTCGAGGAGGTGAAGACTGAGGAGTTGAAGACAGAGAGTATCCCACTCAAAGCCACTTGCGTCTGTATTAGGATTAGAATTCGGGTTGTTGTTAGTGGTGCCCGACCACTTTTAATTTATGTAAATATAGGTTGTAATAAGAAAGGGAATTTGCCTATGGACATTTACTTAATTAATTTGATTATTTAATGTGTTGTGATTTAATTTGATTGCGTATAGGATTGCCTATTTTTCTTAGTTCTTTGACGCTTGCATGTCGTTTTTGTTTTAGCCTGTACTTCGTTAGGCTCTTTAAGGACCAAAAGTATTTTTACTCATAACTTATATTTAAAATTTTAGGATTTAAATAATATAGAAACTTAACGACCTAGGGAATAGCCGGAATTGTCCGGGGTCGTATGCATATTACTGCATCTCTCTCCCTCCTTGCTATAAGACACTTCCCCACCTGCGGGTAGAGTCCAGATAATCCGACCTATGAGGATGAGGTGCTGGATTTGGGGAAGTCTAGTCTTTTCAAAAAAATTATTTTATAAGCCTTTTTTAAAATTTCATCCATACTAGATTTGGAGATTTTAACCAGCATGCATTGCATTAGAAACTAATTAAATTAAAATTTTAATTGCATTTTAGTCTAAGCATTCCACCCAACATAAGTCAAGGGGTCAATTAGGAATCTGCTCTAGATGTCGACCCCAACTTCTTAAACCAATCTTAAATAACGTCCCTAACCACTCTATATTAAAAGACCGAAATCATGATTTTGAAGCGTTTAGGTGGTTTAGCTGGCTCCCCAATCTAGGCCGGGGTAAGTCCAGATTTTGCACTACATTAGTTAGGTTCGGACTACTGTGGTCCAGTGTCCAAATTTAGATCTAGGATCCAGGGCAGACTTTGAGTTATAAGACCCCAACCTCCGGGAATGTAATCCCAAATTTTTAATAAAATATTCAACTCAAATTAAACATTCTTTTAATCCAAAATTTAAAGCCCAACACTTAGCTTAGGTCGGGGCACCTCTGAATTATTTCGGAATCCCAAAGTGTCTCCTACCTTTCCTCATTTGATTCCAAAATAAGTGTTCAATCTTGCTCCAATCCCATTTGAAATTCCAATTTCATCTCTTTGATATCATTCCTAGAAAATTTCTAAACAAAATTTCTGCCATTATTTTAATCGAAAGTTTTGGTAGGGGACTCCGATCTCTCACGATGTAATTAACTATGAGGGCTTACACTCGTAGGAGATTTAGAACCCAAAGCTGATTTTCAAAATTGATTTTTAAAATTTAATTAGTCTTCATTAAGAAAATTAAATTACTAATGATCATTATCATTATGTTCGAACGATCATTTGCAAATGGTATCTTCTCCCTTCAAGGAGATATATCTTTTGTTAAAATGAATTCAAATATAAAATTAACGATCGCTCCTCTTGATTATCATAGATTGATATTTGATTAAACTTTACTTTGACCATTCGAGGCCATGTGAGGTCCTCTCTTGAACACGATTATGATATTCAAGATGAGATTCTTAATTCTAAATCTGAACCTCATCCTAAAATTTTATTTCCACCTCCCGAGGTGGTGTAATATTTTTGATGGGACGTTTGATTTTAGAATTAAATTTTAATTCTAAATTCCCAAAAAAGACTTAATTTTTCAAAACCCGCTTTCAAACTACAAACCCAAACACTTATCTGGCCCGAGGTGTTATATGTCGAGGCACAATGATCTCAGCGCCTTCAGGCTTATAAGATTGATGGAGGACCCTGGGTCGATCAAAATTCGACTAATTATCATTTCATCGCTCACTGCAGTAACATACAGAGGATGATTATAATCTGCTGTTTCGAGAATCATGTCTTCTTTGGAGAAATTAATGAATGGCTCGTTGCGAGCTTGCAGGACCTTGGTCAGGCTACGCTCAGTGAAATATGCCTCGTATCTTTCAGGATCTTTGAGAGCTTGAATCAAAGTCTCTCGGAGGTCCTTAGACATCACCAGAGCGTCATATATGCTGAGCTGGGCTGGGATCTTTCTCAGATGGGATAAGATATTATAATCTATCCCTTTGATTGGAGTATCTATCTTCTTGAGATCCTTGGAGATGATATCTTCGTTAATGACTATCTCTTTCCTCTTATCTTTATTGGAGACCTCCTTCTTTGGCGGAGACAAAAATATTTTGCCGCTTCTCAACTGTATCTGAGCAATCTCCTCTTGTTCAGACTCGCTTGACGGTGCATTTTCTTCCGAGTCGGCCATCATCGCATCTAGAGATTCACCTGTTGATTCAGAATCACCACCCAGATTTATATGTCCCATCTGCGATGCTATTTTAGGGTCTAATTCATCTATCTTTGAAAAATACAGATCCTCCTCTGAACTGTAGTCCATTGGTGACACCATCATACAGGATTCAGAGTGTACTTCTTTTTCTTGTTTGATCGGACCTATTGGTGTTATCAAAATGACTCGACAAGCTTCCACGGGGAGTGGATCTTCATCAGCCTCTTTTGACTCATCAACTTTGAGCTCCGCCATAAAATATACTCTCCTCTCGTAGTTCGGTAATATTCATCCAAACTATTGATAACCCTTTAGGTTGCTGTCTTTTTCTCTTTGGGCTTCTTCAATTTGGTCTTTTTCTTAAAGGATTTCACCTTCTCAGGTTTTGAAGGATCAGCTTGGTTGGGGAATTATTTAAAAGTAGAAGCTCACACCGTAGGCAGTACCTTGAGGTCTATCACCAGCTCAGTGGGAGATTTCCACTTTACACATGGAACTTCTTCAAGCTATTTCAACATTTTCATAGTTTTCTTAGAGATCACAGTCTCCCACTGTTCTTCTTGAATCAGCTTCTTTCCTTTTCTCCTTTCTTCAATCGGGGGTAAGGAAGAAGTCATAACTACTCGAGTCGATTCTTTTCTGGAATGAGTCAGCATATTATCAGACAATGTGAGCTCTCCTCTTCGATATTTTCTTTCAAGCCAATCTTTGAAGACATAGCAATCTTCAATTGGATGATTAATTACTCGGTGATATAGACATTAGTTTGGATCGTCACTGTGTTTTGACTCCTCGGGCCTCTTATATTCAGGTAGTTCTAAGCCCGCTTTCAGTGCCTGTCAAAATAACTTGGCGACGCTCTCCCTTTTGAATGAATATTCTTTATTCATCTTATCTTTAAGGGAGGGGGACGTTCGATCACTAGTTCCTGTTGTTTGCCTCGGGCGTTCTCCACCGTCCTGATAAGTTCATGGTTTATCATTCCCCCCAAGTATCAGCTTCGGTTGGGGGTTAGGGTTGTAGGCTTGTGTTGGCTTTTCTTGATATTGTATCGGTTGCTTGCCTTTATCTACATTATAAACCACACATTTTTCTTTATCAGCTCTAGAGAAAAACGTAGAGTCAGCCTCACCTCTTCTAGCACCTAAGGCTTTAGCCTTCTTAGGCTTATCATAATAGTTTTCTAATTTTGACAAGTTCAATTTCTCACACTTGGCCACTCTATCCAGCAGATCCTGAAATGTGATGATAGTAGCCATACACAGGAATGGTTGTATTTTGTCATCAATGTTTCCCATTAACAATTATATGTCATGCTCTTCTTCAAGCTGCTGCTCATATTTTATACTCAAGTTGCGCTAGCGAGTGATATATTTGGTCATTGATTCTTCCATTTTTCTCTTATTCAAAGCAAGGTCAGCGATCGTTATTTGCTCGGTCGCACTGACAAACTTCTTCACGAATATATTTTTTAACTCTATAAATATCTTTACAGAGTCATTTGGTAATTCAGCATACCATTCAAAAGCAGTTGCTGTCAAACTGCTAACCAATTGTCAGAAGAGTAGAGCATCATTTCCTCCAGTGTTCCCGCAAGTGACTTTAAACTACGCCAGGTGTTGTCTAGGATTTTTATTTCCATCAAAAGTGTTAAACTTTGGCACAGAATATCCCTTAGGATACGGTACCTGATCATACTCTGCTGGGTACGGGTGACCTTTACCCACCAACTTTTTCGCTTGATCGATGACTATAATAGCCTTGATCTTCTCTGTAATTATCCCTTCGAGCTGTGCAGTAGTTACAGGCTCGGAAGTGTTTGTAATGTTCTACGGAGTGGGCTGGCGAGTGGTATTCTAAGCCTCATGGTCACCCTCAGGAGTGCCCCGTACTCCCGAGACTTGTGGTACTTGGAAGTTTGGAGGATCGGCTGGAGGATCGGGCATGGGATAGGTGACACCAGTTCTCTGCATCATCTGCATCATTGCCATCATTTGCGTCATCATCTCTGTCATTTTCTCATGCAATTGAGAGAGTTCCCTGTCCTTGGCCCTCATTTAACGTTTCATTTGCCTCTGTATTTCTGCGAGCGTGATGTTCTCGTCAACAAAGGGATTCTCCTCAGCCTCTTCTCGTTCTTCTTGGAAATGGCCACCTCTGTCAGTGGTGGACCCATCTTCGCGGCGGCGCCGGTATACTTGTCTAGGCGGTGGTTGCCAACGATCGTCATCTTCACCGTCGTCGTAGTAGGCCTCTTCATTTGCATTAATATGCCTCACCATGTAGACCACTTTCATGTCTAAGGTGTTGTTTATATCTTCCATCTCTTCTTCTAAATTTTCTTCCATATATTTTTCTATATTTTCTTCTCCCATATCTTCTTCCTCTTCTTCTTCTAGCACTCGAATCTTTGAGCGGCGACGTCATTAGATCTTCGGTTCTTGGCTTGGTAAGAAGATCTCTTCGATTTGTGGGCTGCGATCAAAGTTGGATTCATTCTTGGGAGGAGTTGGTGCGCAATGGGATCCCCTGGAGATTTCTCCAAGGCGTTGACTATCGGGATTGGCGTCATCATGGGTCTTCTTTTGGACCCATTTCTGATATTATTTACTGACGGGGGAAGATCTCCAGGAAGCAGTACCGGATGTCACGCCCAAATCAGTTCCTTTTCTTCTATTCTCTTCTTCTCTGCGAGGCCTTGGCCTCCAGATTTCTTTTCCTTTCCGCCGGGACCTTTCGACGGTGGATCCCCGAACATGCAGTTCAGGTGTCACACCCTGATGCTCACCGTGTGGGACATATCTTCTTTCATTTCTCTCCATAGCAAGAGACAGACGTTCTCTTGGTGGAATTCTCCTGGCTTCGACCATCAACGATCGCTGATACCTTCTCTTGTTCAATCCTCTCTCTTTCACAGTCTTCAAGACCCTGTAGACTCGGGCCGAGAGAGTTTCAGGCTCCTTCTTCCTCTGAGGAGCTGGGACTTCACATCGTTGCTCCCAGAATGATTTTTTTAGCTCTCTAGAGGAGCTGTTTCTTTTAACCCACTTTAGGTTTGCGAACCCGTTATGGGTAGGAATTGTAGCTTCTGGCTCTTAGGCCGGTAGGTTGGAGGGATGGATAGGGAGTTATTGTCAGGCTCGGAGCTCAGCATTCTTCTTCCTCCTCTGCCTCCTAGTGTGCCTCCCTCCATATGAGGAAGCTTCAGCATCGTATTTCTCGAATGCAGATAACCCGATCGGCAGGGTTATGGTACTTGTAGTCACCACAGAGATTCTTCCATCAGCCATAATTCTCTTGGTGGCTGGTGCCTCAGGTTGTGATAATCATTCAAAGATAGAAGTCCTCCTACGAGGATTCTCATCAGCAGTAGATCGTGACGCTAGCATATATGCACGACGAGTGGTAGTTTCAATAAAGCGTGGCCTCCTGGCAGGCCCTTCAGCATTTCTGTCACTCGTAGGAATGGCAGTAGTCCATGTAACAACAGTAGGGAAGTCAACGCTACCAAATTGAATGGTAGCCACAGCGTTCCCTGTCTCGATGATAGCATTCGCCAGTTGGATCTTGGCTCCTTGTCCCAGCTGGATAGTCATTGGTGCATTCTGTAGATCCATACAGAACAGAAGATAAAAATAGATAACATTAGCGAGCAAATTCAAATAATACAAATTTAAAATACTGCTAAATACGTTATCTCAATAAATTTGTTGAAAGATTATTTTTAGAATATTCAAAATTTTATTCCTTAAATAATTATCTTGGAAAAATTCAAAATTTTGAATCCGTGTTGATTTGACTGCTATGATAGTACTGAGATGACTAGCCAAAGATGGAAAGAAAAATCAATCCCCAGCGGAGTCGCCAGAAATCTATGGGGTCCGAATATTTGGCCCCGGTCTCTACCCGCTTTTATTTTCTTCAGGGGGAGTTTTAACAAAATTAAGTTTCGGGGTAAATTTTGGAAGGTAGATGGGTTTGTAGATAAGACACTACCCAGAGATTTCGCCCTCATTTTGCGAGGACTTTATAATCTAAGTTTTGGTTTTCTATAGGCGCAAGCCCCTATAGTTAATTAACCCTACCAGTAATGAGAGAGAACTTTCGATTAAGGCTAGTCTTAAATCAGATACATAGGAGTATACATTGGGGGAATGGATGATGGACCCAATCAAGATCCAATGGTTCCATCGTCCCGGGCCATCGTGGTCCCTGGTCTACTTAGTCAGAGGAGGTAGTCGACCCAACCTAATAGAAGGATCCTTATCGGCAGCCATGGGTTGCTTCGTCCAAGGGTACCTTATAAACCTGGGATGGGTATTTACCTAAGGGGACAAATTTGAATCTACCTTAGCTAACAGAGGGCTCTATGCCCTATCGATCATATCCTATTGATTCATATCTCAAGGATTTGATGTCAATAAAGAACGTATTTGCTCTGGCCATAACCGGTATCACGTGGTGCCATTTCGCGGTAAAACCACTAGGTTCAGAGGGCCCTGGGTCATAACCGTTTATCCTGCAGTGCCATTTGGCGATAAAACTGTCAGTTAGAGGACACTTACCACATTCTTACTGGCAAAAGATTATTTGAGAATGGATCCTAGTGGTATTCTCGACTAGGCATTAGCTCTATGTGAGCTGAAGTAAATTTTAATTTGTCCACCTTGACAAATTGTTACGGAGGGTGGATGAATTTTGCTTTAAGCATTTGATGGTTAGATTTTATTTTTTTAAATATTTTGGAATTTTAAGGTCTTGGGGATTTTTGTAGAGTTGTGGAGTTTTATAGGTGTTTGGGTGGAGCTTAGAAGGCATTTGAAAGTATTGGAGTTAACCCCTCCGATTGAGCTCTACGTTCAATACGGCCATCATCAGGGTGACTTTAGGGTCCTTTGTATTTATGGGTTGAACATTGTAGATTCTATCGGGCTGTCGATAGAGGATCAAGTTTCGTAGGCTTTGTACCTTTATTGGTGAATTCTCTTGAGTATAGGCCTTGAAGGCCTAATATGAACGTATAAAATAAATATCCCAGTCGACCCCGTGGCTGTATATTCATTTAATAGTTCAAGCTGTGTCGACTCCTATCTACCTAGATAGAAGGATCGAGCTCGAACTTGAATTCACTTACTGACCCGCGCAGCATCCCTAGACGTCACGTATGTACCAATAACACGCTCGCCGGGGCCCATGCAGGTTATGATTGTACTTACCCCTTTTGTGTTCCTATGTGTATACAAATTAAGGTGCACATGTGTGGGGCTACTTTTAGAATATTTATAAATGCCTTCTGTCTGCTCGTATGGATGTTACGGATCCAATGGCGTTGTGTAGCAGCTTATAGATTGAGTTGTTTGCTGCTTTGTATAGGCAGACTGTCATGTACTATTTGTAGTGCACTAATGAATCTCCTGCTTGTCGTATGCACGATGAGTTTCCCCTAGTCACTCGTAGGCACTTTGCATTTGGTATATTCACTTTGTGTTTCATTTGTGAACAATAGATTGGATGTACTAAGAATCTTCTACAACAGCTAGTAGGAGCTCATATTTACCGTAACCCCTCTGTATCTGCTTGTGTGTGGTATGTTAAATATAGGACCATTGCTCATCGAGGATTTGTAAGTCTCGATAACCTTATCCAACTCGATGTTCGGAACCTGGTTGAACTGAGATTCACTTACTCTATAATGATTTGATCTAGCTTTCTCTTCCCATAACTATATGAATTAGTGGGAAAACTTCGTGATTATGCCATCATTATCATTTTCTGCTGTTGGTTTAAAGAAAAGAATCAATCATTTCAATCACGTATAATTATGTCTTTACCGATGCCCTATACCTTGAAATTAGTGATTGTTGCCTTAAAAAGAACTCTTTTCAAAATCTATAGTGTAGTAGACCTCTACAAGATGTAACATCTGTAATCAAATAATTGACCTTCAAGATGGATAGAGGTATCTGAGCACACTTGTCATTTTCAGTGTTTGTGGATGTCAGAACTATTTTCTTCCTAAGTATGGGATCAAGGAAGAAATTTTAGAATGCCAGGAAGTTTAGTTTGAATTTGCTCGAATATCTCCTTCATTTTTATAGGGAATGTCCTCCGTACATCGAGTTATCTTTATACCCAACGTACTCACAGCATCTCAATCACTGCTGCTGTAGGCACATTCATCCTGCGTATTGACATGTGATTGTCAAAGGATTAGTGCAGTCACCTAATTTTTGGATGATTGTTAACTGCAAAGAGGTAGCCACCTGAATTTTGGATAATTTTTAACTGCAAAGAGGCTTTAACATCTATTGCACATTATTCATTGTCATAGGTAGATGGATTACTGCATGTGGCATATCTCTTCAGATTATTTATAGATGTGTGTATTTGTGTCCACAGGGGATTCGCTATACTCACGATATACCCGCTGTTGTTATCCACAAATATGTAATATCATCCATCCTTGCTCATAGGGAATGATTATGTTCACTATAATCTCCTGGACGTACTTGTAGAAGGGTCATCACACTGGCATCATATCCACCTTCATCATTCGTTGGTGGCCGTTGATTGGACTTGTTTGCAAGGGACTGGTCTTCCACTATCAACTGACAATGATATCATCTCAATCTATAAGTGAACTGCTGCTTGTATCATGGATTTCAATAATGTATATAGGAGTGCATTCTGTAACTATTTGTTGTTCTTGCCGTTTGAGTTCCCTTGCATATTATTCAAGTTCTATTCTTTGTATAGGTTTGAGCCCAAGTCTAGTTCATACTTGAGTTCAAACCCGATATATGTTTCCTATATTCATTCAAATCTCCTATGACCCTTGAAGGTTTAATATCTTGTTCAATTTGTTCAAATCTGGTTGAAGCTCCTTGCTCTTAGTTCTTTTTAAATCCGTGTCAAGTCTTGTTTGCTCGATGCCAAGTACCCTGCTATTTGATGCAGATTCAGGCTCAAAATAGATTTAATTTTGAGTTCAAGTTCTAGTCTAAGTTTGAATAGAAACTCAAGTCTTCTGCAATGCATTTAGGTTCCTTGTGCAACTCAAGTTCTAGTCCAGATCCTCGTCATTTGATTCAGTTTAGGACTTCTGTAAGTTTCCTTGTTGTTCTATTTAGTTCAAATCTTTGATATTCAATTCAAATTCAAGCTCTAGTTCAGTCATTGTGGCTTGAAACAAAGTCGATGTTCAGCCTGAATCCAATTTGAATTCAGATATAGTCCTTTGTGGTCCACTCAAGTTCGAGCTCAAATTCATCATGCCCATTTGAGTTTGAGTCCAAGAGTCCCTTGTAGTTTTACCAAGTTTATTTGAGTTCGGATCCTTTGTCATTCAATGCTCACTTAATATTCAAGTTAAAATTCTTTGCATTTGTTCAGGTTCTTTGCAACATCCGGATCAAGTTCAACTTCAAATCGATATCAAATTTGAGTCCTTGGTACAATTGTCCAAATTCATTTCTCGTGCGGTGCTTGAAAGTTCAAATCTCTTATGGTTCAAAAGTTTTCAAGTCCTTGCATGTCCAAGTCCCCTGTAAGTATTCATTCGAGTTTGAATTTAATGTTTGCAAGTTCAGTTAATTTTTAATTTGAGTTAAGGTCCTTTGATTTGTTCAAATTAGAGTCTAAGTTTGTGTTCAAATTGTCCAAAATTTGTCCAAGTCAGGTCCAAGTGCGGTCTTATGTTCACCCAAAATTTCGGCAGCCTCCCGACGTCTCCCCCATTTAGGGGAAATTACGAGAAACTGGGCCTTCCCACCACACTTAAGAAAGCGTGTATGGTAGGTGTCCTCGGACACCGCGGCCGTAAAGTCTTCAATCCCCCACCACGCTTAAGAAAGCATGTATGGGTCTTCAAATGTACCTGAAAAAGAAGAGCAGTTATTTTCTTGCAGATATAAAGCCGCGTACGGGTACTTAAGGTTGTCCCCACTACGCTAAGAAAAGCATGTATAGGGCCTACCCGCCTCGCCGTAGGTGTCGCACCGGGTTCCCTTCTCACCATGCTTAAGAAAACATGTATGGGCAGTTTGCTCGCTCGACACGAACATCGAGATCGAAATTTTAAGTTTAGAAGTTATACCTTGGCGACCGGCGAGGTTGGCACATAGACTGAGGCAAGGGAGAAAGAAGAGCATTTCTCTCTTTTCTCTTTTTTTTTGAATTTTTCTATCTCCCATTTTTTTCTTTTCCTTTTTTTTGTTCTCTTTTTTTTGGAACATCTCTTTCTATATATATATATATATATATATATATATATATATATATATATATATATATATATATATATATATATATATATATATATATATATATATAAACACAACACAAATATAAATATATAAATAAAATAGACTAATAATAATTAATAAATTAAGATATAATATAACACTAATAGTAGTAAATGATAATAAATAGCTGACATTAAGATAAAATTCACACCTAATTACCTAGATAGGTCGGCTAAGAGGGTTATTAGGTGGATCGGCTTGTGAAGCTAGGCTGGATTTGCAGGTAGGGGAGATCGGACAGGAGAGATGAGGAAGAGGCGGCAGTGTAAGGGAGAGCTTTATTGCTTGCGGCTTGGAGAGGGATTCAGCTAGGGTAAGGAATCAAAGCCGAAGGAAGGCCGGCTAGGTACAGGTTCTGTTTCTTGGTTGAGATCGGGATTGAGGAGATCCGGCTAGGAGAGGGTTATGATCTTTAGGGCTTGTAGAAGACAAGGCGGCGAGCTTTGTAGGGATTGAGAAGTCTGGGTTCGGTTCGGTTACTTGGGGAGGTGGAGGTTCGATGGTTAGAGGATTTTTGATCAGCAGGGGAAGGTTTGGTCGGAGCTTACAGACCGGGAGAGGAGGATGAGGTTGGAGCTCTGGTCATGGAAATTCGGGAAAGAGGCGGAAGGGAGGCTTGGGGATTTTCTGCGTGGAAGGAGAAGAGCCCCCAAATCCTTCACGAATCTAACTTTTAACGACAAGAGCAAGAGTAGGGGACGTAACTTGGCGAGATCTGTCCGAAACAGCGCCGTTGCAGAGGGATGGGGCGCCGATCTACAGAGCATGGGTATGGGATTTCGGCAGAGCTTCGGTTAGGTGCTGTAGCAGGTAATCCTTTTTATGAATTTTTTTTATCCCCTTTTTGTCTCGTTGCAGAGGTCAATAATTATTCATTATGGTCAATCTGGTTTTATTAAAAAGAGAATTTTTACTGATAAAATTTTGTTATTTTCTGAATTAGTAAAGGAGTTTAATAGTAAGATAAAAGATAAATATTTTTATGCTAAACTTGATATTCACAAGGCTTTTGACACCGTGTTTAGAGATTTTTTGTTATATAGGATGACTCAGAAAAGATTTATTGGGATTTTATTGCCTGGATTAAAGGGTATATTGAATATATCTTTTTCTCTGTTATTTTTAATGGCAACCTAAATGGGTTTTTTAGTTCTTCTTCTGGTCTTAGGCAAGGTTGTTCTCTTTATTCTTATTTGTTTGTTATTGTTATGGATGCTTTATCTAATTTGTTAGATAATAAAACTAAGGATTTGAATTTTGAAGGTTTTAAGGATTGTGCAAATTCTACTTTTCATCTTCTTTATGCTGATGATGTCCTTATTTTTGTGAAAGCTTCTATTTCTAATGCTAGAAGGCTTAAGGATATTCTGGATTATTTTGCCTATTGTTTGGGTCTTTTTTGTTAATCATAGTAAAAGCGTGGCAATTTTTTCTAATAATTGTCTATGGCTGAGAATATTTGGCAGGTTTTGAATATTGCTATTTCTCAAAATTCTTTGAAGTATTTGGGGTTGCCTATTTCCTATAAAAGGCTTATTTTTTTAGATTTCCAACCTTTTCTTAGTAAAATTATGAGACTCTTGCGGGTTGGAAATCTAAGATTCTATCTTTTGTTGAGAGAAGTTAATTTATTAAGTTTACTATTTGTAATATTGTCCCTTATTGGATAAGAGGTCTTATTCTTCCTAAGTTCTATTTTAAGTTTATCAGAAATGTGTGTTATAACTTTCTATTTTTTGTAAAGGTGGAGGCTAGAAAAATTCATATTATTTCTTGGAAAAATATTTGTAGGCCTAAGAATGTGGGTAGCCTTGGGATTCCTGGTCCTAATGCTTTATGTTTTGCTTATATTTATTCTCTTATTTGGCGTATTTTAAATGATACTTGTCTTTTGTTTGGTTGGGTGAAGTACAAGTATATTTCTTTGTGGAAGCATCCTTCTCAAAAAGCTTTTGCTTTTTTGGAAATATATTTGTAATATTGCAAGTATTATAAGCAATATTTCTTTTATCATTCATCCTAATAGCACTCTTTCTTTATTTTGGGATCCTTTGTATGGCGGTAAAGCGATTCAAGAAATTATGAATTAAAAATGTCATTATCTTAAAAATACTATAGTGGGATACTTAATTATTTTTGGGTGTTGAAAAATTCCTGATTTCTTTTCTTAAGTCTATATAGAGATTTCTACTATTTCTATTGATAATCAGTATGTTTCCTATATTTTTTGGAATGGGGTCTCTCAGACTTCTTTTAAAATGTTTCTTACTGCCTTTTATGATAGCTTAACAAAGGCAGAATGGTGCTCTTTCATTTGGTATAAAAGATATACTTTGAGATTTTCATATTTTGCGTGGATGGCATTATCCTCTTTAAAAAAATATGAATGTTCCACTTAATTGTATTTTTTGTGTTAAGGCTGAGGAGAATCATAATCATCTTTTCTTTGAATGTGACTTTTCTTTCTCCATAATTTCTAAACTAGTTCATGGATTGGAGCACTTTATGTTTAGGCCTAACCTTTTTGAAGTTTTTGACTTCATTCTTGGCTCCAATTTGGATAAAAATTTCAAAAAATCTTTTATTTCTGGTTACTTCTGGTACTATTTATTTTTTATGGAGAGAAAGAAATAATAGAAGATTTGCTAGTATGTACAATTGCTTTGTTACTATAAGCAGGATTATTAAAAATGCAATTTTAGCTAAAGTTAGCACTTAGAATTCTTTTCATGTCATTAAGTATTTTGTTTCTTGAGCTTTGGTTTATGCAGGTTGGTTATGGTGCATGTTGGTACAAGTTGGTGGGCTACTAGGTTGATTTTAGGACAATGAGGATTTGATATCTTTATTGGTTTCCCTATGATGGCTAGCTTGACAACTATTTTTCCTATCTTGGGAAGGTCATTTCAAACAACATAGGGATTGGCCAATCTAAGTCCCTTTTTATTGGATGTTGTCTTGTTGGCTAGTTTGCTGACTGTTTTCTGGTTGAGGGAGTTTGGTGGTGGAGCTTGTTGTGGGTATTTCTTGATGTCTGAAGTTCAGGATGCCTCTTTTGGCCTCTGTTGATTGTTGTTGGTCGACATTATTTTTTGGATGGCTGATGATTGAATGCCCTTTTATCTTTGTCCCTAGAGCATTGATTTTTTTTCGGAATCATTAGAAGGAGGTTGTGTTGTTGGCTAGTTTGTGGGCTTTTTGCTGATTGTGGTAGGTTGGCTTGAGGAGTTAGACGGGCGCCTTACATGCTATTTATGAGGTAAGGGTTGTTGTTTCTCATTTTTTTAGTATTCTGAGATAATTTTTGTTATGTTGGTTACAGGTTTTACTAGTTTGATATTTAAGATAACTTATGGGGGGGGGGGGGGGGTGCGCTCTTTAAGAGTCAATTGAATGTTTTGGTCTGATTAGTGTTTGGATGACTGGACATTGAAGGACCAACCTCTTTATTAACTTGTGGCATACTATTATCTTGAATGTATGGGCTGATTTGTGAATTTGTTGGCAATTCTTTTTGTCCCTTGAAAGAAAGCTTATATCCAAAAAAGGCTTAAGTCTGAAATAGAGTTTTGTTCTTTTTTAGTTTTTGCGTTTTAGGGCTTTTTAGTTTTTTGTTATTCTTTGTTTTTGAAGCAGAAATTATAAGTTTTTCTTACTTTTCTTATTTTTCCTGTTGTTATTCTTCCTATGTAATCCTTTCATTTTTAATGAAATCAGACATGTTTGCCTCTAATTTTTCAAAAAAAAAAAAAAAAACTTTGTGGCTACAAGCTAGAGTCATAACAAAATTAATACAATCAAATGTGACATTAGCAAGAAGCATCCATTGCAATTCTCTTAGAGCAATGAGCATCAATGAGATTTTGGACTCATCACTTAAAGCAATCAAATATTCCCTCAACAAGAAGCATCCATTAAACGTTTCTTAGAGAATTAGCATCAATAGAATTTCATTATTTTTTTTATTTCTGTAGGAAAGAACGGAAAGATAATTGAAAAGAGATTTCCTCAAAATGTATACGCAGAGGCAGTCAAGCTCCCGGTTTCGAAGTACCTCATCGCAGGGATGAAGGGCCGATCTTCACTATCTCTCCTTCAGAAATCTGTTCCCGCCGCCGCCGCTCTTCTTTTCTTCTTCCTCCTATTCACCGTCTCCCCTCACTCCAACTCCAGTTACCACTCTCTCTTCCTCTCACTCTCCTCCAACGACACGGCCGCACAGCATCTTCAAGCCCTCACCCGCCGGCCCCACGTCGCGGGGACTGACGCCAACGCCGTTGTCGCCGCTTATATCCTCAGCATTCTCTCTTCCGCCTCCATTCCCGCTCGCATCGTCCCCTACCACGTCCTCCTGTCGTACCCGCTTCATCGCTCCCTTTCTCTTTTCCCCAATGTCTCTGCACCTGCCGTCAGTTTCGATCTCTCCCAGGAAATATACCCCGGCGACCCTTTCGCCGACGTCGCGGCTGAGGTCCTCCCCACATTCCACGCCTACGCTCGCTCCGGCACCGCGACTGGCCGCGTCGTCTACGCTAACTACGGCCGCGTAGACGACTTCGTTAAACTTAGGGCAATGGGAGTGGAGGTTGCCGGAAACGTAGTTCTCGCGCGGTACGGTCTCGTGTACCGCGGGGATATCGTGAGGAACGCGCAGATCGCCGGTGCGGTGGCTGCGATACTATATGCCGATGCGAAAGACAATGGAGGGCGAACGGGAAAGTGGTTTCCGGAAGCAAGGTGGTTGCCACCAAGTGGCGTGGAGGTTGGTAGCGTTTACCGCGGCGCTGGGGATCCGACGACTCCGGGGTGGGCTAGCGTTAGCGAGTGCGAGCGGGTGAGCGTTGACGAGGTGGTGGCAAGCGGCGTGATGCCGGCGATTCCGTCGCTTCCGGTGTCGTCGAGAGACGGGGAAGCGATTTTGGGGACCATTGGCGGCCAGGTGGCGCCGGAGGATTGGCAGGGCGGGACCGGAGCTCCGGTGTACCACCTCGGGCCGGGACCTGGATTAGTCAACCTGACCTACTTGGTGAGATTTTGAATTCTATTTAACATATCTTTGACTTTTGTTTTTATTTAAAATAAAAGTATATTTGATTTTTATAGTAGACTTATTAATTTTTTGTGAAACCAAAAATTTAAGAAAGTGATTATAACTATTTATCCTAACATTTTATGCAGGATTTTTATTCATGTTTTTAAGGGACTTAGGCTTCGTTTGAGACGACTTTCTTATTGTTTTGAAAAGCTACTTATTAATATAAAAAGGGTAATTTTTAAAAAAGAGCACCTTAATTATCGTAATTAGTGAAAGGAGCAAGTTTATTTAAAAATTTAAGAAGAAACAAATTCGTCAAAATAATTGATGTATTTAGAATACGCCAATTATATTGACGTGTTCTAAACAAGCCAAATGTTTTGGCATGTTCATTAAAAGAGAGAGAGAGAGAGAAAGTGACAGATAGAGAGAAAGAGAGAGGCGGACGGGGAAGAGAGAGAGTGGCAGTGGTAGAGGGGTTTTAAAATTAATTTTTTTATAATATTTACATAATTTAATTAATATTATATTTATTTTAAAACAAATATAATAGTTATAAATATTTAAATCTTATAATTATAAATATTTAAATAAATTTTTATAAATTTTAATTAAATTTATATTTATAAATATTAATTAAATTTTTTATAAATCTTATAGTTTATAAATATTTAAATCTTATAGTTATAAATATTTAAATGATTTTTTATAACTATCAATTAAATTTATAGTTATAAATATTAATTAAATTTTTTATAAATATTTAAATCTTATAAAATTTATGACTAAAAATATTAATTAAGTTATAATTTTAAATAAAGATATTAAATTTAATTTAAAATAAAATTTAATTAAATTTAATTTAATTTAAAATATAATATAATTAATTTAATTTAATTTATAAATTTAAATAAAGTTATTAAATTTAATTAAATTATAAATTTTAACATAATTAAATTAAATATAATTTTAAAAAATAACGTAATTACATTAAATTAAGTTATAAATTTAAATAAAGTTTTTAAAATTATAACATAATTAAATTAAACTAAGTTATAAATAAAGTTATTAAATGTAAATAAAGTTATTAAATATATAAATTAATAAATTATAATTTAATTTAATTGAAATTTATAACTTAAAATTATAATGTAATTAAACTAAATTAAGATTTTCATATCTTTAATTTGAAAAATTTTAATAAAAAAATGATTAAACATATAAACACTTGTTTAATAATTAAAAATAATATATAAAATTTATAGAGGAGAGAGGTCAGCAGCATATAGTATTATTCTCTCTCTCAACCTTTTTCTTTTTCTCTTTTTTGACACTTTTCTCTCTCTCTTATCTCTCTCCAGGACTCCACATTTCTCTCTCTCACCTTAACACTCATTTCTCTTTCTGTCCACTTGAATACGTCAAAATAATTGGCGAATTAGCTTCTTCTTAAATTTTTCAATAAACCTGCTCATTTTACTAATTGTGATAATTAAGATGCTCCTTTTTTAAAATTATCCATATAAAAATATCTTAAAAGTAGGAAAAAAAAAATGGTGGTCTAAAGCTATCCCAAACAAAGCCTTAATTTATATTTTATGTAGAAATTTCATTGGAATATATAAGCTGTTTTAACAAGCAATAAGAAAACTGTAATATTGAATTACAAATTCTTGTACTAAAAGCTGTTTTTTCACTTAATTATGTGACATGCACATTTCTTATTAAGTTGTCATTTCTTTAGGGAAATGAAACCATTATGATGATCCAAAATTTAATAGCTGTCATAGAAGGGAAGGAAGAGCCTGATCGGTAAGTTAATTCCATACAATTTTCTTGTGTGTTCCTTGAATTTTATTTTTAAATATTTTTATTCCATTCTAGAGCCTAAGGATTCTCACAAACGAGGGGTCTTTGAAGTAATTATATTCATCGCAAATTTAGAGCCTAAGGAGGTTTGTTATAATTCAATGATTCATGTTGATCACAGGCGTTCATTTCCTGTTGTGGCTTTTAATCATAGTAATATTTTGCATGCAGCTCTAATTTATTAGGTTCAATTATTTAAATTTTTCAAGAAAGAGATATAAAGAGAAAAATAAATTACAATTATTTTTTCTTGAATCAATCTAATCAAGCACAAATTAATAATATAGTTTAAGGTCCTATTTGGGACGACTTTTTTACTGTTTTTTAAGACTATTTTTTAGTACAAATTTTTAGTTGAAGAAAAATTTCAGCTAAAAATTTGCTTTAAAAATGGTAAGAAAACTGTCCCAAACGAAACCTAAATTGTTAGATATATTCAAAACATAAAACGGCAAAAATAAATTTGATGTTCCTAGATATCTTTTAAAATAAATTTGTTGATAATCTTCATAGAATAAAACTTTAAAGTCACAACAACGGTAGATATTTATGTCTTCTAAGAGCTAAGGGCCATGTTATTTACATACTTAATTTTGATCTTAAGACTACTCTTTGCTCTGATAATAGATCCCTTGCTTCTCTTCTTCGGCTCTTCCCCGAGAAACCCACCAGCGACCCCTCTTACGTTCTCTCTCACCTTTGCGGCTTTGCCCCAGCCTGAAACACTCGACGGCAAAGAAGCAAGGTAGATGCGACGGTTGCTTGTTGGAGAAGATTTCGATCTTTGAGAATAGGGGCATACAACATGGGAAAGGGATTCATGACGTGTGTAAGTCCAATTCCTCAATTGCAGCCCCGTTTCGCTTGCATCTCTCCTTCGGCTCTCTCTTCCTAAGCTGTAGCTCCCAAACCCTTGCACTCACTCTTCCTCCCATTCCCATCTCCTCCTATTCCTACCTAAATTCTAACCCGCCCCCAGCCAACCTCCCTTCCCTCTCTCTCTTCCTCTCATTCTCTCTCCTTCATATTCTCCCTCTACTTCTCTATTTCTCTCCCTTTCATTCTCTCTCTAGAACTCTCTTCCTCTCATTCACTCTCCTTCATATTCTCTCTCTACTTCTCTATTTCTCTCCTTTTCATTCACTCTCTAGATATCTCTCCCTCTCATTTTCTCTCTTTTTCTTGAAAAGAAAAGAATAAATAAATAAATAAATTGCGTTGTATTTTGTCACCTCACAAATTTCACGCCATCACTGTCAAATTGATCAATGTGAGCATGCATAAGGTATAATGTAAATGCCTTAAAGTTAAGTACCCACACACATAGTTCTAAGCAACGAGAAATCTTAAGTATTTTTCTAGTGTAGGTGTTGAAGGTCTGCGTGCATTTTTTTAAGCATGGTGTGTTAGAAGATATTGGGAGTAAATAAAATCAAAACAAACAAGATAAAAAACAATGAAGAAAGAAAATCAAAAGTTACATGGAAAATTAGAAAATGAGAAAAATCACAGAGCCACATCATACCAAGACATCCACTATGTAACTTGGGAGAAATTGTACAAATCTTCCTCTCACACTTTTTCATAGCATTCACTCTTTTTCATATACTAGAGCATAATCGTCATACAATTATAAATTATATAATGTGGAAAAAAACTAAGCCGGCCTGTAGTGCTGTGGTGCTGGACCCACAACGCCTCGATGTTGGGTTCTTGTCTCAAAGTGGGTCCACAACATCGTAATGCTGTGTCCGTTGCGTCTTAATGTTGAGTTTTCTGTCTCAGAGAGGGTTCACAACTCATAAGCGTTGAATCCACAATACCATAACATTATATTGTTGACCTCCACACGAGGGCAAATAAAAAAATATATATTAAAGAAAGGGCTAAATCATTACCTCTGCGCAATCCTGCTCAAATCCCGCCCGCTACAGCGCCCATTCCCTGCAAACGACGTCGAACTATCTTGTCTCTTGCGTGCGCTATCTCCGCTTCGATCGCTGCTTCTGCACACGTTAAATTGAGGCCAAATGAGGCCTTCAGCTCTTCTTTGACACCAGAGATCTATTGGATTTTCAAACCATGCAACGTTTCAATTTTAGTTATTTTTATTATTTTCATTAGACAGTTATTTAAAACCGCTTAGTTGTTTTTCCTTTGTATGCATCCCGTGAAAGACAAGTTTTTTTTTGCTATTTGTTTTTTTTTTGTTGCCCGTGAATAGTGAAACAGAAGTTGTGTGCGGGTGCTCTTCTTCTAGTTTTTTGCTTTTTCTATTTTTGCATTGCTTCCATCATTGGTATTAGAGCCCGGTTAGAGAATGGAGGCAAGTTCAAGTACCAATAATTTGCAACCTCAGTTGCCCAAGTTCACGGGGAAGAATTACAATCAATGGAGTATTCAAATGCGGGTGTTGTATCAATCTCAAGAGTTGTGGGAGATTGTAGAGAGCGGTTTTCAGGAGCCCGAAGTTGAGAGAGATTTGAATCAAAGGCTTCTTCAAGAATTGAAAGAAAATCGGAAGAAGGATCGGAAGGCCCTTTTCTTCATCTATCAAGCGGTAGATGAAATTATTTTTGAGCGGATCTCTACGGCGAAGACCGCGAAGGAGGCTTGGGATACACTACATGCTTCTTACAAAGGAGATGAGAAAGTGAAGATGGTACGTTTACAAACCCTACGAAGCCAATTTGATATGTTGAACATGAAGGAGTCGGAAAGTGTGGATGAATACTTCAATCGGGTAATTGCCATTGTTAATCAATTGAAGTTGAATGGAGAACTTGTAGAAGATAAAAGGGTTATTGAGAAGATCCTACGAAGCTTGATCATAAAATTTGAAGCTACGATGGTAGCCATAGAAGAGGCAAAGAACATAGAGAAAATGTCCATTGAAGGGTTGCTTGGATATCTTCAATCTCATGAATTAAGGTTGAAGCAATATGATTCAACACCAATTGAGGAAGCCTTCCAAACTCAAGTGGCATTGCGTGGGAATTTCAGAGGTGGCCGTGGAAGAGGTTTTGGTAGAGGAAGAGGCTCTTTTGGTAGAGGAAGAGGTTCTTTTGGTGCTAGAGAAAGAGGTCGTGTTGGTAGAGGAGAACCTATACAAAGTAATGCAAGTGAAGTTCAAGGTGGAACTCATGATGATGGAGTAGGTGCACGTGGTCGTGGACATGGTTTTAGAGGTAGAGGAAGAAGCAACCTTGCCAATATCAAATGTCACTATTGCAAAACGTACGGACACACTTATCGATTTTGTTGGAAGAGACAGGAGAATGAAGAGGCAAATGTAGATATGGTGCAAGAAAAGGAAGTGGAGAAAGGTGAAGACACAATATTTCTTACACATAGTAAGGAGTTTGGTGATTCAAGAGATGTATGGTTTATTGATAGTGGTTGTAGTAATCACATGACTGGTAATAGAAGCTTGTTTGTTACTTTGGATAACTCAATCCAAAGTGAAGTACGCACAAGAGATGACAATAGATTATTTGTGGAAGGAAAAGGTGATATATTGGTGCAAACAAGGAAGGGAGAAAAGAAGATATCATATGTCTTCTATGTTCCAAATCTTAAGCATAATTTGCTTAGTGTTGGGCAACTAAATCAAAAGGGATATGTGTTGATGTTTTCTCTTGACACTTATACCATTAAAGACAAGCATGAATTTTTGATAGCCAAGGTGAAGGTGACTCCAAATAAAATGTATCTCATGAAGATGATTTATAGTCTGAATGGTTGTTTGAAAACTTCCATTGAGAATCATTCAAGATTATGGCATTACAAATTTGGTCACTCGAGTTTCAAGACACTTTCTTATATGAGCCAGAAAAACATAATTGATGGACTTCCACATATTGAAGTTTAGGACAAGATCTGTGAAGCCTGTGTTGCAGGAAAGCAGAGTAGAGCACCATTTCCAATTGAAAAATCATGGAGAGCCTTGAAGCCATTGGAGCTTATTCATTCAGATTTATGTGGACCGATGCACACTACTTCTATTGGAGGTAATTCTTATTTTCTCACATTTGTTGATGATTATAGCAGAAAAGTTTGGGTGTATTTTCTAAAAGAGAAGTCACAAGTATTTGAATACCTAAAAATATTCAAAGCACTTGTGGAGAAGGAGAGTGGCCATTTCATTAAGGTGTTGAGGAGTAATAGAGGTGGAGAATATGTTAGTTATGAGATGCAAACTTATTTGAAGGAGAATGGGATACACCATCAGTTAACAACTAGACACACACCACAACAAAATGGGATAGCTGAGAGGTTGAATAGAACCATTATGGGATTGGCTAGGAGTATGTTGAAGGAGAGGCAAGTGCCCAATTTGCTTTGGGCTGAAGCTGTGTCATGTGCCGTATATTTGTTGAATAGGGTGACATCAAAAAGCACTCCATCTCAAACCCCTTTTGAAATTTGGAGTGGTCATAAGCCTACTGTTGATCACTTGAGAGTTTTTGGGAGTATTTCTTATGTTCATATACCTGATCAAAAGAGAAGGAAGTTGGATGAAAAATCTGAGAAGTGTGTGTTTGTAGGATACAGTGAAAGGTTCAAAGCCTATAAATTGTATAATCCTACAACAAAGAAAGTGGTTGTGAGTAGGGATGTGAGATTTGAGGAGAGCTTAGCTTGGGACTGGCTTGAAAAAGGCAAGAAGGAGGATGTCACAGTTGTGAAAAATTCAGAAAAAATTGTTGATGATGTAGAGAAACAAACACACCACACACTTCAGTTAGATTGGGAGAATCATCTAGTAATGGTATGGAAAAGGTGAAGACAAGAAGCCTGCAAGAGATATATGACACCACAAATGATAATGAGGAGTTGTCTCAATTTGTTTTATATGTAGATGAAGAGCCTTTAACTTTTAATGAGACAGTTACAGATAAGAGATGGATGGATGCCATGAAAGAGGAGATTAATGCTATTGAGAGAAATGACACATGGAGTTTGGCCTCACTTCCTAAAGGTCAAAAATTCATTGGTGTCAAGTGGGTGTACAAAGTGAAGAAGAATGTTGATGGAGGTGTAAATAAATTCAAGGCAAAACTTGTAGTTAAAGGGTACAAGCATAAGCATGGGATAGATTATGAAGAGGTATTTGCACCAGTTGCTAGATTTGATACAGTCAGATTAATTTTCTCTATTGCAGCTATGAATAGATGGTAGATTCATCAATTAGATGTGAAGTCGGCTTTCTTGAATGGTGTTTTGGAGGAAGAAGTATATATTGATCAGCCTAAAGGTTTTATTGTGAAGGAAAAAGAGCATATGGTGTATTGCTTAAAGAAGGCTTTGTATGGCTTGAAGCAAGCCCCGAGGGCTTTGAATTTATGCATTGATAGGCATTTTGGAGAAGAAGGGTTCACTAAATGCCCTTATGAACATGGTGTGTACATGAAGATTGACTCAAATGGCAACAGATTAATTATATGCTTATATGTAGATGATTTGCTTATAACAGGTGATAATGAGCAAATAATTGCAGACTTTAAATCATCTATGTTCAAAAGATTTGATATGACATATATTGGCCTCATGTCATTATTTTTGGGTATAGAAGTGCATTAGAAAGATGATGGCATTTGGATATGTCAAAAGAGGTATGCCAAAGAGTTGCTTGAGAAGTTCAGGATGAATCATTGTAATAGTGTGTCAACACCAATGCAAACTGGAGTTCATTTCACAAAAGAAGAAGGAAAATTTATTGATCCAACATTGTACAAAAGCTTGATTGGGAGCCTTAGATACTTAATTGTGACGAGACCTGACATTGTGTATACTGTGGGCATCTTGAGTAGATTCATGGAGAATCCAAGGGAGTCTCATTGGCTTGCAGCGAAGAAGATTCTTAGATATATCAGTGGCACGGTTGAGTTTGGCCTTCATTATCAGTGTAGTGGAGACATGAGATTACTTGGATATTGTGACAGTGATTGGGCAAATGATCATGAGGAAAGAAAGAGCACAAGTGAATATGTATTTTATGTTGGTGATACAGCTTTTACTTGGAGCACACAAAAGCAGAAAGTTATGGCATTATCTACATGTGAGGCAGAGTATATGGCAGCGGCGGCAGCGGCTTGTGAAGCAATGTGGTTGAAGAATTTATTGAAGGTATTTTATGGAGAGATTGATGAAGCTACAACAATTTATGTGGACAACAAGTCGGCGATTGCATTGGCCAAAAATTCAGTTCAGCATGGCAGGAGTAAGCACATTGATGTGCGTTACCACTTTATTAGAGATGCATTAAAGATGGGTCACATTAGCATGGAGCACTGCAGTACGGAGGATCAGGTAGTTGATTTGTTCACCAAAGCATTGCCGACACCGAGGTTTGTAAAGCTACTGAAGATGCTTGGGATGAAGAAAGTCTTGGTTTGAGGGGGAGATTGTTGGATTTTCAAATCATGCGACGTTTCAATTTTAGTTATTTTTATTATTTTCATTAGACAGTTATTTAAAACTGCTTAATTGTTTTTCCTTTGTATGCATCCCGTGAAAGACAAGTTTTTTTTCCTGCTCTCTGTTTTTTTTTCTGTTTCTCGTGAATAGTGAAACAGAAGTTGTGTGTAGGTACTCTTCTTCCAATTTTTTGCTTTTTCTGTTTTTGCATTGCTTCCATCAAGATCTAGCTAAAGCTTCCTTCCATGCTCTGAAATCCTTACCTGCCTGCTTCTGTAATATCGATCAAGGCCTTCGATCCCAATCCCTGTTGTGACCGATCCAACATTTGAATCCCTTTGCCCGAGCTCGACCCGACTCTTAGCTCACGAGTGAACAACACCCTGCGGCCGAATTTGGCCCGAAGCCCAAGCCTCCTCCCTTGACCTCTACCTAGCCGAACTCCACCTCACGCAAGACTTGCTCTGATCCGACCTCAGGCTTCCAATCCATAACCCCTGTGTCGACTCCCAGCACAGCCGTATCCTCCCATACCCGCCGAACCTCACGTAGGTCCCGATTCCTTCACCTGTCCCCGAATCCTCCCTCACATCATTAGATCCCATCGAATCCACCAATCCGGCCTACCCTTTTGATCTCCCTTACTAAACCGAGCCGATCCCGTCAGAACCAGCCGCCCGATCTCACACCAATCTTCCTCAACCCGCCACAACTGTCCACTCCAGCTCAACGAAAAGCTCCCAGCCCTGTTCGATTAGATCGATCCAGCCTCCATCCGGTCAAATCCTTGCTGATCTACCTACTCTCTGTCACTGTGCCAATCTAAACACTCCCGATCCTGACCTCCTAGGCCCATTACCCACGTCTAGCTCCAACTACAACACTCAATCGACGCCCAAGCCATTGTGCTGAAGCCTCCACCTCAATCAGACGCATACCGAACCTTCAGCCCTCCTTCACCTAGCCATATACTACAGAAAGCCGACTCCCTCTCTATATTTGAACTCAACAGCCCTCTTGCTCTACCCTATTCCATCTGCCACGGGTCTGAACTTCACACCAAACAGTCCCCACTTCATCAACCACATGCAACCCATTCCTCACAGTGAACTGACTTCACTGCGCCGAGCCCATCTCTGTTTCTTGAGAGATGGCAAACAATCTCAGTATACTCAATTCGGCCTCGTTAACAAGTAAAAATCCCTCTAAACTTTCAATCCCTCATTCTCTGTTAATAATATTATAATAATAACTATGATAATAATAATAATTATTATCATTATTAATCGTAACAATAATAATATGTATTATTATTATTATTAAAAAAAGAGAAAAAGACACAAAAAAGAGAATAAAAAGAAAAGAAAATTAGAATTTTGTGCATCTGTGTCGATCCTCGTACCCTCAACCTCGACACAGTCGTCGACATCAACACTACTGTCGTCCTGACACAGCCACCTCATTGATAAGGTATAATGTTCTAAATCTCATTTTCGGTGCTCGCGGCGCACCGAAAAACTACCTATACACGCTCTTGTATCGTGGTGGGAGGGAACTCGGTGCGGTGCTTACGGCGAGGAGGGTATGCCTTGTACATGCTCTCGTAGCTTGGCGGGACAACTTTAAATACCCGTTTACGTGCTTTAGTACCTACGGGAAAAAAATTGCGCATTGTAAACAGGTACCTCGAAGACCTATACACGCTCTTGTAACGTGGTGGGATTAAATAACTACGGCCACGGTGTCCCCCGACACCTACCACAGACGCTCTTATAGCGTGGTGGGAAGGCCCAACTCCCTAATTTCTCCTAAATATGGGAGATGCCAGGAGGCTGCTAGAATTTGAACTAACAGAGGACCTGCACTTCAAATGAAAATATAGGGAACAGAACTTAAACCACTAAATAGGGAACATGACCTAATATTTGACATAAAAATGCAAAATGAAATAACAAGATTAAAATGCAAATATGCAAGCAGGGGACTCATGGTGAATAGGCCCTCAGTGCATATGAATGACATGCGATGAAGTTTAATTAACTTGCAGCGTTTAAACAATTGCATACAGACATCAACAACCAATATAAGCAAATACATTGAACCCCGCAAGCAACGAAAATTGACATGTAATGAGTGCAATGAATTGCCAACTAATGTGCGTTTAAAGAATTTGAGATGAATGTAGCTTGTGTACGATTAATGATAATCAATTGCAAACAAGTATATTAAACTCTTACAAGCAAAGAGGGTTGATATGCTATGAATTGTGATGAGTTATCAACCAAAGTACATTTTAGGAATTCAAAATGAATGTGGCTTACATACAATTAATATCACAAACGTATTAACCCGCTTGCAAGCAATAGTGATCAGCATACAATGAGTGTAGTAGTTCCCCTACGCTCAACAATCAACCAACTTGCAAATAAATACACTAGTTCACTTGCAAGAAGCGAGAATGAACGAATTGTGATTGTGATAAGTTCCCTACAGTCACACTCAAGAGGATGTGCGACAAATAAGGTGGCATTCCTACAACCAGTCTCAGTTGAGTTCTCAAGCAAACGCATCAACCTCTTGTGGATAGTTAAGCTTGATGTACAATGAATGCAAAATCGCCTAACTACAAACAAGTACAAATTCCTGCAAATGACGACAATCAACATGCATTGAGAAGTTGATGACGAATGCAGTTCATTCGGCATTAAGCATCAATCTGCAAATGAACAAATCAGCTTGCTTGCAAGCAGCAGTAGTAGGTATACTGCAAGGATGAAGGACCCTTTATGAGTGTGGGCGTGCAATATATCATTTACAAGTAAGGATCGGAGATCACAACAAATGCAAAATAATCTCAACAAATGCAAGCACCTATAGAACAACAGAGCTGCAATACATAACTCTTAAGAATTATGGTAGAAATCTTATCATGTACAACGGTCTGCAAATGCGCACAGAATATTGGCAGCAAATATGACAGCATGAGTATGGGCACTTGTAATATGCAAAGTAGTCTACCTATAGGTACACTAATCTCCTGCAAACAAAGACGGGCGATGTGCAATGAGTGCAAGCATCTGCGAGTCACTGTAGAAGACTCGCCATATACATAATAAGCTATCTACAAGCAAGCAATAAAGCTTGTGATGAATGCAAATATCTGCAAGCAAATACATAGAACCTTCATCCCATGCAGACACCTATGAGTCATTGTATGAGGCTAGTCATGTATACAACATGCCATCTGCTGGAAAATACAAAAGAGATGTAGTGAAAGCAAGCATCTACGAACAATAAAAGCTGACATGCAATGAATGTGAAAACTTTTTCACATGAACACGACGCGCTGCCTACAAACAAACACGACGAACTTGAAGTGAATACAGACATCAACAAGCAGCAAATCCAGACATCTACGAACCACAACATGAGATTCATTTATACATGGCAGTCTACCTCTATAAAGTAACAAATGACTCATAGCGCAACGCTACGATTCACCTGCAAGCAAAACCAGGGAATCAATAGTAAAAATTATGGGCCATTGATAAATTGATATAGTAAACTTGCGGAGCAAGGCTGTTATACTAGATATTAGTTTACATGCAAACGATAGGTAGGAGACCCCTGACTCACCACACAACTTATTTGCAGGTGGAAGTACACTCCCGCAGGTTGAATGCTGAAGAAAATGACTGCTTGTAGAAGATAAATGAGCCAAACTACATTGTTAATGCGCTACAAATGAAATTCAACGTGCTGCTACACTACGCCACCAGATCAGCAATATGCATACAAGCAGACAGAAGGTGTTTACAAATTCCCAAATGAAACCTACCGTATTTCTCCATGACAGTCATTTACACAGTTAATTATTGCAAAAACATCCCCCTCATGCATTGAAATGCATACTGACACATTCATAGCATGCATATATTTACAATATGCAGGAGCATCATGCAAATACATCATCCGATATGCAAAATGCACCATGCTCTGGCGACACATTGCATTGACATACAAATGCATCATGCATATATACACTGCAACATACAAAATGCATTACACAAGTGCATTGCATAAACATGTAAAATGTATTGTGCAGCAGCGGCATGCTATGCTGGCATGCAAACATATTATGCACTATACGAAAGCTTTGTATCATTATGCAAACATGTTATGCATGCAATTCATCTACTACTGCATCAAGCTAACATGCAACATGTCAAATATCAAGCAATATGCAAATGCATATACTAACATACACATATACATATAGATATATAAATACATGCATGAGTATGATAACATACATATGAAACTATAATTATGTGCGTGAATATGCAGATGTATCATATACACATATTACACTACATACATATAACTATCATACAAATACATCTTGCAAAATGTATACAAAAGTATATACCCGTATGAGCCCCGACGAACATGATGTATGCACAAATGTGACATCTGAGAATGCTGCACATGTTAAGAAATAAATTTAAGATCAGGCCTAATCCTTCTATATGAATATATAGGAATCGACATGATTTGAACCAATGAATAAATATACGATCGCGGCATCGACCGAGATATTTGTTTTGTGCATTCATATTTGGCCTTCATGGTCTATAACAAGAAAAATTCACTAATAAAGGCATAAAGGCGACAACGAACCTAATCCTTTGTCGACAATTTGACAGAGTCGACAAGGTTCAACCAATAAAATGAAATTACTCATAAAAACCCCAATGATGGCCGTGTTGACAGAAAATCTCAACAGGAGGGGACCCCAAATATTCAAAATGCCTCCAAATTCTCATAACATACACTCAATGATATCAATATTTAAAATTGAAATAAAAACACATAAATACTTAAAGCAAAATACCCATCCACCCCCCGCAACAGTTTGACGAGGTGGACAAGTTAGAAAATCACTTCAGCTCATAAAGAGCGAATATCTGATCGAGAATATCACTACTATTCATTTTCAATCTATCTCTTATCAGTAAGGACGTGGAACGTGTCTTCTAACCGGTGGCTTTGTCGTCAAATGGCACCACAACGGTTATGATCGAGATCCTCTAACCGGGTGGTTTTGCTATAAAAGATCTCATAGAAATGCTTAAATTAAATTTAAAACTTGGAAAGCTTAGATAGATTAAATATTGCAAATATGTTGCGTGTTCTCATATAGACCAGAAACATCTTGAAATCTATATGCACATTACTTTTATTCCATCCCTGCTGTATCTGATAGTTTACTTAAAAAAAAGGCTTTTGATTTCTCTCTTAGCACATAGTCCCCTGCTTACTTTTGTATAACATTTTTGTCATTTATGTTTACTTTATTCATCTACTTTCTTATTTATTTACATTCAGTTTTAAATTTTACTCACTCCCCCATCCCCCATCACGCATATTTTTTATCTGTTTTATTCATTTATTTGTACTAATTGTTGTTTAATTCACTAATACTGTTAACTATTTTTAGCATTTCTTCTCCAATAAATGTTGACATGTCGGAAGCTCTGAATCTTGTAATAGTTGAGTTCTTTGAATGCAATGCACGTTAACATATTTTCTTGCTTTTCTTCATCTTGGATATTGAATGTTTTAATTGTTTAATAAATTCCCCACAAATAGCAAAACTAAATTAATACTATCTGAATATACAGATACGTACTTGTTGGTAACCATTATGATGCATGGACATTCGGGGCTGTTGACCCAAATAGTGGAACTGCTGCTTTCTTAGAGGTAATCCAAATCCAAGTGGCAGATACTTCCTATCAAATATATAACAAGCATGGTAAGCTTCCAAATTTTGTTAAGAAATTTTCTCGATAAACTCAATTTAGAGGAAAAAGTTTGGGTTGGGATGTCCTGATCAAAATTTTTTCTCTATAGAATTTATACTAATTGGATTTTCTTTTAAATAAGCTTAATATAGATTTTGATTGATTAGCTATTTATTGCACCATCTCAAAGTAAATTATCCTAACTCACAATTATCTTGACTCATATTTTCTCTTGATTTAGATGCTAGGAATTTGAATGAAGGGAAAGAAAATCTTAAGAAAAAGTATTTTGTACAATCTTAAGTTTAGCTATTTATGAAACTAAACTAAAATATATAAAAAGCAAAACTATGCATTTGTGCATTCATGTCCAATTCATTAAGAATTTAATGAAAGGTGGAAATGACAAGTTATAATTTTATTGTGCTTTTTGATATTTCAGTGGTGTTATTGTAAATTAATATAGTTGAATATTAGGTTTGTAAACAAGACATAATGGAGAACAAGTCGACCCCATGTAGTGAAACAAAGGCTTGATGTTATTGTTGTTGTTATATTAGGTTTGTGTATAGATAGCTTTGGTGCCACATTGGAAATTTGATAAAAAATTTACATAAATGATTGTTGAATCATAATCACTTTGTAATTATTTGTATTTCATTTCATTGTTTTCTTACAAGAAATTTTGCTTCCTTCGCTTTCCTAGAACATTTTAAAAATTGTAAGGTTAGATAATGATATCTAGAACATTTAAAAAATTAATTTTCTTATATTATATTTGAGGATCATATTTGAAATATAAATTGAGATTTTTTATCACATGCAAGAAAAGAATGATGGGCTTTGAAAAGATTTGGAAGGGTTATAGAAGCAAGGAAAGAAAGGATATTAAGGTTTTGGACATATTTGGAGTTGGAGCTTCTAGCCATTAAAATGATAAATTTTTCGAGGAAAGTTTTGAGGAGCTTCATATTAAAGTTTGAGATGTTAGGGAACTAATGGAGGTATCTTTAGGAGTTTTTAAAGTTTTGTTTTTCTTTAAACTTATTGCTTACAACATCAAATTTTCTCGAAGTGTTAGGCTGTTGGCTTGGGGCATCTTGGGGTTAATGGGGAGTTAAGAACTTGTGAAGTTCTAGAAGTTTTGGGAGAATGTGGAGGTTATCTTTGGAGGTATTGGTGGGGTATTGGAATGAGAGAGGCTAGGGTTTACGGGTTGATCGAGCCTAGCTTGTAGGAGGGGGAGTTATGTTCGAGAGTAGAGAAGATAACGTGGATAATTAAGGACTCAACTAAGTCCCAGGGAATTAGCCATTAGGCTTACTATTTCATGTAATATTTGCACATGTAAAACATAATATTATTCAAATAGGCCTTTGCAAGCCTATGATTGCTCAAGGCTTATTTTGAAAGCCCTTGGAGCCAATATAACAATGCTACATGGATTTATGAAATCTCATAATACAAAGAAAATGAAATTTAAAAAAAAAATGCTTCCATAAAGAGGGATTTCAGCTAAGCCAAAGTAGGAAGATGGAGTGGTCTTGAGAGTGTGCAATCTTCCAATATCCTTTTTCTTTGTTGGGTGTGACTGACCCTATCATCAAGAACTTGATTTTAAGCCTTCCAATTATTCCCTACTGAATTTGGAGGGAAGTGGGGGCGATTGTGCATTGTATGGAAAGTGGAGTGGCCTTGATATAAGCAATATACATGATTTCTTAATGAAGGAGCCACCCTCTTGTTTGATTGTCTTAATTTTTGTATTGTTGATGTTGATCACGATCATGAGGCTTCCTCCATCTTGATATCAACTTTTATTCAAACATTGATCATGCATTTGAATTGCATCTCAAGAGGTTACCAATCAAATTGTTTTCTTCATAATAAAGATCCTCCAAATCCTACTTTATATTTGTGTCAAAGGCAAGGGCTGTAAAGAAGTCAAGATCATGAACTTTGAAGGCACAAGTCCTCCGCCACATAAATCAATTGTTTTCACATTAGAAATTTGATATTTAATTTGATTTTCAAGGCCCATCCAGATAGATTTATATTATTTAGTTACTTTATTCTATTGCCAATGTTTATTGAAGCCCGTTTATTGTTTGGTTGTTCTTAGTGTTATTTGTAACATTTTTAGGTTGCCCAAAGATTCGCAAAGATGCAAAAGGAGGGATGGAAACCTCGAAGAACCATTATCTTGTGTAGTTGGGATGCAGAAGAGCACCACCTGGTCTCGCCTCCCTTCCCAATCTCCCTCGGTTTTACAATTCCTTTTTTGTCAGTCTGCTGAATGATGGCATCAATGTTGCTGCAGATAGGTTCAACAGAATGGGTGGAAGATAACAGAGAGATGTTAGCCTCAAGAGCTGTAGCTTATCTGAACATGGACTATGCTGTATCTGGTCGTGGATTCCATGCTTCTTCAACCCCACAACTTGATGAACTTCTCAAAGAGGCAGCAAAAATGGTCTTATTATGTTTCCCCTTTATTTAACTTGATGATAATACGATTTTTTGGATACAGATTCAATTTATTCTATATGCTCTAGTTGTATTCATTATCATCTGGGAAACTGCTAAATACTAATTTGTCTTAGTATATGCATATGTATGTTGGATTCTACACATTTTTGCTGTGAAGGTTCAAGATCCTGATAATTCATCACAGACTCTATATGAATCTTGGGCTACTACAGATTCTCCTCTGGTAAGTATTTGCGACTTACTAGCTACATGCGACCAGAAAGACCTTTGGACCTACTTGATTATTCAATTCTGCATCTCTTCAAATTATAGAAAAAAAATTGAGTGAGGATATTTTGACCCAGTTCTCATCAGGATAGGCTCTAAAAATTGACACACGACATTAAATACCATAAAAAGAGCAATTTGTTTTAATGTTTTACTGTTTTATCGTATATTTTAAAGAAAATATTTTCATATGTATCAGAGAAATTTTTGTTTAACTTGTATGGTAATTATTTTATGATGATTACTTCTAAATGTTTTAATATATTTTTATTTTATCATAGATTCTTGGTGCCCATCCTAACTATAGTTAGGTCAGGTATCCTGACCCAATTATTTTCCTCAACTTATAAGCTTATTTGAACTTCATATCGAAAGATACGGAGGTTAGGTGGTGGTGGATCCGATTATGCGGCTTTTGTTCAGCATGTTGGTGTCCCTTCAGTTGACATGAGGTTTGCAAGAGGTATATATCTATACTTTTTCCTTTTGTGACCTTTCAGTATCTTCACAGTTTCAAGTATGTTCCTATGGCATCCAACTCTGCAAGGATCTTCAACTCTTTTTTTCTTGAAATTTTCTTAAATATATCTTTTTGGCTGGTGAAAGTTTCTAATATCTTGCTAAAATGATTTCTAGATTATCCTGTCTACCACTCCATGTATGACGACTTTTTATGGATGCAAAAATTTGGAGACCCGTTGTTTCATAGGCATGTTGCAGGTAATTTATGCCTTTCTTCTTAAGTGCAGCATGCATCTAGATGGACATGATAGGAAAATAATTATATCAGGAACTCCTAATGCATTGTTGTGTTGAGTGCAAGACAATTGGAACAAAGTAAAAGGACATTTGTTAAGAGATACAAAACACAGACTTTTCTCTTGAGAAAAAAAAATGATTTTGACTATTATTTTCTAATACAAATTTTTTTTCTTTATAGTTATTACACAAGTGTCATATTTTCTTTTATCAAAGCTACCATATTTTTAATAAATTTTCATGCATTTTTTGACACAACGACGTGCAAATACATTAGAAACTCCGACGCAAAATTGCGGAAAAATAATATGGCCACCTGATACCTCTCCCACATGCCTTTTCTTAACCAAGTCATTGTTCAAGAACGTAGAAGATAGATTCTTCTCATCTATATGCTGATTTGTTTTATTTTGTGTCCCAAACTTCTTGTCAATTTTCTGTAAGAAGACAAATTCAATATTACTACAAACTAATGTTTGGCCAATATCTGAGAGAAGAATGCCAATATCATCAATGTATTCTACTTGTAATGTTAGTTTTTCAAGATAACTCAATAGTATATTTACTCTAGTTGCTTATTATAATTGGTTTTCCACTAATTTCCTACAAAAAACATAAAAATGTCTAACTTGAATCTTGCTATACTATTAAGTATAGCTGCAAGCATTCTGGGGCTGGTCGCTTTAAAGTTGGCTGATGAAGAGTTCTTGCCTTTTGATTACATTTCCTATGCATATGAGCTCCAGGTATACTTCCTATAACTTTCTGGTAAGTATTTTAAGTTAGTTTTATTTCTATATTTTTTAATTTTCACTCCCTTTCAGGACTTGGCAAATTCAATATGACTACAAGCTAATATTTAGCCAATATCTGAGAGCTGAATGCCAAATCAGTTGTTTATCTCTCCTTACTAATAGAATTTTAACCTCATATTAAGCAGAAAAGCACAAAGGTTTTAGAAAATGAGTTGCTGGGAAAGCCAGTGAGTTTTGCGCCATTACAGGAGTCTATAGAAAAATTCAGGAAGGCGGCTTCCAAAGTAGACAGTCAGAGGAAGGTATCTTAAATAGTTTCTTGATGAATTAGCCTTTTACTTCAAAGAAAGTGTGCTTTCTTTCAGGAAACTTTAGAGATGTTTCATATCATGAAAGTCTGAAACTAATATAGGAATTGGAAGGCAAGGATTTGCTGTCAAAATGGAAGAAAGATCCTTTGAAAGTTCGAGAACTCAATGATAGGTTGATGATGACAGAGAGGGCATTTACTGATCGAGAGGGCCTCTTTGGAAGGCCCTGGTTCAAGCATTTGGTACATTGATTCTGCTCTCTCTTTCTCTCTCTCTCTCTCGTTCTCTCTCTCTGATTTAATTAGTTAGAATTTTATTGAATGAGATCTTATAATTATGATGAATTTGAAAGGTATATGGACCATCAAATCATAATGTGTATTTATCAAGGGCCTTTCCAAGCATAGATGATGCCATTGAAGGGGTTGAAGTTTCGAAAGGATTGGGTTCATGGCAATTGGTTCAACGTGAAGTTTGGAGGGTTGCTAGAGTAATCACTCAAGCTTCTCGTGTCCTTAATGGGGAGTTAACATGATCATAAATTTCTTGTACACAAAATTTATATTCTTCACAACAAAAGTTATGAATAATGCATCTGAAAAGGAAAGGGATTGTTACTAAAATTAGTTTTCATTCCCCTGTTAAACATATTATTATTATTATTATTCTAACAATGTTTTCATGTTCTATTAGAGTTTGTTTTTTGTCCTTTATCACTGGTCATTGGAAGCTTTGCATTGTTATGAGTTTTGTTATCTGCGAGAAATCGAGCGATAAAATGATGATTAATTTTGATTGTCTTGGGCTTTGTTTAAGATAGTTTTCTTTCTGCTTTCTAAAGTAGCTTTCTAGTACAAAAATTTCTAGTTCAATTTTTAACTAGAAAACTACTTTATAAAACAGTAAGAAAGCTGTCCCAAATAAAGCCTTAGTCTTTTATATTCTCACACATGAAAATTAATGTTAGTAAAGAGCGGAGCATAAATTTTTTTATATGGAAAACTCTTTGGAGTAAAATTTATGACGTCTTGTCTAGTTAAATCAATTTAACTTCTACTATTTTATAGAAATAAAGATTAAGGGGCCATCACTATATAATAGGAGGGATTTTGTAGTTTAATCTTGAAAGAAATTATCCTAAGGCTTGTGCTTACTATATGGGGTGTTTTGATATCCCTTAGAAACCTTAGAATTTATTTTGGTAAAGTTTAGATAGGTGGAGTGGCTACAATTGGTAAAGCAATGAGAAGCCCTTTAGGCTTAGTGTATGCAGTGGTGGAGCCAGAAATTTTTCATAAGGGGGCCTAAATTTTTTTTAAAAAATCCCCTTAACTTTTTTCATCCGGGCTTGGGATCAGCTTTGACAGTTTTAAAAATTTTTGTTTAAAAAATAAAGTACTAAATATAAGATGAAATACACTTACAATTTATACCGTCTGTTTTCCATATTTTGAAAAAATTGAATAATAATATATTGTCAATATAATCTAAAATTTCTTTTTCAATATAAGCGATTAAAGTATTGTTCATCCACTGATCTCCAATTCGATTGCGTAGTCAATTTTTTATGATAACCAATGCAGAAAATGCTCTTTTAACTCCTGCTGTTGCAACGGGTAGTACTAATGTCAGCTTCAATAGCTTAAAAACAAGGGGATATAACATTGTCTTCTTGCTCTGAACTATTTTTTCAGCAAGATTTCCTATATCTTTTAACAATGAAAATTGAATATCAAACCGCATATCCATAATATAAGTTTCCAGCTGATTATCAAGAATCATCAAATCGAAAGGAGTGAAATCGCTTGGATATAAGTTTGTCATTTCAATTAACTTCTCTTTGTTGAATGCATAGAACGAATTTGATGGATTCAAACAAGCAATACACAAAAGTAGTTTTGTATTATCCTCTATGAAACGATTATTCAACTCTTGAAGTTGCATATCAAGTGCTGTGTAAAATACATTAACTCGATAATGATGTAAATTTATCATTTCTTGAAGTCCACGTCACAGTCGTCCACGGGCAAGCCATATATCATCTAGATTCGGAGTGATAATTTTGTGTTCAACACAAAAGGAAGTCCACTTTTTAATAAATTCATCCCACTTCTTATCTCTCATGTCTTGTAATCTATTTTTTGAAATATGAACTAAAGACATGGCATTCACGATGTCTTGATCTTTTCTTTGCAAAGCTTCTGATAGTTCAGCAGTGATTTCAAGAATATCTTTCATTAAGTGCAAACAAAAATAGAAGTCAAAAGATTGCATTGAATCTAATAATGCATAAATCTCTCCTCTCTGTTCAAAGCTTATGCCATCCTCCAAAACAATTTCAAGCACATTAATAACTGAGGAGAACATTGTAATCAATCTAATCAGTGACTCATAATGAGAATCCCATCTTGTTTCACCAGCACGCCTTAAAGATATTTCTTGATTTAATCCTCATCCAGTGAATACCTCATCATTATGTAATGCACTTAATGTCATCTCACGTTCTTTCTCTCTTAGTTGATCATGACGTTTGCATGAAACACCAACAATATTCTTCACATTTGAAATTATAGTAAACAATAATGCAATCTGAACATGATTTTTTGCAACTGTGACTAAAGCTAACTGAAGCTAGTGTGAGAAACAATGAATATAATGTGCAGATTTGTTATCATTTAGGAAAAGAGCTTTTAGCCCATTGAATTCTCCTCTCATATTATTTGCGCCATCATAACCTTGACCACGAATTTTAGTGTGAGACAAACAAAAATTTGAGAGGACTTGTTCAACTTCTTTTATGAGACATCTAGCTGAAGTTTCAGGAACATGTACAATACCCAAAAAATGTTCAATAATTTGGCCTTTCTCATTCATATATCGTATAACAACAGCCATTTATTCTTTCCCTGATATATCACGAGCTTCATCAACAAGAATAGAGAAGAAACTGTGCAGAACGAATCTACCTCTGTGCCGAATGAATCTATCTCTATCCGTGAAACGGAAGAAGGAAGATACGAAGCTTGCACCACGACCTGCGAGAGCGAGAGGTGAGAGCTGCCTTCTCCTATTCGTGAAGCGGAAGAGTTTTAGGGCACGCGACTACGTGAGAATCGATCTGCCCAATTTTTTAATTTTTTCGCGAAGGGGGCACGTGTCCCCGCGGGACCCCGCTTATATCTGCCGTTGAAACCATTAGATCAGTATCAAACAACAAAAGTCAGTTTTTTCCATTAAAAAAGGCTAAAACACGAAACATCCTAAAAGCCTAAAACTGAGGCAGATCTGCTTTGATTCATGAAGCGGAAGAGTATTAACCCTTAACAAGCAAGGATATGCAATTTTAAAACTCAAACTAACATAATCCCAAAGTTACCCAGTGAACAGCCGAATGAATCCTCGAGGAAGGCAGTCGAGCATGTTGGTTGGATCAAAAGCGAAAGACTGTGCATGAAACGAAAGAAGGAAGACGAACGAATCTACCTCTATGCCGAACGAATCTATCTCTGTTCGTGAAATAGAAGAAGGAAGACATGAAGCTTGTGCCGTGACCTGCGAGAGCTGCCTTCTCCTATTAGTGAAGCGGAAGAGTTTTAGGGCACGCGACTACGCGAGAACCGATCCGCCCAATTTTTTAATTTTTTCGTGGAGGGGACACGTGGCCCTGCGGGACCCCGCTTATATCCGTCGTTGAGTGTATACTTGAATTAGGGCATATAGGGTTTACAAATTGGGAGGCCTATGGGCTTGCAACTATATAAAGAAATGTTCATAATATTGATATGGAGTTTGTGGGATTTTTTAAAGAGTTTTAAGTTAGGAAATTACAAGCAACAAGACTAGTCCATGTTAAACCCTAATTTGACCAAGTTGAGATGTGGTTTAATTTTTTATGTAATTTTTAAATGTAAGATGGATGTCAACACTTGGAAGTAGTGTGGAGGTGTTCATAGTTTAATTCTAGATTTTTTTTTATAATTTTTCATGGATTTTTGTTAGATAGATTAGGTCTTGTTAACTTAGATTAGGCCGACTTTGAAAAATTTAACATTTCTATTTTTTCAAAAGAAAAAGTAGGTTTTTCCCATGGGATGATAGAGGGAATGTATGAGAATCTTGTGGTTGAATTTATTTTACACTTGCAAAATAATTTTCTCAACAAAGAAAATCCTCCTTCTGTCGAGTCAAAGAGAAGGGAATTGTTTCACAAATTTCAAAGTTCATTCACAGTTATTATAACAATTTTAAAAAAAATGTTTCTAGAGGTTTTCCTATTGAAAATTCAAATTCCTACGATTGATGATGTGTTTCTTTAAATGTAGGGGTGACAAGAGCATGTATGGAGGGAGAGGTTTGTCTATTTATTCGTGGAACATGGTTGATGTGGCTCTTGTAGTTGACTTGGAATACATTAACGTTCTCCTTGGTAATCCCATAGTATTGGTTCTGACCCATGTTGGTCTTCTCATCTCTTCCACCATAGAATGTGTCCATAGAGGACTAGTATTGGTCGATGTTGGTAAATGGCTAGTCTTGACTCTCCTTGCACCTTAAGACTTATAGTTTTCCATATTAACTTTGCACCCTTTTATCTAAATTACTTAAAATAAAATCCCCTAGAGCATCCCATACCAAACATGTAAAGTCAAATAATATAAAGTGTCTTAATTCACAACATATTGATATACACTACTATACAGACATTAGAAGTGGCTATTTACCTTAAGTATGTATTGAAAGTTCGTAAGGGGTGTTAAACCCTAAAGAACTAGTCATGAGGCTAACCAAGAGAGGGGGATGAATTGGATATTTAAAAAAACTTCGTTAACAAAAAGAAATATCTTTTTACATCTTATAGTGAAAACGAATTAAACCAATAAAAAAAAGATCAATTACAGATTTCACCCAAATAGTTAAACACAGTAAAATAAAATGCGAAAAATAATCAGAAAGAACACACCAGATTTATAGTGATTCGGTCCTACCTGACCTATGTCCACTCCCCGGAGGAACCCTCCAAGTATTACACTAAACCTTTAGTGACTCTCCTTTAGCCCCCACAGTTAGGCGTAGAAGCCCTTACAAAATTACTTTCACCTTCCCCAGTGCGGCGGAGTAGTCGGGTCCTTTGACACCAAAGAGATCTTCTTCTTCCCAAAACTTCCCTCGGGACGACCCTTGAATTCGATGGTACTTAGGTGCAAGCTTGCCGGAGCAACCGTGTGAACCCCCTTACACTCCCTCAAAAATCCCCCTTCCGAGGCTCTTCTCCCTCTCAAACTCCACCCTTTCCACTCTCCCTTTCAAGCTCTCTCTTCAAGTTTTCTCCAAAAAATTATGACTCAATGGCTGCCAACGACACTTATAAAATCTTTGACAACCCTTAAATAGAGAGCTTTGAAAAATCCTTCCAAATCAGTTCTGGCGGCAAAGATTGTCTAGGATGATCTCAGGATCATTCAGCACGATATGTTTAAAAAGAGGGCTTCAAAAAATCTTAAAAACTCAATTCTGAAGCCAATAATCGTCCAGTATGATCTTAGGATCGTCCAGGATGATGTGCAGAATTTGACCTGATAGTCCTTGACGATCTCAGGATAGTCCAGGACGATCAGTACAAATTTTGAACAAATCGTTCAGTACGATATACAGATTATCCAGGACGATCAGAATATCAAATTAAGCAGATTTGATTGACTAATCCCAAGATTAATTTAGGCATGATTTTCATATATCGTCCAGTACGATATGGATCGTCCTGGATGATTAGACCAAAAACAGAAACTTAAAATCTTGCCTAAATTATTATCGCGGCTAGGGTTTAATTTGAGATTGCATTGGATCGTCCAGGACGATTAGTTCAAAAATTGAACTTCTGGTTTTGACTCATCTCACTCCCCCTGAGTGTATGTGTGTATGATTACCAAGCTAGCATACACCCTTACAGGACTTGACTCAAGAAATCAAAAATACATCAATGAATATTACAAAGATCTTTACAGCATAACTTATTCTACCCAATCTTAAGCCTTGAATATTCGTTGGATGTTACATGGTGTTCTTAAAATGTTAGTATACATACAACCAAGTATAGAATGAAAATATTAGGAGACATAAAGATGTGAGCCATAATGTTTGTTAATTTGCACTTAGTTACTTTGATAACCTGTAAAATAGTTATTTACAAAATTTCATATAAAATATATCCTTTAAATGATAAAATATCTTCAATAATAAATATAAATTTAAAAGAATGTCATTTGAAAATTAAAGAAAATACTCATGAGAATTTATATCATCAAAGTAGGATATCTAGGTTGACCAATCTCCCAGAGAGACTAGGCTCTATAAGGTTAAATACACTCAATGACACCTCCAAAAAATACTCTTTATCACACATGCATTTGTTTTAATATGTCCAAGTTCAAAAGGAGGATTATGATTCAATGAATGTTATCCTAGTAGGATACTTTATGCTTTGAGATGAATAAGTCCACAAGATATAGGGTGAATCACCATTAACAAAGTAATATGATCATCTCTCTGCATCGAAATCCTTTGAGAGAATGGTCATTGAATCACCATAGACTCAAGGAGTATAATGAGCTCAAAGAGGTGATGGGTACTAATAAGGAGTCTAAAAAAATATAAAAAATTTTTTTGATAGGATTTTATGGATACGTCATCTTAGGTTATGAAGCTAAAAATCACTTAGCAATAAAGTTGATCAACACAACCTAATCATGAGATGCTCTCTCAGCAATCATAAATTGCATCATCCAAAATTAGCATCACAATGTCAAATTAATAAAATGATGTAGGACTTATAATTCTAAGAGGTAGATTAGAAATGATGTTGAACTTATAATTCTTAGAGGATTTGATTGCTAACTATCTCTACTTTGTATCTTGTCCACAAGACATAGTAAGAGAATTTTCAACCAAAAAGTTACCTAGAGAAAAAATTAATTTTAAGGGGAAAAAATTTTGTATATTAATTCTTAAGGTTGATTATCAATTTATTGAAGTTTATTGGAAAATATTTTATCCTAAGAGCTTACTGCAAAGTTATTTATATTTCAAATAATTACAAACCAATAAACAAGGTGAAAAAATATCACATTAAAAGACTAAAGAAATTATAGGAGTAGCAAAATAATATGTTGTGATGGTTGTAAAAGAATATGATAATAAGGCTAAGTAGCAATAATCCCTCTACTTTTGGTTATTATCACCTCTTTCAAATATATATATGTCCACCTAGTATTGGAGTAAGAACTTCTAGATTTGGATGTATACTTTAATGGAAATTATTATATGTATAAAGCCTTCATAAGCTTAAAAGTAAAGTAAAAAATAAAAGTGTTAAATGGAACTATGAAGACATAATAAATAATACAAAAGAAAACCAAACAATACATCACAATATCACATCACTGATATCATTTGGTAATTAATGTTGAATTGGCATTTTAATATTTTGGCACATAACCCTTGTATAAGAAAATTTAAAAATAATATATATCACTAGTCATATATTAGGCATCTACGAGAAAAAAATATATCTATCATAGTGCAAAAAAGTAGCCAAACAACTAAGTACCAAGCAAGAGCATCTTTGTTAATAACAACCAATTCAACCCAACAAGTTATATATCGTGCAATAAAAGGATCATCTAACAAGATATCGACCTAGCTACATCATATCAAAGCTAACAACTAAGGGGTTGTGACCTATCACAACAACTAAATATGTGCAAAGGTCTCAGCGTTGTCAAACTATAGCTTATTACCTTAATTGTTTTTTGAATTTTTAAAGCTAAATTTAAAAAAATATTTCGATAGAATAGAAAGAGATTTGAAAATAAATACATATTTTTTTATAAAATATAGAAAGATATGAATTAAAATTTTGAAAAAGCTTTAGCCTTAGGCATTGCCTACAATAATCAACTTAATTTTAAAAATAAATTAATGTAACATGTCATAGGTTAGTTGTAGACTTATAGTCCCGAGCAATCAAACGAGGAGTGGTTATCATAAAATGATTTTTGTTGTCAAATGAGATGTTACCCAATTATAATAGTCAAACTATTATAATCATAGACCAAGTATTGAAATTAAAAGGTTTAGACCAATCTAGACAATCAAAATTGACTAACCTCATGCATATACAAATGTAATTAATATGAGGGTAAATAGTTGAGAACATCAACCACCAAACTTGAGATTCAAGTGTTTGTGTATATTACAAACACTTAAAAGATAAAAATATTCCAAACATTCAAGGTAAGTTCTAAATATTCATGGTGTAAGGTAAGTCCAAATAAAGACAGTTACTCATAAGGAAAAGAAATGGTTCGACTATAGGCGTATACTCAATACCAAAAGTGTTCAATTACAAGGTATGATTAAACAATAAAATGACTTAATCAAAAGAGCATGACCAAGTTGGGATAAAAATCAACCAAATGTGATATGGCTTAGTTCAAAAATGATTCTTTTAAGGAATGACACTAAAATAGGGATAGTAATATCAAAAGAGCTTGATCTTACTGGGGAATGATTTAGCCATAAGAGCATGGCTAAATCAATGGGTAGTTTCGATCAAAAAAGTATGATCTAATCATAATAGCATAGTCATAAGAATTTGATTATATTAAAGATGAACTTAATCAAAAGTGCATGTCTAGTTCAAGATGTTTCTTAGTTAAATAAGCATGACTAAGAGAGTAGGGCAGTATAAGCCAATAAGTATGATTAGTCTAAGAATAGGCTTAGTTTAAAAAGCATGTTCAGTGCGGGATGATTCTCAACCCAAGAGTATGACTAAAAGGAATAAAAAACACAATCAAACCACCTTAATTGTACTAAAAGTAAACCCAACCAAAATGTATTGATTAAGTTTATAAAAGGTCTAATCGAAAGAGAATGATCGTATTGTCAAAGTCAAATTAGGTTAAGATGTTATGTCAAAATGATAAAATTCATGTCAGTGATACCAATAGGGAAAACCAGAATGATCTATAGAGATGTTTCAAGTAGGTCTTATGAAATCCAATATAATTTGAACCTAGAGCGGACTAGGTAGACTATCTTAGAATGCTATATAGGCTACCCTAAGACATGAAATCCCCTACTAATCAACTTATTAAGAGTGGCAAATTAATTAATATACGTAAAAAATATATATTGTAAAGCTTGACCCAACTCAATCAAACCTAACCATAGATTATTAAATTGATATAAAATCAATCAAATTAAGGAGCCTAAGTGCATGTGTAATGACCAAATGACCCTAGACACATGTCAAATGCAACTCTGAAATATCATAGGTAAATGACCAATAAACATTATATATTAGGAAATTGATCAACCATATACAAATGTGTGCAAAAGTAATATACAGGGATTTTTTCTATGAGCAATATGTATTAGATTAAATGAGTTTTAAATATTTTAATTTTCCAAAAATAACTTTGGCAATTTAGTAAAATTTTTCAAAATTATTAAATTATTGAAGCTCAAAATATCTAAAATATTGAAAAAAAAAAATTTTTGACATTTAGATTTATATTTGAACATTAGAGTTTTGAAATTGATATTGCGAAAAGATCCAACACAAACGGATAGTCAAAGTCAAAATTAAATCATATTTTCTTCAATTAAAAAAATAATTAATATAACCATAATAATTAGGAAAATTTGTTAAAGTAGTCAAGTTATGGTCAAAGTGGGTCAAATAAACTTTCAAATGTCTCTAAATAAGATAAAATATATTTCGACATATTATAGGTATTTTGATATTTTTTAATATTTTTCGTAATTACAGCTTAGGGGATGAAAAATAATAATAATATATCAAATAATTTAGAAAACTTTTCAGAACATTTGGACATGTTTAATGTTTTATGTTTGACTTTGGCAAACTTAAAATAAGCCTTAATTAATCAAATTAATTAAAAAGTATAATGCTTATCACAAAAAATAGTAATTTTTAATAATTAAAAATATATAGCATGGTGTATACACATTCAATGCTCATGTCATTATAAACACATGCCCATGCATATGAAGTGAATATTCCTATATATTTTTATATTTTATTAAATTTATTTATTTATTTCAAAATTATTATTAAAATTACAAAAATTAGAAAAAAAATGCTCACATACTCTTGAAATGATATTTAGATTTGAAAACAAACATTGGTGGTGTTGAAAATACATGAATTTTAATTTTCCTTTATCCTAATTTTTAAAATTAAAAAGTAGGATTTTTCATTTCGAAATATTAAAATTATAAATGATTTTGGAAAATACCCAATTTTTAAGCAATCCTACAATTTTCAACTATATGTAATGTATTTTTCAAAATTAAAGAAATAAAATAAATGATTTCTTAATTATGAAAAATAGAAAAATACCTCAAATAATTTTAGAAAAAATTGAATATGCTTTAAATAATAAGCAAAGCGTGAGGAAAACTTGCCAAAAACATCCCCAAATATTTTTGGTATTCTAGAAATTATTTAAATAAGTCTAAAAATTCAAAAATTATGAAATTCAATACTTTTTATTTATTAGATATATTAAATAATCTCCAAAATTGTTTAATGATTTAAGGATTTGTCTAATCATGCAAGAGATCTTTTTTAATTTTAATAGAATTTTTAAATTAAAATTCTAATCATTAGGAATTTTAACAATAACTTTAGGGTTTTGAAAAATCATAATATACAATATATATGTTTTATCAAGCCTTGAAATAAATATCGAAGGCTTATTATGAGTCAATTGAACTATCTGAAGAGTTTGGAGACTCTATAAAGTCATTTGCTATTTGTTTAATTTAAAACAACAAATTTTGTATTTTTTTTAATAAATAAAACAAAAGAAATTTGGTGGAAGTATGTTTTTTTGGAATCTTTGTCCAATGATTGTCACTAGTCAAAGTTTTATTGGATTTGGTTAAGAAGATGAACCATAGCACAAATTCTTAATAAATACCCTAAAACTCTCAAGCAAATGACCCTAACTATTGAATCTTATTCAATAAGTTCCTATGTATGGCAAATTGTGGTCCTCAAGATTTTAGGGTTCAAACTATAGTTTGGGAGGGGAGAGAGTCCTCGGGCTTAAAGAAGATAGGTGAAAATTTTCCCTCTGAAGAAAACTGCTCAAGGTGGATACTCTCTAGGAAAGCAAGGGGGCACCTAAGGGTTTCTACAAAGGACTTAACTCTTCTTATTGAGACTCGTACTTCCCCAAAAACCACACCATCTAGAAGAATAAAGCTTTTATTGGTTCTTTACCAACATGAGTCACTAGATCTTTTGAAATAAATCCCTCACCGTCATCTAAGTGAGATACAAATAACCCTCACTCAAATTGGTCTGGAATAAGTTAGTTTACTGGGTTAGCCAAGACCCAAAATCAACCTTTGGGTCAATAGTAGGCTAAGCTCATCAATGATGTTCAAGCGTGGTTGAGGGCTTAAAAAAGTTCATATGAGCTTCAAGAGCCTAAGGAGAATACATATTGGGGCTAAGTGAGGCTATTTATTCTATAGTTCTTAATCGACCTTGAGCATGACTTAACCATGGTTGATCTCCCCTCCCAACCATCTATCATCATCAAGCCATATGGAGGGTTAGGGTGATGTTGGGGAGATGTTTATTACATTACTTAAAAGGCCAGTTGTGGAGAATTCCTATTAGATGCATGTACTAATACTCATCTTAAATTACCATGGTTTAACCCATAGTAAACCTTAGTTTAATGGCTTTACCATGGGGTAAAACTATTGTGGAGGTTAATTTGTTGTATTAAACAATTAATGGAATCAATTGGCTAGCTTGATTTGGTCATTTTATAGGGTTTAACCCATTTGGATCCATATTAGTCTAAATGGATGTGTAATGTTGACCCATTTGACCAAATTAGTCAAATCCAAGGACTTAAAGTGGTTGACCCAATCAGGGTTAACATTTTAACATCCTATCCAAGGTCCATGGGCATGGATTCAAGCTAATTTGATCTAATGGTTAGGCTACTACCCTTTGAAAAGTGTAAGTTGACCCATTTGGTCAAATGCAATAAAAAATATGGTCAAATTGGTTGATTGAGGTTAGATCATGTCAAGGACATCCTAGGGAATCCCTGTGACCAATTAATTGATCCAATTTGGTGTTTGGGTAAATTTAGCTCAATTGTCCCATTTGAGCTCAAATGAGTCAAATTTGAGTCAATTAAACTTAGCTGGTCTACTCAATGGCTCAATTGGCCATGTGATGATGTGATCTATCTAGGGGGATCTTATGATGAACTTAGGGCCCATCTAGATGGATAAAATTGAAGATTGAGGTTGACTTGGACAAATTGACCCTTTAAGTGTTTAATTGGGTTAACCCTAACTTTTGCAAACCAATTGGCCAAACCATAGGCCTAATTGAGATCTAGGTATCTTAGCTAATCTTAAGTCATCCAACGGAAGCTCCAAGGCCTATCTGCTAGGTCACCTGAAGGTCCTAAGTCCATTTTGGTCATTTGAACCTTACAGAATTAGGTTTGATCTTTCATGATCAAAAATGTTAACCAAAGCCAAGTCAAAAGCTCCTACAAGTCATATCATGTATGAATCTTTCAAAGACATCTCAAAGAAGGTTCAATTTGAACTAATGAGTTCAATTTGATTGAATTGGTCTAATAGGGTTCACATTTTTTAATAGAAATCATTATTAAAAACTATTTAACATCATAAAAATATATGAAAACATAGATTAAAAAATAAATAAATAACCCTTGACTTAATAGATGAGGGCATTACTCTATTATGCACATGTCATGCACATGTCATCCGGTACACAGCATCGATACACAACAAAAAAAATGACGTGGCGCATCTTAATTCATCTCCGAACAACGTCCAGTGACCGCACAGAATAATTTCTCCAAGGTAAAGGGATCAGTCCTAGCTCCAGTTTCCATGTAAAAAAATCTCAGAACCTCATCCATTCCCTGCTTAAATAACAATACAGGGATTCAAATCTTTCCTCAAAACTGTTCATCTTCTCAGCCTAATTCTTTAACTAAATGATTCAGAAGTTTTTTTGGGATTATTGTGCTACAAGACAACCTACACTTCTGTTGCCGCACTGAGCTTTCAAAGTTTGTATATACGAATGCTGAGTGTATGGTATCTTCTTAACAAATTGAGTGGAACACCCCAGGCAAAAAGGAGTGCTACTCTCTCACCCACCAGGGTCAAATGAGCCTCAAATCATCTGCTTTATGCTTTCTATATATATATATATATATATATATATATATATATATATATATATATATATATATATATATATATATTTCATTGGATTAAGACTCTATTTGGAACGGCTTTCTTATTGTTTTCTGAAGCAACTTTTTAGTACAAAATTTTTTAGTTTGAGAAATTTTTATACTAAAAAGCTGCTTTAAAAAGCAATAAGAAAGTCATCCCAAAAGGTTTCGTTTGAGACAGCTTTCTTACTGCTTCTTAAAATAACTTTTTAATACAAAAATTAAAATTTTTTAACTAAAAAACTATTTTAAGAAGCAGTAAGAAAGCCGACCCACACGAAGCCTGAATATAGATTGGCATCTCACTTAAAGGGTGAATCGATTCTGTAAATATGATGATCATAATATTACTATGCTAAGATTAGGATTATGAAACTAATGAGCTCAAAGTATAGTGCTTACTCTTACAAAATTAGCAAATGAAACATTAAACACATGTCACCATTAGAATATTCAAGAATGAACAATACTTTGCAACTCAGCCAGGATAGATATACAAATTATAGAGCAAATAGTGCATAATATGAACTCCTGGTTCAGCCCCCAATCAGCTGAAATTAATGCCTAAGCTTCTCATCACTTAGGATTTTGCTATTAGAGGTGAGTAAATGCTTTCTTTGAACTACAAGTTAAAAGCTACGTAATCTCTCACAAAGATTATTATTAAACATAGCACAAAAGAGCAATCTAAAAATACTAGAACCTAATAGATAGAAAGAGTTTTATTAAGAGCTGAGAAGACTAGATGATGAACGCTTCAAAAACTTCTCAAAATGGATCTTAAATTTTTTGCTAAAAAAACCTCACCAATTCTTCCATGCCATTGAAATGGAGTTAGAGTGGTATTTATAGGCAAAAGGTGAAGCCTTAAACTGTCTCCAATGGCTCTATACAAATCCCAAAATTCCAATTAATACAAACTAGTTGCTATGCTCAAGTATTGGATCATCATATGTAAGATCAATTTTAAATTTCAAGGAATTTTGTTTTGATTATATATATGATTGTAATAAAATCAGCATTGTGGGATGGCGGTAATAACGCACCCTAATGATTAACACTTCGTTTGGGATGAATTTTTTACTTTTTTATAAAGCTACTGTTGATAAAGCAATTATTTAAAATTGTTATAGAAAGCAGCTTTATGGTCCAAAAGTTTCTTGAAAACAATAAAAAAATAATGACCAAATAGAAATTATAGTTACAATCAGAAAAACAAAGCAGTAAGAAAGCTGTCCCAAACGAATCCTAAATGTCCAATGGTTAGTTCGAGACAATTGTTGGATAATCATATGCACGATTCACATCAATCAATGTTGTATGTATGCTGGGATCATATGTACAATCCAATAGTAAATCATATTTTAATATTTTGCAAAGTAATTTTCAAGTTTAAAATATAAACATACAATTCTGAACATATATTTTGATGTACTTAATAAAAAATTTTGCAAATTTAAATTATTATGTACATCATTCCTTGATCTTTGAAGTAAAAATAAACTCAAACAATTTACAAAAACAAACACGCTAAACTACGACAACCCTGTACAGACCTTTGCACTTTAGTCTTCGTGAATGTTTATTTTGAGTCTATTCCTAAGCGATCAAAGCTCCAAACTACTCCAGTGAACATCATCATCTTAACCAAAAATCTAAATAAATTATAAAAATATTTAACAAATCATTAGAAGACACTATACAAAATTTGTTACTATGAATTACACCTAACTCACTTGGGTTTATTGGCTCAACATTAAAACATCAAATAATATTTTAAAAAAATTAGTGGCCGCATGACCCAAATATATGTTGGTCAGAAGAGCATTCCTCTTAGATAAAACTCAGTTCCCATCCACAATTCTCACCACTAAAAGGAAAATGAAATCGCAAAATATGTGAAACAGTATAGTAAAATAGCTCTAATAAAAAAATGATAAAACCTCAAGTTGATCTAGCATCAAATCTAGTAGGTGATCAATCACATCTCATGATTTAGGCATCAGTTCGTAGATAGATCAAAAAGATCATCTTTGTTTCAACAGTTTGATTTTTTTCATGAAATTTGCTGATATGAGATCATAACGTTAAGATAGAAAAGGATGTCAATAAGAATCTAGAGGCAAATTCAAGGCTTCAAAAGTTGGATTCCCAAATCAAATTTCAAATTATAACAAGAGAAGGATACAACAAAATAAGGATGAATTTCAGTTTTTAAACTTGTTTGCATAAGATTTTGCTTTCTCTTTGAAATTTGTTTAGGAAGTAAATTAGACCAATCTTTAATATGATTACCTATTTAAAGGCGGGATTTTTACAGAAGAATTCAATATAAAATTTCCTATTTCCTTTTGTATTTTCTCCTTCTCTTCTCCTTACTTAAAATAGCTACAGCCGCGCAAGGGGCTCAATCCCGGGCACCGTAGCAGCAACCATTGCGACTTGCTATCGCTGCCGCTACATTGCACCGAATTCTGCCACCGCTTTGTTGATTTTACAGCAAAACCGAACGGGATACAGCCACTAGCTGTTGTCCAGTGGACGGGGAAAAAAGAGTGGAAAAACAATCTACAGCGTGAAATTTTAGTTAGTATGAGAATCTTACGATCATAAGAACAAGCAGTATTAAACATGGAAAGCACGGAAACATAAAGAAGAATCACGCAAGCAAAACATTAGAAAAGCTTATTGAAAAATGTTTAAAAAAAACTAATTCTTCATTAGAGTAATGCATGAAGCATGCGACGGTACAAAAATTTTCTTTTGAAGAGCATAATCACAAATTTCCAAGGACAAATACTTGAAACTTTGTTTCGCTCGGCATAGAAAACATTTAAATCAGCAAAAAAACAAACAAAAAATTTTGATGCGCAAGAAGGCATCCTTTCTAATCAAAGATCGCAACTTTAACTACTCAAATCAGTAAATTTACCTCAACCACAATAAGCTTCACCCGGTCACGATACTCCTATCCCCCATCCTATTTATCACTGTAACGCTGCCGTCCTTCCGAGCTACTATCACAGAAGTTGTCATGCCCAAGAACATCCCGTGCTCCACAACACCGACAATCTTCAAAATCGCATCGCTAATCTCATCCAAATTACCCGTAATCCCCTTTTCAAAAAACAGATCGATAACATAATTCAAATTATCCGTCACAGATGGAGTCATTTCATCTCCAGAAGTGGTCCTCAGCCTCAAATCGAACCCCGAGACCCCATCGAACAGCCGCCGGAGCTTCCCCATGGTGAAACTCCAGCAGAAAGGGATAACCTCAACAGGCACAGCTAGGCCGCTGCCGCCAAGCAAGTTCACCATCTTCGTCTCGTCGACGATGACAACGAATCTCTTGCTAGCCCCCTCGATCATCTTCTCCCGAAGGAGGGATCCGCCACGGCCCTTAACTAGGTTGAGATGGCGATCGACCTCATCAGCACCGTCGATGGAGAGGTCCACGACTGGGTGACTATCTAGGTCAGAAAGGGGGATGCCAACTGCGCGAGCATGAACCTCCGTTTTCTTTGAGGTCGGAATACCAACGATGTCGCGAAGGATGCCGCGGCGAATGAGGTCGCCTAGGCGGTCGAGTGCGTGGGCGGCGGTGGAGCCGGTGCCAAGGCCAATGACCATGCCGGATTCCACAAGATCAACGGCACGGTAGGCGGCGATGCGCTTAAGTTCGTCCTGGCTTAGTTCAGGAGCAGGGGCGGCGGAAGCAGTAAGCGGCATTTCCACTAGGCGGCAAAGGGGGGAGGGTACCACGAGGTCTAGGGATGGCGAGCGGATGATGGGACCCCGCATTTTGCTTCCCATGAGAAGGAGGTAAAGGCTTTCGGTGGCAGACAAAGATCAGTAGAAGATATCAGGGACGGGTGGTCGATATAAAAGGCGAGAGGGAATCGAGGGTTAGGGTTACGTGGTCGACTGGCACTGTATTTTAAAAAGTTTGACCAGGGACTGTTGGCGGATCAGGTACGCTAAAATACAAATTGAACACCATGACTATAATTTCAAAAAAAAAAAAAAAAAAAAACATGTTGATAACATGATAACTACCATAAAATTTGTAGATATTCTTATCTTTAATTTTTAAACTTTCATGCATGTTCTCAATAGATTAATTGATTTTATGATTTTATCTTGTTTATTAAGAGGAGATTAGCGAGATAATTTTATTAGTGAGGGTATAAATTTATAATTTTTAATATATTCTTAATTTTTTTCACATGATTATTTTGTATCTTTTTATTTAATAATTAATAGTAAATTTATAATATACTTTTGTAGGATTAAAAAATAAATTAACTAAAAAATAATGGGCAATGAAGTTTTGAATGACTTAACTTTTTTTTCTTTGGTGGTGGGGGTGGGGACTCGAACCTTAGACCTGTTGGTTGGTAGCTAAAGCTCCCAACCACAGATCGATGTGAGTTGCGTAAATTTTGAATGACTTACTAGTTTGATAAGTAGTCCATAAATAATAAGGAGTATTTATTATGGGAGATAATTATATTAAAAAAAATTCAAACATATTTCTCCTTAAAAATTAATGAAAAAAACTGTAAGCTAAGTATATGATCTTTTTTGATTTCGTACATTAAATATGCATTTAAAATATTTATAAATGAAAAAATTATAAATAAAATGAAACTAAATTAAGAAAATTATAAAAATTTCAAAACTACTAAACCCAAAATTTTCATGAGACTGAAATCAGAAACAAATAATAAAGTCTTTAATTATATATTTGTTCTAGCAAGCTTTGAACTGTTATTTCAATTAAGAAAGCTAAGTTTATGAATCTGACTTCGGGAGAGTCTACTTTCTAGTTTTTGATGTTTTAAGTTTTTGAAGCTGGCAAATCCCATCTGATTTATTGAAGAGCCTTCTACTATAAATATATATAAAGAAACAATTCAGTTTTTATAAATCAAATAATTTAAATTGCAATGAAGGATCATAGGCCAGTGGGGGCACGTGCCTCCACTGCCCCCATACTGGCTCCGCCCCTGCTCTTAATTTTAGAAGTCACATGACTTTCTTTTTATTAATTTTATAAAATTTATTGATGTCAAGGTTAATCATAATGATCTAATTCTTCAATAGTTGGTTTTTTCGATTAATCCTTTAAGCGTGTCAAGAGATTATTAGGGAGGATGGATTTGAATTTACCTCATCATCTATCGTTGAATCGATATAGACTGTTATTTGAAGTGGGATTGTTTAGCTCAACAGCTAAGAAGCAGAGCTTGATGGTTAAGTAGGGAAGGAAAGTTGATAGCTAAGATTGAGATGTGAATTTAACTAAAATGTGAAGAATAAAGCTATCATTCAAAGCTTGAGAGTGAATTCATCAGTCAAAGGCCTATGAGGGACTTATTGATAATTAAGGAGTCGAGCCGTTATGTAATACCCACTATTGTAGTGTTTAGTTCATTTGTAATGACCAGATTTGAAACCTGGTAAGAACTATAAGTTTATTTAAGTTGTAATAACCCAAAATTCTTAAAATGAGTTTATTTGAAAAATGAAGATTTGGATATAGCATGAAGCGTTGCGGCATTGTGCTAGCAAGCGCAATGGCGCTAGGAATTGCGGTCATTACATTGCAATCTCCATTCTACAGTAACTCTGGGATAGACATACAGCGCAGTGGCGTTGCTCACTGAATCAAGTTTTAACATATTTAATATTAAATATTCCTCATCATGCCCACACTTCCTCTCCCATTTCCCTCAGCTTGTCATGGAAGAAAGGAGAAGAAAGGGAGAGAGGGGAGGAGATAGAGAGGAGAAAGAAGGTTGATCAAGGCATTTTCATCATTCGGTTCTGTTCTAAGATTTCTTATGATCAAGGTAGGAAACTTGAATCCTATTCTTATTTTTGATGGTTTTGATTTCTCATATTTTATTCCTTCTAAAATTGATAAAAAAAATATTTTCTTCTAATTTATCAACCTTTTACTATGTAATTTCTCATATATGATAGATATGAGTTTTGTAGATATTTCGATAGTAATGTTATTGGATTTCACCGGATAAATTGATAATTATGATTCTTTGAAGTTAATGCAAAATGTATAGATTTTCTTGCATTTTATAGATTAGTGCCTTTCATACATGAAATTGACTTACATAAAAAAATAATATGACTGATAGATGATAAATGTGGCATTTGCATGTAAGCAAAGAAAAACTGACTGTGAACACTATAATTAATACATGTTGGCTATTTAAATGATAATACCTTGTACAGGAGGTTGGGCCAATGAATTTTCCTTAAAATAAAGATTTGTGATGTAATCCTAGATGTTTTCATGTAATAAATTGATTGATTACACTGACTGGTTGAAAGTGATGATTCTTCATTAATTTATTAAAAATCACATGTTAAAATATATGATTAATAGAGATAATTGAAAGACGTGAGTGACATATATTGATAGATTCATATGATAGATGGATGACAGATTGAAGGATGAAAACATCATTTTAAAGCTGGATGTCATATCTTACTTTTCATAATCGTATCTAGGTTCGCATTGACGTGATAGTATATATATATATATATATATATATATATATATATATATAATTGATAGAAACATTGAGATTGATGTAGCATGACATAACATATGACAGATATGTTGTTGGACATTAATAGTTATGTAGGTATAATGGATCGATATTTATATTGATATATCATATTAATATGACATATGGATAGATAGATAGTTATACATGACATGATGGTCTGGATAAGCATATAATAGAACCATTAAGATGAATACCCACTATTGTAGTGTTTAGTTCATTTGTAATGACCAGATTTGAAACCTGGTAAGAGCTATAAGTTTATATAAGTTGTAATAACCCAAAATTCTTAAAATGAGTTTATTTGAAAAATGTAGATTTGGATATAGCATGAAGCGTTGCGGCGTTGTGCTAGCAAGCGCAATGGCTCTAGGAATTGCGGTCATTACATTGCAATCTCCGTTCTACAGTAACTCTGGGATAGACATACAGCACAGCGGCGTTGCTCACTGAATCAAGTTTTAACATATTTAATATTAAATATTCCTCATCATGCCCACACCTCCTCTCCCATTTCCCTCAGCTTGTCATGGAAGAAAGGAGAAGAAAGGGAGAGAGGGGAGGAGATAGAGAGGAGAAAGAAGGTTGATCAAGGCATTTTCATCATTCAGTTCTGTTCTAAGATTTCTTATGATCAAGGTAGGAAACTCAAATCCTATTCTTATTTTTGATGGTTTTGATTTCTCATATTTTATTCCTTCTAAAATTGATAAAAAAATATTTTCTTATAATTTATCAACCTTTTACTATGTAATTTCTCATATATGAAAGATATGAGTTTTGTGGACATTTCGATAGTAATGTTATTGGATTTCACCGGATAAATTGATAATTATGATTATTTGAAGTTAATGCAAAATGTATAGATTTTCTTGCATTTTATAGATTAGTGCCTTTCATACATGAAATTGACTTACATAAAAAAATAATATGACTGATAGATGATAAATGTGGCATTTGCATGTAAGCAAAGAAAAACTGACTGTGAACACTATAATTAATACATGTTGGCTATTTAAATGATAATACCTTGTACAACAGGTTGGGCCAATGAATTTTCCTTAAAATAAAGATTTGTGATTTAATCCTGGATGTTTTCATGTAACAAATTGATTGATTACACCGATTGGTTGAAAGTGACGGTTCTTCATTAATTTATTGAAAATCACATGTTAAAATACATGATTAATAGAGATAATTGAAAGACGTGAGTGACATATATTGATAGATTCATATGATAGATGGATGACAAATTGAAGGATGAAAACATCATTTTAAAGCTGGATGTCCTACCTTACTTTTCATAATCGTATCAGGTTCGCATTGATGTGATAGTATATATATATATATATATATATATATATATATATATAACTGATAGAAAAATTGAGATTGATGTAGCATGGCATAACATATGACATATATGTTGTTGGACATTAATAGTTATGCGGGTATAATGGATCGATATTTATATTGATATAGTATATTAATATGACATATGGATGGATAGATAGTTATACATGACATGATGGTATGGATAAGCATATAATAGAACCATTAAGATGAATATAATTGGTAAATAGTAAATGTTTATTTTACTGCATAGCATCTGTTATTCTTAGCTATTAAACTGAATTTCTTCTTAGCCTTTAAGTAAGTTCCTTATTAGACTCACATCAACATATCCTTCTTGTCCTTATCATGAGCTCCTACATAGCTTTGCCACAATGTTTCCATGTTCAACCTTAATCTGACTTCCATCTCGATCATTAGGCCATTAGAAAAATGTGAAATTTCCTACAAATTTTTACACTAAAAAATTAGAAAATATGACATACTTGAGGAAGAAAAACTTAGTAAATATTATAAAAAATTGGTCGAAGGCAAGAAAATTAAGGTGCCAAATGAATTGCTAATATTTACTTAAGGGAGCCCCCTTCATTAGGGGGTGCCAATAATTGATCCGACTACTCGTCAACTTGAATTGAGCTGGACCCAAAAAAAATTGAGTTCGGGTTGATCTGTTTAATAAATAAGTCAGTTCATGTTGGACTTTCTGACCCAAAAAAATTTAGTTTGATTAAATTAGAGTTTTTTGGACTTATTAGTGATTTCTGAAAGTTAGGTGTTTTTTAGAATTTCTAAAATTGCCTTAATTGAGGGAATTGAGGGAATTTTTGATTTTAATCCAAATCAACCCCAAACCCCTTGGGATCACCCCCAAAGATCAGAAATGATCTAAGGGGGTGCTCCTGACCATTTGGGGAATTTTTTAATTTTTTAAATATTTTTAATTAATTAATTGAATTAATTGTAGATTTTTCTTAGAAATTAAATTAAAATGAAATTATAGGTTATTTGATGGGGCTTTTATTTTTATGGGTTGAGGATTTAATTAGGGTTAATTAGAGGATTTAAATAGATTTTTAGGATTTGAAATGAATTATTAGTGAATTAATTAGGGTTCTAGGTCAAATCTAAAGGAGGATTTTGGGGTTCCTAGTTGGTGGAACAAATGGGCACCAAGTCTAGTGAATTTTGGACCATGAGATCACCTGATCTCAAAGTCCAATCTCCCTAAATTTGGGCTCAAATGGACCTATCTAAGGTGGCTAACCAAGCTACCCAAGGTAACCACAAGATCACCTTAGAAAATTTATAAGTTACTACCCTAAGCTTGGATGGGGGTGCAATCAGTGGCTCTAAACTCATTAGACTAAGCATAATTAACACACCAAATCTCAAACCCTAATTCTCATAGGATAGATCATAAGAGCAATTTGAAATGAAGGGTCAAACCATGAATCCTGATCCCAAATTGACTAAGGCATGCCCTTAAATACATCAACAGTGGAGAGAAAATTTGGACATGTCAAAGACATGTCCAAATTCACTCTCCCAAAGTCCCAAGCCATGATGACTTCAATTAAACACGTAAATACAAAAATACTTAAAATATTCAAATTGGAATTGATAATTACATAGAGATAATTAAGACTTGGGACCATAGAGCTTTTGAAGATCTCTCTGAGATCCTTCCAACGAGCCTAAGAACACCTAATTTAGTTAAGTGGATTAAGAGATCTTATTTTTTGAAGTTCCCTTAAATTCTAGAATTTTTTAAATCCCGGAATTACCCAATCAGCCGCGCTTTTCCATGCAGACAGCACCTGATTGGCCAGCCAATTATTGGCGGCTGACTGGATAACACGGGATTAATCGAGGCCATATGATATCAGATCAAACAGATGGGATCAAACCCACTCTGAGAATGTGGGATCTAATCAGAGCTATTGATCGATATCAACATCTCTGATTATATCTTCCACCTCCCACAGAATCCCATGGCCTTTGGGCTTTTCCAGCATGATCCGAAGAATCCCACTAGCAAAACTCTTCCAAATTTCTCAGGGAGCATCAGGGGATCAGAAACCTTCAATCCAACGGTGGAAATCCATTGGTATGAAGGTTTCCTTCACACTTGACTGGACTAGCTAGCTAGGGAGCTCGGGAAGAGGGTTTTATTTCAGAGAAGGCCTCAACAAATGAGCTTCTCTCACAAGAAGCTTTGGGGGCAAAGGTGAGTAGTTCTCCTTCAGACATCGGGACCAGTGGATGGCCGGAAGTAGGAGTTCAAGCGGAGTGCGGAATGCCTTTGCCAGAGTTCACTCGGGATCATGGCTGGGAGCGGCTAAGGAGCTGGGGGAAGCTACAGGATCACTCAGGGAGCTCTGGGGGATGATTTTGAAAGCTTGGATGCGAATCCATGGGATTGGGAGAGGGTGCCCTGTTCAAATTATCCCTGCGGCCATGGACGACTGGGATTGATTGGGGGAGCCATTGGATGGATTCTAGGTGGCAGGGAACATCATCCCAAAGGTCCGTGAGCTCGAAGCCGGTGAGCCCAGGCTCTGAAAGACTTTGGGTGGAGCTTGAGGATGGGGGGAACACCAGGTCTTGTTCTCCATTAATTCTGGCCACCGCCGATCAGGAGCTAGGTCGGGCTAGCTAGAGGTCCAGTGAGCTCAATGGTGAGCTCAATTGGGTCTAGGGAAGTTTGGATCAATAAGGGGGGCTTGGGTTAACCCAAACCTACATGGTTTGAATCAATTTGAGCTCAACCCAGGTCAAGCCAGAACCTGGTCTTGAGGTGGGAGGTGTATTGGGTTATGGTCCACCTAATACAAGAGTCAATTGGGCTCAATTGGGTCTGTGATGAGAAATGGCTCGGGGCAAAGTGGTTTTGACCACCTTGGGCTAGCTTAGAGATTGACTCAAGTCAACCTAAGGATTGGGCTAACTAGGGTAGGTGTATTGAACCTAGGGCCATCCAATGGGAGTGTTAATTAGGCTTGATGAGACCTAGGCTAGGAAATGGCTCAACCTAAGGTGATTTTGACTACCTTGGGTTAGCCTAATTCCAAACCCAAGTTGACCCAAGGGTTGGGTCAACTAAGGAAGGTGCATTGGATCAAGGGGAATGCAATGCCACCTTTGGTTTGATCTAATTGGGATGGGATTGGAATTTGGCTCAAGGGAGACCATTCTTTGGACACTTGGGTCAAGCCAAGTGGCTAACCCAAGTGGGCCCAAAGCTTAGGTTTTCAAGAGGGGTTTCTTGGGAACACAATGGGTCATCCCATGGGTTTAAATGAGCTTGGGTAGATCTTAGTCAAAGTGTTTGAAAAGGTGGATGTGTATGGGGGTTTTGGTCAACCTAGGTTGACTTGATCAACCAGGTTCATCGAGGGGTAGGGGTTGGGTCAACAGGTTTGGATTAATATTTGGAATTCACTGGGGGTAGTTTCAAAGTCTGGATTGGTTATTTTAGTCAAGTTGACCATTTTGACCCTTAAGAGGCTTCTAGGTCAACCTAGGTTGACTTAGTCAACTAGGTTAACCTAGTCAACCAGGTCGACCCAGGATCTAAGTTTGAGTCCAATGGATCCTAAATGACATTTTTGATTTATTGGAGGAGGTTTCAAAGATTGAAGGGGTTATACTATGTTGAGTCTTGGTCAAAAGTCCAAAAATTCCTTTAAAGGGTATTTTGGTCTTTTTGACCTTTGTGGGCTCCGAAAATTCCATTGGATGTGTTCCCGGCCCCTCCACGCCATCGGTCTATTTTTCTTTTCTTTGTTTGATGATGACGGTAGAGAGTTTTAACAAAATTAGGTTCCGGGTGAATTTTCAGAAGGCAGATTGGGTTTTAGATAAGACACTACCCAGAGATTTCGCCCTCATTTTGTGAGGACTTTATGATCTGAGTTCTGGTTTCCTATAGGCGCAAGCCCCTATAGTTAATTACCCCTCCCGATAACGAGAGAGAACTTTCGATTAAGGCTAGTCATTAAAAAGCTCGCAAAGATTGTAAATCCAGTGTATAATAGCAACAATCTTAGGGTTTGAATTTTGGTTTTATGATTTAAAATTTGTCACCATGAACTTAAAACTGGTGGTGGGGGGAATGAAGACGAGCCCGATCAAGATCCCATGGTTCCGTCGTCCCGGGCTGTCATGATCCCTGGCCTACTTAGTCAGAGGAGGTAGTCGACCCAACCTGATGGAAGGCACCTTGTCGGCAGCCATGGGTTGCTTCGTCCAAGAATACCTTGTAGACCTAGGTTGGTGTTTATCTAAGGGGATATATCTGAATCCACCTTAGCTGACATAGGGTTTTATGCCTATCGACTATACCCTATGATTCATCGCTCAAGGGTTTGACACCTTTAGGGAACATACGGGCTTTGGCCGTGATTGTAATATAATGGTGTCATTTCGCGGCGAAACCACCCGATCAGAGGGCACGTGCCACGTCCCTGCTAGCAAGAGACTATTTGAGGATGAATCTTAGCGATACACCCGATACACATTCGCTCTTTGTGAGCTGAGGTTAATTTCAAATTTATCACCCCCGACAAACGATTGCGGGAGGTGGATGGGTTTTAGTTTTAAGTTTTTAAATGATAGATTTCATTTCAAAGATTTGAGGTTTGTTTGATTCAAGATTTGACCCCTCCGGTTGAGATTTCGTGTCAACACGGCCATCATCGGGGTGACATTAAAGTCACTAGTGTTTTCGTAGGATTTTGGGAGGCATTTTGTGATTTAAGTCGTGTCGACTCCAGTCCTTTCGAGGAGGAGGATGAGACTTGAATTTAGACCCGCGCAGTATTCTCAGACCATTAGATTTTAAAATCGTATGTGGTGGTCGGAGCACATGAGGGGGGATAGCACTTTAGTTTAAGGGATCATATTTAATATATAAAGGAAAATTTTAAAATATTTAAATAGGATCCATAGTGCCAGTGATTTTATTTAGAAAATTGCCCGAGATTTCACTTAGGGGCATACGAACGCCTTCTGTCCGCTTGTACACATGTTGCGGATCCGGTGGCATTTAATTGCATTAGCTTTTAGCTATATATGTGAGGGATATTGTTTAATTTTGTCTGCTTTAAGTGCCATTTAACACAACTCATAGAGGATCTTTATCTAGAGTTTTAGGAGATCGTGCTCATGTTTATATGAGAATTATTTTGATTGCTACACATTCCCCTATTCTCTCTTGTAGGTAGACTGATTTGTTTGATACAAGCTCCTTGTCCTTGCTTGTAGACTAGTTGTTGTGGGTACTACGAATTCTCTATTCCTACAAACAGGTGAATTGTAGTATGTTGTATTTTAGCTTTGGGTTATATAAATAGTGATTTTATCCTCCCCAGAAATCATGTAGATTTATAGATGTAGCTCAAGAGTAAGCTTTATCTGGTCGGCATAGAAGTTGAAGCAAGGTTCATTCAATTATCATTGATGATGATAAGTTTATAAAATTTGTCAGTAACTTAGAGTTAAGTGGGAAGTTGTAGACGCATTTGCGATCAAATTTCAATTTGCAAGGTAATTGGCACATATCACACCATGACTAAGTGTGAGTTCTTCCTCTACGCCGCTGATATCATCGCAAGGGTTACACTAAATCATGTCATCCCCTTTGTTATCTCACTCTTTATTGCCATATGTTTGAGATTTAAAAGCCTTAGAAGTAGTTTGTACTTAGGTCGATTGGATAGTAGAAAAACATTGATTTGATACTTTTGATTTTATGTTTTATTTTGATTTAATTAATTGTATTAATTAATTAAGTTGATTTATTAAAGTGTTGAATTTTAATTAAATTTTAATTTGTTGAATTTGTTAAATTAAATTTTTAAGTGTATATTAAACTCGATTTGTTAGTTAGTTAATATTAAAACTTAAATGTATTTTGAGATTATTTAGATTAAGTTGATTTGTTCCTCTAATTGGTTATAGCTTAAAGCTTAATGTTACCGGGTTATTATTTTTAAAGACTTTAGTTCGATTTGAGATTTTATTGGTTAATTAATTATTTGCTTAGATTTGGATTTTGCACACCTGTTATAAGCCATTTAGTTTTGATTAGAGATTGCTTAATGAATCAATTTGAATGAGGATTTAAGTTAAATTAAAATTAACTGTTTGATAAATTTATTTAAAGATTAATGAGTTACTCTTCAATTAATTAAAAAGTCAGTTAAACATTCCAATTTAAAATTTAATGGTTTTAAAAATTCAAATTTAATTGGTTCATTAATCAAATGTTGATTTAATTAGACTGAATTTTCACTTAATTGAAATTCTAATCAAATATTTTAATTAGATTTAAAATCTGATATATTTTACTTTAACAAAGCTTTTAGTTATTAAATAAGTTAATTATCAAATTAATTTAAATGTTCAGATTAGGATTAATTTATTCATTTTTAGTTTATTTTAAAATTATTATCTAGTTAATTAGTTTCAAATTAAGTTTGTGTTTTCCAAAAATCCATCTAAGTCCAAAAAAATTTATTTTTCTAAGTCCCAAATTTTTGAGTGAATTTCGGCAGCCTTCCGGCGTCCCCTCCCCGGTGCCGGGAGGTAAGAGGGCATTTGCCCTTTTGGCTCGACTCGACCGGATCAAATCAACGGCGAGGAGATTGAGTCTTCAAGTCTTCAATCCCTCGATCGGATTAGCTCGACGATCGAGGGATTCGGCGGACCGAATCAACCCCGGGACTTCCTTCAAATCTTTTCTTGATACTTGTTTGAAAATCCTCACCTCTCTTTTCCTCCTTTTTTTTTCATACATATAACATTATAATATATATATATATATATATATATATATATATATATATATATATATATATTACATTTATATCTTATATAATATATAATATTATATAATATGTCATTATATATTATAATATATACATATAATATCATATATTATATATTATATATATAACATATATTATATTATAATATACATATAATATTATATTTTATAACATATAACAGAGAGCGGAAAGCATCAGGAGGAGATGGAGACGGACAGTCCGATCGAAACATAGGCGGAAGTTTGGCCGGCGACGTCGGCGTCGGAGCAGGAGGCTGGAGGTCGACGGCGGAGAGCAGGTTCTAGCCGGCGATGCTGGGCTTGGAGTTGGAGTCGGAGTCGGCGAGATCGGTCGTCGGTATGAGGAGGTTTGAAGGCCGAGAAGGAGTTCGCAGGCTTCAATGGCTTGGAGAAGATAAGTGCTGGAGCAGTGACGGCTTCGACATTGTTAGGGCACGGCGGGTTCGGACGGAGTGGAGATGGAAAGCCGGTGGTGTGGCGGCTGGAGGTTGGGATCTATGGCCGGTGTGGCTAGGGAATGGTGATAGTTGGCGACGGTTGTCGAGAGCAGGAGTTGATCGGTGGTAGAAGCAGGAGATCGGACGTCGACGGTCTTTGGCAGTGCAAAGAATCGGGAGCACTGGTTTGGAAGTGGTAAGTTCCTTCTTTCCTTCGATTCTCTGTGTTCATTCTGAGAGCGTGGAGGTGCGAATGAGAGAGGGCCAGTTTGTTTTGTATAGTGAGTGTGCAGTTACTGGAGCAGGATATGGGATCGTGGGGGAGCGGCTGCCAAAACGTGGGTGGTTTTGTTAGTTTTAGGCATTCGGTCAACAACCTTTAGTCAACTTTGGGTCAAAACAGGTCCACAAAAGTGTAGGTTATTAGTCAAAAGGTCATGTTAAAGGTCATGGATATGGTTGGAAGGTTTGGAAGGGGTCCCAAGGTCCAATTCCACTAGATGGCATGTCTAGTGGCATATGTTATAAATATTTGAAGTTTTGCAACCTTTAGAAATCAACCTGGTTTATGGGGTTAACGTCCTCCAAATGAGCCCAAATTTGGAGGTTGACACTAGAGACATGTCTGATCAATATGCAACTGACAGATCATGGGTTGAAGGTCATTTAACTGAGATTCTAGGTGACAGAAAGCTCACCCAGAATAGGCTTTAGGACCTAGACTTTTAGCCTTAGGCTTGGACTTAGGGGTCTTGGATTTTGGACTGGATTTAATCATTGATCTAGATTGGAGTTTGGATGGTACCTATATGACTGACAGATGGGTAATTGTTAGCTCTTAGATCACCAAAGGGAAATATGGATTCGACTTGATGACCTCATCCAAAAGTGAGGTCAACACCAGTCATGGCTCTGGAGGCCCCCTCCAGTTATCATTTCAACCCAGATTCTCTCAAACTCTTTCTTAGAATCACACTTACTTAAATAACTATAAAATAAACCCTTGACTTTATTATTGCTATTGAAGTACCACACCTTGGAAGGAGCCTTCTTACAGATATGCCATTGGCACAACCTATATCGTGTTTGAGGCAACACAATTTCTATTGCCCTAGCCATTGCTTGGTCATGATCAGTAAATATCATAATGGGATGTTTATCACCCATTATTCATAAAAATATTTTAAATAACCAGGTGAATGAATCGATTGTCTCCTCCGTTAAAAAGCCACCCTTAATAGAAAATTCTTCCAATGATTATTAACTCCAATAATGGGTGCACAAGCTAAATTATATTTGTTAAGCCTATAACGAGTATAAAAAATTATCACATCCCCAAAACAATCATAATTTATTCTCCCCAACCCATCAACCTAAAAAAAATTCAACAATCTATCCTCCTCATCAGTTTGGACATCCCATGCGAACATGTTGTCATGTACTTGTCGTTCTTTAAATAGTTTAATTAAGGAATTTGTGTCCCCATTCTTAATCTTCTCTCTTTTTTAATGTAGTTGTATGCATCTTTCTTAGAGAATCCCACATTTCCTACACCTACGACTTCCTCGGATAGGTATGTAAATGCATCAACTATTCTTATCCCAGTATCTGTCATTGATTTAAGAACATATGCTTTCTCATCGCTAATGTGCTTACATGGTCTAAGCAAATATTGATCTTCCGGCTTAGTTAATTCGTGATTGTGGCTTTCAATGGCTTCCTGCATCGTCCAAACTCTATTCTATGGGACTACTAATCTAATCATAGTTGGACACCCATTCTAGTGTTTGATTTTTGATATTTTGATTTGGCATTTAAGTCAATGCCCTTCTTGAACCCATCTTTCGAATAGACAAAGTCCTTTGATTTTATTCTCATTGAATTAGGCCAGTATGAATGATGTTCTTTCTGAACACTAAAATCATGATTATGAGCATAATCGTAATACATGTCATATGCTTCCTTCTCGGACTTATATACACCATGTGCACAAGAAAAACATACTTAATATTCTGATAAAAATGTGACAGTACACAAAAATCACACGTACAAAGCAGAACCTATTCGCGGTACCGAGCAAAGGTAAGTACCGAGAAACGATAGCGGGTGGCAGTACCGATAAGCTGTACGGGGATGCTAATAAGCATCAAACCCGGTTGGCACAACCACCTCTTGGTACTGCTCGGTACCGTAAAGCGGTACTACTCGGTACTTAGAAGGGGTACCGAGAAGCAATACTGCTCCGTACCGACAATGGGAGAAGCTGGAATAAGTGGTTCATAGAAGCTTCAAACTATCCAAAAGTAGATAGACCACATAGTTACATTCTCAAGTGATAAATTCTAAAACCTCTTTGGAGTTAAAAACTTACCGATAATATTCTAAACTTATCTCCCATCATCGCTGCTGTAAGTCTTCCTCCACATTTTGGAAGTCTTCCATCTCCTCGCACTCTTCGACGTCATCCAAAGATAATTCCATTTTCATATCATCTTCCTCCCTATTCTTTTTCAGCTCGCTTCTGTGGCGATATCCTGTCTCTCGTGTCAAAAAATAGTCTGTCATTGTCATAAAACCTAAAAACAGGCGGGTTTCTTTTAAAATTTTGCGTCCTTTCCGAGCCGGGTCGTCGGGCCACACGGTAATTATGAAAAGCACGTGCTTATTTCCAACTTTTGAACGAGTCGGGTCCACAGATTGTCGGGGCGCTACGCGGAGGCATGTAATAGGCGTCCGGATGTAGAGCTACGTCCGGTGTCCGCACAGAAATTTTTTATGGAGGACTTAGGACCATTTTTTAGAGGCAAAATTATTTGGCTCATACAATCTATCATAACCCTTAATGATTTTATTTTTTAATGTAATTTCTTGTATTTAATTTGATTACAATTTATAAAAACTAAAATATCTAAATAATCTGAGCAATTTTTATAGTACAAATTTTAGTATATTGTTGCCATATTTATTATGAACTTATCAAATTAAGGCTTCATTTGGGACAGCTATCTTATTGCTTTCTAAAACAACTTTTTAGTACAGAAATTTTTAATTTAAAACTTTTGTGTACTAAAAAACTGCTTTAAAAAGCAATAAGAAAGCTGCCCCAAATAAAACCTAAGTTTTCACTCGGTATTTTGGATGGTGTGTTATTTTGGATATGTTGAAAAGTTTTTAAATATTGATAAAAATGGCTATAATACATTGAGAATACAGTGTACTAATGCTATAAAAAATGTATGTTGTACTTCGTGTTTCATGCATATTAAACTGGGTATATTGATCTGTCATATAAATTCTATTGAAAAAAAAATTAAAAATAGATATTGGGTAATATTTTTTTATACATTTGACCTGATATGACCCACTGTGGTGTAAGGATTGTGCTGCTTTAAATCATGATATATTGCAACACTGACTTCTATAATTGTGGAGAAGGCCGAAGGGTATACTTATCTAACATGTATCTACATTGTGAATTCCGTTGTTATTCCCTTCATGATTGTTTACGTAAAAACTCTTGCATTTCTCATGAGGCATGCATGTGTGTGAATCTATATATAATGCTAAGACGAAAAATATTTGATCTACTACTGCAAAATTTCTAGCACTCAACAATAATAATAAATCTTTGACATTCTATTCCTTCTTTCATATAAACTTATATACATCATTTTTTTAATGGACTCTTTGAATCCCTAACTTAAATATTTTGTCATATTTTATATCTATTTTAAATTTGGATACATATAGCATCACAAAATCATGGATGAATAATGCCTATGTTATCTTTCAACATGAAGTTATCAAATTTCGGGCGTGGTTGAGTGATTGGGAGCTTTTTGTCCACTGCATACTTGAATTCGAATACGTTGTTGACCTTCTAGTAATATCTAAAAAAAAGGAAAAAAAATATAAAATAATACCTGCTTAAATCCCTGTCAGTCAGCACCCCATCCCGTATCCTCGCTAGAAATCCCGCTGCAGTGGTCATTCCAACTGCAATTCGGCGTCGTTTCAGACCATTCGCGTGTGTCGACATCTTGCATTCGTCGTTAAAAGCAAGTCGAACAAAGCTATTTTATTCTCTTGCTGCTTCCTCCGATCCACACGCGAAAACTCCTGCCGAATCCTTTCTCCACCCCTTCCGATCCAATTTCTGTGTGAAGCCCACACGCAGCCGCAAGACTCTCGTTGCTGCTTCCGATTTCTCTGATTGCAAGCCGCATAACCTTCTTCTTCCTTAAATCTACACTCACTCTTTATTCTTCTGCCTCTGCTGCCATCAAAGACCTCAACCGAAATTCATAAAGCCTTTGACCCAGCAAGCCGTCGAGCTCCTCTTCCTCTTCCCTCAACCAACTAACGCCCTCTTCTTCTTCGACCTCCATGCCAGCAGCCTAACGTGCGATCGGCCCTGCCCTAGATCCTATCCGTCGCCTCTATCTCCACACCCGTTGATCTGCCCGTCTGTGTTAGTTGAACTATTTTCTAAGTTGCAGATCCTCCCTTGTACACAAGCAACCATAAATTTCTTCCTACAAGCCACCTCCTACTCGGTTCCTTTGAGAGAGAGAGAAAGAGAGGAAGAGAGCTCCTTACCTGCCGAATCCCTTGCCTGCAGCCTCCAACCCGTGCCCTGTCTTCCTCTAGCCGGGCCCAGCAAAGCAACTAGTCCACTCCCTCTCTACCATATCTCAACCACATTAAGCCTATCTCTTCACTGCAGAATACTCACAAAGATAAACACTTCAAGAGTTCATCAGAAATTTGCATCCAAACAGTAAACTTTTTCATCTTGCATTCTATTTTATTTTACTTATATTTCCTATTATTAGTACTAATTTTGTTTAGTAATATAATTAATGCATTATTAATTACTATTATTAGCATTGTTAATTAGTGATATTAGCATTGTTATTTGTAAGATGCATGTGTATTCCAAAAAAAAAAGAGTTCAAAAAAAAAGAGTTAAAAAAAAAGGAAAGAGTTGTACAAAAAAAAGAGATGGAGAGAAATTCAAAAAAAAAGAAGGAAGATGGTGGAGAAAATACAAAAAAAAGAAAGAAAAAAAGATTCAAAAAAAGGAAGAAGAAAAAGAGAAATGTTCTTCTCTCTCCCTTGCCTCGATCCGTGTGCCAACACCACCAACAACCCCGTGAAGGTACAAATTTTCTAAAACTCAGATTCTCTCTCTCGAAGTTCACGGCGCACCGAAAAACCACCTATACATGCGCTTTATTGCACGTGGTGGGATGGGACCTCGCTGTGGTGCGTACAACGAGGCGGGTAATCACCTAAAATCCTGTCCTCGGTGTTCATGTTGAGCCGGCAAACCGCCTATACACGCTTTCTTAAGCGTGGTGGGAAGGGAACTTGGTGCGACACCTACGGCGAGGCGGGTAGGCCCTATACATGCTTTTCTTAGCGTGGTGGGGATGATCTTAAGTACCTGTACGCGGCTCTATACCTACGGGAAAATAACTATTTTTCTTTTTTCAGGTACATTTGAAGACCCATACACGCTTTCTTAAGCATGGTGGGGGATTGAAGACTTTACACGGCCACGGTGTCCTCGAAAGAGGGCACCTACCATACACGCTTTTCTTAGCATGGTGGGAAAGGCCCAGTTTTCTGTAGTTTCCCCTAAACAGGGGAGACACCGGGAGGCTGCCGAAATTTCGGATGAACTTGAGACCGTACTTGGACTTGATTGAACTCAAAGGGGAACAAGACTTGTAAACTCAAACTCAAATGAAAAAGACTTTGGATACAAAGAACTTGGACTTGAACTGAACTATAGTTTGAACACCAAATGAATGGCATGAAGCATAACTTAAATGTCTAAGATAAAACTTGTAATATGGCAAAGTGATATTGTTGATCATGTCAGCAAAGATTAGTAACAAGTGCAACAATATCTCTATGTCTAATATCATCGTACAAGCAAACAAATTCACAGGCATAATCGACTTGCAAGAAATATCTAACAAATGTGAAGGTGAATTGAAGTCAACATAAAGATCATGACAAATACAGACGATCGTTAATAGTTCATCTATGAATGATGGATAATGATATGCAACAAATGAATGAGCTGTCACGAAGGATCCGATAAATATTCAATACATCGATCTCTTACAAGTAGAAGGGTTCAATGATACTGCAAAAGAATCATCTCGTAGTCAACAACAATATGCGAATAAATACATCAACCTCTTGTGGATTATTGAGGTTCACGTGCAGTGGGTTAAATGAATCATTAGCAAACATGAATGAGGGAAATGTAGTGAACACAACTCACCCATGGATCAATCATGCAAGTAGATGTATATATCTCCTTTAAGAAGAAGAATCAGATATGAATGAACAATCAACAATTAGTAGAGAACAAAGAAAGCTTCTACATCTCGCTCACAAGCAGTTATGGGACATGCGTAAGTGCTGGTAAATGACGATGAGTAGTGAGCAAGTGAATACAAATCAAAGTGAGTGCAAGGACATGTGATCTACTTGCAAGCATTTGATCAATGAAAATAAAAAAGAATGCAACAATACAGGTGTAGGTGATCATACAAATTCCCCAACAAATGATAAGGGAAACTCATGCGATTGATTACTAGAGATAATTGTATTGGCTACAAGGATGTGTATTGGATAAAATCTCCACTACAGTTTGCTTAAGAACTCTTTAAGCAATAATATAAAACCTTCAAAGAAATCTACCAAAGAGACATGCGACAAATGAAATATCAAATTCAAGTTGAAGTGTAGCCTTCCCACAATCAATACAAGTCAGCATGCAAGTAATCATACTGATACCTTACAAGTGAGATAGATCAATGTACATAGAGCATTAGGACTTAATGCAGTTGATGATATGCTCTACCAGCGTATGCAGAAGCATGCATCAAGCACTAGGGTATCCCTATGATCAAGATCAGAATACAAGCAAGCACATTCAACCTTGCAAGCTACAATCAATAATGGTTAGTGAAGATGTATTCAAAAAGTCCGAGGCAAATGCCGTCTTTCTACAATCAACACCACCTGATTGAAAGTGAATACACCGGCTCTCTCCAAGCAGAAGAATTTGATGTCTCAATGAATTTTGGAGATCTTCAATTCAATCAAAATGCAAAGGTGTGAAGGGCATTTAGCCGATGAAACAACTGCTTTATAACACTCTGGCAGCCAACATTAAGATACTGTTGACCTCATTTTTGTATGAGGTTAGTAGGACCAATCCAGACCTTAGGATCATTCTGATCTTAGATCAATCCTGACCCCAGATCAATTTAACCCCTAGATCAATCTAGACTCTAGGATCTTCCTAGATTTCAGTCCCTAGGATCTACTCTAGACCCTAGGATTTCTTTAAGCTGATCTAGATTCTAGGATCTTCTTAGATTTTAGTCCCCATGATCTACTTTAGACCCTAGGACTCCTTTAAGCTGATTTAGATTCTAGGACCTTCTTAGACTTCAATCTCTAGGATCTGCTCTAGACCCTAGGATTCCTTCAAATTAATTTTGACCCTATGATCAATCTGATCTTAGCTCAATCTAGATTCAAATCAATCTTAATCCCATATTAATTTTAAACTTAGTTCAATCAAATTCCAGACTAATTTAAATCCTAGGATCCTTTTAAGCTCCATCCCCTGAGATCTATTTAGGACTTAGGATTCTTCTAGATCATAGATCTTAGAATGTCTAGACCTTGGGATCCTTATAGTCCCTAAATCATAGGACTTTCCCATACCCTAGGTTTCTTTTAGATTCCAAAACATTTTGGCCTTCCTACGTCTTAGGAATTCTAGAAGACCCCAGACCTTAGGGTTTCTTAGACTCTAGAATCCTTCTAGATCTTAGACCCTAGGATTCTTCCAATTTTTAGGCTCTAGGATCCAATATATATCTTAGATTAATTTAGACCTGTGGACCTCCGAAAGGACAACAAACACCATCGCCCCGCGAGGGGAGACAGTATCTGGCCAATGGAAGGGCAGATTCGATCACACATATGATTAACCATTGAGGATAACGGCTCTCACCAGCACACCCCGATGGGTAATAATATATATGATCTGATCGTAACGGGTTTCCCCCACCCGATACATTAGCTCGAATGGGGTTTATTTGAGAGTGGGATTCAGTTTCCCACGAGCGCAAGCCCCCGTGGTTAATTACATCTCAAGCCGGAGCCTGAGAATACTCTCGATTAAGGATTCTATATTATACTTTCTGAATTGGGATTGGCACATAGGGGGAAGACTAGGAAGTCCTACTCGAAGGGAAAGAGAGGTTCAACTAGGCTTAGTCAACATGCACGGCTCACATCAGCATCCGGAGGGACTAAGGTAGTGAGAAGAAACTGGAGAAAAATAAATAAATCATGCACTCGAAACATGCAGGAGGGAAGGATGGAGGTGGCGTCATCCGTGTGAAGCGGATATGTAGGGTTTAGGGTCTTTGGAAGACAGAAGACCTACCTACTGATGAGGCATACTACGAAATAATAGTAGCCTTGAATCCTAAATCTAATGGGTTTAGTGTTCTACGCAACACTAACACCCGTGTCCTAACTAATGCAATGCAAAACCTGGACTTACCCCGGCCTGGAAGGGGGAGCCAGCTAACCACCTAATCGCTTTAAAACCATGCTGTCCAGTCATTTATGAAAGATGGGTAGGTGGGTTATAGTTCTCGGAAATATGGCCGACATCTAGAGGATTTCCTAATTGGCCCCGGACTGATGTCGGGTGAATGCTCCTATGACTAATGCAATTAAAATTTTGATTTAGTTGATTTCTAATGCAATGCATGCTGGTTAAAGTATCCAAATCAGGTATGTACAGAACTTTAAAAAGGTTTATAAAATAATTTTTAGAATTAGACTGGGCTTCCCTAGGTCCGACACCTCATCCTCATTGGTCAGATTATCCGGACTCTACCCGCAGGTGGGGAAGTGTCTTATAGAAGGAAAGAGAAATGTATTAATATGCATGCGACCCCGGACGATTCCGGCAATTCCCTAGGTCGTTAAGTTTCTAAATTGCTTAAACCTTAAAATTTTAAATATTAGTTACGAGTAGAAAAAGTTTTAGTCCTTAGAGAGCCTAACGAAATCCAGGCTAAAACAAAAGCGGCATGCAGATCGCCAATAAACTATGAAAAGCAAACAATCCTAGAGGCACACAATCATAAAACACATCAAAATTATCCAAACAAATTAATAAATATCCATAGGCCAACTGCCCTTAATTACAACCCAGGGTCTGCAAAAAATTAAAGTGGCCGGGCACCACTGCCAACAACCCAGATTTCTAGTCCTAAGACTGACGCAAGTTATTTTGAGTGGGATACTGCAGATCTTCATCTTCTTGATCTTCTCTTCTTTGGACTCCTCGGATCTTAGTTTTGTTGGACTCCTTGGATCTCAGCTTCCTTGGGCTCCTTGGATCTCAGCCTCCTTGGACTCCTCGGGTAGTAGAATGATCCAAATTTGGATTCCCCAAATAGAAAAGGACTATCCTCATATTGGGTGTCCTTTTCTCTTTGGGCATCCAACCTTTGGATCCTTGTATCCCCACTCGAAATAAACTTTCACAACTCTTAACCAATATTACAATCAATTATATTAAATGAAAGCAGTAAATTCTAGACACTCCTGCAAGGTTATCCTAAAAATCATCCCAAGCAGTTTAATGTATCACAAGCAATTATAGGGAAAATAAAATACTCATCACAGCCACACTGGCCATGCTCTTAATTATTTTGAGGGCTAAGCAAGCTCTGGAGCACCTGTAGCAATTTATAATGATTTATTATTTTAGCCCTCATTTATTTAGGGGGGCTGAGCAATTTCTGAAGCACCTGCATAAAACAGCATTAATTTTTAAATCATGATTATTGCCCCCCTTATATTTAGCGCTGCATGAGCATGGCCACCTGCAGAAAACATCATTAGTATCAAAAATCGATCCTAACCTATGGGTAGTCTATCGTGCAATCACATCAATTCCCAGAGTGCAGTAAAAGTAAACAAACACACCAGCATCATCTCAATCACAACATGCAGTGAAATCTCAGAAATCTCGGCACACAACAGAAAAATAAACACCGGCCTAACCTAGATCTAGAAGTGGTGCCCTAACAAACCATCTAGATGTGTGTGAAAAGCTGTGTAGCTGAGGTAGATCCTAAGCTGGGTAGTTAGTTACAATTGCCTACTGTCCAGGTTGGTTGTAGGTCTGAAAAGGGAATTTTATTTAAAGTCCAAATATTAGTGAATTAAGATCAATCTTAGTTGATTTAATGTGTGGATCAGTTTTAGTTCTTAGGGTGATGATATTTGAAGTTTAAATTGCATCGGTGAGTTTTAGGGAGTTCGGGGACCACCTATACACTAAGCAAAAAGGGGGTCCAAAATTGACTTTTTGATTAAAGGGTATTCATGACCAGCTAATATTTTTATAAAATACTAGGCCTTAACCTGATCAGTTAGACAGTTAGCATGCCCAGTTTGGATTCTTTTATCCAAAGTTATGAATTTCTGAAGTTTTGGTCTTGTTTTGAACTAAGTTTGACCGGATTGTTGACTTTTTATTTTAGGTTGATTTCTGGATACCTAATATTTTTAACAAGTACTAGACTTTAATGTAAGTTGAATGCCTTTTAGTTTGCCCATTTTGGAATTTTCTGTAATTAGTTATGGTTTGGGGCAGTTAAAGGAATTATCAAAATTGCCTAATTAGGGGTATTTTGGGGGTTTTGGCCCAAATCAGCTCCAAACGGATTGGAATCACCCCCAAAGGTCAGAAGTGACCTAAGAAGGTGTTCCCAAGTGTTTGGGGAAAATTTGGGATTTTTAATAATTTTCAATGATTTAATTAAGGCAAAAAGGTGATTTTTAATTAAGGTTGAATTAAAGTCCAGATTAAGGGGCCCTAATTATCTAAGGTTGGGGACTGAATTCTGGAGAGCTTGAGGTATTATGGGTATTTTTCTGATTTAAAATGGATTTATTATATTTTTCTGAAGTTTCTAAGGCTTAATTAACGGGTGAATTAGGGTTTGCTAATTAAGTGATTTAAAGGGTCCAGAAAATTCCTAGAAAATTCTAGAGGGTTTCAGATGTCACTATGTTTAAGTGTTTCAGATTTCAAGTCATTTGGAGCTATACCCTAATTCCTGGAATTTTTCTAAGTTCACTAGACGATCCTTAATTATTGTCCTTACGGTGTCACTACGTTATATAGGAATGAAATGAAGTAACTAACCCTTAGGCACAACATAGAGGGTAAATGCAGCAAGTATAAGCACACCAAACCATGTCCTTAGATCTAGGAGAGCCTAGGCTAAGTGCTTGTGCAACCTACACACGCAAGGACTACGAAAACACTAAGTAAAGAAGCCTAATGAAGTGATTAGTGAATGATTGGGATACAATCATTCACTAATCCTTCTCCCACATGAATTCTGTTCACATATAGGTCCTAGGTTTAAAACTTCATAAGGGGTAGACTTCCCAAAATTAGGGGATTTAAATAATATGTAATTTTAAACTCATTTTTAAAATACATAAGTATTATAAATAATAATAATATAAATTTGAAAATAAGATAACTAAAAATACTTCAGTTCATAAGCATGGGAGGTCTACCAGCCACCAAGGGGGTTTTAAAATAATTTTTATTTTAAAATAATCAATTATATTAATTAAATAATATTTAAATAATTAAATAACATAATGATACAGAAAGCATCCATAAAGGACAAAATCAGATATAAAAAATAATTTTAAATTAAAATTCATGTTTTTCTGAAAAGAACGAGGTATTGTGCGTCAAAATCCGATTTAAAACGAGAAAGTTATGAATTTTTGAAATTTTAATAGGTTTAAAGGTAATTTTGAAATAATTTAAAATAATTAATATTTGAAAATAATTAATAATTTTAAAATAAATCAGATATAATAATATCTAAATTTTAAAATAAATTTAAATAATAATTAAAATATTATAATAATATGAAATAATAAATATTAATATTATAGTGATATTAATATTAACATAATAATACTATTATTAAAAATAATAATAATATTATTAATTAACAATATTAATATAATAATATTAATAATAATAATCATTAATATTATAATAATAATCATAATCATAATAATAATATTATTAAAATTATAATATTATTAATTATAATATTAATATTATAATAGTACTAATAATGATAGTGATTAATATAATAATAATAAAAATATTATTCATAATAATATTATTATTAAAATAATAATATTATTAATTATAATATTAATATTATAATAATATTAATAATGATAATTAATATAATAATAATGAAAATATTATTCATGATAATAATATTATTAAAATAATAATATTATTAATTATAATATTAATATTATAATAATATTAATAATGATAATAATTAATATTATAATGATAAAAATAATAGTTATAATAATATCATTATTAAAATAATAATATTATTAATTATGATATTAATATTATAATAATATTAATAATGATAATAATTAATATTATAATAATAAAAATTTTAGTTATAATAATAATATTATTAAAATAATAATATTATTAATTATAATATTAATATTATAATAATATTAATGATGATAATAATAGTAATAATAATATTAATATTAATATGATTTAGAAATAAATTTTAAATAATAATAATAATAATAATAATAGTAATAATAATAATTAAAATAATTAAAATAATTAAAATAATTAAAGTAATAATAATAATAATAATAATAATAATAATAATAATTAAAATGATTAAAATAATTAAAATAATAATAATAATAATATAATAATAATAATTATAATAATAATAATAATAATAATAATAATTAAAATAATAATAATAATAATAATAATAATTAAAATAATAAAAATAATAATAATAGTAATTAAAATAATTAAAATAATTAAAGTAATTAAAATAATAATAATAATAATAATAATAATAATAGTAATAATAATAATAATAATAATAATAATAATAATAATAATAATAATTAAAATAATAATAATAATATGATTATAATAATAAAAATAATAATAATAATTTATTTATTTATTTAAATATATATACATTTTTATTTTTAATTAATTAAATCAAATTAATAATAAAAGAAACAAAAAAAAAACAAATAATAAAAAAAAAGGTTCTGGCGGCGCGGGACACGCGATGGGCTTCGGTTGGGCCCGCTTGCGCCGCCGGCAATGATTGCCGCAATCATGCGGCAATCAAACCGCGGATGACGCGGCTTCACTTGCCGCGTCAGCGCGGTCTCCTGACCGTCGGATCGTCCGCCGTTTTTAATCAACGGCTCAGATCAAGCCGGATCGCAGGCGGAACAGCGGGAGAGGATCCGCGGTCGTTCCGGACCGCGGAACGGTCAGATCTCGGCCGTCAATCACGGGATCAACGGTTAGGATCGACTCAAGCGAACGGGACGGCGAACCCGAACCCTAATACGCTATTTTGGTTCGTTCTTTCGATCGGGTGGATGGAATCGAACGAAATTTTAAACCTAGAGCCTAGATATGAACAGAAATCGTGTGGACTAATTGGTTTGGGTCAAAATGATCTGTGCAAAGTGCTAATTAACTCTAAGTGTTTAGACCTAGGTTAAGGGTTTTAAAGAAATTTCACCGTGGGATTAGGGAAATTTTGGCTCGGTTGCACTTGTAGATTGTCCTCGTACGTTTCTCCTGTTGAAACCTTGATCAAACGAGCTCTGGATTGCACGGATCGAAGCCTTGGACGTCCCAAGCTTCGGGTTGCCGGAATCTCGCCACCGGCGAACGTGGACCATCGGGATTCGAGTAGGGAAGGGTGGGGGAGATTATAGGAGCTCTCTCACCAAATATCTCAGGCTGAGGGGCCTTGGGGAGAGAGAGAGATCAAAAGTCCTTAAAATCAACCATAATAACCCTATTTATAACCCTAGACTTAGGATCAATGGCTAGGATTAGATCTAGAGCTTAATAGGAGGGGAATCAGGGTTTGTGGGTCGTGGTTTGAGCCTTAGAGCATTAGGGAAGTTTTTTAAGGCCTTAATAGGTCTTAAATGGACCTACCAAGTCAACACTTGACTTGGTCAAACCAGTCAACTTAAGCCTAGGGGATGAGGGTTTGAGCCCAAGAGAGGGTTTAGCTGGGTTGGGATCTGATCTAAACCCATTAAGGCCTATATGGGTCAACTGGGTTGACCTGGTCAACCAGGTTGACCCAGGACCAAGACTTAGGCCCAATGGGTCAAGCCTGACCCACTGAGTCCAGTGGAGGAGAGAATAGGGCTTGGAGAGCCCTGGATTGAGTTTGGATTTGATTTGAACTAGTTTAGACCTCTATGGGCCTAATGGGTCAACCTGGGTTGACCTGGTCAACGAGGTTGACCCAGGGCCTGGGTCTGGGCTCAGCAGACCTGGCTTGACTCCCTGGACCCACTGGGTTGGGTTCCAGGGTCTAGCCTGGTCAAATTTGACCAGGTCAACCCTTTGACCTAGGTCTAGGGAGAAACAGGGTCAACAAGACCTTTATTCAATTCAAACTCCAATCAAATCCAGACTTCAAACCCCTCAAAACCTTGAACCTATCCTGATTTCATTTCTACTTCAGACCTTAATCCTATCTCTGATCAAGCTTCAACCCTATCCTATCACTTATGATCTTTAAATGATCATAAATGATTTGGGTGATTCAAACCCTATCATTCAAAATCAAAATCCAGCTCAAAACTAGATTTCCAGACTCAAATCCAAGGCCAAAGGTCTAAGTTCTGAAAGCCTTTTCCAGTGAATCTTTGAACACTTCAAAATCCTATCACATGACCTCTGATTCAGGGTATGTCAGTTCCAAACTGATGTGACATGTCTCTAGAGAAAACCCTCTAAATTTGAGCTTATTTTGAGGTCTCTAACCCCAGAAATTGAATTGAAATCCAAAGGCTGTAAAACCTTCAAATATTTACAGTCTATGCCACTGGACCTACCACCTAGTGGATTTTGACCTTAGAGACTTACCCAAAGCCTCTAATTACATCCAGACCCTTGATTATCATTCATTGAGCAATAAACTATATTTTATTGGACTCACCCTGACGCCCAGTTGATCAGAGATCAAAATGACTAAAATACCCCTTAGGGGTGTGAATAGTCATCTTTGATCAAATGAGCTCCAAATTAAATACAACCACCTCCTATAAATTTCAAATATCAAACCCAACCTGTTGGACCCAGACCCAGACCCTAGGTCAACCTGGTTGACCAAGTCAACCTAGGTTGACCTAAAGGTCCATTAATGACCCAAGCAGATCATTTTAACCAAATGACCTATCCTGATCTTGAAACTACCTCTACCAGACCCCATTCATCATTTCAAACCTATCAAGCCTAAATCTTGGTCTTGGGTCAACCTATGTTGACCATTTCAACCTTTAAGCCATTTTTTTACATGAAATCCAACTTTATATGTATTCAAATTTCATCAAATCCCTCAAACTCTCAAATCCATCTCAAACAAAGATTCAAATGTATTAAAATATGTTTGAAATCAAATTACCTTGATTTGACTTAGTCAAATCCTATTCTATAGTCAAACCCTTCATTAACACACTCTTTCATTCAAATTCAAATCTTATTGCTCTAATAAAACCTCAATTCCTTTGAACTCCACTTAAGCCAGCATTTGATATTACCCCATGTGCCACCTAAGCAATCATGTTGACTGTTGACTAGTCAACAAGTCATTAAAACTCCTTGAAATGGCCAAATCCCTTAGCTTGAGCTAACCCACTCTACCTTGAGACCCTTCAAGCCATTTCTAGCAGCTCATTAAGGCCTCTTTGCTGCCACCTCAGCCACCCAAGTCAAGTTGACTTGGTCAACTCAAGCAAGTATGGTCAAACCCTTTTAAAACCCCTCTAATTCATCTAAACCTCAACCCTCAAGTATTAAATCCTTCTAGCCTATTATTCAAGCACTCAAGACATCTCTTCAATGACACATCACTAGTCCACATGGCATGTGGACTGGTCAAATAGTCAATTTAATGCTTTAGATGGGTCAAAGCTAGTCAAACTAGCTCAAATTACCCTCTCCCCCATGCCAAATCAGCTCCAACTGTATGGGCTCCTTCTAGAACCTTCCTAGGGTTATTATCAACCCTTAGATGAGGATCTAATGGCCCTCATCACCCACACATGGCCACAAAGTGACAAAAATCCCTTTACACATGGGATTGTACCCTTGTCCTTGATTCCTTCTGCTCCCACCTACTCCATGGACACTTGGCATTCATCTGGAGCCCAGCCAAACTAATCCTAACCTTCTATTTGATCTGGAGCAGTTAGAATAGGGCAAAAAACCCTTAGAAAGGGATTCATTCTCATTTTCACATTCTCTCACTACTCCAGCTCTCTCAAAGGAAAACCTCAGTTCCCTTGAGCTCTCCAACAACCACCCTCGACATTCCAAACTCAATCTCACCGGTCAAAGTCGCCGGTGATCATCCCTCCGTCGAAGTAAGAGCATTTAGGTCAAGCCCTCATTGCATTCGATCCAGATGTCATCTGTTCGTGGAGTCTTCACCAAATTTGAGCGAGGACAGACCACAAATTTAGAGAACCCATTTTCCTTTCAAATCTTTCGATAAATCTTCCTAAAACTCTAGCCCTATGACACTAGATTTAGGATTATTTAACTTTTTATTAAGCTAGTTTTAAGTCAAACCAAATATCCCACACGATTTCTGTTCACCTAGTCTATCTAGGTTTAAAATTTCATTGTATTTGGTTAATCAGATCGGAAGAACGAGCTAAAAAATTAGCTCAAGGGGTTCGTTTTACGTAACCCATGTATTACATCAAATCTGAGCCGTTGATCTCATGATCAACGGTTCGGATTTGGTCCTTCCGTGCTCTAGCCCGAACGTGGATCCGATCTCGCGTCCCTGAGTTCCGTTCGACGCCATCTAGGCCCTTGAATTAGATCTGTGGGATCAAATGTCCGTCGTCTGATCTCTCTCCGCGAGATCAAACAGCGGGATTCGATCTCAGCCGTTGATTCTCTCCACAGTTTGATCCGACAGTCCGCCACTCGCGCTAACGTGGTTAAGTGCAGCGCGGATCGAAACCGCGCCGCCACCAATCATTGGAAATGATTGCACGGCGGCGCAATCATTTCCAATGATTGCCCGTGGTTTCACAGGCCAATCCCGCTCCGCCACGTGGATCCCAGCGCCGCCGTTTTGATTAAAATGATTTAATTTTTTTTTAAATCATTTTAAATATAAAAAAATCAGAATTTAGTTTTAAATTAATATATATATATTTATATATATTAAAAAAATTATTTTGAATTTAATTAATTAAACTGAAATTTAATATTAACCGTAATTAATATTAAATAATTTACAACTTTAATTAATACTAAATTATTTAATATTTTAATTAATATTAAATAATGTATTAACTTTAATTAATATTAAATTATTTAAAACTTTAATTAATATTAAATAATTTGTTAACTTTAATTAATATTAAATCATCTAATGCTTTAATTAATATTAAATAATTCAATACTTTAATTAATATTAAATAACTTAATAATTTAATTAATATTAACTTTAATTAAAAAAAAGAAAAAAAATCTTAAATATTATTACAATTATAATATAAAACTTAAAATACTTTAAAATTAAGAGGTAACTTAAAATATTTAATATCATTTAATATTTAATTAATTGAATGATAAATCATTTTTAAATTTGAATATTTATTTTAAGAATATTTAATTTAATTAAAGTATTTATTATTATCTAAATAATTTGTAATACTTTAATAATTAAATAATTATTTAATATTCATTAATTGAACATTAAAACATTTGTTTTAATTAATTAATGTTCAATAATTAAATAATTATTTCAAACTAATATAATTCTGAAATTAAACTAATTTAATTTACTTTTCTTTTTTTTAATATATTAAATATTTAATTGTTAATTAAATCCAATTAATATTAAACAATTTAAATACTTTTGAAAATAAAAAATATATAATAATAATAATTTTTTTTTCTTAAATAATTTTAAAAATTTCAGAAAATATTTAAGATTTAAATTAACTGGATTTAAAATAATTTTAATCATTAATTGATTTTTCCAAATTAATTAAAAAAACCCTTTTAAATAATTTAAACTTTAAAAATTTATAATAATTTCATTTTAAATCAGAAAAATTAATATAATATATCAAAATTTTTAGAAAATTAAGTACTTTAATTCGAAACTAATTTCAGAAATAAAAAAAACTTGATTTATTTTAATTAATCTTAATTATTTAATTACTATAATATTAAATTAATATTTAATTAAATACTATAGAAAATATTTTGAAAATTAAAAGCTTATTTTCAAATAATCTTTAAAAATCAGCAGATCTCTCATTTAGATATTGAATTTGTCCTAATCATATCTTTAAGTATTTTAAATTTAAAATTTATATCTATATATAGTTTTATGTATAGATTAAACATATATTTAAAAATTATTTTAAAATAGTATATATATACTTAAATACTTTAGGTTGAGAGATCTACTTTGAAATTTTAAACATAGATCAATATGTTTAAATAGAAATCATGTGGGAATGTTAGTGAATGGTTATGCTCTAATCATTCATTAATCTAATTATGTATATTTTATTAGTATTAATCTTTGCATGTTTAGGACATACACACACCACTTAGTTTAAGGCTCTCCTAGATTTAGGAATTGATTGTGAATGATGTGTGTTCCTATATGTATTTGTTTGAGGGTTAGTTAAAACTTTGATTCAAACATATTAAACTTAGAGACATCATTAAGGATAATAATTAAGGACATAAGTCTAAAAAACTTAGAAAAATTATAAAAATTAGGAGACACATCCCATTGACTTGAAACTCAAACCCATAAAACTTAGTGACATGTTTAGCTTATAAAAATTTTCCCACTGAATTTTGAAATCATTAAGCCTATTAATTAACTTAATCGAACTTAAACCTTAATTAAGCCGTTAAAATTTCCAGAAAATACAATAAATAAAATTTAAATCCAAAAATTACACATGACCCCTCTAACTGACCAGAATTGAATTCTTAATCCATGAAAATTAAAATCAACCAGATTTGACTTCAAATTTAAGAATAATTTAATAATCATTGAAATCTGATATTTAATTAATATAATTAATTAAAAATAATTAAAAATTCCAAAAATTTTCCAAACACTTGAAGATCACTCCTTAGGTCATTTCTGACCTTTGGAGTTGATTTCAAGGAGTTTGGAGGTCATTTGGATTCAAATCACAAAAAGGCCTTTAATTAAACTAATTTTAAAAATTCAAATAATTGTCAAAACTTCAAGAATTCATAACTAATTCAAATAAACTCCAAATTGAGCAAACTCAAAGGCATATGATTCATCTTAAGGTCTAATATTTATTAAAAATATTAAAATTTCAGAAATCAATCAAATTTGAAAAGGTCAATTTTTGGTCAAACTTAGTTCAAAATCAAGTCAAAACTTCAAACCTTCATAATAAAATGTAGAAAAATCTAATTTCAGCATACTTACTGTCTAACTGATTATATTAAGGTCTAGTATTTTAATAAAATTCTAATATTTTAGAAAACACTTTAAATAAAAAAGCCAAATTTTGACCCTTAAAATAAATGAATCAAATAATCCAAAAAATTCCAAAATTTAATAATTAATTTCAAATTCCAGAAAATATTAAATTGATGTTCAAAACACTTAACTAACCCCCTTAATATATAATAACCACTCATGAAATAAAGTTTTTAAGCTGGACTACTCCGGGCTGTGGGGCTACGTGTCCTAAGGAGGCTTTGTTCCTCGAGCCTGGTGGCACAACGTCACGAATGGATTCTAAGTAGTGTTAAACTGAAAATGAATTGATTCTTAATGATTTAACTAGATTTAAAATCTTTAATTCAAATACATTAACTTGGTTTCTCGGCTGGACTACTCCGGGCTACTTGGCTATGTGTCCTAAGGAGGCTTTGTTCCTCGAGCCTGGTGGCACAACGCCACGAACTGGTTAATGGAAAATCTAAATAAATTAAAATATTAAAACCAGCAACCAATCAACTTTAATTAAAATTTAATTAACCCTCAAATTTAATCAAACTCAAATCACTTAATTATCTAGGGTACCACTGGGTAACCCAGACATATGAGGCTATTAAATTAGCCCCAAGGAATGTAACATAAACTTCACGGCCTCGGTGTGAAATAAAGGTGGTACCCAACAAATAACTAAAATTAATTTTAAAAATAAATTTTAAATCATTAAGGTTTAAACTTTAATTTAAAGTCTCCCTTAAGCCTTTCAACTAACCAGAACCTCAAGCAACTTCAATCAAATAATCCTATTTAGGACATATCAAACCCACACAACCTTTACACACACTTTAGATGGTTTGTTAGGACAACCAACTTTAGTCTTAGGCTAGGCCGGTGTTTACTTTTCTGTTGTGCACTGGATTTTTGAGCTTTCAATGTATGCTATTTGCTAGTAATAAAATTGCTGTGATTGTTTATTTATTTATTTACTGTACTCTGTGATGTGATTGATTGTACGTTAGATTTATCCCTAGGCTAGGGATGATTTGTACTAATTCAATCTTATGTAGGTGGTCATGCTCATACAGGGCATTAAATAAAGGGGGCAAATTCATAAATAATAAATTGCATAGGTGCTCCAGAAAATTGCTTAAGTCCCCTTTAATAATTAAAAGAGTATGGCCAAGCGTGGCTGGTTTGAGTATTTTAAATTTCAAATATATTAACTGCTTGGGATGTTTCTATAACTGTTGATTATTATGATAACCTTGTAGATTGTTGAGTCTAGATTTTAAATTTTATTCAAATGTAATTTATAATTGAGTTGTAAATGTTTAAAGTGACTTGAGAATGTGGTATATACATTCTATTTAGATTCCAAAGAGGAGAGGACATCCCTTAGGGGAGGGTCCTCCTCCATTTGGAAGCCTAAATTAGGATGACTTTTTAGAATATCCAAAGAGAAAAGATAATACCCCTATTCAGGGGGAGTTTCTTTTCATTTGGATATCCGGACCCGACGATCCAAGGAGTTCCAAGATGATGAAGAAGTGAAGAACGAGAAGACCCATTCTCAAAAGTCACTTGAGTCTTAGGAGTAGAATCCGGGTTGTAGTAAGTGGTACCTGACCACTTTACTTTTCCTGCAGACTCTGGGTTGTATAATTAAAAGGCACTTTCCTATGGACTTTTATTTTGAATACTTATTTAATTGATTTAATTATTTGATTGATGTGTTGATTGCGATTAGAATTTGCCTGCTTTTCTTAGTTTTTTTGGCGATTATTGCATGCCGATTTTGATTTAGCCTGGAACCCGATCGGAGGCTCGTGAGGGTACGGTCAAAACTATTTCTACTTAAACAAAATTTAAAAATTTTAGGCTCAGATAGTAACTCTATTGCTTTTAAGAAGTAAGCCAGGACTCGTCGGGTTTTTCATGCATTCATACTGACTTTTCTCCTCCGTGTTAGGCACCTCCCCGCATGCGAGTTTTGGCAGACCACCTGACCTATTAAGGTGCAGTTCTGTCCAAGGGGATGTTGTGCAATCCCTATGATAAAATCTATTTTTAAGCCTAATTTTTAAACTGTTTCATTATGATTTCAAAGCATTCGAGTCAACTAGCATGCATCGCATTAGTAACAAATTAAAATTGAGTCTAATTCTTAATTGCATTTTATTTAGACATTTCACCCAACATATATTAAGGGGCTAATTAGGAATTTGCTCTAGATGTCGGCCCCGCTCTCGTTAAAACTAATCTTAAATAATATCCTTAACCACTCTTTCATAAAGACCGGACACATGGTTTTGAAGCATTTAGGTGATTTAGCTGGCTCCCCAATCCAGGCCGGAGTAAGTCCAGGATTGCACTGCATTAGCTAGTATCCGGGTCATTGATTCTTAGTACCCATTTTTAGACTTAGATTCTGAGGCAGATCTTCAATCCTAAGACCTCAACCTTCCGAAAATCTAATCCCCATTTTCTAATAAAATTGATCATTTAAACTAAATATCTCTTTCAATCAAATTCAAGCCCAACACTTAGGATAGATTGGGGTGTTTCTGAAGTAATTCAGAATCTCAAAACACCTCCTACCCTTCCTCCTTTGACTCCAGAAACAAGTGTTCAACTTTGATCCAATCCCTGTTGAAATTCCAGTCCCGATCTCCTTTGACATCAAATGTTGAAATCTTAAATAAAATTTGTATCGTTATTTTAATCGAGAGTTTTCGTAGGAAATTTTCTGATTTTCTATGATGTAATTAACTACGAGGGCTTGCACTCGTAGGAGATTTAGAAATACATACCTGATTTTTAAAATTAAAATTTTCAAAACCTTTAATTAATTATCTTTGGGAAATTCAAGAGTCAATGATCATTATCGTCATTTTCAAATGATCGATAATAGATGATATCCACTTCCCTTGAGAAGATATATCGTACTATTATCGTAACTTTGATTATGAAATTAATGATCTATATTTAGATCATTGTAGTTAAACATCTGACTAAACATCATTTTGATCCTTCGAGATCATATGTTGTTTCTCCTTGAGTTTGACTACGATAATCAGGATAAATCAAGATTTGTAATTTGAACCCATTAGGGAACGATATGTTCACCTCTTGAGGTGATTTATCATTCATAATGAGTGTTCAATTTCAAAAATAAAAATTCCAGAAATTAAACATTTCCCAAAGAAAATTAAAACTTTTTCAAAACTTATCTTTTTCAATCACATCAGATACAAATAAACATACTGATCTGCATGTAACCAAGAGCAAAAGATCTGTAATACATACAATCTCTCTATGAATACAAATGTATATACAACATGTCACTTATGGGTAGATATAGAATGACTTCAGTAAATGCAGTATCCTGAAGTTGATTTAAGCTTGTGAATGAATATATCTACTTGTGGTAGTAATGGATGTATTGTGAGGACCAAAACTACAGCAAAATGTATAAAGAATACAGCGAATACAAGTTCCTACGAGCTTCTGTAAAAGCAGGAGATTCGTTAGTGCACTAAGATCCACCTGCAGAAAGTAAGTAGTGTACGACAGTCTACCTACATATAGCAGCGAACAACTTAGTCTAGAAGCTGCTACAATACGCCACCGGATCTATAACACTCATACAAGCAGACAGAAGGCGTACAAATCCCCAAACGACGCTATGCCACCAGATCTGTAACACTTGTACAAGCAGACAGAAGGCCTCCACAAGCTACAACGCTATGCCACTGGATCCACAACATCCTTACAAGCGGACAGAAGGCGTGTACGAACATTCAAGTAGAATGCTGCATTCAAATGGCAGTCACCCGTACAACCAAGCAACAATAAACATTGCAGAATGTCCCCTGTACGTGCACTATAATATGTATGTATATAGGTACATCGAAATGCACGTGTAACTATACACCCGCATGGGCCCTAGCGAGCGTGTTGCAGGAACACACGTGACGTCTAGGGATGCTGCGCGGGTCCATAAATTTGAACCCAATCCTCCCGAGCAGATAAATATGAGTCGATAAGGTTCAACAAATGACTATAAAATGCCCTCAAATACCCACATGGGCCCCGATAAGCGTGTTATTGGTACACATGTGACGTCTAGGGATGTTGCACGAGTCAATAAGTGAATACAAGTTCGAGCCTGATCCTTCTATCAGGGAGATAGGAGTCAACATGACTCGAACTATTAAATGAATATATAGCCACGAGGTCGACGGAGATATTAATTTTATACGTTCATATTAGGCCTTCAAGGCCTATAATCAAGAGAATTCACTTACAAAGTTATAAAGCCTACGAAACCCGATCCTCTGTCGATAGCTCGATAGAGTCGATAAAGTTTAACCCATAAATAAGAAATACCCCCATACACCCCGATGATGGCCATGTTGAATGAAAATATCAACCGGAGGGGTCCATTTTAAATATTTTAAAATACCACTCAAACTCCCACAAAATCCAAAACACCAAACTCCAAATAATCCAAAAATCTCAAATTTCAAAATATTTAAAACTGAAATCCAACCATCAAACCACTAAAATCATAAAATCCATCCACTCTCCGCAACAAGTTGTTGAGGTGGACAAATTAAAGAATAGTTCAGCTCACAAAGAGCTAATGCCGGGTCGAGAATATCACTAGAATCCATTCTCAAATAATCTCTTGTCAGTAAGGACATGGTACGTGTCCTCTAACCGGCAGTTTCCATTCCAAATGGCACTACAAGATAAACGGTTACGACCCGGGGCCCTCTGAACTGAGTGGTTTTGTCGCCAAATGGCACCACACGATACCAGTTATGACCAGAGCCAATACGTTCCTTATTGACAACAAATCCTTGAGATATGAATCAATAGGATATAATCGATAGGGCACAAAGCCCTCTGTTAGCTAAGGTGGATTCAATTTTGTTCACTTAGATAAATATTCACCCCAGGTCTACAAGGTCCCCTTGGACGAAGTAACACATGGCTGCCGACAAGGATCCTTCTATCACGTTGTGTCGACTACCTCCTCTGACTAAGTAGACCAGGGACCACGATGGCCCGGGATGACTGAACCATGGGATCTTGATCGGGTCCATCATCCATTCCCCCACCATTCGCTTTAAGTGCAAGATGGTGAAATCTTCAATTTTAAATACCAAATATTTGAACTTCCAACACTTCTAATACCCAAACCAATGCTGCTACTATATGCCAGATAACACGTATCTTTACGTATCTAATTGACGACTAGCCTTAATTGAAAGTTCTCTCTCGTGATCAGGAGGGGTAATTAACTATAGAGGCTTGCGCATATAGGAAACCAGAACTCAGATCATAAAGTCCTCGCAAAATGAGGGCGAAATCTCTGGGTAGTGTCTTTATCTACAAACTCATCTGCCTTCCAAAATTTACCCTAGAACTTAATTCTGTTAACCCCCCCCCCCCCCAAAAAAAGCAAAATGCGGGCGGAGGCCTGGGCCGAATTTTTGGAGCCCATATACGTTAACCTATAGCCTAATAGAGCTTTGTTTGGAACAACTTTTTTACTATTTTTTAAAGCTTTTTTTGTACAAAATTACTTTAGAAAGTAATAAGTAAGCTATTTCAAACAAAGCCTATATTGCTTATCTCTCTAAAAAATGATTGTATAGCCTCCTAATCACCGCAAAGTCTCTAAGCCATTGTCAATTGCCACCCACTTCAAATTATTTCGCCATTGTGGAAAGGGCAATTGAGAGATGGATGAGTTTTTATTTATTTATTTAATAATAATAATAATAATAATAATAATAATAATAATAAATCTATGCCTTTGTAACTGCTACTATCAAATTTTAACTATTTACAAAACCAATATTCTTCTACCTTCATTTTTTTTATTTTTACCAAAAAAATTAAAATTCACAGCAAAACTCCCACCCTTCTTTTTCATTTTTATTAAATTACCTATAGTTTAATAATCACAAGTGCAAATATAAAAATTTTATAGTTAACAAAATGGAAAACATATTTGATGTATCATCGAAAAATTATCTTGATCGGGCACGAATCTCAAGACAAAAATCATGTTGGAAACTTCAAAAATTAATTCAGAGAGCATCTGAACGCCGATTTCAGAAAACTTATAGTCGAACTGAACGTCTTGGAAATACGAACCCAACAACACCAAGTTCAACTCAATCTGACCCAAAATGAGTCCAAATCAAGGACCCGAAGCGCTGTTGGAAACCTCGAACAGCAATTTGAGTTACCAAACGGTCTCCGATTTTGACGAGCTTATAGTCAAATAGAGCGGCTCAACGAGACAAATCCAACGAGCCCAAGATCGTTGAATTCTGATACCATTAAGACCTTCAAATGCTCAATAAACGATTCATGATCAAGGGATTCAATATCGGCCGTTCATCCAGATCACTCCTTATTTGCCCATGATCCCTCATCTATTTACGGGCTATGCCAATCCAGAAAAACTATAAATAGCCCCTCATTTCTCTTAAGAGGGGACACAAGCCAAGAAGAGAAGAGAAGTATATGAGGGAATAACTCCTCCTCGACCACCGCCGGAACATCGCCGGAACCCCGCCCGAGCATCGCCGGAACCCCGCCCGAGCATCGCCGGAACACTGCTGGGCGCCCGAGGGACGCCGGAGCTCTGCCCGATGCCCGAGTGACGCCGGAATTCTGCCCGACACCTGAATTCTCCCAAACTTTGGAACGACGCCAGAATTCTTCCCGACCTCCGAAGGACGCTAACATTCCGCCCGATCTCCAAATGACGCTGGAATTCTGCCAAGCCACCTCCTGACCTCTGTCACCAGACAACGGTCTTTCTGACCTCCAATGTTAGCCGACTAAGATCCTTCTGACCTCCGTCGCCCAACCAACTAAGGTCCTCCTGACCTCTATCACCAGACAATGGTCCTTCTGACCTCCCTCGCCAAGCAACGGTCCTTCTGACCTCCATCGCCAGGCAACGATCTTTCTGACCACGATCTCTGTCGACTACGGTCCTTCTGACCTCCCTCGCCAAGCAACGGTCCTTCTGACCTCCATCGCCAAGCAACGGTCCTTCTGATAACGATCCTTCTGACTTCCTTCACCCACCGACTACGGTCCTTCTGACTCACGTCGCCCACTGACTATATTCCTTCAGATCAAATGAACATGTCAATAATGATTTTTTGTATCCTCACCATGTAATATACTCTATAAGATGTACTTCAAGATAAGGCCTTCTCCCAAAGAAGGACCTCATTTGTAATCGACTACAAGTACTAGTGGATTCATTCATGCTGGGCCAGGCCCCGTGGTTTTTCCCCCTTTTTAGGGGTTTTCCACGTAAAAATATTGGTGTCTCTTATGTATGCTACACCATCTCTCTTATCTGATTGTGTGCTGATTTTCGTGTAATGCTAAGACGTAAATTTATACTTCTCTACCGCCGTGAATACTCCTGGACGCAACAGTTTGGCGCCGTCTGTGGGAACTTAATCCCACTATTATAAGAATCACTTCAATGGCCAACAGGCGTAGCAATCGCCTCCTAGGAGCCTCCCGCTTCAACTCACACCAATCCATAAATCCATCTATGAATCATGGACACCAAATATCTGCCTCATTTTATCCTGGGGGGCAACATGCTCACCCCCAGGATGTCATTCATGTCAACTTTATGACATCAGTCATTATTGCATCAGTATCATAAGAATCTGATACGGACTGGGGGCAATTTTGACTCTAACCTCAAAAGGTGATTCAACTGCTATTAATGCACCAATTTCATGGGCATCAGATTCAGACTGGGGGGCAACCTTAACTATAATTTTAGTCAAGAAGATCCCTCCAAGACATTCATCAAATCCAAGGTGATATATAAGGAAACTCGCGGCAAATGCAAGGATACTTCCGAATCAATTATAATCTTTATACAATTCACATCTGGACTTCTACTCCTTAGACAAGGTCTTAATCTTGACCTCAAAAGGCAGTAACGATCTAAAAATATACAATTCTTTGATTCGGGATACGCGCGACATTCGCCCCCTCTCAATCAAGGCATAATCGATCCCAGGGGGATTCGATTCGACCTCTTCCACACAGGGGTTAACGTCATCGAGCAAAGGCTCTGACATACAACCTCGGATAGGTCATACATCTTTGATGGATTCTCTCGACCTCTTCCATACATGTTAACGTCGTCGAGCAAAGGCTCCGACATATAACCTCGGATAGGTCTCACATCCTTGGTGGATTCTCTCGACCTCTTCCATACAGGTTAACGTCGTCGAGCAAAGGCTCCGACAGACAACCTCGGATATGTTTCACATCCTTGGTGGATTCTCTCGACCTCTTCCATACAGGTTAACGTCATCAAGCAGGGCTCTGACATACAACCTCAGATAGGTCTCACATCTTAGGTAGATTCTCTCGACCTCTTCCATACAGGTTAACGTCATCGAGCAAAGGCTCCGACATACAACCTAGGATAGGTCTCACATCCTTGGTGGATTCTCTCGACCTTTTCCATATAGGTTAACGTCATCGAGCAGGGCTCTGACATATAACCTCGGATAGGTCATACATCCTTGATGGATTCTCTCGGCCTCTTCCATACAGGTTAATGCCGTCGAGCAAAGGCTCTGACATACAACCTCAGATAGGTCTCACATCCTTGGTGGATTCTCTCGACCTCTTCCATACAGGTTAACGTCGTCGAGCAAAGGCTCCGACAGACAACCTCGGATAGGTCTCACATCCTTGGTGGATTCTCTCGACCTCTTCCATACAGGTTAACTTCATCGAGCAGGGCTCTGATATACAACCTCAGATAGGTCTCACATCTTAGGTTGATTCTCCCGACCTCTTCCATACAGGTTAACGTCGTCGAGCAAAGGCTCCGACATACAACCTAGGATAGGTCTCACATCCTTGGTGGATTCTCTCGACCTTTTCCATATAGGTTAACGTCATTGAGCAGGGCTCTGACATACAATCTCGGATAGGTCTCACATCCTTGGTGGATTCTCTCGACCTCTTCCATACAGGTTAACGTCATCGAGCAGGGCTCTGACATACAACCTCAGATAGGTCTCACATCTTCGGTAGATTCTCTCGACCTCTTCCATATAGGTTAACGTCATCGAGTAGGGCTCTGATATACAATCTCGGATAGGTCTCACATCTTCGGAGGATATCTCTCACTTTTACTAAGATGAAAAATGCCTCAAAAAGCACAGGGGGCAATATCAAAGTATGTCTTACAGATGCAATAACAATTCAGCTTCCTCTAGGGGACAAATTTTCATTTCATATAAGTGACTTCTCCCTTACTGCACGCAAGCATCTCCTACCACTGATCCTTCAAAGAAAGGACATAACTGGATCATCATCAGGCCTACACTCAGTTGACAGTGTTAGTGTATTGCCAGAATGTTGGCATATCACACTACTTCGGCCCCTTAACTCAGGGATATCTGATGTCGACATACTTCAGTTTGGATACATATTGCCTTAGCAAAATGACACTTGTCATCATCAGCCCTTCGCCTGATGTTTATCGATGGCTCTGTACTTCATATCAGTCATCATCAGCTTCTCGTTCAACTGCTGATAGCAGCACCCTTGAACTCTCTCCTTCTGATCCCCACTTGGTCGTTGACTGGCAACAGACTTCCACTCGATTGTCCATCATCGACGAACTTCCGTTAAAATAGCATCGAAATTCTATTCGATGCTGAGCTTCCTCCCGTTGAAGGACTTCTGCACATCGCGGGACTTTCATCAGAATTCTAACAGATGTTGAGCTTTCTCTCGTCGCAGTACTTCTTCCCGACGTCGGACTTCTGCCCGTCGGCGGATGCTTGTCAGGCTTCTACCCGACACCAAATTTCTACCCGTCGTGAGACTTCTTCGCGTCGATGGATTTTCGTCGGAGTTCTACCCGATGTCGTACTTCTTCCCGATGTCAGACTTCTGCCCGTCGTCGGATGTTTGTCGGGCTTCTACCCGACACCAAATTTTTACCCGTCGTGAGACTTCTTCGCGTCGACGGATTTTCGTCGGAGTTCTACCCGACGCCGTACTTCTTCCCGACGTCAGACTTCTGCCCGTCGTTAGATGTTTGTCGGGCTTCTACCCAACACCAAATTTTTACCCGTCGTGGGACTTCTTCTCGCCAACAGATTTTCATCGGAGTTCTACCCGATGCCGTACTTCTTCCCGACGTCTGACTTCCGACCATCTTCAGACTCCCTCCGACTAACATCTCACCTCCACAAGATCTCTTAAAGGAGATAAATTTCTAACTCTCATTTTGCTTCCCTTCCTGAAAAGGGGAAGTGGCTAACTTCTGCGCAAAGAGAGGGGCGCCGAGTCGAGTAGGGAAAGTCACCTACTCAAAAACAGCAGAAGGCCTCAAAATGCCAGAAGCTAGAGGAGAGAAGAGAGGAATACGTTAACTTCTGCGCAAAGAGAGGGGCGCCGAGTCAAGTAGGGAAAGTCACCTACTTAAAAACAGCGGAATGCCTCAAAATGCCAAAAGCTAGGAGGAGAAAGGAAGAAGGGGCGAGTTTCTCCTAGGCCCTGGGGGGTCTATTTATAGTATTTTTGAAGGGGGGAGGATTCCAAAATTTTATTAAATTCTCTGAAATTTTTCAAATTTTTAGGAATTTTTTGGGATTTTTTCGGAATTTTTTGAGCCCCACCACATAAAAAAAAATTATTAAAACCGGCCGACGGTTTCCTAACCGTCGGCCAAACGGCTCGGCCAAAAGGCGCAGCCAAGTGCCGCGGCCAGCCGCGGACGGGCCCTGGCAGGCGGGCCCAAGCGCGGGCCCAGGCAGGCTGCGGGCCAGGCGGGACGCGTGAGCAGGCCCAGGGGCGGCCCAAGTGTGGTTCTGCGCCACGGTTCGGCCGCCTACGCGTACCCGGGTTCCGATTTCTGTCCCGGACGGTCAAAATCGGACATTTTTGGGGTCCCCGGACACATTTTTCGACGTTCCGGACTCAATTTTGATACTTTCGGAGCTCAACTGGGCTTCTATGATCAAGTTCGAGCAAACATTTAATTTTTGGAATACAATTTTTGGTGATTTGGCCAATGTCAAATATCAACACCTATATTTTCGGACTCCTGGAGCTTCGACGTCCAAAAATAGGGGGGCAACTGATGTATCATCGAAAAATTATCTTGATCGGGCACGAATCTCGAGACAAAAATCATGTTGGAAACTTCAAAAATTAATTTAGAGAGCATATGAACTCCAATTTCAGCAAACTTATAGTCGAACTGAACGTCTTGGAAATACGAACCCAACAACACCAAGTTCAACTCAATCTGACCCAAAATGAGTCCAAATCAAGGACCCAAAGCGCTATTGGAAACCTCGAACAGCAATTTGAGTTACCAAACGGTCTCCGATTTTGACGAGCTTATAGTCAAATCGAGCGGCTCGACGAGACAAATCCAACGAGCCCAAGATCGTTGAATTCTGATACCATTAAGACCTTCAAATGCTCAATAAATGGTTCATGATCAAGGGATTCAATATCGGCCGTTCATCCGGATCACTCCTTATTTGCCCATGATCCCTCATCTATTTACGGGCTATGCCAGTCCAGAAAAACTATAAATAGCCCCTCATTTCTCTTAAGAGGGGACCCAAGCCAAGAAGAGAAGAGAAGTATATGAGGGAATAACTCCTCCTCGACCACCGCCGAAACATCGCCGGAACCTCGCCCGAGCATCGCCGGAACACCGCTGGGCGCCCGAGGGACGCCGGAGCTCTGCCCGACGCCCGAGTGACGCCGAAATTCTGCCTGACACCTGAATTTTCCCAAACTTTGGAACGACGCCGGAATTCTTCCCGACCTCCGAAGGACGCTAACATTCCGCCTGATCTCCAAATGACGCTGGAATTCTGCCGAACCACCTCCTGACCTCTGTCACCAGACAACGGTCTTTCTGACCTCTAATGTCAGCCGACTACGATCCTTCTGACCTCCGTCGCCCGACCAACTAAGGTCCTCCTGACCTCTGTCACCAGATAATGGTCCTTCTGACCTCCCTCGCCAAGCAACGGTCCTTCTGACCTCCATCGCCAGGCAACGATCTTTCTGACCATGATCTCTGCCGACTACGGTCCTTCTGACCTCCCTCGCCAAGCAACGGTCCTTCTGACCTCCATCGCCAAGCAACGGTCCTTCTGATAACAATCCTTCTAACCTCCGTCACCCGCCGACTACGGTCCTTCTGACTCACGTCGCCCACTGACTACATTCCTTCAGATCAAATGAACATGTCAATAATGATTTTTTGTATCCTCACCATGTAATGTACTCTATAAGATGCACTTCAAGATAAGGCCTTCTCCCAAAGAAGGATCTCATTTGTAATCGACTACAAGTACTAGTGAATTCATTCATGCTGGGCCAGGCCCCGTGGTTTTTCCCCCTTTTTAGGGGTTTTTCACGTAAAAATCTTGGTGTCTCTTATGTATGCTACACCATCTCTCTTATCTGATTGTGTGCTGGATTTTCGTGTAATGCTAAGACGTAAATTTATACTTCTCTACCGCCGTGAATACTCTTGGACGCAACAATATTAATGAGAAATAATTTAAAATAACATACCTAACTCCTGAAACATATCTATTAAGAAAACTAACATCCTTGTCATTCTTTTAAATGGTCAAATTCATGTATTTGTGTGGGCTATGATGATATCGTCGGAAATTTGACATAAGGAAAAAAATACGAGCTGCGGTTTTATTGTGAATTTTAATATTTGAGTGATAATTTGAAAATTGAAGGAAGATTTTAATTTTATAAATAGCAAAAATTTGAGTATTAAGCATGTAATTTCCCCCAAAAATAATATTAGATTTACATATAAAGTCCTGAAGCTATTCTTTTCATATATTTAACATCTAAACTTTATTATCACTCAATGACACTGAAAACCTTAAATAATAAAGATATATCACTTACCATAACTTTTGTCATGTTGCCGCTCATATCCCCAAGTTCCTAGATAGCAAAGAAATGTGAAAGTAAGAGATGAGATCTCACTGCGAATCAGACCGACGACTATAAAGGTTGATGATCAAGATGTGAGGAAGTCATAATGGAATTTCACTAGGATCACCAAGATTGACTTTCATCATCGATAAGGGCATCAATAAGATGATAACGTACACAGATGGCAACATCACCGATAATGTGTGAAGGTTTGCAACCAACAAGTCACAACTAAATCACTAACAAATCACTAAGGGATTGTTTGGCAACAAGTAGGATTTAGTAAATCTTGTAAATCCGAATTTAGTAAATCATGGGTATGCTAAATCATAAAAAACTATTTGGCAAGATAGTTCTTAAATCATGTGAAATTATTTGGCAATGTAATTCAAAATTTAAGACGGTTGGTTCATTTAAAATTGAATTGTGTTTTGAATTTAATTTGTGTGTTAAGTTCGAGTTACTAATTAATTTCAATTTTAATTATCACTAATAGCTTACAATATAAATAATATGATTAGAAGCTTTCTTAGTTATCAAATAATTTAATTAATTATTTAATTACTCATTATAGTACTAATTATCAAACTACTTATTTAATAAGTATTTAATATGTAATTATATTTATAATTACCTAATTAATTAGTTATTTTTTTAATAACTATTTATGGAACTAGGACTCCTACTAATGATTTTATTAATTATTTAAGTATTTAATTTAATATAATTATTAATAATAGCATTAGTTAACTCATTAAGCACTTAAATATTCTACTATTAATTAATTATTTAATTATTATTTATTGTTAATTATATAATTAATTATTCAATTTTAAATTCTAAACCCTAAGCTAATTATATTATTTTTTAATTAAACTTAATTATATTATTTAATTACACTATTAATTATTTTAATTAATTAAATTAATTATTAATATTTTAAATTAGATTAGTTATGCTAAATTAGATTAATTGGATAGAGGTCCTCTAGGGTTTGCTTTTCATCTCCATTTCCTTATTGCTGCTTTGGCCTTGCATGTTTTCGCGTGAAGCAGCGTGTTGAAAGAGTCACTAAAGAAGCTTTTTCGTCCCCTTCTTCGATGACGTCGGTCGAAAGTCATGTTGGGAACTTGCTACCTGTGAAGGTAATCATCTTTACCTCCTCCTTCAAGATGGGAGCTCGCTTGCTCGCCATGAGAGAACATCACAAATCTATAAATCCCGTTAAATATGTCGAACGATGGGATTTGATAAATCCCAAATTTATGCCATAAATTCAAATTTTATGATAAATTTGGATTTACTGTGCACTCTCAAATCCCACTACCAAACATCCTCTAAGAAGTAGTCATTAAGATGGACGAAAGGGATAACATTGATGAAATTTAGAGTAAATGCTACTCTTATTATTATTATTTAAATTTCAAAATATTATATGAGAAAATAATAAAATTTTGCTATTAAATAAGTAAAAATATTAATTTTGAATGTATATGTCCCTTCAATAATTACAAACACTATTTTATTTTATGCTATTTACATAATTAATATTTAAAATTTTAATATTACATTCTTATCATTTATATATAATTTTAATGACAAATATATTACTTACATATTTTATTCTTATCACTCGTATCATTCTATAAATTTTAATATTTAATTTCATGTACTTATATTTATTCTAAATAAAAGGTATGTAATAATTAATATTAAAATATTAAATATATAAATAATATGAAATAAAATATTATGTATGTAAATCCCCCCCGCCCAGCTGCCCCCCCCCCCCCCCAGGAAGTACCGGCGACGTCCAGCTGCCGCAGCATCCCCGATTACCCTTCGTTTTGCTTGTATCCACTGGACCACTATCGAAACGACGGCGGTGATAGGGTTCTCGGCGACAAACACAGGTATGGCCCTTGTTCTCATGCTCACCTCCTTTCTCTCTTTCCTCTTTCTTTACATCTCCACTATCTCCAGCATTTTGTAAGGCATGCACGCTTGCCTCTCCTTCGCTCAAGCCTCGGGCTCTTGGGAAAAAATTGAAGCTTGCGAGTTGTTAGGTCATCTTTGCCGCTGCAGTGACTCCATTTGGTTGTCAGGTCGGGTGAAGCGTAGTCACAAACCCCGTCAATAGCGTCGCCATTTTCTTCTCTATACCCGCCCTCTCAAAACTCTGGGATTGATTAGGCTATTTGTATCCAAGTAGGATTTAAGTGAATTTCGATTTTATAAAAAGTCTTTTGATTTAGTAAATCTTGAAGAAGAATTTTGGAAAACAGTTTTGTTATCCAAATCATAAATACAGATAGATATTAGGAAACTGATTGGGTACACATTAGAATACTTGAGGATTTATAAGGTATTTATGAGTTACGAAGCAGTTTTTGCTGGAAACAGTCCCCAGTACAGTAGCTGAGTGCTTTCCAGGGTCACAAACATATAAATTCTGATTGCTCTGTATAAAATTCACAAGTGAAAGGCTGTAGTATACTGCTATGCAGACGTTGGCTGTGATTTGCAACAAGGAAAATCAAAGATTGAATCTTCTATATAGCATTCTGGGAATATTAATGAAAGAGATTTGCTGTGAACAGTGAGAAAGAGTGAAAATTAGAGTAGAGAAGGCTTGTGTAGTACGAAACAACAGTTGAGATTTTTTTTTTTGTTTGATTAATAGATGATTAGGGAACATTCAGAAAAAATTTAAAACCATATGAATCCATTCTAGCATCTAATTGTGGGCTTACGCAATAATATTGAGAAGTTGCCTACAGATTTTGTATGAAAACATTGTTCCTTGTTGCATGGTATATATAAAGATGGGATATAAAGAAAGGGCATTTCTCATTTGGAAAAGCTTCCTAAGTAAGAGACAAGAGCAAGAAGATGAGAAAAAACACCAGTCAATGCTAACAACAATTCTGTAATAAACCTAGCCAAGTAAATGGTTAGGCTAACAAAACAAATAGCCATTATGATGGAGATAATGATGAGACTAACAACCGTCGCTTCAACTAGCTGGTCAAATTCTATTCTTCCTCCATCCATGCCAAATTCAAACATAATTGGAGAAGATGTAGAATAGGATATGACTAGCGCTCATCAAGAATGCAACATTAAAGGTAGAAGGCAAAGGCAAGATTCATACTTATGATGGTAACAGTTCATGTTGAGAAGCTCAATGCATAGATTGACCAGTTTGTGACTTCAGTTGTATGGTATGACACTTATGACAAGGTTGCTTTTAACTTAAGTTAATCTATTATGTTTTAGTATGGTTGAATGCTAATGTGAAGATGAATGATCATCAATGCGAGACTTGGGGGATGTTCAAGTAGCTAATACATCAAGAATTTATACCAATGGGGTATGTAGAAGATTGGTTGAAGAAGTGATACAATTTGAGGCAACACTAAGGGAAATCTATGTAGTATTATACCATGTAATTTTGAGATTAACTAGTAACTTTGGAAAGAGGAGGTCCAAGTACTAATGAAATCACTTCAGGATTTTATTTTCAAATTGCAAACAAATTCCATTTGTTTCCAATCACTGATCTTAGTTAAACATGTAAGATTGCGATGATGATAGAGTATAATGACCAATGTAGAAAGGAGAAGGTCTAACCATCCGAAGATGCGTCCTCTTTTTCAAATAGAAAGAATGAAATAAGACCTATGATGTTCCTCTCTTATATTACCGATGCCTATTGCAAGATTGGTGACTATTATTAGATATTATGCCAAGAAAATAAAAATAAGATATAAAAAGATGGAAACTGCACATTGAACTCTTCCTCAAATATGGCAGAGTGATGAGAAAGAAAAAAAATTTCTGTTGTGGTGGACAACAGTGTGTTGTGTTTAATAGACAAGGCAAGCCCATTTTTATCTTTGATGGAAATATTGAAGGATGTAACAACATGGTCGTCATCCAATATAAACACAGTAATGGAGTTACTTATCTCGAGAGTACAGGTCAGGTGAGAGGTGATCAATGCTATTATTGACACTGATTATCAGAAGAAACTTATTTTTATTAATTTGGGGCAGAGATTCAGGTTAGACCCTATACCTTATTTCAATCCTTATCCTTTGGATTGGATTTAGAAGGAGCTAAAGATAAAGATTGATTGCCACTTCTGCTTAAAGTTTGCAATTATCAAGGATTACATTGATGAGATGGTATCCGAGGTGGTTGTGCTTAACATTTGGCAAGTCGTTTTCAATATGTGATATTGCAACGTTGAAATTATCTGTCAGCTTGAAAAAGAATGGAATATCTTTCTACTAAAAGAAGACTATGATGTACCAATGACAAATATAGTAATATAGGGCAAGCAAATAGACTTATCAATGCAAGCCAAAAATTCTTTTCAGCACTTGTTTGCCTTGCTGAAGAGAAAAGGAGAAGTCACACTCTCTCTATCTTGGGCAAAGGTGACATGTAGATTCACAAGCAGATTAAAGGACAATACATAAAACCCATCTCTAACACACTAATGCTAAATATTTTGATGTACCAAAAATCAATCATTAAGATTAACTTGATCAAAGTGAAGGGTACAGTATGCCTTTATACTTTTCAAATAAATCAGAAATACTTTTGCTTGCTATTTAGTTGGTACGAGAAGAAGAATAGACTGAGCATAGATGCAGAACAGTTTTGTTGAACCTTGTAAATGAAATTCCTTAACTTCTTCGATTTTCAGGCGTCCTTAATTGAATTGATCATCTCAAGAAGATTTCAGGCAAATTAGTAACAGGAAATGGATCATACTGAGCTCACTGCGAACCTTATACGCTTGCACTATTGTTCATTGTATGGAGTCTGTCTTTTCATGCAATGCAACCTTGGCATGGAAGAATGCTAGTTTATATTTCTCTTAATGCTTTCTATTGATTTCTCATTCAAAATTGTACATTCTTTTTCTTGCATCATTCAACTTTTGTTTTGGTTTGGAATTTTGCTAAATTGTGCAGCATGGTGGTATTTATTTATTGTAGCTTATTTGGAGATAAAAAATCATGTATTACATTATCTTATTCTTCAAATTGATTTTGAAGGAGGTGGTGCATATAGAAGGATAAGCGTCCTGCTTTATTTATTTTTATTTCTTAATTGTTAGAAAGGGTCGTAATGCATCTCGTTATTATTTTCAGTGATTATTTAGATGCTAAGTTTTCCAATGGAAGCAGTAATTGGACATACGCATAGAAGGTTGCTTGCATTGACATCTACAAGCTTTTGTAGCTTTCATGCAATATATCCTTCCTTAGGTAGATTATCTTTCCATAAGAGAGTTGGACTACATAATAATTCTTTGTTGAAGAGACGAGATGATTGTGACAAGGAGCCTCTTTCTCTCTCAAGCTTTGCCCTTAATTCTGATGTTGAGACTTCAAAGAAAGAAAATGTATTTCTTCTAAAAAAATTGAACTCGGCAGCAGGAGTTTCTTCGGACAAGATAAAAACAATAAAGAATAGCTGGACTAAAAAAACAGGTATGAAAAGTGCTGTTGAAATAGAGGAGGCACCATTTGCTCCAAAGTCATTCTTTGAGCTTGGTCTTTCTTCTCTGCTGGTTAAACAATTAGAAAAAGAAGGTTTGACTGTACCCACTGAAGTCCAGTGTGCTGCGATTCCTGTAATTTCAAAGAAGCATGACGTTGTCATTCAATCTTATACTGGTTCTGGAAAGACTCTTGCTTACCTTCTCCCTATTCTCTCTATGGTTGGCCCTCTGAAGGAACCTAATGGTGAGGAAGAAAATCAATCAAACCAGAAAAGTGGCATAGAAGCAATCATTGTGGCTCCTTCAAGGGAGTTGGGGATGCAGATAGTTAGAGAGGTGGAGAGATTGCTTGGTCCTGCACTTAAAAGGTTTGTTCAGCAACTTGTTGGCGGTGCAAACCGCTCAAGGCAGGAAGAAGCTCTGAAGAAGAACAAACCACTTATTGTTGTTGGAACCCCTGGCCGCATTGCAGAGATATCAGCAGCTGGAAAGCTTCACACACATGGTTGTCGTTTTTTGGTTCTGGATGAAGTTGATGAGCTCTTGTCTTTCAACTATCGAGAGGATATGCACAGAATACTTGAACATGTGGGAAGAAAGCCTGGTGCAACCTCTAATGGTGCTCTTGGTCCTCTTGCAAAGTGGTCAGAGCGACAAACCATCATGGTATCGGCAACAGTTCCATTCTCAGTTGTGAGGGCAGCTAAAAGCTGGGGCGTGAATCCTGTATTGGTTAGAGCCCAAAGTATTGTTTCTCTGGATTCCATTTCTGCTTCTGGAGTTGGCTTAGTAGCTTCGACTTCCTCCACTAAAAACTTGGTAACTCAAGCCGCTGTTGGAAGCTTGCCTCCAGGATTGAAACATTATTATTGTGTTGCCAAGGCACAGCACAAAATTGACACTTTAAGAAGATGCATTCATGCTTTGGATGCAAAGATGGTCATTGTCTTCATGAACCACTCAAAGCCATTGAAGGATCTTGTTTTTAAACTAGAGGCAAGGGGAATGAAGGCAGCTGAATTACATGGAAACCTCAGCAAACTTTCAAGAACAACCACCCTGAAGAATTTCAAGGATGGTGATATTAGAGTGTTGGCCACAAATGAGCTTTCAGCAAGGGGATTGGATGTGCCAGAGTGTGATCTAGCTGTGAACTTAGATCTTCCTACAGATTCAGTTCACTATGCTCACCGAGCAGGTCGAACAGGAAGACTTGGCCGGAAAGGTACTGTTGTCACAATATGTGAAGAGCCAGAGGTGTTTGTGGTGAAAAAGCTGCGCAGGCAACTGGGCATAGGGATCCAATTATGTGAACTTTCTGAAGGTAAGCTTCTTGTTTGCAAAGAGGAAGAAGATGAGAAATCACAGTCTATGAGCTGAGTTCTTCCTGTTGTGCCAATTTTTTTAATGGTAAGTGAAAAAATATCTTTTATTTTCATGTTTTTGTCATAAAGTGCCATAAATATTTAGAAACAAACATTATTTTGCTATAGAGATTGTGAATTAATTCATGGTGATAAAATTATTATTTTTTGCTCTAAAAAAGTTATATTTTCAACTGGTAGGAGTATGTTGTTATAATCTTTATATGGTATCAATAAAGCTTTAAGATCTGCCAGAGGTTAAATTTGGGAGGTACTGCAGTATTTTTTATGTATATTAATATTTTTATGAGATGAGGGCAATATGAGTAATTAATCAAAAAATATATATTACATTCATCACAAAATAAATCTAATGACTTTGAGATCTTTCATTAACCAACATTTTTCATGACGCATGGTTGTTAGGTAGGCTGTAATTTGCTAATAAAAATATAAAATGTAAGGCTACAAGCAATTAATTAAACGAATGTACGTGCTTTACTTCTTTTATAAATCAACTAATCTTAGATGCAGCTCATCTGTATCGTAATTTTTAGTTCATCTTATGGCATATACTGAACAGAAAGGCAAAACTGCACTGTTCATTTCTGTAATCTTTAACTTCAACATAAATATGTGAATGGTTAAAGCAATCTTAACAAAATAGCATACCCAGTTTCCATGAAACTTTTTCCTATGTAAGTTTTGCGGAGGTTAATCTATGATGTATGTTAGATTTCACTTTACATGAAATGCAATCTGAAATTGGTGGAAGTCATTTCCCTAATTTTTTTATTTTTTAAATATTTGCCTGTACATGTGGTCTTAAGTTTTTAACCCATACCTGCCAATATTGGTAAGTTTATGTAATATAATCATTTTAATCAATTATGTAATATATTGAGCAACTGGTGGGTGTGCCATGTTGCCCAGGACTGGATGTTTTTAATTCTCTTAGTTCAAGTAGAGTGAGCAGACAGGATCCGAGTGGTTGGGTTAGTGGTGAGTTGACCGGTTTGATCTGCTGGCTATGAACAATTCGGCACCTTGGAGTTATCACCCCTAAGTTGGCTACCAAAGTTCTGTGGTTCATGTGTTACTACCTAGATTCATTCCCATGTAGTTTGTGATTAGAAGGCATCCAAAAATACGATCCAAAATAAATTTAAAATAATTAAATGAAATTATTTAAATTCATATGTATTCAATCCCAGCTTGACATTGATAGCTTGTCTAAACCTTTGTTGACTTCACTTTTATAGCACTTACTTTATAGATAGTCTTACCATTCCTCTCAACCTTAAATTTTTTACTACACTCCACTGCCCCATGCCCTATTAGGTACCTTTCCATAAGTCTAAACTATCCAAGAGACTTCATATCATGTTTTGGTTAACCAATGATAAACCCTAGGCTAGTGTAGCCCTCAAGGACACTCTTAGCCTGGTCACATGCTTTTTTAGAGGACCTCATGCCAAGCCTATCTAGTCTAGACCTTGATAATATAACATCTATTGCTACAGTGTTTTGAATTGGTTTGAACTTTATCTTGTTAGTCATACGTGTTTTGGATTTTCTGTATTTCTATTCTGCATATGTTTGTGAATGTTTTGTATGCTTGTTAATGCATAAATTCTATTTCAGAGTGTGTCCCAATGGCCTGGGTGTGTGAAATCCAAGTTATGAAAATTTCCCTTGGGAGCGCTGCGGTGCTGAGGGTGGCAGTGCTGTCGTGCTGAGCTCTCTGTATTCTGTAGAAAAATTGAGTCTGGTCTAGAGCGATGCAGTGCTGGTTTGGCGGCGTTGCGACATCGTTCTATTTGGAATTATGGTTTTTGTTAAATCTCAGCCTTCCGTTGTGAAACTGATCCCACGACCATAAATAGTGATCCGTGGGAAGCCCGCCTGGATCACATTGAATACCTTCCATAACTAGACAACTGATTTAGGAAAGAATGTATTACTCATTATTCTGTAATTATTTGAGCATCTTGTATACATCTATAAATAGGGAGCTTGTTGCGTAATAAAATTTAAGTTTTTCCCTCTCAAACTTACTGTTTAACATGGTATTAGAGCCACGAACGAAATAGAGAGATGAATCCATCGGAAGACGCAAGAAGGCTCGACGCTCGGAAGGAAGAAAGAAGCCGAAGACGATCGACGCTTGCAAGAAGATGAAGAAGCTCGACGCTTGGAAGCCAACGCTCAAATGCTCGACGTCGATCGTGCAGGAGACGATGCCCTAGCTACACTCGACACAGAACGTGCGGGAGATGAGCGTCGAAGGAACCGATCGGAAGAAAGCCCCGTGCTCTTACGACTTGAGGGGCGGAACCTTGCCCCGTGCCCTAGTTGGTCCCGATTCGAGCCTTTTCAAGGCTCGGCTGGTTCGATTTATTAAACTGAGAAGTTTTTTAGTATAAAAAAAAATCTTTATCATCGACCTTTATTGTCGACCAGGAAAATTTTTCGGGAAGCCTTCATTGCTAACCAAGGTCATATAGATAGTCTTAATTACTATCATTTGACACTATAATGTCAGAAATTCATTCCTCCCAGAGCATTGACCAAACTGAGGAGTCGATGGTGCATCAAGGATGAGGTGACCTCCAAAGCATGCAACCTTCCTATCGTCTAAATGGGAAGAATTACCTGAAGTGGTCTCAATTTGTGAAGACCTACTTGAAGGGGAAAGGAAAAATACACCACCTCCTTGGAGGAGAACCAAAAGAAGGTGATCCTAAATTTGGGGCATGGGTTGAAGCAGACTCTATGATTATGTCATGGTTGTGAAATTCCATGACTCCAGAAATTAGTGATACATTTATGTTCCTTTCCACTGCAAAGGACATATGTGATGCTGCCAGACAGACCTTCTCCAAGGCTCGTGATGCGGCTCAAATCTTTGAAATTAAAGTCAAAGTTGGAAGCACAAAGCAAGGGAGTAAGACCGTGACGGAGTATGCCACCCTTCTACAAAATCTATGGCAAGAACTTGATCACTACAGATGCATAGAAACCAGATGTCCGGAAGATGCTGCGATCCTAAAGAACTTTATTGAAAAATATAGAGTTTATGATATCCTTGCAGGACTAAATGCAAAATTTGATCAGGGTAGAGTCCAGATCCTCGGCAAAGAGGAGACGCCATCACTTAACGAAACTATTTCTCTCATCCGCGTGGAAGAAAGCTAACGAGGAATAATGTTAGAACCAAAGGTCATTGAAAGTTCAACAATGGTGGTGAACAAAGAATCATCATGGAAGGAACAAGGTAAAGATTCCTCAAAATTCAAAGACAAAGACTCACTTTGGTGCAATTATTGCAAGAAGTCAAGACACATAAAGAAAACGTGCTGGAAAATACATGGAAAACCCCCCAGCAAGGAGTGGAATCAAAAAGGTGAAACAAGGAGCACGTCGCATGCTAACAACGCTACAAGTCAGCCCACACCAGAAGCACAGTCCAGCCTTGGAGAATTCAATAAAGAAGATATTGATAAACTGAAACGACTCCTAATATCTCTTGAAAAATCAAATGCATCTTCTTCACTTGCACTCTCAAGTAAGATTCCAATTTCTATTAGTTTAAGCGCTTCTAGAAATCATTTAAAGGAATTATGGATCATTGATTCAGGAGTCACAGATCACATGACCCACTCACCTACCCACTTCATCAACTATACTCCTTGCCCAAACTACAAGAAAATCATCACTGCTGTGATTCTCTTACCATAGTAGCAGACCAAGGAGATATAACATTATCTCCCTTACTCACCCTGAAAAATGTGCTCCACGTACCTCAATTATCCACAAACCTAAAATCAATACAAAAACTTACTAATGACCATAATTATCAAGCCATATTTAACCCTACTTATTGCTTATTTCAGGACCAGAGATCAGGGAAGAATATTGGACTTGCTAAGGAGAAAGAAGACTGTACTACCTGGAAGAACCAAACCAATCTAAAAATAGTTGCTCTATGTTATCCCTAGTTGATAAGAATTTCACTATTTGGCTTCATCATTATAGGTTGGGACACTCATCTTTTGATGTCCTAAGACATATGTATCCACAACTTTTTCAGAAATTAGAAAATAAATATTTTCATTGTGAAATATGTGAGTTAGCTAAACATAAAAGAATCTCCTTCACAAACAAAAATGAGAGATGTGATACTCCTTTCTATCTTATTAATAGTGATATATGGGGACCCTCAAAAATCCCTAATATCTCTAGGGCACGTTGGTTTGTGTCATTCATTGATGATTGCACTAGAGTCTCTTGGATCTATCTCCTTAAAAATAAATATGATGTTAGCACCATTCTTCCCATCTTTCATACCATGATCAAAAATCAATTAGGGGTAAAAATAAAGAGATTTCGCTCGGATAATGCTAAAGACTATTTCAACCAAACCCTTTCCTTCTACTTCCAAAATGAAGGGATCATCCATGAGTCCTCTTGTGTTCACACCTCACAACAAAATGGGGTTGCAGAGAGAAAAAATGGTCACCTTTTAGCCTCCACCCGAGCTTTCCTATTTCACTACAATACACCCAAATCCTATTGGGGGAAGCCCTCCTAACTGCGACATATCTCATAAATCGACTACCTTCAACAGCCCTAGGACTCAAAACTCCAATGGAGATTTTGTCCTCATTCTACCCCGAGTTTCGAACCCATCATAATCTTACATCCAGAATCTTTGGATGCACTGCCTATATTCATATTCACAACCAGGAGAGGAAAATTAGATCCAAGAGCACTCAAATGCATCTTTGTTGGCTATTCAGCTACCCAAAAAGATTATAAGTGTTATCATCCACCCACAAGAAAAACCCTTGTCTCTATTGACGTTACCTTTGATGAACAAACTTCCTATTTTTCAAAATCACATCTTTAGGGGGAGACTGAACTTGAGGAAGATGAGAAAAATGAACTAGCACTGCTTGACCTTCCTCCACCACCTCAAACTAATCCACCTTAAACCCAGGATAGGGAAACAAATGATAAAGCTGTCATTAGATTTGAGAAGGTTTACTCCAGGCGTATAAGCTCAAGTCATGCTCCAAAGCAGATCCAAGAATCTGAACCATCTCCTGGAAATAAGGTAAGCTCACCACCTCCCTTATACCATATAACCAATTCTATATCCTTCAACAACTTCTCATCCTCATACAAAAATTTCCTGGTTACATTAGAAGATATTCATATTCCTAAGGATATTTCTGAGGCCTTATCTGATAAAAATTAGAAAAATGTCATGAAAGATGAAATGCAAGCCCTAGAAAAGAACATTACATGGGAGATCGTCAATCTACCGATAGGGAAAAAATCGGTTGGCTGCAAATGGGTGTTCTCAGTAAAATACAAAGCTGATGGCATACTAGAAAGATATAAGGCAAGACTGGTGGAAAAATGGTACACTCAAACATATGGCATTGACTACCAAGAAACGTTTGCGCCTGTAGCCAAGATGAATACTGTCAGAATACTACTCTCACTAGCAGCCAAGTACAATTAGCATCTGGAACAATTGGATGTGAAAAATGCATTCCTGCATGGGGATTTGGAAGAAGAAATATTTATGGAGATACCATTAGGGTTTAAGGAAAATTCTGAAGGTACCAGCATGTGTAGACTAAAAAAGGCTCTATATGGGCTCAAATATTCACCAAGGTCTTGGTTTGGAAGATTCTCTAAATTCATGCTCTTTAATGGGTATCGACAGAGTCAAGGGGATCATACATTATTTCTTAAACACTCAGACTCAGGAGGAGTCACAATATTATTAATATATGTTGATGATATTATCTTGACTGGAAATAACGAAGAGGAGAAAGTTAGTTTAAGGAAAAGTCTTACTAAGGAGTTTGACATCAAAGAACTTGATAGACTAAAATGCTTTCTCAGAATTGAAGTAGCTCACTCCAACAAAGGAATCTTTATTTCACAACAGAAATGCATCAAAGATCTTCTAAAAGAAACAAGAAAACTAGCTTGTAAACCAGCACCGACACCAGTAGAATCTAATCTTAAACTAGGGGAAGCTAGAGAAGATCCAGATGTAGATAAAGGGGCCTACCAGAGACTTGTAGGGAAATTGATCTACTTGTCTCACACTAGACCAGATATAACATTTATTGTAAGCATGGTCAGTCATATTATGCAGAATCCAAAGTAGGTTCACATGCAAGCGGTAGACAGGATATTGCACTACCTTAAAGGAAATCCAGGAAAAGGGATTCTCTTTAAGAGAGATCGCGGAATAACCCTAGAAGTATACACAAATGCTGACTATGCGGGATCACCTGTTGACAGAAGATCTACCTCTGGATACTGCACATTTCTTGGAGGCAACCTAGTTACACGGAGAAGCAAGAAACAGAATGTGGTGGCAAGATCTAGTGCAGAAACAGAATATCGAGCTATGGCCTTGGGAATATGTGAGCTACTATGGATCAAAATAATCCTAGAAGACTTAAAGATCAAGTGGGATGAACCCATGAAGTTACATTGTGACAACAAATCAACGATCAGTATAGCCCACAATCTAGTCCAGCATGACAGGACCAAGCACATAGAAGTGGACAGACATTTTATTAAAGAAAAATTAGACAGTGGTCTAGTAAGTGTCAACCATATATCATCAAAAAGATCAACTTGCAGACATCCTTGCCAAAGGACTAGATAGTTCTGCCTTTTTCAGAATGACCGCCAAGCTGGGAATGACAGATCTATATTCTACAGCTTGAGGGGGAGTGTTAAATCTCAGCCTTCCGTTGTGAAACTGATCCCACGACCATAAACAGCGATCCGTGGGAAGCCCGCCTGGATCACGTTGAATACCTTCCATAACTAGACAACTGATTTAGGAAAGAATGTATTACTCATTATTCTGTAATTATTTGAGCATCTTGTAGGGAGCTTGTTGCATAATAAAATTCAAGGTTTTCCCTCTCAAACTTACTGTTTAACAGTTTTTGAAGGGATTACTGCGACACTGGGTCTCTGAGCGCCACGGCGTTGGGCAAGATGTTTTTATAAATATCAAAATATACTTAATTTTCCAAATGCCAAATCATTTCTCCCCTAATGCACAGTCAACTGGAGAGAGAAAGGGAAATTCTAGAGGGAGAAAAATTTTAGAGAGAGAAAGTGGATTTCGGGCTGCTTTGGATCATTGTTGTCTGTCGGGGAAGCTTGGGAACTTGTCCAGGCCAATGTAGGTTACATTTTGTTTATCTCAACATTTAATAATTTGGAGTTTTTCAAGATTTTCTGACATTTTAATTAAAATTTTGACATAAAAAGGGGTTTATCTGATCATCAATAATTTTTTATTATATAACTTTTGATATTTTATAGTTGTCAATATTTTGCACATTCTGATAGTTATTTGTGAATTTTCATTGTGTTGTTTTGGTAATACGTAGTTTTAATGATCTGGAAAAATATTCTGAGACCTATAAATATTGTTGTAGTATAATAAAAGCTTCGAAAAATAACTGACCAATGTGTAGTCATTTGGTTAATTTTTGAAAATGTGAAGTTGTCTTTTGGTTTCCCCAAAATTTCTATGGTATTGCCTGTATACCGTTTTATGAAAATTTTGTGATAAGTCTAATGTTGTCTATTATATCTGAGAACACAATTATTTTTTTGTTTATATATCTAAAATGTGTGAATTGGCGAAATTTTGATGATCTGTTGGAAATTTTGTTCTGTTATGCACAGGGAGTTATAAGGGCCTGAAATTCTGAATCTGATATCTGAATGAGTCGTAAGGGTCTGAAATTTTGAATATTTGAGTGCTATGTACTGGGAGTCATAGGGCCTAAAATCTAAATTCTGTATCTATTGGGAAGTATAAGGGCCTGAGGGGAACGAATGTATTTTTGCTCTAAGCAATTGATAAGATGTGTTTACTATTTTGCTACTTATGAATTTGTGTGATAGAATTATTGTTTACTGTTCAGTAAATATCTACTACCTATTTGTTTTGAGCAGTTTGTTCACTCTTTTGTATGGATATATTTATTTTAATATTCCTGTTTCATTACTGTTAATTATTATTATTAAAGTTTTGGGTAGGTTGAATGTGACCTGCTGAACTGTGGTTGCTCATACCTGATTTTTGCATTTGTTTTAGGTTAGGATAAGGGGAAAGAGCATGCTGAGTAAGAATAGTTGCAAGATCTAAGATCTGTGTTTATGTAGGTATGTCTGGTTAGATTTTGATAGTCATGGCTTTTTCTTTCCATTCTGTGACATTTGTGCCATATATTGTTTGTAGATAATTATTTTGATTGTAAATATTTCTAAGATGAATGAAAAAAAGTTTGATGATGAGTATTTATAGGTTTAATTGAAGTTTTAGTGGCTCAGTGGTCTGTAAATTTTATTAGAAATTCTACAATTCTCTCCAATTAGGTCTTGGGAATTCTGTCATGTTATAATCTGACATGGTATGACCTATTCTATATGTGGGTTATATCAAGTCGGGTTATGACAAGTAAACTCATGGCCCATACCTAGCTTGATTTGACCATGAAGCTCTCTATTGAGCTTAATGTAATATAACCCTTGTATACCTAGTACTCTTTTGAGCTTTAGTTGGTCTTATGAGTCTACCTAACCCAAAGCCATTTTGATGACTTCTATACACTGCCCAAAGTACAAACTGGCTCACCTAAGCCTAAACTAACACTAAGAGGTCCACTAGTTCAACTTTGACCTTAATTTGAACAAGGTCAAATTGTAGTCAAACTCATCCCTCATCTACTATTGGTCACCTACTGAGGCATCATACACCCAATATGATTAAACCTTGATCCTGACCTTAGTTCTTTGTTAGCCTGACCCCAAGTTAACTTAACAAACCTTGGGGACCCATCTATTCAACCTAATTAGCTTAACCATAAAAGTTAAAACCATAGTTTAAACTTGAGAGCTAATTAGCCCTAACTATAGACTTAGCATGGATTGGCCTAGGGACCCTAACAAACCGTTAGGCTTGAGCTAAACTAACCCAAAAGCTAAGAGCAAATTAAACCTACCTTGCCAAACCCAACCCAACACCCTCTAAAACCATATCCATTTCATCCTAGCTAGCCTAACTAGAAACTTAAACCTAGTCATACCCATGTAATGGCTCTTGCCTTATTCCTGAGGAGAACTGGGGATGTTTTAGCGAATTAAGCTTAAAATATTAAGAATTAAGCCCAAATCTTGTCCATTCCAAGCTTATTAGAGACCCCAAACCTTCAAATAGAACTCAAGAGAAGCTTGAGGAGGCCATGATACCAACGGAGCATACCTTTATTTGGGACTAGATTAAGTAAATTCTTATAAACCCTAGTTACCTTAAGTTTTTTTAAATAGCCCCTTAGGAGTAGAAATACGGTTTTAACACCTCTATAGGTCCTAACACACTTACGTCCTTTAGAAGTTTGTAAACCCCTCTACAAAAATATGCGAAGAAGTATTCTAAAAAAGATTCTTAAGGTAGCCTACATCACTATCCACTGGCCAGTTGGCCAGATGATTGTCAATTAAAACTTATTGGAAGTAGGGCTTGGTTGCACCTTCTTACTAATGGAGTATATGAAAGCTCTTTGGCTACTGGATACCCTACTTCAACGTTTAATATATAAGGTGAAGTAGCTTCCATTCGGTCTAGATCATCTCTTATGGCTAATGTCTTATTATACCATATTCTTTGCATGCCTCAGTTCTGATCTCCATCATGGGATAACAAGCCGCACTGATTAGCGACGCATATAAAGTTAAACATTTGCTTGCCTCACCCACTTCATTGCATTGAATCTAGAAGATCACTGTAGCTACATCAACTACTTATGTGACCTCATTAATGCATGCTGCATGATATGGAAATGATCTTTACATACAGTTATGATTGTTTTAAATTTTTGAATAATTACCAAATATAGTAAATAATTGCTTTTGATTACAAGCTAGTTTCTAGCCATTTTTTTGTGAGATTCGAAAATTTGTATTTAGGTTTTATATTGGAGTTATTTTTTAGTCAAATCTTCAAAAGATAGATTTGATATCAAATAAAGCATCACCATAGATTTTATCCTCATTTTGCGAGGACTATAAGATTTGATTTGAGGTTTCTCATATGTATAAATTTCTATAGTTAATTATCCCTCCTAATTATGAGAGAAAATTTCCGATTAAGGCTCGTTGGTAGATGTTAAATATTTAACTTATAGCCGTAGCGATTTGATTTTGAAAAGAGAAGATTTAACACATTAGCTTAGAGTAGATGATGGGGGGAAAATGATGACGAATCGGAATAAAATTTCATAGTTCCATCATCTCAAATTATCATAGACCGTGGTTTACTTAGTCTGTAAGGCATTCTTGTTAGCATTTATAGGATTTGTCATCAAAGAGGGTCTTATATACTTGGGATGGATATTTAACCATGAGGATAATTTTAGGTTGATCTTAGTTAATAGTGGGCTTTGTGTTATATTAAATGTACTTCATGATTCACCACTCATTTTAGCTTTGTTGACCGTAATTTAATGGTGCTATTTTAGGGAGAACTTTCTAGTTAGAGAATCTTGATTGTCACTATAATTTAGTGGCGCCGTTTTGTTGCAAATCACTGAGTCACAAGGAACATGTTATTCATTAGAAAATTAAGCAACCATTTTTACTTTTAACAGGAACCATATATTTTAAATAAGTTTATGGTGCTAATAAGTTTATGGTGCTACCAAATCTTTCATAATTAGAGCCTTTGAAAATGATTTAATATCCTTCAGAACTAATTTTTTTGTCAAATGGTGTAGAAATAGGTTCACATCAATCCATAGGGAAGACACAATGCCACCAAGCCAATGCCCAATGTACCACGGTGATGCAAAATGACCTCTCAAAAATAGGCGAGCCACGAATACAAACTCTTTTGTATATGGAGCTTCCATTCGCATGAGGGAGTGTTGACGACAATTTATAAGGTTTGGTGGTACTCATCAAGAGCAAAGGAGAAGCAATATAACAAGCAACTGGATGCGGGTAGGTGGACTTTGGTTAGAGTGGCTCACAAGAAGGTCACTACTGGGTTTGCATGTACGTCATTAGGCTTTTGGTAGCACATATGAGTAGGGGTGCAGATTCCTGCATATCCTAGAAAGTTCTCTCTTTTTGATGAAATATTCTTAAAATTCACAATAAAATTACTGTTCGGATAAAAAATTTTCACTTGGGGGGTAGCCTGACCTTGATCAAACATGTTTTGAGCATTAGTCTTCTTAAACTTCTTCAAACCTTACATTCTTCTAAGAAAATTATTCATAAATTTAATGTTTTTATTAACAAATTCCCTTGGGCAACTAACTAAGGATGACAATAGTAAAATCCTATGGTCTAGTTAGACTAAAATCTGTTACCAACTTTAGGAAATGGGCCATGGTGTTAGGTCCTTCAGTAAGACAATAGTCTCACTAAAGTTATGCCTTTGAAACTATGGTGTTAGTTTAGATTAAATCAATCTCTTTGGGCGACTTTAACATTAACTTTGATACTCACTACAACATGGCTCTTAATACCTCAAGTGGGCTAATTCTAACATCTGAACTATCAATGGTTATATTTCCAATAAGGATGCTATCAAATTCATCTATTATGGAAAACCTTGTAAGTGAATGTTTTCAGTATCAAGGACTACTTTTGTTTCCTGATATACCTGATTGAAATCACTAGTGGTTGTTGCTGTGCTTCTTCATTGCTATGTAATTACTGGTTGATTTAGTGCTTATTGTTGGATTATCCTGTGCTGCAATTAAGTTCCATTGCTGTGAGTTTTTTTATCTCTATGGGCATTCACTATTTCATTATGGCTTCTTATTTTTGGGTTTTGGGTTCTATTGCATGGTATTATTCTCCTTGTTTTACTTGTTCTAATGGTTTACTTCTATGGATTCCTCGTTGGGTATGTCTCCATCCCCTGCCTCTGCTCCTTTGACCAGTGGGATCATGCACATTATTGTGGATAATTTTGCATCAACGAGAGTGAAATATTTCAGTCCTATTTAGGGCTTTATTCTAACTGGAATCCCTACTAGTAAGCTACAGCTTGCTAGAGCTATGTTGTTCTCTTCTCTATTTGGTTTTCGGTAAATGGAGTTGGTTTTATGCCTATTTGGTCACATAAAATGTCAGCCTTCTGATGACCCGGTTAGGAGAGTAGATATATTAGATTTGGTTTATGTTAAGAAAAGTAGGGGTAGACCTAAAAAGACTTGGTTAGAAAATATTAAAAATGATATTTTTTATTAGATTTAAATGAGAATTTAACTCTTAATAGGACGCAATGGAGAAAAAGAATTCATGTAATCGGCCTCACGCAGTATGTTAGTTTTTATCCACTATTTTGTGTTCTTCCATGTGCTTTGTATTAATATGCTAGAGTTTGATGGGACTTTGCCTTCCCTATTTGCCTTCAAATTTGGAACTTTTATTCGGTGCGGACTCCGGACGTAGCTGTACGTCCGGAGTCAAATTAAATGAAGACACGTGTATTTCTCAAGACCCGGTGACCCGACCCAATCCACTTATAAAAATTTTAAATTCGCGCCAACTCATTCCACTCATTTTTTATGTTCTTAAAAACCTAAACCGCGAAAGCTTTCAAATATTTAGGGTTTGCTGAATAGAAATTTTAGTGTTTGCTGAGCAAAAAAGAGAAAAGAAGACGAAGATGAAGATTGGTTTGGAGGAATTCGCATTCTTTGCAGAGCCATAAAAAAAGAAGAAAAAGCTTCATAGTAAGGTATATTTTATTTATATTCTAATTTCTTTTCAATGAATATAAGAAGATAATATATATTATGCTGAGCTTAATTTTTTTTACAGAGAAATCTATTGTAAAAACAAATATAATCGAAAGATGTTCACCTTCAAGGCATATCAAGTTCTCAAACAAGCTCAAATACTTCAACGAAGAATTTATAAATTGGGAAATAATAGTTTATGTATTTTTTGTGATGTTTCATACATATTCACTTTGAATGTGTTTTTAAAAGTATAATTTTTTTGTTAAAATACACTATATATTGCTAGGTATTATTGTGTATCACTGCTAGGTACTACTAGGTACCCTTGTTATTTATTCATTTTAAAATTTTTTATACTTTTAAACAACTGTATATTATAAAATTTATATTGGAAAATATAATTTTTTTCATTAAAATGCACTATATATTATTAGGTACTGTTGTGCATCGTTGTTAGGTAATGCTAGGTACTACTTGGTACCTCTAGGTATCACTCGGTATTGCTAGGTACCGCTGCTATTTATTCATTTTAAAATTTTTTATGTTTTTACACAACTTTATATTATAAAATGTATATTAAAAAATATAATTTTTTCATTAAAATACACTATATATTATTAGGAACTATTGTGTATCGCTGTTAGGTACCACTAGGTATCACTCGGTACCTCTAGGTACCACTCGGTATCGCTAGATACTGCTGGTATTTATTCATTTTAAAATTTTTTGTGCTTTTACACAATTGTATATTAAAAAATTTATATTGAAAAATATAATTTTTTCGTTAAAATGTAATATATATTGTTAGGTACCACTGTGTATCTTTGCTAGGTATCGTTAGGTTTAAAATGAAAAATGTTTTTAATGAAAAACTTTTAATTGAAAGAGATTTTGTGTATGATGTGATTAAACCTGAAATAAAATACTTTTTTCATTAAAAAACTAAAAAAGTTTAATTTTATTGGTGTTCTCAACGAGCATAAATATTAAATTTTTCAAAACAATTATAATGATGATGGCTACGTGAAATTTTATACAGTTAAGTTTATAGAATATGATCATTCTTAAAGCCAACCATTAAAATTTTATACTTGAGCAAATAAATGGTTTTTAGAAAAAATGCAAAAACAAATTAATGAAGACAGTAAATACTTGAGTAGTAAATACTCATGAAATTTTAAAAAAAAATTGATCATCTCAATTGACAGTAGTAAATAAATTTCATATATTTCTAACAAATACAAATAAATGGATTCATTTAACCATAATCTTACAACAACCAAAATTAAAAATAGAGAGAAGAGAAAATAATTATTGTCTATACCCAGCCATTGAAGAGCTCCTTATTGTTTGTTTTAAAAGACTGCATTATGTTCTTGAACCTCAACATCTCCAAGCTCCGCACTCCAACATCTTCAAACAGCGGTACCTAGCAGTACCTAGCAATATAAATTTTTTAATATATGATTGTGTAAAAGCAAAAAAAAATTTAAAATGAATAAATAGCAGCGGTACCTAGCAGCGATACATAGTGGTACCTATCAATATATATTACATTTTAACAAAAAAATTATATTTTTTAATATAAATTTTCTAATATACAATTGTGTAAAAGCATAAAAAGTTTTAAAATGAATAAATAGCAGTGGTACCTAGCGGTACCTAGCAGTGATACACAACAATATCTAATAATATATAGTGAATTTTATCGAAAAAAATTATATTTTTCGATATAATTTTCTAATATACAGTTGCACAAAAGCACAACAAGTTTTAAAATGAATAAATACAGAATAACAGGTGTTTTTTGCGGCATTCGACAGTGATACCGAGTGGTACTTAGAGGTACCAAGTAGTATCTAGCATTACCTAGCAGCGATACACAGCAGTATCTAATAATATATAGTGCATTTTAATAAAAAAATTATATTTTTCAATATAAATTTTATAATATACAGTGGTGTAAAAGTACAAAAAAGTTTAAAATGAATAAATAACAGGGGTATCTAGCGGTATTTAGCAGTGATATACAGCAGTATCTAGCAATATATAGTGTATTTTAACAAAAAAAAATTATATTTTTAAAAATAAATTCAAAATGAATATGTATGAAACATTACAAAAAATATATAAACTATTATTTTCCAGTTTATAAGTTCTTCGTTGAAGTATTTGAGTTTGTTTGAGAACTTGATATGCCTTGAAGGTGAACACCTTCCGATTGTATTTGCCTTTACAACAGATTTCTCTGTAAAAAAAATTAAGCTCAACAAAATATATATTGTCTTCTTATATTCATTGAAAAGAAATTAGAATATAAATAAAATATACCGTACTATGAAGCTTTTTTTTTTTTATGACTCTGCAGAGAATGCGAACTCCTCCAAACCAATCTTCATCTTCGTCTTCTTCTCTCTTTTTTTCTTAGCAGGTACTAAAATTTCTATTTAGCAAATTCTAAATATTTGAAAACTTCCGCGGTTTATTTTTTTAAAAACATAAAAAATGAGTGGAATGAGCTGGCGCGAATTTAAAATTTTTATAAGTGGAGCTGGGTCGGGTCGCCAGGTCTTGAGAAATACACACGTCTTCATTTAATTTGACTCTGGACGTAGAGTCGTCCGGAGTCCGCACTGAATAAAAGTTCTCAAATTTGATATATTTAATCTATTGGAATCCCTTGGATCCTTACTGCCTACAGACATTTCTTGTGTTTTTTACCTTTAGCTTTTTTTTTTTCCTAACTACTTTCTCTGTTTTGATACTTGGAAAGTATCATGGAAACGCTGTGGCTTGAGCTGCTACCAGTGATTTCTCTTCTAATGATGTTATGATGCATGAATACCGGAAGAGAGTCCTCTTTTCTCTTATCTTTTTATTTGAAACTACTTATAGTTCGATTCCTGATGGCTGGTGTTTGAAAGCAGCTGGAAGTAATGTCGATTAGGGGTGCAAATGAGTTAAGCCAATTCGCGAGCCAGCTTAAACTCGACTCGTTAACGAGCTTACGACTCGAGCTTATCGAGTTTCGAGCTAGAGCATATTTTCGAGCTCGTTGAATATTGAGCTTGAGTTTGATCTAGATGAAGCTTGGCTCGATTACTCGTCGAGTGGCTCAAGTTTGTGCGTCGGCAGAAGGTGGTCCACGCCCGCGTGAAATCTGAAGCGGCATAAGGCATAAGGCCTAAGGCGTAAGCTAACTCCTAGAACCGAATCGCTTATTGGGTTTCTTTCTGTTCGTGCGAGGTTCGGTTTTTTCTCTTATCCTGCTGTGGTCATGAGTGGGAGGAGTGGTGACGGGCGAGTTCTTGTGGCGACAGAGAAATTTCTCGGTGTATCTCTTATTTATCTTGTATCTCAACAACTTCATTCATTTTTTCCATCTTAGAAGGCTTTCGTTGTGTCCTATTTGTCCCTTGTCGGTGTTTTATTTTGGGTTAGATCGCATTTTTTGAGCTATTTCGAGTATTTTGAGCTTCGTTTTTGTGCTTTTTTTTGGCATATTGCATCTTCCTATTGTCCGATGGTATACCTTCTTCTTCTTTTTCTTTGGCGGCGTGCATATTTCCTCTTCGGCGTGATTTCACGAGCTGCTCGTGAGCTCATTTTCAGTGGGCCGAGTTAAGCTCGAACTCGCCTTTGGAGCTCGACTTGAGTTCAAACTCGGGATTCGATTGTCAAGTCAAGCTCAAGTTGGGCAAGACTCGTGCTCGGCTCGACTCGACTCGTTTACAACTCTAGTGCTGACTCATTGTATTGGAGTCGGTTATAAATTGTGTAACTCTCTCTCTCTCTCTCATAAAGAGAGAACGAGAGCATAGTCCCCACTTTGATTATTATGTATGATAAATTTAGTCTCATAGTATCACATTGCTCTAATTTAGTCTTTTAAATATACAAAATTGATACAAAATACCCTGTTATATGATTTCGATTTAATACATTGAATATATAAAACTGATCTCACTTTAGCCTCAAAGGGATGATTTTGGATTAATTTTATAGTCGAGAGACTAAATTGGAGCAATGCGATATTCTAGAATTAAACTAGTCATACACCAATAATAGGGGAATTATATATATATATATATATATAGAGAGAGAGAGAGAGAGAGAGAGAGAGAGAGGCTTTGTTTGGGATAGCTTTCTTTCTCTTTTTTAGAGCAATTTTTTAGTAAAAAAATTCTAGTTCAAAAGTTTTTGTACTAGAAAGCTATCTTATAAATCAATAAAAAAGTTATATCAAATGAAAATAGAGAGAGAAAGAGAGAGAGAGAGAGAGAGAGAGAGAGAGAGAGAGAGAGAGAGATTTCAACATTGTCTTTAAGTTGTTTATGTATGACCAATTTTGTCTCGTAGTATTGTATTGCTACCATTTCATCATTCAATTATACAAAATAGGTACACAATAGTCTCTCATTTTATAATTGTGACAAAATTAATCTTAATTTAGTACCTCAACTATATAAAATTTATATCAATTTAGTCTCAAAGTAATTATTTTGGATTAATTTTGTATAGTCGAGGGATTAAATTAGAGTAACATAATATTTTGATAGTCAGAAGTTTGTTTTAGATATTGGATTAATCTAATTAAGGTGTTCTGATTGTAACATCTCACTGAAAGGTACAAACAATGTGAAATCCATAATTTTTCTTACCTGAGCTCACTACTGAAAATTTAAACTACAGATACATAAAATATAGGCTAATTTTTCAAGAGGAGCACGTCAATAATCACAATTAGCAAAATGAGCAGATTTTTTTTAAAATTTAAGGAGCAAATACGCGAAATAATACGGCGTATTTTAAAATGCGTGAAAGAGTTGAGCGTATTTGCTAGAGAGAGAAAATGAGAGAAGAATTCACCAAACAACAAATAGGCGTATTCTCTAGAGAGAGAAAATGAGAGGAGAGAGGGAGAGCAGGCAGGAAGAGAGTGTGTGGGTGGGAAGAGAGAGAGAGAGAGAGATTATTAAAAGTTTGATAAAAGTTTCGCTGCCTCTCTCCTCTATACAAAATTTATATAATATTTTTAATTATTAAGTAATGATTTATATGTTTAATCTTTTTTGGCAAAAAATTTAAAATATTGTGTTTAAATATAGTTAAAATAATAGATAAATATTTAATAATTATTTAACATATTTTTAACTAATATTTAATATTTAATAAATATTTTAAATATATATTTAATATAAAACTAAAAAATATTTATATTAAATATAATATAATTATTTATACTTCAAAATTATTTCTCTTAGAAAAATATTTATAAGAATTTAAAATTATTTTCATTTTTTAAAATCAAATTTATTAAAAGATAAATAATTAAATTTATTAAATTTGTTACCAGATAAATAATTAATTAAATAATTTTAAATTCTTATAAATATTATATTTAAACAAAAAAAGCATAATTTTAAATTATTAAATTTATTATTAAATATTTAAATTATTTATGTAATATTATAAATATCTAAAAATTATATTAAATAGTAATTTTAAAAAATTATTCTATAGAAAAAGTAAAAATATATAAAATATATTTTAAAAGTATAATATTAAAATTAATATTTAAAATAATTTTTTGATATTCAAAATAATATTTAACTAACAAAATAATAATGATGATATTTTTTTAAAGAAAAATAATAATAATAATGATATTTAAATATAAATATTAGTTTATTTTAAATATGTAACTACTATTTTAACTTTTTTTTAAATATTTAACTTATATTTAAACTATTTATTTAAATATTATATAAATTTTATTGTTTAAATATATTATTTTAATATAATATAAAAATTTATATTTTTATATTTAAAATAATATTTAAATACAATATTTAAAAATTTTATATGTTTAATCTTCTCATGAAAAATTTAGCCAAAAAAGATTAAACATATAAATCTTTACTTAATAATTAAAAATAACATATAATTTTGTATATAAGAGAGAGGTATAAATATCAAACTTTTAATAATCTTTCTCTATCTCTTCCCACCCACACACTCTCTTCCCGCCTGCTCTCCCTCTCTCCTCTCATTTTCTCTCTCTAATCTCTAGGGAATACGCCTATTTGTTTGGCGATTTTTTCTCTCATTTTCTCTCTCTATCAAATACGTCCAACTCTTTCGCGCATTTTACAATACGCCAAATTGTTCGACGTATTTGCTCCTTCTTAAATTTTTAGAAAAATTTGCTCCTTTTGCTAATTGTCATTATTGGCGTGCTCCTCTCTAAAAATTAGCCTAAAATATATTTTTAGTAAAATTATGTCTAGTCCGATATTTTTAGCTTCTTAAATGATAGACGTAATTCAAAGAACAAAGAGATAATAAAATTTTAAATTAAAAAAAATATTTTGATCATATTTAAAAAATATGTGACTAAAATTTAATATTCAGCCATATTATTTACAAGTTTTGTTTGCGATCTCAGAGTTCTAGAAAAGAAAGGAGTTGATAATGTTTATATTTAAGTCATTAAAGATAGTATACAAGAGTTCTTGTGTTCAAATATAAGATGGTTCGATCGAGTATTTTCCTATTTTAGTTGGATTATATCAAAGAAAAGTTTTAGGTCCATATTCTTTTTGTTTTAGTCATGAATGTTCTTACTAGACATTTGCAGAAGGATGTACCCTAGCGTGTGTTTTTTGCCGATGATATTCTTCTTGTTGATAATAGTAGAGAGAGAGAGAGAGTTGAAGGAAAATTTGAATTATGGAGATAAACCCTAAAGTCTAAAGGATTTCGTTTGAGTAGATCTAAAATTGAATATATATAGTTTAATTTTAGCAGTGATAGATCTAGTGAGAGGATTGTGATTTTGGTGATCAAATCATTAAAAAGAGTACATGTTTTAGATATTTGAGGTCTAGTGTTCAAAGTGATGGTGAAATAGATGGAGATATTATTAGTAAAATTTAAGTTAGATGGTTGAAGTGGAGGACTGAATGAGCCTGTTGTGTGATAAAAAAGTACCTCTCAAAGTTAAGGAAATTTATGAGATAGTGGTGGGACCTACAATATTTTATGGTGCAAAAATATTGGTCATTAAAAGAGAAGCATAAAGTTAAGTATTGTAGAGATGAAGATGCTCAAGTGGATGAGTTGCTTCACTCTTGAGACAAAATGCAAAATGAATATATAAGTGAAAAGGTTGGAGCAGCTGTAGTGGCAGATAAGATCAAGGAGTTTCAGCTTAGATGGTTTGGCCTCATAAAACTTCATCCTTTTGATGATCCGATTAGGAGAGTTGATGTGTCAGATTTGTCCATGTTAAGAAATGCGAAGGTAGGCTTAAACTGACTTGGTTATAAAGTATCAAAAATGATTTTTTTTATTAGATTTAAATGAGAATCTAACTCTTTACAAAACACAATGAAAAAAAAAAAGGATTCATGTTGCTGGACCCCACGTAGCGGATTACGACTTGATGTTGTTGTTGTCATTTTGCCATCTCAATTTCTTTTTTCAACTTTATAATTAATATTGTTTAGTTCGATTCAATAAGGTAAATGATGGTATAAATCCAAAAATTTTATGATATTAAATAATATTCATTATTATTATTATTATTATTATTATTATTATTATTTCAAAGGGGCTATGTTAGGGGGGAACAAAGTTGTAAAATCTAAGGAGAAAGGCATCTATTTCTTGCATGTGAGCAAAAATAACAAAATTTCTCCATTTGTACCAAACCAATGCATTTGCAGTAAGGTAGATTGTTCTCAATCAACAGTATGTCAAAGTTTGGTTTCAAATTAAATCAAATTTATAGCTCACGTGAGTGAAGAATTTTTAGGTTGTTTACAAAGTTTCAACAGTTCAATAATGGTTGGTGAAGGAAGCTCTGATATGGAACAGTTGGGGGAATGGAGAAAAGCAGTCCACACTGTGCATTGGGAAGTATGCATGGATTTATCCAAACCTTCACCCTATTATTTATAGAAATACATATACATAAATACATTCATATTTAAGTACATTTTATGTTCATAAGCAATTTGTACTCAGCTCAATACATTAATGTCTAATGTAAGAAAAAAAAATATTTGCTTCAACGAGAGAAGCCGAGCAATAGTTGAGTTCGTTCAAGCTCGACTCTTTTACACCCCTCTGTGCGGAAGAGTTAGTAGAATCGTTTGATCGAGCAAATCATGTTAAAACGTGAAGAAGAGAGCGATAGTGATGTAGATGGATGGTGGGATACTATGATAGCATAAAGATAACAAGCAAATAGATATTATGGTTCAAAGAAGAGCATTACTATAAATAAGATACAAATAAAATTTTAGGGAACTTTGGTGAATACTAATATGAAGAAGTCAGCAAGTCTTACATGATTTTAACGTGCTCATTTCATATTTATAAGCATTGAAAAGCACGTTATTGTAATAATTTTACGAGGAGCGAATGAAGATCCAAAATGTTCACGATTTGATTCATCATTGGCTGCCACGTTACTTAATTGAAGAGATCATTGATTATGAAGCATCTAAAATTTCTTTTAGTGCATTAGAGCCTCGATAAAAGGTGGAGGAGGAGAGGACATTCCAAGTTTGTTTTATTATTTAAAATTTCGAGCATCTCTCGTTGAAAATTACAAATGTCATAATATTTATTTTTATGATGATCAATATTATTCGTAACTACTATTCACTATTTTTTTTATTAAAAATAATATATTGTTTCATATTTGAATAATAAAATTAACTTTGATTTTTTTTTAAATTTAAGTGATAATAATGATGATAATTAATTTCTTAGATAATGGTGCTCTTTCTAGTACACTTGCATGTATGGTCCTATATGATGAGCTTGTGATGATAGGTATAGTGCCCATGTGTGTTTTGGATGACTAATTATATGTCAATGGGCTAGCTAGGATGGGTGTGATGTGAAGGAAGAATAGGGATGGAAAAGGGCAATACGTGAAGGAGCAGGGGCGGATCCAGCTTCTTTTTTAGGGTGGGCAAAAAATTTTTTTTTTGTATGAGATGGATAAAGACGCTTAAGATTGATAAAATTAGGACAAAAATAATTTTTGAGGGGGGGGGGGGGGGGGGGGGCAAAATACCCAAAATATCGCCTCCAAATATTTTTTTTTAAAAAATTGAGGGTGGCATACAATGGGATCCGCCCATGTGAAGGAGGTGGGGAGTTGTAAAGTATAGTAATTCCTAATGGAGTGATATTGGTACAAATAAGAGTGATTGTGACAATGATGGGTGTACGTAATGGTAGGAGTTAGGAAACAATAGGGGTGGAGTTGAGGATTAGGGCCCAAACGTAGTTTTCTTCTTCCACCTACTAAAAAGATATTATATATATTTCTAAGAGGCTCATCTCGACCATCAAATGCCATATGCAATATGATTAAATAATTTTTTAGTTAATATTATCATAAATAAAAAAAAAGAATAGTGATTATATAAGAGAATGAATATTAACATTAATAGTAAATGTAAAATAGTGCATCTATGCTAAAAGCATTAAAAATATAAACTTATATAAAATAGTTAAACATAATATATGTTTATTTTTCTCATTGGCTTGCTATTAGTTATAAGTAATTCTTGCTCTTCATCTATATTATTCTTTATATTTTCTTAGTGAACTCAATCTCCTTATAACAACCCTCAATATCATGTAAGTTAGCTTTTTATTTAGTATGACTAACATGTTGCATGAATTTCTAAATGTCAAATTATAAATGTCAAATTTAATTTTAAATTCAAATTATAATTTTTTTCATGATATTTTTTAACATTTGTTCTTCATTAACCTAATTTTTCTTACACTTGATTGTCTTTATCATATAAACTTGTGAATGATTTAAATTACTTAATGATTCTCTTGATCCCAAATGAACTCTACTCTAAAGAATTAAAATCTTAGCTGTCCACAAGCTATGTTGCTATCTTTTCCAAGTCCTCTCTTGCCATCCAAGTGTCTTTATTTAATGGTTCACCTTTCCATATGATTAAGATCTTAGGTGATGCAACTCTCAAGAAGGTGGATTCAACTCTCAAGAAGGTGGGATGTGAAGGCAGCTTAGTAAGTATAATCTCCTACAAGTGCATCAATATATAAATATGAAAGTTAGCTAACTCTTTTAAATGGTAAGATGTATTCAATATTGAAATTTGATCTAATGAACATGTCAATAAGCAAATTAAGATAATACACATTAGTTCTAACTTCCTTATAATTTTATATGGACCACAAGCTCTTCCTAGCAACATTCTCAATTTTTTACGGTTGGATATCTCTCTGATCAAATGCATAACAAAATATAATCACCCTCTTATACTATTTAGTCAAATAATTATAGTTCATA